>CP126893.1:53350000-55750000 GCA_030440675.1 Furcifer pardalis | reverse complement strand
AAGGTTCCATAACACACAGCTTTCTTTATGCCCTGTGTCAGCACCATTTGTAGCTTCTGAACATGGAGCTAAATCCAAAAGACAGTGAAAAATGAAGCCCAGCCCTGATGTCACAGGGGGTGGGGTTGCGGTTTCACAGGGGAGTGGAATTCCTGGGAGAAAGAAAGGACTCTTCCTCTTCTTTTACACGTGACGGAGCATCATTGTCAAAAACACCTACACCACTCCAGGCTCAAATCACCCCTCTCCAGGTTTGTCTGAATCCATCTCTCCTCATTCCTAGCCAACATGACCATGGTTTAACTAACAATTTCCCCCTTTATATTTCGAGATGTAGAAAATGCTGGGAATCTTCCCATAATTAGTATGTCTGTGCCTTTTCTCTTTCAGTTTATAATCATAATATTTAAAGAAATGGGATGGTGATGATACGATAGAGAGCAGCCCATCGAAAGAGCATGGAACCACATCAGAGGTGACTCCCCTTCTCCCTGCCTCCCCCAGATGAATTTCGGAAAAGCACTGGTTGATAATCTTCTCAATTTACAAGGCAGGCTGCTTGTCAGAGGTGACCTGTAGCAGGTTTAATTGAAAGTCTCCTGTTGGCAGAGGGAGTGAGCTATTGGAAAGGGCACCTTCATAGGAGAGCGTAGTAGTGTAAAGTGGCTGGTGAAATGAGAGGACTTTGAAGCTGGAAGGAGGTAGTGGTGGGGAGTGAAGTGGAAGACTAGAAGGCAAAGAGTACCCTCTGCTGGCCAATTTCCATAATGTTGCTGAGTTAGACACAACTAAGATTGGTAAAAATATGGCTGTTTTAAGGGACACAACCAGTGATGGGATGTAACAGGTTCTCACCAGTTTGCCAGAACCGGTAGTAACTTTTCCCAGTATCCCAGAGAACCACCACCAGCAGCTTTTGGGGGGGAACCACCTTTGGGGATTATCTTTTCACTGGTTCACCCACTGTGCATGCGCGCCAAGCACTTGGTGTGCATGCACGCCTACAGTGCTTGGCGCATATGCACAGCCTCCTTGCTGTTCTCTCAAGCGGGGAGGAGGAAGAGAAGCTGCTAGCCTGAAGCTCCCTATAGCCTGCTCCCCAGGGTAAGTGACTCACCTTTGGATGTGGTGCGTCTGTGTGTATTTTAATATGTATTTAATACCTTTACCTGGAGACTGCAGTGGCTCAAGTCACTCAGACGCTGACTGGGAGGCGGATGGTCAGCAGTTCGATTCCCGATTACTGCAGGACGGAATGAGCCCCTGTCTCTGTCCCAGCTCCTGCCAGCTTAGCAGTTCAAAAGCAAGAAATTGCAAGTACTGTAGATAAATAGGGACCACTTCGGTGGGAAGGTAACAGCATTCCATGCGCTCCGGTGTCTAGTCATGCCTGCCACATAACCATGGAAACGTCTGCAGAAGCAGACAGCGCTGGCTCTTCGGCTTAGAAACAGAGATGAGCACAGACCCGTACAGTCGGATATGACTGGCTTTCGAGCAAGGGAAACCTTTACCTTAATACCTTTACCTATATTGATGTACTACCACAGTTCCTAAAAAGGCCAGGCGGCTGGCAGGCCTAGTGGCCTGGCTTGGGGGTTTTAAGCAAAGTGGGTGGGTGGATGTATTTTAATGTATTTTTTATTTTATTTTATTTCTTATTTAATTTATTTACGGGTTTGTGTTGTGGGCGGTGTGTGTGTGCTTATTTTTATTTCATTTTATTATTATTATTATTATTATTTATTTGGCCCCTCCCACAACATCATGATGTTGGCTCCGCCCACACTGTCATGACATTAGCTCCGCCCACACTGTGATGACATCACGGTGGGGTAGTAAAATTTTTGACATCCCACCACTGAGTAAAACTCCTACTCAGGGCCGGATTAACATGAAAAGAGGCCCTAGGTTATTCCACTTATTATTTTTTAAAATGTTTTTATTAAAGTTTTTTTAACAGTAAAGAAATATAAAAAAAGAAAACAAAACAAATTACATAAATGACATGACTTACTATACAAAAAGAAAAAATATGTAAGTTGGGAGTTTACTGTACTTTATTTCAAAACTTGGACGAGTGGGGCCAGCCAGAATTTCTGCTACTGGTTCTGGCCAATTGGTGTACCCTGCTGATGCCCACCACTGGAGGGTGGGGGATAGGTAGTGATTAGGGCGTCGTCGAGGGACCACAAGTAGGGAGCATGTGCAATGGCAAGAAAAGGCTGTTGGCAAATGCAGTTCCTCTCCTCCCTTCCATTTTCTCTTCACTCATGAGTCAGGCTTGTGCACGTGCTTATTTCCCCCTTTGCTGCTTCTGTCGTCTCAGAACATAAACAAAACAAAACAAAACAGAAAAATGGTATGGCACCTTAAAGACTAACTCCTGTATTTTAATGTTAACTTTTGTGGACCAATTCCAATTCTTCATACGTACCTCGGATAACGATGAGACTTGGTTCCACAAGTCTTGTCGTTATCCGGTTTTTAACGTTGTGCGATGCATTGATCGCACAACGTTAAAAAAAAAAGCCCTGTTTCCCTGGAGGCTGCAACAAGTCAAAACGTCAGGATTTGAATCTTGACGTTTTGGCTTGTTGCAGCCTCCAGAGAGGTGGGGGAACTTCAAAAATAGCGTGCATTGGGTCTCCTGACCTCCCTGGAGCTGGGGGAACTTCAAAAATAGCGCACATTGGGTCTCCCGACCTCACTGGAGCTGGCAGGGAGGTCGGGAGAACCAATGCACGCTATTTTTGAAGTTCCCCCACCTCCCTAGAGGCTCCAACAAGCCAAAACGTCAGGATTCAAATCCTGACGTTTTGGCTTGTTGGAGCCTCCAGGGAGATGGGGGAACTTTGGAAATTGCAAGGATCGGGTCCCCCACCTCCCTGGAGTTGGTGGGGGGACTTTTTTTTTTTTTTTTACCAATTTTGGGCTCTCTGAGCTCCCTGCCTGCTCCAGGGAGATCAGAGGACCTGATCCAAACTGTTTCTGGGCTTCCCCAACGTCCTCGGCCAGTGCAACAAGCCAAAATGTCAGGGTTCAAACCCTGACGTTTTGGCTTGCTCCACTGGCTGGGGACATCGAGGAAGCCCAGAAACAGCTTAGATCAGGTCCTCTGATCTCCCTGGAGCAGGCAGGGAGCTCAGAGAGCCTGAAATGAGTTAAAAAAACAGACTTTTTTTACCCATTTCGGGCTCTCTGACTTCCCTGCCTGCTCCAGGGGCAGGGAAGTCCCTTCCGAGACAGGAAGGGACTTATTTTGCAATGACAATTCTTCACTTTCTGCCCCCCATCTCTAAGAATAGCGACTCTATGAAATTAACCCTTTATGTCCGGGATTTTTACATTTTTTTGTTGAACTGGCCAGGACTGCTTGAACCCGGGAAAATCCCGGGAAATCAGGACATATGGCAACTCTACTCGGGGCGCAAAAGGCGAGTGCGCACCGGGATGACTCTCGCTGTGCCAGTGGGCAGCACATACCTGATAAGGCTGTTCCCTCCCTTCTCCTCTTGTTGCTTGCTGTAGTCCCCTGAGCAATTAGAATTATGTTTCTTTAACAGATCATAAAACTGCTGCATTAGGAAAACGGGCATTGCTCCACTAATTGAAATACTTGATTTGCAAGTGTCAACATATTTAATCAGTACTTTATATAGCCAAAACTTTAATTACAGATTAAAACATTTTCCCCAATTTAATAGACGTAGAATAAAGGTAACGAAAGATGCACTTAATTCTTCCTTCTGTTGCTGAAGCTGATTAGAAGGAAACTTGAAAGATATTTCCTTCCTTTATGCTTTGCATCCAAAGCTAGCAAATATTTTGCATTTCATAGAGATAAGTGATGATTTTTTCCTTCTAGCAAACAAGAACGGCAAGAGCCTGAGGCTGATACCTGTGTAATGAAAATCAGCTTGGATCTGAGCTGCAATTTTATATGTCCTTGTTTGGGAATAAATCCCGCTGAGCTCAGTGGTAGTTGAACAAACATTCCTATGGTGCCTGGCTATAAGGCTTTTAGGCCTGGATTTTCCATAATACCAATGGGATTTTGATGTACTTATTTTGAAACTGTTTTTGACTTGATGTGGTACTAAAACAAAAGCTATTACATATGCAAGATTCCTGATGTGAAAAAGAATATATTTAACAGCACTTTTTCTTTTGAACTGTATAGCAGCATTTGCTGAGTAAATAAGAGTTTCACCATATTTAAGAGCACTTATGTTCTTCCTTACATATACTCTGCCTGGTAACTGAGCTAAGATCTTGGTATAATATACCTGTTTACTTATACTTAATCAAAAGGCATATGATCAATCAGCAAAATATCACTGGGTGCCAAACTTGGCTTTAAGAAAGGATGTTTTTAGATGTAGTCCTTCGTTTGTTTGTTTGCTGAGGGAGGTGTTGGATTCAGAACTCTTCTACTGTATTTATCTTCCCATACAAATGAAAGTAGAAGGCAATTTAAGATTGGGCTGGAATGAATGTGTGGAGGCCAGTGATGGGATGCAAGAGGTTCACACCAGCTTGCCAGAACTGGTAGTAACTTCCCCCCAGTGGGTGGAACCACCTTGGGGGCTTATCTTTTCACTGGTTCCCCCACTGTGCATGCACACCAAGCACTTGGTGTGCATGCATGCCTACAGTACTTGGCGCATATGCACGGCCTCCTTGCTGTCCTCCCAAGCGGGGCGGAGGTAGAGAAGCTGCTAGCCTGAAGCTCCCTATAGGCTGCTCCCCAGGGTGACTCACCTTTGGATGTGGTGTGTCTGTGTGTATTTTAATGTGTATTTAATACCTTTACCTATATTGACGTACTACCACAGTTCCTAAAAAGGCCTGGCGGCCAGCAGGCCTAACAGCCCGGCTTGGGGTTTTTAAGCAAAGTCTTGGAGTTACCTCATCAATAAGCTACACCTGTGCTGTTCCAATTGCTGTTCCAATTGGAGAACCCTTAAGGAGGTACAGCTGTTTACATTTACATTAAGGCATATTATCCTAGAGAACTGGTACGATGACCATATCCATCTTGCAACATGGTGCTGCTTAGGCACTTATACTAACAGGTAAGTGACGGGTTTGTGTTTGGGGTGGGTGGGTAGGTTGATTTTTGTTTGGAGTGGGTGGGTGTTTGGGTGGGTGGGTGTATTTTAATGTAATTTTTATTTTATTTATTTATTTAATTTATTTAGAGGTTTGTGTTGTGGGTGGGTGGGTTGAGGGATGTGTGTGTGTGCTTATTTTTATTTTATTTTTATTATTTTTAATTTTTCTTTGACCCCGCCCACAACATCATGATGTTAGCTCCGCCCACACTGTGATGACATCACGGAGGGGTAGTAAAATTTTTGACAACCCATACCACTGGTGGAGGCCTATATTGTTTTAACTTGGGAACCCCAACATTTGGCCTATGAATACATAGTACAGTACTGTATATGGAATTTAGAACAAGCATCAAAGTTTCACCTCAAAACAGTGTGGTAAGTAGCAAGCTGCTGTCAAGTTTGGTTAGCCACTCCCAATAGAACAGGTAGTGCCACTACATGGAAGGTAAGAAGTAAAAAAAGAGAATCCATTTGGTCTAGTGGATAGAGTATTGGACTAGGAGTCAGGAGACCTGAGTTCAAGTTTGCACCTGGTTATGAAACTCACTCAAGGAACCTTGGGCTGGTCGCACCTTCTTAACCCAGACCTAACATCCAGGGGTGTTGGTTGGATAAAGTATGGAGGAAAAGAGCCAAGAATGTGATCTGGAAAGTATTGGAGAAAAGGTGGGATATAAAATTGGCAGATAACATACAACAATAATAAAAGCTAAAAGCTCACTTTTGGAAATGAAATATTATTTCTCATGAAATTCCATGATTTTTATTTTGGACACACATACACACACAACAAACTACCTTCAAATGTCTGAGGAAGTGGACTTGAACTAAGAATGTTCACATTAAAACAGAGTAGTTAGTCTGTAAGGTGTGACAATATTTTGTCTTTTTTTTAACTTTTATTTTGTTTCTTGTATGATATATCATCAAATTAAAATTTACTAGGCTAAGTGAAAGCCTTGGCAGGGCGCGGGGGCTTGAACGGTCTAACTAGGTGGTGTTAATCATCTATCGTCAATAATGTTAGGCCGGGACTAAAACTCATAAAAGTGCCTTCTGTCGGATCCCTTGAGCCAGATGAAAGCAGAGGGCACACGTCATGGTCCACCTAGCCAGAGGGTAATGTGATATCCAAAAGGCTAAAACAAGGCAAGCTGTGTGGAATGTCATTGTGAAGATGTCTACTCATGCAGGGACTCCTCGCTGAATAACAACTTCAAGGTATCCAAGCTATGATATCTCATCAAATTAAAATTTACTTTGGTGTCTGTCTATAGAACTGCATAACAACAACATCAGCAGCAACATCAGCAGCAACAAGAAAAACAACAGATCATATGTTTGTTAGAGCTGTCTTGATATTAAAACTTGGATCCAAGGTTCCTCCTCTCACGGTTCTTCATGATTTTTACATTTGAAGCCCATAAATGGCAATCACATGACTGAAAATGTCTCCAGACACAAAGGGACCTATAATCAAATGGTTTCGTGATCATCTTTTGTAGAAATCCCGAAAGTCTCTTAAAGTGTATGCTCCAGGTTTGTTCACATTTTGTACTTAGTTATCCTGGCACATGCCAGATCTGCATGTGTGGTGAGTGTTTGCTAAGAAATGGACCAATGGTGGCAAACTAAGCTCTCAGACCCTTTGTTTACAAAGCCTCAGTTGTAGCTGTTAGTTGCAATAATTAATATAAGAAATCACTGTTGATAATTCAAAGAACCATGTGTAATTCAATTACCTTCTCTCACGTTCAATTTGGTAGATGTTAATCACTCTCATCACATGGGAAAGAAATGCCTCCTAGACTCAGATCTCATTTGAAAAGGCATGAAAGATAATGCTCTGACAAGAAGGATTAAAACAAGCTGACAACTTTATAGTTTTTTTTAAATAAAAAAAAGGATGAGTTTGAATGGTGTCAGAAATAAAAGGGAGCCAGAATATGCAGATAAATCACAATCAAATGAAAGTCTTATGAGGCAACCAGAAATGTGGAAGCAATGGGTTCAGTATGAATTAAGATGAAGAGATTCTACGAATTTTTCCCTTTGAGGCAAGAGTTTGTGGCACAACAAAGTGACATTGAAATTCATCAAACTGTGCTTTCCTCCCTGAAATAATTAAGCAAAAATAAATAATAACAATTGCATGCTGTCAAGTCAATGCTAACTTAGAGCAACGTTTCCAGTGTTCTTTAGATATAGAATAGCGAGAAGTGGTTTACCATTCTCTTCTTCTTGGGCAACCTGGGTCTGTGTAGGCCACACAGGCTGGCTCTCTGGAATGCACAGTGAAGCACTGAACTCCCAATCTCTTGCCTCCAGAGTCAGGTACCTAACTCACTGAGTTAACCAGCCAATCAAGCAAAAACAAGAGGATATAAGAATAACTGAGTAATGCTCAAAATCTTCCAAAATGGGCCATGACCTGTCCTGTTTCTGCACCTCTCCCTAGATTATAGACCCTGAGATTTATATTGTAAACCTTCTTCAGGAACCTTTTTCTGGAAGCTTCCTGTGCCTGTGTAGGATAAGGTCAAAGGACTTCCATCAATCAGAGAAGACAACAGGGGAATACAGAATTGTCCCTTGCAAGTAGTGGTCAACATGGAGCCTTCAAGATGGACCTGAACAACAAGGACGATGACGACGACGACGATGATGACGACGACAGTGGTGTGGTCAAGTTGATTACAGAAATTATTTACCATGTCTACTTCCTGATTCTTTTTGGTAGTAGAGTCTATTATAGTCTGAGCTGATATTTTGCAAATGTGCATGGTCGTGCCATTGACACATCTCTCTAGCACCAGAAGGAGGGCCTCCTCTGTGTCCGCTCCGGCCCTATGGAACCTTCTGCCAACAGAATTGTGCCTCCAGACAGAGTTGCTGGCCTGTAGAAAGGGTGTGAAGACCTGGCTGGTGGGGCAGGTATGGAGCTTGGGCCAGTCGGTTGCCCCAGCCTGCTGGCTAATCTAACTATTCCCCCTCTCCCTCACAATTTTAATTGGTGAAGTTAATTTTTCATCTCTTTGTAATTTTTTAACCTTTAAACTTTAATGGGTGGGTATTTTATTATGGATTTTATTGATGATTGTGTTTTTAACAGCTGTTCGCCGTCCTGAGTCATTCATGAGGAGGGCGGCATAGAAGTGTGACTAAATAAATAAATAAATAAATAAACAACACAGGCCTCCAATTGCTGAGTTGCAAGTCCTATCATGCTTCCCTGTTGGCTCTGCTACCTATGTTTACCGGGAGCTGTAGTTTCTTCACCATTGATGCAATGGTGGGCTCCAAGAAGTTTTACTACCACACTGTGGGCATGGTATGGTGGGCATGGCCAGGGGGAAAGCCCTGTGTTGCACCTGAAGTAGGACTACAGTCAAACCTCGCATAAAGAGTGCCTCGCTTAAAGAGTGCCTCGCTTAAAGAGAAGAATTTTCTCTGAATGTTCGCTTGGCTTAACAAATAAAACCAACCAAAAACTCACTTAACAAATAAATCGGGGTTTGCAATCTCCCCCACCAGAAGTTACAATGGGTCACTTACAATGGTGTTTCGCTTAAAGAGCAAACTCACTTAAAGAGCAATCCTGTGGAACACATTATGCTCTTTAAAGATTAAAAATTAACTTCACCAATTAAAACTGTACTTTATTTCAAAACTTGGATGGGCAAAGAGGCCAGCCAGAATTTCTGCTACAGGTTCTGGTGAACTGGTGCGAACCTGCTGATGCCCACCACTGGACCAGCCCATGAGTGGCATGTGAACTCTGAGAATGCAGAGAAAAGCAACAAAACTCCTCATGAACCTACAAGTCTTACTGCTAAGGCAACTAGTTCTGACAAAATCTCACAGGTGGAAGACAAATGGTTTTAGCTGCAAAGCATTCCTGTTCTGATCTCTCACAAGGCATGGAACTGATCTGGGTGCCCACAGCACAGTGATTAGGGCTTTGAATGATACCAAAGCCACCAAGAATGTGTCTGCTGTTCAAGGATGAGTGTAGACCGGTGTTTCCCAACCTTTGGTTTTTGGACTTCAATTCTAGGAAGTCTAAGTCAAAGCACCGATCGGCCAATGTACTGACTGAGGCTTCTGGAAATTGAAGTCCCCCTTTGGGGTATTGGAAACCACTGGTCTGGAATCATTGGTAGAAGCTCAGCCACCAGATGCAGAAGTGGCCACAGCAAATATGAACATATTGGTGATATGGAATAATTGAGTTCTGCATTTGTTGATGAAAACATGAATCAGAACTCAATAGTTCCCAAACATGGGGCCTCAGTGGGCCTTGGATGATAACACCCAGAGGGCTTTGCTGTTGGCTTCTAAGAGTTATAGGTGAAGAACATCTGGGGTCCCAGGTCTGGGAACCACTGGATCAGATCAGATCCAAGGTACTCACATATTCTGAAATGGAGTGGAAGTATTGCTTCAGCACACCCAGCAGCAGCAATTGTTCCAGTCTCCATTTTGCGCTTGCATCCTGGCAACAGAATGTAATTTTGGAACCATTTTCCATCTTGATGCATGGACACAATTTTCTCCAAGAAAATAAAAAGAGGAAGAAAATGTGGTCCTCCCTTTAAAAAAAAACATGTATCCTTATATTTTTAAAGGCTAGTGAATTGCATTTTTTCTTCTTCTGCCATATCCAAATCCAAATACTGTATAGGCAATTGTCATTGCGATCAGCCATGAAGACTGTCATGAGAATATAATGCAGTGGTCTTTCATCTGCCTTCCGCATTGCAGCATGACTCCCAAACCACTAATCCAGTTCCGCGAGTCACTTTCTGGTTCTGATCCCTTTTGTCACTCAAAGTCCTCCTCAGTCCCAGGCCAGTGTGGATGAAGCTGCTGCCCTCCATCAAGATGGATTCAAGTGGGATTAAATCCACTTGGGGAACATCACCCTTCCCTGTGGACTTCAGCACCCAAGGCCGTTAGTCCTCGGGGGGAAACTACTGACTTATAACTTCATATAATCAATGCTAATTAGCTAATTTTAGTCTGATATTGTTTAAACTGTGATAATATGCATGATAATACTTTGTTTTAAACTGTGATAACATGTATGATGAGAGGATATTGGCGTAGAAACCAGGAAACCAACATCAGGAATTTTGCCAAGAGAACCCTATGGACCAAAACAAAAGGCAAAACAAATGGGGCAATTTAGATGTAATAGGATGCTTAGCACAGCAGATCAAAAGAAGGGGAGGGACAGGAAAGGGGGAGGAGAACAATACTGTATAGTGACATGGAATGTAAGATCTATGAATCAAGGAAAACTGGAAGTGGTAAAAAAGGAAATGGAAAGAATAAGCACTGACATCTTGGGAATCAGCGAGTTAAAATGGTCAGGGATGGGCGAATTCAGCTCTGGAAACCATCATATCTACTACTGTGGACAAGAAAACCTCAGAAAAAACGGAGTAGCCATAATTGTCAATAAAAGGGTGAGAAAAGCAGTAATGGGATATAATCTCAAAAATGATAGAATGATGTCAGTCAGAATACAAGGCAAGCCATTCAATATCACTGTAATCCAAATATACGCACCAACCACTAGTGCAGATGAAGCCACAATTGACCAGTTCTATGAAGACTTAGAACACCTCATAGAACAGACACCAAGAAATGATTTACACATTATCATAGGAGACTGGAATGCCAAAGTAGGAAATCAAAAAGTAAATGGAATAACAGGCAATTTTGGTCTTGGAACACAGAATGAAGCAGGCCAAAGACTGATAGAGTTCTGCCAAGATAACGCACTGGTCATACCAAACACTCTCTTCCAGCAACACTAGAGGAGACTTTACACATGGACATCACCAGATGGCCAAAATCGAAACCAGATTGATTACATACTCTGCAGTCAAAGATGGAGAATTTCCATACAGTCAGCAAAAACAAGACCAGGAGCAGATTGTGGCTCAGATCACAACCTACTGATTGCAAAATGCAGGCTTAGACTAAAGAAAATAGGAAAAACAATTAGGCCAGAAAGATATGACCTAGACAACATTCCTTGGGAATACACAGTGGAGGTGTGGAACAGATTTAATGGCTTGGACCAGATAGACAGAGTGCCAGAAGAATTATAGACAGAGATGCGGGATATCATGCAGGAGGCAGCAAGGAAAACCATACCAAAAGAAAAGAAGCGTAAGAAAGTGAAGTGGTTGTCTGATGAGGCTCTTAAAATAGCAGAGGACAGAAGGAATACAAAATGCCAAGGAGAAAGGAAAAAATATAGTCACTTGAATACAGAATTTCAAAGAAAAGCAAGGAGAGATAAGGAAACCTACCTGAATGAACATTGCAAAGAAATAGAGGAAAACAATATCAGGGGTAGGACTAGAGATCTTTTAAAAAAAAATTGGGGAACTCAAGGGAACATTTAAAGCAAAAATGACCATGATAAAAGACAAAGATGGCAAGGAGTTAGCAGATGCAGAAGAGATTAAGAAAAGATGGAAAGAGTACACAGAGGAACTCTACAAAAAGGACCTCAACACCCCTGATAATCACAATGATGAGAACATTGAACATGAGCCAGACATTCTAGAGAGTGAAGTCAGAAAGGCCCTAAAAAACACTGCAAACAACAAAGCCAGTGGAGTTGATGGTATGGACAGAAATGCCTGGCGGACAGTGGTCCATGGGGTCGCAGAGGGTCGGAATTGACTGTGCGACTGAACAACAACAAAAACCATAATGTCATCACAGTGTGGGTAGAGCTAACATCATGATGTCATGACATCATGGGCGGAGCCAACATCATGACATTGTGGGCGGGGCCAAATAAAATAATAATTAAAAAAAAATAAAATAAAAATAAGTGTGCACACACACACACACACCTCAACCTACCCACCCACAACACAAACCCGTGAATAAATTAATTAAATAATTAAATAAAATAAAAAATACATTAAAATACACCCACCCAAACAAACACCCACCCACCCCAAACACAAATCAACCAGAGCTTTTAAACCAGAGCTTAAAGCTTATTCTGGCTAATCTTTCTCACACTAGGTCAGATGGAAGGAACTACAGAACGAACTCACCACAAGATGGCTTCATTTTGGCACTTTTCAACTTTTCAACAGTTAAAGAAGTTAGGTACTAAGTCTTTGCCTAACCAGTTCTCTAGGATAATATGCCTTAATGTAAATGTAAAATGGCTGTACCTCCTTAAGGGTTCTCCAATTGGAACAGCAATTGGAACAGCACAGGTGTAGCTTATTGATGAGGTAACTCCAAGACTTTGCTTAAAAACCCCAAGCCAGGCCGCCAGGCCTTTTTAGGAACTGTGGTAGTACGTCAATATAGGTAAAGGTATTAAATACACATTAAAATACACAGACACACCACATCCAAAAGTGAGTCACTTACCCTGGGGAACAGGCTATAGGGAGCTTCAGGCTAGCAGCTTCTCTTCCTCCTCCCCGCTTGGGAGGACAGCAAGGAGGCGGTGCATATGTGCCAAGCACTGTAGGCATGCATGCACACCAAGTGCTTGGTGTGCATGCGCAGTGGGGGAACCAGTGAAAAGGTAAGCCCCGAAGGTGTTTCCCCCCAAAAGTTGTAACCGGTTCTCTGGGACATTGGGAAAAGTTACTACCGGTTCTGGCGAACTGGTGCAAACCTGTTATATCTCATCACTGGTTTTACTGTAGTCCTAATTTGGGTGCAACACAAGGCTTTTCCCCCTGGCCACCCCATACCACGCCCACAGTGTGTCAGTAAAAAAACTTTGGAGCCCACCACTGCCATCCTCTCATGGAGTCCAGCACGCCCCTGAGCCTTATACAAGGCCGGTCCTGCCAGTAGGGTGAGAGAAAGGGGCTGCTTCCCCCAATAATTTTTGAGTGTCATGAAAGTGCAGCACATTTTAAGATGCAGTACTGAATTTTCAACTACTGGATTATATTTCTAGTACTAGATACAAGAAAAGGGGCATGCAAGAGGTCTCATTCTCTGTTCCCAAATAAGTCGTGTATCTATGAAGCACCTGGATTTGGGTGAATGGTGGAACACTATTTCCTGCTCTGCTTCTTGCAGTAAAAAAGTCTTCGGGTAACACTTGTGGGCAACAGTAACTGGCATATTTTTGGTGCCCTGACCACTAGCCTGACTTTGGAGTAGACATGCCTAGGAGAGTGCTGCTACTTGCCTATAAAACTAATTAGGGCTATTACACGTTATATTGTCAAACTATTACCTATCTTTTATATTAACAAACAAGGCTCAGAATGTTTCTATCCCCCCACCACAACCCCCAGTTATGGAATACAGTACTGTACCATCTTTCACCAGTCAAAGCAGACCGCACCAGCAAAATGTTGCCTCGTTGACTACATTTTGTTGAAGACTTCATTTGGCAAAGCAGACTTTCCCCAAAATACTCCATTCTATCCCTGTTTCTATTTAAGTATTCTGTATGTACTGAGCATGTTCCCTCCTCAACTGGCCAGCATGGAATTTTCTCCCCCTCTTTTGGGTTTTAATTCTAATGATTTTCCAGGTTCTTACAATCCATGGGACTTCCCAGTTCCCTGGTCTACATATTCCACCTGTTCCCTAGATGTGAGGATGAATCTGTCTTGGCTACATACAGACACATCTTTGGAGAACAGATTCGTATTGCTTGGGGTTTATTAAAATAGCTATTTTATTTTTAAATGTCAGTTTCCTAACCAGCTCGCTGACATGAAAATATTGCTATATAACTAATAAAACTATGCAGCATAAAATAAAGAAACCTGGGAAGGTGGGGGAGCGAGAGAGAACAGAGCCATTTGTCAATTCTGTGAGCTAAAACATGAGAGAATTTAGCAGTTGCCTGCAAATACTTTTTCAGATTAGAAAAACCTCATCAGCCACAACAAAATACAGTAATACCTCGGATAATGTTTGCATCAGATAACACTAATAACGCATAACGTTAAGCAATCAGGGGGGAAGATTGCATCGCATAACATTAAATCCTATGGAATGCATCATCCCCCCCTGGTCTTTTAATCTTTTTAATCTTGTGTTTTTGAGTTTTTAACTTTTTAAATGATTATTGGGACCTGTGGGTTTTTTTTTTAATAAATTTTTAAAACTTTTTAAATTTTATAATTGTAATTTTGAAGTTTTTAAACAATGGATTTGGGTTGGCTTTTATTATGTTTTTATGATGTTTTTATGATGTGTCGCCCTGGCAAGAAGGGCGGTATAGAAATGTAAATAAAATAAATAAATAAACGTTCGCTAAAGCCTGTACCAGCTATAATGTGTCTCTATGGAATTTTAACGTTATCCGATGCATCCCATAGGATTTTAACGCTATCCGATGCATGCATCGGATGACATTAAAAATCGGATAACACTAAGACTCGTGGAACCAAGTTGTAGCGTTATTCGAGCTTTTACTGTACGTGGAAGGAAGAAGCCAGGAAGAGGTGGCAGCTGTAGGTTTCTCCACTCCATACTCCCCACCCCTATTTCCTGGCAGAAAGAACTATGTGTGGGAGGAAAGGCCTCACCTGCTACTTTAATTTTTACTGTCATAAAGCTCTTAAGGGCATTGGAAGAGTAGAAAATAAAATAAGGTGTCAATAAGGTTCCTGCTCATTTAAGCTACTAAGGGCTGCTTTGGCTCAGTGGTTAAGAATCTTGCCTTGTTAGCTGGAAGGCTGGCAAGTCGGCAGTTTGAAACCCAGGTACTGCATGGCAATTTGTGCGCCCGTCTCTGTCCCAGCTCTTGGGGGCATGAAAGGAGCCTCATTCAGGCATCCCCTGAGCAGAGTTTCTCCAGCAAAAATCCTTTCAACCCAGAATAATTTCTGCCATGAAATTATTATTATTTAAGCTACTGCCCACTTTTTGACACAGCTACCATTTTAAAAGTTTTATTCTGTGCAAGCATATCAGAGAGTAAACAAAACAAAAAGACAAGCACATTGTGGCACCTTAAAGACTAACTGCTGTATTTTAATGTGAGCTTTTTGTGGATCAAGTCCACTGGCTCTTTGGCTATAAACAGAGATGAGCACTGAACCCTAGAGTTGGTAATGACTGGTTTTAGAACAAGGGCAACCTTTACCATAGAAGTCGAAATATACAATACCTAATAACAGAAGATCCCTGATTAGTATTCAAATTTGATGTCAGGTTTTGTCCCTGCAAGTGGCTCAAGGTCTCCCTTGCTCAAAACCCAGTCATATCCTACTCTAGGGTGCAATGCTCATCTCAATTTACAGCCAAAGAGCCTGGCTCCACCCATGACATAGGCTCCGCAGTTGTTGTTTTTTGCTGCCCACCACTGCTGAAGAGACCTGGAGTGGTTACTTGGCTCACGTTACCTGAATCTTCACTAATTTCATGTGCACCCTTTGTTCACTACCTAGATTTAGGTGACTGGGCACACTTTTAGGAAAAGCCTGAACTGCTGGGTGTGAGAGGGCCAGGGAAGCAGAATCAGGTGCAATCCCATCGCCAGGAAACCAGAGTGCTACTTGGGAGTAAGTGGATTGTTACAAATGCCTCGATGTATGGCAATTCAAGTCCACAGGTTATGCTGTTTCTGTAACTGTGCAACAGGATTTCAGCCATAGTCCTGCTTACAAGCAGAGCTGGGTCAGAAAATGGTTAAGTGCTGGACCTGTAAGAGGCAAAACATTCCCATCCACCATGTATGTGCATAACAAATACTCTGCTCAGAACCATAACTAGGGTGGGTCAATGGAGGCTTTGCCCCAAAGCCCCACATATAAAGGGTGTATCCTTTCCCCCAAATTTCCAAAACTGGCCTGGCAGCATGATCTGCTTCACTCATTTTTGAGTCTGTACAGCCAGAGATGATCTCACTGATGCAGGAGAGCAGGAGAAAGGTAGTTGATATAGCAGGCTCTGACTCTTCAGGAAAGCTCATTCCCGCAAAGAAGGATGATGACAAAAGAGCTGGTTTAGTTGTATATCTTGCCATCCAAGCCGAGAAAACACACGTCATACTTTTACATTCCTAGCCTTGGCCAAGCTAGTGTCAGAGTGCCACCAAGCAGAAGGAATTGGGAAAACACTTCTGAACACAGTACTGTACTTTATATCTAGAAAACCTTGGCAAACGTCATTGTAAGCCAGAATCAATTTAATAGCAATAGCAATTACACTTCTATACCACCCCATAGCACATATTTATGATTATCATGGAAAAAAGCAAGAGGTTGTTTGCCCCACCCTGTTTGAGGATTTAGTGACCCAATTTATTTGCAGAGAGCTGTTGCTATTGTGTGAAGTCACTTAAGCGTAAACTGAAAACAGTATAATTATTAAAAAGAACAAAGAAAGTGTTGGATGGAACATGGTGCATAATTGAAGATAATCTGAAGACATTATTTTCATAAATGACAATTCCCTTTTAATATGAAAGCATGAGAAAATTGCTATTTAAAGCACTAACCTATTTTTCCCCATACAGAGAAATAACCCCGAAGACCAAATGCCCTTGGTAGGAAGAGAACATCTACCCCTGTTTCTCATTTATCTTCTTTTTGTTATGAAGTCATTTAGTTTGGATAACAGCATGATAAGAAATTTGAATAAAGAAAAAGAGCCCATATTATGCCTTTATTAAAGGGCGCAGTATTTCTATGTCCAGTCCATTCTTTATAATACCACTTTATAGCTAATATTTATTTCTTTGTATCAAAGCATTGCACAATTACATTATTTGTTACCAGAAGCAGAGTACTTCAATGATTTTACTAGATCTTCTTTTGTACACAGGATGGAACATAAATTGCATGTACATAAATGTGGCATTGATTGAATTTCTCCACATTCACAGAAAAATTGTCCCATTTTACTTGATTATTGACCTTCCTATGTTGCTTCAAAGTCTGTTTAGTGACTTGCAGATAGTCCAACCAGAATCTTAAGAGATGCTCTTTGGCATTCATCTATTCAGAAAGGTGTTGTGTGTGTGGTTTTCCTCTCCATAAATTTAAACTGTGCAACACTCCAATACAAATAAATAGACATTGCCATTTACAACAAACGTATCCATATTCACAAGTGAAGATCTATGGGGAAAGAAATCCAGAATGCATATACAGTACAGTGGTATCTCGCTTGAGCATAATGCGTTCCACAGGATTGCTCTTTAAGCGACTTTGCTCTTTAAGGGAAACACCATTGTAAGTGACCAATTGTGATTTCTGGTGGGGGGGGGATTGTGAACCCCAATCTAGTTGTTAAGCAAGTTTTTGGTTGGTTTTACTTGTTAAGCAAGGCTACCATTCAGAGAAAATTCTGCTCTTTAAGTGAGTTAGTCTCTAAGCGAGACACTCTTTATGCGAGATTTTACTGTATTTTGTTTCCACTTGTTCATTTGTTAGATGTCCTTGGAGGCTCTTCTGTCTCTGCTTTTGGCATTTTCATATGTTCTTAAGTTGACCTCAGTGTATAGCACTTATTTTAATTCTTGAAGTTACACTTGGCCTATAATTGAAACTTTCTGCATGAAATATGTTAAGAGCCAACACGGTATAGTGAATAAAGTGCTGGACTAGAAGCCAGGTTCAAATTCTTGCTTGGATGTGGAGACTTACTTAATGGAAACAGTGGTGAATAATTCACGGAGTAGCTCACAAACCTTAAAACTGCTGTTTGGGGGTGCCCTAAGTCAGAAGGGACTTGATGGCATATACTATAGCATCATATTCTCCTTATACTTGGGAAGGGAGTCTAAGAAACATTCATTATCTTGTTCCCCTCAGTTTTTCTCCCTTTTATACCAATATATCATACTTTCCCTCAAGTACACAGAGCCTCCTTGAAGACTGTGGTATTGTTTCACCACAATCAGGTGTACCCTGGCCATTGGCAAACTTGTTGTGCTGGCTAATCTTTCTCACACTAGGTCAGGTGAAAGGAACTACAGAATGAATTCATCAAAAAGTGGTTTCATTTTGGTAGTTTCACGTCTGGCATAGACATGGAAGGGGGAAAACCCCTTTCCCTAAATCTGATAGCCTGAGAAACTGAATATGTTCTAAAAGTATAAATTATTGTCAATCACTGTTCTGCAGCTTATTGCATTCTTGAAGGGTAAACAGGGAGGAAGCAACACACAAATACTTAAGTTCTTTTTTTTACCCCTTTCAACGATAGATATTAAGGTAAGATACACAAGAAGATGGTATTATACAAAATGAGAGCTAAAAGGAGAGTGGCGAAACTGAACTTTCAAGTCCTCCTTGATTTCTATGAAGCTCTCATTTATATATTGTAATTCTATTGCTCACTAAGTTATTTGATTAACTGTGCAACTTGCGTTAGTGGTTTTATGCACAGAGGTCAACATCTAATTTCTTCAGAGGATTTCTATCTCAGTATGTGCACTTCCTCACTGTTAAATATATATATGTTTGCCAATCAAGGCATTCAATTAACTTTGTAAACAGCTAGCTGTTTCATTTCTATTATACTTGCACTTGTTGTTTAAAAAGAAAGATTTTTTAAAATTCACAAATGCAGTGTAATTTTCTTTAGGAAAAGGGCATTACTCTTTCTGCCAAAGCAATGTTGGTTTTGGATAAAAATTTACCATGTTAACAAGCATATCCTTGGCAATAGCACAGTTTGCTTGTTCTGTTTATTGTTTTGGCTATGGCTTATCAGAATTGTTCAGTCCACTCTTTCCTAGGGGGCTGTGGAATAGATGGAGCCACATGGCTCTAGTACAGGGTTCCTCAAACTTGGCTCTCAAGGTGTTCTTGAACTTCCAATTACCAGAAGCAACAGCTTGAGTTTACAAGAGCCTAGCAGGGCTGTTGAGGACAGGACATTTTAGAGATTGCCCTCATCAATTGGGAGTGACTTTTGATGGTATGTAACAACAACGGTTAGTATGTAACAACGACGGTTTTATCTGATTTATTAAGGGACATGTCTATGCAGTGTTTTTGCTATAGAGAAAAATTTAAAGAATTTTACTATTTCCACCTTATGAACATCTACCATAAGACACACACCCTTTCTTCTTTTTTTAAAAGACTGCTTAACAAGTATAAGCATGTCGCTTGCTAGAAAATGGAGTCACCTACCTTCATCTGGTGCCCCTCTGGTGTATTGGAGCACAGCTTAGCCACCATGGCCATATATAGCAGCTGTATCCCAAGACACTTGGAAGGCACAGGTTTGGGGAAGGCGGCATTTGCCAGAGATGGACTATTGATGACATGATTAGAAATACAGAAATAATTGCTCTCCAAGAGTGATGCCAAAGCCTTTGGCATATAATTGATCTGACACATTTAACCTCCAGATTTCTCAACACATTTGCAAACTGATATTTATTGAATTATAATTCCATTTTTATTAAATGACTAAACAAAAACATAAAACAAGACTATGCTGCACACTTTCCCTGTCAAGTGTCATAGAATTGAAAATTAAAAGGAGAGAAAAAACCACAGAAGGTATTACATGGTTGCAAATAATGTACAGTACAGTATTGCCAAACATTTGCAAAGACTATCTAACTGCTCAAACACATTGCCTTTGGATGCCTCTTCCTAGTTGAAGTTTTTGCTTGCTTGCTTGCTTGCTTGCTTGGGAAGATGTCCTGGGCTTTAATTGTAAGAAGCTGCATCTCTTCCCTTCGAGAACTGCTATCCTTGATGGTACCAATTCCGTTTGTTTTCCCCTCTTTATTTGGTTCACTGCCCCTTGGCTTTTCTTTTGCCTATCAAGCCAAACAACAACAGCAAACCTGCACCCATTTGCCAGTAAAGTTTTCCCTCCTAACTAGCTCCCCCCTCCCACTTAGTGACATTCATCCTTGGGAGTCTTGCTGCTATAAGAAAAAAAATAGTTCCCCAACTCACCAGTGAATAAGCATTTTTAAGTAAAGGTCAAGGTCTCCCTTGCTCAAAAGCCAGTCGTGTCCAACTCTAGGGTATGGTGCTCATCTGTTTACAGCCAACGAGCCAATGCTATCTGCATCGGCAGACATTTCTGTGGTCATGTGGCAGGCATGAATAGAAACCAAAGTGCACAAAAGTTACCTTTATGGCCTATGCCAGGGATTCTCAACCTGTGGCCTGTGGGCCAGATGCGGGCAACAATGCCATTTCATGTGGGCCCCCACACCAGGAAGTGCCATGTGGTAGAGGAAGAGCAAAATGGTCATCCGCCTCGAAGTTGTCTGAGTGAGCGTGACCTGGCCCCTGCCTTTAAAAGGTTGAGAACTCCTCACCTATGCAGTACCTATTTATCTACTTGCAATTTCTTGCTTTCAAGCTGCTAGGCTGGCAGGAACTGGGACAGAGATGGGAGCTCACTCCATCATGTAGTGCTTAGGTCTCAAACTGCTGATCTTCTAGTCATCAAGCTCAGCATCTTAACCACTAAGCAATTTAATGCTTATGTGCAATAGGGTTGAGGGTTGGTGCAGTCCAGCTAATCTAGATGGGTTAGGAAGCAATCTGGCCTATCCTCCTCCAGCTTCTACACAGAGCAAGTGGTGGAGATTCTCTCAATGCCTCTCAGGATCACAAGGCAAGTGCTTTGCAGACCAGACTTCTGTCACATATAATCAAACACTGTTTTGTCAGTGAGAATTCTCTTGCTGGGCGACACTGTTCCAGTCCAAATCCTCTCCAATTATGACTGCTGCCAATCAAATGGGAGACAGGAGTCTTGTAACATTTACCATGCTCTCTGGCACTTAAAAGGCAAAATGCCTCCAGAGGATCCATTTTTAGCAATCATGCTCCACTAGGCAAACATTATTCAGTGATTATTGCTGTTGCTACTTGGGATGCCTAATACATAGACATGCCCTCAATCTAATTGCTAGTCCCAACTAGGGCAGATTTACTTTATATATGGGATATGCGTAAGGGTTAACTCACCAGTCATCAGGTTATTCAGAGTCTATTCTAGTAGGGATTAACTATTGCAAGTAAAGTCTGTGGTATGCATTTAGTATTAAAGCTACATTTTATTTGTCCTCAAGAATTCTATCCCTTTATTGTACTTTAAAACAATGTGCATTAAGTAGTGTTCCCTTCTGTAAACACATTACTAGATATATTCAAGAAAACAGGGTGCCTGATATGTATCCGCGCTTTCACATTTTCCTATAACTAATCATCACGCGGTAGCAGATGTATATTAACAGACAGCCAATTTATGCTATAGCTCGGCAATATGAGGACAGGCATTCCTTGGTCAAAATAACTGTTTGGTACTCCTAATGAGACAGTCCAACATATCCCTACTAAAAAGGCCTTCACATATTTGGCTCCCACATGAGTAGTGGCATGCACCCTGAGCCTACACAGGATTTCATAAAGAAAATACCTTGAAGAAAGCATCTTAATTAGCTACTCAATTAATCAGTTAAGCCTCACAGTCCAAAAAGGAACGATCTGCTGCAAAATATAGAACTTAGCAAAAAAAAAAAAGAGAGAGAGAGAGAGAGAGAACTTAAGACTCATGGACAAAAGAAAAAGTTGTATGGTCTTGTACACAATCTAAAAACAAGGGTAGGTGATTTTTTTTTAGATCACTGAATATCACCTGGAATGACACCTGAAACCTGATAATTCAAGCTGACTCTATAAGGCAAAACCCCTTTCCGAGTTTATCTCAAGCTTGTACCTCTGGCTATTAAGTCTGTTTGCTTTCTTTCTCCTTGTTTACAGTCTCCCCAGCCCTGTAATGGCCAGTCTGATGAAAAGTCATCCGTGACTCAAAATTTAGCATCTGACTGTAAAATGTTAGTGATCTAATGAAGATTATCACCCACCCTTGTTTTTTGGTAAGAGTCGTAATAACAGTAAAATTTACCTACGTATCAAAATCAGAGTACAAAAATATAGCAACTAAAGAGAATAAGAAACTGGTGGCTAATTTAAAGTGTTTTTTTTAAACAAACACACCTTCCTATAATTCAATATTATTTTGATTTTGATTAGTCAGGTTTGAAATACAGTAAAACACCAGATAACGATTGGATAACGCTAAAATCGCATAACGTTAAGTAATCTGGGGAGGAGAATTGGATCGAATAACGTTAAGGTCCTATGGGATGGATCGGATAACAACCGCTAAAGCCTGTGCGGTTACAATGTATCTCTATGGAGCTTTAATGTTATCCGATCCATCCCATAGGATTTTAACATGAATCGGATAACACTAAAAATCGGATAACACCAAGACTTGTGGAACCAAGTTTTAGTGTTATCCTGTGTTTTACTGTACTTAGGCTGAATTTTTCTTTAAAAATCTCACATCCCAGTCTTGAAAATATAATCCCTTTTAGTTTAACAGAACCTACTTTGCAATAAGTATACAGTATTTAGGATTCCAGTCTTATTAGTGGGATTTACTCATGTGTACACAAAAATAGATATCACTGAATTCAATGCAATGTTAAGGTACAGAGAATAGTAGCCTTTCTCAAATGTCACTTGCTACTGGTCTTCTGATGAAATTCTGTACAGGTTTGCCAAGATGTACCACTAAGTTCAATCAGATTTACTAACACAGAAATGCATAGGCTTGCAGGCCTAACAATTTATACTCAGGAAAAGTAGACATTCCTTAGGCAAATATTGTGGACCACTTTTGTTTTCGTATAAAATATATACATATTACAAAGCCACAAAAAGCATAAGCTTACTAAATGCTAATTTCCAATATACATTTAAAAGGCACTCCCTTTTAAGCTTCAAGCCAAATAATTTACCCAGTCTCCTGTCTGAATTCATGCAAAATATGGAACTTTTTGTGGGTTACTTAGTGGTTAGGTTTTCAAACAATCCTAAGCACAAGCCAACAAATACTTACAAACAAGTCCCACAAAATTAATGAATTAACTTAATCATTTCAACAAAGCTTGTGTATGAGCTGTTCTAATGGACTGGAGTTTCTTGTGTTTATAAGATTTACTTACCCAAAAATCATCTGAAACAATTGCCTTTGATGGATATGAAAACATAATCTCCATCTTTCAGCAAGTTCCTTGGAAAAACTACTACAGTAATACCTCGGATAACGTTTACCTCGGATAACGCTAAAATCGCATAACGTTAAGTAATATGGGGAGGAGAATTGCATCGAATAACGTTAAGGTCCTATGGGATGGATCAGATAACAACCGCTAAAGCCTGTGCGGTTACAATGTATCTCTATGGAGCTTTAACGTTATCCGATCCATCCCATAGGATTTTAACATGGATCGGATAACACTAAAAATCGGATAACACCAAGACTTGTGGAACCAAGTCTTAGCGTTATCCAAGGTATTACTGTACTTTGGAACAGACGTTGGGCCTCAAATGCTTTATTCTCTAGAAATTTCACCTATATCACGTAGGTGAAATTTCTGAAACAATTAACTTAACAATAGCAGGAAAATGTCATTGACCCTTCTTTATCACTTAAACACTATAGTGTTTTAAAATGCATATAATTTATGCATGCATAAAATAGTCCATAATTATCACAAATAATTACCATTATCCTACATGTAGACTGCACCTCTATACCCATTGAATGAGATTAAAGCCCATAAAATCAAGGAGACCTATTTTGAGTAGAAATGTACAGGACTCCACAATTGCACATTAATCAGATTACAACAATTCTATAATATGTAAAATGGCCCCAAAGCTATGTTGTCATTGTCTCTAATAGCATTCTTCCATGGAGGTTCTAACAATGTGAAAATTATGGTGCAACCTCTTACTCTAAGCATGTATTTAAAAGGCATGTATTTTTTTAAAATTGGCAAATTTCAGAGGTCATTTTCTCCCAACATTGTTAACAATAAATCAACTAAAGCAAATAAGGTCAAAAAATCTAGTTCCCGTTTTACTCATGCATCAATGAAGACCCAGCAATTACTGACAATGCCTTTAAAACAGCGTTTTCAAACCTTTGGTTTTTGGACTTCAATTTCCAGAATCCTAAGTCAATCCCCCAAAATATTGATCAGCCAATGCACTGATTTAGGCTTCTGGGAATCAAAGTCCCCCCATGGGGCATGGGCCCCACTTTGGGAGCCACTGCTTTAGAAAGAGCAGCTAATCCTGCCCCTTCATTGCTTTTACCACATGAAAAAAGAGTCAGAAACAAGGCTCATATGTAAGTTCCACCATAAATAAAAACCCATATTTCCCATGGTTCTTGCTCACATACAGAGCTTACATGTAAACAGGATCATCTCCTCTTCAGATTCATCCTTGACGGGAAGGGGGGAAATTACTTTTATTCTACCCTTGTTGGAAAGCTGGATCTATAGAACGACTGAAAAGGGATGTTTCTTGTGCAATTTTATGCCAGCAAAATATTTGAGCATTTGTGGGACCATTATGGTGAAAGGCTTTCGGGGCTTTCGGAATGCACTTCCTATGTAATGTTGTAGCAGCAAACATGATTTTATGAAGTTCATTCTAAGAAAATATAACACAGCTTTGGAGCACTCAGGGAATATAGGGGAGACTGCCAGTGCTCTGAATCTTAAGTCATTTTTGCCTCTAATAAAACTTTACATTAAATTCACAAAATAGTTTCGGCACATATTTAATTCCCTTATCTCAATATCCCTTAATCTATACCTCTCCTTAAAAAAAACACTTTTATTTCCAATTGAAATACAGTGCTACCTCGCTTTACGAACACTTCAGTTAACGTAATTTTCACTTTACAAATGAAGGTCCATTGAAAATAATGCCTCATTTTACGAATTTTTTCAGAACAGATTAATTGGTTTTCAGCCCATTCCTATGGGAAACCATGTTTCGCTTTATGAATTTTTCGGAACGGTTTTCAATGCACTCCTATGGGAAACAGTGTTTTGCGTTATGAATTTTTCATAATATAAAACGTCCTGTGGAATGCATTAAATTCATAAATCAAGGTAACACTGTATATGTGATTAGATTTATCTGAGTAAACAGCACTAGAATGTTTTCATGGATTTCCACATAAACCAACGAAGTGAACTGTCTTTCCGAATATACACTTGTGTTACAGTGTATTCCACTGTGTGGAATCATTCTTCTCACGCATAGGAAAATGTGCTGGTACTTGCAAGGTTTCACAGAGAAAGAAGAAGTGAAAATAAAATTTAAGTTAAAACGAATTAAGCTAAAAGGCAGGCACTGATTAACAGGAAATACAAAAATGTTATGTATTCCAACTACCATTGCTTCTTGCTCATTGAAGTACGTCATTTACTCGACACTGGTTGTTAAGAACAACAAACCTTTCAAAACTTTGGTGCTTAGTTTTAAAATGCTATCAAGTCTTTCCAGAAAAAAAAAAGAAAGGTATCTACGTGCATTAATGTGACTGTGCAAATATTTTCTGGCCGATGCAAATGC
Source organism: Furcifer pardalis (assembly GCA_030440675.1). Classification (NCBI taxonomy): domain Eukaryota; kingdom Metazoa; phylum Chordata; class Lepidosauria; order Squamata; family Chamaeleonidae; genus Furcifer; species Furcifer pardalis. Next base: position 55,724,466 of record CP126893.1, on the reverse strand, counting down.
CCATCAAATGCTGCTGTAATCTGTTCTTTTGGCCACAACAGCTGCAGCTGTCCACTCAACAGTGAAGAAGGAAATTGTCCCAAAGAATCCAACTATAGCCATAATCAGAAGCTGCCACTGAAGAAGCAAATAGTTGCTGTAGAAGTAAGCGATGGCTGCACAGATAGACTGGGGGGGAAAGACAGAAAGGTGATGAATGCAACTTTGCTAACAGCTTGATTCAGTTCCAGTAACACAAGGTTTTAATGGTCCCAGAGAAATAGCCACATTAGTCTGTCCCGGCATAAACAAAGACAAAACAGAAGTACTGTGGCACCTTTAAGACTGACACATTTATTTCACTAGGAGCTATTGTGGATTACAACTGTGTCTGAAGAAGGGGCCTGTAATCCACAAAAACTCACACTGGAAATAAATGTGCTATATTTTTGCTTTTCTTCCATTCTAATGAAATGTTTACTCTCTTCCAAATTCCACAGCATAATTTCTCAAGACATTCATTTTCTAATTAACATTGTTAAATTTTAAAATCTGTCCATTTCAACTCAATTATCTGACCAGTATATACTTTTCCATCAAACTGGAATCTACTGGCTCCAGAGTCCTTCCCAAGTGCCCAGTTTGCATAATGTGCATTCACTGACAGGCAGAATCAGAGGAACCCCGGTACTGTTGTCATATCCAGCGTCCAACTGAAGCCAGATAACTGTTTGATGACTTCTACTTTTACATCAATTTCTTTTCTTATGGTGGTGCACTGGGTAAACTGCTGTCCTGCAACCAAAAGGTTGGAAGTTCAATTCTAACCAGGGCTCAAGGTTGATTCAGCCTTCCATCCTTCTGAGGTTGGTAAAATGAGTACCCAGCATGTTGGGGGCAAAATGCTAATTAACTTGAGAACTGCTCAGAGTGCAGTAAGCGCTATGAAGGGGTGGTAGATAAAAGTGTGACTGCTTTGTTTTGCTTCTTTTATATCAGAGTAAGTACTGTATGCATTATTACAGTAAAATTGCTGTATTATTTCTGCATATTACTCCTGTGACCTAGTTAACAAACACACATGGATGCATCTGGCTCTGCCTTTTGTTAATACACCTTACCTGAATGAATTTAAAGATGGCAAAGGCAGGCGCACTGTCTTCGGAGTATAGAAATCCCAAGATGCTGAGGAGTTGAGTGTTGAAACAGCTGTCACCTAGGCCTAACAAGAAGCTGCAAAAAATGGCCACTTCTTTGCTGAAAACAGAAAGAAGCCTGGGTAATGCGTGCAATTTTCACTGGAATAGTGTATTCATAGTCTAAATATTCATTGTTTTTTGTCAAGGTTAACTGCAAAAAGTTGCAAAATTCAGATGGTTATTAAACAGCTGCTTCCTTCCAAGAATTAGCATCTCTTGGTTATATCCACATATGTTCGGGAAACAAATTGTCACACACATTTTAAATTAACTTCAGAGTTTAAAATTCATAGCTAAATGAATCTTAATGCACTCTTTATACAAATTCTCATTCTTTCTATGGTGCCTCAAGGACACTGAAGAGCATGAGTTTGAAACTAACTTCTAAATCAGGGGTTCTCAACCTACAGCCTGTAGGCTGGCCCTGGCCCACGGCACCATTTCATGTGGCCCATGCTGCCGCCACCAGAAGCAGAAGCATTTACGAAAGCTGTAAATGCACCTGCCATAAACATGTTTACAATGGCCACGGACGTGTTTTACGGTAGCATTTAGTTAGGGGAACCACCAGTCCAGTCTGCTTAGCTGTCTGAGGGGGTGTGGTCCAGCCCACAGCTTTAAAAGGTTTAAGCTATGCTAGGTTTGCACAATTTTGAATTAAGAGTGAGGAACAAATCTCAGATTCAAAGAACCCCCCTATTCTATTTGCTTATTCTGGACAATACACTAATATTGGTTCCACAAGTCTTAGCATTATCCGGTTTTCAATGTTGTGTGATGCATTGATTGCACAGCGTTAAAAAAAACCCCAGTTCCCTTTCGGAAGAGGAAAGGGAACAGGGGGTCAATCTGCCTGCCTCTTTGGAAACGACAGCCAGGATTCCATGCGTGGAATCCCCTCTGCCCTTTCCAAAGAGGCAGGCGGATCGAGCCAAGCACTGTTTTGGTTGGGGTGATGGCGCGCATGCCCGGTCTCCCCCCAACCAAACTGGCGCTCTGACCATCGCAACGGTGGTTTGGTAGGGTGTGAATGGGTGTGCCCATTCTCCATCCCAACCAAACTGGCGCTGTGAGCGTCACAGCGATGGTGTGGTTGGGGGGTGAATGGGCGTGCCCGCTCTTCACCCCAACCAAACCGGCGCTGCATCGCAGTGATGGTTTGCTTGGGAGGTGAACGGGGTCCGCATGCCCTCCCTCCCAACCAAGCCGCCACTCCAAGTCAGAACACTGGTTTGGTTGGGGGGGCGGGCAGAACGTGCAGGCCCAGTCTCCCCCCAACCAAGCCAGCGGTCCAATGCTCAGTGTACCAGTTTGGTTGGGGTGAGGCCAAACCGGCAGTCTGAGCTGCTGTAGATCTCTGCCCCAAATCCGGCCATGGGCTTTGGGACAGAGATCCAGCCCTGTGGGCTTTGGGACAGAGATCAACGTTGGGGAATTCGAGGCAAACTTTTGCAACGCACGTTACGTTGTGCGGTGCAAAAGTTTGCCTCAAATTCCCCAATGTTATCTGGTTTTAATGCTGTGCGATGCACACGTTAAATGGGGTATTACTGTACTTGTGTTATTTATATACAGTAATACCCCGTATAACGTGAGTATCATATAGCGCTAAAACCATATAACGTGACAAGATTTTTGGAAAAATCATGTTTCAAATAACACGATTTTTAGCGTTATCCGATACAGTCGTTCTTAGCAGCAGGGTGGGTGGAAAGCTGAACGGGGTTCTCCGTTCAGCTTCCCAGCCACCCTGCAGCTACGGAGGCAGGGGTGGGGAGGCTGGAAAGCTGATGGGGGGCTCCCCCATCGGCTTACCCAGCCACCCCACAGCTGCGGAGGCATGGGCGGGTGGCTAGGGAAGCCGACAGGGAGTCCCCGTCAGCTTCCCCAGCCACCCTGCAGCTTTAGATCGGGTCCTCTGATCTCTCTGGAGCAGGCAGGGGACCCGATCCAAGGTGTTTCTGGGCTTCCCCAACATCCTCAGCCAGTGCAGCAAGCCAGAATGTCTGGGTTCGAATCCCGACATTCTGGCTTGCTGCTCTGGCTGAGGACGTCGGGGAAGCCCAGAAACACCTTGGATCGGGTCTCCCTACCTCCCTGGACCCGGCGGGGACCCCAAAATTGGTAAAAAAAAAAAACATCCGACGTCCTGAGCCAGTGCAGGGAGGTGGGGAGACCCGCTCCAAGCTGTTTCCAAAGTTCCCCCACCTCCCTGGAGGCAGCAGCAAGCCAGAATGTCAGGATTCAAATCCCGACGTTCTGTCTTGCTGCAGCCTCCAGGGAAACAGGGCTTTTTTTAACATTGTGTGTTCAATGTATCGCACAACGTTAAAAACCGGATAACGACGGGACAAGTCATAACGTTATTTGGGGTACTAGTGTATGTTATTTATACTGTATTTCTCCCATTATGGAACCCAAGATGATTCACACCAATTACAACTATTCAACAATCACAGTTTTTAAAATAGCTTAAAATTAGCTGGAACATGAAACCATATTCATACAATTGGACTAAAACCACAGCAATCATAACTATGACTTACAAATAGGAGGGACTTTCATATCATGTAGGACATCATTCCAACCCTGAAAGCACTTCTGTGTTTAAAAAGGGTTCAGCTGCCATCTAAGCAAAGGAGAATCTAAATATGTAAGACCTCTGATGAGGCCAGAACACACGATCGGTTCAATGGATGAGCATCTAGCTCACTGCAATTCCGGGTGGTGGGGGGTGGGGGTATTATTTAATCAAGTAGAGTAGGAAAATACCTTGGTTCCATGAAAGCTATACTGTCTGTTCCATTTATGGAGGCAATAGGGGCATCATTTGGTATGTTGTAGAAAATCAAATAGAAGGCTATGAAATGGACTACAGTGCCTAACAGCACCACTGGATTCCTACCAAACCGACTGTTCTTGCTTAGGAGACCAAAGATTCCTCCACCTGTGGATAGAGAGAATGTATTGCCATTATGAGGGAGGAAAAAAATATTGACATCATTTCCAGCAAGTCAGATACTCAGCATGTGGGATAGGATACTTAAGAGATACCAGGATACTTAAGACGTCCCAAGGACATCTGTCCGTCCCACCAGAGCGGACCGGAGAGGCTCTCTGGTTGTGCCATCGGCCAGAGAGGTGCACCTCTCTGGCACTAGAAAGAGGGCCTTCTCTGTGTCCGCTCCGGCCCTATGGAATCTCCTCCCAATAGAACTACGCCTGCAAACGGAGCTGCTGTCCTTCAGGAAAGGATTGAAAACCTGGCTGGCAGGTCAGGTCTGGGGAATGGATGGATCAATTTCCCTAGCTGGCTGGATGGTTTGACACCCAGTGCCTCCTAGCTACAATGCCTAGCTATAATGCCTAGTTTTTAATGCTAAGTTTTTAAGCTTCTTTTAAAACTTTTAATTCTGAACTGGTTTTAAATTGTTGTCAACATGCTGTTGTGTTGGGAATCGCCCTGGGTCCCTTCGGGGAGGAGGGCGATAAACAAATTTAAATAAATAAATAAATAAATAAATAAATAAATAATGATGACAAATTAAAATTGAACCATACTCCTTTAAACTATTTCAGCGGCTGTGCCATATCAGAGATGAAAAAGCAAGTAAGCAAACAAAAGGTTGGCTTCTTATGATTTCTGGCATTAAAGGACCAATTGTTCTTTGGAACAGCTCACTGGCAACATGTAAAAAGGATTGCACAGGCTGTCAGCTCATGCCCATGCCCATGTCAAAGTGACCAAAGCAAGAGAGAGTATTTTAGTTTGATGTCCTGCTCGGCATAGCTTCTCCATACTTCACCTACTCTATTAGATGCCAAGCAAAATCATTTTTATTCTGCCTGGTCACTGATGGCTTTTTAATGTATTTTAATTGACACCTTCTAATTGTGCCTGGTTTTGTACTATTTGCAATTTACGTCTTTATTGAAACATAAATCTTAACTGTCCTGGAATCTTAGAAAAAAGCCATGTGGTCCCTGTACACAATTCCAAAGGCAACGTGAGTGATCGCACTGAAACTTTACCCACATGAATCTTCATCATGCTAAGCATTACAGACCTCAAGGTGGTACAGAAAAATCAGAAAGGCTCCAAAATCCATGATCAGGTATACAAGCAAGATTCTTTAGCTTTAAAATACAGTACAGTAATACCTCGGATAACGCTAAGACTTGGTTCCACAAGTCTTGGTGTTATCCGATGCATGTTAAAATCCTATGGGATGGATTGGATAACGTTAAAGCTCCATAGAGATACATTGTAACCACACAGGCTTTAGCGGTTGTTAGCCGATCCATCCCATAGGACCTTAACGTTATTCGATCCAATTCTCCTCCCCAGATTACTTAATGTTATGCGATTTTAATGTTATCCGAGGTAAACGTTATCTGAGGTATTACTGTACTTCGAAATAAGGCCTCAGAATCCACTCAGAGATGGTAAATCTCTGGTCCCTCCCGCCTTGTTTATTTAATCTCCATGTGTTAAACTTGTCAGGAAAAAGCACAAGTTAGAATTTTTTCTTCAGGAAAGAATTTGATTTCCTCTTGATAATCTTAGATTTTGAGAATAGCATTCTCAAAATGATGCAAAACAAGTACGGGTTGGTTTGTTTTTCTTTATTATATTTTTATACCACCCATCTGGCACAAAAACCCCCCACTCTGGGTGATTCACATACAAAATTAAAACCGTAACACACCTGACAAATGAATAGTCATTTTAAAAAAACCCACCACCAATATCAGCTCCCTCGTTCAGTTTGTGAGAGTTAGCCATGAACATAATTACCTACAATGGCTCCAGATACTATAAAATCAATCTGCTTTTTATATTGAGCAGCTATTTGTCTTGGGATTTAGAAAAAAAATTCTGCAGGGCACTGGTTACTCCTAACATCACTAAACATAAACTTGCTAGCCTATGTCCCTTTTCAGAATTCACCTCTTATTTGAAAACTAGGCAAGTGAGATAGCTTTATAAAGTGCCTCCTGGCTTTTTGGAACAAGTCCAACTTACTTATTTGCTGTCTTGTTTCAGCTACATGTACAAAATACAATTCTAGACACCAATATGTTCTGCTATTGTTAGACTCACCTAATATTTCTCCAATGCCGATAAAAATACCAGAGAGTCCAATCAAGCTTTTTTCTTCATTACCAAACTTATTTACAGCTCCTATACAGGTCCCATACACTCCAGAGAAGAATGTTAATTCCAGACCTTGAAAGAAATAACATTACTTTTAGAGACAGTTGTGCACACTTGCCTTATCCTTATGCATACTCTGAGAAATGGCTAAGTAACTCAAGAGGTAATTTTATTTTATTTATTTTATACACCACCTAACTGACCAAATCATCACTCTGAGTGGTACAAAGTTAGGTACAGAGGATGGGACTTTGATTTCCATTGTGTATTCCAAAAGAAAAACCAGCCTTTGTGGCTTTGCATAAGCTACACAGTCCCAGTGCGCATAAATGAAGGGAATGGCAAACCACTTATGAGTTTGTTGTTGTTCAGTCGCACAGTTGATTCTGTCCCTTTGTGACCCCATGTACCACCGCATGCCAGGCACTTCTGTCCTCCACCATCTTCCTTAGCCCATCCAGATTTGTGCCCGCTGCATCAATAAGACCATCTAGTCATCTCATTCTCTGCCGCCCCTTCTTCTTTTGCCCTCAACCTTTCCCAGCATTAAGGCTTTTTCAAGTGAATCCTCTCTTCCCATTTGATGTCCAAAGTACTTTAGCTTCATCTTCAATATTTGACCTTCCAAGGAGAAGTCAGGATTGATTTCTTTTAAGATTGACTGATTTGTTCTCTTTGCTGTCCAGAGTACTCTCAAAATTCTCCTCCAGCACTACATCTCAAAGGCATCTATTCTACTGTGCTCAGCGTTCCTTATGGTCCAGCTCTCACAACCATACATCACTACCGGAAATACCATTGCTTTGACTATGTGGACTTTTGTTTGCAACATGATATCTTTACTTTTAACTATGTTGCCCAAATTTCTCATAGCTTGCTTCCCAAGAATTAGTTGTCTTTTTATTTCATGGCTGCAATCTCCATCTGCAGTGAGCTTTAATCCTAAGAAAGTAAAATCTGTCACTGCTTCTACTTCTTCCCCATCTATTTTCCAGGGACTGATAGGGCCTGTTGCCATTATCTTTTCCTATTCCAAACCACTCCGCCATTCTGTATCCTGTCCTAACTGTTGCTTTTTGACTTGTGTACAGATTTCTCATGAGACATATAAGGTGTTCTGATATTCCAATCTCTTTAATTACTTGCCACATTTTAATGTGGTCCACACAGTCAAAGGCCTTGGTGTAGTCAGTGAAACAGAAGTAGACTTGTTTCTGGTATTCCTTTGTTTTCTCCATGATCCAACGTTATGTTGTCAATTTGGTCTCTAGTTCCCCTGCCTCTTTGGAACCCAGCCTGCACTTCTGGTAGTTCTCTCTCCACATGCTGCTGAAGCCTGTTCTGTATTACCTTGAGCATGACCTTGCTAGCGTGTGAGATGAGCACAATGGTTCGATAATTTGAACATTCTTTAGCATTGCCCTTTTTTGTGATTGGAACATACAGTCGAACCTCACATAAAGAGCACCTCGCTTAACGGGTAACTCGCTTAAAGAGCAGAATTTTCTCTGAATGTTCGCTTCGCTTAACAAATAAAACCAACCAAAAACTTGCTTAACAAATAAATTGGGGTTCACAATCTCCCCTACAATTGGTTATTTATAATAGTGTTTCACTTAAAGAGCAATCCTGTGGAACGCATTATGCTCTTTAAGTGAGGTACAACAGTATACTGTACTGATCTTTTCAAATCCTGTGGCCATTTGTTTTGTTTTCCAAATCTGCTGGCATACAGAATGCAATGCTTTAATTCCATCATCCTTTAGGGCTTTGAATAATTCAACTGGAATACCATCATCTCCACTAGCTTTGTTATTAGCAGTACTTTTTAGGGCTTTTCTGACTTCACTCTCCAGGATGCCCTGCTCCAGTTCAAAGCTCTCATCACTGTGATTATCAGAGGTGTTGAGGTTCTTTTTGTAATGTTCTTCTGCGTACTCTTGCCATCTTTTCTTAATCTCTTCTGCATCAGCTACATCCCTGCCATTTTTGTTCCCTATCATGGTCATTTTTGCTTTAAATGTTCCTTTGATTTCCCCAATTTTTTTAAAAAGCTCTCTAGTCCTTCCCCTTCTGTTGTTTTCCTCTATTTCTTTGCACTGTTCATTTAAGGAGGTTTCCTTATCTCTCTTTGCTTTTCTTTGAAAATCTGTGTTTAACTGATTGACTTTTTCTCTTTCACCTTATCCTTTTGCTTTCCTTCTTTCCTCTGCTATTTCAAGAGTCTCATCAGACAGCCACTTTGCTTTCTTACACTTCTTTTCTTTTGGTATAGTTTTACTTGCTGTCTCCTGTATGATGCCCCAAACCTCCGTCCATAATTTTTCTGGTAATCTGTCTATCAAGCACCATCTACCTAGAATATGAGTACCATCTACCTAGAATATGAGTACCATCTACCTAGAATGCCCTGGACATCTTCACCACACTTAAATATAAGACCATTCACTCTGCTTCCCAGTACAGTAATACCCCGGATAACAGTATGACTTGGTTCCACAAGTCATGACGTTATCCGGTTTTTAGCGTTGTCCGATACATGCATCCAACAACGCTAAAAATAAAGCCCTGACTTCAGGGACAAACCGCTTTAAAGGCAGGCAGGGAAAGAAAGAGACTGCAGTAGGGTCGGGGGAAGTGCCATTCCAACGCTACTGCAGGGTTCCCTCTGCTTACCTTCCTTTCCTTCTCCGACTCCTAACTGATTGCAAAAGGCTTGGTTTTTTAAAATTGCCGGGAAGGGGGGGAGCTGTTCTTGCTTTACTTCCTGAATTGAAAAAAATACAGAGATGTGATTGGTTCTCTAGATCAGCTGATCTAGAGAACCAATCAAACAGGAAAGGGAAAAATACAGATGTGATTGGTTCTCTAGATCAGCTGATCTAGAGAACCAATCACATCTCTGTATTTTTTTCAATTCATGAAGTAAAGCAAGAACAGCTTCCCCCCTTCCCTGCAGTTTAAAAAAACCAAGCCTTTTGCAATCAGCTGGGAGTCGGAGAAGGAAAGGAAGGTAAGCAGAGGGAACCCTGCAGTAGCGTCGGGGGAAAGGCAGGCGGGCGCTGGGGAGGGGGTTGGATTGGGTAGATGTTCTACCCAATCCACCTCCCCCCCCCCACGCACACGCTTGTACCGGATAACGCTAAAAATCGCGTTATCTGATGCAAGATTTTTCCGAAAATCTTTAGCGCTATCAGGTACAATTGTTATCCGGGGTATTACTGTATACTTGAAGCTTGTTTAGAAAAGGCTAAAGAACTTCCACCAAGCCTATTTGTCCCTATAGAACTGCAGGAAAAACACAGCAAAATCATATTTTGTTGCAGGAACTAGAATGTGACCTCCAGTTTGTATATAAAAATACTGAGAAGTGGTAACAAAGCCAAGCAATGTGCACAAAAATGTGATTAATCTGTTGGTGTTCTTGGTTAAAGACAAGGGTAGGTTAGAATTCTAGCCCTCATATTTGACTCAAAAACTCAAACAATGTCTCAGCCTAAGCAACTACAGATATACTCCCCCCTACAGCCACTAGATGGCAATCCCATAACACATTCCTCAAAAGCTACCAAGCAACTGCTCCCCTGGGTAACCAGCACAGAGCTCCCTAAAGTGGCTTGCAAAGAAAAGACACTACATGAGACACCTCTGGTTCTGGAAAGGGATTTCTTATAGAAAGGCAAATCTACAGTCCATAAAATATCTATATATGTGCACAAACAAGTCATACAAGCAACCAGGGTTGTTAGCCCAAGCAACGTCATTAAAACAAACCACTGTTTATTAGAAAAACAGGCTGTCTTCTAAGCTGTAGAGAAAGCTTCAGCTCACAACAAAACTGATCTTATTAGTGTATGTACTGTATGGAATGAGGGCAGAAACACAGAATAAAAGAAGTTTAGAGAGATAAATGGATAGCAAAAGTGTGTATGAGACTTTCATTATGGCACAGACGAAACAAATGAACACTGAGAAAAGCAGTCTCAACCAAGTATTGCTGTGAAAACTCTACAGGCTAGGATTTGTTCATTTACCTGTATAGGCTGTAGTAATGCTGAGCAGCACAATCTCTTTTGTGACACTCAACTTGATAGCTCTTTCTGCAGAAAGAAGAAACATCATGAGATCTATTACTAATTTTGGGACTACATCAGGATAGGTTAGATTGAACTACTACATCATCTCCCCCCCCCCCACTTACACTGAACTATTGATATGCACAGGTAAATACAAGACTCCGGAACTGCAGTTCATATAAGACTTCTGTATAGAATTTGTGGATTGAGCCAAACAGAACACTTTAAAAGGCTCCCTTTATTGCCTCTATCTGAAAGTAGTTACACTGCAAAGACATCCAATTTTACTGCTTATAGCAGACAAACCATTAATCTCAATTCCCTCCACTGAAAGTCAGTGACTACTCCCTAGATCAGTGGTGGCGAACCTATGGCATGCGTGCCAGAGGTGGCACTCGGAGCCCTCTCTGTGGGCACCCGTGCAGTCACCCCAGCACAGTTTGTCCCACCCCTCTGCCCAGCAGCCCAATGGGAGCACTTTTTCCCTCCTCCGGCATAGAGTTCAACATGGCCCTCTGCCCAGCAGCCCAATGGGAGCGCTTCCTCCCTCCCCCCAGCACAGTGTTTGCCTGTCCCTCTGTCCAGCAGCCCAATGGGAGTGTTTCCTTCCTCTCCTGTTGCTGTGTTGGCACTTTGAGAGAAATAAGTGGGTTTTGGGTTGCGGTTTGGGCACTTGGTCTCTAAAAGGTTTACCTTCACTGCCCTATATAAGTCAACAGTCCTTCATGCAACCAAGATGGTTGGAACTTTAAAGAGAACCATCACATGGGGAAGCTGTTTCTCTGAGACCTGAAACCACTGTACTCAACTATGGATCTAGAAAATACACAGAGTTGCATCTATATCGTAAAAAGTGTTTGGTCTTACAATATATGGAAAGAAGTCAGAGCTGGAAAAGGGAAGGGCTGCTGCTTCCTTGTGATTCTTAAGATCAACCCACAAAAGCTTGCATTCAAAGTATTTCTATATCTCACTATGACTGCCAAGGCTCTTCTTCTATAGAATTTTACTTACTAAATGCATCTAATGCCTTCGTCATCACAGTTGGGCCAGATCTGTTAAAAACAGATATGCATTTAAAGAAGAAGAAAACAATTAACTGGAAAGTACATTATAACTGGGTTGCTTGTACTGTACTAAGCTATTAATAACAGTCCCCCCCACACAAACTTCTCTATTGAAAATGTGGGGACTAGCATCCTGCTCAGAAATGAAACCACTGAAATAATAATATATATAAAAATAAATTTCATTAACAATTTTCAGTCAGCTTTTTTCTCTACCAGTTAGCTCCGTCCCCTATTCTAAGCCTTTAAAAAGTTGTATGAATTGAATAAACTTGTTTATACACTAGAAATATGGATCTCCATATAAAACGTGCAAGCAAGACGTCAGGCAGAAGAGACCTAGTGTAGCCTTCTCTTTGATTCACTAATATTTCAGGGATTTAGGATGGGCGTGTGATACACCATTTGATCATGCAAAAATGCAATTACAATCTGAAGAAGTACAGTCCCAACTCCAGCATTATTGCCCTCAATGAGAACGAAGTTTTTGCTTCCTTACACAACTGGACTAGTTTACATTTAAACCAAGGATCCGGATACTATGCTGCAGAAAATGCAAGACCTGCATCCAACTTGTGTTAATTACTTCCACCCAGTAGTAGGACCTAAAGGATCAGAAAGATTGGAGCCTATGCAGACATTTTGAACTAAATCCAATTTTAGTCTAAATCAGAGTGGAGTAGTTAAAATCATAGAGGTTTACATGAGTGCTGATTTAAATGAGTCTATTTTATTCTGAACAAGTGGCATTTCAGAATGAGATAAATTGAACATTTTCAATTACAGTGGTATCTCGAGTTGCAAAATTAATGCATTCCCCAAGACACTTTGTACAGTCCAGTATTATGAAAATTTTGTAACTCGAAACAATGCATTATGAGAAGGGGCCACTAGAGGCCACTGTATACCATGTAATTTAATAGGGAAACTTTTTTGTACAGTAAAATCCCTACTTACAAAAAAAAGTCAGTTCCATAGCCTTTTGCTTAAGTTAGTTTTTTAAGTAACTCGAAGCAAACCCATAGGAAATTTTTTTTATGTAAATTGAAGCAAACCCATAGGGCAATGTTTCCCAAATGCTGGTGTTTGGACTTCAGTTCCCAGAAGCATAAGCCAGTATTTTGACTGATCAGTGATTTGAGGAATTGACTTAAGCTTCTGGGAATTGAACTCCAAACACCAGCATTTGGGAAACACTGCCATAGGGAAATGAATTTTTACATAACTCGAAGCAAACCCATAAGAAAAAGAATCTTTATGTAACTTAAAGCAAACCCATAGGAAATAGTGTAAATCGGGACATGGTTTTAGCATAAAATCATTATGTAAGTCGAATTTTATGTAACTCGAGGCATATGTAAGTCAGGGTTTTGCTGTATCTCTAAAAAAAATTCGTATCCCAAGACGTTTTCTTCAATGGATTTCCTTTCATATCGCAAAAATGATGTAGCTCAAGGTGTTCGTAACCCGAGGTACTATTGTACATTCTTCCTCCTACCCCTACCCCATTTTTTAGGTAGGAAAACAATTAATTATACAACACAGTATCCCTCCAAGGACAGTACTGCGTCACCATCTTTTTGTAATAAAATAGTCATATTTCTTGTGCACAGAATGGAAATGGCTAAATCAAGGATATATGCTGATGCAGTGACAGAAGTGTCCTATAGGTACCTACACGCGCTCTACAATGTTGTCAGCAGTAGCTTCTTCTTCTGGACCTGGTTCTTCTGGGGTCCGAATGAGAAAAAACAGAACTGTGCCCACAAGACTGATTACAGTTAAAGCAATAAACACAGTCCTACGATCACTCTCTGTAAAATAAAAACAGTGCATTACACTTTCACAAATAAACAATAAACATTAAAAAAATAGCTATATGGTCTCAGCTATTTATCAAAGAAAATCACAAATTAAAAAACAATCTTAAACTGGCACATATTAACCAAATCCCTTTCACAAGACAAGCCCAAATTCTTCCATATGAGGTTAGGATAACTGACATGAAATAGATTCTTTACTTAAGACTATAACATATGCTTTTTGGAAGAAACTAAAATGGTTGCTCAAAAACTGGAATGAAGAAAATGATAGAATGCAAGTTTAGGAAGGATTTTGTCATGAATTACATAACACATGCCTTTGTAACATGATGCAGTAATGTCCCATGCAACCAAACTTAATTTTAAACATACATAAGAAGAGAAGACAAACTGTAAAGCATCATACCTAGTTGTCACTAACTACTGTGACTTTGAACAATGCTTTCTTATGTCTAAGGTAAAGGTAAAGGTTTCCCTTGCTCGAAAGCCAGTTGTAGCTGACTCTAGGGGTCAGTGCTCATCTGTTTCTGCAGACGTTTCCATGGTCATGTGGCAGGCATAACTAGACACCAGAGCGCATGGAACGCTGTTACCTTCCCACTGAAGTGGTCCCTAATTATCTACTTACAATTTCTTGCTTTCGAACTGCTAGGTTGGCAGGAGCTGGGACAGAGACAGGAGCTCATTCCATCCTGCAGTACTTGGGAATCGAACTGCTGACCTTCCGCCTCCCAGTCAGCGTCTTAGTGACTTAAGCCACTGCAGTCCCTTTCTTATGTCTACACACATCGATAAGATAAAATCAAATGTTGGAACTAGCTTTCTATGAAGATTTTCTCTTCTGCTGTCTGTTTAAGAAAATGCATCTTCTCACCATAAAATTTCATTCTTGGTAGTAATATTTTCCAGAATCCTACTGGTATTCATAGAAGGTTTGTGCAATTGGCTAAATGCTGTTAATTGCTAAGGGATATCTCATTTGTACACCTGATTATGCACTCAACTGCACAACCAAAATACATCCCAGCATGTTATTAGTTAGCTGTAAATAGCAGCAGCAAGTTATACAGATCTTATACAAACATAGGATTCTGGCCACTGTAATATTATATTATGTTATTATGTACCACCATGTCGAAACCAGCTTACAGTGACCCTAATAGGATTTTCAAGATAAGCGAGGTATTTAAGGAGTATTTTTTCCATTACCCAAGGAGTTTACATAGCAAAGCTGAAGAATCAAATCCAGGTCTCCTGAGTCCTAGTCCCCACACACCACACCACTCTGAATACCCCTGCAATATTGCTCTCTTGTCAAATATACAGTATTCTACAATATTGCCAGTATGGACTGCATATTCATTAAATTGGATTATTTATTTACCAAACTACCAAGCCCTGGTCTTCAGCCAGGTACTCTTAACATCTGAGTTTCTCAGCCAGCTATGAGTTCTTATACCAGTGATGAAATGCTGTGCCTAAGTGTTTAGTATAATTATATTACAGAAATCAGTGTTCTAGATGAGAATGTGCAGTGGCTGGTTTTTTTAAAAAAACCTACATGGATACTTCTGGCCGAAGTAAATGAAAGTAGAATTTCCTACACTGATGATGAGCCTGTAAGATTGATCTGACATAAATCTTGGCATAAATGTGTTCTTTCCCCTTGGTGCCCTTGTACCTCTGTTCTATTTTGGTCACTCTGCTGGCATCTCTTTGCCAGAAGATTAGCACCATGGTCAGATAGAGGTACTAACACCACTGGCATTTTAAGCCTTCTGCCAGATCCTAAAGCAAAGCAAAAGCAAAGCAATCACATATACTGCCCCATAGCACTTAGTACACTCTATGGGCGGTTCACAAGTTAATTAGCATTCCCCCCCCCCCCCAACATTCTACCAACCTCAGAAGGATGGAAGGCTGAGTCAATCTTGATCCCTGGTCAGGATCAAATGCTCAACCTTTTGGTTGCAGTACAGCAGTTTAACCACTGCACCACCAGGGCTCTTTCTAAAATTCCAGATTACATAATCCAAAAATAGAGTGATGTTCTAACCAAACTAGCTAGTTTATCCTGCTTACCACTACATACACTTACAATAACACCTTTATCCACATAAGTGTTTCAAAAATACAAGATTCGTTTCAGAGGCTTTTCTCTGGTGGCCAATACCAGGAGAAATTAGGTTAAAAGAGATTAGGAAAAGAGCCTTTTCAATCATGTATCATTTTGCAAAATGCCATAAAGTCAGGCAAGCAAAACTCAGTGCTTTATTCATTCATTTGTCCATCCTTACATCTCTGCAAGATAGGCTAAACTGAAAACCAGTGACTGGACCAAAGTGACCCAGTAAGTTGTACGGCTAATGACGAATTAGAACTTGTGTCTCTTCAGTACCTATTTGACTCCCAAATTGTTGTGTTCTAGACTTTTCTTTAATTAAGATCTAAAAAGATCTTAATTATCTAAGAAGCTGTCTGCTTGGGTATACAGCCCACTCTTTAAGGTGTTTTTGGGTGGGGTTGTTCCAATCATGTGCTTACGTCAATTGGGCCAATCAGCCCCAAGTTGCCCCATTTTGGAGGATGGTGGAGGACAGGGGTGCCTGGAGGGCAATGGTCCATAGGATCGCAAAGGGTCAGAATCAATTGTCCAACTGAACAACAACAATAACAGAGGTTCAACTAAATTGCCCTGCTGAGGGGGAAGCACTCTCCCCATCAGCTGGGAAGCTCCATTGCTGCTAATGGGGCTGCTGAATCCTCATCTTGATCCTCTGGAGGAGCAAAATGCTGTCAGGATGCAGTGATTGCTCCAGACTAGGGCATTTTGCTCATCCCTCCAACTGCAAGGAAGGGACTACAGTGGCTTAGTGGTTAAGATGCTGAACTTCACAATCGGAAGGTCAGCAGTTTGAGACCCAGCTCCTGCCAACTTAGCAGTTCAAAAGCACAAAATTGCAAGTAAATAAATAGGTACCACTTCGGTGGGAAGGTAAACAGCATTCCGTGTACTCCTGTGTCTTAGTCATGGCTACCACATGTCCATGGAAACGCCTGTAGATACAGACAGCACTGGCTCTTTAGCTATAAACAGAGATGAGCACTGAACCCTAGAGTTGGATACAACTGGCTTTCAAGCAAGCGCAACCTTTACCTTTACCTTCAAACTCAAAGATCATTTAAAAAGCCACACTACACTGGTCAGTGCAGGCAGGCCCTAGTTTAAATCTTATTGCATTTCTTTGCCACTTTTATCATACATTGTTATTTCTATTTCTATGACTCACTGTGGTTATTTTCTCAATGTAGAAACAATACAGTAATACCCCGTATAACGCGAGTACCGTATATCGTTAAAACCGCATAACGTTACAAGATTTTCGGAAACATCTTGTATCGAGTAACGCGATTTTAACGTTACACGATACAGTCGTTCTTAGCAGCAGGGTGGGTGGAAAGCTGAACGGGGTTCTCCGTTCAGCTTCCCAGCCACCCTGCAGCTACGGAGGCAGGGGTGGGGAGGCTGGAAAGCTGACGGGGGGCTCCCCCATCGGCTTACCCAGCCACCCCACAGCTGCGGAGGCATGGGCGGGTGGCTAGGGAAGCCGACAGGGAGTCCCCGTCAGCTTCCCCAGCCACCCTGCAGCTGTAGATCGGGTCCTCTGATCTCTCTGGAGGTGTTTCTGGGCTTCCCCGACGTCCAGAGCCGGTGCAGCAAGCCAGAATGTCAGAGTTCGAATCCTGACGTTCTGGCTTCCTGCACTGGCTCAGGACGTCGGGGAAGCCCAGAAACACCTTGGATCGGGTCCCCACACCTCCCAGGACCCAGCGGGGGGGTCAGAAACCCCAAAATTAGTAAAAAAAAACGGACGTTTTTTTTACCAATTTTGGGGTCTCTGACCCCCCCGCCGGGTCCAGGGAGGTGGGCAGACACGATCCAAGCTTTTTCTGGGCTTCCCCGATGTCCTGAGCCAGTGCAGCGACCCAGAATGTCAGGATTCGAATCCCGACATTCTGGCTTCCTGCAGCATAAAAGAGGGTGGGGGAAGTTCAAAATTAGCGCGCATCGGGTCTCCCGACCTCCCTAGAGCTGATGTGCGCTAATTTTGAACTTCCCCCACCCTCTTTTATGCTGCAGGAAGCGAGAACGTCGGGATTCGAATCCTGACATTCTGGCTTGCTGCACTGGCTCAGGACGTCGGGGAAGCCCAGAAACACCTTGGATCGGGTCCCCACACCTCCCTGGACCCAGCGGGGGGGGTCAGAAACCCCAAAATTGGTAAAAAAAACGGACTTTTTTTTACCAATTTTGGGGGCTCTGACCCCCCCGCCGGGTCCAGGGAGGTGTGGGGACCCGATCCAAGGTGTTTCTGGGCTTCCCCGATGTCCTGAGCCAGTGCAACAAGCCAGAATGTCAGAGTTCGAATCCCGATGTTCTGGCTTCCTGCACTGGCTCAGGACGTCGGGGAAGCCCAGAAACACCTTGGATCGGGTCCCCACACCTCCCTGGACCCGGCGGGGGGGTCAGAGCCCCCAAAATTGGTTAAAAAAACGTCCGTTTTTTTTTTTACCAATTTTGGGGTTTCTGACCCCCCCGCCGGGTCCAGGGAGGTGTGGGGACCCGATCCAAGGTGTTTCTGGGCTTCCCCGACGTCCTGAGCCAGTGCAGGAAGCCAGAACATCGGGATTCGAACTCTGACATTCTGGCTTGCTGCACTGGCTCAGGACGTCGGGGAAGCCCAGAAACACCTTGGATCGGGTCTGCCCACCTCCCTGGACCCGGCGGGGGGGTCAGAAACCCCAAAATTGGTAAAAAAAAACGGACGGTTTTTTTTACCAATTTTGGGGTCTCTGACCCCCCCCCCCCGCCGGGTCCAGGGAGGTGGGGAAACCCGCTCCAAGCTGTTTCCAAAGTTCTCCCACCTCCCTGGAGGCAGCAGCAAGCCAAAATGTCAGGATTCAAATCCCGATGTTCTCGCTTCCTGCAGCCTCCAGGGAAACAGGGCTTTTTTTAACATTGTGTGTTCAATGTATCGCACAACGTTAAAAACTGAATAACGACGGGACTTGTGGAACCAAGTCATAACGTTATTCGGGGTACTAGTGTATTAAAATTTCTAAATGAATAAATAAATAGATAGGATGGACAGAAAGACTAAACATTAAGACTAAAAGGAAACAGAGATGCATCTGTAAGTTTTTAATGTTAAGTATGTGTTTCATTTTGAAAACTCTTTGAACCACCATAAGAATACAAAGGGTGAGGTTAGAAGTCCTAACATAAATATTGAGTAAAAGGCCAAATTTAAAACCATTTTAATCTAGAGTATATGATTTGTAAAGTGTTGTGGACTGTGACTGTAGAAATGAACTACTGTATTTCAAAATCAATGTCCGTTCTAATCCGTTTAAGTGTCATATTCTAATTACAAAGGAAATGCAGAAGATGCTTTAAGTGGAAATAGGATTTGGCTTAATCCAGATATCTGGTAAGAAGGAGGGTTGTTCAAAGAAGACTGGTTGTTTGAAGAAGGATTTGAAAGCTAACCAGTAGGGCATCTAGCTTCATAAGAATCAAAAGACCAGTCAAGGTAAGGTCAAGAAGAGAAGATGCTAATCACCATTCAAATATCTCTAAACTAGTTACCTTTAATAAGGATGGCAGTTTGATGCCATATATAACAGAGAAAGTTATCCACAGGCTGAAACCCAAACTGCACGAAATAAAAGAAAAATGCTCTTTTATTTTTTGCACACAGAGTGGTAAACACTATAAAAAGAATAGTCCTGAAGAGCTATTTAAGAGCTATTTAAAATGACCTGAGAGTATAAAACCTTGCTTTTGAAACATTTTCTCCTATTATCTTAAAAAGAGATATGCTGCCTCAAGAAGGCATATTATAAGTAAAACTAACCTGATATATGAAGTTTTCCTTGCCAGGCAAAGTATATATATAGATTTCCAAAAAATAAGCTGTGAATAAAAAGAAACACACTTTGGGTTAAAGTAAATCTCCTTTGCAAGAACAAGAAAAAAGTAAACCGCAATTAACCCTACATCCTTAAAAAATAAAACTGCACAACCTAGTAAACAGAAATAAAATTGTGTTGGTATTTTAAGCAATATACTGTATTCAGGTAATAGAGAAAGATAAGCCCAGCATACTCAGGTAACAGGAAAAGATATTGATAACCTCATCCTTATTGATAACCTCATCCTCCTGTCACAAAAACTGGCCCAACTTGGATATATGAACATAAAACTCATGCCAAAAATTCAACAACAGCTAGAGTACTGGTAGCTTGTATTTACTTGTCTTTCAATGGAGAGAGGGGCAGAAGGAATATGAAGCACCCACAATCTGATCACACCTTGCTCCTTGTTCTTTGTTGCAATTTTGTTTTATTTTGACAGATTGCAATGTTGCTTCCCAAAGCCCATATGTTTCTGGATTGAATTTAAAGTTATTAGGATTAGGCTAGTTCAAAAACCACATGCTTCCATATAAAGTTCCCTGAGCCTTATGGGTTCACCTCCCTCTCTAGCTCATACACAAAATCAGACATGAAAGTCTGAGAGGCAGGGCCTTCTTGGTGCTCAAGCGGTGGAAATTCTCCCTTTCGGGTGCCTCACTGTATTTCCTCTTTCCATGTTGAGGCAGCTGTCTTATATTTATAATTTCAGCTACCTCCAATATGTGATCTGCTGCTTTATCATTTTGAATTTCTGAACTGCTGTCATTTAAACACTACTGTTCACTATTTTGACAGGTGCAATGCTTTCAAACGTTTTTGTTTGTTCTGTCTTTATTACATTTTTAATGTTTTCTATAAGTCACTTAAATTATTATTTCAAATATAAAATCGGGATATAGACACTTAACTAAATTCCAGGTTAGATCATTTTTTTAAAAAACTTACTAAATTTTAGATCTCCTTTCTTCTTGGAGTGCTGTATATGTCCTCCCCACACAACATACAAAACTTAACCTCACAAAAATTGGTAGGTCTAGACTGGCATACCACAACCAGTCCACTGGTCAAGCAAATGTCATAGCTAAGCTGCAACCTGAAGTGGGGCTTCTTTGGTTTAAAATCCAGCATTTCAGCAGCCACAGTATCGCACAAGTACTAAACCAGGGATTCTCAACCTGCGACCTACAGCGCCATTTTGTGTGATCCCCACCACCACACCAGGAAGTGTCATGTGGTGGAGGAAGGGTAAAATGACCATCTGGCCACCAAAGCTGTCTGAGAGAGCATAACACTGCCCCCGGCTTTAAAAGGTTGAGAACTCATGCACTAAACACTAACATTCTAAAGGTTTGTCACTATAGATTAGATTTAAAACTAGCATCTGTTCATTTAAAAAAATACAGTGAGGAAAATAGCATCAAAAGCAAAGCTATTCTTGAAGCAAGTATCAAGATACAATAGAACCCCAGACAACGTTATGACATGGTTCCACAAGTCATGACGTTGTCCGGTTTTTCACGTTGTTCGATACATTGATCGAACAATGCTAAAAAAAGCCCTGACGTCAGGGACAAACCACGCCGAGGCAAGGCTCGGCTTGTCTGAAATTCCGCCCCCCCCCCCCCGGGTAGGCACACGATCGCGTGTCGTTCGGGGTTAGGGCAAGGTACGGGAAAGACCCCCATATCTTGCCCTAACCCCGAACGACACGCGCACGCACGCTCAAAGTTGCGAAAGTGTAAGGATCTTTCCCCTTTTGCAACTTCGGGCGGCTTGGAGGGGGTCTTTCCCGTATCCTCGCCTAACCCCAGCCGAGGCGTGCGTGCACACCCGAGGTTCCGAAGGGGTACCCTCTCGGAACCTCGGGCAGCTTGGAGGCTTGCGCAACTCGGCGGCAGTTAGGCGTGGATGTGGGGATCTTTCCCGTATCCTCGCCTAACCCCAGCCCAGGCACGCGCGCACGCTTGAAGTTGCGTAAGTGTAAGGATCTTTACCCTTTCGCAACTCGAAGTTTCGAAAGAGTAAGGATCCCCGTACCCTTTCCAAACATCGTGGGGGCGGGCGTTGGGGGGGTTGGATTGGGTAGATGTTCTACCCAATCCAACTCCCCCCCACGCATACGCTTGTTCCAAATAACGTGAAAATCACGTTATTCGATACAAGATTTTCCCGAAAATCTTGTCACGTTATGCGGTTTTCACGCTATACTTTTTAATGTTAAGGTTTTGTAGATTTTATATTTGTTTTTAGATAGTAAATGGCACAAAGGAGAGTAATATTGCTATGTTTTTCAGGGTTTTTAAAATTGTTTTATATTGGTTTTAACTTGTATACACCACCCAGAGTCCATTGGATAGGGCGGTATATAAATCTATTAAATTATTAATTAACTGAATTGTTGTGCCAGCTAATCTTTTACACACTAGGTCTGGCAAAAGGAGCTACAGAATGAACTCACCAAAAAGTGGCTTCATTTTGACAAGTCTGACCCAGACCTGAAAGAAGCAGCAAGTATCTACAGAAACATACACCAGTTCACCTATGGCGAACACAATTTGCTTCCAGCAAGAAGTTTACGTGAACTAGGAAGATGTTCATTCTTTCCAGATGTCATGTGAGCACAAGGACAGGTGAAGACATTTGTGAGATAAGAATATTAGTAAAAGACCACATGACTAAGACTCACTACATGAAAGATAAGTAGTGTCTGTAGCCTTTCCTTAATTTCTGACTTCTTATCTTACAATCCCAGGACAGTTGTAAGCTCATGGGGAATTCTGAGTGCTTGCCCTCAAGAACAAAGATCATTTCTCATGACACAGAAGTGATGTTGACTCAGACCAGCCTTAGAGGAAGCCACTCTTCCCACAGAAACAAAATTTCAGCTCAGTCTATTTTTTTCTACGGATTTCAAAATAACTTGCATCCAAACAAGAAATACACTAAACAACTTAAAATATATTTTTCTCTAAAGAAGCTACAGGTACTACAGAAGAGAAAGAATTTCTAAAATTAAATGTTTAGTATCAAATGATGAAGGTCACTTTATGTCAATAAAACTAAGGAAAATGTGGGGTGGATTATAACTGAATGAGGTAGACTTGATCCATGAAAGCTAATGTTAAAACACAGCAGTTAGTGTTTAAAGTGCCAGAACGTTTTTGATTTTTTGTGTTGTTTTCTCTGATATAAATGAGGTTGGCTTCTTACCTGGATTGCAATAATGCCCAAAAGATTCCACTATTCCTGCCAATTGTGTTTTCATTGGAATTTATTGTCAGACAGTTTCCCTGAGCAGTCCACAGAACTGTAAGTTAATTAGAACACTATTAAATAAGAAGTGGGAAGTCACACAAAGCTTGTTCAAACTTGATATCCATGAATGTGGAAATGCCTGAGCAACCACCTCTCTAGCACGAGAAGGAGGGCCTTCTCTGTGTCTGCTCCGGCCCTAAGGAACCTCCTGCCAAGTGAGCTGCGCCTCCAGACAGAGCTGCTGCCCTTCAGAAAGGGGGTAAAGACCTGACTAGCAGGGCAGGTCTTTGGTTCGGGCTGGACAGTCAGTTCGGCCGGCTGGCTCCTTTGAATAATCTCCACCTCTCTCCCTAATATTTTTAACTTTCCCTGATATATTTAACTTTTTAACCTTTTTAACTTTTAATTTTTTTTAAATGTAATCAATGTGTTTTTAACTATGTTTTTAATTTTGTAAGATGCCCTGAGTCTTTGGATGAGGGTGGGATATAAATGCAATAAAATAAATAAATCAAGAATAGTAATCTCATATTTGTATTTTTAGGATATACAGTAAAACCTCAGATAACGCTAAAACTTAGTTCCACAAGTCTTAGTGTTATCGGATTTTTAATGTTATCCGATGCATGCACTTTTAAGTTTCCCCAAAAAAGAGTGAAAATACCCTGAAACATGCCAAAAACAGAGCGGATTCACTCACAACACTCTACTGGTGCCGTGGGGAAGTGTGCAGACCTCCAAGGACCTGAAAAAAATGTGTGTTCCAGTGGTCTGAAAAAAGCCTATTTTTCCCAGGTCCTCGGAGTTCTGCGGTAGTGTTGTGAGTGAATCCGCTCTGTTTTTGGGATGTTTCAGGGTGTTTTCACCCTGTTTTGGGGAAACTTAAAAGTGGAGTTTGGGTACTTCTGGCTTCTGTTGAACTTCAATTCCCAGAAGCCAATGCACAGCCAGAGGCTCTGGACAGGAAGTCCCCCCCAAGTCATTTTTAAGTCCCAAAACCAGGGTGAAAACATCATGAAACATCCCAAAAATGGGGCAGATTCAGTCACAACACTCACCTGCTGCTGTTGGGAACCCCTAGGAACGTTTTTGGTATGCAAAAAAACAACAACCCCACCCTGTTATCCGAGGGCACTGTTTTCTATGGCTTTCTTTTTGTTATGCGGTTTTTTCGTTAACCAAGGTTTTACTGTAATGCACATAACATTACTGCTGAAATGAGGATGAAATCTAATTCCTGTTTCCAACTGAGTCATATTCTTGCCTGATTGTCTAAGATTTCATTTTCAAGACACAGTCTTAACAATTCCCAATTTGTGAAAATGAAAAAAAAAAGTATTCTCCCTTGCTTACGCACACACCAATTTCAGCAGTACGGACCCCATATCAAGCAAAAGGGCTTACCAGCAGCTGCTATTCCAAGGAAAACAGAGGTTGTGTAGAAAGTCCATGTAGAAGGCTGGATAAAAACAGCAATATATATACTGCAAAGATGACAATATTCAGTTTTAATATGGTCAGTTCCATGTTCATGATATTTTAATAAGAAATTTCCCACATGGAACAATGCCTGCCTACCAGCTATACTTTAAATTATATTAGTTAGTTACTTAGTTACTGAAGTCTATTTTTTAATCAAACTGCAAAAAAGATGACTGTAGTCCAATAGTTTGCAGATTTACAGTGGATCTTACAGAGGAGCTGATGCAACAAATCCCCACTGACTCAATCAATCGACTCTAGCCACAACTTACTACTGGATTTCAGCAATAACAATTATACTTATATACTGCCCCATAGCGCTTAGTGTACTCTCAGGGTGGTCGGTTCACAAGATAATTAGCATTTTGCCCCAAACATGCTAGGTGCTCACTTTACCAGCCTCAGAAGGTGGGAAGGCTAAGTCAACCTTGAGCCCAGTCAGGATCAAACTCATAACATCAGAAGTTTGGGCTGCAGTATAACAGTTGAACTACTGCACCACCAGGGCTCAGACAGTATCTCACAGACAAGAATGTTCACATCATCAAGGCACACAAATGACTCAAATGTCTCAGTCATTAGATGTGGCCACCATTATTCTACTACATTATTACCCACTGACCAGGCACAGAATCTCAGAGTAGACATGTCGCTTCCCAGCAACCCTGAAAAGCTGACTTAAAACTGATTACAAATGACTTGCCTAGGGATTCCAGTCAGTTTAGGAGCTATATAGGGCTTGGGACCTGATCTTCCTCTTTCCAAAACCAATGCTCTAGAGCAGTTTATCTTCCCTCTGTCATTTCATAGGATTAAAATCATAAGATCCACTACTTACAAACATGCTGCAGCAGAGGGAACCTCTTTTGGCCCAAGGGCCACATTAACAATGAGGAAGGATAGGGACTGTATACCAACAATAGGCAAGGCCACAGTCATGTGCACTTCCTCCCTCTTTTGCCAGCACATACACAGAGCAGCACAGAGGGGAAGTTAAGGTCTCCTCAATGCACTGCTCAGCCATGACAGTAGCACTTATTTTCCTTACTCTGGAATATATTATATCCTATGACAGGAGTTCTCAGCCTTTTTAATCAGGGGGCCAGGTCAGACCTCTCAGATTGCTTCAGGGGCCGGACAGCCATTTTGCCCTTCCTCCACCACATGGCACTTCCTGGTGTGGTCGAGGGCCACGTGAAATGGCACCGCGGGCAGCATCTGGCCTGCAGACTGCAGGTTGATAATCCCTGTCCTATGACCTTCAACAGGGGGCTGCAGTGGCTCAAGTGGTCAAGATGCTGACTGGAAGGCGGAAGGTCAGCAGTTCCAAACCTGAGTACTGCACAACAGAATGAGCTCCCATCTCTGTCTCAGCTCCTACCTACTTAGCAGTTCGAAAGCAGGAAGTTGCAAGTAGATAAATAGGGACCACTTCACTGGGAAGGTAAACACCATTCCAAGCACTTCGGTGTCTGGGCAAGCCGGCTACATGTCCATGGAAACGTCTGCAAATGCAAACAGCACTGGCTCTTCAGCTATAAACAGAGATGAGCACTGAACCCTAGAGTCAGATGCAACTGGCTTTTGAGCAAGGGTGACCTATGAGCTTCAACAATACTGTACACAAGAACAGCAAAACTTTTAAATGGTGCTGAATAAAAAGAAGACAGCAGAAACAAATTACAAAAATGTATGCATTTTTACTTACCTATAAAAAATGCCACTTATGAACATGGATATTTGTGGTCCTATGATCGCAACCACTGATGGTGAAATCAGATTTGATGCTGAAAAGACTCCATAAATAACGGCCATGCTGCAGAAAGCCACAATCATTATTTATACATGTTTTAGCAAAAGGTTGAGGTATTGTGTAATCCTCACTTCATACCACATAATTTCAGATTTTAAAAATATAATAGCCATTTATCATAAAACTGCTTTCTCAGTCAAAGTAAACATGGCATTATGATACTGGGTTTTGTGCAAATGAAAGAGAAACAGAGAGAAAAATAAGCTGATTAATCTATTATTGTTCCTGTAAGTGAAAGCTACAGTTTCCCATCTTTTCTTAACCACACACCAGAACTCAAAATAAAAAAAGGGTAAAATAGCAATGTAAATACCTTGTATAGCCACTGCCATGAAAATCAGTATTGTTTAAATTTGTGATGACAGTTTGCTGCATGGAAAGAAAGTTTAATAATTAATAATATTTAAAAACAACCCTCCCATGAGATGCATAACAGAATTAAAAATCAAAATTAATCCATGTTAGCAACAATTACTCACTAATTAAACTTTAGAGCAATCCTGTGAGTAAGGTACTTGCTATTCTTGTAGTTCTTCCACAGATAAGCAGAGTGACTCATTCAGGAGCTGAAAATAAGATTTCCTAATCTCTGATATGAGCACAGATGGAGACAAAACCTCGAAATCCCAATAGATAAGAATATTTTACATGATAGCCACTATCCAACTGAAAAATTACGCCAGCATTAAGTCTATTGACATAAATTGTAACAATGAATTGTGATTAGTTAAGAAATCAGCATGGACACTGCAACTGGTGTATGACAGAAAATGCCTATACAGTATAACTTAACTAACCACCAATGTGCCGCTGAGATTTAAACAAATGGACTTATGCTGGCAGGGTCCCCAGCCTGTCTTCAGAACGCACCTGGCTCTGGCCTGGATTACTAACCCCCTTAATGATCCAGGCAGAGGTTTCTGAAGAGAGGATAGGAAAAATGTCAGAACCCCCCTTCCCGGCCTGGATTGCTAAAGGGCTTAGCCATCCAGGCCGGGGGGGGGGGGGTATTCTGAAGAAAGGCTGGGGAAAAGGTCCCCAGCCTCTCTTCAGGATGGCTCCCCTCCTGGATCACTAAGCCCCTTAGCGATCCAGGCAGGGGTTTCTGAAGAGAGGCTAGGAAAAACTTCAGAACCTCCCCCCCCCCAGCCTGGATTGCTAAGGGGCTTAGCCATGGGGGGGGGGCTGGCTTCTGAAGAGGCTGGGGGGAAAGGGTCCCCAGCCGCTCTTCAGAACGCCGCCCCCACCCCTCGCCCCTGATCACTAAACCCTGTTCCCTTTCCACCCAACCCCTGAGCCGATGCCAGCTTGGGATCAGCCCTGGGGTTGGGCGGAAAGGGAACAGGGCTTTTTTTTTTTACGTTGTTACAATGTTTTACAATGTTAAAAACCAGATAACATTATGACTTGTGGAACCAAATCATAAAGTTATCCGAGGTACTAGTGTATTCTACTCTTTCTCCTTAGAGAGGCAAAGCTGCACAGTACATCAGAACCATAACTTTTCCAAGATAACACAAATGAGATTCAGGGATATTTTTGGGGAAATCTGGAATGTGAACTGACTTTTGACTCCACATCATTCCAAGGGAGCCATGAAGAGCCCTGTATCCATTAAGAAACCCGACGTATTGGACTTGGTACTTGTGAGTAACCATATATGAAACTTTAGAAAGAGATGCTCCATTGGAATCCACAGAAAAATGAGGTGCATATTATTCCAGTGAACAGCATCACAGTCTGTAAGATAACAGCATGCTAATTAAGGAAGTGACAAACACTAATTGGATTTAAACCTTAACACTGAAAACAAAATTATCCTTGGGGCATGTTCCATAGTAAGTATTTTTACAGTACAACTTTAATCATTTTCTGTGTCAGCGTTTTATATAGTACCAAGTAAATATTGGATAAGTGCAGACACAGATTTAAATAAAGGAATATAAAAATAAATCACCATATCACATGTGGTGGCTGTAGCCCCAAGCAACACATTGAGATAGAAGAACAACAAACAAAATCACGTGGGGAGTAAGAAAAAGGTATATTTATATTTGCACTTACTGCAACATTTCCACATGTCTGGAAAGCCGTGAACATAAACATAAAAGCTGTTCCTAAAACAATGATGTTCAACTGTTTCCTTGACTCAGAATTCATTTTGTTTCCTCCAGATAATATCACACCAAATCCAGACAACTGTCTTTATTTTGTTAAGCTTCTTCTCTCTTCTTTAAAGGTTCTGCACAAAAAACACACAACTCCTTACAAACAAAATTTTAAAACTAATATTGTACATTAAGAAATATTTTCTGCCAAAATCAATGAAAAATTCGAATACAAGTAGTTAAGTATAATTACAGCAAGGGAGAAAAGGCTGGCCAGTGAAACATCAAATATATTCACTATACCTTTCAAACAGAGAATAGTTACAGATTCCTTATTAAGAAGAAACATTCTGCTCCAGCTGATCTTGCAGATTCACTTCTCTACCAAAAGGCAAAATCATCTGATGACAAAAAAAATCATCTGATGACAAAAGGAAATTTTGCAAAAAGACCACAGTACTGTATTTCCACTGATGCTGAACAGGAAATAAAGGACAGCTCACAAGTTCAGTCAGGTGATCAAGAGACTGACCCTGTGAATTCTGGGAAATGCAGTTCTAAACTGCTCCTTGCTAAAACAGAAAGAGCAAGCACATGGCCAGTCTACTGATGAAAATTTGCTTCAGTAATCAGTTTCAAAAAGAATGATGTATTTTTTATGTAGAAAATTTATTTCTGGTACAAAGATCTATGCATTCTGTATCAATAGCAACAACAAGCTGTCTCAAGAAAAACAAGATTGAGTATTTTGTTCTCACTGCCAAGCTTTCTGTAGTTTAAGATTATTTCCATGTGGAATAAAGAAAATTGGAATGCCTTGATTTGATCCAAAATATTTCTGCATTTGAACCTGCATGGGAACGATTACATTGCAAGCATTACAATGCAATTCCAGTCATGTTTATTCATAAGTCCTATTGATTTCAGCAGTGTTTGC
Source organism: Furcifer pardalis (assembly GCA_030440675.1). NCBI lineage: Eukaryota > Metazoa > Chordata > Lepidosauria > Squamata > Chamaeleonidae > Furcifer > Furcifer pardalis. The sequence continues at coordinate 55,695,590 of CP126893.1, read as the reverse complement.
CAACACCCTGAATACTTCAGCCTTAATTTGCAAATTTTAAATTGATAAATCTTTCACTAAGCAAGGCAATACTGTACTTCCAGTGCATGTTTCCTTCAAAACTTGGATTGTTTTAAGAGTTATTCTGAGGGCTGCAGCTAAAAATCAGCCTAATCAAATTTCTGAAGGTACATTCACTTAAAAGTCTGTTATTGATGTAGCATTTTGAACCAGATGTGTTTTTATGCTTGCAAGTTTCTAACACCATGTAATATTCATTTTTCCTGGGCTATACTCAAAATATACATAACATAATGGGAACTTACTTACTTACTCAAGCCCTACCTAGAACTCACCCAAAGATTAAAGAATCGCCTTTAAAGTAGATTTGAGGATGCAGGGGATGGAGTGGAATTTGATCCAACTATCTGATCATATTAATACAGTAAAACCCCTGCTTATGTAAAAGTCTGTTCGGTAGGCTTTTATGTAAATCAGTTTTTTACTTAATTCGAAGCAAACCCATAGGAAAAATGATTTTTTTACTTAACTCGAAGCAAACCCATAAGAAATTGTGTTATGTAAATTGGGACATAGTTTATTGCAAAAATCATGTAAGTCAAATTTCATGTAACTCAAGGCATACTTAAGTCGGGGTTTTTTGCTGTATAGTCCAACTGACTTCTTCCATGTCTAGGCCAGATGTGAAACTGCCAAAATGAAAATGCCTTTTGGCGAGTTCATTCTGGAGTTCCCTTTGCCTGACCAAGTGTGAAAAAATTAGCCAGCAATACAAGGTTGCCATTACCATAGGACCCCCAAATTGTGGTTCAGAAATACCACAATCTTCGAGAAGGCTTTCTGTGTACCCCAACCATTGCCTTTATTTGCACTGTAGGGACAGCCACCCCTCTCTCGCTTTTAAACTTTTTAAACCTTTTAAACTTTTAAATCTTTTTAGTATTTTGTAAATTTATAGTTTAATTTTTTTAAATTAATATTGAACCTTAGGTTTTAATGTCCGAATTTGTAAGGGTATAGTGGGATTGTTTAGTTTGTTTTGCACTCATGTGTGATCTTTTTCTTTTTGTAAGCCGCCTAGAATCAGGTTCGCCTGAGTGGGGCAGGATAATAAATCTAAATATATAAATAAATGTCGCCCTTGCTCGAAAACCAGTCCCGATTATAGGGTTCAGTGCTCATGTTTATAGCCAAAGAGCAAGCACTGTCTGTGTCTGCAGACGTTTCTGTGGACATGTGGCAGGCATGCCTCAACAGCAGAGTGCATGGAATGCTGTTTACCTCCCCACCAAAGTGCCCCCTATTTATCTACTTGTAACTTCTTGCTTTCAAACTGCTAGGTCGGCAGGAGTATTTGCACTGAATACAATTTAAATATTTCAAGAGACTACCCTAGAAAAGGAATTTATTTTATGGATGATAAATTTTAAAAAACATGTTGCTCGCCACCCAGTGTGGGAAAATATCCCAGATGGGTAAGATATAAATGAAATAAATAAGTGGCTACACTGGGGGGGGGGGGGGGGAGAGAGAATGGACCATTTTCATGTCAGGTTTACCATCAACTTCATTGAAATCGAGACTCCAAGGAATTCTTTCGTTGCTCCCCAACTAGACCAGGGTTCCTCAAACTTGGCTCTCCAGGTGTTCTTGGACTTCAATTACCAGAAGCCCAAGTCAGCACTCTGGCTGACCAGGGCTTCTGGGAATTGGAGTCCAACAACATCTGGAGAGCCAAGTTTGCTGACCCCTGAACTAGACTAACAATACCTTTCTGCCTAAGATTTCTTGATGGTATTGGGGACACAATGGGCACAGAGCTGAGCGAGTTGAGGAGGATGGTATGATTATATCGTTTATTGTCCATTCGGTATTGTATATTGTTAATGGACTGTATTTTGATTATATTATGTTTATATTTATGTTGTTGCATTGCATTTTGGGATACTGTAATTTTGTATTGTTGATCTGTTATATTGTATTGTATCCGATTTTATGTTGTAAGCCGCCCTGAGTTGGTTTTCACTAAGTAGGGAGGCATATAAATTGAAATAATAATAATAATAATAATAATAATAATAATAATAATAATAATAATAATAATAATAATAATAATAATAATAATAATAATGACAGAAGTGCCTAAAGAAATTGGCGGTATATTTGAAAAGAAGCTTGTACTGAGGCCGGAGCCAGCGCTATTGACATGTAATGAGGATTTTAAGATGAGTAAAGAGGAAAAATAATTATTGCTAATTATGATGTCAGCAGCCAGACAATGTATAGCTAAGACGTGGAAAAATGAGTCGATTACGAAAATAGAAGATTGGTATAAAGAGATGTGGCAATTGGCATTAAATGATAAACTGACATGGGAACTGATGGTTAGGAAAGGAGCAGTCCGGGAAAATAGATTTTGGAGAATATGGAAAAAATTTGTTGAGTATGTAATAGTGGAAAATCAAGGGATCAAACCTGTTCCGGATCAAGTTGGTTTTTGGAAAAATTGAACTGCTGTATTCCTGGACAATGTACATAGCACCTGGGTGTAATTTGAATAGATTGCTTAGATTAAAAATAGATAAGGGCTGAACAATAGCTAGGTAGAAATATATACTAATTCAAAAGTTACTAAGATAAGTTTAATTCCTTTTATCTCAAAAATAAAGTTGAGTAAAATATTTTGTTTTTATTGTTTAGTTATAATTATAATCATAATTGTAATAGCAAGATTGCTCAACTAACGGATTATTGTATGGGATTTGATCTTCTCTCTTTATTTTTTATGTTATTGTAGTATTGTAGTGGGTTTTTTTTATGTATTCTGTATTGTGTGAAAATTATAAAAAGTAAATTTAAAAAAATGACAGAAGTGCCTGGTGGACAGTGGTCCATGGGGTCGCTAAGGGTCGGAATCGACTGTGCGACTGAACAACAACAGGAGGGTTTTTATTTGATTGACTATCAGTATACAGTACTAACTACAGTATAACTCATAGCACGAACCCCTTTCCCGGAAAGGAGACAAGACTACACCCACCCACCCCTCCCAGCGCGAACGCAGAGGGACATGCAGTGGGCGGGGCCACACTAGCCACGCCTCCCGCCCCGGGCAGGCGCCTCTTTATCGCGATAGACGAGAACAGAAGCCCTGTGAATGGGAAGCCAACCTCTTCCTTTTTGGCACGTAGGCCGGGCAGAGTTCGCGCGCTCGCGCCCGCGCCTTCTCTTCTGCTGGCGCCATTTTGAATCCAATCCTATCTTGTTTTTGTTATCTACATTTGCATGGCTTTCCTTATCAGTCACGCCACATAAGTCTTATTTATATATATATGAAAAAAAAGGTCGCCTGTTATTGTGACGGGCAGAAGTCAACGTGCCTTATTTTGTATTGGGTAACATTCAGAAAAAATAACCGTTTTATCTTTTTTCACGAGGAAAGCACATATAGGTAATCCCTTCCGGGATCCTGACGTAACGGTGCATGAGTATTCAAAGGTGGATAATAAAAATTTATATCTTTTAGTGTCCCGACTGCCATTAACTAAGTAGGCGTATTTTAAATTCAGTAAGCGAACGCGGTATTTATTTCAAATTGGCTGTAACTGAATAGCGCAGGTATTACTTCCGGGTCGTCGTCGGCCATTTTGTGGCGCTTAAGAGCTGAAGGAAGGGCGGTACCTCGTTCATTTGCTCGTGGCTCTGCTCGGAAATGGCGGCTCGGGAGTAAGACCTCGTCCGTGCGCTTCCAGACTACTTCGGCGGCGGGTCTCCGAGACCTGCGGGCCCAATTCTGTCTTCCACCCCCCCTTTCTTTCTTTCTTTCTTTCTGGACTGCGACTCTTCGCTGTAGCCGTCGGTGCGCTTTTCTCCCGCGCCGTTTTTCCCCCCTCCCCTTCCTCGCCCTCCATTATGAGCTACGGGCGGCCGCCGCCGGACGTGGAAGGAATGACCTCCCTGAAAGTAGACAACCTGACCTACCGCACCTCCCCGGACACCCTCCGCCGCGTCTTCGAGAAGTACGGCCGCGTGGGGGACGTCTACATCCCCCGCGACCGCTACACCAAGGAGAGCCGTGGCTTCGCCTTCGTCCGTTTCCACGACAAGCGCGATGCGGAGGACGCCATGGACGCCATGGACGGGGCTGTGCTCGACGGGCGGGAGCTGAGGGTCCAGATGGCCCGCTACGGGCGGCCCCCGGATTCCCACCACAGCCGGAGGGGGCCCCCTCCCCGTCGGTATGGAAGCGGGGGCTATGGGCGTCGGAGTCGGAGGTGAGGATCCCTGCGGGATCGGGTCCGCCCTGAGGCGAAGGAGCGGGAGGGCTAACTGGAAGAGGGGCTGGTTAAAGGGAAAAAAAGGGTTATCGGCGTCTATAAGGGAGCGGTGGCAAGCCTGAGGAAAGAGAGTTGGGTTGGAACCGCGTGAAGTCTGGAGGCCTGCGGAAGGATTCCCGCAGGCCTTTAGGGTTGCACCGCTTCGGAGCAGATCGCCAGGAAAGGGACGTAATCGCGCGATGTGGGAGGACGAAGAGCCAAAAAGGGACAAAATTTATTTTTCTTATTTTGTGTCGTAAACAGAGCATCTGCTCTATAATTTTTTTAAATCAAATCTTAAATTACAAGATATAGCCAACATACTATACCTGCCAACCTAGCAGTTCGAAAGCAAGAAATTGCAAGTAGATAAATAGGGAGCACTTTGGTGGGAAGGTAACAGCGTTCCTTGCGCTCCGGTGTCTAGTCATGCCTGCCACATGACCATGGAAACGTCTGCAGAAGCAGACAGCGCTGGCTCTTCGGCTTAGAAACAGAGATGAGCACTGACCCCTAGAGTCGGATGCGACTGGCTTTCGAGCAAGGGAAACCTTTACCTTTTTACTATTCATATATCTAACAGCAACAACTATAAACAAATTAAAAAATACATAACTATTATTTTTATATAAACGGAATATCTGAGGGGGGAGAATAGTGTACGAGTTTTGAGCTGCGCCTTCAGACAGAGCTCCTGCCCTTTCGGAAGGGCTTAAAAACCTGGCTGGCAGGACAAGTTTGGGGACCCAGGAACATGGGTTCTCATACTAGGTGGCTTATTTAATGGATTGCCACCCTTGGGTCTGAATTTGGGATTTGTGTGTAGTTTCTGTATTGTTTTAACTTTTGATGACTTTTTAACTCTTGATGATTTTTATTGATATAGATTGTTCTATGTTTTTGTTTTTATTTTATTATAATCGGGTTCGCCCGATTGGGGCGGGATAACAAATGCAATTAATAATAATAATAATAATAAACCACTCTTTTCCCCTTCCACTCAGCCCCAGAAGGCGTCGCCGTAGCCGATCCCGAAGCAGGAGCCGCTCCAGGTCTCGTAGCCGATCGCGTTACAGTCGATCCAAGTCGAGATCGCGCACAAGATCCCGGTCGCGTTCTACGTCCAAGTCCAGGTCAGCCAGGAGATCGAAGTCTAAGTCGTCGTCTGCTTCCAGATCTCGGTCCAGGTCTAGATCTCGGTCCAGGTCGAGAACCCCCCCGCCCGTCTCAAAGAGGGAATCCAAGTCGAGGTCCCGTTCTAAGAGCCCCCCTAAGTCCCCTGAAGAGGAAGGAGCAGTGTCGTCCTAAAACAATGGTAACGGGTCTCGTCAGCTGCTGTAATTGCATGTTTCTTTGTAGTTCAGCCAGGTATTGGGTCCACCAAATGTTTGAGAGCAAGTAAATTCTGATGGGGCATGTTCATTTCTGAGGAGGGTTTTTTAGTTTATGGCTAATTAAAAGAAACTTTGTTTTGTTGCTATTAATAGCTTGCTTTTTAATATCTATTGTTTGAGACGCAACCTTTTTCTGAAAATGACTATTTCTTACTGTTCTTATCCAACATCTGCATTTTCCCCTTTAAAGCTGCGGTCTCCTGTTTGCTTAAAGAATATTGGCCAGTTTTGCAGATTTTAACTGATTTGGCTGATCCTCCAGGGACCAGTTTCTGTGGGCGTGTATTGGAGCAGGTTTGTCTTTAAACGTTAAAGATACACTATCCTGTTAATGAAGAATCACTTCTATGGTCAAAGAGTTCAAAAACAGAAAATATGATTAGACATGGATGTTGAAATGCAAGATTTTGTAGAAAGTTTTTTCTACAGAGCAATTGTGGGCTTAAACAGAATATGCTGGGTGGGCAAATGGATAGTGTGTCTTTAACCTTTATAAAATTGTTTGGTCCTTTTTATAAAAAAGGAAGTGGGCCTAGAACTGTTAAAGTTAACCATTTCATGACTTCCAAGATTTCAAATGTGAATTAATCCATAATTTAAAGTAAACTGGGCTCCCTGCAGGTTATGGTTGGCTTGATGAAAGCCCAGTGCTATGTAATGTGATTAGTGGAAATTAACACCCAGAGATACCTTTGAAAACTTCCTAAGTGCAGTTAGCATCCAGTATGATGGTGGGAGGTGGGTAATGTATTTTCTCATGATGAGACCAGGCAAGTGGTATTAGAAAACAGGTTCATCTTTAAAACATGGAAGAAATACATAGGGTATCCTTACTGAACTATACATTTTTCAAACCTAGATTCGTCAAATAGATGAGAAATCTGGATAAAGGATGCCTTTGGGGAGGACAAACGATCATTCGAATTTCCAGTCCATTGGAGATCCCAGCACAAGCAACCAGCTGTTGAAAAAGGTTATTTTGTAACACTTTGTCTAACTTTTTATTTTACTTTTGAGCCTCAAATGGCAGACTATTACTTTTATGTGCCATTTTGTTGCTATTATTCAAATTTCTTGTAATTTAGTGAAGTGAACGACTACAGATTTCATTATTGGCTTGGATATTTGAGGTAAACTTTATTTTTGTTCATATAGTGCTGAATTGTTTGCAAATAAAACTGGTAACTAATTTGCTGCCTCATGTTTAATATTAAAGAAATGTGCAGCTATAATATGCTGAGTAGTTTAATGCTGTCCAGATGTTAAAATTTTGCTTTTATCTTCCAGTTCTGAAATTTTAAATTCCAAAGCATTTGCAAATGCTATAGTTGAAATAATACTTTCAAGCTGACAATTATTTTGAAATATTTGCTTTTATCAGACAAAATTCTAATCTCTTCTCTTATGTATTTTTGTGCACTAGGCGCAGTTGTGTAGCAGTTGAGTAATGCTGGTTAGCTGTTAAGGTGGCGTGTTGCAGTGCAGAGTGCTTGGCTGTTTCCTGTTTTCTCCTGATTGCTCCTGTAACGATGCCTTGTCGTGCAGAAACAAATGGCTGTCCAGTTAATTATAATTGCCTGACAACTGCACTTCCAGTCACCCGGCCTTGCATAAAAATAACGGAGCATACAGTGAGCACATCTAGCTGGTGATAAACACACCTTATTTTTCAAAATGGTAAATTAGACCATCTACATATGTGAACTTGCATATAAAAATGTAATGTTAAAGCATTTCATTCCTTGAGTATCAATCTGGAGTATCCTTTAAAACATTCTGTACTATAACCACTGTGACTGTAGTTGAATAAAAACACTTTCTTGGTGTTCAGTTTTTGAATTTCTACATTATGTGTCTGGTTTATTAAAAAAATGGTATATTGTAATAATTGCTTTTAAGTTGGAAAAACTCAATCTAGTATGTAATGTGAATTAATCTTTGGAAGAGGAATGTTCCCTTCCTATGGAACAACTACTTAGTTTCTCTCCCTCAAGTAGAAAGTTGGCTTGAACAGCCAAAATCAATTCATTGAGGTTTTCATGGGTGATAAATCTGTTGTAGTCTTGGACAGTTCTTTGTTTTTAGTGATGATCACTTAGCTGATGGAAAAAAATATTCCAGCAAGAAGAGGGATTCTCTGCAATTGCTTCTTTTTGTAGCTTACTATATATCTTGAATCTGCTCTGGAGATGGAGCAGCACTTGAGAACAGGTTTGAAATAGGGGAGTTACAGTAAATTGTTCCCTGCTGCTGGATGTTTTGTGGAGTAAATTTATTGTATATCGCAGGAGTTCTCAACCTGGGGTCGGACAACCATTTTGCCCTGCCTCCACCACATGGCACTTCTGGGTGTGGAGGGGGGGGGCACAGGAAATATAATCACTTCCTAAAAACTTCAATGCCAGGCAAAATATTTAGGTGGCAAAATATTTATTTTTGCAAAAACAAATAGGATGTCCTCAAAACAACTGAGGCTGTAGTTAAACTGCTTTTTTTGTAGAAATAACCATCATTTCAACTGTGTGTCTCCCTGGAAGAGAAGATCCAGCCAAGTGGTCTTTATTTGCTTCAAACGATTGCAAGGGCACACAGATGCTTTCCATCTCCCACTTGTAGAGCAATCCTTCAATAGACCAGTCTGCACTGAAAAATAGTCATTTAATAACAATATTTTATAACACATAGGCTTTTTCCTGTCAAAATTATCTTTTAAGACAGATTTCTCATTAACACTTCCACATAGCCTACTTCCATACCTGCTTTGCAAATAATACATGAAATATGTAGTATGCATTTTAGATGTGATACTTGAAAATTTAGGTCAAAATGAGAAATATATTTTTGCACAGCCATACCTTCTGACTTGATAAGTAGTCCAGAATTGTGCATGTGGATTTTTCCCCATTAAATAGTGCACAGTACTTACAATGTCCTCAAAATCTGTAAAGTAATGCAAACAATTTTATCCACCAATGCAGGGAACAGCTTAATGCAATATTTGTATATAAACATTAATTTCAGTAGTGACTGTTGGACTAATCCTGTATCAGCACTATAAACCAGGGGTTCTCAATCTTGCCATGCCACATGCCGGACAACTCTTCCCTCATACTTCACAGCAGAGAGGAAACCTTTCCCTCTGTTGCAAACACTAAACCGCAACAGGTGTGTTGACAGCTATTGTAAACCCAGGGTTGTCGTGTCGGGCAAGATGGAATGGCTTGGTCCAGCCTGTGGGCCGTAGGTTGTGAACCTCTGCCATAAACTAATGTTTTGATACACAGTATTTTATTTTGCTAGGCTCTAGCATAAGTACATTTAAATACTGTAATACTGTGTTTCCAAGGAATCTTCTGTATTATTTTTACACAGAAAGAGCCTCAAAGGTTGTGTTTTTGAACCACAATTGGCATACCCTGGTAACTGCAACCTTGAGTTGCCGATTAATCTTTCTCATTAGGTTAGGCTAAAGGAAATGCAGAATTAACTCACCAAAGGGTGCCTTCATTTTGTGCAGTTTCATGTCTGGCCTAGACACGGAAGAAGCTTGCCAGAGTGTCTCGTTGGAGAACCCAAGAAGTGGAGGTGATGGAAAGTGCTTGTTATTGCCCTATTACAGATACAGTGATCAAACAGCTGTGACAACCTATGGTGCTCCACCTCCAATGGGAATGTAGGAAGAAGAGTACAGTAAAACCTCATATAACACTAAAACCTTTTTCCACAAGTCTTGGTGTTATATGATTTTTAGTGTTATCTGATGCATGTTAAAATCCTATGGGATCCATAGAGATACATTGTAACCACACAGGCTTTAGCAGTTGTTATCTGAAGCATCCCATAGGATCTTAATGTTATCTGATGCAATTCTTCCCCCCCAGATTCCTTAATGTTATGCGATTTTAGTGTTATTCGATATTAATGTTATATGAGGTATTACTTGTACTATGTTATTTTCACCAGTCCCCCACTTTCCTTCATGGCTTCTGGGAATTGGAAGTCCAAGAACACCTATAGTACCAAGGACGACTATCACTGCTTTAGAAGATAAAGTAGTGGTTTTTGTTGACAAGGACAGGATATTCCTGTTGCTATTTATGTGCCACTAATAAGGAACTCTGTTCACCTTTAGTACAGCATGGGGATGCAGCTGCAGCCATTGGAGTAATGGAGGGTATCTTATTTAAATGTTGAGCAAAATGATGGATAGCAGAACAAATTTCCCCCTGATTGCATTTAATGAGTTGAAATGAGTGGGGCAGGTATCCTATCATTTTCCAGTTTTTCTGGATTCCAAATCCCATCAGTACAGTAAGAAGCAAAGGCTTAAGGACAGTCCAGACTGGATAAAACAATGGTTGCCTAATTCACTGATAGTAAATAAGTTTGAATCTTATTTCAGTCATGAGTGAGTCACTTAATTTCAAAGTTTCTAAATTTTACCTTGACCATCAGTCATATGCAAATATATGTAATGGTTCCTGTCAACCTGTAGAGCAATATATAGGTGGGTTTAATTGTCCACTGAGTAGTGTTAAATACTTGACTACACACGTTACTTCAATTGTCAGTTTCTGTAGCACTTTTCTACAGGACCATGAACTAACTATCTGCTGTAAATTACGCATAACTTCTTGATTAAATTATAGTTAGAAAAGAGTTGGTTAACCATAGAATGGTAAAATATCCCAGATGGACAGTATAGAAATTTAATAAATGGGAGTTGGTTGTCAAATTTGCATCCCCCCAAATATTGAAGCAGGTTGATAATAATTTCGTCATAAATTCTGGATTGAAAAGATTTTTGCTGTAGAAAATCCGCTCAGAGGATGCCTGAATGAGGCTCCTTTCATATCCCCAAGATCTTTTCATCACTGATTTAGCATTTCAGACAAATCTAAGCACAGTAGAGAATACTGAACCTTCAGTGTTAAAGCTGAATGACTTCCCTGTTACACATGGGTAGCAAAATTTTAAGGCACTTGATACCTTCTGGTTCAAAAAACACATCAGATGCCAAGATTATATCCACTGGAGGTAAGGCCAGTAAACTGTGTGATATACGTCCCCAGGTGATTCCTGTGACATGCACGTTGGTGAGGTGGTTCATCTGGCAGCTTTTTCGGCAATTGTCCAGACATTGCGGAAACTCGGCACTATCAGATAATATTACTTCTGCTCCACACTTTGCTGCTACTATTCCAGGAAGACTCACACCTGCCCCAAGCTGAACAGTAAAAACAGTTTTGAGGTATGTTTGAATGATAAAGTATGCATAACTAAACAAGATCTCAGAATAAAAGCAAAAACACTGCAGCACTTTGAAAATTAACTTATTTAATGTTAGCTTTCATGGATCAAGACAACATCAGACATGGGAGCGAGACTTCATGGCATCAATTTATAAACGTCAGGTACAAAGCGATTGGTTAGCATAACAGATAAGTATACAAATCTCTTGATATGCTTGAAACACAAACTAACACAGCTACTATTCCAATAAATTCAGGATGGCAGTCAAGTTTAGACTGCCAGTTAAAATGGCTTAGTGTCCCAAATGATACCCAACAATTTGTTCCTGATTTAACATTAGGAGTCACTGTACTACTGCACTAAGCTAGTCTTTGTATAGTCTACTTTTCAGTTCAACTTTTAGGAGAAAACATGGTGTTTTGTTGAAAAAAAGGTGGCAATTGCAATTAAGTTTGGTCACAAGCTGCAAGTATTCTGTTCAACAAGCAAGCAGATACAACTATCAGCTCATACTTGGTAGCTTTTTTTATTCTGATCTGGCAACTGTTTCATACATAATTTTGTACAGTATGCCACAAGAAGGATCCATTAATTTTCTACTAGTGGAATCTGTGAGGGAAATACATGCTGGTGACCTCTGGCTGCTTTGTCATTCTTACTTGAGTACCAGTTTCCTATGCAAAAAGAGAAAGTTTAGGTATCTGGCTGTGGAGTCAAGATTGCGAGTTCGATTCTTATTCTGCTTCCCAGAAGAAGATCCAGCGTGTATAGCCATGGACATGCTGCATAATCCCACCTGGCCTTCAGAAGGAGGGAATAGTAAACTACAGTAAAACCTCATATAACACTAAAACCTGGTTCCACAAGTCTTCGTGTTATATGATTTTTCGTGTTATCTGATCCTCTATGGGATCCATAGAGATACATTGTAACCACACAGGCTTTCGTGGTTGTTATCTGAAGCATCCCATAGGATCTTAATGTTATCTGATGCAATTCTTCCCCCCAGATTCCTTGATGTTATGCGATTTTCGTGTTATTCGATACTAATGTTATATGAGGTATTACTGTACTTAAGTGTATTCTCTACCAAGAAAACCCTGGAAAGTGTAGCAATAAATCAGTAATGACTTAACAGCATGCTATTAACAGCCTAAAATATTCCTTTTGTGATATAACTAGAATTGGGGCAATCACTACATAAATTGATTTTTTTTACTAATTTTAAGCTTGATCTAAAGCAAATACTAGTTCTGAAAGCCAATTCTAACTACATTGCCAATGAGACTTAAAAAAAACAACCTAACTTTCTCCTAAAGAGAAGTAAATCATATTAGATTATGTTTACAAGGTTCTTCAAACTCTTAAGTAGTCCCATTTACCTCCAAAATTCTCTTGTTGCAAACTAGCCTTCTGTGAAACCAGACATACTGGGCCAAGACAACTGCACAGGGCCAAACGTACATGCCATACTGGGGCTCAAGGACCTGAAAAGGGCAATTGCTATAAAACAGTCATATGTAAAGCATTTTGAGAGAGAAAATAAACACTCCATTTCAAATTTTCTCCTTTTTATTAACATATTTTTGGAATTAGAAGAAGAGACAATTAGAAGAAGAGACAAGGAAAAGACTAACGTCCTCTGGCCGGAAGGAGGAATTGATTTTAGTTGTTTTGTGTTGTGTGTGAGTTATTGTTGTTTTGTTTTTGTTTGTTTTTTTTCTCCTGATTGTAAACCGCCCTGAGTCGCCAAGGCGAGTGGGCGGTGATATAAATTTAAATAAATAAATAAATAAATAAGTTCTCTGTCCCCAAAAATGGAACAGAAGCAAAAAATGCCATGAACTATTACTATGAAAAATTACATTCCTGTGAAAGGCAGCTATTACTGCAACTATAGTGACTGATGAAACTAATCAATAAGGATGGACAGACAAGGGAAAAATAGATAACGGGAAGGGATTTGATTATAAAAATGCAACTCAGAAAACAAATACAAAAAAAACTGCAGCACTTTAAAGACTAACTGCTATATTTTTAATGTGAGCTTTCGTAGATCAAGTCCACTTCTTCAGACATAGGAGTGAAATTTCAAGGCATGATCTAATGCAACTGGGATGCATACAGTGAAGGGGGGGGGAGAGCACAGGATTCCTACGCAGTCTCAAAGTGTAGAGCATGGATTTTAGTAAAACCTCCATAAACATACATAACCATAAATATCACCAAAGCACTCCTCAGAGAATTCCATTCATTCTATGAAACACAGTATACCAGTGATGGCCAACCTTTAAGAGACCAAGTGCCCAAACTGCAACCCAAAACCCACTTATTTATCAGTCAAGTCGCAAAATAGCAACAGGGAATGAAGGAAATGCTCCCATTCGGCTGCTAGGCAGAGGGGCGTGGCAAACTATCCTGGGGGGATGGAGGGGGTGCTCCCATTGGGCTGCTTAGCAGAGGGGTGGAGCAAACTGTTGGGCTAGGGCAGGGATCTGCAAACTTGGCTCTCCAGATGTTCTTGGACTTCAATTCCCAGAAGTCCTGATCAGCAGGCATACTGACTTGGGCTTCTGGTAATTGAAGTCCAAGAACACCTGGAGAGCCAAGTTTGCAGATCCCTGGGCTAGGGCAGTGGTCAGCAAACTTGGCTCTCCAGATGTTGTTGGACTCCAATTCCCAGAAGCCCTGATCAGCCAGAGAGCTGACTTGGGCTTCTGGTAATTGAAGTCCAAGAACACCTGGAGAGCCAAGTTTGAGGAACCCTGGGCTAGGGCAGTGGTCAGCAAACTTGGCTCTCCAGGTGTTCTTGGACTTCAGTTCCCATAAGCCCAAGTCAGTATGCCTGCTGATCAGGACTTCTGGGAATTGAAGTCCAAGAACATCTGGAGAGCCAGGTTTGCTGATCCCTGGGCTAGGGCAGTGGTCAGCAAACTTGGCTCTCCAGCTGTTCTTGGACTTCAGTTCCCAGAAGCCTTGATCACCAGGAGTGCTGACTTGGGCTTCTGGGAACTGAAGTCCAAGAACACCTGGAGAGCCAAGTTTGCAGACCCCTGGGCTAGGGCAGTGGTCAGCAAACTTGGCTCTCCAGCTGTTCTTGGGCTTCTGGGAATTGAAGTCCAAGAACATCTGGAGAGCCAGGTTTGCTGATCCCTGGGCTAGGGCAGTGGTCAGCAAACTTGGCTCTCCAGCTGTTCTTGGACGTCAGTTCCCAGAAGCCTTGATCACCAGGAGTGCTGACTTGGGCTTCTGGGAACTGAAGTCCAAGAACACCTGGAGAGCCAGGTTTGCTGATCCCTGGGCTAGGGCAGTGGTCAGCAAACTTGGCTCTCCAGCTGTTCTTGGACTTCAGTTCCCAGAAGCCTTGATCAGCAGGAGTGCTGACTTGGGCTTCTGGGAATTGAAGTCCAAGAACACCTGGAGAGCCAAGTTTGCAGACCCCTGGGCTAGGGAGGAAGCACTCTCACTGGTCTGCTGGGCAGAGTGAACGCTGCTGGGGCAACCACATGGGTGCCCACAGACAGGGCTCTGAGTGCCACCTCTGGCATGCGTGCCATAGGTTCGCCACCACTGCAGTATACCATCAAATGACAAACCCTGCCATGAGTTACTTTTTGTTTTGGGGCTACTACTTCGTTGCCAGGTCAGCTCTCTAAAATTAAGATTTAAAAAAATAATAATAACAGATCGGCACCTCAGGAATAAGCACCACCAGTTCTGGGTTCAGCTGATCTTCCTCCTCTGGTTTTCCTCCGAAGCTGTACTCTCTCACGTAGCATCTCAGCCTCTGCTCACACATGGGAACTCTTCCTCCTCGTCCAGGATTCCCTTCGGAAGACTCGAGGGCGGGAGCAAGCTGCGAGTGACGTCTCCGGGAACCAATCGCAGTCGAGAGCACCTTAGCACCGCTCAATAGCCCAGAAGAAAGAGCGTGTGGCTTTTAAGGACCACGTGGGAATTCGGCATCTTGAGCGAGAGCCCGGGGGGGGGGGGGCGCTTGGCCGATGGGAGTCATCGCGGGTGTTTAAAGCCATTTCTACGTCAATGTAATATTTTTATAGTAAAAAATATTGCAAAAATATTGTTATTTGTGAATGCTGTGAGCCGCTCTGAGTCAGTTTTTACTGAGTAGAGCGGCATAGGTAAAGGTTTCCCTTGCTCGAAAGCCAGTCGTATCCGACTCTAGGGGTCAGTGCTCATCTCTGTTTCTAAGCCGAAGAGCCAGCGTTGTCTGCTTCTGCAGACGTTTCCATGGTCATGTGCGGCAGGCATGACTAGAGACACCGGAGCGCATGGAACGCTGTTACCTTCCCACCGAAGTGGTCCCTGTTTATCTACAGTAAAACCTCATATAACACTAAAACCTGGTTCCACAAGTCTTGGTGTTATATGATTTTTAGTGTTATTATCTGATGCATGTTAAAATCCTATGGGATCCATAGAGATACATTGTAACCACACAGGCTTTAGCGGTTGTTATCTGAAGCATCCCATAGGATCTTAATGTTATCTGATGCAATTCTTCCCCCCAGATTCCTTAATGTTATGCGATTTTAGTGTTATTCGATACTAATGTTATATGAGGTATTACTTGTACAAGTAAAACCTCATATAACACTAAAACCTGGTTCCACAAGTCTTGGTGTTATATGATTTTTAGTGTTATTATCTGATGCATGTTAAAATCCTATGGGATCCATAGAGATACATTGTAACCACACAGGCTTTAGCGGTTGTTATCTGAAGCATCCCATAGGATCTTAATGTTATCTGATGCAATTCTTCCCCCCAGATTCCTTAATGTTATGCGATTTTAGTGTTATTCGATACTAATGTTATATGAGGTATTGTATTACTGTAATTGTATTACTGTACAATTACTATTGTATTACTGTACTTGTATTGTATTACTGTACTTGCAATTTCTTGCTTTCGAACTGCTAGGTTGGCAAGAGCTGGGACAGAGACGGGAGCTCAGCAGTACTCAGGAATTGAACTGCTGACCTTCCGCCTCCCAGTCAGCGCCTTAGTGACTTGAGCCACTGCATACACTACATACAAGTCTAAATAATAATAATAATAATAATAATAATAATAATAATAATAATAATAATAATAATAATAATAATAATAATAATAATAATAATAATTCGGCATCTTTATAGTAAAAAAAAATTGCAAAAAAATGCAGGAGGAAGGCGATAACTTTATTTGGTCGCTGAAAATCTTTCTGGTACACTGAAAAAAAACGTGTGTGTGGGGGGAATTCGTTTGAACTACTGGAGAACCACAATAATAATTATTATTACGGAGCCAACTTAAGAATGTCTCCTCAAGATGGCGGCAAGAAGCGAAGGCGGCGGCGGCGCCCATCCAATGAGCGTCGCCCTCGCGCGGGGAGATGGTTCGGCCTCCGCCAATGGGGAAAAGGGAGGAGCAAATGGCCGCCAGGCCAGCGGAGCCCGGGCGGTGAGGTTTCTAGAAGCGGCGGGGCGCTGTTCCTCCGGGGGCGGCGCTCTTTTTCCCGAAGCGCCCGAGGAGCTGCTTGGGCGAAGGTGGGGAGGGAGGACGGGCCGAGCGGGATCATGAACCACAAGAGCAAGAAGCGCATCCGCGAGGCCAAGCGCAACGCCCGCCCGGAGCTCAAGGACTCCCTGGACTGGACGCGCCATAACTACTGCGAGACCTTCCCGCTCAGCTCGGCGCTCTGCAAGGTGAGGGAGGAAGCCAATCACATCAAATAGCAATCACACACACACACATATATACCGACCCGGAGCGCATTGTGCACTCTCTGGGCGGTTCACAAGTTAATTCGCATTTTGGTACTCATTTTACCGCCCTTGGAAAGATGGGAGACTGGGTCGACCTTTATACTCTGGTCGGGGATCGAACTCGCAACCATTTGGTTGCAGGAGAGCAGTTTTTAACCACTGCGCCACCGGGAAGGAGGAGGGCGTTGGGGGAAGTGCAGGGAAATGGCGGGGCAGGAAGGAGAGGAGGGGAAGCCCGCCTGGCGCTGCAGAGAGGAAGGCCAAGGACCACCACTGATGGGATGTCAAAAAATTTACTACCCCACCATGATGTCATCACAGTGTGGGCAGAGCTAACATCATGATGTCATGTCATGGGCAGGGCCAAAGAAAAAAAATACAAAATAATAAAATTATTATTATTATTATTATTATTATTATTAAATTCAAATTTATATGCTGCTCTTCTTGCCGAAGCAACCCAGAGCGGCTAACAATGTTGCAATAGAAAACATAATATACATACAATATAACAAGAATAATACAATCAATGTGGTCAACAAAACCTTCAAAAAAATAATAAAAATATAAATACATTACAGTCAAAGAAATGCAAAAAACAATCATGGATATACAGTACAAAGCAATAGGGAAAGTCCTCATCCGTTATAAATATTTCAATTAGTAAATATAGTTACTATAGTAAATTAGTTACTATAGGGAGCTTCAGGCTAGCAGCTTCTCTTCCTCCCCGTTTGGGAGGACAGCAAGGAGGCCGTGCATATGTGCCAAGCACTATGCGTGCATGCACACCAAGTGTTTGGCATGCATGCGCAGTGGGGGAACCAGTGAAAAGGTAAGCCCCGAAGGTGGTTCCCCCCAAAAGCTGCTACAGGTTCTCTGGGACACTGGGAAAAGTTACTACCGGTTCTGGAGAACTGGTGAGAACCTGTTACATCCCATCACTGACTGGGTCGATGAGAAGGCGTGTGTGTGGGGTTAACATCTTTTACTTGTCTGGGAGGACCTTCCCTTGGTAGCTACTCGCATTATATCAGAGAGTAAACAAAAAAAGGACAAAGCACATTGTGGCACCTTAAACACTAACTCCTGTTTTTTTTTATGTTAGCTTTCGTGGATCAAGTCCACTTGGTCAGACATAAGCATGAGATTTCATGGCATCAATTTATACATATCATTATATATATATATCACCCTTGCTTGAAAGCCGCTGCTTACCTTTCCACCGAAGTGGTACCCTATTTATCTACTTGCAATTTCTTGCTTTTGAGCTGCTAGGTTGGCAGGAGCCGGGACAGAGACGGGAGCTCACTCTGTCATGCAGCACTCAGGTCTCGAACTCCGACCTTCCCGTCATAAAGCTCAGCGTATTAACCACTAAGCCACCGCAGTCTTGTACAGTAAAACCTCGGATAATGTTAAAACTTGGTTCCACAAGTCTTGGTGTTATCCGATTTTTAGTGTTATCCGATGCATGTTAAAATCCTATGGGATCCATAGAGATACATTGTAACCACACAGGCTTTAGCGGTTGTTATCCGATGCATCCCATAGGATCTTAATGTTATCCGATGCAATTCTCCCCTCCAGATTGCTTAATGTAATGCGATTTTAGTTTTATCTGATACTAATGTTATGCGAGGTATTGTACATATCAGTAATGTACATGTTGATTGGCATAACAGATAAGTTTACAAATCAGTGTAACTTGGTAACAACCAGTAATATCAGAAGACCCCTGACTGGGGTTGAGATTTATTACTGTGAAGTTTTGTTCTGTCGAGTTGTGTGCCTCTGTACCTGATAGTGAGCCTCCCAGAGTGAGAGTACCCCAGATAGGCGGGGTATAAGTCAAATAAATAAATAACAGATATAAATAGATGCCATGAACTCACTTTTATGTCTGACAAAGTAGACTTGATGCACAAAAGCTAACATTAAAATACAGCAGTTAATTATCAAGGTGCCACAATGTTTTTTGTCGTTTTGTTTTGTTTACTCTCTGATATGCTTGTACAGACTAACACAGCTTTTACTTCAAAAATTTCAACTAATAATAATAATTTCGTGTCAGAAATTATTCTGAGTTGAAAGGTTTTTTGTGGAAGAAACTCCGCTCGGGGAACGCCCAAATGAGGCTCCTTTCATGTCCCTAAGAGCTGGGACAGAGACAGGTGCTCAATCCATCATGGAGTATCCAGGTCTCAAACTGCCAACTTGCCAGCCTTCCAACTAACAAGGCAAGCTTCTTAACCACTGAGTCACCAAAGAGCATTACTCACATAAGTTACCTTCTTCCCTCCAATATGTTTTGGTCTCTTCGTGAGCCTTCTGCATGAATTGTATTTTCATTTTAGAGGGGATAAGTCCAAGAGACACCCCTTGATTGACTCTAGGTGGGTTGGATACCCTACACGTGATGACCTGGGAGGAGCTGATTCATAAGTTCAAACATTATAGAGTTGTGTTGTTCCTGGGCTACCATTTATGGCAGGGAAATTCGCTCCTATCTTTTTAGCTCCCTTGTAACTTAATTTACATCCTGAACCTACTATCCCTATCCACCCAGAATTAAGACACATTGATATTGCTATGTTATGTGCTGCCAAGTCAGAACCAACTGAAAGGGACCTGATAGCTCTTGACTGCTGGCTGCAGAGCCAGGGTTGGGAGTTTGCTTCCCCACTGTGTCTTGCGAGAAGAGCCAGTGTCTGTGATCCTGGGCAAAGCTGTACAGTCCCAGGGCAATCACAGAAGAAGGGAATGATAAATCTCTTCTGTGTATTCTATACCAAGAAAACCTTGGAAAGTAGTCGTAAGTTAGAATCCATTCGACAACACACAATTTTTAACAAGGTTTTAAAGGTAAGTGAGACATTTGAGTGATTTTATTAGTTCTAATCCACCCCCACCCACTAATTGAGCTTCCATGGTAAAGCAGCCGTTCAAACCCAGGTCTTCATCTGTCATTCTATCCATTATGCTACCCTGGATACCCAGCAAACCTTACTCCCTGGTTAACGGATATAGGATTGCAATTTACAAAGCCAATGGACTGTTGTTTTGGTTTAGGAATTTCTCATAAAGTAGGTGGCTTGTTACTAAAGGCTGAATTCTAAACACATCAAAAACAGAGTCTTTCAAAGAATGTGCTAGAATATAATTATCCTACTTTGCTGTCTTGTGCATGCTTACTTGAGAGTAAACAGCAGTGAACCTGATGAGAGTTACTTTTCGGCAAACATGAATGTAGAAATATCAGACAGGCCCTTAGGCTTCACATGGTGCAGATCAAACCTGGAAAATGTAACTTGAAAATTTTAGAACTTTACAACGTATTAGCTGTGGTATAGAGGTAAAAGAACACCAGTTGAGCAAGGCTGAGAGACAGGATGCTTTTATGTTGCTTTGTACCCTCTTACACTTTTTGGAATTTTCCATGCAGGCCCTTTACTATATTTGAGGATTAGGTGTGGGAGGTGTCTTAATGCCTTAAGAAGCAAATGTTGTGTGTCCTTTCTCCAAATTCACCTATACTGTGCCTGTATTGTTATTAAGACTGTGCTCCCAAGCTGATTCTGGTTTATGGAATTGACTGGGGGTTATCTAGGAATTAAGGAATATACCCCTACCCCATGGGGTAACTCTTCTGCTTCTTTTTTATGATGAATAAGAACAGAATCATACTTTACTTACGTTCTGGAACACATATGTACACTGTTGTTACAGACAGGGTACAAATTTAAGTCTCTTTTAAAATCTGTAATTGAGAAAAAGTTTCATGATTATAATTTTAGAACTATTTGTAGAGGAAGTAGATGTGTAATTTAGATGAAACTAGGTCTCAGAGAAGGGGACATGCAGTGGCTCAAGTGGTTAAGATGCTGGACTTGAAGACCGGAAGGTCTGAGTTTGATACCCGAATGCTGCATAATGGAGTCAGCTTCTGTCTCTGTCCCAGCTCCTGCCAACCTAGTAGTTCAAAAGCAAGAAATTGCAAGTAGATAAATAGGGACCACTTCGGTGGGAAGGTAAACAGCGTTCCGTGCACTCCGGTGTCTAGGGATGCCTGCCACATGCCCACGGAAACATCTGCAAATACAGTGCTGGCTCTTTGGCTATAAACAGATGAGCACTGAACCCTAGAGTCAGATAAGACGAGCTTTCAACTAAGGGTGACCTTTAAGTCTCGGAGAATGAGGTAGGATTTCTGTCTAGGATTGTACAGATGTAGTACCTTAAAAGTGACAGAAAATATGGAAATAATTCATTTTGTAAGACTTTTCTGTGGTGATGCCAGTTAATATCTTGAAATGTAGATGCTGTGAATTTTAAAATGTTGTTTATTGCATTAAGCATATGTACTTATGTGGCCTTTTAAAACATATTTTTATAATGATACATTTTAGGAGAAGAGAGAAAAGCCAAGAATAAAATGTTGTCATGGCTGTTCTTTTCTTTTTATATATATATAACTGTGTTGCTATTCTCGAGGTGGGAGTTACTGTCCAGCAATATCTAAAGAGTTGTTATTTCCTGCTTTATAGAGCTAATGAAGATGGACATTGAAGTTTTTTCCATGCTTCATTCAAAAAAGTTAACTCTTTTCACTCTGTTATTGTTATATGGGGCTGAGGTGGTCATTGATGTTCTATATTACAACATGTGTTAAATAACAACAACAACAACAATAATCTCTTATTTCGCAGGACAATGTGGAAAGAGCAGATGCACTCCATTTGTCAGTGGAAGAATTCATTGAACGTTACGAGAAGCCTTACAAACCTGTTGTCCTCCTCAATGGTCAGGCAGGATGGTCAGCCCATGAGAAATGGACCTTAGACCGCCTGAAGCGGAAATACAGGAACCAGAAATTCAAGTGTGGGGAGGACAATGATGGTTATTCTGTGAAAATGAAGATGAAGTATTATATCGAGTATATGGAGACCACACGTGACGACAGCCCACTCTATATATTTGATAGCAGCTACGGAGAACATCCTAAACGCAGAAAACTTTTGGAGGATTACAGAGTGCCCAAGTTTTTCACAGATGACCTGTTTCAATATGCAGGAGAGAAAAGAAGGCCACCATACAGGTATAAACAGGCTGTTTTTTGCTTGTGGATAGGAAGAACAAATGCAGTGGAACCTCATACCATAATCACCCTGTATAGCAACAAAATCACATAACATTTAGGTTTTGGAGGGGAAATGGCATCCCACATAACAACTTTCCCTATGGAAAAAACTGTACAATGATTTTTTCAATGGGAAAAACCGCTTAGCGAAAAAAATCGTCATATGATGCATCCCATAGCAAAAATCGCTATATGATGCATGCATCGTATAGCATTTTTTCGTACAACAATGAGCCATTTAAAATAGGCAGACCACTACAGGTCCATTATTTTCTGTTTGCCCTCCGTATCTGTGTTTGTATACCACCGTTTAATTTGAATTCAAGACTTTCAATAAAATATTCCAAATGACAGGCAGCATGCAGAAAACGACCATCACAAAAAAAAAAAACCCAGTCTGGAATACAACACTGGTTCAAAAATAGCTGACATGCAGGTTCCTAGAATGATTTGACTTCAGACTAGTAGAATCTATTTTGTTTTTCATTCATTCTTTGTTAGCTTCAAGCTCCACCAATCAGATTCACATGCCAAAGAATGGCTAAGAAAGGTAGATGTAGAACAAAATGAGTTTCAACATGTGCTCAGTCCAGGGATTTGCATTCAATACTAGAACTGAATCTTTCATGCACTACATTCTGACATGTAATTCTATTCCTGCTCATTTTACAGCTTCCTTAATTGGCATAATTTAGGAATGATGGGAAAGGTGTGTTGCTTGAAATCCTAAATCTTTAATGATGTCCCATAGATTGCCTAGAAATCTACCAATAGATTCTGTTTTCCCATCCTCAGACAAAATGGTCCTACAGCTCTAAAAATGTATAATATAATCAATTCCAACTCCCAACACTGGAGGCATTCAAGAGATAAATGGTCAACCATCGGTCAGGCTTGCTTTGATTTGGATTCCTGCATTGTGCAGAGGGTTGGACTTGATGGCCTAAAAGGCCCCTTCCAACTCAGTTATTTCATGATTCTATAATTTTTAGTTGTTGCTGTTTTTAAATTGAAGATGTTGGGACAAAATGACCAACCCCCATCGTGCAAGCAGGGCAAAAAGGCCGTCCAGCCCTCAAAGCTGACTGATAGAGCGTGATCTGACCCCTGGCTTGAAAAGGGTGGGAACCCCTGCTTTAGTTTCTTAAGACATTCTTCCTAGAAAGTAATTTGTTTGAAACCTTTTCTTTCATTTAGGAAGAATTTTGATTTTTAAAGGAAACAACTTGATATATTTTTTAAAAATCATGTTGGCATCTGTTAGTTTGCCTTTGCTCCATTTTTGGTAGGGAACCATAGTTCAATGGGAGAGGTAAATGTTAGATTCTGGGATAACATTGCAAAATGGCAAATTGAGTTGTATAATTTTAAGGCAA
The DNA here is from genome assembly GCA_030440675.1 of Furcifer pardalis. Lineage (NCBI taxonomy): Eukaryota > Metazoa > Chordata > Lepidosauria > Squamata > Chamaeleonidae > Furcifer > Furcifer pardalis. The sequence continues at coordinate 55,672,337 of CP126893.1, read as the reverse complement.
GGGGTATGAGGCCTCTATTAGGCCACTAAAAATTCACATTCCATACAGACCTTCATCAGGCTAGGCACCAGTTCCCTGTGGTTAGTGCTGTAAAAATTCAGGAATTCCAAAATTATGACTAGATGTTTTTTCCAGTTTTAAAGTGAGGGCCACAAAGTCAAGACCAAAGCATTGGTTTTCTGTTCCATCTCTGGCAGCAGTATCTAAATTGTCTCAGACTCACCAGACAGAAGGCTGCCAGCCATTAGTTCCAGCTGCCTTATAATTTTAATGAGTGTGCTCTGTAGACTCAGCTAAATTTATAGGGAATTGATCAGTAGCCAGAGAGCAGAGACAATACTCATTTAACAAACCAGAGATCTGACATTTATAGAACAGCTCCTTCAACTTCATTTGTTTCTTATACTTACTTTTTTATTCATAGAAACAAAAGGTGAAAATAATGCCGCACTCTACCCTGTGTTAGAAATAAAAGGACTTGTTTTGGGGAATATAAGGGTAGAAATTATGTCTTGTAAGGCTATTTGTTTGTTCCTTTGTGCAGGTGGTTTGTGATGGGCCCGCCTCGATCAGGAACAGGCATTCACATTGACCCACTGGGTACCAGTGCCTGGAATTCCTTAGTTCATGGACATAAGCGCTGGTGCCTCTTCCCTACTAGTACTCCTAGAGAGCTGATTAAAGTGACTCGTGAAGAAGGAGGGAATCAGCAAGATGAAGCCATCACTTGGTTCAGAATAATATATCCTCGAACTCAGCTTTCCACTTGGCCTTCAGAGTTTAAACCCTTGGAGATTGTGCAGAAGCCAGGAGAAACTGTTTTCGTACCAGGTATGAGCACTTGTTAACTTCTGTGCTAAGGTGAGAGCTGATGTTGTAGAAGAATGCATTTAAGAGATGTTAAATGCGATAACTTTTACCTAGAGAAGGTCTTCATGCTTATAATCATGGTTGTTGCTTTTCATAACACCAAGGTATCCTAAGATTAGTACTATGTGATACTTTCACATAACTTCCTGTTGTGTATGTTGAACAAGAAGGACATGTGATATATACATAATCTTGAAGCTGCACATTTAGAAAGGACATAAGATCGCCGGAATTGAATATAAACCTTTTGAAATTGAGAGGGAGAAGTTGTGAATAATATTTTCTCAGAAGTGTCTTAGCTTTAGCACAATAAGGGTGAAGATTGGTCAGTTTTAAGGCTTTCACCAAAGTTGAAGCTGAAAGTAAAAGTGGACAACCTGTTTAATTCGCCTTCTCACAATTGTGTTTGCATCTGATAAAAGATCTAATACATCTTGTGGTATCTACAGCCTTGAATCACTTTAGAAAAAGCAACGAACCTCTTGGCATATGCAGCTTGGAAAAGTTACTTTTTTGAAATATAACTCTTTGTGGTTGTAGCTACCGTATTAGTTATACTGGCCTGGCAATTCTGGAATTGAAGTACCCGAAAGTAACTTTTGAGTATGGCGGTATGGAGGAAGAAATATGTTACAGTGGAGCACCAACCACCTGTACATGCACTTTTGTTTGTTCCTGAGTTCTAAAGAACTCTGCCAACGCTCATAACCTCCACTTTCAAGAACTCTAGTGTGTGATCATTAAGGTCCAGTGGAGTTTCATAGGCCAGATAACAAAAGTTGGCATTGTGATTTGACTAGTGTGCGATAGAGGAAGCATGCAGAGAGTCAGGCAGAAGAGTAAGAACCATTGCCATTGTTGTTGCTGCCCTATTGCTGTGCTGGTTCCTTTTCCTTTTGACCTCTGATTAATCTATTTCTTCGGTTCAAAAAGGCCCATGAGTCTAGTTACAGAAGCGTTATACATTATCATGTGGCTAAATGTAGTGTCTTGAAGGCTTAATGCATATCAGAAAACAAAACAAAATAAACAAAACAAAATAAAAAACACTGTAGGACTTTAAAGACTAACTGCTATATTTTTATTGTTAGCTTTCGTGGATCAAATCCACTTCTTCAGACAAGGAGTGAAACTTACAGGCATGATTCTTATACACCAAATTCAGGAGTCAAAGGAAACAGGGTTTGTTCAAGCAAAATGACAGACAAGAAGCAAGCACAACAATATAGCTTCCCACAGCCATTAGCAACAATAGATTATTCAGATTAGCTCTAAATGTCTCCCTTTCAATCTCAAAGGGTGTGAGAAAGCTCATTCTGGTCTCTGATCAACTTTTGACCTGCAGACAAAAACACTGTACCTGGTTACTTCCTGTTTTGCTAAAGAGAATTGGCAGGAAGGTTGTAATATAATATATAAAATATCTAGCAGCATATAGCAATCTGTGTATCAAATTTGATAATGCCCCAGAAACCCTTTGCTAATATTTAGTCCCCTGCAATGGGTGTCTTATCCCATGTATTTGATTTCTGCTGTCTCCCTTTCAGTCCTAGTTTTGTAATTTCTCTGTTCCAGAATTGTAACTTTCAGGTCTTGGATAGAGTGTCCAGTTAGATTGAAGTGGTTTGAGACAGGTTTCTCTGTGTTACCATTCCGGATATCTGATTTGTGTCCATTCTTTTGCATAAAGATTGTACTGTTTGGCCTACATAAAGCACAGATTGACATTTTTCGCAAGAGATGGCATAAATCACATTGACAGAAGCACAAGTAAAACTGCCTTTAATGTTGTGTGTCGTGCCGTTGGGTCCAGTAATACTGTTTCCAGAGTGAATATGGGGGCATAGTTGACATCTGGACTTGCAGCAGGGTCTAGTTCCCATATCTGCTCCACTTCTGTGTAGTCTGTTGTGTGTCAATAGTTGTTTGCGATTAGAGGTTGTCTATAAGTGAGTAGGGGTCTGCCACCAAGGGCTTTGGAAAGTGAAGCACTCTTGTCCAAGATGGGTTGGAGATCCCTCATTATGCGTGTGAGGGGTTTAAGTTGAGGGCTGAAGGTGACAACTTTCCCTTCTGGGCCTGTCTTGTAGTAGATCACTCCTGGGTATTCATCTAGCCTGGTTGATTTGTTCTTTAACCATATTGGAATGAGTACTGTAGTTTGAGAAATGCATTTTGTAAGACCTTGAGCTTGGCATCCCTGTCCTGTGGGTCTGAGCAGATGTGATTGTACCTGAGGGCTTGGCTGAAGACAATGGATTTTGTTGTGTATTCTAGGTGGAAGCTGGAGGCATGCAGGTAGGTACATCTGTCCATGGGTTTGTGATATAGTATGGTACTAAGATGTCCATTTTGTAGTTTCACAGTGGTGTCCAGGAAAAGTACTTGTTGTGTAGACTGGTCCAAACCGAGTTTGATATTTGGATGAAAACTATTGAAGTCTTGGTGGAATTTCTCCAGGGTTTCTTTTCCATGCATCCAGATCAAAAATATGCCATCAATGTATCTCATATAGACAAGTGGTTTATAGGCACAGCAGTTAAGAAAACGTTCTAGATCAGCCATGAATATATTGGCATACTGTGGAGCCATGCGAGTACCCATGGCAGTTCCATTGATCTGGAGGTAGGTTTCATTGTTGAAGGTGAAGTAATTGTGTGTAAGTACAAAGTTGCACAGGGAGGTGACTGTGTGTGCTTCATTTTTGTTTTGAATGATGTTCCTTATGGCTTGTAATTCATTTCCTATTTTAGTTCTTCTTTTCTTGCAGTGAGCTGTATTGCTATACTAGGGGGACCCATCACAGAGGCATAACTCAAATAGCATAATGTTTGGAGACAAATTACCTTAAGTTAAGAAATCACCATAGACCAGTGGTTCCCAACAAGGGGTACACAGCCCACTAGTGGACTTCAATTCCCAGAAGCCTCAGTCAGTACATTGGCTGATCAGTGCTTTGGGGAAATGACTTAGGCTTCTGGGAATTGAAGTCCAAAAACCAGCATTTGGGAAACACTGCCATAGACCTTATGTCTTGCATATAGAGCTATGTGAGTCAGTGTGAAACTGGTAATGTCAATGATGGTTTCTTGCCTTGGCCCAAAGGTTATGTGATTTGTATAACTACACAAGACATTATAGGCCTGTAAGTGTAGCTATCTTCCACCTTAGTTTTACCGTTATGTAGGTAATGACTTACATATGCTTCTAACATGCATTATATTCTGGTGAGCTTGTATTCTCTGTTAATAGCATGTGTGTGCTGTTATTCTCTTTTCTGTTTTGCAACCTACTAGGATCCTGTAGAGTATTAAAACAAAGTTTTCTTAACAGAAAAAGTTGTCTCTTAGTGAACTGTTGAAAACTGAACACATTAACGACACATGATTTCAGCTGATCTTATCCTTTTGTTAGATCTTAGAGAGAATTATTAGTGGATTGTTTTACCTTTGGATATGTTTATTATTGTCTTGTTGTATGGGCTGTTTAAATTTTCACTTGAATGAGTAGCAAAATCTAGAAATGTTTTAGTAGTTGACTATGTACTTCCCTTATGTGTTGCTGTAGGCTGATGTGAGCATAGCTTTTACCATGGAAAAACAGGATCACCTCTAGTGGGTGTGGTGATAATGCTGACCTATAAGGAAATATATCTTCTGTTTAGTGAAGTTAAACCAGGTCTCAAGGCGGGAAAGGGAACATCTAGCCTTATCTAGACTGCACAGAATCCAGGTTTGGTTCACATGCACGCTGGGGCACAGAGACATACAGCTTATGTTCCTAATTGAGAAAAGAAGCAGCAGGTTGTGAGGTATGCTTTTGCCCCCAGGCTTAGATCAGAAATAAAAGGGGGGATTATGCTAGTCCAGGGGTGCTCAAACTTTTCAGGACATGGGCCAGTCACATGGTTCAGCGGGCTGGTCACATGGTTCCTTCCATCGGAAGGGGAAGTAAAATATGCATTGCAATCCGTTTTGCAACAGGATGAGATAGATGTTAAATTTTCTCTGCTTAAACCAGGGGTGTCCAAACTACAGCACGCAGGCTGGATCTGGCCCCCAATGCCAATTCATCCAGCCTGCGCTGACCTCATTACTCCCGGAAGCGGAAGTAAAACATGCTCATACGGGTGTGTTTTACTTCCAATTCCAGGAGCAACGAGAGCGGTGCAGGCCGGATGAATTGGTGTCGGGGGTCAGATTTGGCCAACATGTTGTAGTTTGGGCACACCTTTTCTAGTCCATTTTTGTGAGGGCTTTGGGGAAACCCTGCCAGTATTTTCTTGTTTGAGATAACAGGTAACAATGGGCTTCCCCTAGCCTAAGAATTCCCTGTTAGAGACACCAGTGATGTTGGGGAATCATGTTCTTGCTGAGATTGGAGAAGAGGCACATCCTCTGTATGGAGAGAAAAATGGAGTTCTGTTTCGCTGTCTACATGGCTCATAAAGGTAGTCACAAAAGACTAGGATAGATGATGAAAGAAGTAGAGCTGGGATTGATTCTCTGTCCTGTGAGAATATCTTGGCAGGGAGATGACAGCAGTATGTCCTGTAGTTATTAATCTAGTGCCCAACCTCTGCTCTTGGGGAACTGGGATTCTGTACAGAAGTAACCTGCTTTTATTTTAAAGGTTCTTCCACAAAACTGGTTAAAACAGGAATTCTCAACCTTTTTAACCTGGGGGCTGGGTCACGCTCCCTCAGACAGTTTTGAGGGCCGGATGGCCATTTTGCCCTTCCTCCACCACATGGCACTTCATCGTGTGCCGCACCCGGCCCACAGACCATGGGTTGAAAAGATACTTAACAGCTTGCCACATATGCCAGGGAATTATGTTCTTCCGATCCCCTGGGCTTTTTACTCTCTACCTCTCCCAAGTTCTGTGTAGTTTATAGAGAACTAATGGGAAAATATCTTGCTGCACATCTCATGCAGGGCTGTTTACAATGATGATTAAATGGAAATGTATTGGGCTTTTGTGGCTGTGCCCTGAAACTAAACATTGCAAAGCCTGATTTCTGTGCTTCTGTTAGTGGTTATTAATCTTCTATGGCATTGACTTTTCCAGGTGGCTGGTGGCATGTAGTTCTTAACCTTGACACAACCATTGCTGTCACTCAAAACTTTGCCAGTTGTACAAACTTCCCTGTGGTGTGGCACAAGACAGTAAGAGGAAGGCCCAAATTATCAAGAAAATGGTACCGGTAAGAAATGTGATACTTATTTCAGTGATTTCCCAGATGTATCACAAGGCAAACATTGCTTCCTAGAGCAAGATGTGTGGCTGGAGTAATGCTTGACAGAGTACATTAAAATCAAGATGGGCAAATCACTACAGATGCCATGAAAGCAAATGGTGGGCCACTGGAGTTTTCACCACTGTTTAAGACCATAGCTGAGGAACAGCTCTTGATGGGATGTTTTGTCTGTGAGGAGACAGGTGACATTTTGGCAGTGAATCTGACAGGTGGGAGGACCTGGCCTTTCCCCCTACTTGAGATTTTAGTTCTTATGCAGAATGGAAGGAAATGTCAGTATGTACTGCTACTTTATACTTTACTGTTTTGTATCTTATGTTACTATTTTAAAATTATATTTGCTTTTTGGTGTATTTGCTTTGTACTTTGGTGTCCGGTGCCTCTTCTGTGTACCTTGTAGACTGAAGGGTAGGATATGAATTATTTCGCTACCTGTAACTGCAGCCATGAGATAAAAAGACACTTCTTGGGAGGCAAGCTGTGACAAACCTAGGCAGCATACGAGACATCTCCCTGCCAACAAAAGTCGGCATACTTAAAGCAGTGGTCTTCCCAGTAGTAATGTATGTCTGTGAGAACTGGACCATAAGGAAGGCTGAGTGCACAAGAATAGATGCCTTAGAACTGTGGTGCTGGATAAGACTCTTGAAAGTCCCCTGGAATGCAAGGAGATCAAATCAGTCAATCCTAAAGGAAATCAACCCTGACTGCTCCTTGGATGGAAGGACAAATACTGAAGCTGAAGCTCGAGTACTTTGGCCACCAAATGAGAAGAGAGGACTCATTAGAGAAGGTCCCGATGCTGGGGAAAAGCAAAAGGAGAAGGGAGGATGAGATGGCTAGATGGGATCGTTGATACAGTGGGTGTGGATCTAGGTGGACTATAGAAGATGGCAAATGACAGGGGAGCCTGGTGTGTGGTGGTTCATGAGGTCAAAAAAGGGTCGGGCTCGGCTGTGTGACTTAACAGTATTCTTCAGAATGTATCCAGTTATTACTTTATGTTTGTATACATTAGATTACTAAATGCTGATGATCTTTTGATTTTGGTTTGGTTCCTCAAGGGTCCTAAAACAGGAACATCCTGAATTGGCTGCATTGGCAGATTCTGTTGACTTACAAGAATCAACAGGCATTGCTTCTGATAGTTCCAGCGATTCATCTAGCTCTTCAAGCTCCAGTTCTTCAGATTCTGATTCAGAGGTATGCATTCTTCTCCTTCAGATTACCTATACAGAAGCTGTGTGACATTTACTGTAAATTGTGTCATTGATAGTAGTAATGATTATGGATTGTGAACATCATAGCTGTTCCAGAGAGGTGTGTGTTGCCTTCTACTGAAATCTTTGGACATAAATAATTGCATAATATATTTGCAGTGTCTATGTCCCATTTATTGATATTCCTTAAGTTACCCAACCCCTTAAAGCATGGGTTCCTAACCTACAGCCCTCCGGTCTGAGTCAGCCCATGGTGCCATTCCATCTGGCGTGCCACCTTACCTGGAAGTGGAAGCGGGTGTGTTTACGTCAGCCATAAAGCGTGCCCGCGCATGCGTGAACATACCCACAACTGTCATATACGTGGAAGTGGTCGCATTTATGACAGCTGTAAATGTGCCCGCTTCAGGGGAGGTGGGTCTGGCCTGATCAGCTGTCCAGGGGGCGTGGTCAGGCCTGTGGTGTAAAAATATTGGAAACCCCTGCCTTAAACGGTCAAGAAGTGAGATTTGCAGGACAACGTTGCAGTCGAGGTAAATGTAAATTCTGCCTCTTTCCAGAGACCTCCATTTTAACACCTGCTCCTGTTTTTCAGCTTTGCTTTTCTCCTCTCCCCTTAACACAATCACTATTGTTTGGCCACTTAGAAGCATCAGTCTAATGAATGTTTGCTAACAACATTTAACTAAATCTCTTTAGCAAACATTTCTTAGTTCTACAAAGCCATGGATTTCCCCAGATCCACTTATAACCTTTCTGCATGAGCAATGCTGTCTCGGCTACATGAGGATCCACACTTTGAGCTGAGGTTGATATTATGTGTATATATATGATGCCATTAAAGATGTTCGAGAACAAAAAGTGTTGTAATTTTGAGGCGCAATTGTTCACCTCCAAAAGTGTGGCAATATTTTAAAATGACAAATCAGAGACTGTTTATCCATCATACTTCTTACAGTCTGAATGGGTTTTGGGACTAGAGTTGTAATTATGACTCCTTCACATAAAGTTGTTTCATTTTCACAAATAAAACCATTAGCCTCCTCTGACTACCCAGTTAGCATCTCTGGATTTGGCTATGTCTTGACATCGTCATTGAATTGGATGTGAAATGTTTGATGGAATGCCTAGCAAATATGTTTAGTGAGAAACCAAAGAATTAATTCAAGGCAAGATTGTAATCACCTCTTAATAATTTACTTCTAGAAGTCTGTTCTAAAAGTTCTAGCTATCACTGCCAAACTATAATGTAGTCATAGTTACTGTTTTCTAATTATGCAACTTGCTGTTTTGATTGTGAAGGTAGTCATTGTTTTTTCTTATGTGTCCAGCGTGATTCTGGTTCAGAGACAGAAGGAATGATGCATCGAAGGAAAAAACGAAGAACATGCAGCATGATGGGGAATGGCGATACAACTTCCCACGATGACTGCGTGAGCAAAGAACGCAGTTCCTCCAGGTGACCTGATAAGTTTACTCACTTTCACCAAACAAATGTTGGAGTTTAGTAAGAATTTTTGGGTTAGGCTGGACCACTAATTACAGGTAAAGGTAAAGGTTTCCCTTGCTCGAAAGCCATTTGTATCCTACTCTAGGTTTCAGTGCTCATCTGTGTTTCAGAGCCAAAGAGCCAGCGCTGTCTGCTTCTGCAGACGTTTCCATGGACATGTGGCACGCATTACTAGACACCAGAGTGCATGGAGCGCTGTTTACCTTCCCACTAAAGTGGTCCCTATTTATCTACTTGCAATTTCTTGCTTTTGAACTGCTAGTTTGGCAGTAGCTGGGACAAAGATGGGAGCTCATTCCATCCTGCAGTACTTAGGAATCGAACTACTGACCTCTTGCCTTCCAGTCAGTGTCTTAGCCACTTGAGCTATCACAAAATGGGAAGCTTCCTTCAGCTCATGTAAGCAGAGTATTTCACATGCATCTCCTTGCTCATTTCTTATGCTCTGAAACAGAAGGGTTTTTTCACTTACTAAACTCATTCTCATTTTTTCTGTCCAACATTTCTTTTTAATGTAAACAGAATGAGAAATGGCAGTGTTAAGGTATACAAGTGCTGCTTCCTAAAATGAATTAATTTCATTTAAGAGACAGTTAAAGCACTGTGAGCAATAGACCACTAGGACTTAAAGGTGTAAATTATATAATATAATATTTTCTAAACTAATGAGAAAATTGGCTGGTAATTCTCACAAACCAAAAATGACAGAGATATTTTAAAAAAGGACTGGGTGGAGGGAGGGTGCTGAATGCCAAGTAGATCTGACCATCCCACCTTCTCTTGGTGGACTTGGTTAAAAATATTTATAGATCACTGCTTTAAAAGTGAATCTCTGGATTACCTTTGAGCTGCTGTCTTAGAATGAGAAAATTTTGGCTGAAGTAAATATTTTAAGATGGCCTCTCATCCCTTTTGGTTATGTGGCCTGAAGCCTGGCAGGATGAAAGATTGTTTGCTTCTTTCCTTGCTTTGTATTTTAATACTGTACCTGAGATGATGACATGTTCAACTATTTTCTTTTGATCCTGCTTCCTTGTTTGCCCAGCTGTCATGAACAAGAAACTACAGTACTTCCCAAAAGTTTAGACCAGGAGTTCTCAACCTTTTTAAGCTGGAGACCGGGTCACGCTCCCTCAGACAGCTTCAAGGGCCGGTTGGCCATTTTGACCTTCCTGCACCACATGGCACTTCCTGGTGTGGTGGAGGCGGTTGGGGGGCCACATTAAATGGCATTGTGGGCTGCATTCGGGCTTGGTTTAGAATATATCTCTCTCTTTTTGGAAAGTACTGTATTGTCTTCTTGAATACGCTACAAGAAACTTGCTATGACAGGCAGTTGTATTTTTATTTTTGGCAGGATTAGGGAATCTTGTGGAAGCCGTGCTCATCCCTGAAAGATAACAAGACCCATCTAAAGGCAATTACAACCAGCCAACTGTCTTCTCTTGCTTACATCACCTGTATACTTGGAGTTTTCTCAAATCTACACCATTACTCTTCAAACTATTTTACAGTCAATCTTCTACTTATTTTGAAATCAGACTACTTGTTAATTAAAGAAGAAAACTAGAGAGTTCTTTATATTCAAACCACTTCTGCACTCCATCAAACAGTTACACTAAACAACGAGAAACAAAGCTGTCTTTTACAATGTTTTGCTGTGCGTCACAACTCCTTAAAGTCAGCAAAGGGAATGGAGACATTTTATTAACAAAGCTATCTTTGAAATAAGCAGGTAGATCCCGGAAGCCTGTGCTCTGCTTCAATATTATCTTATGTTTACAAGTTGCGTTTTCATGCACTATTGTTGGAGGTCTGAACTAAAACCTTCACTCTGTGTAATTGGCCAGCAGATCTTTACTAGAATACAAGAGGAGAAAGACTAGCCTTGTTATGTTTGTCTGAGGTGACTCTTCTACTGTGTAATGATCACCTGTAAGAAGCTCCTTTTCTGTAGTACTTGATTGTAGGTTACACTAAACCAACCATGGACTGCGTAGACTTAAGTAAAAATCAATACATCTGAATCAACAATTCATCACCATGATTACATATGCTTTATGTTGTATTAAATGAACAAATGTGCTGGTATTTTACCATCAGTTTGAGAGCCTGATCCAGAAAACTGGGTATGGGAGAAGATGTGATTGCTTTATTTACCTCTCCCTGTGGGAGTTTCTGAAAATGTTATGTGAGGGCAGAAGGGTTGTTTAAAAATAATAACAAATGGGTGGAGTTTGAATAAATAACATTAAAATTCCTCTTTACTTAGAACTAGGTCTCTAGGGCAGGGTCGCACTCCCTCAGACAGTTGAGGGGGCCGGGCTGGTGGTCCCCCTGCCATTTATGGCTGCTGTAAACGCATTTGCAGCCGATTCTGCTGGCGGCTGGAGCAAGGGCATGGGCTGGATAATTTGGTGCCATGAGCCGGATCTGGCCCATGGGCTGTAGGTTGCCAACCCCTGTTCTAGGGCCTGGAAACTTCCTGCTCCATCTGCTGTTATATTTGAGATGTGTGGATTTTGTCTTGGTAAAATGTGACTGGGTATTCCACAGCTATGGAATTCCTTCAGGATAGGCTTCTGCTTCAAGTGTTTTGTTGTTGTTGATGATGCATATTATGTTCAAAGACAGGTCTTACACGTCTATATACAGCTGTAACTCTGTCCCAGCCTTGAAAGCATGCAGCATAGGGAAAGGTCCTGCCCCTGGGGACACTTGAGAATGAGTTGAGTGATTATATGAATCTGTTTGAGTTTTGAGACATAACATGAAGAATGTGTGTTTTGTTATTCCTAGCATATAGTTCATGTCATATAAGCTTCTTCCAAACTTCCAGTGAGTGCCAAAATACTAGCATCTCATTGAAAGGGGATTCAAATGACACTCATCAGCCTTAATTTCATATAAGCAAGAAATACATTTTGGGTGAGTGCTGACATATTAAAAGGCTGAACTTCCCTTGTATCCCAATATGATTTTTCTTGTAGCTTTGTTCTTGAGCTACTTTTGTGAAATGGGAATAACCTTTCAAATTAGGTTATTTTTGCATAAATTTCACAAGCTTACCTTTGAATTGCACAGTTTGTTCTGGAAAGCATTTCTGTAGAGCTTGAGATCTTCCAGTGTTCTGCAGTCTGATGGCAGGGAGGCAGATGATGAGCAGGGAGGAGCCCCAACAAAATTTCTTGGATTGATGTAGTTGCCATGGTTGCGAGAACAAAATAGGCTCCTGACAGACCACTAGTCCAGGGGCTCTCAACGTTTTTGCGCTGCAGGCCGGACCACACACCCTCAGACAAATAAGCGGGCCAGACATGTGGTTCCCCCCTCCGTAAACACTGCCATAAAACATGTTAGTGGCTGTTGTAAACCTGTTTATGACAGCCATAGGTGCATTTACACAGCATTTCGGCTATTTCCGCCGCTTCTGGTGGCAGTGGTGGGAGCGAGGGTAGCATGTTTTCGGCACTTCCAGCAGGAGGGGGAGTGGGCCACATGAAATGGTACCACAGGCCAGGTCCAGTCCATGGGCCATAGGTTGCAAAACCCTGATCTAGTCCATTGTTGTTGTTGTTTTCACAGGAAGTAGCACTATCATGGCCTTGGGCAGAAATCTTTCCTTGCCCTGAATTTACTTGACTTGAAAGCAAAATTTCTCTGGGCACAAGTGATGATAAAACATTCCCACTAGAGAAAGATTGGGGAGATGCCTTTCCTTTATCAGATTTCTTTACTCTGAAGAGTAGCTCTTCTGTGGTTGACCCTCCAGAACAATGTGAGAAGAAGCATGGCATGTTGCAGAAGGATAGTGGAAGTAACTTCTGTGTTTGACAGGAGTGTCGCTAGATTTCAGTTCTGTCTGTAAATGGAAGGCCTTCTTCAGTTGGCAGAAGGACATTGTGGATTAATTATTCATCATTGATTGATACTGAAGACTCAACCTGGAACCTTCTGCATGCCAACTATGTGCTCCCAAGAATGGGTGACATGTCAAAATAAAAATTTAGAATCTTGTGGGTATTTTGTATGTAAACAAAGGCTTAGGTTCCAAAATAAATGTTCATGAATGCGGGCTTCATATATTTCAGATTAGTCATGCATTTGTTTAAATTCAAGTATTTATTGATTTCATCAGTAAGGTGATCTTGAACAGGTGCAGTCTAAGATTATCTAGGTGGAACATTGGAAGAACTCATTGTTGAGAGTATCCCTACCTTTCTCCTCTTAGCAAATTTTTAAAAAAAGAAATGAAAAATGTTTAGTGTGTGTCATAAACAACTTAAGTTGTGGCAATTCAGGGTAAAACTTGTGATGGCTGTCCTTTTTAGCAGTAGTGGCCACAGGCATCGGATGCTGTCAGTGCTCAGCTGCATTTGATGTCGTCATGTCTTTTTAACTCTCTTCCTCAGCATTGATGAGAGTTGTTCATTTATTGAAGCTATTTACCTTTGATGTTACTGTAATAGGGAATATTTTATATTCTATTTCCCCAATAGGTGAGAAGAGACACCAGTTAAAAATGCTCTTTTTTTCTTTTAAAAAGTTGTAGACTTTTTTTTTTTTTTTTTTTTTGCAAAGCTGGTCATCCACACACTATAGGAGGAGATGTGTGCTGAGTTGAGTACACTAAAAAAGATAGCCAGCTTGTTTTAGCTATGCTTTTTTGGTTTTACCATTTGCATTATTTTACCAGGTAGCGAACATCTTTTTATCTTGTTCCATAGAAGCTAGGCAGCTGTCATGCCAAGGGGAAAAGCACCGATTTTGTTACTAAACCTTTCCTATCTGCAGTTGTTTGAAAAGAAATACAGTTAAATGAACAGTAGTTGTACTAAATGGTTTGAAGTTCAAAGCAGGTTCCTAGATACAGCATATTTTATCTGCATCTAGGAATTAAGAGCCACAGTTTTCTATTTCCCCCTTTTTCAAACATAGGTAAGTCATTCAATGCCTGTGCCTGGTATCCTATGGTGCATTTCTGCTTAGTCCCACTGTTTCTACCTGGAACGTTGAGATGATTCCAGAGATGGGATGTAACAGGTTCTCACCAGTTCTCCAGAACCGGTAGTAACTTTTCCCAGTGTCCCAGAGAACCTGTAGCAGCTTTGGGGGGGAACCACCTTCGGGGCTTACCTTTTCACTGGTTTCCCCACTGTGCATGCATGCCAAGCACTTGGTGTGCATGCACGCCTAGTGCTTGGCACATATGCACGCCCTCCTTGCTGTCCTCCGAAACGGGAAGGAGGAAGAGAAGCTGCTAGCCTGAAGCTACCTATAGCCTGAAGCTCCCTATTTTTATTATTTTGTATTTTTATTTGGCCCCGCCCATGACATGACATCATGATATTAGCTCCACCCACACTGTGATGACATCACGGTGGGGTAGTAAATTTTTTGACATCCCACCACTGGATGATTCCTTTTCTTTCCCTTCAGCTCCAGCCAAAAATTTTGTTCCAGAAGTCTGGGGAAGTCTTCCAGACAAGGTTTTAAATAACATGGAGCCCTGCAGAACAATTGGAGTAGGGAAGCAGTAAAAATTTATCATGGAATTCTGCCTATTCATTTGGTACTTCCTTTGTGAGCAAGACCGTTATTCATTTCGCAAGAGTTTGGAGGCTGCAGTATGACTTCTAAAGAATTCCTGCTGAGGAATTTAAAACTAATCATAATTAAATCATTGCCATGATTGAGATAACAACCTGATTTCATTAAATGTTTATTTTGTGAATATGAATTAATTTTTAATGTGAATTAACGTTTATTCCTTTTTTTAAAGCAGTACATAGGCTGAAATCCTGTGGTTTAGCATAGTAAGTTATAACTGGAGTAGGCCCATTGAATCAGTAGGGGCTTGGTGATTCAGCTCTTCCATAAATTCCATTGATTCAAATGGGCCAACTCGATTTGTGACTTAACTTCAGTGTAACAATTTGTAACAAAAGTAGATCTCCTGAATTAGTGGAGTTTACAGGGAAGTTGATGTACCAAACTCACATGATGCAGTAGACCTACTCTAATTGCAACTTACTATACTAAGCAGCTGGATTTCAGCCACTGTGTTCCAGCAGTGGCTATAATAGCACACTCTTTATCAGCTATCCTGAAATTAGAGTAGTTATTAATCAACATTGGAAGCCAAATTCTTACCCATGGAGTTGAAGACAAGGCTCAGCAGAGATCAACCAGGTGTAGAATTATGCACTAATATTCTTCAAAATATGGGATACAACTTGGTTTATATAGACTGAGATAGTCCCTTTCTAAACCATATGTTTTCATGTCAAAAGCTGAAGTATGGGCTCTGCAACGTTTAACTGGGCAGTAACTGTTTTAACTCATCCACTTTTGGGGTTTACAAGCACACATGTCTTACAGGTACTGTACTTCTGAACCTTTTCACGGAGAGCCTGAGATTTTATCAAGACTAGGCTTCTCCTTGGAGTCTTAATCAAACATCATCCCATTTGTTTTATGATCAGATTTGAGTAAAGTTGGCATTTTTGTTTCTTTAATTCTTAATGACTGTGCCATTGTGTTAAAGAGATATTTTGCCTGCCAGATCTTTATAGCCTCAGTCTTCTTTTTTCTGTGGTGTGAAGTTCTTCTTGGAGCCATAGGGCAAGATTTAACATGCTCGCTCTTGAGTCAACCCATATCCATATAGATCCAGAAATGCTCTGAGTTGTTCAATGTTGATTTATGGTTTTTTTATTTAAAATAAAATATTATTTTCACTACTTAGTTTCTATTTTGCTTTCATCAAAACATTGGAGAAACATGCCTGGTACCATGTGAGCTAGAGAAAACCTGTAGTGTCACAATTTACAGGATCCTGGGGTGGGGTGGGAAAATACATGTTGTGCAGCATTGATTACTTGTAGGTCCCTTTTCTTGCCATCACTGCTATCATACTCTTGGTTCAATATTCAACCACTGGCTGACTTGTTTCCTGCTCATTGCTTTGGGTGTTTGAGGGCTGACCTCGGAAAATGCCTACATATTTCAACGTGATGCTTTGTATTGTACTTAATGCTTTTGGGGTCAGTGAGTGCCTTCAGAATGTTGAGTGTCATCATACAATGGATTGCCATGAGGAGAGCACTGCAAATTACCCATTTCACAAAAGCAGATCTGTGAGGCTAAAACACAAGCAAAGGTGCTCAAGACCCTAAATGGATAATCCCCAACCTGTTGCTTGAGTGCACAGCTGTGTCTCATTCAGAATATCACATCTACCTCAAACTCTTCAGCCCCCTCTTCACACATTCTACTTGCTTATCCTATGCTGCTCTTATTTTTCAAACACACATACTGCAAATTGCACACCAAGGGGTGAGAGATTATGAGTAGCTGTCACTGAACAGATTATTACTCAATTTAAAGTCACAAGGAGGATTAGACAGGGCTATTCAGAATATATAAAAGGCTTAAAAGCAAAGAAACACAGCCTCCTAAACAGTCACTGTAGTTCTGCAAGGATTATTATTTTATTATTTCAAATTTATATTGCCGCCCACTCACCATAGCAACTCAGGGCAGCTTACAAACAATACATTACATTACAATACAATATGTTGATGGCTCAGGGGGAGGGGTGGTGAAGTCCTCAATCTGCCCGTCCTCTGGCCCTTAAGTGTGGGCTCAGGGGAAGGGCTGGCAAAGTCCTCTACCTGTCCTGGCTGCTTCCCCAGTCGTGGGGGAGGGGGAGGGGCGGCGAAGTAGTCAACCTGCCCTGCCTTCTTCCCCGGCTCTTGGTGTGGGCTCAGGGGGAGGGGTGGCTACTTCCATGTCTAGGACGGATGTGAAACTGCCAAAATGAAGGCACCCCTTGGTGAGTTCATTCTGCAGTTCCTTTCACCTGACCTAGCGTGAGCGCAGAAGAATAGACACCTTTGAGATGTGGTGTTGGAGGAGAGTTTTGAGAGTCCCCTGGACAGCGAGGAGAACAAATAGGTCAATCTTAGAAGAAATCAACCCTGACTGCTCCTTAGAAGGTCAAATAGTAAAGATGAAGCTAAGGTACTTTGGACATCAAATGAGAAGAGAGGACTCACTTGAGAAAGCCTTGATGCTGGGAAGGGTGGAGGGCAAAAGAAGAAGGGGACGGCCCAAGATGAGATGGCTAGATGGTATTGTAGAGACAATGGGCACAGAGCTGAGCGAGTTGAGGGGGATGGTGGAGGACAGGAGTGCCTGGCGGACAGTGGTCCATGGGGTCGCAGAGGGTCGGAATCGACTGTGCGACTGAACAACAAAAAGTGTGAGAAAGATTAGCCAGCAACACAAGGTTGCCATTACCAGGGTATGCCCAGTTGTGGTTGAAAAATACCACTATCTTTGAGGAGGATCTTTCTGTGTACCCCAAGGATCTACTAAAGAAAAGGAATAGGAGATGCAGTTACATCACTCAATCCTTCCTCAAAAGCACTGTGGTTGTAACGTGCAGTGATGTTTTTATGTGTGATTGCAAGCAAGAAAGTTTAATAAGCAAAGTCCAGTTCCCCTGTCCATTACACCATAGTGGCATTTTTCTTATGTGGTACTGTTTTGAAACAGTGCCTGACTTCTATCATGCAGATTGTTCTGATCGAGTTCCATTTTTGGTCCTGGCCTAAATCAGCCTGATACAGTTCAGCATTCAGCCAAATCAGTTGCAGAGCCTTGTCAAGTTGAGAGTGTTCCATTTAACTCAGTGGTGCCCAAACTACGGGCACGTTTTACTTCCGCTTCCTGGAGCGACGAGAGCTCGCGGGCCGGGTGAATTGCCATCGGGGGCCACACCCAGCCCCTGGGCCTTAGTGACTGGCTCCCTGAACCAAATGATTGGCCCACAGCCCAAAAAGTTTGGGCACCCCTAATTTAACTCTTAAGAGACTTGACTTGGAAATAAACATGCATGAAATTGGATTTTGCACAGCTAACAAAATATTTTTGCAAGTTTTAATGCCATAGGATTCTCTGAATAAAATTGAAGGGATCCTGGTGGCTTCATACTTGCTAATATTTACTTACATGACTGTCTGCTGCCAGTATCATTCCATTTCATGTAAGGAAGCTGAAAAATGTAGTATCCAAAACACAGCCACAACTAGTTTCAAGGAATGAAAACAAGAGTTAAAAGTGTAGGATCTTAAAGGTTAAACGAAGCAAAAATCCTTTTGTTTTTGGTGGTATCTCTGACCCTTTTCTGTAAAGATAAATACATGCAAGCTTTTATTTATTTTATACATCAGTGATCCCTCCACATTGGACTTGTTAGCTGGAGTTGATACAAGTTCCAGCTTAAAATATTTGTAGGGGATCAACTGGGAAAGACTGGTCTACACTTTCCATAAGTTGGGTGCACACACATGTATTGTACATTATCGCTAGCACAACAGCAGTACTGCCACTCTCACCTTTTGTTAGCGTTACAGCCAAGGGATTGAGACCAGCAATCTCCGCATGATCTGGAAGGAAAAACTGCCAGCTTCCTCTAGGGCAATGATGGTGAACCTTGCCACTCCAGGTGTTCTTGGACTTCCAATTCCCAGAAGCCCTGATCATCAGGAGTGCAGACTTGGTCTTCTGGTAATTGAAGTCCAAGAACACCCGGAGTGCCAAGGTTCACCATCAGTGCTCTAGGGTTCAACTCTCACTGGAGGGACACTTAGGAATTTCTACCAGAATATTACCAGCAAGCTCTTGTGTACACAGAATCTTAGTGCCATTCTGTTTTCATTTTCTGTTTAGTCTGTCCCAGTTGCAAGTTCCTTTTTAGGGAGTGATCAATGTCTAAACTAAACAGTGGGGTGCACTTGGAGTGGATCAGTGGGGTTAACTGAAGAGACTATTGGCAAGTGAAGCCTTTTTAAAATGTAAACTACCATATATGCTGGTGTATAAGACGACTGGTTGTATAAGACGACCCCCCAACATTTCCACTCAAAATATACAGTTTGTTATATACTCGCTGTATAAGACTACCCCGTCTTCCGCACACCTTCTACACACCAAATAAAACGTAAAAGAACATCAGATTTGATTTCAACATGTTAATTTATATTCAAATGCTTATGACATGCAGAAAAACTGTCACAAGACTGTATGTTATCAAACATGTACAGTAAACATAAAACAGCGCAAGTTTATTAAATGTAATTCACCAAAGACAATTCGCTAAAGCTGAATGGAACAATAAACCTATGGGAGCTGCCATGCTGTTTGTTTTCTAATCTGTTAACCAAACTGGAACTGTCAATGATAGAAGGAAGATAACAAATAGAGGGAGAGAGCAAGTGCCAGGCAAGTCCCTAGCAAGTTTGCTGGCGTGACAGCATTTAAAAGGCTTCAAACTCCTGTTTGTCATCTGATATTAAAAGTTGTTATCCAATCCATCCCATAGAACCTTAACGTTATTTGATGCAATTCTCCTCCCCAGATTGCTTAACGTTATGCGATTTAAGCGTTATCGGAGGTAAACGTTATCCGAGGTAAATGTTATCCGAGGTACTACTGTATTTTATTCAACTGAAGTGCACCCGGTGTACAAGATGGCCCCCCAACTTGGAGGCATGTTTTTCAGGGGTAAAAAGTCATCTTTTACACCAGCATATACGGTAGTCCATCCCCTTCTCCTTTGCTTCCTCTTCTACCCCATCTGGTGTCGAGGGAACACTTTACCCTACAACAGTGAATTGCTGGTGTAGACATTAGTACAGTAATTTCCTATTCAGGCTGTATTATCAATATGTTCCAAAAGGGGGCAGCAAACTGCAACACTTAGAAAACCTATGTGTACTTAAACAAAGAGCTGCAGAAAAGCCTGATCTGTTAAGTTAGCTCACCATTGCTGAGGGATGGGACCTGAACCTAAGAACAACAGACAGCCCTAGGGATTGCTTTTAATTTGTTCATTAATATCAGAAGTGGGCAACTTTGCCCTTCTGCTAGGAAATACCGCATTTTTTCCTTACACAATAACAAGCTGGCAGAAAATTCCCCTTTTGCCTGTAACAACTGTAGCTAAAATTTATTACTTTTTGAATAGAACCAGTGTTTGCCTACTTGTTACTTGGGCCAAGATGGGTGGGTGGATGAGCTGAGCAATAGGGTAAGAAATAAGAGCCACATGGGTGGCTAATTTTATATTTCTACATCCCAGTACCTTTCTGTGTGTGGAGGAGGTATTGTAGGAAGATGGGAACCAAAGAGGAAGAGAATCAGTGTTGGGGGAGAGAAATGGTGGGAGGTGAAATGTATACAGTAAGTGACCAATTGTGACTTCTGGCGGGGGGGGGGGATTGTGAACCCCGATTTAGTTGCTGAGTGAGTTTTTGGTTGCTTTTAGTTTTTAAGCAAGACGACAATTCAGAGAAAATTCTGCTCTTTAAGCGAGTTAGTTAAGTGAGGTCTTTATGCAAGGTTTTACTGTACATTCAAAAGAGTGAGAGCAAGCTAAGGCAGTATGTATGAGAGGACATACAGGGGTAAAAGCAAGTACAGTCAAACCTCGCATAAAGAGTGCCTCGCTTAAAAGAGTAACTCACTTAAAGAGCAAAATTTTCTCTTAATGTTAGCTTCGCTTAACAAATAAAACCAACCATAAACTCGCTTAACAAATAAATCGGGGTTCACAATCCCCCCTACAATTGGTCACTTACAATGGCGTTTCGCTTAAAGAGCAAACTCGCTTAAAGAGCAATCCTGTGGAACGCATTATGCTCTTTAAGCGAGGTACAACTGTAATGTATAGGCATGTCTAAGAGAACTGCTGCATGGGCAAGTGAGTGAGTGAGGGGTAGACAGGGATATGTATGCACCCAAGACTGGATGAGAATGACCATGAGTAAGAGTGGGTAACTGTGGAGGCAGGTGTGCATGGATAGGTATACATGCACATGCACGTGAGACTGTGTGCAGAAAAGAGCACAAAAGGGAAAAGCAAATAAGTCAGGCCAGTGCTTACATGCATATGAGAGCTTGGGCACATGTGTGAGAAAGGCACCAAAGCAGCAACATGCAGTGAGACTTCTTAGCTTGAAAAGAGAAGACAAGTGGACATGGGAGAGACCAGATGGCTGAGAGACAGTCTATGACAGAAGAGATGTGGTTTAGCAGTATGTTAGGAAGATCCATAAGCAAAGCCCTCCCATATTAGTTGGTTCCAATACTTTCAGACATAAGTTGCCTGTGTGGGAAGAAGGACAGGACACCAAGATCTTCATGCAAGCGTTCTGATTTTATTCTCCCCCAAAACCCCTTCTATATAGGAATACAAAAGCTTACCCAAGCATTCTGATTACGTAGTGTTTTTCCCAAAGACGTTTTATGCCTTCCTGTTTTGTCTTATGCCAGTGTGAGAACCATGCTTGTGAAAGCTTCACTTTGAGACCTATCTCCCAGGACCAGATGCCAGAGACAGGATGTTTACAGTGTATGACGTACTTGGGTCAGCAGATGGGGGGGAAGGGGTAATAAGCAATAATTCTTCCACACGGTCTGCCGCTTGCTTTAGAATATGCTATACCTTCCCTACAGCCTGTAAACATTGAAGGTTGATTTCAGAGGACTTTTTGTAATTCTTCTAACTCCCACCCCAACATGGATATAATTTTTAATTCATAATTCTTATTATGTTGGATAGAGTCAGATAAGAGACAGAGTTCTCTGGAAAACCATTTTTATTGTGACAGTTGAGCCCATTCATTGAGTTAGTGCTCATAAAAAATGCCTGTCTTTAGAGATCTAGACAAGCTGGCACTGCCTCAGTGTTTCAGACTACAAATCCTATCCTGAAATAGATGTGAGGGGTTATAGTTCAAGAGAAGGAAATGCCAAAAGACGCTTTGCTTGATGATCAGTTTATCCCACCTATCTTCAAAGGTCAATATACAGAATTGGTTACTGGAGGGAACCAGCAAGCTTTTTCATGTACAGTAAAACCTTGCATAAAGAGTGCCTCGCTTAGAAACTAACTCGCTTAAACAGCACAATTTTCTCTGAATGGTTGTCTCGCTTAACAACTAAAACCAACCCAAAACTTGCTTAACAACTAATTCGGGGTTCACAATCCCCCTGCCAGAAGTCACAATTGGTCACTTACAATGGTGTTTCGCTTAAAGAGCAATCACATGGAATGCATTATGCTCTCTAAGCGAGGTACCACTGTATATTTTCAAATGCACCAGAAACAAGGAGGCATTACTGATACACAATGAAACAGAACTTACTTTTGCAGAGGAGCTAAACAGTAGTAATGATCTTCTACTAATTCAAGGTAATGAATAATGGAAGATAGTTTTAGGGGAATGGACTCTGACTTTAACTTGTCCCTAGCCAATCAAAGCAGTGGTAAAGAATGACAGAAGTTGTCCACTACTGTTTTTGATAACATGAAGGAACAAATAAATATAAGGATGGCAATTTGAAGTGCTGGTCTGTCTTAACAAGGATTGAGACAGTCAGAGCCATTCAGCCATTTTCTGCAGAATTGTTGAACTACATAACATACAATTTTAAAATGGAAGGGCAGAATCTTGTTACTTATCTGTTGTAGCTTAACTATTCATGTTATTATTGCTTAGAACAAAAATATTAGTCACATTATATGTTCAAATTTAACAAAATAAAATACAACAAGCGAGGAGGGGGAATCTTACCAGGATATCCAAAAGCAAAAAAATAAAAATCCTCATTAAAATTCTGCCAGTGAATCATGTAAACTCTTCAGCTTTTGCAGTGCAATTTTAGCTGGGTTGACCCAGACACAGCTTTACTTCTTTCTAAGTAAGGACCACACCCTTATTCTAAAAAGTATCGGCCAGCATTAAATATAATATAGGACACAATATCTTATCATGGAAGAGCCATGTTACTTCCTGTATAACATAATTCCTTTGTCTAACTAGACACTATAGAAAAGAAATGATCATTTGTTTATCAATTCTGGGAAATGGAAAACATGCCTCTTCTGTCTCCTTTTTTAAAATGAAACTGGAAAGCCTGATCTTCCCAAAGGTTTTAGTCAAGTAAAGAAATGATAAAGATGTTGAAAGAATCTAATGTGTCTGTGTCTAGGCCAGACATGAAACTGCCATAATGAAGGCACTGTTTGGTGAGTTTATTCTGCAGTTCCTTTCACCTGACCTAGTCTGAGAAAGATTAGCCAGCAACACAAGGTTGCTGTTAGCAGGGTCGGCCCGATTGTGGTTCAAAAATACCACAGTCTTCAAGGCGGCTCTTTCTGTGTACCCCGGCCACCAAGTTGGAAAGAACTTGTCTCTATTCAGAATTCCATATATTTATGTCAAATCTGTATAAAAACCCTGAACTATTTATTATAATGATTTGTTTAACCAAAAGCTGGACTTTTCAGGAAATGAAACACCTATCAATTCACAGGTCTACATCACTCGACTTTGGCATCTGTTACCAGCCACACTCTGCTTATCCCTCCTTATGAAATATAAAGCTGCATGGAGGAGAAGATTTGGTTTTATGGCTGTTTGTTACTAAGAATAAAATTACCTGCCTGCTAATGATCACTGCCTTGATAGGATTACCCAGAAAAACAATCCCCACTACAACCCTGGAGATGCTGTCTTATCTAGCCTATTTGTAACCTAAGTCGATTTGCTTGGGCCCTTTTATGACAAGATTCAAATACTGCACTAGTTTTTAAAGGCCACATTATAGTTTAGACAGGATTTACACCGATTCCATGGATTTCAACAGGCAAAATCAAAAGAAATTGACACCCTTTGCAGTTAAAAAAAATGGAGAGCAAGTCCTTTTCTTAAATCCAGATTTTTCCCCTCTGTTGTAGAAGTGTGACCCCTAGCAAACTATCTGCAGATGTGTTTATTGTGAATTTGAGAATGAAGTCTTTTGTTTTAAAAGAAAAACAACACAAGCCTTTATCACCAGCCAAACTGACTCTAGGAATGGTTTGGTTTGGCTGCAATGTCATGCACTTGTTTTTAGAATGCTTATCTCTTTTATTTATAACCAGCCTTTCTCATACATCTGGGACTTGAGATGATTCACAACAGGATTAAAGAAAAACTAAAAAAGTTATACTGTAAAACACAATTAAACAAATTGCTATATTAAAACACAGTTTAATTAAACACAATTTAAAGCCATACCAATTAAGGCTTATAGCCCCTATCCATTAAAAGCCACTCTGTTTCAATCAACTGTTAAAAGCCTGTCTAAATGATGGGGAGGGAGGAGATGCCAGCAGAAGGAGGACATCCGACAACTCCAAAACCTGGGAGCAAATACCAGGAATTCCTTTTGACAAGTAGACATTTTTCATTTAAGAAATGTCTGCATTGTTTTTGCATTACTCCATATTATTAGTGTCGGCACTACATGGCTGCAAGCAACTCTGCACAGATACCACTGAAGAGTTATATCTTCAGTGAGTCAACACATGCCAGAATGTTGTGTTTCCAAATCTGCAGCATCGGCACAAATGTTCTCTAGGGTAGCTTCCATATAAAACATACAACATAAGTTTCCTCATAAAACAATTATCAAGATCTGTTTTTAAACTCTTATTTATCTAGGACAGGGGTGCCGAAACATTTTGGGCTGCAGGCTGATGACATGGTTCAGGAAGCTGGTTACTATGCCCAAAGGTCTGGATCCGGCCCCTGATGCCAAATCATCTGACCCGCAAAGCCCTCATCACTCCCGTAAGCGGAAGTAAAACATGCCCATATGTCTGAGCACGTTTTACTACTTCTGGGAGCGACGAGGGCTTGGTGGGCCATATGATTTGGTGTTGGGGGCTGGATCTGGCTCCCAGGCCATAGTTTGGGCACCCCTGATCTAGGAGGTAGTCATTGTCGTCAGCTGCTACTCATATTTGAGTATACACTATTTCCTGGATACAGGAAAGATGCCACTGGCATGAACTTGTTTAAATTGGATTCCAGCTTGCCATGAAGTGACCCACACACTATGATCACGGAGCCATCTCCTGCAGCACGTATGAAAAGTGACATGCAGGATTTAACACTGGGACTGCAATGGACTGCCGCAGCCTTGAGAATATTAATGAGGTGCACCTTCACAGCCAGTCCATCTGGTGTGGCCTCTTCTGCCTGCATGACCGTTTGGAATCAGAATAGTGAAGTGGTTCCTTCTCCACTCATTTTGCCTTTGTGTCTAAGATGATGGTTTCCAGTGGCATTTCCTTCACTGGGGGGTCCATCACCCCAGCCAAAGGGGTTATCCACCCATAGCCATTGACCCCTTTAGGGAGTCATATTATTTACTACCACTCAACACTTGGCGTTGAGTCACTGACTGTACAGTCTACTCCATTAACATTGCGGGATGTCCAGCCAGACTAGTAGGAGGTTGTAGTATCAGTCTTAATGGAGGTTAGGTCTGAATAAGCATTATAGAAGTCCACTGGGGGGAAACCAGGGAAACGAATGAAATAGAGACCATGTTATCTATCTGTAAATACTTGCCTATTAAAAATGTGGACGAGATTAATATTAGGAGGGACCTAATGAAATGCTGAGTTCTTGTCTTTCTGTCTGCGCTCTCTTTTGCTTTACATATAACCTTTGCAAAACAAGGTGAGTTAATTTTAAAGCTTTTTTGTTACCTCCTTCTCCCTCTTCCAACATTAGAAATGGAAAAAGAGTAGGACGGAGAGAGAGTGGGAACCACATACTGTATTTTGCTACCATCACTTCCTGATCATGGCAATGGACATCAAAGAAGCTACCTGCTCCATCCCTTCTTTCTCAAAGTTGCTCAAGCAACCACAACCTTGACATCCATTAACCTGGCAGTGACTCCAGATTGGTAAACATGAGTGAAGGGTTACACCTGTATCAACCACAAGGCAGTGGTGCTCTCCCCCCCCCTCCTTTTTTCTTTTTCTATTTGGTTGAAGCAGAATGGACTGCTTTGGGTCACAAATGCTTACAGGAGAGCAGAGCTCACAAGCCACAGGGTATGCAAGCTTTAATTTCCTTTTCCTGTTTAGGGCTTATGTACAGACCATGAGACAAGCTGTGATAAAGATTCTTCTGGTTAGCAAACAACTTTATAACCCACTTTAGCAGTGCAAAAAGTGAACACTGCATGTTAGGATTTTTCTCACCTTCTCTCCTGCCTCCTCTTCATCTCCATGCTGTTTCCGGGTGCACTCAAGACTGTTCAGCATCTTGAATATAAAATCTATTGGACTAGTTAAAAACAGTTTTAAAGAGAATTGGATGGATACGGGAACATACACTGTTTAGAATTGTTGAGATACTAAATGCTTTGGGGTCTATATATATTTTTTCTCTTTCACCACAATGTTACTACTTTATTGTTTTATACATGGAAACTATCACCCAATGCACTAAAGTCCTTGAGTCTACCAGCCACTCCTTTTACAGCTCATTCATTCTGCCAAAAATACATTGTATTCGGTGCAGGTTTTTCTCCTTTATTATCCATCAATGTGTGTTGCAAAAAAGGTTTCCAAATGTCCCAAAATCTATTTTGTTTTATTAACCCCCTTTTTATATTTAATTCCCATGTTAGTTTTTCATTTAATGCCATGTCCCAAGCATCAGCATACCATTTACCAATTTCTAAATTCATGTCACCTTTCAAATTTCTGGCTACTTGTTGTCTCACCAATGTTAAGAAAATGGACAATAACTCTTTCATATTTTCCTCTAAATTCAATTCCTCTAAATCCGTTAGTAAAACAATTTTTTCATTCAACTTTAAGCTAACATTTAAATTTTTTGCTATTTCTTGTTCCATTTTATGCCAGAAATTGGAAATGATTTTACAATCCCACCACATATGTTTGTATGTCCCAGTTTCCTGATGACATCTCCAACATTTTTTTTGAGTTGCTACTGTTTATTTGATTTAGCCGAACTGGCGTCATATACCACCGCCACAAAATCTTATAGTTGTGTTCTTTAACTTTTGTAGACAAGTTTCGCATAATCCTATTTTTCCATTTTTTCTTCCAACTCTTGTCCGTAATATTAATACTTAAATCCATTTCCCACATTCTTTTAAGTGCATCCTGGGATTCTTCTATATTGTTTATCATCTTATATAACTTACTTACTATTCCTTTTATCCCCATTGAACCTCTTCTTATTTTATATACCAAATCCTCAAAGTCGGTCAACTGCCTTGGAGGCTGTAGTTTATCTTTATATTGTTTATTCCACTTGCCCAACGTTAGTATCTGAAGCCAGTTCAACTTTAATTCCTTATAAATTTCTTTTTTAGTCTCTTCATTCTCAATTCGATTCAACCAATCTTTTAGTAAAATTATATCATGTTTATACATAATATTTTTTAGTAAATCTAGATTTTTAACTGGGAATGTTTTAAGATCTTGCAACTCTAATATTGGAGAGGTATTTGGTGCCAATTTTTCTTTTAACTTTACCCATACACTTATCATAGATTTTAGGACATTATTTATTGGTTTTAGCTCAAAAACTGTGTTTTCCAAAAATTCTCCCTTTGCACACACATTACTATCTTTCATTTCAGTCTCCCTCCATATAGGTCCTCTATTGTTAGAAGTTTTACCAAACCTTTAATTTGGAACGCCCTGTAATACGACTTAATATTAGGTAACCCTAAACCACCCTCTTTCTGTGATTTATACCATAAACTTTTGGGTATCCTTGCTCTTTTCCCTCCATTACAGTAATCATTCAATAGGTTTTGAAAAACTCCTAATTCTTCCCGTTCTATTTTTCTTTGGACCCAGTCTATACACACTCTCAATGTCCTCAGGGACAAAATCTCTCCCCATTTTCAATTCATTCAACCATAACTACTTTATAACTACTTTATAAAGTAGATAGAGAGGTCACTCCAGTACATGTATATAGACTTAGGCCAGTGTTGGGGAACCTTTCAGAGACCGAGTGCCCAAGCTGCAACCCAAAACCCGCTTATTTATCACAATGTGCCAATATAGCAACAGGGGAGGCAGGAAGTCAGTGATGGGATGTCCCCGGTTCCAGACGGTTCCCTGGAACCGGTAGGACCAATTCCGGAGGGTTCTCCGTGAGGGGAGTCCACTTTTGAGGCGTCCGGTTCCGGACGCCTCACCAAAAGAAATTTTTTTTTAAATCGGAGCTAAAATGGCTCCAATTGACTCAGCATGTGCAGAAACTCAATCTGACGCATTGCGCATGTGTCAGATTGAGTTTCTGCGCATGCGCAGTCAATTGGAGCCATTTTAGCTCCAATTTAAAAAAAATGTTTTACTGCTTTCAGGACGGCGGCGGCGATGGCGGCACCAGCCCTCTGAGGAGGGCACCTCCCCCGCGGCACGTTGAGGGCTGCCTGGGCCGTCCGCTGCCGACAAGCCCCATGCCCTGGGGACGCGCGGCGCACCGCTGCCGCCTCCTCCTCTGCCGGGTGCCTGTGGACTGGGTGCCTGCAGCTGCCGCCCCACGCCGCCACCGCCGGACCTGCCTGCATCCCTGTGGCCTCCTCCTTGGGCTGGTCCCTTTTTAGCCCGGCTGCGGCGCCTGGCGGAGGAGGAAGCTGGAGGCGGTGCGGCATGGGGACGGCAGCCGCCACCATACCCACTGCTGCCCGCAGGCCCTGGCCGCCCGTGGCTGCCACCAGAGCCGGGCCGAAAAGGCTCCGCCCCGAGGAAGATGCAGGCGCCCGGCGGAGGAGGATGCGGCGGTGGCGAGCCCCGCCGGGCTTACCCAGGGCATGGGGGTTTGTCGGGCCCCAGTCCCTAGGAGGGCGCGGCAGCGGCGGATGGCCCGCGCAGACACCAACGTGCCCGTGGGAGCTTGGTGGCTGGCCAGAGGCTGCAGGCGGCTGTGGCGGCCGTGGCCAGCGGCTGCAGGGCCGGCCGCGGCCTTCGTAGGAGGAAACAGCCGCAGTCGGGGGCAGCGTGTCTTGCCGGGTGGCCCCGGGCCACATGGAGGTTCGTCGGCGCCAAGGAAGGTAAGTGAATCTTTTATATTTAGGGTGGGTGGGTAATTTATTTGTGTTTTGGGTGGGTGGTTGTACTTTTATTTAATTTTTATTTTATTTATTTCTTTATTTTATTTCTTTAAGTTATTTACGGGTCTGTGTGCGTGGTTTTTTTTTTTTTTGGCCTTGCCCACAACGTCATGATGTCATGACGTTGGCTCCACCCATGACGTCGTGAGGTCATGACATTGGCCACGCCCATGACGTCCATGACGTCATGGCGTGGTAGTAGAATTTTTGACATCCCATCACTGCAGGAAGTGCTCCCATTGAGCTGCTGGGCAGAGGGATGGGGTGAACTCTGTGCTGGGGTGACTGCATGGGTGACCACAAAGAGGTCTCTGGGTGCCATTTCTGACATGTGTGCCATAGGTTCACCATCACTGATATAGGCAATTTTATCTGAGGAGAGGATACCCATAGCTGAAATAGTATTATAACTCATTTTCTGAATGTCAAGTCCACCCCTGGACAGAACCAGAGACCGATTGCTAGACAGCAGGAAAAATGAGTATAGAGGTAGATGCAGTAGCCTGGTTTGGAGAGAAGCTAGGCTTATAAGCATATAAATATTGATTGGCTGCACAGGGATGGATAGAGTATTGTGGGAAGGGATGCAGTGCAGTAACGCTGCACACAAAAATTGGCTTAGAAGGGGGTGGGGTGGAGAATGGCAGAGCGGGAGACCTGATGACTGTCTGGTTTTTGACCTCAAATCCCCACCAGCCCCACAGTCAGGATCATCGGGGTGGGTCCTGGACTCCTGGACCAAAAATCTGGGGAGCTGCAGGGGTTCCCCACGCCTTCTCTTCCCTGCAGGACCTTCGCTGGCGCTCCCACCAGTGATGGGATGTAACAGGTTCTCACCAGTTCTCCAGAACCGGCAGTAACTTTTCCCAGTGTCCTGGAGAACCAGTAGCAGCTTTTGGGGGGAACCACCTTCGGGGCTTACCTTTTCACTGGTTTCTCCACTGCACATGCGCGCCAAGCACTTGGTGTGCATGCACACCTACAGTGCTTGGCGCATATGCACGGCCTCCTTGCTGTCCTCCCAAGCGGGGAGGAGGAAGAGAAGCTGCTAACCTGAAGCTCCCTATAGCCTGCTCCCCTAGATATCCTAGAGAACTGGTTAGGCAAAGACTTAGTCCCTAACTTCTTTAACTGTTGAAAAGTTGAAAAGTGCCAAAATGAAGCCATCTTGTGGTGAGTTCCTTCTGTAGTTCCTTCCATCTGACCTAGTGTGAGACAGATTAGCCAGGATAAGCTTTAAGCTCTGGTTTAAAAGCTCTGGTTGATTTGTGTTGTGGGTGGGTGGGCGTATTTTAATGTATTCTTTATTTATTTAATTTATTTACTGTGTTGTGGGTGGGTGGGTAGGTGGGTTGAGCTGTGTGTGTGTGCTCATTTTTATTTTATTTTTTATAATTTTTTAATTTGTTTGCTTTGGCTCCGCCCACAACATCATGATGTCATGACTTTGGCTCCACCCACACTGTGATGACATCATGGTGGGGTAGTAAAATTTTTGACATCCCACCACTGCCTTGCTCCCCTAATGTAAGACTCGGTCCACGGACCCGAGCCAGGCGCAGGAGGTGGCGGGGGCTGGGCTGGGCAGGCGAGGGGTGGGGTGGGGCAGAAAGCCCCCGTCCCAGCCCTGGGGGGCGCCTGAGTGGCCGAGGCGGAGGCTGTGGGCGGCCCTGGGGGCGTGACGCGGCCTCTGCGCAGCCCTATCCCCGGGCAGACGGGAAGGGGTTTCGGCGCCTGCTTCCCTGCGCCCTTGGAGAGGGGCTGCGATCTCAGTTGCGCTTCGGACGCAGAAGAGCGAGGAGGGGTGTGCGCGCGTGTGTGGATCGGGGCGCAACACCGGGCGCCCCATATTAACACACTTTCCCGGCACACACTTTCCCGCCCCACTCTCTTCTCCAGCCCCTCGGGCTGTAGTCGCGGCCAACGCCGCCGCCCACGGGATGGAGGTCGGCGTGGACTGGGGCTACCTGGCCGCCCCGCTGCTCTTCACCGTCTTGGCGGTGATCCTGGCGTCGGTCTTGGTGAAGCTGAGGGCCTCCGAGGAGGGGGCCCAAGCGGCGGGGGGCGCCGGCGCCGCCAAGGAGGGCGAAGAAGGGGAGCAAGCGAGCGCCCAGGGCAAGCCGGCAGCCGGGGGAGGCGAGGGGGTCGTCCCGGGCGCAAAGGAGGCGGCAGGCGCAGGGGAAGCGGGGAGCCTCCCCGTCGGGGCCGCAGGGGAGCGGGACCAAGGCGAGGCCGGCGGGCGTCAGGAGGAGGGAAGCCAAGCGGCAGTGGAGGAGGCGGAGGAGGAGGCGGCGGTGGCGGTGGTGGCTAACACCAACACCACCAGGACTGCCTGGGCTGAGGAGCAGCTGTGGCAGGACCAGGAGGAGCGCCGTTGGCGGGAGGAAGCCGAGCCGAATCCACCTGAGGTGAAGCCCCTCAGCCAAGGCACGGTGGCCCCGGTTGCTGCTGCTGCTGCGCCGGCGCCCAGACAGGAGCAAGAAGACGACGAAGAGGAGGAGGAAGAGGAGGAGGAGGAAGAAAGCAAGGTAAGGGAGAGAGAGGCTCCGGGGGTAGCGGCAGGTGAAGCCCCGCCGCCTCGCTTTCTCCAGCCGCCGTCTGTCGAGGCGCGGAAAGGGCCGCCCTGGTGGGTTGCGGGGCAAGGGGAGGTGTCTGGGAGCGAGAAACGGGCCTCTTCCCGCGCTTTCTCCTGAGGCGCCCACCCTCCGTCGCTTGGGGGTTCCCCCCCCGGGGGGGTTTCTTCCCTGGGTGGCTTGGAAGAGCGGCATTCCAGGAAATGGGCTCGGTCTTGGGGGGGCGAAGCCCTCTTGTGCGCTGTTGCTGCTTCTTCAGGACTTTGGCTCTTGGGAAGGGATGGAGGGCGTGGGACCTTTCAGGCGCAGTGGACAACACCGAAACCCAGGGCGAGGAGGTGGGATTCTTCCAGCCTTGACCCAAGACTTGGTTGTAACAAAGGAGCCGCTTAGGTTCCTCCCGCTGGATCCCATCCATCCAGTGATGGGATGTAACAGGTTCTCACCAGTTCGCCAGAACCGGGAGTAACTTTTCCCAATGTCCCGGAGAACCGGTAGCAGCTTTTGGGGGGAACCACCTTCGGGGCTTACCTTTTCACTGGTTCCCCCACTGCGCATGCACGCCAAGCACATGGTGTGCATGCATACCTACAGTGCTTGGCACGTATGCACGGCCTCCTTGCTGTCCTCCCAAGTGAGGAGGAGGAAGAGAAGCTACTAGCCTGAAGCTCCCTATAGCCTTCTCCCCAGGGTAAGTGACTCACCTTTGGATGTGGTGTATCTGTCTGTATTTTAATGTGTACTTAATACCTTTACCTATATTGACGTACTACCACAGTTCCTAAAAAGTCCTGGCTTGGGGTTTTTAAGCAAAGTCTTGGAGTTACCTCATCAATAAGCTACACCTGTGCTGTTCCAATTGCTGTTCCAATTGGAGAACCCTTAAGGAGGTACAGCTGTTTTACATTTACATTAAGGCATATTATCCTAGAGGACTGGTTAGGCAAAGGCTTATTACCTAACTTCTTTAGCTGTTGAAAAGTGCCAAAATGAAGCCATCTTGTGGTGAGTTCATTCTGTAGTTCCTTCCATCTGACCTAGTGTGAGAAAGATTAGCCAGAATAAGCTTTAAGCTCTGGCTTAAAAGCTCTGGTTGATATGTGTTTGGGGTGGGTGGGTGTATTTTAATGTATTTTTATTTAATTTATTTATGGGTTTGTGTTGTGGGTGGGTGGGTTGAGGTGTGTGTGTGTGTGTGTTTATTTTTATTTTATTTATTATTATTATTTTCTTTGGCCCCACCCACAATGTCATGATGTTGGCGCCACCCATGATTTTAGCTCCACCCACACCATGATGACATCACAGTGGGGTAGTAAAATTTTTGGCATCCCACCACTGCATCCATCTCCCCAAAAACAGGCCTTCTCAAGTGAATCCTCTCTTCTCATTTGATGTCCAAAGTACTTTAGCTTCATCTTTACTATTTGACCTTCTAATGAGCAGTCAGGGTTGATTTCTTTTACGATCGACTTATTTGTTCTCCTTGCTGTCCATGGGACTCTCAAAACTCTCCTCCAATATCACATTTCAAAGGGATCTATTCTTCTGCACTCAGCTTTCTTTATGGTCCAGCTCTCACAACCATACATTACCACCAGGAATACCATTGCTTTGACTATGCGAATTTTTGTTTGCAAGGTGTCTCTATTTTTAACTATGTTCCCCAGGTTTCTCATAGCTTATCTCCTAAGAATCAGTCACCTTTTTATTTCATGTCTGGAATCACCATCTGCAGTGATCTTGGATCCTAAGAAAGTAAAATCTGTCACTGCTTCTACTTCTTCCCCATTTCCAGGGACTGATAGAGGTTTTTGCCATTATCTTGTTTTTCTTGATGTTGAGTCTCAAGCCAGCTTTTGCACTCTCTTCTTTCAACCTAATCAGGAGCTTATTTAGGTCTTCCTCACTTTCTGCCATTAGGGTAGTATCATCTGCGTATCTGTTGATGTTTCTCCCAGCAATTTTGATCCCAAATTGTGATTCGTCCAACCCTGCATTTCGCATAATGTGCTCTGTGTATAAGTTGCAAGCTCATGTTTTCCCGTAATCTACATAGTGAGACACTTTGTAATGTCTGTTCTCCAAGAAATGTGCCCTGGGCATGCCCAGGAGATGAGGTAGAAGCAAGTAGAAGGATGATTTATTTCCTTGCATGCCTATGTCTCGTGTCCTGGGCATGCAAGGAAATAAACCATCTTCCTTCTACCTGCTTCCCTGCCTCCTTGAATTAAAAATGAAGGGGCAATCTTAAGAGCAACTATTACTCTTCCCTCTTTTGCCAGCTCACTACTTCTAAGCTGTCCTACCAGTTCTAGACAGAAAACTGGATTTTTCTTGACCAGATCAAGGGAACTGCTGATATTAAATTTACCATATCTCCCTCTGGGTTGTTTGGGAAAACGTTTCATTCTTTTCCTTTCCCCTTTGCATTCCTGAGGATGAATAGATTTGGTCTCTCCCTGTTTAAGAGGGGAGCAGAAGTTGATTGAACTCTGAGCCATAACAGTTGCCTGATGTGATAGAGATTCGGAAAGCTAGGCTTTTGCATCTGAGTAATGCAGTCTTATCTATTTATTGTTAAAAAGAGAGTTGGTTGGAACTCAAGACTCCCTGGGAATACAGGCCCCTGACCAAGTCACCCCTTTTCCTTTTGTCACATGTATGTTTGCTGGTTATAGGTGCTAAGCAACAAAAGCAATGCCTTCTGGACATGCTCAGATGTCATCAGTAGCATCTATCAATCCACTTTAATTAATTTACATGTTTCTTGATTGACACTGAAATTGTATTGTTTCTACACTCAAATTAAGTTTCTCAGCTTAACTTCTGGCAGCTGAGTTTTTCAACAAAATGCAGCAAATTGTACTTCTGTTTAGAAATCCAGCTGGGGAGCCATCTGTGCCCATCCCCATGACATTCCATTTCCCTATAATAAAACAGCCCCTGTGGACTGTTGTGCAAAAGAAAGGAAAACTTTTCCAAGATCTGATTGCATACAGGGAAGGAGAAGAAAGTATTGCAGTAAACTGTAGTCCAGCCTCATCACAGATGTGGCATGACTTTCTGTGATCAAAGGACACTGATTTCCCCATAATCTGGACCAAGTGCTATGTAGAGCTCAGTATTTTTCATTATAGAAATGCAATACTATAAAAAAAACTTGGCAATAATAAGAGAGTGCACCTTGCCACTGTTTCCTGGCATGTAATATTTGGAGCCTGAGATAATTACTCTTCTTAATGAAAGACCTGGTCCTGCAGAGAAGATATAATGAGCAATGGGCGTGGCTGGAGTGGAAGCCAGGATACCTTAAGAAGATCTAATCCCTTTGAGGTCAGTGGCTTAACTGGGTTGTGTTGCACACTGCCTGCCTTCCATCTGCAACAGAGGAATAATAATCCCAATTTGCTGTGCAATATTATTAGCATATGGAAGAGTTGGAGGACATTTGGTCTAGCAAATCTGGTAGGACTACAAAACCAGCCATCCCTTATGTTAGGTTCAGCATCAACAACTAGAGTTCCATACATTGCCTATCCCATCACAGAGGTTAAGGATACAGTGTAATTGAAATTATTTGAGTCCAGAAATACTGTAATATATAAATGGTAGTCAGCAACCGTTGTTGTGTTACTCTATGATACACTGTCATGGCAGTCTCAGAAATAGCAATCACAGAGGGAAAGAATCACTTTTAAGGTCTCATTTGTGGTTTCTCCTGAACGGGAAAGTCTTGCAGAAGCCCCATTCATTGTAGAGTCATACGGAATATTTTCCATAACAAACAAATTCTGTGTTTTCTTCAACTTGACTCGTTTCTGGTTTCTCCATGCCTTGCCCAGGAGATAATAATTTGACAAGGCGCACTGCAGAGTCAGTTTATCTTTAAAATAGACCCTTATTACCCAAACACTACCATGTACTGTTGGAGCATTATTTTGTTTTCCTTTATTTTTTTGCCAGCCCTGGTGGTAATATTATTTCCACACCTCTGGCTTTCTGGTTATTCCTCTTTTCATCTCCGGACACCCCTTTACACTTTTGTGTAATTTCCCAGGGGACTCATCAGCAAAACAGAGTACTTGCCCTTAGCAGCCATGCAGCTTATCAGGAAATTGGTGCTTTGTACCATCTGGGCTTCTCAGCATGGCTTGCTTGCAATCTAGCTGCAGGGTGTAGAACACATGCAGGCTTTTTGTATGTAGCTGGGACTGCAGAGCAACACAGCTGACCTTAGCCCACAGTCCGTCCCTCTCAACACTGTGTGGGGCTTAGAGAGCTTCAATATTCTTGTGACATGAGTCTCTTGGTGGGATGGTATGACCCTCAGTTCTCCACATTAATCCTGGCCACATTCCTTTTGCCTACATTCTTTTCATCTCCACATTGGCCATATTCTATCTATAATTTTTTTTAAGGTGCTTCACAAAATCGAAATTTACCTTGGTTGTAAGATGACCTCATTTTACTATTTTTTTGACATTCATGGAATGTCACCGTATTCTGCAAATTAAAGGACACCTTCTCCTACTTCTTAGCCTTGCAACCAGTGAACTTTGCTTTGTAGGCAAGACCAAGGCTTTGCCAGTAGATTTATGCATAAACTAAGTAAGCTGTAGCCTGTAGCTAACAACCACTAGAAGATTATGCAGAGCTTCTGAATATAAAACAAACAAAAAAGCCAAAAATGAATATTTCTCAGTTTACATAACTGCTAGAATAATGCACATCTTTGAGCCATGCTATGAGACCTCTTAAATTAGGCATAGCTTAAGACCGCAATAGATCTTAACATGACTGTCCTGTAGAAATGACTGCTTTGTGGCTCAGTGGTAAACTCACCACAGAATCTGGGTTCTTGACAAAATCAGTTTTTGCTACCACCATTACCTTTGCTGAAAAGGAAAGAAATTGCTATTCTAGGTTGTTTTTGGAGAAAATTTGAGAAGAGGAAAGGCAGGGATCCTAAGCTCCAGAACAGAAGTTTTTGTACACAGAAGCCTCAATCCAGTCACTAGTTTCGGCAGTAATGGAGCCACTTACTTGACAAGATGAGCCAACACTTAA
This sequence comes from Furcifer pardalis, assembly GCA_030440675.1. Taxonomy (NCBI): domain Eukaryota; kingdom Metazoa; phylum Chordata; class Lepidosauria; order Squamata; family Chamaeleonidae; genus Furcifer; species Furcifer pardalis. Next base: position 55,635,812 of record CP126893.1, on the reverse strand, counting down.
ATTCCTTCAATATTCAAAGGGGCAAAAAAAAGTAAAGAAGAGCAAAGACACTTAAATAAATCATGCTCATCCAGTGGCTTGGTAGTTGTTAGAACTAGCAAATACCAGTAGATTTAGGTCTGGGCCTAAAAAAGTTGCCTATAACCCTGCTGTTCTTCCAAAATCACAACGTCTATAGAATTTAATGTCAGTGCTGTCCAATGAATAATACTAATTGTTTGCATTGTTCTTTTAATCGCTTTGCATCATTTATTTGTTGTTATTTGGAACTGCCTGATTCCCTATTGATTTATGTTTCTAAAAATATATGACCAGTGTAGAGCAACACATCAATGCAAGGATAGCCAACACCATCTCCTAAAAATCAAAGTAATCTGAAATAAACATTGAGCAAGGCTGCAATCCTAGTCACACTTTTCTAAGGGGAAGTCCTATTGAATCTAGTTACATTAACTTTTAAATAGACATCTATAAGACTAAGACTGCAAGCATGGTGCAGAATCAGAACAAGTACCATATGTCTAGTTTAGCATTCTGTTTTTATAGTAAATGTAAATAGTAGCCATCCAGTAATGAAAGCCTGGTGGCTGGACAGAACTGTTCCTGCAACCATCCATATTGCAACTGCTGTCTTGATCCTCAGAAAGGCCTTGAGCTTGACCCTGGGAGCCCTGGCTCCCCTACACCACTCCTGATTGTTTACTAGCACAGCTATGAGTGCACCAAATTCTCAGTGATGTCTGTATCCATGTCCTGCCAAAGATGACTAGAAAAACAGCAATGTTTAGCATTCAGCTTCTGCATATTCTTTCAGGCAACACCAGGTAGAGCAGGGATTCTCAACCTGCAGCCCACGGGCAGGATGCAGCCTGAAGCACCAATTCATGTGAGGCCCCCATTACCTCCACCACGCCAGGAAGTGCCATGGGGTGTAGGAAGAGCAAATTGGCCATCTGGCCCCTGAAGCTGTCTGAGAGAACGTGACCCAGCCCCCGGCTTTAAAAGGTTGAGAACTCCTGAGGTAGAGGGTAGAGGCTGGGTACTGCTACCACATGAAGGCTGTAGCCCTAATTCTTGTTTAGTAGAGAATGGACTGCTACTGTAATGAAAACCATGAAGTAGAACATAAGTAAATGGAGGAGGGATGGCCATTTCTGCTTTAGTTTGCCCTAGTGGGGAGAATCCCACTTAGTCCAGAAATGGGAAATTCTACTGAGGTATTTGGGAATTTGCAGCCATCAAATAAAAATAATTCCACTTGCTCCCAGAAAAGGTCCTTGTCGAATACTTGAGACCTGAAAGATGGTTCTCTGTGTTAATAAGCTTTTCCTATTAAGTCTAGCAACATCTTATAAGGGAGAGGTAGTATCCTAGTCTTGCTGTAGAAAAAAAATCAGCGCTTGGTTAAGTATGTGTACGAGTCTACCAGGTCCAGAGGGGATTAATGAGCAATGGGCTTGACTGGGAACTGAGCCGGAATACTTTGATTTAGACTAATCTAATCCTATTGAGGTTACTGGCATAATCAGTTTGTGTTGTGTGCTGCCTCACACAAACTACATGTGGCATCTTCTGAATGGTATATACGATGGGAAAACATTCTGTATTTTTAGGAGATACAGTAATCATATTTTCAGATAATCATGTAGCAGGGACCAAGAATATGCAGCTCTCCAGATATTGTTGAATTGTGGCTCTCATCAGTCCCAGCCAGTTTAGTCAATGGCCATGAATGATGGGTATCCTAGGCCAGTGACATCTGGAAGGCTGCATATTCTCCATCTCTGCTGTCAAAGTAAAGACATATGGACCTCTACATCCACTAGTTCTGAAATGTTCACCCAGCAGTCCATAGAGATTTGGCTCATCATTTGATCTTTGGAAAGGCAAGAGATTTAACTCTTTCCTCCCCCACACCTTTTAAGAATGTTTATAATTGATGTCGTAGGCTTTTAAACTGCTTTCTTGCCCTTTTCTATCTTGTTTGCAATAAAACAATAAAAAGAGCACACACACAAACTCCAAACAGATACATTGTGGGCTCGGGTGAAATCAACTTAGCACCACTGTCTTCCACATTATTTTGTCCCATCTCATCAGATCTTCATAGCAAGCCAGAATATTCTGATTTTGCTTCACCGCCATTCGCTGCATGGTGTGTGAAGAATAGCCTCATTTGAGTTATTTCGTTTGCAGAGGTTCTTTTGGCTGGTATCAGAGGGAGTCTGGGTCTGACTGGTCTTCAGAGAGGAAGACTTTCTTTTTGTTTGTGTACTGAGAAAGCACTTGAAACAACAGGGCTGGTACTCTTCGTGTATGAGATTGGCATGAGCCATAGCTCCTCTGTTTAGCTGAGATTTGAGCCACCCCAAACCCCACAGAATTCAGCATGGATTGAACTAGATGTGATGCCCTATGATTTTTAACATCTTGGCTTGTGCAATCTCTTATGTCCCTGGTTTTTCTAGCTAGACTTGAAATTGAAGGTTTATGCTGATTTTAAATGGGTACTAACGATAATTAAATAATTGATCACACCACACCACAAATAAATAGCTGGCAAATAAATGAAATGAAAAGACCCACTTAAGTAGGCAAGCACTTGCCTTTAAAATATACTGACTCTTAGCACCAGAAAGAGAGAGAGGCCATTTGATGGTTCAAAACTGGAACTCTCTAGCATTGGAAAGGATTTGCACTATTGCTAACCAGGCTGCTTAAAAAGAGATAATGATCAAATAGCTATCCCTCCCCCCTGAAAAAAGCCTGGAGAAAGACACAGGTATACAATGACATCTGTGCTTTAAGGCTCATTTTGAATTTGTGGCAGGCATGATTTATATTACATTGGGAAAAGCCTAGCTTAGAAATACTTACTGTCTGAGATTCCTAGACACTGTGAGCTCAGCTGTCCATTCTAGCAACCTCAGGGGGTTGCTAAAGAAGGCAGAAGGTTTATTTTAATGGAACCATTCATGCAGAATGACCAAAAATTTTAAAACATGATAAGCTCATAATACAGAATCTCCTAAGTCAGATCCCCAGCCTCTCAAGGCAGGGCTGGAAAAGAATCCTCATTGAAATTCTGGCTGATAGCCAGTATTGGCTATACAAGACTCGATAGGCCAATCGTCTGACTCTGTAAATAGCAACTTCCTATGCTTTAAATTAGGAGTTCCCAAACTATGGCCCACAGGCCAGATTTGACCTGTGACGCCAATTAATCCAGCCCATGGCACTCCTGGAAGCGGAAGTAAAATGCACATGTGAATAACACTTCCGTAAATGACCTGTGGCTGTTGTAAATGCATTTACGACAGACGTGGGTCATTTACGGCAGCATTATGTGCATGCATGAGCATGTTATACACATGCACATTTTACTTCTGCTTCTGGTGGGAGGAACCACATGACCGGCCCATGGACCAAAAAAGTTTGGGCACCCCTGCTCTAAAGTAATGGGATGCATCAGAACATGAATGAATTTGGTGCCAGTATTAAGTGGTTAGCTCAAACATGTCTCGGTAAATATGTCCCCCTATTTTATGTAAAATAGTAGGGTGTTTTATTCACACAATACTTTAAATTATTATCCTGCTAAACCCATCAATCACCAGAAACAGGAAGCAATGGGCTTGTCTGTGTCTGTGTAATTGTTATTTGATTAACTCTGTTTATAGTAGCATTTAGTAACATCTTCGTATCTAGTGTTTTTGCAATGTATCAGATGGTAAGACGAATGGGCACAGAAAAGGCTAGGTCATCCCTTCAATACTGTGATAGTAAGTGACCCACAATGCTGAGCAGTGAACTATACACATATGATTGAATTTTCATATTTCTAAAGTTACATCTGAAATTTGTTCTCCTAATTTTATGATGTTAGCTCTGCCCACACTGTGATGACATCACGGTGGGGTAGTAAAAATTTTGACATCCCACCACTGTACACATCAATGTACAGTTTTACCTCGGATAACACTAAAATCGCATAACGTTAAGTAATCTGGGAAGGAGAATTGGATCGAATAACGTTAAGGTCCTATGGGATGGATCAGATAACAACCGCTAAAGCCTGTGCGGTTACAATGTATCTCTATGGAGCTTTAATGTTATCCGATCCATCCCATAGGATTTTAACATGCATCGGATGACACTAAAAATCGGATAATACCAAGACTTGTGGAACCAAGTCTTAGCGTTATCCGAGGTATTACTGTATAATGTTTGATTGGTCATCACCTGAGCACTCTACAGCCAACTCACTGTAGATGACCAATAGCTGAAATGCTAAAGTAGCTGAAATACTGTTGTAAAACTTTGTGTTTGCAGAGATATGACATCCCTGTCTTGGTATTTGGGGCTCTGATGGCGTGTTCACACATGCTAGTCAGCCTTGATGTTTCATCCAATCAACTGAGGAACACGAGCAGCTGAATAATATGTTTCTCATTCCTTATCCCAGGATTATTTGCTTGGCTCAGAAATACATTACAGTGTTAATGAGTTAAATGTTTCCACTGGGAAAGAGAATGATGCTAGGAAAAATGGAAAGTACTGTAATAGGAAATGAATACCTAACATGAGATGGGTTGGTTTGATAAAGGATACCACAACTTTTAGTTTGCAAAATCTAAGCAGGGCCATTAATAATACTGTAGTATCTTTTGGAGGTCATTAATTTTTAGTGCATTAATAATATAGCTTGGCCTTTCCACCCTTGAAAACTATGTGATTGCCTGTATAAACAAAATTTTGCTAACCATTTAGAGATGCATATTTTATTCTCTCAAAAGCATGAGTGTTCACATGGATAACTTGATAGAAGGTAGACAAATGATGACTGATTTCTTTGGCTTGGATAATATTTATTATCCAGTGTCTGTAAACTGGGGGTGAGCCATCCACTGACATTTGAAAATACACTTTTCCTTTCCAACTCCTCCATTAACAAGCAGTTGATGGATCTAGACAGTTTGAGGTCCAACTTCTTGATGTATTACATTTTTTCCAGCTTACTTAAAACCTTTAATAGGTCTACCCTTTGGTATAAGATTCTGCACAATATATTCTACTGCAAAGACAAAAACACACACAAAATAATGACATCAGGCTGCCTTGGCATAGATAACCTGCCATTTTGTATTTCCAACATTTTCCTAGCTTTTTCTATAGAAAAATCATGCACAAAAATGACTTCATTGTCTACACTTCAATCTCTTATATTAGTGCCTCACATATTGAGAGAGACTCAATGTGTGAAGTTGTTTAATAGTTTTCCTGAAAATTTTAATAGAAATAAAAGTATTTTTTCATCACTAATTATGTCAACTGGAATTATTTTGTATATTCAGTTTGTTACCAGAGGAGAGAACTGGTTTTGGGGAAATGTAGCCATTTCTCTAAAAATGACAAGTAAATCAAACGGTAAGTCAAAGGGAACTAGAGAGAAATGATGGAGGGATGGAGGGACGTTCATAGCTCTCACACTTTATTTGCTGGTGGCAGAATTTCCTGAGCTACTCAAGAGTTTCCCTGCTTCTTTTCATATGAATGGTCATGGGCCCTTGTTTTGCAATGAATGTAAAGATGTTGCTGAAGTCCTCACAATTACTATAGCTAAAGCCAAAAATGTTTCATGGATAAAAGCATTAAATCCTCTTCAGACCTAGTGAGCTGGATCAGAAGCAGGGTTGTACATTCCACCTGTTCATCTAACTGTACAAATATGATGCAGAAACCATTTTAGAAAGCTAAAAAGGTATTGTGAGTCAGGTAAAAAAGGAACCCAAACCCAAGCAAACACTGGGCAAGACTAGATCTTGTTGTTTATCATGGTGTGTCTTTGTTCTCTCTTGCCTCCTGTGCATCTTTCCTTGTCCCTTGTCTGGAGTTATTGAAAGGGAATAATTGACTATGTTTATAGCAATTAATTTCCCAGTGTGAGGCCCTCAGAAATCTGCATAAGGCTATTTGCTTTTTTCAGTAAGCTACTTCTTCTAGATTTCTTTCCAGGGTGATCTCCTGGGCAGTTCTCTTCAGTGTTGACTTGAAAATGGGGCATAAGGCCCCCTACTTATCCAGATAAAACAGCAGAATGTCTTAGGCTAACCCTGCTTCCATTTATTGCAATCAATTGCAGTGGAGCAAATAGCTCTACTTAGTCGTCAGAAACTCAGCTGTCCTTATATAGACCTGAAGAGAAATAAACACCATTATACACAAATACTAGCTGGTCATTTAGCCCCCAAACTATGGGGCACTTGCTATTTAACCAGTGGTTTGAATGTGAGTTCATCCATAAATATTATACACACATATACTGTACTGGTACTGCCATTTGCCAGACAATTAATCTAAGGTTGTAGTTTCAGGATTAAAAAAAAAAACACCACAGTCCAGCAGCTGAGCAAAGGAGCAGTCACACAGCTTCTCATCTACCCTGCTTATCCACCAAAGTATGAAAACTTTGCTTGCCACCTGGTGACCTTAAATGTTGTTGTCCAGCCACTTTTGTGAGCAATGATGATTAAGGTGAGAGGTTCACAAATGTTCCTGAATCATAAATACATACAAAAGAAAGAGAGCTCTTTGCAAATGCAGGAGGAAGACAATATCTTTATTGGATCACAAGGGTGCATAATGGCTTTCTCCTTCCACTCACAAGATGAAAGGAAGCAGAATAATTTCCTCATTTATATTAACTGGGGAGATTATGGACTAAGAAACAGAGGAAATGAGCAAAAAAACCATCTACACCAGGCCAGGGAACCTTTGACCTTACAGATATGGTGGGCTTTAATTCCCAGGAGCCCCAGGAAGCTTGGCCTATAGTAAAAGATATGGGAGTTGTGATCTGAACTACTGAGAACCAAGTTTTCTGGCCCTTGCAAACTTTTTTTTTAAACTCAGACTTAATTCTAATAAATGGTTACTCAGCAAGGAGTTATCTCCTTCAGCACATTAAATAAATTATTACTGGTTGCGGGAAATATATAGGCTGAGTGTTAGGGTTGGCTGAGGCAAATCGACAGGATGGAGTCTCTCTCCTTTCAGTGTTCTCTGTCAGGTAGGTTATTTCAACCCAGCATGCCAGTTTAAAGGGAGTAAAGGATTAATTCTGCAATAACCACTCAGGGAACAGAGCTGTGTGGTTGTCACACCTGAAGCCACTGACACACGAGAGAGAGTACCATCACTCTCTGTTGGATATTAAGAAAAGCCTTGCAAACCATTCTGAACATAATGAAAAAGCAACAGCAGTCTTTGATGATGGAAGAAAGGGCAGTTCACCAAGCATTTCCACAGCAGACTATGCCAGTAATGACCTGGCATAGGTATTCCTGTAGTTCCCATGTATCTACTCCCTGCATCTCTCTAGGGCTATGATGGCGAACCTTGGCACTCCAGATATTCTTGGACTTCCAATTCCCAGAAGCGGAAAGGGCAGCGCAGGCTGGATAAATCGCAGTAAACCCCTTTGTGTGGATTCATGGGGGCTTGGGCTTCTGGAAATTGAAGTCCAAGAACATCTGGAGTGCCAAGGTTCGCCATCATGGCTCTAGGGGGAATCCCTGAGCAGAGATGGCTCTGCTGATTAGCAATGGGTTTGTACAGTCAAACCTCGCATAAAGAGCGCCTTGCTTAAAGTGTAACTCTCTTAAAGAGCAGAATTTTCTCTGAATGTTCGCTTCACTTAACAAATAAAACCAACCAAAAACTCGCTTAACAAATAAATCGGGGTTCGCAGTCCCCCCCACAAGTGGTCATTTACAATGGTGTTTCGTTTAAAGAGCAAACTCGCTTAAAGAGCAATCCCGTGGAACGCATTATGCTCTTTAAGCAAGGTACCACTGTACATTCATTGTTTTCACAGGCCTGAGGACCCGTAAGCAAAGAGGTGAGTCCTCTTGGACACCAAACCAAAAAAAAAAAAAGGAGGTCTATGGGAGAGAAAAAGGGAAAGGAGGGAAGAGAGGTGTCTGTGGAGGTTTGTTGGAGATGTGGGGAAAACTGTCAGGAACAAAACTGAAAACAATTAAAGAAATTTAAAAAAATTCATCTGGATTTCCCCCAAACTTTAGGAATGGTTTCTGCCACTGATTTCTGGATGGCTGTTTCTGGCAGCCAATCCTGGGGAACAGTGGCAGGGATAAAGCTGAATGTTGAGCAACCAGCAGCTAGTTGTCAGATAGCAAAGTGCTGTGAGCCATATAGCCTGCTCTGCATCCCAAGCCAATCTGTTATCTTTAGGTATAAAAAACATGTCCCATCAACAGCAATGAAGTGAGAGTCTGCTGACAGTCCAGTCTGCTTTTATGCATAGAACAGCTGTTTGTGTGCATGCAAACTATTGTTTAAGGTAGGAATATGTCTTGAACTAGCCTTGTCATGTGTTCATAAGAGGAACTATATTCCTGGATCTCCTTCCCTCCCTTTGCTAGTTACTTAAAACACTAGATCAGTGATGGTGAACCTTGGCATACCAGCTGTTCTTGGACTTCAATTCTCAGAAGTCTAAGTCTCTGTGAATCCACACGAATGGGTTTACTGCGCGTATGCCTAAGTCTCTTTGAATCCACACGAATGGGTTTACTTATGCACAGTAAACCCATTTGTGTGGATTCACAGGAACTTGGGTTTCTGGGAACTGAAGTCTAAGAACATCTGGAATGCCAAAGTTCACCATTACAGAACTAGATAGATAAGGAAAAGGGAGGGCATGTAGGTATTCTGGATAAAGGGACAAGTGGGGGATCAGCAGCCTCACATTGCTATAAACCAGAAGTGGGAGACTAGCAGCCCTTTGAACATGGTTGGAATGCAGGTTTAATCTCTGACTGTGGCTGGAAATGACAAAAGAAGGCATTCAACAACATCCAGAGAGCCACAGGTCTTTCATGCCTGGCTTAAACCATACCTTTCCCAACCTAGCCCCTTCAAATGTTTTAGCCAGTCTAGGGCTAGGCTATGTCGAGGAATTATGGAAAATGTTTGTCAAAACATTGGAAGGGTTCAAAGTTGGAAGCAACTGCTTTTGACCATTGAGAGGACATACAGAGGAAATGAAATACAATGAGGCTGGTTCCACAGTGCTTCTCCTTTTGAGTAATCCACCACTTTTTTTTCCTAATGACACCTGTGCTTAAGAGATGCAGATCTTTCTCATGTTTCTCTGAGCCTAGTTGGCCTTGTTAAGTGCATTCTTGTACCATTTTTCTTCTTTTACTCCTTACCTGTTCTTGGTCCAGTAACAGGAAAGGACTGCAGGTCAGTGGCAGAACAGATCTCTTTGCATGCAAAAGGTGTCCCAGGTCCAATCCTCAGTGTTCTCCCGAAAGTACTCTGCTCAGATCCCTGGAGAGCTAAGACTGTCAGTCATAGCTGATGGTATTGGGCTTGACAGACCAAAGCCCTGACATGGTATAAAGCATCTTGCAAGGCTACCCTAATTTCCATTGAGTCTAGTACACACAAGGGTTGCTCTCCTGCTCTTGGATAATAGATCTACCTGCAACCAGAGGAAGAAAAATGAAATAACCAGTGGCAGTAGAACTTAAGGTGAATCCATATATGGGATTATAACATTCAGATACCCAGTGTGGTGTAGTGGATGGAATGATGGACTAGGACAGAGGAGCCTGGGGTTCAAATCCCCACAAAGCCATTTAATTTGACTGGGGGTTGGAACTGGTAAAACCACTCCTTAAAACTCTTACTTACCTTGAAAGCCCTATTAGGTTTGCTGTATGTCAGTTCCAACTTGATGGCACATAACAACACAACCATTGTAACATCAGGGCGTGATTTGACCTTCAGCTCCAACACAAGAAAGGAAGCAATTCTCATAATTTGGCATCAAATTGCTAATCCAATTGATGTATTTATCTGAGTCATCATCAAGTGCGTGCTACTTGGTGTGGGTTTTTTTTTTAAAGAGAAAACTGCCTTTAGATTCTCTTTCTGCCTCATTGGGAGTGCATTTTAACCAAGATGGGAACAAGATCTGGAAGATCGTGTCTGTTGCCAAGGAAGCAAAGATGTCAACATCACGGTGCAGGAGTCTTCAGAGCAAGGCCACCCCTGACAGGCATAGCCATGTGGGAAATGAATTGTGCTGGACAATAGTTGTCTTATTCACCCAGTAAACTGACGCTTCCCCCTGCAGAGTCAGCTGCTTCCTAACTCATGGCTTGCCTTTCAAGCAGACAAGGTCCTGATTAATAGGCAGGGGATGGATATTATCCCAGCTGCCCAGCAGGAGTTTCTTGGGGAGGGAGGCAGAGGTTTGGGTAGCAATGCTCCCAATTATTGCTTAATTTAAACAGCTGGGAGACTTGGCACAAGAAGGTTTAGTTGCTTCTTTCTAAATTGTAATTTCAGAACACAACAGCTGTCCTAATATTAAAAAGATTCCTGGTCTTGCATTCTAGTGAGGAGGAGCTATAAGGATTATTCACTGACATTAAGCTCTGCATCGATCAACTCATGGAAAACCAGGAAAGGATGAGAAGGGAGAGGGATGAAGGATGACATTATCAAGTAACTGAATAGGGAGTAGCATATTGGAATGGTTTGGTTATTGCATGATTATTCAGTTAAAACACAGAGAGAAAAAGCCCAGTTAAGCATTTGGGCTTATGTCCTTTTTATGTCGGTTTGCAAAAGTGATCAAAAAGCTCATCTTCAAACATCACATTTAGTCTCTGAGTTGCTAAAACAACAAAAGCATTAAATTTAGCAGGTCTAGTATGGGGGCAAACAGGACTTTTGCCCAAGGGTGCCAACACTTGCAGAGCACTGAAATCTAGAAATCTACTGGTGTGTGTTAAACTAATAAATGGCAGCATCTCTCAAACCTTCAGAAAACAAGTGATTGGGAAATGTTGCCATTTTACCCAGGGCCCAAAATTTATTTTTATGTCTCATTCTTGAGTTCTAGTAATACTAGGTGAGGCTAACATCAAAATCATTTACATCTTTGTGACTATTTGTACAAATCAATCCACATACCTTGATCTTGGATTTCTTTTGCTTTGACTTTTGTGTGCTGGCTTGCTTTTTGTTGTTCTTGAATGCCTCTGAAAGTGGGCAGGAAAACACTTCCAAAATTCTCACTGCTAAAATGAAAAGGCCAAACAAGAAGCCTAATAGAGTATCTCAGATAATGAACTTTATGAATGCAACCCACACATACAAAATCAGAAAACAAAACAAAATAAACAAAATAAAATAAAAAACACTGTAGCACTTTAAAGACTAACTGCTATATTTTTATTGTTAGCTTTGGTGGATCAAGTCTACTTCATCAGACAAAGAGTGAAACTTACAGGCATGTTCTTTATATACCAAATTCAGAGGCTCAAAGAGAGAAGGGGTGTGGTCAAGCAAGATGACAGACAAGCAAGCACAAGAATGCAGTTTCACACAGACATTAGCTTTTGTTGGTTAGTACATCTGAAACAGATGCCACCCGCTGTCAGTGAATCCAGTTAATAATAATTGCATCCTACCAACTTGATTCTGACTTAGGGTGACCCTTTCCACTGTTTTCAAGGAAGAGAGTATAAAGAGTGGGTTGCCATTCCCTTCTTCTGAGGGCACTGCAGGCCTGTGCATTTGCCCATGAACTGCACAAGCTGGTTTTGCTCCCAGGAGGTACAGTGGGGAATCAAACTCTCCACCCTCTGGCTCCACAGCCAGATGTCTAAACTTCCAGCCAGCTATGAGTCCAATTAGGGGGCTCTTAATAGGCTATTGTCAGTTTTGTTTCAGGAGTTAGGAATACAGCAGGCCTATTTTGCATGCATGCATAGCACAACATGTTCTCTCTTTCTCTTGTGATGTGTGGATTTTGATGAGAAACAGAAGCAGCATCTTTTTATAGTAAAGGTGGAGCCACATGCTGGATATGCCAAACCTGACTGTATCATTCCTTGGCAACAGACATGAGAAACCTTTGGACAGAAATTGGGGAAGTTTCCTTTTTGGACCACAGCCTCTTTATTTTTAGGCCCACAGTCTTACCTTTGGCCAGCCAGATCCCATAATCCTTTATTCTTGCCCATGCTGGCTGACGTTTCTGGGAGTTAAAATCTAAAAGGTCTGAAGTGCCAAATGGCTACCAATTCTGTTTTGGAGAAACTCCCCCCCCCCCCCACTTTGTGTCAGTTGCTATGCCATGCAGACCTTTATGCTGTCTTGCTGGGGAAGGATCATGTTATAGCCATAGAAGACAATCATCTCTTCCAAATCATTAGATTGGTTTGCCAGGCCCTGCAGAATTAGTGTCAAGAGAAGTGATATGAATACATTGCAAATTGTCCCATTTGATAGGGCTGCAACCTGTCCTCACATGGGTTTGCTTCTGCATCAAAATGTTTGGGAGAAAGCCATTGTACTCATCAGCCTAATATAAACCATGCTGTTGTATGATTCTGATCCTTCCTAGAAGCTGATATTATTCAGCTTTCCTTATTCTTGAGCTGTCCTGATGACAGCCACTACACCTACAACCTTCCAAAATCTCAAGGGCTTCCATGCAGAAGATGGTGTGGGCTTGTTCTCTGTTGCTCCAGAGGGCAGAGCCATATCTAAATGGGTGAAAACTGCAAAGGACCAGATTTCCAGCTAAACATCAAAAGAAACATCTGAATTGTAAGAGCTGCTTGACAGTGAGCAGACTGCCCTGGAAGGTTTCCTCTTTCCTGGAGGTGTTCAAGCAGAGGATGGGCAACTATCTCTCAGAAATACTATACGTTTCTGCAATGAACTTTTGTCTGGATTGGCTTCCAAGGCCCTTTCTAACAAGGTTCTCCTGAGCAGTGAAGGAACACTACTTCATGCTGTTATTGTTGGATGAAGTGCTCTGCACCATTCTGAATGCATACATACACACACCCTTCTATCTCAGTTGATTCTCACCACAAGCAATTCACTTTGTAAACCATGTTACTTACTATCCAATAAAGATCTGGCCATAGGTAAATACATTGCTTATGACACACATCCTTCTATCTCAGTTAATTCTCACCACAATCCTAAGAGACAGTGTATCAAAGCTGACAAAGAGTCATAATGTTGGAATCAAGCAGTTTTATATTATTGTGGTAACATGCCATTCTTCTGAATAGCTTATGACCAGTGGTGGGCAGCCAGAATTTTTACTGTGAGCGGAGCCAACGTCATGGGCAGAGCCAATTTCATGACATCATGGGCTGAACCAATGATGTGGGCGGAGCCAGTGAAAAAAAACCCATAAAAATAAGTACACATAAAAATACAAATTACATAGACATAAAAATACACATAAAAACACATAAAATACACATTAAAATAAGTACACATTAAATAGACATAAAACACATAAAAATGCAAATTAAATACACAGTAAAATACACATTAAAAATAAAAACACATTAAAATACACCCACCCACCCTACACCCAAAGGTGAGTCACTTACCCTGGGGAGCAGGCTATAGGGAGCTTCAGGCTAGCAGCTTCTCCTCCTCCTCCCTGCTTGGGAGGACAGCAAGGAGGCCGCACATATGCGCCAAGCACTGTAGGTCTGCATGCACACCAAGCCCTTGGAATGCATGCGCAGTTGGGAAACCTTTGAAAAGGTAAGCCCCTGAGGTGGTTCCCCCCAAAAGCTGCTGCCAGTTCTCTGGGACACCAGGGAAAGTTACTACTGGTTCTGGTGAACTGGTGCAAACCTGTTGCTGCCCATCACTGCTTATGACATATTATGATTAAAACCCATCTTTCTTCTGTCATGGAGCTTAAGGCAACATAGATGGAATAACTGGGGAGTCTTAGAGGGTCAAGAACTGATTTGGTTGTCAACTATTTTGGTGTCTCTGTGATCATTACATTTTATTGGTAAAATACAGAGCATGGGCATAGGCTATTTTCAGGTGGTCTTGACCTAACTTGTTATATGAGAGAGGAGAAAAGGGATGCTCAGCAATCCCTCTTGTACATAACGCTTCCTCCATGTTGGGGTTGGTTGGGCTAGTTGCAGAGGCTTGGAGGTTACTAGTTATAAGCAATGTATTTTACCTATGGTCAGATCTTTATTGGATACTAAGTAACATGGTTTACAAAGTGAATTGCTTGTAACAGGTAATACCTAAGATACTTAGTTACTGTATAATAAATTATACTCCTCTACTTTAAAAAGTTACTTTTAAAGGGTGTTTAACCCTTTGTCTGAAGAATTTTGATAGGATTTATTTAGGTTTTATGACATTTTCTTATCACTTCTAATAAGCAAGGGAAGTAATCTTTGTTTTGTCTTTTGTGAAATCTTATTTTAAATTTTTTTTTTGGCTTTTGCAAGGATGTGTTAAAAGTAGGTGTTTTCTAGTGGATAGAGTGTCAAATTAGAGCTCAGAAGATTTCAGCTGCAGAAACTCTTTAGGAGAGTTGCCCTGGTAAACATCTCATATAACTTGAAAACTATGTTAGGATCACCATGTCCTTTAGAAAGGGTGTGAAGACCTGACTGGCGGGGCAGGTATGGGGTCTGGGCGAGTCGGCCAGTCAGGCCTGCTGGCTCATTTGACTCCCTCATCATCCCCCCCTTTGTGTTTTTAGTTGTATCTTTTAATCTTCATCACTTTTAATCTTTTAGTTTTGGAATTTTAACTTTTTACTATTCTGGTGATGGATGGGTATTTTATTGTGGATTTGTATTATTGATTATGTTTTAATTTGTTGTCAGCCGTCCTGAGTCATTCGTGAGGAGGGCGGGATAGAAATTTGATTAAATTAATAATAATAAATAAATACCAGAATTTACTTACTATTCGTAGCATGCATATTTCTACAAACATTTCCAAACTGTAGTATCAGAATTGGCCACTAGGAAGGACCAGAGGCTATTATCTCTGAGTATGCATAAATAACAATGCAACATGATAACTGTCCTGTAACAAATTACTTGTGTACTTGGAGCAAAGATGATGCTAACAGCAACCTTGTTGCTAATGGGTAACTAATAGTTTTTAAAAATGGAACATGTAAAGCTCTGATTGAAGTTCAGCGGATGTGGGTTCTGGAGTGTATCATGCGGGCTACAAGTAGAGGATCACCCTTTCCGTTATCCTGGGGTGGGTGTCTGCTTCTCCCACCCCCAACTATCAACTTTAAGGTTCTTTTCACTCATCCCTTAAACCTCTTATCCTTTTTCTTCTTTCATGTCCAGATCAAACTTTAAACTGCCAGAATGAAACCACCTTCTTGGCTTTGCCATTGGCCAAAATTAAATCCTCATCAGTACAGTAATCGGCAGATTTAAAAATGAGCTGGATTCTGTATCTCTCACAATCCTGTATTTTGTCTGTATGAGTTTGAGATGAGCAGATGACCCTGTCATAAATGTAAATACAGTGGTAGCTCACTTATTTTTTATTTTTTATTTGTTCATATTTGTCCACAGCCTTTCTCACCGAAGTGTGGGTTTACAAGCAATAAAAAAAAAAACACATCACAATAAAACACACACACTACCTAAAAACCTCAAATACAAAACTGTTAAAATTAAAATTAAAATCTAAAAAGATTAAAAGCACACCAAATGCTACATTTTACTAATCTTACTAATTAAAAAGTAGAGGGAGAGAGGGGCTCAGATCATCCAGTGAGCTGGGGTCATTATACCTCCCACACCCCATACTTGCCCCACCAGCCATGTTTTTAGATTCTTCTAAAGGGCAGCAGCTCAGTCTGGAGTCGTAGCTCCATTGGCAGGAAGTTCCATAGGGCAGGAACCTTTAAGCAAGTTGCTCTTTAAGCGAAACACTTGGAAAAATCACCATTATTTTGTGTGTGTGTGTGTGTGTGTGTGTGTGTGTGTGTGTGTGTGTGTGTGTGTGTGTAGGAGGTATTGTAGGAAGATGGGAACCAAAGAAGAAGAGAGTTAGTGCTGGGGGAGAGAAATGATGGGAGGTGAAATGTATACAATACCTATTAGTACACTCCCCCCCCCACACACCATTATTATGGAAGAAATAACAGACTCTCCTATTTCAACTGTCTTCCAGAGAGACCCATGAACCTTGGCCCTCAACTCTCCACTAGATTAGCAGTGATTCTGGGACAGATGTTTTCTTGAGCAGCTGTTTCCCTCAATAAAATGATGAAGAGATCTAGATGACAGATTAGGGTGGAAGAGAACAATAGAGCATGATTGTAACCTCCCTGGCCATACTAGGTGAAGGTGCCTTCATTCTAGCTTTCGTTCTTTCCCTTTTCCTCTTGCAGCTTCTTGCATCAGGCTTGGGTCAGAAAGCCAAGCCATAAATGGCAACATGTTACATACTTTGGCACTGAAGCCAAGAATTATTTTCCAAGCTGTGGTTTTCATCTTAACTCAACCCCAGCTCAATGTTTGCATTCCTTTTACACTGTTCTTTTTCCCTGAGATAGACAGAGAAACCACACAGATCCTTCCCTTAGCCCTTCTCAGGTTGTGCCTAGGGTTTCATCTTTAAAATTTAAAAATAACAACACCATATTTAGCAGAGCTAAATAACTAGCTTTGCATAAAGAATGTGTTGGATGTGTTAAGACCTGTGTCTTATCATTAGGTATAAAGACAAGGCTTGATGGGGAACTGTAATCCAAGAACATTTGGAAGGGCAACACCATCCTTATTTCTGTATATGGGAGCATGAAACAAAGAGGGAATAAAGAAAAGGTGACCTCACAAGTCTCTCTGTCCAGAAACAAAGAAGCAAACAAAACGATTAAAGGCCAGTTTCATGAAAAAAAGTCATGTTGAAAAATAGAGCAAGTAAGGTAAAAAGGGGGTTGAGCTCCACACTTGCCATTTTATTCACTGTCATTTTTCAACAATAACCAACATCTGAAAGTATCTCAAAGAAAAAGGCCACATCTTTCAATTAACCCTGAAATTCTTCCCCCCCCCCCATTTGTTTCCCTCTGAAGTATCCATATCCTCTCTGAAAAGAAAAAACACCTCAGGATAAAACAACAACATACAGAATGTTTCACAAAACTGGTCTTCAGTATTAGCCCCTTTAAAAGTTTTATCAAATTAATATTTAAATTTAATTTGCTGTTAAAAATTGTTGTTCTATTCGTAAGTGCTGTTTTTAACAGAACATATTGTAACAATATCTATGTTCCATCAAGTCAATTCTGACTTATGGCAATCCTTTCTGCAGTTCTCTAGGTAGAAAAGATACAGAAATGGTTTTTACTATTCTCTTCATGGGGGGGGGGGGATCTATAGCTTTCTCCAAGGCCACACAGGCAGGCAGGCTCTTCTGGGATGAACTCCCGACCTCTGTCTTTTGCAGACAGGTACTTAATTCATTTCCATCCAACTAGAATATATTTTAGCACTTGCTTCAAGGAATGCTGACTTGATTTTCCAGTAGAGCTCTTCCAAAGTTTGCTATACTGTAATTGGAATAAAGAAAGTCAAGAAAGAAACTGTGGGTACCAGGTTAAGTTCAACTGACTAGAAATAAATTAATAGGGAATGGATGTCTTAAAATATGCTAAATGTATGTGTGGGTGCCAACCTAGCAGTTCGAAAGCAAGAAATTGCAAGTAGATAAATAGGGACCACTTCAGTGGGAAGGTAACAGCGTTCCATGCGCTCCGGTGTCTAGTCATGCCTGCCACATGACCATGGAAACGTCTGCAGAAGCAGACATCGCTGGCTCTTTGGCTTAGAAACAGAGATGAGCACTGACCCCTAGAGTCGGATACGAATGGCTTTCGAGCAAGGGAAACCTTTACTATGTGTGGGTGCTATGTGCTAACAACCAAAACTGATAAGGGCTTTCAAGGTAACTGAGATGTCTGAGTAGTTCTACCAATTCTACACATACCCGTGAGTTTATTTATTTATTATTTATTTATTTAAATTTGTTTATCGCCCTCCTCCCCGAAGGGACCCAGGGCGATTCACAGCACATCAGCATATCAACAACAATTTAAAACCAGTTCAAAAATTAAAAGATTTAAAAGTAGCTTAAAAACTTAACATTAAAAACTAGGCATTGTAGCTAGGAGGCACTGGGGGTCAAACCATGGCTAAGCAGAGGATTCAGACCCAAGTGTCCTGTATCCTAGTCTCCTGCTCTGTCCACTATTCTACACTATCACTACTAATGATACTACTAATGGTAGTTGGCAGTTCAAATAGGCCCACTGGACAGGTGTGTAAGCAGAATACTGTATATGTCTCAATACAAAACAGTCATCAGCTGAAATCACAAGAGATGAAACTGTATTGAAACAGTAGCATTGTTAGGCATTTAAGGAGAGGCTCTTCCGAGGAGGTTTTATTTTGCTGTTCCATTTGGGGATCTTGCTGCAGAACTGCATTCTTCCACATTTAGAAACAAAGGAGTAGTAAAGGTTGAGCCACGCCACTGAACATTCAAAGTTCTTATTTCAATGCTTTGCCTCCATCTCAAGCCATTCATTAGGGCTCGCCCTGTAGCAAATATATACATCACAGATTTCTCCCTGTGACACCCAAGCACTCAGTGTGGTTGGTTCAGACTTTTTAAACTCTGTTGTTTATCTAGCAGGATTGAGAAGTGATTGTCCAACACAGAAAATTACAGACAGCATGAAATGGTGAATGTATTCTCCTGTCTTGGTTTCCTTGATCTTCTTTACATTATTAAAGCATACAGAAAAATCTGAACAACTTATCAAGGGCTGATCATGCACACACTCCCTGTGCCCAGCCACCTCTTCACTTGGCAAAGCAGAGTGGTAGAACAGATGCTAAGAAAGAATGTTGGAAGTCTCTCACAGAGGAGACAATATAATTTTGGTTAATTTTAGTCTTCCCCCTTCCTTTCTTCTACTAAGCTCCATGTAAAGAATTGCTTGCCAGGCCTACAGGATCAGAGCTTATTCCAAGCTAAGACTGGAAGCCCCTTTGCCTCTTCGCAGTTGCTACCCTGGTGTCAACAAGCCCAATAGCTCCCTTCCTTTAGAGAAAAAAACCAGCCCTGCAGGGAAGAACAGCAGATTCTGTTCTGCAGCAAACAACAAGGTAAAGGTTTCCCTTGCTCGAAAGCCAGTCGTATCAGACTTTAGGGGTCAGTGCTCATCTCTGTTTCTAAGCCAAAGTGCCAGTGCTGTCTGCTTCTGCAGACATTTCCATGGTCATATGGCAGGCATGACTAGACACCGGAGCGCATGGAATGCTGTTACCTTCCCACCGAAGTGGTCTCTATTTATCTACTTGCAATTTCTTGCTTTCGAGCTGCTAGGTTGGCAGGAGCTGGGACAGAGACGGGAGCTCATTCCATCCTGCAGTACTCGGGAATCGAACTGCTGACCTTCCGCCTCCCAGTCAGTGTCTTAGTGACTTGAGCCACTGCACTCCTGCAAACAAGAAGACAAGACTTAATTTGGCATCAGCTCTCCCCCCAATCCCAAGCCTAGTTCCCCCACTCTGTCCCCCCCACTTGACACCCAAAGCAGTTTCCTATGTCCTCCCTTCTCTGTGCACACTTGTCTTTTTTGATTTCCCTGGGATTTACTAGAATCTTTTAAAAACCATACACAGTTGGTGATGCATAGCGGAAACAGGATTTTGAAAGACAGTGTTATCTTAAGAATTAAGGTGGGGGATGTATCAGAATGCTCCATTTTGTCCCACCCATACGTGAATGTTAGGATCTTCAGTTGGTTTCTTGACTTCACCTGATTGAAACAGACGCGAGTTTGTGGCTCCAGAAAAAAGGGGCACAACATGGAAAATGTCTATGGGAAGAAAAGGAGAGTACAGTACTGTATGAGGAAACACATAGGCGCAAAGCCTCACTGTTTGATTCAGTAGCTACCTCTAGCAGCTGCTGTGCAAGGAAGGCTCCCAATTAAGCCTCCAGTAAAACGATCTTTGTGTGCTTCAGCAGCTGTCTGAATGACCCTTCCATGTTACAGTCCTCCAGATGCTCCCAGATCATCTGTCTTCTCTCTCCCTTCAGGCAGACAGGCTTCCCCTGCCCTGGTTCCTAAAAGGAAGCTGCCTCATCCAGGATGATGATATTCTCCAACCCAACTCAGCAACTGCTGGTGAGGGAGCACAAGCCTAGGGGTGTCCATAGTCTGTGACCTCAAAAAATTGGCCTGTTGTACCTCCTTTGCAGGCTGTTTGCCAACTGGGTTAAGTCTCCCCTCCCCTCTCCCCAAGAGGCATTTCTGACCTCTTCTTTTTTTGCCCATCACCGAAACAGCTGCTCTGTTTTAACTGAGGACTGGTTTGACTTGATTACTGTATGGAAACCTCTGTGTGGCATGAGAGTTAAAGACGAAAGATTGCTTACTATACAATCCCCAAAGCAACTATAACTGGAGTACAGCTATACCCCAAGTCAGTGATGGTGAATCTTGGCACTCCAGGTGTTCTTGGACTTCAATTACCAGAAGCCCAAGTCAGCACTCCTGCAGATCAGGGCTTCTGGGAATTGAAGGTCAAGAACACCTGGAGTGCCAAGGTTCATGACCACTGCTCTAAGTCAGTGGTGGCTAACCTTGGGACTCCAGGTGTTCTTGGACTTTAATTGCCAGAAGCCCAAGTCACCACTCTTTCTGATCAGGGCTTCTGGAACACCTGGAGTGCCAAGGTTCAAGAACACCTGGAGTGCCAAGGTTAGCCACCACTGCCCTAAGTACAAGCTTTTGAAGCCTAGGCATTGCATCACATTATTCTTCCTTTGTCCCAGGACTGCTTTCCACACTTATCATTGTGCTGCAAGACATTTTGCTGGTAGAGGCAAATGACAAGATGATCACACACATATACACAAATCTCTACATATAAGAATGGCAGTTCAGTCTTTCTTGGATGTAGGTGACAGGGCAGCATTCTTTGCTGTGCTTGAGGGCAGTCAGCTAGTTCAGAGAGTGTGGGGTTGGTTGTGTGGTACACACAGCTGTGTTCTCCAACATCTTGCCCTTGCTCTGTGCCCCCCTGCCCCCCCCAAAGGAAGGGCTGGCCCTGGTGTGCAGGAACTTCCAATATAGATGTACTACCAGTACATGTCTATAATCTCCACCTAGAGCTCCAGTGTAGGAATAAAGCTGAAGCAGAAATCCTAGAATGCTTTTATACCTCTTAAAGCAGAGCCCTTGTCAAATCTTCTCAAGGTGCTTTACATGTCCAATGAATGAGCACAGGGGCTGGATGCAGGGTGTGGTGAATTGTCACAGCAAGATGTGCCTCCCCCACTGTGTTCATATTCATTTCTGATGACATTTTTATTCTAAACATTATACTAATGCTATAGTCATGCACCACTCCTGAAGTTCCAGCATTCACCCACTGTCCAGTTCCCTTGAATGGAATTATTCGGGTGCTTCTATGATATAAAATGTGTGTACTAAAAATGCAGAGACTCAGCATAAAATGGGAATTCACAGTGTTACAGTAGATCCCTGTTTTCCATTAGATATCTAGGGAGAGCTCTTCCTTGTTGATGGGATATGTGTGAGAGAAATATAAGTCATTTGCAACCATCATCTCTTCTTGGCCTTCCCTAGGTCCCACCATGGCATTTCACTAGAATGTTACCATGTCAACTGGTTCTGTTAAGAGCAGTAAGAAGTGATTCCTCAGGGTACCCATGCTGAACATCCTACCTGGGATGGCTCACATTTTCCTGTTGCCTGAGGTGGGATGCAAAGCATGGCCTTCCTGCAGAATGCATGGTTGCAGAGGCCTCTTCCACCCCATCACTCACTTCAGTGCAAGAAGTGTGTGTCTATGCACTCTGGCACACATACATACATTCAGCCTTCCTTGTCCTGCAAAGGCATCCACATGCAAAGGCAAGGTGGCATTAATACCTTCTTCACACATAAGTCTCACACATTATGTTTAAGAGTGTGAAAGGAAGTTGTTGGAGTAATGACAAGAGAAATAAGTTAGTTCCATCCCACTACTGCTGTAAAAGGAGTCCCCAAAAGGCACTAATACTATTCCCTTAGTATTAAATTCTGAAAGTAAAGGTAGCTTTTCCCATTGAGTGAACAATTAATCTGAGATGTAGAAAAATCTATACACTCAGGAAATCCTTACCAGCTCTGGCAAAATCCAAGTGCGTGAAGCATAGGGTGTCCCAATGAATAGACATAGTTTGAATAGGAATCAGTCAATCACAGCCTGGAAGGATGTTTCCATTTGGTACCCTGTCCATCAGCCTATACAGTATAATACTTTAAGTGGTGCTGTAGCTTATGCTAGGAAGAGCTATAGAAGGTATGTCAGAATTCTGATTTTGTCAACATAGCATATTTGTAGAGCAAGCTAGTGGGACACAATTCTACTTTTGTACACTAGGAGAAGAGAACATTTGGCTCTTCAGAGGTTTGATTTACAACTCTCATCACTCTCCTGTAACATGAATAGTGGTAAGGGATTGTAAGAACTGTAATTTTAAACATTTGGACAAACATTTACCACCCCTGACATAAATGCTACTTGGGACTAAAGTTTACTGGACTTCAGAGGATTGGCCTTTATGTGAACATATTTTTGTTGTTCAGTCACATAGTTGAGTCCAACCCTTTGTTTTGTTGTTCAGTTGCATAGTCGAGTCCAACCCTTTCCACTATTTCTTGAGCCCAATCACTTCTACCCTCCTGTCTTACACATACACTCATGATCACATTTACAGACATGTAGAGCAGGGGAGACAGATGATGGAAGATGCATAAGAATGGAAAAGATTGATAAGGTGTTACAGACAGAATGGACTAAAGATTAACAGTTGAATGATGGATGTAATTGCAAGATTGTGTAGCCAAAACATCCGCTAACAACTGCCATGTATGGGAGACAGCATTTCTCTGGTCTGATGTATCTTTTACTATGCAAGAGGGCCAAGTTAAGTCATCAAGTCTCTGACATTTTTGCTAGGACTACAGGAAACCAATCTTGCTGGGTCATATTTCTTTTACCCCTGAATGTAGGCTGGGAAAGACATGAATGAAAAGGCTAAAGGAGCTTCCATTTTTGGAAGCATGGACTAAAATAGATGTGTGTGTAGGAAGTGGTGATGTAGTTCATGTGTCTGATTGATGAGTCAGGGAACAGAGAATGCAAGGGCAAATGAGCAATGCACATTCCCTGCAAATTACAACACTCACCCAGATCTGGTATCTGGGTAATCTTAACATTTTTCTAGTTGCAATAGAAGTACTTTGTGAATTCCCAAGACCTTCATTTGTGGGCAAAGCCTCTCTCTTTTCTTTCCATATTCTTTAATAAATACACACATGGCTCCGGATATCTCTATTATGGTTCCCTTTGTATGTCTTCCATCTTGATTCTGTCTTCCTAATTGGGGCTGGCAGCCTCCTGTGGCTCTTCCTGTGTATGCAGGCCCATCTTTACAAATAAAACAAATGGTAGCAGCTGTAAAGGACTTGTCCCATTGAATTAGATGGGGTGGGGTGGGGAGGAGAAAGACAGGTCCACAGGCCATCTGGAATCTGACTGGCTATTCCACTTCTCTCCAGGGATGCAGACCCACTGAGTGAGAATGCGTGTAGCTGTCTGCCCTGTTTTTATGCATCCCCACACCTAAGTATTATTGAAGAAGTAAGTATGGATGCATATGCATGCGGGCAGGTAAGCCTGTGATAACTATACTAATTAACCAGCTGAGGTGGTGTCAAGGCAAGCCCTACCGTTAGGCTCAGTGGTCTGGCCATCTCGTACACTTGGTTTTGGGTGTCACAGAAAGGCAACAAACTGTTAATTATACCTATCATGTCATTACATCAACTAATATACAGTTGTACCTCGCTTAAAGAGCATAATGCGTTCCACAGGATTGCTCTTTCAGTGAGTTTCCTCTTTAAGTGAAACACCATTGTAAGTGACCAGTTGTGGGGGGGATTGCGAACCCCGATTTATTTGTTAAGCGAGTTTTTGGTTAGTTTTATTTGTTAAGCGAACATTCAGAGAAAATTCTTCTCTTTAAGCGAGTTACTCTTTAAGCGAAGCGCTCTTTCTGCGAGGTTTGACTGTACCTTATTCCAAAATAATACAGCTATTGAGTCCCTTTGAATCAAAACTTATCACCTTATATGTGTGTCAGGCCACATATTCTGCAACATCAAATTAGTTACATCAGTTCTGCAACATGGGTTAGATCAGTGGTGGTGAACCTTGGCACTCCAGCTGTTCTTGGACTTCAATTTCCAGAGGTCCAAGTAAGTACACCTGCTGATCAAGGCTTCTGAGAATTAAAGCCCAAGAACAGCTGGAGTGCCAAGGTTCACCATCACAGAGCTAGATCGTGGGCTACATTGCTTCTGTCCTAAATATTTGAAAACTTTAAATTTTCCCAACAACAGTCAACCTTCCATAATTATGATGTACAATATAAAGACAGGAAGATCGTTCATAGTAGATCACTAATTATTACCCATCTATTCTTTTGCTCCATGGAGCTCCAGCTTCCTATCCAGAAACTAGCCAGAGGCAGCAGGCATGCATAATATTGATCAAGCTCTCAGACCATGGGTTTTCAAACCATTATCATCATCATCATCATCATCATCATCATCATCATCATCATCATCATCATCATCATCATCGTCGTCGGCGTCGGCAGCGTCATCGTCATCGTCATCGTCATCGTTATCGTTATTGTTAGTTCAAATTTATATTGCCGCCCACTCGCCATGGTGACTCAGGGCGGCTTACAAACAATACATTACATTACAATATAAAATGTTGGTGTGGGGACAGGGGGAGGGTCAGCAAGGTCCTCAACCTGCCCTGGCTTCTTCTTTCCCTGGCAGTTGGTGTAGGCGCAGGGGGAGGGGCGGCAAGGTCCTCATCCTGCCCTGGCTTCTTATGATGTGGTCCAAATGCAGCTCCTTCTTTCCAGTAAGATCTGTCTTTGCTCATAGCTACAGGTTTATGGTGCATTTCTTTTAGATACTGAATTTCCACATCCCCAATAAATTGTGCTGCCCATTGAATGAGATCAATCACCGATTCATCTTGATAAATCTTGTCCTAACTGGTAGTTGAGAAAGCCTTGATGCTTGGAAGCGTCGAGGGCAAAAGAAGAAGGGGACGGCCCAAGATGAGATGGCTAGATGGTATTGTAGAGATAATGGGCACAGAGCTGAGCGAGTTGAGGGGGATGGTGGAGGACAGGAGTGCCTGGTGGACAGTGGTCCATGGGGTTGCAGAGGGTCGGAATCAACTGTGTGACTGAACAACAACAAACTGGTAGTGGCTTCCTTAAGGCCTCATGAGGATGGAGTCTTCCTATTATAACCCCTTGACAGTTCTTAGAACTTATATTTTGGACCTTTTCTATGCAGAGTATGCATACTGTCACTAAGTGGTGAGTTACAGAGGCTCATGGTCTTTCTCCCCCTAGTAATTTTTCCATGGTCAGCTGGGCAGATCCTCATGCTACATGTGTTCTATGTTAAGTTGAGTACATACCCTGGTGAATGTATGCAGAAACAATCAAGTAGAGGAGTACTGACATTATATTTTGCGCTAAAATCTTTTAAGTCTTTTTTTAATGGACTGTCTTTATAGGATGTTGCCAAAAGAATAATGGGCAGTGCATTCTTTAAAAAAAAAAAGAAGAAATGGGAGGTTTACTGGAGCACATACCTTCTGCTTCTGATTTATATATATTCTACAGTTAAATGGTGGGGAGAGAAATCACTCTCCACATGTTCAGAGTCACGTTATCCTAATTCTGTATATATTAATTAAGATAATAGCTGAAAATGGAAAGAGGCAGATAACCTTTAGGAGATAGTAGGATAAATGGGGCTAAATGTTCAAAAGGCTCCTGCAGCGGGTTATTCAGCAGTGCAGAAGTAATTCTGTATGAAATCCCTGATTTTGCTTTTAAAACATATAGATGCTTCCACCAGGAAAGATTTGCGCCTCCATCTTCATTAATATATTTATGCGTATTTAAGGAAGCAGCTGGGTGTTGTTTTAAAACTGAATCGGAAGGTTATCCAAAGAAGGTTTTGCATTTATCTCACAGAAGGGAGACATTTTAGAAACAAAACAAAGCTTCTTAGTTTCCTTTTGCAAACATATGGTTCTAAAAGGTATGTTCTTTATCAAAAGAATCCAGGTTATATCTTCCTTGAAATCCTGTATCCAGGCCGTGTTGTTGTTCTGTTTACAGGAATAATGTTTATGTGTCCTGCGGGTATATTTAAATGAGATTTTTATTAATAAGCCTTTAAATTATATCTGCCCGCTCCTGCCACTCACAAGAGCAGTGAGGAGGAAAGTGAGTGCCAGCTCCAGGCTTCCTTAATGTGGAACACTTTACTACAAAGATGTGACTAAAATCCTCTATCTGAGTTATTGTGATACAGTATCTGTTATTCCCTGGTGATTTCCAATATGGCCTTGTTTCTCAGCAGGTCTTGCTGAGGGGGTAGTTTTTTAGCCCTTTTATATGTGGGATGCTGGCCCTACTGCTTGGCAGACTATGGTAGCTGTCTCTGCTGTAAGAAGTCACACAAGGGCAACTAAGAATGTGGGGAGGTGTGTATGAGGTTGTCTGCCATACTCAACAAAACAACTAGGCTGCAGTGGTGGCTGGCTAGTAGGGTAAATGAGGTACTTCCTCACTTCAGGCTTCCGCTACTCCAGCCAGCCTAATCCTGCCTGCTTCCTTACAAGGAGCAGAGGCTGTGATTATTTTGGGTGAAATCTCAGCTTCCTCATTCCTTCCCTCTAACCTTCTGTGGAAAAGAAAGACTAGAGGAGGGAAGAGCAGCCATCCATCATGATGTCTACCTCTCGCCACTGTTGGCTGCCTAGCCTTCCATTGGGTTGACAACAAATGGGCACTAGGCATCTCTGCTTGGTGGGTTTTGAACACTGCGATGTGTGCACTCTCCTTTGGATTAAAACGGGTGGATGGGAACATTGCTGTTCAGACTCTTACAGCCCTGGTTTTACATTTTAATTCCTTTGTTCCAGGAGGAAGATCAAGAATCAGAGAATGAGAAATTAGTGGTGAAAGAACCTGAGGCTGAAGAGGGTGAGTTCTGAGATGCAGAATGCCTGAAGGGATTTATATTAGAGATAAAGGCCTTCAAATTACCATAATACAAAGAGCATCATTTACTCTTGGTTTTAAAGATTCTTGACGTAAAACTGATTTTGGAAGGAAAATATTTATTTTCTTTTAAATACTTAATTGATATGTTCTGTGATAAAGAGGGAGAAGAGAAAGGCAATTTTAAAATGGAATATACGTTCTGTCAGTGTTGCATTCTGTTTACAGATTGGGGCAGAAATTAACATCATTTGTGAAGAACAGCTTACCTCCATGTTAATAATTATCAGAAAATGTAGATGGCTGTAGATAGATGTAGATTTGTGGTAGTTGTATTTTTATTTTTATTTGAAAATCTAATAAAAAAGAAAAAAAGAAAATTTAGATGGCTGGATGTTATAATTTACAAGACTATTGCTTTAATTCCAATTGATAACTGTCCTAACATAATGACAAGCTGCTTCTTAGCTTGTTTGTCATTTATTTTCCTGCTTCTAATAAAGATAAAATAATTCAGTATTCATTTTGATATTTGGCTTGGGGTGTGTGGGATGTTCTGCTTGACCAGAGCTTGATCAAGCCCATTTCTCTGTGTATTGGCAATAGATAACAAAAGAAGAAATTACCTAGTTCTTAAAAATTCTTCTGAAATTTCAGCCAGAAGTCTTCATGTCAGTGTTAGCATGGAGTTCCTCCAGACCTTTCCAAGATTATCCTTTAAATTTTGCTCCTCTAAAAGAACGTAGAAATGTTGACACCCCACAGCTTCCTTTCCTTTGTTTAAGAGGAGTAATAGATTATGGGGATATTGTTCCAGCTTGTTTCAGTATGGATAGAAAACTCTAAAGCAGCAAATCTCAGTGTCCTTCGTGCATAGCCATTCATCCCTCTGTCAAGGAATTAATGAAAAATACCACAGGAGCATCTGAAGAGGATTGGCAGGCTGTGCCATTGAAATTCCTCCTTGTGATGCTGCTATGGGAGTGGCAGGAGGTGGGGGAATCTAGTTTTCCTCTTAGGTTTCTTTCCCCTAACCCAGCTGCAGACAGTGCAAAACCAGCGATATTTTACTTTATATTTCTAGTTTGTACCTTTCAAAAGAGTTGGCTGACATTTAAAGAGAGGGTGGGAGCAACCTAGAGGCTTCTCTTGGACACACCTTCTTTTCTACCTGCCCTTTTAATGTGAGTGTGTGTGTATGTGTGTGTATGTGTGTGAGAGAGAGCGAGCAGTCCTGAGCTCTGATAAAGAGGGATCAGCCCACTGGTGCTGCTGTCACTTTCTATAAATAAGGCCTCTGGTGAAGCACACTCTGGCATTACCCTCTGCCATGTCCCTCCTGGGAGAAGAAGGCAACAAAGGCTTAGCTGCCCGCCTTCAAGCAGCTGAGACTCAAAAGCAGGCTGCTACTTACTTCCTCCTCCTGATTACTCCAGCTATTAATTCTTTTTCAGTCAGAGAGGGGAGAACAAAGGGCAAAACAATTGCTGGAATCTGTAACAGAAAATGTTGCAAATCCCACCCACTCCCAACTCACCCACTGACTAGGAGGGAGAAGAGATAGCAGGATGAGCTATGCTCCTTGTGTCTTAAACTGTACAAAGGAAGCAAAATCGAGCATAGGCTAAGCCTAAAACAGATGTGTGTAGTGGCAGTTTACTTATATAGTTGCAAACAGTTTTGTAAGACTGAGTGCAGTGTGTGGTTCCAGGATCTGCCTCTTTGCAAGCAGGTGGTTGCAAACAATCCCTCCTTGTGATTTCAAAGCAGACCCTTCACTGCGTTATTAGATGAAGAGGGGTTTTTTTTAGGACCATTGATTTCTGTCTTTCCAAAATTCACAGTATTAGAGCAATGACAATAAACAACTGTGTTGTGTACTTTTCTAGAAGCCCTGCTTCTGAGCAATTCTCTGCTGCTGAAAAAAAATTGGCAGAAGGCATGTGGGAGGCTGTAGGTCTCTCTAGGTGGACAGTTGCCCTTGGCAAGCTGTACTGCTCTCTCACTGTTATAAATATGATGTTCTGAAGATGTTAGTTCTCTAAACAAGGCATTCCAGAGGAGGCAATACATCTACAAAATGATAAGCCCTCTTATTCCCAAGATATCCTTCCAACCAGTCCTTGTCCTGAGTAGCCACAGGCTATTAAATGCAATTGGAGGGGCAGAGATAAAAGGGGGAGAGGGTTAGGAAAAGTTTCTCCTCCTGTTCACTTTCTGCCCTGGGTGGCAACCATCAGTCTGAGAAGGCTTGATGGTAGACCCTCCTTCATAGGGCTTCTCACATTTTTGCCTGCCAGATGTTTTGATCCATCTCATAAAATTCCTGACCATTGGTCATGCTGGGGCTCCTGGAAGATGAAGTGCAGGATAAATAATCTGAACCAGAGAGGCAAGCAGAATGACTTAATACTTTGACTTCCATTCTCCTACTTTTTAAGAAGCTGAATTCAAAAGCTAGAAAGGAAATGTCACCAGAGACAACCTTGTCTATGATAACAAAGACATCTCTGTAACTTAATACAGTTTCACATTATGGCCCACTTTCCAACTAGCACAGAATAACAGCATCATGAAGATATTTCCTAGTATGGAAGATATAAAAGAAAATTATAAAATTAATACAACAGGTTTGTTACCATAATTGCAATTTGAGACTCTTCATGTTCATAAAAATACTCTGGAATTTGTTAACCCCAGCCAACAGTTTAAGTAAATTTATAACTTAACTGTGGATCTCCAACCCTGAGATGTTCTCAGTCTGGATCTCAGCGTGGAACAAATTGTAAATCCCTGTTCTGAACTGATGGTATTTTAAAGTGAGACATCTTGTTGCTCAGGGCCTTATCTTGATATATGTTCCTAGCTATTCAAGATAAACCTAATTTCTGTGTCTGCTGGTGCCTCCCTGACTGCACATTCCTAGAGCTCCTTCCCAGGCCCTAGAAGCAGAATTTGAGCTGCATTATAAACAGGTAACTTAAAAATGTTACTTTTGCTAAATTTTTGTAGTTCAGACAGTAGGGATAGGCCAGGTTTTGCCTGTCTGTTTTTACAGTTCGGAACTTTGAGCCAGTGTAATATGGTGGATAGTGTGTTGGCCCAGTCCTCAGTAGCTCAATCCTTCTTGACCTTGGAAACTCTTGAGGGTGGTGGGGGTGGCAAATCCTCCTATTAAATAAATTACACACCTTAGAAACTCTGTTAGGGGTTGGATTCAGAATTGACTCCATGGCACATCACACAGACAACCCTGATCTACTACCCTATTCCTGTGTAACTGAGGAGACACTAAAAATATCCTTTCCTGAGAGAAGCAATATTAATTTGAGATCAACAAAATGTTATTGTGTTGTTGTTTTCATTTCTCTTACAGTTTTGGTAAACTGAACCATGTCTATTGATGTTTTAGTGGTCCTGTTAGCCTTGTGGGCATTGTTTGTTGAACATTGGATGTTTCATGCCAGGCTTATTCCATTTTGTTATAACAACAACCCTTCGAAGTAGTATACAAAATGTTATATAACTCTAAAAATCTCCTTCAGCACCATCCAGCATGCTAATGGTCAACAAAGAGGATACTGTTTATTCAGCAACATCTGGGTGGCAGCTTGTTGCTCATAGTAGTTTCTGATTCAACCAGGGCACCTCAATCTAAGCTCAAGAATCTCTCTACTACACTCCCTGCTGTACACCCTTTGGCGCTAATTAGAAAAGATAAAAGCTAGAAAATGCCACACTGCCAATCATGCCACTGCCCACTTCTGCTTTTCCATAAACTGTTGTTTTTATCTGAAGGAGGGAGGGCTACAGAGGGGAGGCTGTACTCCCTTGTTCCACTTTCCTGCTGTCTCCCGAGGCCTCATTTCACAGTCACAATCCTATTGACTCAGGAGGATTATGCTTACAATACTTATAAACAATCTTTAATCCTCACACATCATGCCCGCAAGGCAGGGGGGGTATTATCCCTATTTTATAAAGCAAGAGGAACTTCACTCACATAGCATTTAATGAAGTTCACTTAATGAACCACTTTTTTTAAAGGGGTGGGTGATTGCTACCTTTTTATTAGCCCGTCTCCTGTGTCTCTCATAGGAGCTTGACCCTGTGAAGACTAGGCAAGTGAATCCTCTCACCATTTTATCTCTGTGCTAGGAAAAGTTCTCCTTATGCAAGCAGGTCTGGCCAAATATATTTTTCCACCTGAGGCAGAAAAGCTTTCCCCCACTTCTCCAAATGCACTGTGGCAAGTGCCAGATAAAATATTTTTTACAGAGATACAGCCCCAAGACCCTCAAACATCTCTCAATATGTCTAGCTGCAAAAGTACAATAATGATAGATAAAATTACAAAATATGCTGCCTTTCCATGACGCCTCAAAACTGTGGCCTGACAAGGCTGCCTCTCTCTGCTTAATTGTAGAGCAGGCCTGAAAACCCATTACTGTTGGAGCTGAGGGAGGAGATCTCTCGTGCTGTAGAGCAGGTGTTCCCAAACTTTGGGTTTTGGACTTCAATTCCCAGAAGCCTAAGTCAATTATCCAAAGCACTGATCAGCCAATGCACTGACTTAGGCTTCTGGGAATTGAAGTCCAAAAACCAAAGGTTGGGGACCCTAGCTCTAGAGTAATACAGACACAAAGAGCACTTGGAAGCTTTAATAAGTTTATTATTATTTATTATTAGTTCAAATTTATATTGCCGCCCACTATAAGAAATGTTTGTTTACAGATTCCTTGGTTTTGGAGCTGTTTTAGCTGACACAGATTGCTCCACCTGCAGTAAAGCATTATGTAATTCAGGCATGGCAAGACTAAGGAGATGAAGCTTCTAGCAACCACGTGGAACTCTATTAGCCAGCAACTTTTTGTTCTTTCCTAATGCATTGTGTACCTTTGCCTGGAGCATCATGGATTCTAAGCATCTTTGTTGTAAATGGACATGTTGCTCCCACCATCTCCATCTTTAGAGTCTGTTGTTATATCATGACTCTGCTGCTTGATTTTTTGAATATATGACTCTAGTTTTGTTGTTGAGTTCATACAATGTAATGGTACTTGAGAGACTGAAAAAATTAGTTCCCACTAAGTCATGGATACTCTGTGTGAACATAGGCCAGTCACACACTGCCAACCTGACCTCCCCCATAAAGTCATTGTGGGAATAAAGTAGAGAAGGAAAATTCATGTGTGACACCTTAGAAGAAATTGGAGGAGAAATGGGGTATACATTCAATAGAGTAACCATAAACTTGAACTTGATTCATGTTCAGATAGAGATTCAGCAGAAGACTTCAACTAAGTTTCAGTCCTGAAGTCTCAGTTCAACTCGTACCTGCATGTTAGGGCAGTGAGTTTCAGGGTTTCTTGAGTCAGTGTTGCAACTTTAAATATTTATATTAATTTCTCACATTTCAATCCCAGCCTTCCTCTAGGACAGTGATGGTGAACCTTGGCACTCCAGGTATTCTTGGACTTCAATTACCAGATGTTCAAGTCAGTACTCCTGCTTCTGGGAATTGAAGTTCAAGAACACCTGGAATGCCAAGGTTTACCATCACTGCTCTAGGATATGTAGGAGCTTAAGACTTAGCGATTAAATATCCCAGAAAACACCACTTGCACCTGCTGGGAAGGCAATTAGCTTATGGCTGATCCAGAATTTAGACCCAGACTCCTAGATTAGGATCCTACCCATTGCATAATATATATATTTTTCTCAGAAGTGAAAAAGAACTGGCTTTGGAAGGTCAGAGTAATTGGTGTCAGAGTGCTTGGCACTCTCTGCCAGCTGCTCCATGCTTTAAGCTTGGGAGTATGTGGCCGTTCATATATTTGCAGCATAAGATAATGGTAAAGGATAATGGGAGTGCTTGTCGAATCACATCTGAAAGGACAAATATTCCTCAAATCTGATGTGTCCACTCTGGCCCTTTTAGTGCAGACTGATGCATTCTAATTAGAGTAGCTTGAGATCCGGGGAGAGTAGGACCTTGCCATTTGATGTGATCATCTCATCCAAATGGCATCCCAATTTCAAGAAACCCTATTTCCAATATTGTGAAGTAGATTAACAAACAAGCCATTTTAGGATATCAGCAAATTGAACAGTTCTCTTGCTCCTTTCTGGAGGAACAGAGGAAATGATTTTTGGGGCCTGAACTAAACCATTGCTGATGTGCTGAATCACTTTAGAGCAAATTTTAAAAAACAAATTTAATTGGGATTTTTGGGTGAAGTGCTGATTGAAACTGCAGTTGGCACTACACAAAAAATAAATTTCTCAATTGGCACTACACCAGTGTTTCCTAACCTTTGGTTTTGGACTTCAATTCCCAGAAGCCTAAGTCAATTACCCAAAGCACTGATCAGCCAATATACTGACTTGGGTTTCTGGGAATTGAAATCCCCCTGTGAAGTGTGGACTCCATGTTGGGAACCACTGTACTACACACAAAGAAAAGTACAGTACATTTAATCAAAGTGATTTAGTGCACCAGCAATAGTCTAGCAGGGGGGAAGCACTTCCCCTGCTCATCTGCAGAGTAGCAGGGGAAGTGTTCAATTTGCTGAGCTTCTGAAATGGCTAATTTATGAAGCCATTTCATGAAACTGGAATTTGAGAGTGGAAGAAGCCTTGGCAGCTTTGGCAGCATAAGATAATGGTAAAGAATAATGGGAGTGTTTGATTTTGTTTGGTTCCAGCATACACTAGGAAAGAACCAAACTAGAATTCATCTATTCGCATACACACACACACAAAATAGAAGCCTCTGACAGTGGGCTCAAAAAGTTGCAGCTAGAGGGAGGGGCTGTAGGAGTTGCAATCAGGTCATGTGATTACGGGGGCGGGGAGGGGAGAGCAAACCAAGTTGCCCACACAGCACACCAAATAGTAGGACAAATGCCCATCTGATTGAAACCTCTGTTCTATAGACTAATTTGGTCTTTCTTGCATGATGAAACTCAAGATAATGCACACAGTGTACAAGTCATTTGTCATTCAACCAGATCTCCTTCATCTCAGCAAGATTGGTGCATGATATACCTTTAGATCATATCCTGGAACAATGTGTAGAAAATAAATGTCATAGGATAAAATAACTTTAATCTCTGAAGTCTGGAAACTGGATATTAACATCAAAAAATAGGAATGCCTCAATACCATAACTCATTTCTCCCATAGCTTCTGATACCAATAACTTTACCAAAGGGATGCTTTAATAGATGGACCACCAGTCAGTAGTATTGCTTGTTATTAACCTATTCTGTGTTTGCCGTTCGTGTTTGGTGTTACCGTTCGTGTTTGGTGTTACCCAATGTTTTTTAAATACATGCACTCATTTCAAAATGGGTTTGTCTCTCTGAAATAGATGAATCTATGGAGATCCAGCAGAATAGTATCTGTCCTTTGGATAGCACTTATTTGGTACAACATTTTGTATATGCCACTGGCTTTGCTTGATAACTATCAGAAGCTAAAGCTTTGTGTTTTTACTCACCATATTAGTCAGAAATAAAGATATGCAGCGGGGGCTGCCCATCAAAACATCCTCCTTGTGCTGGTGTCACCACATAAAGATTTCCAGTAAGCTTTCAGGGCCATGAGAGTAAAAGACCAAATAAGGATGCAAGCCTTCAATGGATGTAGTGCCCAGTCAGGTAAATGTGGCTTCTTCTAGGTCAGTGATGGTGAACCTTGACACTCCAGCTGTTTTTGAACTTCAATTCCAAGAAGCCCAAGTCCCTGTGAATCCACACGAATGGGTTTACTGCACATGGATTCACAGAGACTTGGACTTCTGGGAATTGAAGTCCAAGAATAGCTGGAGTGCCAAGGTTCGCCATCACTGTTCTAAGTAATCATGCATAGGTTTGGACTGCAGGGTCTATCAGATGAGGAAAGGTCTTACTTTTGAACTAAAGCATTTTAGTAAAATGATACTAATAATAATTTCATGTCAGAAATTATTCTGGGTTGAAAGGATTTTTGCTAGAGAAACTCTGCTCAGGGGACACCCGAATGAGGCCCCTTTCATGTCCCCAAGATCTTTTTCTCACCAAAGAAAGATGATTCCATAGAAGAAAATTATCTTCTGAGGCAGAATGTCAAGGAATCTTGCAGGCTTTTAGTGGGATGGGTGAGAACAAGGGAATGAGTTTAGGTAAATGCTTTTTGAATGATAGTTCCTTTCCAGCTGCTTTATTTAAAGTAGGTCATTCCACTGCTTTTACATATTTTGCAACAAGATCATAATTTTTAAAAGCGTTTCCTTCCTGGATTTTGCTGAAAGCAAGGAAGAGACAATCATAATACAGTATGTGTAGGTTTTCTCTTTACAGCCCAACTCCAGTAGACATTTAGATTAATGGATTTCTTTTTTCTATCACAGAATCCCATGTATGGGTAATTTCAGCTCCATACCATGCAGAAAAGTTGATTCACCATTGTGTCTTGTTCCCTCCCCACCTCAACAGCTTGCCAGCATTCCATGGCTACTGCACATTCTCAGTACTGTACTCAAATCCTGACTGGACTTTGCTCATCTTCCAGGATATTTTTTTCTCCCTCTTGGCTGGGGTCTCTCCCTTGTGCATTGATGATGGTACATTTTTGCCTTCATAAGCACTGGCATTCATACCCAAACATTAGAAGAAGAGGGTATTATTAAAATAAGGATGTAGCCGTTATTCTTGAAAGGACGAATTGATTCCTTGAGATATCACGTTGCAAAAACAGACAACTGTTAGCATACTTTTCACTTCTTTGTGGGCTGTCAACTTGGAATCAGCTTACTGAAACTTGACATACGCACTGTGTCTTCAGCCCTAGCATAGGCAAAACCAGCGCTTTTTGCAGAAAAATATTGTATTTGTGTTAAAACCTTGCCATTTGTTTTGCACATTTTTTCCCATGGGGGAAAAAGTGCCAAAATGCTTTAAAAAGCATAGAAAATCTCATAATCTCTTTCACCATAAGAAAACTATTAAAACACTTCATTTTTGCCTGCAAGAACAAACTAAGCAAAGTGTTACCTCCTAAGGTTGTAAAGCCATCGAATGTTTCTAGCTCTCTTCTGCTTCACAGGAGGCAGAAGTAGTTTGGAAAATTGCTTTTAAGAAAAATAAACACAAAGATGTGCTACAGCCATAGACAGTACAGCAATGGCAGGATGATGCCCTGGAGCTTAGCACATCATCTGACTACCTCTTGAATTATATAAACAGCTTTTAACAGTAATTTTACAAGATCTGAAATGCCTTCTCTGAACTTCCTTTCCAGAAGTAAATAGGAAAATAAAGATAATGTTGTTATCTGGATCCTGGTGGTTGTGGACAAAAAAATCTACATTGTTTCTTGCTAACCTCCTTTCTATGATCCAAACCAATTGCTAAAAATGACCTGATTTTCTTTTCTAGTTTAGATTAGAAGGATTATTTGCTATACTGTACTAATTTATGTTATACTAATACTGCAGTGGCTCAAGTCACTAAGACGCTGACTGGGAGGCGGAAGGTCAGCAGTTTGATTCCCGAGTACTGCAGGACGGAATGAGCTCCCATCTCTGTCCCAGCTCCTGCCAACCTAGCAGTTCGAAAGCAAGAAATTGCAAGTAGATAATAGGGACCACTTCGGTGGGAAGGTAACAGCATTCAGTGCACTCCGGTGTCTAGTCATGCCTGCCACATGACCATGGAAATGTCTGCAGAAGCAGACAGCACTGGCTCTTCGGCTTAGAAACAGTGATGAGCACTGACCCTTAGAGTCGGATATGACTGGCTTTCGAGCAAGGGAAACCTTTACCTTTACCTTTAATACTGATTTATATCACTAGATGTGGCAATTGGTCTCAAAAATATTTAGTAATAATTGTTTGCCACCAAGTCAATTCTGATTTACAGTGACCCTTTCTAGGGTTTTCTAGGTAAAGTATACTCAAAAGTAGTTTCCCATTTACTTCTTCTGGGGATGCCCTGGAACTATACAGTTTGCTAGGTTACACAGGCTGGCTCTTCTCCCAGAAGGCAGAGAGGGGAATCGAGCTCCCAACATTAGAGTTCCTAAGCATTTATGGACTCTAAAATCCATGGCCTATTAAAGTTCTGCTTCAAGCTCTCTTGGTACTGTGTGATAACCAAATGATCTAAATTTCAAATCATTTCCAGTCAATCAGAGTTGAAAGTCTATAATGGTCATGAAACAGAACTGTTTTTCCCTGAGGGAAATTAGCTTTTCGCTAAGCTGAACTCTGTCAGGCTTCTGAGGCTTGGGTATTTGTGGGTTAATTGAGAATGGTGGCTATCCTCTAGGACAGTATTTCCCAAATTCTGGTTTTTGGACTTCAATTCCCAGGAGCCTAAGTCAATTCCCCAAAGCACTGATCAGTCAGT
The DNA here is from genome assembly GCA_030440675.1 of Furcifer pardalis. Lineage (NCBI taxonomy): Eukaryota > Metazoa > Chordata > Lepidosauria > Squamata > Chamaeleonidae > Furcifer > Furcifer pardalis. The sequence continues at coordinate 55,598,337 of CP126893.1, read as the reverse complement.
GGACTGATTTAGCCTTCTGGGAATTGAAGTCCAAAAACCAGAATTTGGGAAACACTGCTCTAGGAGAATGTTGTAGTTGTTTTGGGCTTGGTTTGGCACAGGTTTCAATAATACTGTATTATATTATATATAATTTGAAGGACAATGTTGTGTCATTTGTGGCTTCCTGTCTGCCATTTAGTCAATAGTGGAAAGAATTCTATTTCCTTCTTCAGTGCAAAACTCAAATCAAATCAAATCTTTATTATGGTCCAAGACCAGCATAGAACAGCAAAGGGAACAGAAGTTAAAATGGGGATACAGTGCCTGAAATATATCAAGAGACAAAAGTGTTTTAAAAAGAGCATTTCTGCTCAGAGTTAAGGAATAGTAAAATTAGTACAGTACATAGATCAACAGTGTTACAGTCGTTACTAAGCCTATGCTGAGGTGCTCGTAGTTCATTTGGCTGATGTGAAACTTTAAACACAATCACATTCCATCAAGAAGGTTTTAAAGAACAGCTTAGGACTTAATAACATGTGGGTGGTACTTTTCAAACAGAACTGTAGGTGTTTCTAGTATAAATTGGAATGTTGGACTCAAAAGAAAGAACTCTTGACATTTCTATCCCATCCGAAGCGATTACTTGATATTACAGCACTTTCCTTTTACTTGACTGAGAGATGAAAATTCAAATTTCCTGTATACCATATGACTTTATCCAGGCTTACAACTCATAGTTTCTCCTGCCTCTTTGAAATTCCTCTTAGTTCTCAGTCACAGCAAAGTATGCTGTGAAGATGATTGAGTGAAACTAAACAGGACATGAGCCTGGCCTTTGGACTTGAATATCTCATTGACACAGGTAGACAAGCAAGGAGGTTTCCTAGGCTGAGTATAGTAATCAGCAATTTGGAAAAATGAGTTTTGAGGATGCAAAATAGAGAGCCTAATAAACAATAAGTATTTAAGGATTATTGCTTCTGCTTAGATGGGACACCATATATATTGTTTAAGAGACTGCCAGTGGAATGATCTCAACTGGGAGAGGTGCTTTTAATATAGGTGTAAATCAGTGTTTCCCATTTTTGGACTTCAATTCCCAGAAGCCTAAGTCAATTCCCCCCTCACCCCAAAGCACTGATCAGCCAATGTACTAACTTAGGTTTCTGGGAACTGAAGTCCTCCTGTGGGGCGTGTGCCCCACATTGGGAACCATTGGTGTAAATGGAATGAGACAAAGATGAAGTCAGCACAGGCGCAATGTTTTTGTTGCCTGAAGTAATATAACAGATGGCACTGTCTTCCCACACAAATGTCAAATATATATACAGTACAGTAAAACCTCGCATAAAGAGCGCCTCGCTTAGAGACTAACTCGCTTAAAGAGCAGAATTTTCTCTGAATGTTTGCTTTGCTTAACAAATAAAACTAACCAAAAACTCGCTTAACAAATAAATCGGAGTTCGCAATCCCCCCCCCCCACCAGAAGTCACAATTGGTCACTTACAATGGTGCTTCGCTTAAAGAGCAAACTCACTTAAAGACCAATCCCATGGAACACATTATGCTCTTTAAGTGAGGCACTACTGTATAGTGTAATATCTACTGGTAAGCACATGAGGTAGAAAACTTTTCTCCATTCTTGGCAGCAAAAATACAATAATAACAAACAACAAATGAATTACATTACTACTAATAATAACAAATTAAAGAACTAATATTAAATAGCTACTCGGCATCTTCTGATTGATACAGCTGACTCACTCTACCTCATGACAGGGCCAGCTGTGGATGAGGCAAAATGTAGAGTGCCACCACTTGTTGGGGAGGGGAGAAAAACTTGAGAGCCTAAATGATAGTCCTAATAAAGCTAGTGCCTCACCCAGTGGTGGGCAGCAAAAATTTTTGCTACCACAGAGTGGGCGGAGCTTACATCATGGGCAGAGCCTGCGTCATGGGCGGAGCCTACGTCATGGGCAATCTAGTCATGCCCTGGCATATGGCCATGTATACATCTGCAAACACAGGTAGCACTGACTCTTTGGTTGTAAATGGAGATGAGCACTGCAGTCCTAGAGTCGGATATGACTGGCTTTTGAGAAAGGGCAACCTTTAACTTTACTAACCACTTACAACTAACCACTGCCAAAACCTTAAAGGTAAATGTTATCCTTGCTCAAAAGCCAGTCGTTATCAACTCTAGGGTTCAGTGCTCATCTCTGTTTATAGCCAAAGAGCCAGTGGACTTGATCCACATAAGCTCACATTAAAATACAGCAGTTAGTCTTTAAGATGCCACAACATTTTTGCCCAGCAGCTAGGGCTGTAGCCAGGGGGTGGATTGGGGGGGTGGGGGTGGCCCACGCTGAGTTAGCACTTTGACCATCCTGGCAAAGCATTGTTTTCCATAGGAATGCATTGAAAATAGGTTTTGTTGCCCATCCTGGAAAAAATATTTGCCCACCCTCATCTAGACTCCTACCTATGGCCCTGGGAGGCAGCCTGAGTTTGGAAAGGTTGCCCTTTTTCTTGCTACAACTCCCAGAATGCCCCATCCATAAGCAAAAAGTAATGTTCCCAAGTTCAGCAACGAGTGGCAACCATCCGACGCGTCATCAGAAAACAGGAGAAGGACAGATGGTTAGGGAAGGAAGCAAAGTGTGCAAACACACACACACACACTTGTAGCATGGGTGCAGCATCAGCATGTGCAGCATGGTGTGTGCACAGCCGCCGGCGCCAGTTCCTCCTCCACCTCTGCCCACCCGATGCTGCAATTGGTGCATGCATGCTGAGCGCTGGAGGTGCGCATGCGCAAGCGGGGCATTGATGTGGCCACCCTAAAAAGCCCCCCCTCCATGTGGCAACCCAAAAAGTTGCCACCACCCCTACTTGGCTGCCCAAAATTGTTACACACACACCAGTGCAGACCGGTCACTGCCCATCACTGGCCTCACCTTGCTATAAATGTTGGTTTCCTATTAAATTGATCCTCACTAATTGGTTCATGAATGAATTCAATAGTTAAAATACAGTCAAACCTCGCATAAAGAGTGCCTTGCTTAGAGAGTAACTTGCTTAAAGAACAGAATTTTCTCTGAATGTTCGCTTCGCTTAACAAATAAAACCAACCAAAAACTCGCTTAACAAATAAATTAGGGCTCGCAATCCCCCCCCCCCCGGAAGCCACAATTGGTCATTTACAATGGTGTTTTGCTTAAAGAGCAAACTCGCTTAAAGAGCAATCCTGTGAAACACATTATGCTCTTTAAGTGAGGTACAACTGTAATGTTTTAAATTCTTATCCTTCTGTTTAACCCTGACTGAGTTAAGCTGGAAAGCTTTCCCCATTATTAGGCTGGCTTTACTACAGCTTCCAGCTGTTGTTGGTAAGGGAATGACAGCTGTTGCTAGGCAGCAACAAAACCTTTCCCTTGCAAGTATTTCCCATCTACCTAACCCAAAGAGTGCTTAGAGTCCTAATAAAAAGAATAGGACTATTCTAAACTAAAATGCATTGCAGATTATGTGGGAAATCCTCTTTGATGGTCCTGTGCTCTCCCAGATGAGATACAAATTGCTTACAGCATGCCATTATGTTGCTGAAGAGGTGTCATTAGCATACACAAATTAGCTACAATTCTCTGGCTCATAATGAAGGGGCAGTTTACAATGCTGCTTAGCCTGCTTTACAGCAATGCTGTAGACAGGTTAGTTACATATAGATCAGGGATTCTCAACCTGTGGCCTGTGGGCCGGATGTGGCCCATGGTACCATTTCATGTGGGCCCCCACCGCCTACAACACACCAGGAAGTGCCATGTGGTGGAGGAAGGGCAAAATGGCTTCCCGGCCCCTGAAACTATCTGAAGGAGTGTGACCTGGCCCCCGGCTTTAAAAGGTTGATAACGCCTGACATAGAGGCTATACTGGAAGGACCAGCATTTCCCCCACTATCCTACTTACACTAAGATCAATTATGCCCCTCTTCAGTTTTAACTATGATTGGTCCACAGATAATCTGGTTTAGAGATCAGTTAAATAATACCTTTATCTATGGGTGTATGAAAATAAATCACCAAAAACAAATAGGCACGGGACACATCCCTTTTCACTGGTGCCTTATAACTGACCTACAATCCTATTGTTTCTTGGATTCTTGTGTAAGAAGAAAACCTGGCGGGGGGATTTAAAATGCAAACACAGTGTTGGAGCAAAATCTGCTTTGAATAGATAAACTTCTGGCTCCATGTCTGTTAGTGATCCTGCTTTCATTGGCATGGATGTGTCCCTACAGGTCTCAAGACAAATAAAACATAATTCACTGTTAGGAAAAAGCCCTCAAAATACAGCCTAGGAATTCCATTCTTATCAGTGGTAACAAAGAAAACTTGGTACTCTGCTGATTTTCAATTCTTAGCTTACAGATTAACTATGTAGTGCCTTATTTTTGCAAAGTATATTCTCTTGGTTGCTTTTTTGATTCCCAGCTGTTGTTAAAAATGTATTGTTTATTTGTTTGTTTATTGATATTGTTTATTGATGTTAGGTCTCTTTCAGTAAGAACAAAAAATAAATGAAACCATTATTACAGTGATGGTCCCCAAGTGGATTAAATCCTACTTAAATCCATCTTGATGAAGGGTAGCAGCTTCATCAATACTGGCCGGGAGCTGAGGAGGACTTTGTGTGCCAAAAGGGTTCAGGACCAGAAAGGGACTTGTGAAACTGGATCAGTGTCGCACTGCGATGTGAAAGGCAAATAGAAGGCCACTGCATTATATTGTCCCCAGGACAATCTTCATGGCTGATCACCATGATGATAACCAATATTCAGAACTTGATAGGCACAAGAAAAAGGAAAAGTGAGTGTAAGCTATGAGAGGGCTAGATGGTATTGTAGATGCAATGGGCACAAAGCTGGTCAGGCTGAGGAAGATGGTGGAGGACGGAGGTGCCTGGCAGGCAATGGTCCATAGGGTCCCAAAAGGTTGGAATTGACTGTGCAACTGAACAACAAACAACGCTATTTAAGTCCTGACTGGCAGGGTCAAAAGTACACAAATACTGTAGTGAACTTGCAACATTGTACCTATTCTTTTGCATTTTCTTTGATGGTTATCTTCTTCAAGACACTTTATAACAGTCACAGCTTCCCCTTTTGAGAGGCCTTTTTAAAGGAGCAATATTTCAATTCCCACAGCCAGGATTCCTTCAAAAAGAAAAAAAAGAAAAGAAAGATGGTGGGACCAACTTTTCTCCATTTAGATGAAAAAGATTGGTCTTTTCCACTTATTTGATCTACAGGAACTGTATTCTAAATCTGAGAATATAAAAAAGGTTGCTTGTTTCTGCACAGAAGGGAACAATTTTACTTTTTTTAAAAACCCAACAACCATAACTCACAAACACTTTGCCCAAACATTCCCAAGTGCAGTACAGAGCAAGAGGAGAATATCTGTAAAATCTGTGTCATGTTTCATTCCGATACAAAATCTAGTTTCAAAGTTACAAAACTTTGATTGGGTTGTCCCCATTTTTATAATTGCATTGTGGAACATTGGTTTGCTCTGCTGCACAATTACACAGCTGTATTTCCATGCATCTATAATATATTGCATGTGCGCATTACGTTTTTATATGTACATTTTATGAGAACAACTTAAAAATACATGAACCACAGTCCATCACAGAATTTGCCATGCTCAAATTCCTCATATTGTGGAGCAATAGTTAACACAGGCACATAGTAAGAGACTGACAGAAAAAATATTATGCATGCAGAACTAAAATTACCAGCCTTCTGATCTGCTAATTGTATTGAAATACAACAACTGATCATTACATTTTAATACATTTATAACTGGGTAGTCATATTAATCTGCTGCAACAAAGACAAAAAAAATATTTTAGCTAACTATAAGACTAACAAGTTTTATGTGGCAAAAGCTAAGATGGACTGTACCCCATTTCTTCAAATGCAATGGAAGGAGTAGGCTATGCTCCATGAAAACTTGCACCAAATAATAGTTGTTAAATCTCTAAGGTCCCAAATTCTTTGTTTAGTCTAATTATAATATGCATGGGATACACATGCACCTATCATCAGGTCTTAGTTGTATTTCATTGCAGATAAGATTAAGCAGCCTAGAACTCATTGTATGTAAATTCAAGTGTCATCAAATTTGTCTTTAAAGTCAGTGTTTATCTTGTTAGTACTTAGAATTAAAAAAATGAATTAGATTGGTCAGAATGTGGTTTTCAGCTGGCCTTCTTTTTGTAAGCACCCTATTTTTTTCTTGTTCTGATTCATTCTGGTTTTCTCTCTTGCAGCAGATGAACAGTTCTCCTTTAAATATAGCCCTGGGAAATTGAGGGGAAGCCAATATAAGACCATGATGACCAAAGAAGAACTTGAAGAGGAACGAAGGTAGGATGTGGTTTGTGTGCGCGCGCGCGCGCAGCACAGCAATTGTATCAGAGCTTGGAAAAGTTGCTTTTGGGACTAAATAACTCTCACAATGACTTTACCATCATGTTGGCTGGCAGAATCTAGGATTCATAGTCCAAAAAAGTAACATTTCTAATCCCCAATTCTTACTTAGTTTTATTCATTGCAATTTACAACCATTAATTACTTGGCACATGCATTGTAGTCGATATTTTAAGGTAAGAAATGTGTCTTTGTTAGTTACTGACCTGGGAATTAAAGAGTAGCCAGTTTCTTTGTGGTATCCCTAGCATCAGACACCGGGCCCACTTTACTAAAAATGGATCTGTTTACTGATAATGTCCCCACTCTCTCATTTAATGTAGGGGATAAATAGGAAACATCTTACATTTCTTAAAATAATATTTAGTATTGGTTTTTATTAGGAATCATTATGGAGGTTTAGCTTAAAACTCTTGTCATCCAAATGTTCTGGATTAGTATAGGTAGCAGATATCTTTTGATTGTTTATTGCCCAAAATGCTCCTGGGAGTGATGATAACATCATAATATAGCTTTGTTCCCACTGAGGAGTTTTGTCAGGCTGTTGCTTATTGCAACATGGCTGGTGTATGAATCACTGGCAAAGCATTTCTCCAGTTGAAGCAGAGGTGCACAAGCTTTCAGTTTTACTCATACCTCCTCACTACGGCAGTAGGAAGAAATAATGGGATTTGCGATTTACACATTTATTGGGTGGGAGAACCATTTCCTACCCTTTGATTTAGGCAAGGATAGGAACTTTTGCCACTCCATATCTTTTGGCTTACAATTTTACTCAATCTTTACACCCCCAAAGGTAAAGAACTGTTGTAGTTGAAGGGGAAAATTCCAGAGGTTGAAAGTTTCCTCAGTCCTGAATTTAAAGGAAAACTGTAACCCAACCTGAGAAAGCCTTAACCATGCCCTTGTGATCCTAAAAGATGTGCTGCACAAATGTAACCCTGGTTATTCAAAAGTAAGCTCTACTGACTCTAGTGGAACTTGTTGCCTTGTAAACATGTTCAGGAGTACAGCTATTGCTTCCACTTGATGGAGTTCAACAGTAACATATCCCATAAAGTGTGCTTGGATACAGTTGCCCTACTTGTTAGTTTAAAAATGTCCAATAAATTATCTAATTAGAATAATAGTGGTTATTGCTTCACAATGTGGTCAACAAAGTCTGCTTTACTTCCTTTTCTGCCATGTATGTAGAGGTGCTTGTTAATAATGTCCTGAGAGTCATATTCATCAATGTTCTGACTAGGTATTTAATCAAAAACTTCTTGAATCCTGAGGCTGCATTTAAAAGCATGTTAAATTAATAATTCATAACACATTTATACTTTAACCTCTGTTCCAATAACAAGAAATGTAGAATCTATTATTTAAAATATAGTATTTGTTGTTTCTTCTGACAAAGGTCTGCTCAGAATTCTGCTGCAATGTAAAAAAAATTGTGTAGCTGTGAAAAGAATGTCATGAGCAAGGAAAGAAGCCAATTCTCAGATTACAACTTAATGGTGTTAACTGGCAAATGGCGAGAAACATATCTGAATTCTGCAAGTAAATGGTATGATAGAAAAATAGAATACAGCAAACTGTTACAAGCAAATAATTGCATTTAGGACAATATGTGGCACTAAGTTCAATAAGATTCAAGGGATGTGAGTAGAAAATGATGTTTTGGCTGTGAACTACATGTGCTCATAGACTCTATCAATTAGAGTGACTAGGTAAGATAGAAGAGAAAATTCCTTTATGCTAAATAGTTGTGCAATAGAGAGAATTTCATCAGGTGAAATTTTTCTCACTGATGCATCTCCATAATGTGACAAGTAACATACAGTATTCCAAATTATCTATCAACACTGCTATATATTCAGGACACATATGACATATATGAGAAGGGCATATATGACATGAAATGAACAAGCAAAATAAATAAATATACCTGACTACCAATGAATGAGCTGGTCAGTAGTCAGATGATGTCTCTTGACACTGGTGATGTCAAATACTTAAGAGAGCTGAATATAAATTTGTAAATTCATTTCAAAATGTTTGGGTATACACACATAAACAAATAGACAATGATGTATGCATACTAGACATGTCCTTAGAAAGAGTGGGAGAAGTTAACTGAAGTTCTCATTTAAGCATGGGTAGTGTTTAAATACTCAATAGCTCACTGAGGTCAGTATAACAACTGTTTGATACATTTATATACTGAGCTGCAAGAACCTGGATTCCCATCTCGTGTGTCCCTTTTCTTACCCTGAGAAATGATTCCCTGGCTCAGACTTCCTTAACAAAGGATCCAATATTCATTCCATGTCTGGTGAATTGAACTTAGCTTGACATTATTAGCAATCTGTCTCTCTTAAGAAGAGAGCTTTATATGACCGTTTGTAATAAGATAAAAACAAATGTTTGGCAACAAAGCAGACAGTCATAGGATCTCTGACATCAATCACTCAGTCTCTGAACTATATGATGTACCTATGTTTTGTGATAAGGTGATTAATTCTTGGGAGGCAAGCTATGAGAAACCTAGGGAGCATAATAAAAAGTAGATACATCACCCCGCCAACAAAAGTCCGCATAGTCAAAGCAATGGTATTCTCAGTAGTAATGTATGGCTGTGAGAGCTGGACCACAAGGAAGGCTGAGCGCAGAAGAATAGACACCTTTGATTGTAGTGCTGGAGGAGAATTTTGAGAGTTACCCTGGACAGCAAAGAGAACAAATAAATCGATCCTGAAGGACATCAACCTCGACTGCTCTTTGGAAGGAGAAATATTGAAGATGAAGCTAAAGTACTTGGACACTAAATGAGAATAGAGGACTCACTTGAGAAGGCCTTGATGCTAGGAAAGATCAAAGGCAAAAGGAAAAGGGGCTGGCAGAGGATGAGATGGCTAGATGGTATTGTTGACACAATGGGCGTAGAGCTGAGTAGGCTACCGAGGATGGTGGAGAATAGGGGTGCCTGGCGTGCAGTGGTCCATGGCGTTGCAAAGGATCAGACTCGACTATTCAACTGAACAACAACCTCTTACATCTCAGTCTTAAACTTCATTAGAATTTGAAAAGCCTATTTGTTTTAGAAATGTTAGAATCACAAAGCTCAGGGAAGCCTGTATTTATCCATTCATTACATGCCTAAATACAAAGACTGTAAATCAGTTAGTTGCATTTCTGAATTTAAGCATATCATTAATGCAGTAAACATGGACCTCAATATTTCCCGGGGAATATGCCATGTTTACACTCCAGAACACAATTTGCTTTCCTTTCTCAACTGGTAATTTTTCATGTACCCATGGGGACCGGGCATGCTTGTATTTTTCTACTTCTTGCTTACCTGAAAGGTTTTGCAAGTGCTAGCTAGTTTTAAACTGATGTATCAGCAAGTTAAAAGGGCTCTCTAGGTGTAACTGTCTTATTGTTGTATTGACTGTGCCCTGCTGACTGGCATAATATCTTGTTTCCATTGGCCTTATAGGATTCCTACTACTACTCTGTCTGCTGAAAAGTCATGTTTCTGCTACAGTGACCGCATAATTGCTTCTTGGAGGTTTCTTATCAAAGTGTCCTATAAAATTAGATAAGAACGATATTGGCAAAATTTTAGAGAAACTAGTTAAAATGCTAGAAGGAGTGGCTCTGTCATCTATAGGAGCCATGCACCAGATGACCAGAGAATTCTGTGGCACCTTAAAAACGAACACATTGATGATTGCACGAGCATCTGTGTACTGTAGCCCACTTCATCAGATGTGGTAAATGTAAAGGTTTCCCTTGATCGAAAGCAATAGGTATTATAAAATCAGGGACCAAACCCTACACTAAACCCAGTTGCCTCTCCACTTCTACTCTGGCAACACTATTCCAGTGCCACATGCAACTTCAGGGATTCATTTATGTGCCTGTCCTACTATGTGATAAATGCCATCTTCTGTTCAGCATTGCATTTCTGTTTTATCCATACATAGAACGAAGAGGTTGATCTATATGAAAATGGGTTAAATTGACATTAAATTTACCATATTTATCATATTTGGAAAATATTTGGAAGACTTCAGATTCTCCAGCACACCTTGCCACTAATCTCAGAATGGCCACTTGACCATTTTTAAAAAGGATATTAAAGAGAGATTAGAATACAAGGCTACTAAATTAGAATTAATTAGGAAGCACTAATCTATCATCAGAGATTTGAACATGTCTATAATCCCACACTCCAACATGACTAATGTATGCAGTCCTTACATTTGGAATAATGCTGAATGCATCTGGAAAAGTCAGCTGTAGTCTGTGAAAGCTCACATGCTACCATACATTAGTTTGTTTTTAAGATTCCACAAGACCCTTTGTTTTTCCCCTTGCAAAAGGTTAACATGGTTAATCCTTTGGAAAGCGTACAAAACGCAGTGAACGATAAGCTCTCTGTGTATGGCAGTTCTCCCAGCAAACCTCAGGCCACCCTGTTTTGAACAGGGAACTAGGCCGTGAAGCAATCTAACTCAGCTTTTTCTCCAGACAAGCCACATTTGAACGTGGGTCTCAGCATGGAGAATTTGAGGAGGTGAACTCAAAAAATTCTAAATGGCACACCTCTCTGAGAACTTGATAGGAACCTAGCATGCCTTCCACATTTCAGTATGCCTGTATATTGTACACAGGCATGTTTTAAAATGTTTATTCATTGAGCAAAGACATGGTACTGTATATGTAATTCTCCAGACATTGCTGATGAACTACTACTTTCATTCCACACCATCACCCAGGCTGGCTGGAGCTGATGAAACCTAGAATCGGAGCAACATTTCAACAGTCATTGTTTCCTCAAGCCTGTCGTAGAAGCTTTCTTGAGTGGTTGGGTGGAGGGAGGGAGTAAGAGAACAATTACAAAAATAAATCAGTTGGGAAATTCTAAAAACCATACTACTGTATTTATTTATTAGTTACTTATTTAAAGGATTTTACCTCGCCTTTCTTCGTAAGAGGATATAATGTGCTTACATCATTAGACAGATAACTGAAAATAATAAATAGTTCATATATTAAAAAGTAATTAACATTATTTAATAAAAAACACACAATAAAAACAGGGTTTTTAATGCAACACGTTATGCAGGTATTCACTGGTGATCACATTTCTTTGATCATCCCTTCAGCACAAAAGTAATTCATTCAAAAGGGTGGCTTTTTCATAAGGGTCTAGTTGTCCTCTGATAGATCTGTTTTGGGCTGCAAAGTCCATAGTATTAACAATAGTGGTTTGCTTGTTGCCCTGTCTCACATTTCAGAATTTACCTGAAATACTTAATGCTTGCTGTCTTTGTGCAGAGCTCTTTGCATTTGCAAAATGTTCTAAACCTTCCTGCACTAATTGACATTGGCAGATTGTTGCATTTCTTCTAATGGATTCTCTGTTTCTTGTCAATGTATGCCATATTTTCTGTGTATGTGTTTGTTTTTCCCAAGCTGTGGTTTTGTTCCTTTTCCTTCTTTCCCTCCAACCTCTATTTGCTGGTAGTGGCATCAGCAGTTTTTCATTTCAGGCTTCTCCAAACCATCCATCTTTCTAGCTGGTTTGTTGGGGCAGGGCTGCCTGCAGGTAAGGAGCTACACTGGATCAGCTGAGGGGAGCCATGCCATCCACTCTACCCTAACCCTAACCTTATCCCCAGTTTTTTTGCGCGTGCAGACACCTGCTTTCTCCCCCTCCCTCCTTGTCAGGCAGTGCCTGACAATGCTGCCATTTTGATGTGACCAAGGTTTGCTGCATTTATATTACAGGATTGAGCTGACCTCTGACCTCACATCCCTGTAGCAAGTACCTTAGGTCCTCGGCCACAAACATTCTTGCAAATCTTTTTGGTAAGGAGACAATGCTTCTTAGAATTAGTGATACCACTTATAACCTCTGCTAATGTGATCTGAAACTAAAATTGACCATGTCCTCCTCTCTTCCCTGCACTTCCCACCTCCCTCCCTCCCCATTCATAACTAATTAATTAGCCTTCTTCCCCTCTGTGCCCCATTTCATTTACCATGAGCACCACAAATCAAAAATAATGAAACCGGGGATGCTAGTCTTTTCCTAATGAAACTTGTGTTGGCCTTTACCATCTGCTCTCTGGTTGATTTTAACTCAATAGGAAGAAGCAGTCGTTGCCCCTGGAGTTTGGCACCTCCTCCCTTAGGATCCTTCCATCAGTTCTTTGAAGCCATGGTTTCCTATTAAGAATAGTGAAACCTGCCTCCCAAATTGGAATAGCAACATTTTTCAGTCCGAGGAGCAACCCCTCTGACCTGGATAACATTTCTTTCCATTTTGGCATTAGGATTGAGCTTCTGACTGTAAGCGCTGGTCCCTTTTATGCAACTGTCCACCCAAAATGGAACAGCATTCAGCCAAATGGAGTTACTGCTACTTGGTAATGGACCATGGGCTCAGCAGGCGTGGGAAATACCTCCCCAAGCTACCTACCCTACTAATACGTAACAGTGCTAATAGAACTATTTTTACGTATAAAAGGCTGGGAGATGGTGGCTTCCCAAAGGCCATGTCTCTAAATTTTATTGAAATACAACTGTTCAGTTGGAAATTCATGCTCTTTAACTGCTGTAGGATACCAGTGGCACTATCAAATCTAAATTATCTCTTGATGATAAAATGTGTATAGCTTGACATATAGGTGTGAAAAAAGGAGGCACTATTAAAAAGAACTTGCTCCCCAGAGGTTCAAGAGATTTTAATTCTAGATATTTTAAAAAAAGGATATGGAAATGTTTTAATAATAAACATTAAACTGCACTGTCCAAATTTTCAGAAGCACTTCACATACATTATCTCAGTAATCTTTACAACATCTCATGAAGTTTGTTCAGTATACTGTATTTTTTGACCATAAGACTCACTTTTTTCTCCCCAAAAGGGGGGGGGGGATGAGGGTGTGTCTTATGGTCCAAAAGTTCAGAATATTTTTTTTCTTGTTTTCCTGCTCTAAAAACTGGGTGCGTCTTATGGTCAAGTGTGTCTTATGGTCCGAAAAATATGGTAATTCTTATCCAGTCTTCAGGTGGCAATGATTTATCTAAGGACACGTGCAATTCATGTTCAGAGATGAAATGTGATCGCAGTGTACCCATTTAATTAATGTCCCAGCCTGAGTTGAGACTTGAACAGAAAACAAGTACCCTTGCTTGCAGCTGTGCCTGTAATGTAAGATTGAAAATGGCAGGTGATGCTCTCAGGTTTGGTTTTCAGTCTACACTTCCCAGATTCCCAAGCCAGTTCTGTCAGTCTCTGACAGAGCTAATGTTTATCATCTGGTAATTGCAGGAGCTCAAAGTGTTGTTCAAGGAACAGGAACAGGAGCCACTGCAAAATCTGCCAATACTGATTGTGTCCAATAGAGACATGAAGTGTGACCTACCCTGGAGACCTCCACTTTCTGATAATAAAATATTTTAATCTTCAGCACACACAAAAAAAAAACCATATTAAACCAATTCAGCACTCTACAAGACATATTGTGGAAAGGTTGAGTGGGGAAGGGGTATTTTTCAGAGCTGCTTTAAGTCAGGGGGCCAAGGAAATGTACAAGAACAGCAAAGCCAGAAGTTTGAAGAAGAATGTATTTGTGGTCATGCAGCTTAGGAGGGTAAGCCAGGAGATCAATTCAAACGTTTAAAAACTCACCAGATGATTGAACAAATGGGGAATTAAGCAAGGAAGACAGACACAGTTCCAACAGCAATAGAATGGAAGTCAATACACAAGCTACAGTATAAGGTCATGAAAACTAAAGTTTCCACATAAAGCAGAAATAGGAAAACTAAGCCAGTCTGGCCAGGTTACCCTGCTATGGTAATAGAGTAGACCATACTGCCAGTGACTCAACACTGACCATCAGGCAGCGGTTAACTAACTTGACATCCTTGAGGACTAGCAGCCTTGGTAAAGTCCACAGGGAAGGATGATGGTTCCCAAGTGGATTAAATCTCACTTGAATCCATCTTGATGGAGAGCAGCAGCTTCATCAATACTGACCTGGGGCTGAGGAGGACTTTGCAGTCCAAAAGGGCTCAGGACCAGAAAGTGACTCGCTGAGCTGGATCAGTAGTATGGAGGTCATGCTATGATGTGAAAGACAGATGAAAGGCCACAGCATTCTATTTGTAGGACAGTCTTCATGGCTGATCACCATCATGATTGCCGACAATAGGAAACTGATATAGCACAAGAAGAAGGAAAATTAAACAAGGGGTACCTTGGCAAAGTTACCTAGCTGCTCTAAGAATCTAGGTATATCACACAGGGTCTGTGTGATCAATTTATCAGGCCTTTTGCCACTTTGGCTTACTTCCACCTGAAGACCTTGGTAAAGAAAATTCAGCATGACAGCTCAGTGGCCACAAGGAAAAGCTGGGTTATTGGATCCACAATAGCAAGTGGGCTTCAGCAGTTACTTATTAATGTTGGCCGTGACATATTGCAGATGTTCCAGTGGAATCCATGAGGCTCTGTGGCATAGAAGTAGCATTTTGTTTGTAGCCACAACCTACAGTCTACAAGCCGAGGAGGAGGAGGAGGCACAATTGGAGCCCTTGAAAGAATACCGAAAGGATTCCCAGAAAGTTGGAAATTTTGGACTTATTGAATTTGGATATTCTAACTTTACACAAAATAACTAGGAATTTCCTTTTTTACTTAGACGTAACAGTTCCTAGGTCCTTGGTTATGTCTTGAACTGTTAATTTTATACCAGTCTTTGACTGTGAATCTAACTGAATAATAATAGAACTGTAGAGCTGGATAGGACAAACAGTGGCGTAGTGTGGGTTCCAGCCGCCCGGGACGTAAGCCAAATTTGCTGCCCCATCCCCACAGCGGCCTGTAGGTCTTCTGGGAATTGAAGTCCAAGAACTCCCATATGCCCAAGTGACATTTTGCCACCACAAAAAAGTACCACCTCCCCACCCCCCCACCCCCACCCCACTACACCACTGAGGACAAACTTCCACTTAAAATACATTAGTTCATTTGACTTTGCAAGAGAACAGACACTCAATTCCAGCCCTAAATACACTGTTGGAAAATACCTTCCAACTGGCTTCAGTGAGATCTTCAATAAGTATGTATTTATAAAAGATTTAGCTTTTCTTCCCCCAACTCTGCTCACCAGCCTGGATATTTATGTAAAATCTAGAATGCATTTTAAAAACAGGGTTCTAAAGCAGCCCCTATAACTGATTTGCAGATTATTTAGTTTATCTCCAGACTGATTTGGGGTGACAATTAGTTCCGAAGCCTTTAAGAATTCATAAAATGATCTGATTCTAGATGTGCTCCTTTCAAATGTTCTGGTGGGCGCCCTCTGTATATCATAAGTCTTTCTAGCTAGCTTGAATGATGGTTGGTAATCCCAGCTGAAAACCTCCTTTGCCTTGTTTACATTATGTGGGGATATTCCAGTGATGGCAAACCTATGACATGCATGCCAGAGATGGCACTCAGAGCTCTCTCTGTGGGCACCTGTGCAGTTATCCCAACACAGTTCATCCCACCCCTCTGCCCAGCAACCCAATAGGAGTGTTTCTTTCCTCCCCTGTTGCTGTGTTGGCACTTTGCGATAAATAAGTGGGTTTTGGGCTGCCGTTCAGGCACTCAGTCTCTAAAAGGTTCACCATCACTGGCATATTCTACCTAGATTTAAAATTATTCCAGATTACATCCATCCTCCCAAATGGCTCTTGGAATTGTATTTTGAAAGCAGTTAGCTTTCACAGTACTGTCAGCTCCTGTGAAAACTACAGTTCCAAGCAAGGGTGAGCCTTGGAAGGAGAGCTGGCAGGAAACCTCTACATATGGATGAGAATTGCTACACTAGGCAAGGAGGAATGCGCACATATTTGCTCAGTCCACAGGCTGCACTTTCTTCCTAAAGTCCTATGTAGATGAAATTGCAAATTTTTAAAAGAAAGACATGTAGTGCCAGATTCATTCTTAAACCTTAGGAAGACATCAGATATTGCAAGGGGAGAAAAATGCCAGATTTTAAGAGCCAAATATATGCTTTCCTTTGCCTATTTTATGTTTCCAGAGATAGGGATAAAATCTAGTGTTAGCTCATGTTTTCCATTTTGACCTAGAAATTTGCATAGCTATTTGACAGCGAATTTTCCGCTTCCGAAAGAAGAGGAAGAAAATGGAGTAAGTGTTTGACCCTTCCCTTTGCTCTTAAATGAGGAAAGCTTGCTGGCCAGATTTGGGTACCACAATCTGAAACTCAAAGCTTGTATAATGGAAAGAACTGTTACACCCTTAATTAATAATTGTGTGCTATCCCGTGACTTAAATCTGAGTGTGCCACAAGCTCAAATTGAAGGAGGTCCAGAGTTTGCTTGGTTTATTTAAAGACAATATTGCCTTTTCCCACTTGCAGTTCTCCACCGTTGCAGATGATACTACCAAATGTTACCCTGACAATAAGTCCTCCTAACAGGACTAAAACAAAAAGAGGTATCAGAGGATTAACTGTATCAGGATATCCATCTTGCCAGCTTCCCCTCCCGCCCACAGTGTTAGGCATTCAAAGCAGTGGGAATACCTTGCAGCAAATGCCCTTTTGGCATCTTCCAGCTCTGCTCTCCAGTGCATGCTCCCACTATGTCTGCTCCTCCATGGTTTCTGCTTGCTGACTCCTTACATGTGTGTGTATGTGTGTGTAAGCTTTGGGAAGGGGAACAACTCCTCTTGTTGTCATCTGCTGCCCTCTTGCTGCTTGCAATTGCCTTCTCCTCCCACTACTACTTCATCAGCGGCTTAGCTTTTCTGTCCAGCATGGCTCTTCTTTGGGATAAAAGAGGATGGTAAGTTTCTGTTCTTTTTTTGCTTTTCGTCTTCTGCAGCATGATAGACTACCTGAGGATGGAGATACTACTGTGCTGTCACCATAGGAAGCATAACAGCACAGCCATTTGTTTCTGTACAGCATGCATTTTCATGCTGTTCTCACTGCTAGCCAATGGGCATGCCAAGGGCACAATGAAGGGATGGATGTGTCAAAGCAACAGACACTGGTGGATGGCAACAAGGGGTTGACGAAGAGAGCTGTGTACTATGTGGCCTCCAAATGAGGGTGTTTTCACATGTTTTGGAAGCTGTTGACATATTACCAGTCTTGAAGAAATATCCAGTAGCTAGACCACTTTGATTTTGTTTACAGAAGGGCAGGCATCATTCTTTGCTATATGAGCATGTTTTAGACCAAACCAGAGCCATAGTCAGTAACTATTGAGTTTCAGTTATGTGATTTTTCAGCAGTGCCTCTTCACTGGCAGGAGGGAACTGAATATAACTTTAACTTTTTAAAATACACCGTGGATTAACTGTATAAGGATAGCCATCTTGCCAGCTCCCCCTCCTACCCACAGGGATTATGAGTAGAGTCCAACCACCATCTGGCTGCTTCTACCCTGAATGCTTTGAGGGGAAAATTCATCAGCAGTAGTGGCAGGTATCAAGATAGAATCCCAGCATGTTCTTGGGATCAGCAGGGCTGTAGCCAGGATTCTAGATGTGGGTGGTCGAATATTTTTAGGTTGGGCAACAAAGCCTCTTTTCAATGCATTCCTATGGGAAACCACAATTTGCCAGGGCGAGCAAATGGCTAACTCAGGGTGGGCCAAGCCCACCCTGGGGGGGGGCCTCTGGCTACTGCCCTGGGTACAGTTGGGTTATCCTGTTTATCCTGTATTCATTATGCATGATTTTTTATTTGTAAGCTACCTAGAGTTAGGTTTGCCTGAGTGGAGTGGGATATAAATATAAATAAATAAATCAGCAGTCACTACTAATGAATACTAGCAACCCATGAAGATGTATTTGGGAAATAACTGCACAACAGTGGACTGCACTATAGTTTAAGAAAAAAGAATATTATTTTTGGAAACTGTTCCTGGGATATCATGAATCTCCCCAGGATTCTATAAGGCTTTGATTGGTTAAGTTGTTCTATCCATATGCAGAGCAAACATCAACAGAAGCTCTGTAGGGTCAAGCTCAAGCACATGTCGTATCAACCCCCAAAGCCACTCTCCCAAGGAGGGACTACAGACAGCTGTTTTAATGCATATTGACAGGGTGGTGGTAGCAATTGTAAAGTTCAAAAGTGTTAAATTGCCCCTTCAACACAAAGCTACTTTGAAATAACATTGACATTCGCACAAAGAAAGCTGGAAACAAAATAGTGTTCTTAGGGGAATCAATTCCTAGCCTCAGTAACAAAGGAATGCTCTAGGGCAGGAGTTCTCAACGTATGGCCCATGGCCCAGATGTGGCCCACAACACCATTTCATGTGGCCCACTACCACCTCTGGCACACCAGGAAGTGTCATGTGTGGCAGGCAAGGCAAAATGGCCATCTGGCCCCTGAAGCTGCCTGAGGTAGCGTGACCCAGCCCTCAACTTGAAAAGGTTGAGAACCCCTGCTCTCAGCCAGTGATGGCCAACCTTGGCACTCCAGGTGTTCTTGGAAGCCCAAGTAGGGAGGCAGGTGACAGAATCCAATTTGCTGGTAACACAGATCTGGAGCTCTGAGCCTACAAGCTATAATGCCACTGTATCATTGCTTGGTTGTCCATTTGCTATGCATTTCTTAAACCCAGTTTAGCACAGAACAAACTAGCTCAGGGTTTCTCCCATCCATGCAAAGGCTTCTTTAGACATAAATTGAAATTGTATGGAGAGGACAGGGCACAGGAGATTATAGTGTCCTTGGGCCAATGGATTGATGCCTCTTTTGTAAATGCAGTGCAAGGTCCAAGGGAAAATAGAAGGAATGCTGCTTTGAGATCTTGATTCTTTGCCATTTCTGCTCAGCTTTGTTTTTTACCGGGTCTCTAGTTCATTTGTGCTACACCTACCGATCCTTCATCCCACGACTTCCAATGTTCTGCTTTGTACTGATCCTTCCATGTAGCAGCCTGTCATCCTCCACCTGCTAAAATGCTAGCTTTGGTGGTATACTTCTTTCTTCTGTGTCACTGAGAACAGTAAAGATTAGAAGATGAAGAAGGAACCATAGGAAAACTATTGGGAAGAAATGGGGATATAAGCAGCCATCAAGGGATTATGAGCAAAGTCCAATAAAAAGATTTAATTATATTTCTACCAACCTTTGTGCAGTGTTTTAGAACTGTGTTCTTATAAAGAAGAATCACATCTGATTAGTCATCTGTATTGCAAGACATGATTGTATACAATCATTGTACAGTAAAACCTCATATAACACTAAAACCTGGTTCCACAAGTCTTGGTGTTATATGATTTTTAGTGTTATCTGATGCATGTTAAAATCCTATGGGATCCATAGAGATACATTGTAACCACACAGGCTTTAGCGGTTGTTATCTGAAGCATCCCATAGGATCTTAATGTTATCTGATGCAATTCTTCCCCCCCCCCCCAGATTCCTTAATGTTATGCGATTTTAGTGTTATTCGATACTAATGTTATATGAGGTATTACTTGATAATTCAGGTAAAATCTCATCAGAGTAGCTTAAACGGGCTTTGGACTAGAGAGCCTGTGAATTGTCCAGAAAGGCGCATGGGTTATCAAGGGAAAATAGGAATAAGAATGTATTTTGAAACCCCTACAGTAAAATGTCTTCTGTCCAATAAACTTGAGTTGTGACAAGCATCCTCTTCCTGTATATAAAGAAAGATAGGTCACCCAGAAGAAATCAGAATCTCTTGATAGAGATTTGGAATTGCTTGACTACTGATCAGCTACGCTAGTGACTTCTTGGCCACAAGACTAATTGACCTAGACTGTGAAAACAAACTTTCTTGCATGAGGTTGCCCACATTCTCAGTAGAGCCAGAAATGCACTTTTGTCTGAACAATTTAGGATTTCCAGATGCTTTTGGCTGTGCTTCCCATAATTCCACACCACTGGCTGTGGCTGGGATATGTGGCCTGAAACATCTGGAGGTCTACATTTGCTCACTCTGGCTACAGCCCCCTTCTCCAATCTGGCATCTCCCAGATCTTCCAGGATCCTCTAGTTGACTTAACTATTTACTATTAACATAAACATATGTTTTGAAAAAATCACTAATAATTATTCATACAAACCAAGTAAGCAACAATTTGTTGACTCCAATACATAGCTGGGGTTGGACTGTACAGCAGAAAAAATTAATCTGGGATCACATTATTTTATGGGTGATACACAACATAGCCATACTGTTTATGATTATTGGTTGTCACTGCCCAGGTTGTCTCAGCAGCTGTCTTTAGCAAGTAGGTGCTCTGATAGTACAGTACTTATGTAACAATACTTGCTTAACTCATGGAAAACATGTGTAACTGGGGAGATGGGGAAGGAGATAATTTATACATTTTGGAAAAGGGTTGTACTACCAGAATACCTAGCTATGCACTACATTAAACCTTCAATTGAAAGCATAGTTTCCTAGAGCCACTGAAAAAGGTTTCTCAAAGCTGTGGAATGGCCAAAGTCTTATCTCAGTATCTCAGCAGCATCTTTACCAGGTGAGAATCATAATGTACTAATCAGTTCAAAGACTTATCATTATAATTTATTTACTACTACAACTACTGCTAATGACATTTATACCACACCTTTCTATTAAAGGATAGGGCTCAAGGAAGCTTACATACTTTTTTAGAAGAATAAAGCAGATGTAGCTGTATGAATTTGAGCAGGCATGGATCAGGAATCATGTCGTGGGATATCCAAAGGTGAAATGTAAGGGTGGAACTTCTGCAGGTATCGATGGCACATATCTTCACCACTGGCTACAGTTATTTCAAGGGATCCTGTTTTCAGACTATAGAGCTAAAAGAAGTTAACAAATGCATATTACAAACCGAGAGGTTTTGTCAAATACTGTACTCCATTTCTTGGGTTTGGACTATCCTGCTGCAAAGGATGAAGCAAATATCTTACATTTATGGCACCTTTTCTGCTAATAACTGCTTTACGTGTGTGTGCCCCAGTGACTCAGAAACTTTCCTCAGAACTCTTTCCTTGCACTAAGTTTTGTTTTTGGTCTCCACTTATGACAGAAAATATGAATAGTGCTCCAAAAGTGACATGACTGAAATGTATTCTCTTTATTTTCTTCTTGTCTCTCTTTTCAGAACTGAAGACTATATGAAGTTATCCCTAGACTCTTCCTAAGGCTTTTTCCTTTGGCAACTTTTAAAGGCTTGAGAAAAAAAAACACCCCAAACCTTCCAGATAATACATAAACAACTGAAAAATTAATAGCCCCTCAAAAAAAGCAAGACTTTTTTCTTTGGCTGAAGCTGAGTTCATCAGAGTTAACTCCTGTAATGTCATGGCTGGAGAAAATCAATGTGTTTGGGCCTGAAAATTAAATGGGTTGGAGAAGGTGACCAATAATATTTTGAGAAGAATCTGTGAAAATTAGAGTTAAACAAAACAAACACACTTTGCTATGTCTGCTGCTCCATATTTGCTGCATCCCAAAACCAAGAAATTCACCAGAGAGAACATGGACAAACTGCCAGTTATAGTAGACCAGTCCAGTTACTATATCAAGCTATTTTGACCAGTTCACCTTGGACCAAAAGCTGTCTCAGGAGCTCTAAAGACAATGCATTGAGAATTTAAAGCCTTGTGAGTGGAGGTTTGGTGGTATGAGATTGATTCTAGCGTATACTCAGTCTTACATAGTAATTTTTTGAAGAAGGAGTAGTTCTCTATCCTTGTAGAGGGAACTGTGAAAGAAAGAAAGAAAGAAAGAAAGAAAGAGATGATCTGCAATGCAATCCTATGGCACTCTGCTCAGAATTAAATTCCAGTGGTGTTTATTCATAGATGCAAGCATAGGATTGCAGCCTTGATGGAACAGTCTTTGACTGTTTTTCATCAGTGAGGACGAGAGCTTTGTTACTGTGCAGTAGCCAGAGCCTTGATTTTGTTCCCCAGAATGGAATTTGAAGAAGTAAACCATACAATGTTTGGTGTCCTTTGAACTATTAATTATTCATTTCTTGTTTAACATTACATATATATTGTTTGGTTTTCAATCCCACGTCACTGCTTATTGTCTTTCATTTTTGAATTTCTCTTTATTGCTTGCTTCCCTATAATAGAAAAATGTTATAATATATGTACAGAAAATCTAGTCCCTTGGGTTACATCGCCAACACTGAAACCATAACTGGTTTCATGTGTGTTGAAACTACACTGTTGGGCAATAGGTATTTTCATCTGTCGATGGAATATTTCTGTCCTATACAGATGTAAGTGTGGAAACCTTTCAGAATTTCCCATTTATAGACTGAAAACAGGTTCATTCTTTCTGGACATTTTATGATATATCAAGCCTGTTGAAAAAAATGAAATCTGAATTCTTTGTATATACTTGAAATTATTGATCTTCCTTGGAGCACCCAGGTTTGAGGAACGTTTTTCTCTAGCATATTTTTAAGGGCTTATTTAGGGGGGGCCAGGAAGCTTTGGTCATTTTAAAACAAAAGCTAAGCTTCTACTACTGTATCTATTTTCACTAGCATAATATAATTTGCAACTGAATACTATTTATATAAGGACACTTGGCTTTTGAGATACTGAATAGCATCCACTCTGCCTCCAGTTTGCATTATGTGATAGAGTCAGTACTTCAGACACCATTAACTATGCAAAGAATGCCTTATATACAATACAATGTTTCAGTAAATAGCAATACATGCATTGTACAAGATAAAGGACTAGTGGCAGTGAGCAAAGCTATCTCCTCATTTATGTCAAAAATGGCTGTCTGGGTATTTTTTACTTTTTTTTCAAAATGTGAAGATAAATCTTATACACGGGACTATAATTTCTACTGGCTTAAAATGTATTTTGCCATTATTCAGTCCAATAAACCTTAAATAGTTTATATGAATGGTCATTGTGTTTGTAAGTATGCACAGTATGTGTACTCTTTTGCCTGCAACTGCTGTGTTTCAAAGATTGCATCAGCAGACAATATGTTTATACTATTTTTTGGTTTGGGGAATAATACAGTTTTTATCTTGTACAGTAGGAAATATTATCAGACCTGGTTCTGATAGAAGACATTAAAATTATCGGTTCATTTATGCCAGACCAGATTTGTCAATTGCCTCTTCCATAGCTCTTTCCCTCTTTCTTATGTGGTTTTATCTGTTGTTTCATAGTTACTTGGGGTCTGCTCATGTGATTACAAAATACTGTACTTTATTTCCTGGAAAAGATAACCTCTCTCATGCAAGAAACTGAGAACACATGAATAGAGTGTGCCTGAACAGATACAGGCAAAAATAGCAATAGCAATTACATCTATATACTGCCCCATATCACTCATTTATTTTATTTTAAATAATAAGGTTAACTGTTACTTTTGAATAACTAGAATCTTCCTGGCGTTTGTGCACCTTGCCATGGCTAATTGCAGTTCATGGGTTGTGTCAGGAGGTATGCTGGTTGTGCAGCCAGGCACAAAACTGAACATGTGACCAAGATGCGCCTCAGCACCTTGTCCGTTAACTTCAATCAGCTGTAATAAGTTATTCAAACCTTATGAGAACAACAGTAAGATTCTGTCCAATGGCTTTTGTTACTTTAATTCACCATTGCCCATTTTTAACAAATTGACCTGTCCATTAATTTTGTAAAGCTTTTTGTAAACAGTGGGAATGTTATTCAAAATTACCTCTGCTGTACAAGTCCTGCTCTACCAAGAGGAAATGATAAAGTGGATGGGAGAAGAGTGTGTTTCTTGTCACATGCTAGCAACTTGTAGCTAATTTTTTGAAAAATCACAAAAAACCCACCCTAATTTGGTTACTTTTGAGAAGTGGAAAAAGAAAGCATTATTTTAAAAAACAATGTAACTATAATAGTAACTAACTACCTTTAGGGGCCACGGAAGTAAAATTATAGTGAATGGTTTTAAAAAGCATCTTTCCATCTAAAGCAGTGTTTCCCAACCTTTGGTTTTTGGACTTCAATTCCCAGAAGCCTAAGTGAATTCCCCAAAGCACTGATCAGCCAATGTACTGACTGAGGCTTCTGGGAATTGAAGTCCTCCGGGGGGGGGGGACACCAATGATCTAAAGCCACTGAAGCTCTTTATAAATTGTTCCTGTTTTCTTAAAAGTCTAGAACAACCAATCACAAATATGTAAGAGCCAAAACATATGGGCTGTCAGTGCTGGATTAAGCAATAAAGCATGTATGACTATAACCTAATGATTTTCAAAGGAGGAAACTGAGCTTTGTTTGCACATCAATTTGAAAATCTTGAAGATGTGTCCCTGCCATGTGTTTTATATATACAGTACACTATATATGGATACTGGTATTATTTATTGTGTGTGTATGTGTCTATACACACAAACAATGAACACACACACCACCCAACTTAGTGCAGATACTGATAATTACCACCAGCAGCTGTGAAGTTGACTCTTATTCTGTTGTGGTCTTAAGAGCATCAGTCTCCATGTATTGATACTGGGGCCTTGCTTGTAATAGAGGAGTCTTAAACTGTCAAATCAATTAATGAGTTCATACATACATTGATTGCATTCTACCCAGAAATGTCCATATAAAGAGGAGGGCACAAATTAGTAACCATGAATGCACCAAGCTGAACCATATGAAGTCATCCCACCCTGGAGATTGCTATATCTGGGAAAACATGAAATGTGGGAAACACATTTTATTTTTTCTTCTTCCTTTTTGGACATACTATGAAGATGTGACTTCTGTGGATGACAAGAAACTCAAGCACACATATTGGCTGAAATCCTGTTGCATGACATAATAAGTTGCCCTAGAGTAGTCCAGTGAATCATTGAGAATTTGGTGAGTCAACTTATCTGTAGGTTCCATTGATTCAAGCAAGTCTGCTCTATTTGTGACTTATTTTAGCACAGCAAGCCATAACTAGAGTAGGACCATTTGAATAAATTGAATTTATGGAGAAGCTGACTTGCCAAGTTCCAACTGATTCAATGGGCCTTCCCTAGGGCAATTTACTATATTAATCTATAGGATTTCAACCATTATCTAAGAAAATCTGTGTACAGTGTCATTGCTTTATAATAATTGAAAACATGTAAATCAAGGTTAAGATACACTTACTACTTGCAACTAAAGTAGACTCCTTGAATCACTTGGATTTTACACATATGTTAACTTACTATCCAGAATTGATTCAGTGGGTCATCTTTAGCTGAGACTAGCAATTACGTAGATTCTCAATTTCTTAGATCAGATTAGAATACAACCTTCTGTTCAATATGCCAGGGAATTTCATGCAAATGGTTTTTAATACTCTTAATCTATTGTTAATGACTTCAAGGGCTTTGTTAGCCATATGCTAAATAAACAAATAAATCAATCAACCAGTGTCACCAGAGACAACTGTAGCAGCCAATAGTTATGAACTACAGTATCTTGTCAAAATCCACTAATGCTGCTCAAGGGACTTTACAGCTGATGAAGAAGTGTCATCTCTATTTCTCCTCCCTGTTATTGTTCTTCTCTTCTTGGCAGGATTCAGAGAAATCAGCTGACTGCCATCTTCAGCCTCATAAAGGAGAAAGAAGATATATTTGGGGAGATGTCTGAAAATGACATCAAAGAACAGCTTAGGCTTTATGACATATAGACTGTAAGTTACCCAGCTGGATCATCCTTTTCTCCATCTTTTTGTCTACTGGACATTCCAGGTCTTTAAACTTTCTGCATGAGTATTTACTTGCTTTTTCTGCCTTCCGGAATTATCTTTTCCCGGAAAGAAAGGTTTTTGGTTGTTGCTGGCAAGTAAAGCATTTCCATGGCAAAAATTATATTTAAGGTGGAATATACCAACCGCTGCTTCAATCAATACTCCCAATGGCACAGCAGTGTTCATGAAAGGAGGTGAATCTTGATGTTGCAACCAGGTACTGGTATATGACAGACAGTGGCAATGTTATACAAGCTGTCTCTGAATGCATGTGATAACACAGTGGGAACATTATTCAAAATTATCTCTGTTGTACAAGTGCTGAGTATAAAAAGGGCAGTTCATTTATTAAAAACACATTATTGTCCAGACATCAAACAGCATCAAATCTTCAACAACTGGCCAAAATCCTCTTATGTAGCTAGACAAATAGCAAAAAATTTGGTAGTGAATTGCCCCAAGTTAAGAAATCATTATAGACATCAGTTGCACACCAAGTCAGACAACTTGATATCAACTGATGTCTGTGGTGGGCAGTTAAATCCCAAACATTATACCATTTATGTACCAGTAACATAACTATGTGAGAGTATCTGGGTCATTATCTTCCCTTTCTTTTCTTTCTACATTACTTTTAGTACTGCATGAAAGAGTCAAATTCCAAATATTGCCTGATTTGAAAGACATTTTGAAGATCTCATTCATAGGGCCACTATAAGTTGGAGATGACTTGATGGCACAAAACCACCACCACCTGTTTGAGCTATATTTCTTCATAGACTATTTGTGTACAGTACATCATAAATATCAAACCTACCCTTTTCAAAGCAAGTAGTAAGTGGTAATTACTGTACTTTGTTAATATCCAGGGTTGGTACTGTCATGAGCAAACAGACATACTGCTGAATGTTAAGAAAAGCTTAATTTTGTATTTTTTTTCTTAAGAAAATGTACCCTTTTTTAGAGAATAGCAAGTAATTTTTCTTAAATGCTTGTAGACAAATTGTTTAACAAACGTGTTGTAAAATCTATCCAGGGATCAATGTGACTTGTCAGTACTTGCCCAGATCTTCTCTCCTCATCCTTTTGAAAATGCCAGTGACATTTGCTCACTTCCATTCTTCATGGACTTCGCCTGTTCTCCAGAAGTTTTCAATCATTACAGTCAGAGGCTCCAAGATTGCATCTGCAAGTTCCTTTAATATTCCACTGAACTCTCGGGCAGAGTATACACTATATAAAATTATCTTCTGTGGTCTCCATTCTGATACTAGACTCTCCTTAGTACAGCACTTACACTGGAAATCAACAAATGGTTATAATGTATTTGTGCTGATAGATTTTTGAAACCGTGTGAGAGAATTATGCCTACCAAACCTTAGACAAATGGGTTTATTTATTTATTTTTCATACTTCTATACCACCCTCCTCACCAGGGCGACCCAGGGCCGTCTACAACACCATTAAAAAAAAACCACACAGTACAATACAATCCCATCATCCCAAAATCCCAACTATAAAAATTTAAATTTTCAAGATTTTTAAAATGGGGATGTGTCTGCATACGCTCTGTATGTTTCAATTTCTGATATTGCTAGCATTCTGAGCATGGGAAAGAGGAGAAAGATAGCAATCAACTGAGGCAACTTTGATGGAATTTTAAAGGCCAAGCCATTCTTGATGGGCAAAGGATGAAGAGAGGAAGAAAAGTGAAATAGGGTGTGCTGAAATCTTAACTAGCATCAAATCTTTCTGGGCTGGTAATGCTATATACCGTTTTGTGCAACACTACACAGCAAGAGAGATAACAAATGGCCTCTCTTGACTCAGAGAGAAGAGGTGAAAAAAAGGACAGAAATCCTAATTTTGACATAAAACTTACTCAGCTTAGTCCTGTCATTATCAAAATTGCATAGCATGGAAAATAACCTTTTTTTGGACTGCAATTCCCAGATTTCTTCTAGGAAGCCATCAGATGCCAAACTCCCTGTTCATGCCTGATTTTGAGCTTCCTAAAGCTTTGAGATGTGGTGTTGGAGGAGAGTTTTGAGAGTCCCCTGGACAGCGAGGAGAACAAATAGGTCAATCTTAGAAGAAATCAACCCTGACTGCTCCTTAGAAGGTCAAATTGTAAAGATGAAGGTGAAATACTTTGGACATCAAATAACAAGAGAGGGTTCATTTGAGAAACCTTGATGCTGGGAAAGGTATAGGGCAAAAGAAAAAGGGGGTGGCCAAAAATGAGATGGTTAGATGGTGTTGTGGATGCAATGGACACAGAGCTGAGCAAGTTGAGGAGGATGGTGGAGGACAGAAGTGCCTGGCGGACAGTGGTCCATGGGGTCGCAGAGGGTCGGAATTGACTGCCCGACTGAACAACAACAAAAGCTTCCTGGTTTTGGCTGTCCTATAGAATAAGGAGGTCTGGTTGTGGTGGCAACACAAATTTCTGTTACTGGTGTAGTTATATTAGCCACTAGGAAACCTAGCCTCCTCACCCCATTAACTGCTCAATTTCTAGTTGCAAGGTGACAGGGCAGACCATTTGTAGCTTATTCATCATCAGTGATCTCCATGTGGCTGTATCGACAATTTCTTGGGAGCTGGCGAGGATAAGATCACAAAACCTTGCACTGAACTGCTTATGTACAATTCAAGGGGGCCCAAATCATCTTGCCCTATTGTGCTAGTATAACACAAGAGGTGTAATGTTAAGAAATCACTGTAGACCAGTGGTTTCCAACCTTTCCTCCCCATGTCCCACCTAAGCATCTCAAACATCCTGATGCCCACTCCATGACATATAATTCTCATTATTCAAAAAGTAAATTCCTGTTCGCATGGAGGAAGCCTAAAATGCAATTAACTTGGTCTAAACATTCTCAAATTGCCCCCTTAAAACCACGTGCCCTATATTTGGAACCATGGCTGTAGACATTACCTGTTGCTTACTGAGTTGTAATTCAGAATGCAGCTGATAATGTCAATACAGATTACCTAACTTCAGGCAACTTGCGTTCAAAAAGTGCACTATTTTGCATAGCTATGCAAAAAGATTTTGGCCAATGAGTTAAATAAGATTACAGCCCAGGAAAGATTCACAACATTCCTATGGAGGATCCTTAAATTAGGCTGCATGCTGCTGAAGCACAAATTTATGTTAAGTGTCTTTTGTTATATATAAAAGACACATAGCTATAGTAGGGCAATGCCAGTAGCAGGGCTGCCCGAGAAAAAATGAAATATCCTCCCATACTACAGTCCTAAGAAAGATCCTTTGGCTAAAGGCACTATTTACATATGCTGTAATTTGACCACATTTATAGATGTTTGCTTTACTGACTACAAGAAAGCTTTTTACAAATCTGACAAGGCACAATCATGGAGTTTTTCTTAAGTTACAATATTGATTCAACACAATTTCATACTCTTAGCAAACTGTGCTGGCAGCAAAAGCTGCAGTGAAAACTAAGAATAAGATGACAGAAGATGTACAAATGCGAACAGGAGTATGATAAAAATGCATACACTTGCCATAGCTTCACAAACTGGTTTGAGAATATTTTTAGAAAAGCACTTGCTAATTCAGATCAATATATAAAGAAAACCAAGATCATGGCAACAGGCCCTATCAGTCCCTGGAAAATAGATGGGGAAGAAGTAGAAGCAGTGACAGATTTTACTTCCTTAGGATCAAAGTTCACTGCAGATGGTAATTGCAGCCATGAAATAAAAAGGTGACTGATTCTTGGGAGGCAAGCGATGAGAAACCTGGGGAACATAGTGAAACGTGGAGACATTACATTGAAAACAAAAATTCGCATAGTCAAAGCAATGGTATTCCCTGTGGCAATGTATGGTTGTGAGAGCTGGACCATAAGGAAAGCTGAGTGCAGAAGAATAGATGCCTTTGAGATGTGGTTTTGGAGGAGAGTTTTGAGAGTCCCCTGGACAGCGAGGAGAACAAACAGGTCAATCTTAGAAGAAATCAACCCTGACTGCTCCCTAGAAGGTCAAATTGTAAAGATGAAGCTAAAGTACTTTGGACATCAAATGAGAAGAGAAGATTCACTTGAGAAGGCCTTGATGCTGGGAAGGGTGGAGGGCAAAAGAAGAAGGGGGTGGCCAAAAATGAGATGGCTAGACGGTATTGTGGATGCAATGGGCACAGAGCTGAGCGAGTTGAGGAGGATGGTGGAGGACAGAAGTGCCTGGCGGACAGTGGTCTATGGGGTCGCAGAGGGTCGGAATCGACTGTGCGACTGAACAACAAAAAAATTCAGATCACTGCATCATTGTTGATGGAGACGTTATCAACAATATTCATTATCCAGACAAAACTGATTGCCACCTGACTGTTAAGAAGCCCTGCAAGATGGAGCCCTTGGTGGTGCAGTGGTTAAACTGCTGTACTGCAACCAAAAAGTTGTGAGATCAATCCTGATGGGACTCAAGGTTGACTCAGCCTTCCATCCTTCCAAGGTCAGTGAAATGAGTATCCAGCATGTTGGGAGCAAAGCGCTAATCAGAGAGTGGACTAAGCACAATGGGGCGGTATATGAGTGTAATTGTTATTGCTATTCCTGTGTCAGTGCTTTTGCTGAAAATGACAGCCTACAATCGTTACACATTGCTTGTGCATCCAGCCAGCCAGCCACTGCAATCACTTAGACTAGCCTTCCCCAACCTGATGTTATCTGCGTGTAGTGGGTCCCATTTTCCATGACTCCCACCCAGCACAGACAGCTAGTTGTCCTGGGGAACAGGAAGGGTTTACTAAAGTTTGATCCAAGACCCTGCGGAAGACATGAGGGAGTCAGGAACACATTTGCAAGGAGCCACAAACTCCCCAAGCTCAGGGGGATCATCATCAGCGGGGGATACAGCAGGTTTGCCCCAGTTCGCCAGAACCGGTAGCAGAAATTATGCCTGGCCTTCCCTACAGCCACCATACCACACCCACAGAGTAGGTAGTGAAAAAAATTGAATCCCACCGCTAAATCATCTGAATTACAAAGGAACTGCAAGCTCACTCAGTGGTTTAGCTCTGGTTGTGTGTGAGTTGGTTTCCCCCATGTGTCTTCTGGACACTTTCAAGACATGTGAAGAATGGGGCTGCAAGTCACTAAAGGTCGAAGAAAACGCGTAAAGGGCAACCGATGGATGACACAGGGCGACACGGATGGAAAATGTTTGACTTGTGCTGCACAGAAAGTAAATCGCCTTGGAGGTCAATGACGTGATCGGCCACTCCTGCCACCCTGCCTTAAACCTGATTTTTCTAAGCCTCATCGTCACTAAGTCCTCTCCTTGCGCGAATCCGCTACCATAGAGTCCAGGCAAAAACCTAGATCCACCTCTAGGTGGCAGCAACAAGGCGTCTGCTCTCGCTGTATATAGCAGTGAATGTAGTACAGATGCTCCCGTCCACCTTGCCTAGTATTCCCTGTGCGCATGTGCTATCTGCACATGTGTAAAGTTTCTAGGGAGGTATTCCTTGTCTTGGCAAGACGTGCAACTGCCGAAATGAAGGCACCTTCTGTTGAGTTCATTCTGCAGTTCCTTTCGCCCTGACTTAATGTGAGAAAGATTAGCCAGCTACACAGCGTGGGCATTACTAGGGTACACCCGATTGTGGTTCAAAACCACCACAATCTTCAAGGAGGGTCTTTTTGTTTTTGATCTGACCACAGAGTTCCATGTGGCTCAACATGGAAGCAGGAGTGACATGAATCTTTCAGCTAGGGATTACCGGCCTACGGGCCAAATCCGGCCCATGCATATTGTTAATCCAGCCCATGGTGGCCATCCGGGCACCTCTAGACCTGCCCTCCACCAGGTCCAATAGTCCACTAAAGCAGCTTCATTGCAGATGCGGCTGAAAACACAAGTAGTGGGCATAGCCATGCCTCCAGCCCCCACAGCAGAGCACAGTGGCGGGAACTGACCCCTGGTGGGAAAATGTTGGGAACCCCTGCTTTAAGCTGTAGATCAGGGGCTGTCAACCTTTTAAAGTCAGGGGCCAGGTCAGCTCCCTCAGACTGCTGAGGGGGGCGGACTGTTATCCCGCTGTAATCGCTACCGTAAATGTGTGCAGCTGCCGTAAACACATCTGCAGCCGCTGCAAACGTGTCCACTTTTGGTGGAGGCAGCAGTGGTTGGAGCAAGGGCAGGGGCTGGATGATTTAGTGCCATGGGCTGTAGGTTGCTGACCCATGCCGTAGATCCTACTTACGCCAGAGTCCAAATGGCACCAGTTTTTATTTGGCATGAGCTAGGGGTGTGTGTGTGTACTAATTTCATAGTCACTGTTTATATAAATGTCTTAACTGTGGTGGCTCAGTGGTTAAGAAGCTCGCCTTGTTAGCTGGAAGGTTGGTAAATCAGTTCAAGACCCGAGTACTGCATGACGGAATGAGCACCTGTCACCTGTCCCAGTTCCTGCCAACCTAGCAGTTCGAAAGCAAGAAATTGCAAGTAGATCAAAAGGGACCACTTCAGTGGGAGAAGATATTGGGAACATGAAAGGAGCCTCATTCAGGCATCCCTTGAGCAGTTCCTCCAGCAAACCTTTCAACTCAGAAAGGACTTGTGTGTGCTTCTGACATGATTAAAAAAACATCTTTATTAAATCAGTGAAGAATATAATAAGAACATTCCTGTCCATCCTAAAGAGGTGGAACAGTATTTGTTTTTTTAAAAGGTGTCCTTTCTTTCTTTGATTCTTCTAATGCGAGACTTGGGAGAAATGAAAGGTGTCGATAGCGCATTAAAGCTGATGGAGCCTTTAAAGCAGCAGTGCCCATCAACTCTTTACAAAGCGAAGTCCGTTTTTAAACAGAAGGGGTGGAGTGTTTAAATTTTATGTTGGCTTTGAAGCGTACACTATTTTACGCTTCACAAGTGTGAATACCAGTTTAGTCCATCCGGGATCTGCAAATCGGAGCGACAAGTAATTAATTGTGGCTTCTGGCAAGTCTTGCGTTACGGACAATTAATATCTTAAAAACGCAGTTGCGACAGGGCTGGCTTGAATCTCCAAATCCAAATGTAGGTAAAGGTCGCCCTTGCTTGAAAGCCAGTTGTATCCGACTCTAGGGTTCAGCGCTCACCTATGTTTACAGCCGTCTGCAATGTTTTCATGGACATGTGGCAGGCATGACTAAAAACTGGACCGCACAGAACGCTGTTACCTTCCCACCAAAGTGGTCCCTATTTATCTACTTACAATGTCTTGCTTTCAAACTGCTAGGTTGGCAGGAGCTGGGACAGAGACGGGAGCCGTGCAGTACTCGGGTCTTGAACTGCTGACCTGCTGACCTTTCAGTCGTCAAGTTCAGCGTCGAGTCACTGCAGTCCCCAAATGTAGACACTTGTCCCCAAAAGGTCACATTGGAATATAAATATTAATCCTCAGGGCCAGTGATGGGATGTAACAGGTTCTCACCAGTTCGCCAGAACCAGTAGTAACTTTCCCCAGTGTCCTGGAGAACCGGTAGCAGCTTTTGGGGAGAATCACCTTTGGGGCTTACCTTTTCACTGGTGTGCATGCACGCCTACAGTGCTTGGTGTGTATGCACAACTTCCTTGCTATCCTCCCAAGCGGGGAGGAGGAAGAGAAGCTGCTAGCCTGAAGCTCCCTATAGCCTGCTCCCCAGGGTAAGTGACTCATCTTTGGATGTGGTGTGTCTGTGTATATTTTAATGTGTATTTAATATCTTTACCTATATTGACGTACTACCACAGTTCCTAAAAAGGCCTGGCGGCCTGGTTTGGGGTTTTTAAGCAAAGTCTTGGAGTTACCTCATCAATAAGCTACACCTGTGCTGTTCCAATTGCTGTTCCAATTGGAGAACCCTTAAGGAGGTACAGCTGTTTTACATTTACATTAAGGCATATTATCCTAGAGCCTTGGTCTGCAAATGTGGCTCTCCAGATGTTCTTGGACTTCAATTCCCAGAAGCCCCAATCAGCAGGCATACTGACTTGGGCTTCTGGTAATTGAAGTCCAAGAACACCTGGAGAGCCACATGTACGATGACCATATCCATCTTGCAACATGGTGCTGCCCAGGCACTTATACTAACAGGTAAGTGACAGGTTTGTGTTTGGGGTGGGTGGGTGGGTGGATTTATGTTTGGGGTGTGTGGGTATATTTTAATGTAATATTTATTTATTTTATTTATTTATGGGTTTGTGTTGTGGGTGGGTGGGTTGAGGTGTATGGGTGTGTCCTTTTTTAAAAAAAATATTATTATTATTATTTTCTTTGGCCCCACCCATGACGTCATGATGTCATGTTAGCTCCACCCACACTGTGATGACATCACAGTGGGGTAGTAAGATTTTTGACATCCCACCACTGCTCAGGGCGCCACTAGATGATTGGAAAATTTTTTTAGGACGCATATGGAATTTGGCCGTTTAAGTCAGAACAAGTTAAGCTACTTTATATAGGGAGGATAAAAGACTAAGAAAAAGCAGCAAGAGGGATACAGAACGTTCGGGGGGAGGGGGCCGCCCGCCTCCAGAGCACGTGACCCGGATCGAGGCGGGCTTCTTAAGGCGCGCGCGCGGCTGGCGAGACCCGGATGGAGATTGCTCTGCTACGGTGGCCGAGTGCGGCCAATCCCGCTTCAGGAGGGGGCGGCGTTGATACTTCCCCCGCCCGTTCTGGAGGCGAGGTGGGTTTCCAAGGCAACGGGTGGGTGGCCGCCTCCCTTTCCCCAACGGTTCTTCCCGAGGGAGACAAACCGGAGAGGCCGCTGGGCCTCTGCGGAAGGAGGAGGCCTCGAGGCTTCTTCGGCGGCTGCCGTGTGGAGCGGGGAGGGCGCTGGAGTTGCCAGGGCCGAGGCCTCGGAGGCACCTGTTTTCCAGGCAGGCCTTTGCTTGGGGCCTCAGGAGTGAAGAAGGGGGAAAGCCAGGCCCATCTGAGCAAAGACCAGCGAGACACCTCCAGTCACGCCTTTCACGCCCATTGAGTAGGCCTTTCCTTCCTTTGGCGAGTATAGACTGAGAGACGAGTCCAAAGGCGGCCTCTTGTCACCCACCCCGCCCGGCCATGTTACCCGTCAAAGACACCAAGGACCCAAATCTCGTCCCCTCGAAGACTGCGGAAGCCAAAGATCCCCACCTGTCCCTTTCGAAAGCCTTGGAGGCCGTTGTGGCAGCCGGGAAGCGTGGCTTGCTTGGCCCAGCGGCCATGGAGGCGGCCGCGGCCATTCCTGAGGTAAACCAAGGTGGCCCCGGCAGAGGGGTTTCTCAGGAGGCTGCCAATGCAATCCCGCCACTTTGCCCAGACATAGTGGCGGTGAAGAAGAAGAAGATCAACGAGTCACGCCCCTCTTTGATAACTATAGTGCCAACAACAAAAGGTAGGTCAGGGACGACGTGAAGGTAGCCCTTGCTCGAAAGCAAGTCGTATCAAACTCTAGGGTTGTAGTACTCCTCTCTGTTTATAGCCCTGCTTCTGCCAGCCCAGCAGTTCGAAAGCAAGAAATTGCAAGTAGTTAAATACGGACCATTTTGGTGGTAAGGTAACAGAGTTCCATGCACTCCAGTGTCTAGTCATGCCTTTCACATGGCCACAGAAATGTTTGCAGATGTAGACAGCACTAGCTGTTTAGCTGTAAATGGAGATGAGCACCATACTCTAGAGTTGGATACAACTGGCTTTCGAGCAAGGGTGACCTTTACTAAGGGAATAGTGGATAATTTTATTTTTTATTTATTTATTGTTCACATTTAGTATCCCGCCCCAATCGGGTAGACCCGACTCTGGGTGGCTTACAGCATGCATTACCGTCATAGGACATAACAATATATAGAACCTTAAAAATTCATAAAAATTTAAAACATTAAAACCGCAAAGCAGATAAAAACAGATACAGATACCATGTGGGGGGGAGGGATGGCTACCCTTAAATCAGCCATCCTAGGTGGGAACCTGCGTTACTGTGTCCCCACACTTGACCCACCAGCCAGGTCTTTAAGCCCTTCCGAAAGGGCAGGAGCTCCGTCTGCAGGCGCAGCTCTGTCGGAAGGAGGTTCCAGAGGGCCGGGGCGAACACACAGAAGGCTCTCTTCCTAGTGCTCGTGAGGTGAGCCTCCCTAGCCGATGGAGTAACAAGAGAGCCCCTCCGATCCGCCCTGGTGGGGCGGGCAGACGTTCTTAGGGTGACGCGGTCTCTTAGGTATCCTGGCCCACTACCATATAGGGCTTTAAAGGTAATGACCAGCACCTTGAATTGCACCCAGAAATACTCAGTATTCATGATAGAGGGGAGAATCTTAAATGAGAAACATTGAAAGCAAAATCACAAACTATTTTAGTGAGAAAGAAATGCAGGGGTTCCCAAACTTTTTATGCTGCAAACCTGACCCCACCACTTGGACAGTTGAGCGGGCTGGTCACGTGGTTCCCCCTGCTATAAAACACATCTGTGGCACATTTGCACAGGGTCGGGCGCATTTTATGGCTGTCATGGACACATCTGCTTCCGGAGCGGAATCACAAGCAACATGAAATGGTGTTGTGTGGGCCATAGGTTGACCACCTCTGTTCAAAAGAAACAGCACACTACATAAGGGTTTTTGAAGAAGCTGAGAGTTTAAAAAAAGGCATGCTTAAAATGAAAGTGTGGAGAATGGCAGAAGGTATAGAGGACAGAATGGATTCAGGATTTCAAAATAAATGTTTAAAAAGACATTTTGGAGCTCCATTTGGAGCAAGGACAAAGAATCAGGTTCACTACGTGGGGGAAAAATAGAGATATGCTAAAGTAAAGAGAAAGCAAATGTACTCTATCCATCTTCTCAAGAGTATACTGTTAAGGAATGCATATTTCAGGTCATCATGGTATCACCTTTTCCCTCTTCTTTTCCTGTTAAATGGCTTTGTGTTCCATTTTGTACATGCTAATCCTGATGAAAATTTACTTTGGTTACTATTTTATGTTACTAAATTTTTCATGAGTTTCAATCTATTTAAGAGTCTAAAAAGCTTGCTGCTTAGCTTGTCTTTGGTTCTCCTATAGAAGACAATAATGGATGCAAATCATAACAATTAATGCAAATTGTCTTTGAATGCGGGTGGAACATGAAATTATATCTGATTTGAGTTACCGAATAAGTAAATTTAGGATTTCATGTTTTGGTCACACTAAAATTTTAGGGTGGCAATGAGGTAGACTTTCCAAATTATCCCTAATACACCTGCTAGATGAGAGCCTTGTCGAGGCATAGGGGCTTGAGCGGACTAACTAAGCAGTGTTGCCCATTTATGTCAGTGATGTTAGACTGGGCCGAAAACTCACCAAAGTATCCTCCCTTGGGGAAGGTGAAAGCGGAGGGCACAGATCATGGTCCACCTAGCTAGCGGGTGACGTGATATCTAAATAGCAAAAAGCTAGTTTGCTCGTGCAGAATGTTGTTGCTGAATAATGGCTCCTAGATGTCTAAGGTATACTGTCTTCTCTTTTAAGAAAGAGTCTGTCTGAAAAATTACTTCCTATAAAAGCAACTTAATAGTGAAGAAAATTATTAACATGTTCTGTCCAAATAAAGTCAAAGTTAGCTTTTTTTTATGACTACATTCTTTAGTCTATTCCTTGCTTACCTTGTGCAGCAGTGGCTCAGAATAAGAAGGATAAGGAACGTTCTTGGTCCTGTAAATTAAATCTTCTGGTTGAAGAAAGCAGTATCGCTTATATCACTTACCTTCCTAGCTTACCTTTCTGACTGAATTGGGCTGTTCCACTTGCTCCTACTCCATTCCTTCAGTGGCTTTCCAATATTAACAGGTTTCTGACCATTTCTAATTCAGATGCCTATTAATACAATAGTACCTGATCTGAAAGTACAACTGACTTGCTTGTTTTTAATTTTGGTTTTAAAACATACAGTACTTGATTGAAATTGTTCAGTTTATTAATATTTTACTGTTTTAGCCTTATAGTAGTAAACATATACAATGGTACCCCATAGAACAAAATTAATGCATTCCATGGGACCTTTCGTTCTACAAAATTTTCTTAGTGCGAAGCATCTTTCCCCATAGGAATGCATTAAAAACCCAAACTTTAGTTCTGTACCTTAAAAAAAAGGAAATAAAATCCCCAAACCCCATGGCCCTACATTAAAATGTTTAAAACATCTACCTACCTTGCCACCCAAATACAGAGTGGTGAAACGCGGCGGCAGTGGAATTGTGCACTTTTTTCATCTGCATTTCCAGCCTTGATGGCAGTGATGGGGTGGGTGAGCATTTTTGCTTTCTCTTTGGCCCAAAAAAAGGCACTTCCAGTTTGCAGACTCACTTCTGGCTTGTTGTATTTTTTTGAGATTTAGGCCTTTAGGACCCACAAATAAACAAACAAACCAGAAGTGAGTTTTACAAATGGGAAGTGCCTATTTCGGCACTTTTTACAGGCTGAAGAGAAAGAGAAAATGCTCTCCCACCCCACTGCCACCATCGAGGTTGCAAATGCAGCTCAAAAAATGTGCAATTTTGCCGCTACCACTAAGGTAAGCACTGAGAATAACCTTTCACTGTACCAAAAAAAATGTAATATAAAGCACAAATTTTCCTTGATTTCCTTTTGTAGTACGATTTTTTCATTGTAAGAACCCTTCATTGTAAGGGGTTTTACTGTACTACTAAGTGGCAAGCTTATATAATGTTTAAACTGAAAGGACTGAATTAACCCAGCATGTTATTTTCAGGTGAGGGAAGTCTACAGCCTGCTCCAAAGGAGGTCTGGATATGTGGCAATTCTGTAGTTGTGGCTGCAAAGAAAAGAGCACAGAGTCAGCCATATGGATCGCAATTGGGCATCCCAACTTCAAGGGCACATGTGTATTGGCGTGCAGTACAAACAATGAGATGGGAGCAACTTTTGCCTGTTCTGCATCAGAGTTATCATCTCCAATCTTCGCCATCCATTATAATAATT
Source organism: Furcifer pardalis (assembly GCA_030440675.1). NCBI lineage: Eukaryota > Metazoa > Chordata > Lepidosauria > Squamata > Chamaeleonidae > Furcifer > Furcifer pardalis. The sequence continues at coordinate 55,559,145 of CP126893.1, read as the reverse complement.
CACGTTGGGGAAGACGATCTGTTGCCTAAAAATATCATTTCACTTCTTATGGCAATGAAAAATGATTTGGGTATTCTTAAAAGAGCACTCGGGCCACGAAAGGAAAAGAATTTACAAGAAGGTGCTATTATAATTTGGTCTTCATTGTTGCCAAAGCAAGTTTGGGGGAAAGACCTAAACCCCGAAGATATGGAAGTAGCAAGAATACAGGTAAACACAAAAATGGCAGCCCACTGTAATGAAATTGGTGTGCACTTTCTCTCACATAACCTATTCACCTCTAACAATACAGACTTGTTCTTACCAAATTCCAATGACCTATCTGATGCAGGAGCTGATCTCTTCATAGCAGACCTGAAAAAAGTCTTAAGGTTCTACAGCTTTTATGGGTGATGGAAGGTGATGGAAAGATGTGTTTAGCTTTCAGGGTTGATTGCTTTCTTGTTCCCTCACTTAATGTTGCCTCACTTAAATCTGGGATAGACTTTCTGCCCATACGAATGTTTAAACTATATTTTACATAGACAGGTGATCTTCTAGGTTGATAAACTTTCCCCTTATTTGGGAGACTATGTATGTGGTAATGGTGAGACCAAAGAAGGATAAATAAAAGAAACTGATCTACCTTGCCATAATAAAGAAATTAAATATATGTAACTGAATGAACCTGAAGAGGCAATTGACATATTAAATGTTATATTGGAAACAAAGGCTGAAACTGGGAAGCCAGCAGCACAAACTGCAAGGTACTTGATAAAGAATTATTAGGAGTCTACCAGCATGTGCTTTTTTTCACATGTTAAGATTATATGGGAAGGCATATAAGAAGAAACGGATTTTACATATGTAAAGTTACCAGCATTTGATTATCATCAAAGGAAGCAGCAACAAGAATATATTAGGTGAAATCCTTTGGCTCAGTTACGTAAACAGTGTAAGGTTTAGATCCAAATTGCTATAAGTTAAGAAATCCACATAAGCATCATCTATTGCATGCCAAGATGTGGCATGTACCAGATAATGTCTCTGGATTTCCCAATTTACATCTATTTTGGTTTCAGAAGTTACACTGTTTGCATAACTCTGCAGCAGGATTTCAGCCAATATCACATTGTGACCTAATCCAATTACAGTGGAACCTTGTATAATGAATGCTTTGTATAATGAAAAATCCGTACAATGAAGCATTATATGAATCACCATTGGCAATACCCCATACAGTGGGGAAAAAATTTCATTGTACAGGGTATCACCAATGGTGATTCGTATAATGAACATTTTCTTTTCGTTATACAGTGCATCGCTCATAGGGATCCATATAACGAAAAAACCATATATCGAAGAGCTCTGGGACAGTTTTTTCATTATATGGGGTTCTACTGTACTTCTTTCCTAGTGAAATGAAACCTATTGAATCAATTACAGAATGGTGAGTCAATACTTATATAAATTGCACTGTTTCAGTGCTTGAAATCCTGTTGCTTAACAATGTAAGTAATCGTAGAGTAGGCCCATTACTGTGATTTACTAAGTTAAGCAACAAGATGTCAGTCATTCGGTCTAATTTACCTAATAAAGATATTGGATTATCCATTAGAAATAGATGTTAGGATTCCACCACTGCGTCAACCCCTTGACTGTCGTCCTGGATTATAGAACTTGCAGGAGAAAATCTGTTTTACAACTTCACTACCTGTTAATATCCATAATTAACAACAATTGCAGATAGCCTTGTTGAGAAAATCCAAACAATAGAGGAACTGTGGTATCTTTATTAGGATGGTGCAGCTGTTACAAAGCAGTGGACTAGATATCAGAGTTCACAAAATTTTCTCAGGATGGATGTTAAGCAAAAGGAAGGTGGGAATAGGAAAAAAGTTTTTGCTGTTGATGACATGAGGAAAGGATACTATGGAAGCCCTTTCAGTGATATATGATGGTCAGCCTAGACATAGTGATTCAGAAAGCGTTTTGATAGTTGATTAAGTTAGTGTATATCAGTTGTGGATTATGATCTGCATAAACTCGCTGCTTTGGAACAATTTGTTCAAATAAAAGTCTTATACTGTATCAGTGTCACAGTTTTTATAATCTTTATTCATGCCAGACGTGCCACCAGCATACAATAACATACAAAGTTAAAATTCAGTTTTTATAATGATCAAAAATAGTTATCACAGAGAAACAGCCCAATCTTTTTGTTTTATGTTTTTTGTAACTGATTGCTAGTAATTTTAAAATAACCTTTCTTTGTCGTTATTGTGCTATAAATTTACAACAGGGATTCTCAACTTGCGGCCCATGGCGCCATTTCATGTGGACCCCTCCACCACACTCGGAAGTGCTATATGGTGGAGTAAGGGCAAAATGCCCATCTGGCCCCTGAAGCTCTCTGAGGGAGCATGACCCGGCCCCCAGCTTTAAAAGGTTGAGAACTTCTGATTTACAAATTATCCAGCTAAAGCTGTCAGTTATGTAATGTTCAAAGAATATCTCCATCATTTTAGTAGGTTTTTATTAAAATCATTATGGAACAAGGAGAACCATACAAATTTTAATAAAAGTTCAGTGAGTGTTAATACTGTTAAATTTGTATATTTGTATTTATTGGATTTCTATACCGCCCTACTTGGTACAACCAACTCAGGGCGGTGTACAACATAATATACAGTCATCCAATAAATTCCGACAATAAGACAAAAATAACATACAGTATAAAATATCACAATATAATAGCAAAATAATAATAGTAGCAAAAATACAGTCCAGCATTGCAAAAATAGTCAAGTGTCATAAATATAAATCATCAAAAGTCACAAATACAGATATCATCAACATCACAAATATAACATTTGCCCACTGACAGCTGTTCTTAGTCAGCCTCTGAGCCAAGGTAGAAGACGCCCAGAGGAAATGCAGGAGCGTCCTCTCCCTGCCACGGTCACAAGTTTCTTTTGCCTCCGGGCCGCGATGGAAAGGGTTAAAGCCTTCAAAATATATGTGAGGCAATTGGCTAGCAGTCTCTCTTCCAGATAATTTTATAGCAGTCATGGAATTCTCCAGCCCATAAGGGGATATGGGTTGATGATACCAACTTTTGGAATGATACCTACTTTTAAAATTCTGGACATTAAGTGTAAACATTGTAATGGCATTGAAATAAAACTTTAACTCTACATAGTGCCTTCTAGTGACATAGCTTTGCAGACTTTTACATAGATTTGATGCAATAATTTTGACATTGATTTGCCAGAAAAACTGTTTCCTTGGGCAGGGATTTCCTATCATTAAAGCAATTTTCCTCCAAATTGTGGAAATTGTAATTCCTTCTAAAATGTATGACTAAGACCTTCAGAACCAGGTAAATTTTGTATCTGGAAAATGGAATAGTATTCACAGAAGCATGCTAGACGTGTAGAGAGAATTATCGAGTAATTACACATTATGGAGGAATTGGAACCTTCTAGGTAAAGGTAAAGGTTTCCCTTGCTCGAAAGCCAGTCGTATCCGACTCTAGGGGTCAGTGCTCATCTCTGTTTCAAAGCTGAAGAGCCAGCCCTGTCTGCTTCTGCAGGCATTTCCATGGTCATGTGACAGGCATGACTAGACACCAGAGTGCACGAAACGCTGTTATCTTCCCACCGAAGTGGTCCCTATTTATCTACTTGCAATTTCTTGCTTTCAAACTGCTAGGTTGGCAGGAGCTGGGACAAAGACGGGAGCTCATTCCATCCTGCAGTACTCGGAAATCGAACTGCTGACCTTCCACCTCCCAGTCAGCGTCTTAGCAACTTGAGCTACTATGGGTGAAATGCAACAATGTCTTGACTGTATAGCAATTCTTTAATATCTTAAATGTCATATTTCTGTATAATAAAGTTGTATAATCCAGACAATGGTAACAGAGTTTGAGGTATTAATTATAAAATTGGAAGAGAAAAAAGATTACATCCAAAAGGGTTAGTTAGCAAGATTTATAATATACTACAGAGCCACCAACCATGAAACAACTTAAAATCAATGTGGGGTGAGGAATTAAAGATAAAAGTTAAAGAAGAGGAATGGCATGGCATCTGGAAACAAAAAATAATTAAAAATATGTCAGCATTAAGGAGAATTCCTACAAAACAATTTGGACGTGGTATTTGACTCCCAGTACAATTAAGGCATTATAATCCTAAATATGACATGAAATGTTGGAGGTGCAAAAAGGAATTGGGAACATCAACGCTTGTTGTGGTATTGTAATTTTGTAAAAGAAATTTGGAACATAGAATAAAAAGTCAAAAGGGAATTGTAAAGAAATCCAATTTTAAGGAAATGTGGGGAATGTTTCTAGACTATGCACTGATAAAGGGGAAAGGAAAAAACCAGGCCAAGAACATGTATCATTCTGGAAATAAGAATACAGTAATACCTCATATAACATTAGTATCGAATAACACTAAAATCGCATAACATTAAGGAATCTGGGGGGAAGAATTGCATCAGATAACATTAAGATCCTATGGGATGCTTGAGATAACAACCGCTAAAGCCTGTGTGGTTACAATGTATCTCTATGGATCCCATAGGATTTTAACATGCATCAGATAACTCTAAAAATCATATAACACCAAGACTTGTGGAACCAGGTTTTAGTGTTATATGAGGTTTTACTTGTACATTACAAATTAAAGAGATTGTAGAATAAATAGGGTAAAAGATACATACCTATTGTCTTGCTGGGTGTAGGGAGCACACTGTATTTTTGTATATTGTATAGTGGTTTTTTAATTTTTTATTGTAATGTGTAATCGTTGGTATTTTGTATTTAAAAAGTTAATTAAAATGCTGTTTCTGTTACTTTTCTTCATATATGTTATCCTAATTCTCTGCCTTCTTTGGAACGAAATTGTTTTGTTGCTTTTCATCACTGAGTTGCTGTCCATGGTATTGTTGGTTAGTTTTGTTCAGGTTTTCGGCTTGTTTTTGTCAGACTTTATAACATTGATTAAACTGCTTCAAAGTTAGTTTGTTGATATATGGTGACTTCAAGCTGGCTCTGGAAATAGCTCCTGTCATCACAAGCAGTAGTAATGTCACTCTTCGTCAGAAGGATTCTTCACTTAATAAACAAAACCTTTGTCTACTTGAAATTCCCAGCTCCTTATTTTCTTTTTGCCCAAACATCTGAGTGTCAACTTTCGTATAGATTGCTACAGTTCTAAGGGAGGCACAAGCATTTTGTTCTCTAAAATAATCAGAGCAAACCATAAACACTTTGCAATGTCATGTATGTCATTATGAAATAAGTATGGGTTATGTATATTGTTATAGTAATACAACCACCTGAACTTTGTCATATGATTTAGATTTAATGTATGGTTTTCTTACATTTATTGCTTGCGTTTGTTATTCCTAGACAATTTTACATAACAGTAAATGTACACTTGATAGTTCCAACATTGGAATGGCTGCTGAAATTAATGAACAACTGCATAGACGAATGTAAGGTTCCTAAATTGTGGAGACAGTCTAGAGCAGTGTTTCCAAAATGCTGGTTTGTGGACTTCAATTCCCAGAAGCCTAAGTCATTTCCCCAAAGCACTGTTCAGCCAATGTACTGACTTAGGCTTCTGGGAATTGAAGTCCCCCTGTGGGCTGTGTACCCCTTGTTGGGAACCACTGGTCTAGAGCTGTTGCTCTATTGAAACCCAGCAAAGACCCAAATGAGCCGAAAAGCTACCGACCGTTGTCACTCCTTTGCCACCTTTATAAGGCACTGGAATTGATGATTCACAACCTTGAAATGGCTACCTCACCTAGTATTTCCTATGCGCATGTTTTATGAACACACACACGGACCCCCTTGAGTGAATGTATTGAAGCCTACAAGACTTTTCGCTTATGTACATACATGTATAATTTCTAGGGAAGTGTCTGGATGTGATCAGGGTTTTTGATTTGACCACAAAGTTCCATGAAGGTAGACCCTTGTTTTTGACTTTGAAACATTTCACTATTTTGTGCCTCACAAATGCAAATAATAATACACGTTGGGGAAGACAATCTGTTGACAGAAAATAACATTTCATTCCTTATGACAATGAAAAATGATTTGGACATTCTTAAAATAGCACTAGGGCCATGAAAGAAGAAGAATAGAAATTCACAAGCAGGTGCTATTATAATTTGGTCTTGACTGTTGCCAAAACATAACCTATTCACCTCTGACAACACAGACTTGTTCTTCTCTTATTTCAATGGCCTATTGCAATTGCTTTTCAGTGGGAAAAGATCTGGGAACATGAAAGATGCCTCATTCGGGCATCCCCTGAGTGGCGTTTCTCCAGCAAAAACCCTTTCCACCAGGAATAATTTCTGACATGAAATTATTATTATACCAAATTATACTATTTATCTACTTCCAATTTCTTGCTTTAGAGCTGCTAGGTTGGCAGGAGCTGAGACAGACAGGAGCTCACTCCATTGTGCAGGACTCGGGTCTTGAACTGCTGACCTGCCAAGCCTCCAGTTGTCAAGTTCAGCATCTTAACCACTAAGCCAGCACAGTCACTGTTAAGGTATGTGTAGGAGCCACCAAGTCAATGTGGTCAATTCTAGCAGTGGAATAGCAGCCACAGAATCAGTAGGACACTCAAGAGTGTTGAATTTAAAAGACTTCATTCAGTCTGCCTGTTTTAGGTGGGCGTAGCAACCAGATTTAGCCCTATATTTTGTAATTCTATTGTGGATGGCATCATTTACACAGGCATGTGTATGAGATGACATATTCCAAATGTTAAGCTACTCCACTAGATGGAGCTAACAATAAATAAATGTTTTAATTTATTTTACTGTACTGTACAATGATTCTTTGTTGGCCATTTATACTGATCTACAAATTGGCCTAGGTTTGATCTGATAGATTTATATGGCAACCCAACAACAAATGACTGTAATATTTATTTATTTATTTACTCATATTTACTATCCCGCCCCAATCGGGTAGACCCGACTCTGGGCGGCTTACATCATAGATTAAAATCACAGGTTAAAACCTTAAAAATTCAGAAGAAAAATTACAACAACGCAACAGATAAAAACAAGGGCAGAAAGGGTGGCTGTCCCTTAAATCAGCCAACTTGCATGGGATCCCACATTCCTAGGTCCCCACACTTGCTCCGCCAGCCAGGTCTTTAAGCCTCTTCGGAAAGGCAGGAGCTCTGCCTGTAGGCGCAGCTCAGTTGGGAGAAGGTTCCAAAGGGCCGGGGCGCACACAGAGAAGGCCCTCTTCCTAGTGGTAGTGAGATGAGCCTCTCTAGCTGATGGAATAACAAGAGGGCCCCTCCGGTCTGCCCTAGTGGGACGGACAGACGTTCTTAGGGTGACGCGGTCTCTTAGGTATCCTGGCCCTTAACTCGTGCCTTAATCACCTTGCATCTAGATTAGCGTAACATCTTTGGTCCAGGGCTGTCCTTGACGTGTTCAGAAACTTCAGTTCCTACCAAATGCACCTACCAGATTCTTTGTGTTTTCAAGTCTGCACAACACATTTTTTGAACCAGCTTCATAAGCTTCCAATTTCTTTCTGATCCCAGTTCAAGGCATCCAGCCACATTCTCTTCTGTATGACACTATCACATGGAAGTGTCTACATTTTGGGTTTGTTTGTTTTTTCATTCTGAAAGATTGAATAACGGTATGCCATCAAGTCAATTCTGACTTGTGGTGACCCTTTCTAAGGTGTTCTAAGTGGAGATCACAAAAGTGGTTTCCCCTTCTGGAGGTGCCCTGGGACTGTGCTGCTTGCCCAAGGCTACATAGGTTGGCTCCTCTCTCAGGAGGAACTATGGGGAATTGAACTCCCAAACCCTTGCTCTGCAGCCAGGTACCTACCTCAGGGTGTGCCTTGATTAGCAAAAATATATTACATTTGTGTCAGTTCTGCCCGGTTAAAAATGGATTCAAAGACCGTGGAATACTTAACTTATTGCTGAGGTATGCATCATCTTCCTAAAATGCAGGTTATTTAAACCACCCAAGAGAGGTAGTTTATTTTGCACCCATTTAATTTTATGTTTAATTTTATATTTTTCTTGTTTCTCCTCCCCACCCCCTTTGGTGGTGCAGTAGTTAAACTGTACTGCAACCAAAAGGTTTCAAGTTCAGTCCTGACCAGGGCTTAGGGTTGACTCAGCCTTCTGTCCTTCGAGGTCAGTAAAATGAATACCCAACATGTTGGAGGCAAAATGCTAATTAACTTGTGACCTGCCCAGAGAATCCACTAAGCGCTAGAAGTCGGAATATAAATGGCTTTGCTTTGCTTTGCTATGTCTAGGCCAGACGTGAAACTGCCAAAATGAAGTGTAAACATCTTTTAATTTGTTGTACACTGCCCAGAGTAGGAGAATATCCCATATGGGCAGGATATTAATAAATAAATAAATAAAATTCCTGAATCACTGTATTCTTCTGTGTGAACTAATGTGTTAGCATGTATAGTTTGCCCCATAAAATTTCCACTTTCCCCACTTTTCTGCAACAATTCACATTTACTTGCTTCCATGCTAAAGCGCCGTTACAATGTTATAACAGTTCAGTATATTTAAAAAAAAAAAACAATTGGTACCAGCTGGCAGACATGGAGCAGCAGCAAGGAAGGCTTACTCTGAGGGTGTTGCAGCTACAAATGGCATTGCACAAGGGTGGAGGTGGTGGATGGTCATCTCAATGCTGACTGGCAACAGTGATGGGAATAAGTTAAAAAACAAAATGCAAGAGAACCCTATGGGGGGGGGGGAGGCACCAGAGGGGAAGCTGAGATACTTCACTGTGACTGTGGCTGCAGGGTTGTAAAAAACTATTTGGACAAGGTTTTACAAAGAGCAGGTAAACCTTAGTCCAATTTTAAAAAGCTGAAACCTGATTCTTTTGACAGTCAACACACACCTTGCACTGAGCTATCCTGAAGGTAAGAACAATACCATCAGGAGGCCAGACTCCATTAGGTGCCTGGACTCCTAGCAGGGTCACTAAGGTAAAACAGTCACAGCCAAGAGACCAGACTAAGATGCACGAGCCCTCTTTTAAGGCAGCTACTGGGCAACAGCAGTAGCTGGAAATGGCCCAGGCTGGGGAGCCAATAGCAATGACACTCAAGCTAACTTTCATTAGTACTGTGATGAACCGTTCTTCTCTTGAATGCCCTATGATGAGACAATCCACAATGAAACGAGAGATAGTGTTGGAAGATGAGATACACAAGTCAAAAAACATTCACTCAGCTACTGAGGAAAAACAAAAGGACAACCACAAATAATGCTGTTGCTAATGATGCAACTAAATTACAGTGGAAGAGGCATCTAGTGGCTGATGTGCACAAAAGTGAAAGGAAATGAGAAAGTATAAAACAAGAAATGAAATGTATAAACATTGCAATATTGGGTGTCAGAACCAAAGTGGACTAGAACAGCATATCTTCAGTCAGACAACTACAGAGTGTTCAACTATATGGAAATGGAAAACTCAGAAAATACGGAGATATCAAAATAAAACAAAAACACTGTAGCACTTTAAAGACTAAGTGTTATATTTTAATGTGAGTGTTCGTGGATCAGGTCCACTTCATCAGACATGGGAGTAGAACTTCATGGTATCTCCCATGTCTGACAAAGTGGACTTAATCCACAAAAGCTCACATTAAAATATAACAGTCTTTAAAGTGATACAGTGTTTTTGTTTTGTTTATTCTCTGATATGTTTAAAACACAGACTAACACAGGTACTATTCCAGAAAATGCAGAGTAGTTCTAATACCGAGGCAAGATGTAGCACAGGCAGATAGCGGCTATAATGCAAAGTCTCACCAAATAATATCAGTTAGATTCTATGGAAAACCTATAGACATAACTATCAAATTTATGCTCCAATTACCAGTGTTGAAAAAAATTAAATTGAGGCCTATTATGATAGTATCTCGAAGGAAATTGATCATACTCCGAAACAAGACATGGCTGTAATAGGTGACTGGAGTGTAAAAGTAGGGGGGAAAGCAGAATCAAATGTTATTGGGAAATTTGGCCTAGGAGACAGAAATGGAGCAGGATACTGACGTATACGAACTAATTTCAGGAGAAGATCAGTCTATGCCAGTGATGGTGAACCTTTTAGAGACCTCGTGCCCAAAGTGCAACCCAAAACCCACTTATTTATTGCAAAGTGCCAACACAGCAACAGAGGAGGGAGGAAGCTCTCCCACTGGCCTGCTAGGCAGAGGGGTGGGGTGAACTCTGTGCTGGGGGAGGGAGAGAGCTCTCCCTTTGGGCTGCTGGGCAGAGGGACAGAGCAAACTCTGTGCTGTGGTGATGGTGCACGTGCCCACAGAGAGGGCTCTGAGTGCTGCCTCTAGCACATGTGCCATACGTTTGCCACCACTGGTCTGTGCTTTATAAAATACAGCAAAGCCTTTGACTGTGTGGATCATGAGAAACTACGGGTTGTGCAACCTATATTGTGGACAAGAAGCTATGGTTACAACAGAATACAGAAAGACAGAGGTGGCTGAATAACCCAGTGAGTTAGGCACCTGGCTGTAGAGTTTGATTCTCCACTGTGCATTTCGGAACTCCAAGCCTATGTGGCCTTGGGCTAGCTATATAGCCCCAGAACGTCCTAAGAAGAAGAAAATGATAAACCACTTCTGACAGAAGCGTAGCATGCCTTGGCGGGACCCCATATAAAAATTTGTTTGGGGGCCCTTAGGAAGGGTAAAGATTTCTCACAAAAGAAAAAAAAATTGCATAAAATTAAAAGAAATATTTATTCATCATAATTATCTATCAATAAACACTGCTCTCCATCCGTGGTTTATCATCGTATCATCGTATCGTATGTACATCGATTATTGTGGGATTCCCCCGTTGAAGTAAATGACTTAAACGGGGAAATCCCGCAGCCCGCGATAACCGATGTAGGGTGTTGCCAACTTTTGAACGCACACTTTACGCGGGAAAAAAAGAAATTGCTTTTTTTGACTTTTGTCATTTGTGAAATAAAAAATTTTTTGCGAAGTTTTTATTAATTTTTGCTTACGCACGTTGGGGGCCCTCGTAGCCCGGGCCCCCCGTATAATTGATACGGCAGATACGGCGGTAGCTAAGCCCCTGACTTCTGAGCAATCTCTACCTAGAAAACTTTGGAAAAGGCCACCATAACTCAGAACTGACTTGATGCCACACAATTACTAGTATTACAGAGGGACAGAATGGTTTCCTATAAGGAAAGGTGTCAGACAAAATGCCTTTTATGTCCCAACCTTTTCAAGCAGGCAGCCAGATCACCCTCTCTCAGACAGCTTCGGGGGCTGGATGGCCATTTCCCCCCGCTTGCATGATGGGGTGGCCATTTACTACACATGGCACTTATGGGTGCAACAGAGGGGGTGGGCCCCCCATGAAATGGCATTGCAGGCCAGATCCAGACCACGGGCTGCAGGTTGGGAACCCCTGCCCTAGCAGTTCAATCTGTATGCAGAATATATCATATGAAAAGCCAGGTTGCATTCAGATAAAAGAGAAGTAAAAAATTGATGAACAAACATAATCTAAGATATGTCACCATCTTACTGGCAGAAAACAGCAATGACTTGAAATAACTTTTAGTGAAAGTGTCTAAGCAGGACTGCAACTGTGACAAGCTTGCTACTTATACAATTAAGCTTGTGAGAAAATAGCCAGAGATTGAAATATGGGAGACTTATTTAAGCCAAAGAAAAGAAGTGAGGTGCAGCTGTGTTTTGCAGGTCTCCATTGCTTAACCAAGTTCTTTCTCAACGTTTGGTGCCCAGATGTTTTGAGCTTGGCTCCCAAAACTGCCAGTTAGTGTGGCCTGAGATTCTGAGAATTTTACTCTAAAATATCTGAAGGGAAAAGAAGATACATAAAACCATTGCCTCCACCAACCCTTTTCCCCAACTGGATCAGGGATGGTCCAGCGTAATGGTAAACACTTGTTAGAAAAGTAGAAAGAAATAAAGGACTCTTATAGCTTTAATATATGGCTTGGAGCAGAATTTGGATTATGGCGGTAAACTGCAATTGCTTGACATTCATGTTTAGAAGCCCCTGGGAGCCTTAAAGAAAACTTAGAACAATGCAGTTTGTTGCCACAAATGACCCAAATGCCCCGAATGGTTTGCTAAAACAGAAGTTGGACGTGGAGTGAATAATAAATTCCATGTACATGACAATTTCCATAGTAGTGGAGGAGTGACTCTCACTGTATTGTCATAGCATGTGAAGAATTATACCCACTTTTACAGTAATTAATTTCCCAATAGTTTGCATGAAAAACCAGTGTCACCACATGTCTTCTATTCTTGTATTCTTCCAGCACCACCACAATGGTTATGTTTTTCCACAAGCGGCAGTGTTGACCTGGGTCACAGTTTAACACAGCAGTGTGTGCCGTACCAATTCTAAACTCCCACTCTGTTGGCATTCACCGAGATAAATAAAGCAAGCGGTGCCAGAAGAAGTTTGCATAGAAAAAGATCTTTTCTACTTCCTTCTTGAACTCCACCTGCAGCTAGTCAGTTCTTAGTACACAACAGCTTAGCTGCAGTTGTGGTTGCTGCTTGAAAGACCTTTACTTTTTGCATGACCTCCATTGTCACTGAAGCAGGCTCGATTGTACTTACTAGGAGAGAATGGCAGTATTTTTGAGTGACGGAAAAACTACATACAGGATAACTCCTCAACCTTTTTAAGCTGAGGGCCAGGTCATGCTTCATTAGACAGCTTCAGGGGCCGGACGGCCATTTTGCCCTTCATCCACCACATGGCACTTTCTGGTATGGTGGAGATGGTAGGGGGGCACATGAAATGGCACCGCAGGCCACATCTGGCCCATGCGCCACAGGTTGAGAATCCCTGACATACAGAGACACACACCCTCTCTCACACTCACATGTCACCAGAGTATTTTTCTAGTTTTACTCCCCCAGTCTTTTAGCCGTGTGTAGCTTCAGGCCAACAATGTTCTACACAAGCAAACGTGGATCACCAGATCAGGTAACAGGTGGGGCTGGAGAATGAGATTGTGCAGCTTTCATGCAACATTGTTGACCTGGGAACAGATCACTCAGTGTCCCCATTCTCAGTGCATTCAATAAGCTGTCCAAGCGAGCAGCAAAGCACTGCAAAGTAATTCTTTTGTTTGTACAAACGATAACATAGACAGAAACTGTTAGCTAAATGATTTTTCTCACTGAACTGGACACCCCTTCCTAATACAAAATCAACATCTCTTGTTTACTTTGAGAAGAAACTTCTCCCCACCAACACTGCCTGCCATGTACAGTCAAACCTCGCATAAAGAGCGCCTCGCTTAAAGAGTAGCTCGCTTAAAGAGCAGAATTTTCTCTGAATGTTCGCTTCGCTTAACAAATAAAACCAACCAAAAACTCGCTTAACAAATAAATCTGGGTTCCCAGTCCCCCCCCCCCCCCAAAAAAAAAACTTGGTCATTTACAATAGTGTTTCACTTAAAGAGCAAACTCGCTTAAAGAGCAATCCTGTGGAACACATTATGCTCTTTAAGCGAGGTACAACTGTATAGCCAAAGATATGATCATAGGCTTTTGAAAGATGATGATGATGATGATGATGATGATGATGATGATGATGATGATGATGATGATGATGATGATTATTATTATTCCGCCCTTAGGGCAGCTTACAGAATCCCCCAATATCAATGTTACAGTACAGTCAAACCTCGCATAAAGAGCGTCTCGCTTAAAGAGTAACTCACTTAAAGAGCAGAATTTTCTCTGAATGTTCGCTTCGCTTAACAAATAAAACAAACCAAAAACTCACTTAACAAACAAATCGGGGTTCGCAATCTCCCCCACAATTAGTCATTTACAATGGTGTTTCGCTTAAAGAGCAAACTCGCTTAAAGTACAATCCTGTGGAACCCATTATGCTCTTTAAGCGAGGTATGTCTGTACATTAGTATACAATATAACAAGATAATACAGGATAGACTGCAGCAGCACGTGGAGAGAAGAAATCAACCCTGACTGCTCATTAGAAGGTCAAATAATAAAGATGAAGCTAAAGTACTTTGGACATCAAATGAGAAGAGAGGATTCGCTTGAGAAGGCCTTGATGCTGGGAAGGGTGGAGGGCAAAAGAAGAAGGGGGCGGCCAAAAATGAGATGGCTAGATGGTATTGTGGATGTAGTGGGCACAGAGCTGGGTGGGCTGAGGAGGATGGTGGAGGACAGGGGTGCTTGGAGGACAATGGTCCATAGGGTCAAAAAGGGTCGACTGTGCGACTGAACAACAAAAAAACAATATAACATACAGTATATGATGGCTCCAGGGCAGATGAAAAGGCAATTCTGCTTTCATGAGGAGGAGGAGGAGGGTGGGACTTTTCATATAAAATCCAGAGATAAACATCACAATGAATCCCTTGCTAGATTCCTGGCCTCTGTCCTTTCTATATGCTTGGAAGATGTTGAGCTTACAGCAGGAAATCCCACCATGCTTTCTGTTTGTTTTTCATACTAACATGGAGATTGTAAAAGCCGGCATTTAACAAACGTAGTCTTTGTCTATTATGAATTTAAACAACCAACCAGCTAGCTAAATGTTTCATTTCTCCAAATGTAACTGCTTTCTACTCTGAGCTCTGTAATACATTTATTGAATCCTATACAGTAAAACCTCATATAACACTAAAACCTGGTTCCACAAGTCTTCGTGTTATATGATTTTTCGTGTTATCTGATCCTCTATGGGATCCATAGAGATACATTGTAACCACACAGGCTTTCGCGGTTGTTATCTGAAGCATCCCATAGGATCTTAATGTTATCTGATGCAATTCTTCCCCCCAGATTCCTTGATGTTATGCGGTTTTCGTGTTATTCGATACTAATGTTATATGAGGTATTACTGTACTTCCTACTCTACTATAATTCACTCTTTTAGTATCACCCTTATGCTATGTACAATGTCTGGAGGATTATAACAGTTTATAATTTCCAGAAACCAATTTGATCCGGTACAGGAGTAATGCCCTTCTTTTTGACCATTACATATTCAACAAATTGTCTCCAAGTCCTCCAGAATCTGTTTACTTGAACTACACCTTTTCTAATATTCAATTCCCATGTAAGCTTATCATTGAGTGCCAGCTCCCACATTTTTATACCAGTCCTGTATATTTAGCAATACATCATTTTCCCAATTTTTTGCAATACATTGTCTACATTTATTTATGGGTTTGTGTTGTGGGTGTGTGGGAGAGTTGAGAGGTGTGTGTGTGTGCGTGTGCGTGCTTATTTTTATTTTATTTTTATTACTTTTATATATTTTTTCTTTGGCCCCACCCACAACTTCATGATGTCATGACATTGGCTCCGCCCACACTGTAATGACATCATGGTGGGGTAGTAAAATTTTTGACATCCCACCACTGCCTATATGTAAGAAACAAAAAATAATGTGGACAATTGGGGACAGGAAAATTTTTTGTTGTTCAGTCGCACAGTCGATTCCGACCCTCTGCGACCCCATGGACCACTGTCCGCCAGGCAATCCTGTCTTCCACCATCCCCCTCAACTCGCTCAGCTCTGCACCCATTGTCTCTACAATACCATCCAGCCATCTCATTTTGGGCCGCCCCCTTCTTCTTTTGTCCTCGACCCTTCCAAGCATCAAGGCTTTCTCAAGTGAATCCTCTCTTCCCATTTGATGTCCAAAGTACCTTAGCTTCATCTTTATTATTTGACCTTCTAAGGAGCAGTCAGGGTTGATTTCTTCTAGGATTGACCTATTTATTCTCCTCGCTGTCCAGGGGACTCTCAAAACTCTCCTCCAACACCACATCTCAAAGGCGTCTATTCTTCTCGCTCAGCTTTCCTAATGGTCCAGCTCTCACAACCATACATTGCCACCAGGAATACCATTGCTTTGACTAGACAAATCTTTGTTTGTAATTTGAAGTCTCTACTTTTCACTATGCTCCCCAGGTTTCTCATCGCTTGCCTCCCAAGAATCAGTCGCCTTTTTATTTCATGGCTGCAATCACCATCTGCAGTGAGCTTTGATCCCAGGAAAGTAAAATCTGTCACTGCTTCTATTTCTTCCCCATCTATTTTCCAGGGACTGATAGAGCCTGTTGCCATTATCTTGGTTTTCTTGATATTGAGTCTCAAGCCAGCTTTTTCACTTTCTTCTTTCAACCTAAACAGGAGCTTCTTTAGGTCCTCCTCACTTTCTGCCATTAGGGTGGTATCATCTGCATATCGTAAATTGTTGATGTTTCTTCCAGCAATTTTGATCCCAAACTGTGATTCCTCCATCCCTGCATTGCGCATTATGTGTTCCGTGTATAAGTTGAATAAGCAGGGTGACAAAATGCAGCCTTGTCTTACTCCTTTTCCTATTCCAAACCACTCCGTCATAGTTCTCATGATTCTTCTCTTCCACTTTCTCTGCCATTTTTCTTCTGAAATTATCTCGTTCAATTCTTGTTCCCAAGTATTTTTCAAAACCTCTTGTATTTTTCCTCTTTTATTCAAAATCTTATAAATCTTGCTTACTATCCCTTTAATTCCTATGTCCCCTTTTCTTAATTTAATCAAAAGCTCTTCAAATACTGTAACCTCCCTTTCTAGACTGTTATCCAGTTGTTTATCTGGAGAATCTTGATCCAATTTACCTCCAATTGCGAAAAAAGGTCCCTTTTTCCCCTATCTCTACAACTCTTAACCCAATCTTTCAACAATAAAACCCCTTTTTCTGCTAATATGCTCTTAATCCTTCCATCTATTTTTATTGGAAAGTTATTAAAATCCTCTAGTTCTATAATAGGTGAGATCCCTGGGGTAAGATCTTTCTTTACTATTCCATTCTTCCATAGTTGTTTTTATCATCTTATTCTAGACTTCCTTTTTCTCTCTCCCCCCCCTTCACTTAAAAACATTGCTTTACCGATTTGTGAGAATTCCCTCCTTTCAATTTTTTCCCATATCAGTTCTTCCCTATTTAATATTTTAACCACATTTCTTACCTGGAAAGCTCTGTAGTAATTATAGATATTTGGTATACCCAGACCACCTTCTTTTTGAGGTAAATACCACAATTTTTTATCTATCCTTGCCCCACATTTTCCATTACAACATTTATTTATAATATTTTGGTACTCTTCCAATTCTTTATCATTGTGTTTTATTGGCAAAACATCAAATAAAAAAATTAATTTGGGTAGCAACATCATTTTACAAATTAGCTTGAAAAGTTTGATATTAATGATGGATTTTCACTTTTACTTTTGTTTTTTTTCTTTATATATCATGTGTATTATGTATGATTTTTTTATTGTTGAACATGGGATTGTATGATTTTCCTTATGTATATCTTTTTTCTTTTCTTTGAAAACCTATCATAAACATTTAAATAAAAAAATACTCTGAGTTCTGTGTCTGGGTATGCAGTAGTTTACTTCTGCCTGTTCTGAGTGTTCAGCTGCTTAGTTCTCTTTCTGATTCAAAATGTTTTTAGTCTCAGAAAGCTAGTACTGTAACTCAGTACCATTTCCAAACCATCATTTGCTTGAGAAGTTATTTCTTCCTGTTTTTGCTACCAAGAGAAAGGGAATTGCTGTATTATATTTTTGCCATCTGCCTGACAAGCCTAGTAACTAAACATTATTTTTGCTTCTGCTAAAACTGTGCAAGAGCATTTGTACAATAAGAATGAAGAAGAAAGGGAGAATTGAGGGCTTGCATTGCACATTATTCAGACTTAATCATTTGGGACATGCTAGCTGCACCACTCTGAAAGATTATCCAGCAAAAGAAACTTCAGATGTTGTTACAGATTTTGCAAAAATTACTGCAGCCTTTCCCAACCATTCTGATACGCCAGATCACAGTTCCCATAATCTCCCCACTATTTAGTTGGTAGTTTGTATGAATCACAATTCAACACATCTGGAAGGCAACTAGTTATGGATTAGAGCATCATAGATGCTAGATCCGGAGATCCATGCGTGGGAAGGAGGACACAGTAGCCATAGTAGTTGAACCGAACAACACGTCTGTTTATTGTGAGGACAACATAACAACAGCAACAACGGCTGGAAGGGCCAGGCTTAAGTACCTTGCTAAGCCCAGCCCACCAGCCAATGGAATTCAGCGGTTTTCCCGCCAAAGAACTTTTGAATATCCAACACCCCTTCCCCCCAGAATGCACTACAACCCTATTTACATACAAAGTCAGCCAGGTGACGGGGGCGTGTGTGGACCCTACTGGACCTGCGCAGTTCAGTCGGCGCCGGGGCATCGAGCGGAGCGGACCTGTCGCTCCCGCTCTGCTCTGCCCTGGCAGGTTCCTGTCTCGGAGTTTCCGCGGTGGCTTTGGCGGTAAGCGGGGGTGGATCTGCTTCTCCAGGTAAGTCCACCGGTGTCGGGTCTGAGCTAGAGGGGGTGTTGTAGGGCTGAACCGGGTCGGTGACCGGTTCGACTAAGGCTGGCGTGGCCGTGTCTGTGACAGGCTGTTCGTCGGGAGTGATGTCATCTTGCGTGTCGGGACTTGTCCGTCTCCTGAGCTGGTTGATATGGCATTTCCATATTCGACCATCAGTGAGGAGGACCCTATAGGTGTACGGACCCAGCGTGCCACTTATGGTTCCCTCTTCCCACATTGGGCCAGCTGCAAAATTTCTGGCGTAGATGGGGGTGTCAATGGGTAATGTGCAGGCCTGCGTGTGTCCTTCCCGGAACTGGTCAGGGGAATACCATGGGTGCAGATGGTCCAGTTGGCAGCGGAGCCTCCTGCCCATCAGGAGCTCCACTGGAGCCTTTCCCGTGGCAGCACAGGGGAGGTTATGCTGGGCTAGTAGGAATGTGTCTATTCTTTCCTGCCAGTCCCCCGGACCCAGCCTACCCAAAGCCTCCTTCGTGCTGCGTACAAACCTCTCGGCTTGCCCATTCCCTTGTGCTCTGAACGGGGAAGTGAGTGCGTGTCTAGTCCCTAGGGATGCTAGGTATTGTTCGAATTCCGTGGCCGTGAACTGGGGCCCGTTGTCCGAGACCAGGGTGTCTGGAATGCCGTGCGTGGCGAACAGCTGCCTGAGTTCCGGAATGATGGCCTTGGCCGTGGTGCTCTTCATTAGCCTCACCTCTAGCCACTTTGAATAGGCGTCTACGACAATTAGAAATGTTTGGCCATGAAAGGGACCAGCTAGGTCAATGTGGAGTCTCTGCCACGGGCCCGAGGGTTGCTCCCACTCCCTGACTGGTGCTGCCGGGGGATTTGGTCGGGACAGTTGGCAAGGTCCACACTTGCTCACCCACTCCTCTATATCCTTGTCAATCTGTGGCCACCATACGTAACTTCTGGCCAACCCTTTCATCTTAACCACCCCCGGATGGCTGGTGTGTAACGTTTCCAAAACTGCCATGCGTAACCTCTTGGGGATCACCACCCGATCTCCCCACAGCAGACATCCCCCCACACAACACAAGTCATCCCGCTTATCGAAAAATGTCTTGAACTCCCCTTCCCCCTTAACCGGCCAACCACGCTGAACCCAACTGGAGACAGTCCGGAGCTCGGTGTCCTTCGCCGTGGCCCTGGCAACCTCTGCCGAGGTGATGGGGGCAGAGTCCAAAATGTCTAACAAAAGGGTCGACGCCTCCCCCTGCTCCGCGCCGTCCTGGTCAGGAAGGGGGCACCTGCTAAGGGCATCCGCGTTACCCATGTGTTTCCCGGGGCGATAAGTCAGTGTATAAGCGTACCCTGACAAGAACAGGGCCCAACGCTGCATGCGGGGGGAAAGTGCGGACGGTGTTTGGCAGTCCCCCGCCAAGAGTCCCAGTAGGGGCTTGTGGTCTGTGATGAGTTCAAACTCCCGTCCGTAGAGGTAATCGTGGAACTTCCTTACCCCGGCCACAGCTGCTAACGCCTCCTTGTCAATTTGCCCGTAGTTCCGCTCCGTCGGTGACATGGTCCTAGAGTAGTAAGCGATGGGAGCCTCCAGTCCGTTGGGTAGTCGGTGGGTGAGGACAGCGCCGACGCCGTAGGGAGAGGCGTCGCAGGCGAGGACGAGCGGTAGGGTGGCATTGTACTGGATCAGGAAGCTGTCCTGAGATAGGAGATTTTTTACAGCCTTAAATGCCGAATCTTGTTCGGGACCCCATTTCCAAACCGCTTTGGCTGCTAAAAGTCTATGGAGCGGTTCTGCGGCGGTGGCTTTGCCCTTTAGGAATGCCGCATAAAAGTTCAACAGTCCCAAGAAAGCCTGCAGCTCTTGTTTGTTTTTGGGGGCAGGGGCGTCCCGGATCGCTCTTACTTTGCCCACGGTTGGGTGTATTCCCTTACAGTCTATTCTGAACCCCAAGAATTCCACGGAGGGTACCCCCAGTAGGCACTTGTCACGTTTTACCCTCAACCCAGCGGCTCTGAACTTCGCAAGAACGGCCGCAACTCTGTCCTTGAGTTGCCCCGGGTTCTCCGCGATGATCAAGACATCATCAAAATAGGGAACCACCCCGGGAAGGCCGTGAAGGAGTCTCTCCATGGTGCTTTGGAAGAGTCCCGGCGCGATGCTGACCCCAAATTGCAAGCGGGTGCATTTAAACGCTCCCCTGTGGGTGACTATTGTCTGCGCCTCAGCCGTGGCTTCGTCTACCGGCAACTGCTGGTACGCCTGTGCCAGGTCAAGTTTGGCAAATATCTTTCTGGGGCCCAGGGAATGCAGTAGGTGATCAATTACGGGAACCGGGTAAGCACTTGGCTGTAGGGCTTTGTTGATGGTGCATTTGTAGTCTGCACAAATCCGCACCGACCCGTCCGGCTTGATGGGGGTCACTATGGGGGTTTCCCACCTAGCATGGTCGACCGGAAAAGTATTCCTTGGGCTACTAACTTGTCCAGTTCCTTTTCCACCCTGGGCTTGAGGGCCAAGGGAGCCCTCCTAGCCCTAAGGCGGATTGGGGCAACACTAGGGTTCAGGGTGAATGAGATGGGGGTCCCCACATACTTGCCCAGCTCCTCTCCGAACATGTCCTGGAATTCGGCCATCAGGTCGTCCCGCAGAGAGGTCTCCCTGGTCTGGTCGGCGTTGGTGCTGTGGATCCCTGTGATGGTCAGTCCCAAGGCCGGAAACCAGTTTGTTCCCAGGAGGGTCGGGAACTTCCCGTAGACGACGGTGATTGGTAAAGTAGACTCCCTGCCACCGTAGCCTACACGGACTCGTCTCTGGCCGGCGATGGGGATGAGTCTGCCTTGGCAATCCGTCACCCTGAGTCTTTGGGGGCTCAAGTCCAACTCCTTGAGAGACGGGAAAGTTCGCTTCATCCAGTTCCAGGGAATGATGGACACGGCGGATCCCGAGTCGATCTCCATCTCACAGTCTTGTCCGTCGATCTGGACCGTGGTGAGGATTTTCTTTCCCTTTTCCGTGTTGGCATGGCTGATTCTGACTGTGTGTGTTTCGGCGTTGTCGATTCTGGCGCCGTTGTTCGGCTGGCGCCTCTGATTCGCCCATTGGTTGGTGGCCATCTTGCTTGGCGCGAAATTTTGAAATTGTTGGTCTGTTTGGCTTGCTGCTTGCCTTGCACGACAGGCCCTTGCAATATGCCCCCTTTTATCGCAGTGGCGGCAAACTGCATCCTTGAAACGGCAATGTGCCCTCTGATGGGGCCCGCCGCAGCTGGCACAACGGTGGCCGTTCCTGCCTTGGCTTGCCCCGTCGGTCTGCCTCCTCATCGTCCTCTGCTTCAGGGACGGTATCTTCATAGTGGACGGTGGCTGACCGCGGCGCTGACGGGGCTCGGTGGAGAGAGGACGCGGCCGACGATGAGACTTCGTACGCTCTTCCCTCATCCATCACGATGGACAGGGATAACTCGTGGCGGGCTAAAAGGCGCCTTCTGAGCCGTGTGTCCACTACCCTGCGTATCATTTGCTCGATGAGAGCCTCCTCGAGATTCGTTCCGAATTCGGCGGGAATAGCGGCTGCTCGCAGGGGGCTACAAACTCGCTCACGGTCTCCCCGTCCTTCTGGTATCGATCTCGAAAATTGATTCGGTGGACATACTTCGATGGGGCTGGCGAGTAATGCCCCTTGAGGGCGGTCTGCAACGTCTGCCACGAAACTGCTATGATGGGTGTCGGGGCTACCAGCGCTTGGGCCACTTCATACACCTTCGCGCCGCAGTGGGTGAGGAAGAACGCCTTCTTCCTGTCTTATGAAATATCTCCCAACTTGGCGGCCAGAAGGGAGAATTCAAACCGGTCCAAGTAGCTCTCCCATTTCTAGTCCTTTGGCTGGAAAGGTGGCGGGGCCGTGTAGGTAGCCATGGCGTTGTGCTCTGCAGCTGGCTCGTTGGTTCCGTGTGGATTGGCTCGATCCTCAGTATCCCATCCTCGTCGCCAGTGCTAGATCCGGAGATCCATGCGTGGGAAGGAGAACACAGTAGCCATAGTAGTTGAACCGAACAACACGTCTGTTTATTGTGAGGACAACATAACAACAGCAACAACGGCTGGAAGGGCCAGGCTTAAGTACCTTGCTAAGCCCGGCCCACCAGCCAATGGAATTCGGCGGTTTTCCCGCCGAAGAACTTTTGAATATCCAACAATAGATACAGGCTCTTAGCTGTCTTTAAACCTTTCATGCTCTGTCTGCAGTGCTTACAGTCTGTTTTTTGTTGCACTAAGAACTTTCCTTAGGAAAAGAAACTTAGTTAGAATCTGAGAATGAAAATAAAGAGAGTAAAGGGGGAGAGACACATCTAGTGTCTTAATCTTTTTCATGCAGATGTTGTAAACTGGTCTTTCCAGAGAAACAACTTTATAAACACTTTTGAAAGGCAAATGTACCTTAGGAATCTAAGCAAGCACAATAAAGATTTCTGGTACATTCAGAGCACATTAGCCAAGGTGAAATTCTTTCTTCTTATGAAGAGCAACAGATCTTCTTTTCTGTAACACTGAACCCAAAGAAGGAAAGATTCACAAGAATGTGATTGGTCAAACACAAAGCTCCCTTGTCTTCACTAAGGGTGTGATCACACAGCAAAAAAAGCCCTTCTGACTGCATCCAAAAGGATCAGGTTTCCAGGATTTGACCTCTCTTAAACTGACCTTTCTGTTTTGCCAGGAATTGCTCTAGCCTAGCTCCAAAATGTAGCAGAACTACTGATGGACCACAAAAGGTTCTTCATCTTGGACACAGACTGGGGTTGGACTAGAGACTTCTTGCCCATGCATCACGTGATTGCTAGGAAACAGCTTGCACCAGAATGCGCTGCAAGTGAGGCCGGGATGGACACTTTATGTCCATGTGATCACTTCACATTCCTTAGAAGCACAGATTCACAGGTAAAGTCACATTTGCACCTGGTCATATCAGGGCCGTAGCCAGGGGTGGTCTACCTTGAGTTAGCAGTTTGCCCACCCTCAAATTCCCGGCTACTTATATATGTGATATAGATGTTGCCCACCCACATCTAGAAACCTGGCTACAACCCTGGGTCATATTATTCCTAACTCACTTAAAATGGGGGTGGGCTGGTAGAAAAAGAAAATAAAACCCATCTAAAAGTGTCAAAAATTAGATGCCATACTTATGTACACCCAGAAAGAAGTCCTGCTGTAGATAATTTAATCACCTTAATACTCAACTGCACTCTTGCTTTTGTGTTTTCTTTTTTCCCCCTATCAGAAATAATTTCAAGTCATTGCAGCTTTCTTCTGGTAATCAACTGTGTATGGGTAGTTCTCCTTGGAAAATATGATAATAATTATTTTTAAAAAGTAGAAGGCGGCAGAAAAAGTGGATGACCAAATAAAAGATGGCTTGACTCAATTAAGGCACCACAGCCTTGAATTTGCCAGAGCTGACCTGGGCTGTTGACAATAGGACCAGTGGTGGGATGTCAAAAATTTTACTACCCCACCGTGATGTCATCACAGTGTGGGTGGAGCTGATGTCATGATGTCATGACATTGTGGGCGGGGCCAAAGGGAAAAAATAAAATAATAAAATAAAATAATAACAAGCACACACACATACACCCCTCGACCCACCCACCCACAACTCAAACCTGTAAATAAATTAAATTAAAAAATTACATTAAAATACAAACCCATCACTTACCTGTTAGTATAAGTGCCTGGGCAGCACCATGTTGCAAGATGGATATGGTCATCGTACCACTTCTCTAGGATAATATGCCTTAATGTAAATGTAAAACAGCTGTACCTCCTTAAGGGTTCTCCAATTGGAACAGCAATTGGAACAGCACAGGTGTAGCTTATTGATGAGGTAACTCCAAGACTTTGCTTAAAAACTCTAAGCCAGGCCACCAGGCCTTTTTAGGAACTGTGGTAGTACGTCAATATAGGTAAACGTATTAACTACACATTAAAATACACACAGACACACCACATCCCAAGGTGAGTCACTTACCCTGGGGAGCAGGCTATAGGGAACTTCAGGCTAGCAGCTTCTCTTCCTCCTCCCTGCTTGGAAGGACAGCAAGGAGGCCGTGCATACGCGCCAAGCACTGTAGGCGTGCATGCACACCAAGTGCTTGGTGTGCATGCGCAGTGGGGGGAACCAGTGAAAAGGTAAGCCCCAAAGGTGGTTCCCCCCAAAAGTTGCTACCGGTTCTCTGGAACACTGGGGAAAGTTACTACCGGTTCTGGGGAACTGGTGAGAACCTGTTACATCCCATTACTGAATAGGACCTTTTGGAGGTTACTAATTCATAGGGTTACTGCAAGTAAGAAGGGAGGGCATAGTACATAAGAACAAAAATCCCACTGAGGCTTACTTCCCAGTAATTGCACATGGGACTGCAGTATTTACCCTGTAATCCTATACACGCCTGTTTGGAAGCAAGACCCACCAAGGTTCAAGAGTACTGTATAAATAAAATTGATTACCAGTTGAATTTCTCCTCCCCAGGGATACAGCTACTCTCTCAAACACACACCTCTGCATTCATGCACTCACATTACATCTGACTCTAGTAACTGTGTTTAGAAGAAACTTCAACAGGTGCACCTAGTCATGCAGGAATGAGCAAAGACACACCTGCTTAATCCCTGTCTCCATAGCTCTGTACAGGAGACCCGTACCTTTTCCCCACTTGCTAATAACCCCTACACACAGTTCAATCTGAGACAATATTTACCTCCAACAAGAACTGTTTCTGTGTCTGTCGCCAGTTGTGGAACATTTGTTTAAGTTGTGGGAGTCTTTTTTGCTAGCAGATGCTGCCCGCAGGAGCAATAAACCTGATACGTGGAAGTAGCTTTCCAGGTCTTTTTGGCAGAGGAATGCAATCCTAGAACGGCTTGAATGGAGTCTGTGCCCTCCCCTCTTCCCCTCCTTCCTTCCCCATTCAGGGCACATCAAAGGAGCTGAGCTTGGGTTTAGGTATTAATTGAGGTGTCTATGGCAAAGAAGGTGACGATCTCTAGGGATGTTTAGCATGAAACCATGAGATTAATGAGCAGAAAGATTCGCAGGTGGTTTCTCGTAAGTCTTTTCTTCATCCTTCTGTGTTTTGCTGCCTACATTGGCTTTACAGAAAAGTATCTACACAGGTAAGAAGATATTCATCTTTTTCTCAACTATGATTTGTATCTCATTTGTTCTCACAAGCCAAGCTAGTCTTTACACATTTTTTTTGAAAGGCACCACACATTATATTTCCCCATCTCTGCCGTCTCTTTCATGAACATATGTTCCCCAGGCAAACCAAACTCCTACATATTCTGTAGTTAAAACAGGCGCGTGTTGGTATATCGGGCAATCAGACTTTGTCCCACCCCACCCTCACCTCTGGTGCCCTGGGGTGCCAATAGCAATGTATCGGATTACACCCCCCCCAACTCCAACCCCAAATAGGTGCCCCCACCACTCCCTTTCCAGCACCTTCCCGTGGTTCCCTGCATACCCCTGAGTTAAAATATGCATTCCCACCCGTCAGCAGTTTAGCTTTAAGGCAGGACTGCTACACCTCCCTGGAGGGCTTTGCAGAAATTAATATAACTGATGTTTTATATTTATATCGCTTTCACAAAACCAGCACACAAGCATATTTAGACCCAGAAACAAGTAAAGCAAATGACAGATATGGTTAAATAGCTAAGTTTTATAGTGAATTGTTTCTTGATTTATGTGTAAAAGAAATAGGTTTACAAGTATCTTTAGGTTGTCGCATGATTGCTGAGCACAACAGAAAATTTCAAAACCATTGGGCTAAATGACTGATTTATAATGCCGAAGTGTGACTCTGGGTGGCTCACAAACATATCTTCAACACAATATACATCAACAGAATGAAATACCATAAGATACAATTTACATAATAATACATAATTGAACACTAAAATAGCACATAGCAATTAGCAATTAAATAACAAACAAACAAAAATCCTTTGCTGCTCAGCATCCTCAATGAGGCCCGCGCTCAACCTCCTCTGCAACATCAGTGACTATTAAAGTTTTCCAAATCTGGCCAGTGACAATGGCTCGGAGGAGAGTGTCCGGCGTCTGGTCTTCGGCTGGCCAGGCTGCGTAGCTCCGTCTCCTTCCCTCAGCTTGGCTAGCTGAGGGTGAGTCCAGTGATGGTCACAGCGGCGGCACTGGCATTTTTATGGCCAGCCTGCCAGCCATACTGTTTTACTGTTTTAATGTTTTAAATTTTTATGAATCTTTGAATTTTTAAGGTTTTATATATTATAGATTACCTATGATGGTAGTTTATGCTGTAAGCCGCCCAGAGTCGGGCCTACCCGATTGGGGCGGGGTATTAAATGTGAACAATAAATAAATAAAATCTCCTTCCCTGAGCCCGGCTAGCTGAGGGTGAGTCCAGTGATGGTCATGGTGGCGGTGCTGGCATTTTTATGGCCAGCCGGCCAGCCGTGCAGCTGCATCTCCTTCCCTTAGCCCGGCTAGCTGAGGGCGAGTCCAGTGATATTAACTTAAGCAACCACAACATCATTCAATAAACTTTTTACTGCCTTTATATCAGTGATGGGATGTAACAGGTTCTCACCAGTTCTCCAGAACCGGTAGTAACTTTTCCCAGTGTCCCAGAAAACCTGTAGCAGCTTTTGGGGGGAACCACCTTCAGGGCTTACCTTTTCACTGGTTCCCCCACTGCGCATGCATGCCAAGCACTTGGTGTGCATGCACGCCTAGTGCTTGGCACATATGCAAGGCCTCCTTGCTGTCCTCCCAAACGGGGAGGAGGAAGAGAAGCTGCTAGCCTGAAGATCCCTATAGCCTGAAGCTCCCTATTTTTATTATTTTGTATTTTTTTCTTTGGCCCCGCCCATGATGTGACATCATGATGTTAGCTCCGCCCACACTGTGATGACATCACGGTGGGGTAGTAAAATTTTTGACATCCCACCACTGCTTTATATTGACAGAACTAGAGGAAGACATAAGTAGATGTCAGAATGGCAAAGCAGTGAGACTCAATGATATCTGGCTTGAGCAGATGAAATATTTTGGGTAAAGCAAAAAGGAATGGCTCCTTCAAATTTTTAATAACTGCTGAATGAGCAAATTCCAAAATTATGGCAGAAGATGGAAGTGCAGTCAAACCTTGCATAAAGAGCGTTTCGCTTGAAGAGTAACTCGCTTAAAGAGCAGCATTTTCTCTGAATGTTCGCTTCGCTTAACAAATAAAACCAACCAAAAACTTGCTTAACAAATAAAACGGGATTCGCAATCCCCCCCCCCCAACAATTGGTCACTTACAATGGTGTTTCGCTTAAAGAGCAAACTCGCTTAAAGAGCAATCCGTGGAACGCATTATGCTCTTTAAGCGAGGTACAACTGTACTTTAATTGCTATACTGAAACCAGGCAAAGAAGCATCAGATCCCAAATGTTCAATATCCCTACTGTATATAGTGTATATACTAAATCACCTAGCCCCTACTATCAATCCTCTTCTAATTCCAAACCAGGCAAACTTTAGATCTGGCAAGAGCAGTACAACATGGATCTTAAATCTAACCCATACATAGAAGATGTCTTTGAAAGTCATAAAATAACTGGAGCAGCATTTGTTGACATTAGAAAAGTATATGATACTCCACCATCAATTGCTGCTCAAAAAGATCTACCTCCTTACAAAAGATCATGGGACAAACAGAAATGGTTGCTGTTCTACTTCAAAACCAAAGATTCTTCATTGAATTTCAAGGAAGGAAAAGTCACTGGAGAAATCAACGGAAGAGTCTGCCACAGCATAGCATCCTGGCACTATTGCTTTTTAACATTAGAACAAATGACTAACCAACATTTCTACATGCCAGGAGTTCCATTTACAATATACTGATGATATTGCCTTGACAATCCAAAGATGAGAGCTTTGAATCCACTGAGTACCAGCAAACCTCTGCCTTAAAAGATCATCTGTACATTGTAAAAACAACCAGATGAAACTAGATACTTGCACAGGTACTTTTAAAACATAGGTTTGCACCTTCTACATAAGAAACTGACGAGGTGGACCAGATTCACAAAAACTCACATTAAAATACAACAGTCTCTAAAGTGCCACAAGGTTTTTGTTCTTTACTTTTGTTTACTCTCTGATATGTAAGGAACAGAGAAGCAGAGTAGAAGCTTTGAGATAGCTGGATAAGCAAGATTTGTCTTATCCTAAAGTATTTGGCATCACTTTGAATTATACCCTAATCCAGGGATTCTCAACCTGTGGCACGCAGGCTGGAAGTGGCCCACGGCACCATTTCATGTGCCCCACCACCACCACCACCACCACACCAGGAAGTGCCTTGTGGTGAAGGAAGGGGAAAATGGCCATCCGGATCCCAAAGCTGTGTGAGGGAGCGTGACACATCAGCCAATACTACTAGATTTGACATCCTGCAAACTGATTGTTTTAAATCCAGCAAACTAAGGAACATTTTCTACTCTCAATCCCACTTTTGACCGGGGGGGGGGGGAAGGAGGGTAGACATTCCCCAAGGGCTGAGAATGGCCACCAAAGGAGGGGTCTGGACAACTGCAGGCAGAAAAGGACAAGCTCTCTTGGGCTGTACATTGTGCCTGCATGGGGGCCTCCACCAGACATTTTGTGCAGAACGGAAGTGCGTGTGTATGCGTGCATGCAGTGGTGGGATTCAGCAGGTTCGCACCAGTTCACCAGAACCGGTAGCAGAAATTCCGGCTGGCCCCTTTTTCATCCAAGTTTTGAAATAAAGTAGTCCTAATTCAGGTGCAATGCAGGGCTTTCCCTCTGGCCACATCCCACTATACCACGCCCACAGAGTAGGTAGTAAAAAATTTTTTTGAATTCCACCACTGAGTGGCCTCCATCAAATATGGTCAAATATTGTTAAACATTTATTTTATTAGGATAGTGGGGGAAACACACCAGGCAACTGTGTGTGTTCCAATAGTATTTACAAAGAAAGCCACTTAACTGTTAAGAGTTGGCAGCAGTAACTCAGTTTAATACAGGGTGAAATTAAACTTTCAGAAAGTTTACATGGTTGAGCTGAGAGTCAGCAACCAGATCCAATGGCATTGGGTCCTGCCTTGTTCCTACAGCCAGCAGGTGACGTGAGTAGCCATCAAAGGCAAGGACAACCACCTCTTCTTTCTGGCAACGCTTGTGGTTGTAAATGCAGAGGACCAGAAGATCTATCTTGATGTTAGAGAGGCTAAGTGAATCACCAAACATTCTGCAGAACATCTGAATTTTTTTTGTGTTGCTGTTTATAATTATTCCGTGTATGTATTATTTATGCCTAATTTTCTATTGTAAAGAGTTTTTTTTTAATATCTTGTAAGCTGCCCAGAGTGGGAAAATATATCCCAAATGGGTTGGATATAAATGTAATAAATAAAATAAATATAAAAATCACAGGTGCTAATTTATAAGTCGCTGTGCAAACAGGGACATAATTGAAATACATTAAGAAAACATACAGTCAAACCTCGCATAAAGAGCGCCTCGCTTAAAGAGTAACTTGCTTAAAGAGCAGAATTTTCTCTGAATGTTCGCTTCACTTAACAAATAAAACCAACCAAAAACTTGCTTAACAAATAAATTGGGGTTCGCAATCCCCCCCCCCCAAATTGGTCATTTACAATAGTGTTTCGCTTATAGGGCAAACTCGCTTAAAGAGCAATCCTGTGGAACGCATTATGCTCTTTAAGCGAGGTACAACTGTATTACATCTCATCATCACAGAGAAAACTTTGACTTGATTATCTGTGTACCTGTTTGGTATAAGTATAGACCTATTGAGGAGCAACTTCAAGGATCCTTTAGTGCAGGGCAGCCCTTTAAACAGAAGGTGGATGTCCTTTCTAAGGCTACAAGACATAGTGACCCCTGCATGCTGGGTGGCTTCAGTTGTCCCCGTCTGCTCCAGATTTACAGAGCAGTCCCACTTGCTCTGGCAACAAATGCCATAATACACTAGTACCTCAGATAATGTTACGACTTGGTTCCACAAGTCATAATTTTATCCGGTTTTTAACATTGTGCGATGCATTGATTGCACAACATTAAAAAAAGCCTGTTCCCTTTCCAAAGAGGTGGAAGGCACCTCTACCCACCCCGATCCCAAAGCAGAGAAGACCGCCCAGGCTGCCAGCTTTGGGATCGGGGCTAGAAGTTCCTCCCACACCCACCCACCCCGATCCTAAACAGGCACCCGCCCGGGCTCTCTGCTTTGGGATTGGGGTGGCTGGAGGTGCCTTCCACACCCAGACACCCGGATCCCAAAGCAGAGAGCCCACAGCACCAGGCATGCCCGATCTCCCTCCAGCCAAACCGGCAGATCTAAGCCTCGGTAGATCTCTGCCCCAAAGCCCACAGGGCTGGTCTCTAGCCCTGCGGGCTTTGGGGAAGAGATCAACATCAGGGAATTTGAGGCAAACAATTGCATCGCACAACGTTATCTTAACGTTGTGCGATGCAAGTGTTTGCCTCAAATTCCCTGACGTTATCTGATTTTAGCGTTATCCAAGGTATTACTGTATATGAGATTGTGTATGAGAAAAGCAGCCATACAGTGGCTTTCCTGGCTTCACAGGACAGTTGATTTCAGACAATTGACAACATATGGTTTATCCTTTAACCAGAGAGCAACCTTATCCTCTTCAATCTGCATTTAAACATTTGAAGCTTCAGCAGTTACTAAATGCTGAAACAGTTTGAACAATTCTTTGGAGCCACATTTATAAATTGTTTGAGTGCAAATAATGGTCTCCAATGTATATTTATTCCTGTAGACAATTGTATCTTGCTGATAAGAGTGCTGGAATTAGATATTGTCTGCTATCTGGGCACCTCACTTGTTTAAACAGGGTTGCAGTGTTTGCTTTGGTTTGTCTGAGCTGAACAACACCAGCAAATGCTGCAAGATTAGCTCCATTTATAAAATGGGTGACTTCTAATTATTTTTTGCACCCACATAATGCAAATGCTGAAAGGAATCTGGCCTTTTTGTTCCCAACTGGGCTTTTCTTCTTTGCTTCTTGGATGCTTCTACTTTTCCAAGTTGGAACAATTTAAAAAGGCTTTTTCCAGTGCAATTGTCCCTGTAAAGATGGGGAGGGGGAATCTACAGGTGGTGTAGCTAACTGTGATGTTCAGGACAGGAAGAATGGATATATGGAGATGATACCACCCTAATGGCAGAAAGTGAGGAGGACCTAAAGACGCTCCTGATTAGGTTGAAAGAAGAAAGTGCAAACGCTGGCTTGAGACTCAATATCAAGAAAACCAAGATAATGACAACAGGCCCTATCAGTCCCTGGAAAATAGATGGGGAAGAAGTAGAGGCAGTGACAGATTTCACTTTCCTGGGATCAAAGCTCACTGCAGATGGTGATTGCACCCATGAAATAAAAAGGCGACTGATTCTTGGGAGGCAAGGGATGAGAAACCTGGGGAGCATAGTGAAAAGTAGAGACATCAAATTACAAACAAAGATTTGTCTAGTCAAAGCAATGGTATTCCTGGTGGCAATGTATGGTTGTGAGAGCTGGACCATTAGGAAAGCTGAGCGAGAAGAATAGACGCCTTTGAGATGTGGTGTTGGAGGAGAGTTTTGAGAGTCCCCTGGACAGCGAGGAGAACAAATAGGTCAATCTTAGAAGAAATCACCCCTGACTGCTCCTTAGAAGGTCAAATAATAAAGATGAAGCTAAGGTACTTTGGACATCAAATGGGAAGAGAGGATTCACTTGAGAAAGCCTTGATGCTTGGAAGGGTCGAGGACAAAAGAAGAAGGGGGCGGCCCCAAATGAGATGGCTGGATGGTATTGTAGAGACAATGGGTGCAGAGCTGAGCGAGTTGAGGGTGATGGTGGAAGACAGGATTGCCTGGCGGACAGTGGTCCATGGGGTCGCAGAGGGTCGGAATCGACTGGGCGACTGAACAACAAAATTTTTCCTGTCCCCAATTGTCCACATTATTTTTTGTTTCTTACATATAGGCAGTGGTGGGATGTCAAAAATTTTACTACCCCACCATGATGTCATTACAGTGTGGGCGGAGCCAATGTCATGACATCATGAAGTTGTGGGTGGGGCCAAAGAAAAAATAAATAAAAATAATAAAAATAAAATAAAAATAAGCACGCACACGCGCACACACACACACCCCTCTCAACTCACCCACACACCCACAACACAAACCCGTAAATAAATTAAATAAATAAATAAATAAAATAAAAAATACATTAAAATACATTAAAATACACCCACACCCACCCCAAACACAAATCAACCAGAGCTTTTAAACCAGAGCTTAAAGCTTATTCTAGCTAATCTTTCTCACACTAGATCAGATGGAAGGAACTACAGAATGAAATCACCACAAGATGGCGTCATTTTGACACTTTTCAACTTTTCAACAGTTAAAGAAGTTAGGTACTAAGTCTTTGCCTAACCAGTTCTCTAGGATAATATACCTTAATGTAAATGTAAAACAGCTGTACCTCCTTACGGGTTCTCCAATTGGAACAGCAATTGGAACAGCACAGGTGTAGCTTATTGATGAGGTAACTCGAAGACTTTGCTGAAAACCTCCAAGCCAGGCTATTAGGCCTGCTGGCCGCCAGGCTTTTTTAGGAACTGTGGTAGTACATCAATATAGGTAAAGGTATTAAATACACATTAAAATACACACAGACACACCACATCTAAAGGTGAGTCACTTACCCTGGGGAGCAGGCTATAGGGAGCTTCAGGCTAACAGCTTCTCTTCCTCCTCCCCGCTTGGGTGGACAGCAAGGAGGCCGTGCATACGTGCCAAACACTGTAGGTATGCATGCACACCAAGTGCTTGGTGCGCATGCGCAGTGGGGGAACCAGTGAAAAGGTAAGCCCCGAAGGTGGTTCCCCCAAAAGCTGCTACCGGTTCTCTGGGATACTGGGAAACGTTACTACTGGTTCTGGCGAACTGGTGCAAACCTGTTACATCCCATCACTGCATATAGGCTAGTTTATGGCTAGGTCAGTGTTGGCGAACCTATGGCATGCATGCTAGATGTGACACACAAAGCCCTTTCTGTGAATGAATGAATGTTTATTAATTGATTAGTCTTACGACCTTATCAATAACATAACATAAGATTTTAAAATCTGTACAATGCAATGAAGTGCAATAAAATACAATAAAAATACATTAAAAATACAATATGTACATACCTGAACTACTTTAAATAATGTAAACTGGAGAAGGTGCCTTAATACAATTAATACATGCATATCCATAGTCAGATAAGTGAATCTCCCTTGTAGGATACCCCAATTTGGTTGACATATTCAATTCTTTTAGCTGATGCCTTAATTATAAACTTGGCAGTTCTACATACAATGTGCATATTAGAACCTAGAAGGAGATAGGACAGTTTATTAGAATACCAAAAAGTTGTTTTTCCTAATAGGGATGCAAGGTATTTAAATCTAATATCAATGTACAACTGGCAATCTAATAAAATATGAGAGATATTTTCAACATTTGAAGAACTACATATGCATGTTCTTTTGTGATATGGTAAGTGGTGAAAAGGCCCATATCTTTTCATGGAGTCTGATAGTTCGAATCTGGCTCTACAATATGCCCTTCTTAAAGGATAAGGTAGGCACATTAAACATATTTTTCAGGTTGAAATGTAATTTTGTTGGCAGCCAGCCACCTTAAAGAACCATTTTTGGCCAGTAGTTCCAAGTCAGATTGCGCACTGATATCTAAGACTCTCTGTTTAAAAATTTCCTTGGCCTGAGTGGCCACTGGGAACAAATACTTAACTGAGAACCCATGATGAGAAATTACTTCGCAGAGTTGATTAACCCAGGATTTCGGATGATCCCACTTTATCTGTTCGGTTAAGCATAATTTGGGAAGCCTATTTGAGTGCATTGATTGGATCCTCAACCAATATGAGAATGTTTTAGATACTAAATGGCTATACACGGAGTGGAAGCCCAATTCTGCTCTGACTGCAGGAGCAGACGTGTTGCTATCAGTTCCTAAAATACTTCTTAGGAACCGGGACTGTGTTTGTCCCAGAAGTGGGGCTCTATTTAGACCCCACAATTCTGCCCCGTATAACAGCATTGGTTACAAGAAGGCTAGCAGGGCTACTTTACCTTTTCCACATTGCTGGACAAGGACAATGTGATAGGACACAGTGACCTGTTTCCTACATTTTAATTCCTATGGTAATAATAATTGCTAGACTCCAAGGGAGAATGAGGGTCAGCTGTGTGGACCGGCTAGCCCAGCCATAAAAGACCTTGCTGCTGTTGCTGCCTCCACGCCGCGCCCAGCCGGGACTCCCTCCACCTGTCCCAGAGACTTTCGTTTAAAAGCCACAGCGGCGGCTGGACTTTTTGATAATGTTAAAATCTTTGTGCAAATTTGATGAATTTTGTAATTTTTGATTGTTGTTTGAAATTGATACTTACTGAACTTTTTATGATGTAACGATGTTGAGTTTGTTTTATGGTGTTGATACTGATTTTTCTCTCTCTTTTTATATTTACATGATGTGTCTATAAACTTGCTGTTTACTCTGTGCTTGTGAACCGCCCTGAGTCGGCCCATCCGAGTAGGGCGGTATAAAAATTGGAGTAAATAAATAAATAAATAAATAAATAAATAAGGAACATCACAGAACTCTCCCTGCCTGTCGGACAGGGAGAATGAGGGCCAGCTGGCCAAAGACTCCTGTCTCTCTTGACCGTACTGTATTTTTTACACTGTATTTTATTGTATTGTTTTTCTTTTTATGTAAAATTTATTGATTGCATTATCTGTGCTGCATCTGTTGTTATATATATTATGCTGTATTTATCTGAGATTGTGACACTGTATATGTTGCTTATGTGAGCCGCTCTGAGTCGCCTCAGTGAGGCGAGTAGAGCGGCATATAAGTCTAATTTAATAATAATAATAATAATAATTTCACCTTCTGGAAACCTTCTGGGATTCCTAGGTATAAAACATTCAGAAGTGATTTATCCTTCCTGTCTTCTGAGGGTGCTCTGGGACTGCATCGTTTGAACAAGACCATGCAGGCCAAGGCTCCCTCCACTAGGAACAGTGAAAGCTGAGACGTTCAGCCCTTTGCACCACAGCCAATTGTTCCAGCTCCCTGAGCTAAAGCCTCTGTGTGTGTCTTCTGGCAATCCACATTACTTAATCTCCTCCTCTCAAACCAAGCAAAAACCACAACTCGCAGGGTGGCTTTCCCGTCCTGCACCTTTACATGCTTATTCTCACCAGGGCTGCTCCCCTCTCTTTGAGAAAGCAAAGGAGGTGGATGCCTGTGATAGATGCCCATAGAAAATGAGGATTGGGAGGCAGACCAGCAGCATTCCAGGGTCGGAGCATTTCACCACAGAGGACAGCATCCCTGCTGCACCTCAGGCACCTGCAAGCTTTCCCTTATGCTTCAGTGAATGACAAATGGGGCTGCCATAGGCCCAGGCTGCTTTTCAAAGCCAAAGCAGCTGGGAAAGCATTGATACCTATAAAGCATTGTTTGTCAGGGTGTTTTCCCCTCCCGCTCCTCTGGCAAGGGGCAAGTTGTGTTGGGCTGTTTTCTGATTAGAAGCAGTTTGATGGTTGTGAAAGAGTACCTTCTCTCATGTGAACTTTACAATAATCTCCTTCAGAGATGTAGCAGCTCCTGGCTAGGAAGAGGTAGCTTGGCAAAGTTACCTTTTTGGTCTTCAGGTCCCAGAGGTCTTGTCAATATGACCACTGGTTATCTTGGTCAACTTCCATAACTGCAAGTTGTACCATACATACTAGAGTATAAACTGAGTTTTTTCGTCCCCAAAAGGGGACACTGCTTATACTTGGGTCAACAACCATGAGGGTCCAAAGACCGTGCCAGATTGAAATGTGCCAACAATTTAATTAATTTTACAGTATTTTCATGTATTTTGATTATTGAAACTCACTAGCAGCTGCTGCATTTCCCACCCTCGACTTATACGCGGATCAATCTATTTTCCTTGGTTTTCGGGTCAAAATTAGGTACCTCAGCTTATATTCGAGTTGTCTTATATTCAAGTATATGTGGTGTTGCAAAAAGGTAGCTTTTGCCAAAATTTTGAAAAAGAATAAATTAGGGACTTGTCTTACAAAAGATCGTATCATTAAAAATCCTACTCAAGTTTTTTGAAACTGTGTTTCCTTTAATTAAGTCAACTTTATGTAGTGTTCCTTGTTTCCTGTTGCCTTCAATTTTTCCTGGCATTATTGTCTATTCCAGTGATTCTCGTTTTTAATGATGACTCCAAAGTACAATAGCCTTAATATAGGGTATTTGTTGTTGTTATTTACATTGGCTTGATTTGATGTAACACCCACATGCTTATCTTTCTGGCAATCCATGGTATTCATGAAGCTCTCCTTCAATACCACATTTTGTATCTACTGATTTCCCCCCTGCTAGAGTTCTACAGTATCCAGTTCTCACATCTATACACAGCAACTGAATATGCTGTAGTATGGATGCTGGCATTGTCTCCAGCAACACATGGTTACACATGGGGATCTTTTCTAGCTCCTTCAAAAATGAAACAAATCATAGTAACTTTTGGACAAGCGTTATATGTTAACTTGTCATTGTCAGCTGCAACTCGTATCCGAGAATGCATTTTTTCCCCTGAAGCAGGGAAAATGCCACTGGTATAAATTTGTTTAAGGTGGGTCCCAGCTTGCTATGAAGTGACCCACACACTGTGGTCATGGAACCATCTCCTACACCACATCGCCACTGTTCCGAGAGCTGCACTGGTTACGGGTATGGTTCTGGGTGCAATGCAAGGTGCTGGTAATGACCTTTAAAGCCCTACATGGTAGTGGGCCAGGATATCTAAGAGACTGCGTCACCCCAAGAACATCTGGCCGTCTAACCAGAGTGGACCGGAGGGGCTCTCTAATCGTACCATCTGCTAGAGGGGCTCGTCTCTCTAGCACAAGAAGGAGGGCCTTCTCTGTGTCTGCACCATCCCTATGGAACCTTCTGCTAACAGAGTTATGGCTGCCCTTTAGGAAAGAACTGAAAACCTGGCTGGCAGGGCAGGTGTGGGGCACCGATGGAGGGGTGACCCCTGCCTGCTGGCTTATATAATTAAGATTTCTCTCTCTCTTTTATTGGATGGGGTGAGTCGGTAAATTATTTCAAATTTTAATGGTTTTTAAAGGGCTTTTAGTTAGTTCTGATGTTGCTTTTAATTGTTGTTAGCTGCTCAGAATCGTTCCCGAATTGGCCGGCAATAGAAATTTGAAGAATAAATAAATAAATAAATTTGAAATGAGACATGCAGGATTTAACACCAGGATTGCAACAGACTGCCGCAGCCTCGAGGATATTATCAAGGTGCGCCTTCACAGCCAATCCATCTGGCATGGCCTCTTCCACCTCCATGACTATTGGGAATCAAGGGTTCCTCCTCCACTCATTTTGCCGCTGGGCACAATATAATGGTTTCCAGTGGCATTTCCTCCATGAGGGGGACCATCACTCCACCTAAAGGGGCTCATCCGCCCATAGCCATTGGCCCCTTTAGGGAGTCAGGTTATTTACCACTGCCCAATACTTGGTGTTGAGTCGCTGTTGACTGTATAGTCTACTCCATTACCGTAGCAGGATCTTCAGCCAGACATGCATATGTGACCTATTCTGTACCATATACTGTATCTGTTTGTTAGCTACAGAGATATATGTTAGGAACTCATGTAACTAGATAAGTGGGGTATGTACAAACAAACAAATCTTTCTCTTTGAACTATGTTTCAGACAATTTTATGGTTTTCACCATAATGCCACCAAAGAGACAAAGGAGGACACCCAGCTGGCTACCAGAGAAACTGTGACCGCCAACCAGGAGACAGGAGTGATTCAAGATGTGATATTGGGATCAGGCAGCTCCAGACTAGAGCAAGATGCTGTTAAGAGATTGGTAGCTCACAATGAACCCTATGTTCAAGAAAAGCATGATACATCTGGAGCATCACTAAAAGCAGCAAAGAGGCAAACTACGAATGAGATGGTAATAGCAGTAGCCAATAAAAAAGCAACTGGAAAAGATTTTAGCTCTGCATCAAATAAGATTCATGCTGCTGCTTTGGATGCAACAGCAAGAGCTAATGGAGAACAAGACGGGAAGACTGTTGCACCAATGATCAAGTCTGAGGAAGAGAAACATAAAGATATGATAGAAGAACGCCAAAGAGAAAAGCAACCTCAGGCAACGTATGTCATGCCAACATCCAATCCAAAGCATTCTGAAGGAAAGGAAGCAGGGAAAACATTCAGACAGCAGCTTAAAGGAATAAATGTCACACCATCATCCAGAGCAAAACAAGTAGATAGAAAATATTCCAGAAAAGAGGACATAGTTAAAGAACATGCTAACAAAGCTGAGTCTTTCTCTGTCATCATGCATCGCAATGCATCTGCACAAGGGGTTCAACATGATACACATCTAGTTCCTGAAACACCTCCCAAAAACAGATTTAATGCATCAAACTTCTCATCTGAACCGCACTGGGACTTCGATGATCAGTATCTCCTGGACAACTCAACCCCACATTTGGTGAGTAACTATAGCAGCACCTGGTCATTGAACAAAGGCATTAATGAACTCAGAGTTTGGGAACCTGACTCTGTTGATAACAAGCTCTCTCAGACTGCTCTCAGTATCAGCACATCTCTTCCAGGATTCTGAGAACTATAGTCTAAAAAAATTACTTTCCCTAGCTCTGAATTACCTAGAGATCAGGTTTGGGCTACTTCAGTTATCTAGAGATATAAAACCAAACTGAAGTGTAGAACTGTCTGAAAGGCATCAATGGTTTTCTCAGATAATGCCTGAAAGGAATTTTAAATAAATGTGTCCTTAACTTTTCAGCATCATCCCCCCACCTTAGTTTTTTTGAGAAATCCTTATACTCCCACCCTTTTCTCTGCCATCATCCAACAATCTTTTAACAAATACACAAAAAAAATTCCAATAAATATTTTTAAAATGAACATAAGCTCTTGGTAAAAGTATTGCAAATTAAAATAGCAGAAACAATCTGTCTAGTCATAAAATGCAATCATTATAGTAAAAATTATTCTTTATTAAGAAATACTTACTTGGTTGATCCATACTTCACACATCTAGTTTAACGTGGCAGATCGAAACATAATCTCACATGAGATTTTAGTGGGCTCTTGCCATTGGGAGGTCCTACCTCTACTGTAGTATGGTCCGACGGTGCATGGGGGACTGGGGCCCATGTTTTTGATGCTCCTTTGGTAATTTTGAATATGATGACACACAGTGGTGGGCATCAGCAGGTTCGTACCAGTTCATCAGAATGGGTAGCAGAAATTCTGGCTGGCCCCAGCCATCCTAGTTTTGAAATAAAATAGTACTAATTTGGGTGCAACGCAGGGCTGGCTACGCCCACCATACCACGCCCCTGGCTACGCCCACCATACCACGCCCACAGTGTGGTAAGAATTTTTTTTGGAGCCCACCACTGATGACACAGCTGGCTGGGCTCATGTCGAAGCTGGCCATGTTAGAGCAATGCACTGGCCAGGTGCATTGCCTGAGTATCCAACCCCACTGAGCTGACCCAGGGCTGTAGCCAGGATTCTAGATGAGGGGGGATATTTTTTCAGGTCGGGCAACGATGTCACACACACACAAACACACACACACATATAAAACATTGGCATCTCGGGGTGGGGAGCCCCTGTTAGCTGGGGGGGCTGATCCCTCCCGGCCACCCCCTGGCTATGGCCCTGGTGGTTCTACAATGGAGAACCATTCTGGACCACTAACTGACACCTTTGTGGCATGCTGAATCTGCTAGGGGAATAAACCCCTGCCACCATAGCTGTCGGACGGCTAGGGTCGCTGCTGTGCCACGGTGAAGTGTGAGATGGGATTTGCAGTGGTGATAAGAAATAACTGTATTAAAACAAAATTTATGCAAATGGTGATAGTGCATTTTAGTCTTATCCTGCGTAGACTTCCCCTACCCACCCAATTTGGGAACAAATAATCTAAGATCTAGTTCTCACTGAGGTGATAACTCACACATGGGCTATACCTGTTAGGTATGGATTGTGGCTGACCACCTGCATGGATGTCCATGTTATCATATTTTCTGGACACAGAAGACTAGCACATCAAGAGGGAAAGCGTAGGCTAGAATCAATCTCTCTGATGAATAGCTTACAATATGAAGTGTCTTGCATGAAAGACATTCCATTATCATATCTGCAATATGAAGGGATATTTTATTTATTTTTACATGTTTATATCTGGGATATTTCCCACTCTGTGTGGTGTACAAACAAACAAATAACAACAATATGAAATAACACCAGACAACAACCAAATAAATAAATAAATACCTAAAGGCATATAATCCATCCACAGATTGAACAGCCTAATGAGAAAACATGGTAATTATGATCCTTAAGGTCAAAAGAAAGTGCAGTGATTATCAGCAGTTGCTAACAAAGCGATTGGATGATAATTCAGCCATTCCGGCATTGGTGAGCTAATTAACACATGTAGTGTGATAAAAAGCCTTTATCCTTATTTAGGCTACAAGCGATAGGAACCGAACATTGGAATAAATTACTGTTCGGCTATTTCCTTTCAGAATCTGTCTCTGAATTGACTTTGTTCAAGAATGGCCACACTGAGGTCAATGACATAAAACCGAAATGTTTTCTCTCCAGTTTCTGAAAACTGCCACTCTTCACATCCAATTATTCTTCTGCATGGAGACACTCTAAGTGAAATTTGGCCTGGCATTGTTGGCAAATAATCCCAAATATGACAGTGGAAGATGATCAGGTATATTAAATCCCAGGGCTGTAGAAGACATTATTAGGACCTGTTCTGCTGCAAAGTTACTGGAGAGGACATGGGGAGTACATCTGGGCATGCCACAGGATCTGCTTCCTGCCCCCCCCCCCTCTCTCTCGTAAGGTCTGTTTTTGCTGGTAAGTAACCTTTAAAACTGGATGGGTGCTATAAGCAACAGAGTCTTATAGTACAATTAAGAAGAGTCACTCCCCAGCAGCAGAAAACATTGTGTGCATGAGAGAGAGAAACACAAAAGCTGGTCCCTAGGACAGAAAAATCCTGCTCGTTGAGTTCCTCCCATTGAGACTTCCTAATGTCATCCCTCTCTTTCTGTATTTAAAGAACTGCCCTGATTCTCTGCGGGTCAAAGCTGCCAAATCAGATGGGCTAAAGGACATGTTCCTGCCCAACATTGCTTTGTTCATGGACAGGAGTCACTTCAGTGATGCTGAATGGGAGTGCCTGGAACATTTCTCTCCACCCTATGGCTTCATGGAGCTAAATTACTCCTGTGAGTAACACTTTCCAAGGCAGCAAGGGTTCAGCTGTCTCCGGCAAAAGGAGTCACAGGTCTTACACTGAAGAGACAACCAGTCTTCCAAACTCTCTCCATTTGGGAATTTGCTCTCTGTCCCCTACCACGCATGAAGAGAAGGGGGTGGGGAATATAATCACCCTATTTTCCCTATAGGGAACCCCAGGGAAGGAGAAAGAGTCGTTGGATGTATTGTATACCAGCAGCTATTGTAACAAAGGAGGGCTAGCCTTACTGTGAGCGATATTGAGAAGGTATCTCCAGGAGGAAGAATTTAGATGCTCAGCACAGTATGAGCTAGTTGGTTTATTGCAACACAATATTGTGAGTTGTAGGTTATTTGTGAGTGTTGTATGCTGTCAAGTCATATCTGACTTATGGTAACCTGATAGGGTTTTCAAGGTGTATGTGAAATTTAAGGAATAATTTCACCAGTTTCACACATACAATCGAACTCAGATTTCCTGAACTATCCATTATAATATAATGGCTCTATTTAACAACAACAAAATTTGTATATTTCTGATAATAAACTATCAAGAAAAAAGCTGTGCACTCAGTAATTATCAACCGATGGCATGCCTTCCAACAATGTTCAAGCTACTCACAGGAGGACTGGCAAGATCAATACTGTATATAATTATTTAATTGAACTCTCCCTCTATCCAATTAAACAGAAAGAGTACTTTAAAAATGCAAGAGGCACAAAAGATCAGCTGCTAATTGACAAAAGGGTGCTTCTTCTTTCATGTCTAGGCTAGACCTGAAAGTGCCACAAGGAAGGCACCTTTTGGTGAATTCATTTCTGCAGTTTCTTTCGCCTGACTTAGTGTGAAAAAGATTAGCCAGCAACACAAGGTGGCTATGCCTAATTGTGGTTCAAAAATACCACAATCTTTGAGGAGGCTCTTTCTGTGTACCCCAACAAAAGGACAACTAAAGAATTCAAAAAGATGAAAAAGAAACTTTATTACAGTGTGGATAGATTATTAAAAGGCATTCGACTCATGGCCATTCAGCTGGATTAACACCTGCCTACAAATATTTAGGATTAGCAAGGAAACCATGGAAGGGAAAGGAAAAATGTTTTCATGGCTCACTGGGAAGTTAATATCAAAAGAGGAATATTTCACAAGGATCCTTTGTGACTGTGGGCCCCGCCAGCCCTACTCTAAGAGTACCAATGGTGGCAGAGTCTCCAGATACAAACTTCATGGGCTCTGGGATCACATTCTTTACTTGAACCAGCTTTAATTGAAGGCACAGCCCTTTCCTCCTTAGTTTCAGAGGACCGAGTTACTATAGCCATTGGCTCCTTAGGCACCTTCTGCCAGACTGGGGTCCCAGTTCACTTTACTGGGAGGCCAAGTGCTAGGAGGGAGGTGGGAGGAACGCTTCTTAAGCTGGACTGGGCAGGATGTGCTTGCGTGCTCCAGGAGTGTCTGCACATGCAGTCTTAGGACATGAGGAGCCTATTGGTTCATTTTGAAAGTCGGCAGAAATGATAGGGTACAGTATTGTGATTTATATGTACTACGTATTTCATTACATTTTATTTTTGTAACGTTTATATGCTTTGTTATTTATGTAAGACACCCTGAGACACATTTGCCAAGTGGGCAGCATATTATTATTATTATTATTATTATTATTATTATTATTATTATTATTATTATTATTATTATTATTATTATTATTATTATTATTATTATTATTATTATTATTATTATTATTATTATTATTATTATTATCGGCATTGGCGTCGAGGTCAGCATCAGTATCCTGAAGTAAATTGTTAAAAGGGGCTCTGTTACTTACAAGGAGGCTTCTTCTGTTGATTCGAACCAATAGTATTGCATTACTAGACAGAGAAGAAAGTAGTAGTAGAGAAATTTTGAATTGTGATGTTTCCATCCATTGAAGGGTAGGCATTAATGTTGATGGGGGCTAAGCTACCTGGATGCATACCTTCCTATCCTCTTCAGCTTTCCTGCAGAAACTGTATTTCCATCTGCTGAGGACTGAGGGATCCATTAGGCAGGCAGATAACATCTCCTCAGGAAAGGGACATTTGGCCTGCAATTCCCTGCAGCATTCCCTGTCGGTCTTTAGCCAGGAGCTCCTAGATCTGTGGGAAGGGGTGGGACCTCTCCCTGGGCAGTGATGGGATGACAAAAATTCTACTACCACGCCATGACGTCACGGACGTCATGGGCGTGGCCAATGTCATGACGTCATGACGTCATGGCCGAAGCCAACGTCATGACGTCATGACGTTGTGGGCGGGGCCAAAATAAAAATAAATAAAAATAAAAATAAA
Source organism: Furcifer pardalis (assembly GCA_030440675.1). Classification (NCBI taxonomy): domain Eukaryota; kingdom Metazoa; phylum Chordata; class Lepidosauria; order Squamata; family Chamaeleonidae; genus Furcifer; species Furcifer pardalis. The sequence continues at coordinate 55,514,850 of CP126893.1, read as the reverse complement.
CATACACACACACACCCCTCCCTCTCAGCCCACCCACCCAGACACAAATAAATAAATAAATAAATAAAATAAAAACAACCACCCACCCAAAACACAAATAAATTACCCCTCGCTTACCTTTCTTGGGACCCCCCCAGCTCGCCGCTGCTGCCACCCCCTCCCCCCGACCCAGGCAGAAGGCGGCCCCCTGCTGACTAGCGGCGCGCGCGCGATCTCGTGCGCACCACACACCTCCGTCTGCTCGTCCGCCAGGGGCCGTCCGCCACCCACCCCCGACAAGCGCACCTCCGGCAGATCGCCTGCCCGGCTGGCCGTCGGGGGCTCTCCTGGCGGGCGGCCCGCGTGCGCGCGCACGCTACCCACCTCCTCCTGCTCAGCCAGCTGCCAGGGGCTCCCCGCCACGGCGCCACCCACCCACCCCCGACGAGCGCCCTGTCTCACGGCAAGTTGGGTGGATGGCTGGGCGGGCGGAGGCGAGCAGCGCGCGCGCGTGTGGGCCGCCCACCAGGAGAGCCCCCGACGGCCAGGCAGGCAGGCGGGCCCCTCCTTGAATTGTCCGCCTAAAAAAAACCCCCTTTTTCTCCTCCTCGCCTGCAAGCGGCGAAGCGCACGCGGGGCGCTCGCCAGCAAAAGGGTGGGGAGGGGACATTTTGCCGCCCCCTGAAAGCCGCTGCCTGGGGCATCCGCCCCCCCGCCCCCCCACGTTACGCCACTGAGCCAATGGCAGCTCCGGCGGCAGCAGGCGGCAGTTGCAGGCACCCAGCCCACAGGCCGGCGGCCGGCGGAGGAGGAGGCGTCAGCGGTGCGCCGCGCCAGGCGTCCCCAGGGCATGGGGCTTGTCGGCAGCGGACGGCCCAGGCAGCCCTCAACGTGCCGCGGGGGAGGTGCCCTTCTCAGAGGGCTGGTGCCGCCTCCGCCGTCCTGAAAGCTCTAAACAATTTTTTTTAATTGGAGCTAAAATGGCTCCAATTGACTGCGCATGTGCAGAAACTCAATCTGACGCATGCGCAATGTGTCAGATTGAGTTTCTGCACATGCGCAGTCAATTGGAGCCATTTTAGCTCCAATTTTTTAAAAAAATTTCTTTCGGTGAGGAGTCCGGAACCGGACGCCCCAAAAGTGGACTCCCCTCACGGAGAACCTTCCGGAATTGGTCCTACCGGTTCCAGGGAACCGTCTGGAACCGGGGACATCCCATCACTGTCCCTGGGTCTCTCTCTCTCCTTGCACAGGAGGTCATAGAAATCTGCCAGCAATAATGCTCTCAAACATTTCCCTTTCGAGAAGAGTCGAGTAGATGAATCTCTCGCTTGGGAAGGGCTGTAAAAGAACACTCTTCCACACATTTTACCAGCTGAGCTCATTGGTACATAATCTTGGATACTACAGGTCAAAGATGGATTAATGGAAACATATTTGGCATTTCCATTCGTAAAAAGAGATGAATAAAAGCTCTCAAAATTGATTAAAAATTGACTGAGTGTTTAATGATGGGTGGTATTCCATTTGCTGAGGTGGTCTTAAAATGTAAATTAAACCAGTGATGGGATGCAACAGGTTCACACCAGTTCACCAGAACTGGTAGTACCTTTCCCCAGTGTCCTGGAGAACTGGTAGCAGCTTTTTGGGGGAACCACCTTTGAGGCTTACCTTTTTACTGGTTCCCCCATATGCATGGCCTCCTTGCTGTCCTCCCAAGAGGGGAGGAGGAAGAGAAGCTGCTAGCCTGAAGCTCCCTATAGCCTGCTCCCCAGGGTAAGTGACTCACCTTTGGATGTGGTGTGTCTGTGTGTATTTTAATGTGTATATAGTACCTTTACCTATACTGACGTACTACTACAGTTCCTAAAAAAGCCTGGCAGCTGGCAGGCCTGGCAGCCTGGCTTGGGGTTTTTAAGCAAAGTCTTGGAGTTACCTTATCAATAAGCTACACCTGTGCTGTTCCAATTGCTGTTCCAATTGGAGAACCCTTAAGGAGGTACAGCTGTTTTACATTTACATTAAGGCATATTATCCTAGAGAACTGGTATGATGACCATATCCACTTTGCAACATGGTGCTGCCCAGGCTCTTATACTAACAGGTAAGTGACAGGTTTGTGTTTGGGGTGGGTGGGTGTATTTTAATGTAATTTTTATTGTATTTATTTATTTAATTTATGGGTTTGTGTTGTTGGTGGGTGGGTGGGTGTGCTTATTTTTATTTTATTTTATTATTATTTTCTTTGGCACTGCCCATGATGTCATGATGTTAGCTCCGCCCACACTGTGATGACATCACAGTGGGGTAGTAAAATTTTTGACATCCCACCACTGAATTAAACAGCAAAGATTTCTGAAGGTTTGTTTGGATAGCTTCTCAAAGGGGATATTCATGCTGAGAGAACAAGGCAAAGGTCATTTCCATAGATTCCTTCCATACCCCAAAGCCAGTGGTGGACAGCAACAGGTTCACATACCCCCAGAAGAGGGGGTAGCAAAACTGGGTGGCCTCTGGGCAGGGGGGTGGCAAAATTGGGTGGTCTTTGGACAGGGGGGTAGTGAAATTGGGTAGCCACGCCCACCTCCCTGCCCTGTCCCAACAGGTTTTGTCTCTGCAAGTGGTTCAAGGTCTCCCTTGCTCAAAAGCCAGTCATATCTGACTCTATGGTGCAGAGCTCATCTCCATTTATAGACAGAGGCAGTGGTGTATGTGTTTGCAAATGTATACATGGCCACATGGCAGGCATGACTAGATTGCCCACAACATAGGCTCCACCCATGACGTAGGCTCCACCTACGGTGTGGTAGCAAAATTTCTTACTGCCCAGAGCTGCTTTGAAAATCTGGGCCATTCTCTAGAATGATGAAGGGGGGAGATGGAGGAAGGCTAAGGAAGAAGTTGGTAGGAAATTCCTCTCCACTCTTCCATGGGGATCTCAACCAAATAAATAAATAAATAAATAAAAGCAAATGCAAAACACTGGGGAACCTTTATGTCTTATCTCCAGGATGAGTCACTTATCAGTTCTTCTCCCATTTCCAAGTTCTGTCCTGATTTCCTCCCAATTAAATGGGGGTGTTTTTTTAGGGGGAGGGGGAGGTCAGCTACTAGCCTTCTATCCTGAACAATGATGCTTGTGCCTTTTCAGTGGTGAAGCAAGTTGTAACCATGCTTCCTCCTAAGCCCTATCACCAACTTCTCTTCACGCCAAAGAACGACCGGACTTCCCGATGCACCACCTGCGCAGTGGTCGGAAATGGGGGCATCTTGAACAACTCAAGAATGGGCCAGGAGATTGACTCTCATGATTTCGTGTTCCGGTAAGGGAGTCACTCATCTTAATGTTGACCTCCCATCTGCTTACGCATTTTATATTATAAACTATTTATAAGCTTCCATTACTAAAAAAAAAAAAAAAAAAGCTCAATTAACCAGATGGCTATTATATCAGTAAAACCTTAAAAATAAACACAAGTCAGAAGTACAATAAAACAGCGAGGTAAAACAAGCCTGTAAAAAGGTAATCAGTAGCAGATTAAAAATATAGAAAACAATGATATCTTAGGAGGGAACTACGATATGTCAGATGGCTGTAAATACGAGAAAGAAATATGATATTTGGTTTAAAGTGGTAGATTTCCCAGTAGTTAATAACAGCTATTATAACTCACTCTTTTCATCTGCAAAAACATAGTGATTCTAACTGTTCTAGTTTGTTTGGTGGTGGTTAGTTTTTTTATTTTAAAAAATGGAAATTGTGTGTGACTTCAGCCATTTAACACCTCTTCCTTCAGAAATCAGGCAAATACAAACCTGATGAAGTTATTTCCAATAGTTTTACTGAAAATCACCAATTCAGGGATGGAAATCCTAGAGCAGTAATGTGAACCTTTTAGAAACTGAGTGCCCAAACACAGGGGTGAGATGAACTTTGTGCTGGGTGGTGGGAGGAAGTGCTCCCATTGGGCTGCTGGGCAGAGGGGCGGGGCGAACTCTGTCCTGGGTGTTGGTAAGAAGTGCTCTCATTGGGCTGCTGGGCAGAGGGGAGGGGCGAACTGTGTCCTGGGTGTTGGTAAGAAGTGCTCTCATTGGGCTGCTGGGCAGAGGGGCGTGGCGAACTCTGTCCTGGGTGTTGGTAAGAAGTGCTCTCACTGGGCTGCTGGGCAGAGGGGTGGGGCGAACTCTGTGCTAGGGTGATGACACATGTGCCAACAGTGAGTGCTCTGAGTGCCCCTCTGGCATGCATGCCATAGGTTCGCCACCACTGTCCTAGAGGAATAACATTGTAATTTCAATGTGGTCTTTTGGGCCAGGGTGAGCGGGGCCGTAACCCAGGGTTATGAGAAAGATGTTGGGACAAGGACTTCGTTCTACGGATTCACAGCCTTCTCCTTAGTGTCTTCTCTTGGAATTCTGAGGAATCATGGATTCAAGAAGATCCCTATGGAAAAGGTAAGGCAGGTATCATACGGGATCTTTATATTTTTCTCTGTGGGACAAATAACAGCTTTGAGGGGACAATTTAGGTCAGAAAAAAAGGGGAGGATATGAGAGTCCGTTCTCCCAGATCCAATCTGTGCTTCCTGCAGCTGCTTTTGTTTAGAAAAGAAGTGAGAGATCCAATAGCAGATGCCTCCTACCTGTCTAGTTTGGCTGTAGGGTTCCCATGTAGTGCAGACCCCCTGAAGATGTTTTTGGTCTTTACCTGCAAGCAAACTTACCTGCAGAGAAAGAATCCTGTGCAGTACTGTTTAGTCAGGGTCATCTTAATGATTATCTTCTAAGGCATTAAAGGTTCACACTTTGAGGAGCCTTTGCTTAAAATCTAAGCAGTGGCTCTTCTGGCTGTATGAAAGCGGCTCTGGCCTTGAGCATTCGTTTTATTTCATAGAACCAGTGGCCAGTCACAGAAACATCTGGCTCTGCACTTCAAAGAGGCAACACTCCTGATGTATGCTAATAATAATAATTTTGTGTCAGAAATTATTCTGGATTTAAAGGGTTTTTGCCGGAGAAATTCCGCTCAGGGGATGTCCAAATGAGGCTCCTTTCATGTCCCTGAGATCTTTTCCCACCAAAGTTGTCCCTATTGATCTCCTTGCAATTTCTTGCTTTGAAACTGCTAGGTTGGCAGGATCTGGGGCAGAGACGGGCACTCAAACCATCATGCAGTAACCAGGTCTCAAACTGCTGACATGCTGGCGTTTCAGCTAACAAGGTGAGCTTCTTAACCACTGAGCCACCGCAGCCCCTCTGATGTATGTTGGTTTAATATCATTTGGATCTCCTCCAGATTCTTCAGTGCTCTGGGTTTTGTGGCATGTTCATTTCTTTCCCCCGCTCTCGCTTTGATCTGTCTCTCTGAAAAGCTGAGATTGGCCCTATGGCATTTACATAAATTACTTAGAATGTGATCTGGAGCAGAATTTGGATTTGGGTCTGGTCAACAGAGGACATGCCTGTTTCCACCCCTTTGTTAGATGTGATCTGTCAGTGCTTGTGTTCCCTTGGCTGTGTTCCCTCTGCCAGACTTCATATACATCATGTGTCTTCCTAGGATATTAAGTACCTTCATTTCCTGGAAGGTGAGAGAGACTACGAATGGCTGAAAGCTCTTCTACTGAATACGAAAGTCAGGAAGGGATTTCTGGATTATTTTGGGTGAGAAAAGCTGGACTTTCTAGGTCTTTGCAGGACCATTTTTCCTTGAGTTTCTTGCAGCATTACTTAGCTTTTCACAGAAGACTCTGCAACAATCTAGTCATGGCCATCACCAGCTAAGGACTCCTGAATTTTAAGCCAACATTACTTGTATCTTCTCTAGATTTTCTTTGGTGGGAAATATACAACAATTCAGAGGGAGGGGGATTCTCATTTTAAAATGCTGGGGAAACGTATATATCAGGGGTGTCTAAACTACAGCCCTTGGGCCAGATCTGCCCCCTGACGCCCACAGAAGCAGAAGTAAAATGTGCCTATGGTAGCGGACCGGCCCACTAAACCACATGATCAGCCCACAGCCCAAAAAGTTTGGGCACCCCGGGTATATATCATTCAAGCCACTCCCTGTCTCTACCCCAATGTCTTTCTGTAGCCTCTTTCCCAGAAGAATAACTGTGGATGGGTCTGCAGACCGCAGGGGCAAAAGCAGGGCAGCATCTTGTGGCATTTTAGATGCCTACAAATTTTATTTGGAGTCAGCTTCAAGGTCAACAAAAACATATGCCAAGTAAAACTTCTTAATCTGATAAGATGTCATAAATCTTTGTGCTCTTTTTTTCTAGTTCCATCTGTGAACTTCACATTTCAGAAAGGCTAGTGATACAGTGGTACCTTGTTTAAAGAGCATAATGTGTTCACAGGATTGCTCTTTAAGCGAGTTTGCACTTTAAGCGAAACATCATTGTAAGTGACCAATTGTGGCTTCTGGCGGGGGGGGGGGATTGTGAAACCCAATTTAGTTGTTAAGCGAGTTTTTGGTTGGTTTTAGTTGTTAAGCAAAGTGAGCATTCAAAGAAAATTCTGCTCTTTAAGTGAGTTTGTCTCTAAGCAAGGTGCTCTTTTATGTGAGGTTTTACTGTACAGTAATACCCCGGATAATGTTATGACTTGGTTCCACAAGTCATGACGTTGTCTGATTTTTAGCATTGTCCGATGCATGCATCGAACAACGCTAAAAAAAAAAAGCCCTGACTTCAGGGACAAACCACTTTAAAGGCAGGCAGGGAAAGAAAGAGACCCGATCGGGTCTCTTTCATTTCCTCCCTGCCTTTAAAGCCACCCCCCACCCGCAGCGGTCTCTGCAACTGCAGTAGGGTTGGGGAAAAGGCGCGTGCTTTCCCCCGACCCTACTGCAGTCACAGAGACCACTGCGGGGGGGGGGTGGATTGGGTAGTTCTACCCAAACCACCCACACCCGCAGACCATTGCCTCGGATAACGCTAAGAATCATTATCCAGAATCGTTATCCGATGCAAGTTTTTTCCAAAAAACTTGCATCGTTATCCGATTCTTGCATTATCCGATGCAATCGTTATCCTGGGTATTACTTGTACAGTACTTGTAAAATGACATACCTTTTTCATTAGATACAATTTTTGCCTTTAATTCTACATTTTGTCTGAAAGTATTTCTGTTTTCCTTCCTAGACCACGGCCTCGGGATAATTTTGAAAAAAATTTCAGCCTGGATAATTACTTTGTGATTCATCCCGACTTTATCAGATACATGAAAAACAGGTAAGTGTCAAAGGTATGTGACTGTAACTTCCAAAGCCAGAAACACTCTGGAATGACAGGACCCCAATAGACAGTGTTCTCATGTCGGCTAGGGGTTGATAAGAACTGTATCCCAAAACATGCCAGTTTAAGGCCGATGGTGACACATAATAGGACCCTTTGGCTTTCAGTAATCATGTCAGGACTTGACATGATGGTTTTTCTATCCAAAAGACTGCAACGATGCCATCTCAAATTATTTCATTCTGCACAAAGTTTGAAAGCACTTGACTCTCTAACTGGCTTGTACGTTGTTTTTGTTGTGCTGTCAAGTCATTCCCGACTTTTAGGGACCGTATGAATGACAGGTCTCCAAAATTTCCTGTTCTCGACAACCCTACTGTGATGTATGCATCCTCTTATGTACATAAGCAGCTTTAAAAACAAGAAGCCTTCCTTGTTAAATTTATTATGAGACCCATATGTGCAATTTTTAAATCACGGTATTTTTATTCCTTGGGAGCATCTCAAATTAGGAGAACAGGTGCTTGAGGGCAGCAGCCCTCAATAAACATGAAGCTGCCTTCTCCTCTTTGTACTACTGTCAAGCACAGGATATACCACCATTCAGCCCAGCACCAACCTGTTATAAAGATCTGCACATAAAAATAAACAGCAGGCCGACTTGGCAGGTGGGTGGCGGCAGGGCAGGGACTGAAGTGGGATTCTTCATGTGCACAAGAGGATTTTAACAAATCAAATCCATGTTCTTGCATTGATTGACAAATCGCCATGTCCATGTTGTCAAGATGCCTGGGATCCAGCATTTAGCAACAATAGCTACCCAACCTCCTCAGGGGCTTAAGTATCCAGAAGCAGAGTCAGAGGCCAGGAGTTTGATTCCTCCACCCCACTCCACCCCTGGTTGCCTCCTGGGACAAAAGCCAGGTTGTGTGGCCTTGGGGAAGCTGCACAGTCCCCCGGCACCCCAAAACGAAAGGAATGATAAGCCAATTCTGATTACTCTGTATCATTCTAGAAAATCCTGATAACTATATTCTCTCTGCCAGAACAAGAACAAGAGCAGATTGTGGTATTGATCATGACCTGTTAATATCAAACATTAGAGTACAACTTAACAATTCAAGTGCCAAAATATAACTTAAAACAACATTTCTGATAAATGTCAAGTCCACATAAAGAACAGATTCTCATTACTAAAATCAACTGACCGTGAATCAGTAGAACTGTGGACCTGAAACCAAAAACATTATTAGGGAAGAATGCAAAAAGACAATTACTGTAGTCAAAAGAAAAGAAAAATCCAGATGGATGATGGAATAAAAGTGACAGAGGAAGGATAAGAACCCTGAATACAGTCAAACCTCCCTTAGCAAAAAACTCGCACATGGAGCAGGTTTTTCACTAACCGGTCTGACTCACATAAGAAAAATATTTGCTATGAGAGTTGGACTTTCCTTATGGAAAACTCGTATAACGAGCGTTTCTATGGGGAAAACTCGCATAACAAAAAAAATAGACTATGCGAGTTTTCCCCCTAAAAAAACTCGTCATGCGAGTTTTTCCATAGGAATTTTCGCTATGCGAGTTTGTTTCGCATAGCAAAAAAACTTGCATAGCGAACAGCCTTACAGAACGAATTAAATTCATTATGCGAGGTATGACTGTACATGGTTTATAGACCACTACAGCAACATCTTTATCTGTATTGATCATGAGAAAATATATGTTGTCCGGAAAGAAATGGGTACTCCTCAACACTTTATTGTCCTGATGCATAATCTGTACTGTGGACAAGAAACTACCATGAGGAAAGAATATGGAGAGACAGGTTGGTTTCTTATAGGCCCACGACGCCAAATAATCCAGCCCCCGCCCTTGCTCCAGCCACCGCCACTGGAATCGGCTGCAGACTCATTTATAGCTGTAGTAAATGCATTTATGACAGCCATAAATGGGGGGGGGGGGGAACCACCAGTCCGACTCACTCAACTGTCTAAGGGAGCATGACCTGGGGCCTGACTTTAAAAGGTTGGCAACCCCTGCGATAGCCAAAGGTGTCAGACAAGGGTACGTTTTAGCATCTTACCTTTTCAGTTTGTATGTAGAACATATACAGAAAACTGGACTAGATTCACATAAAGGAGGAGTTCGAACTGATGGAAGAAACCTCAGTAATTTAAGGTATGCGAATAAAACTGTCTTTCAGGCAGAAAGTAGCAATAACTTGAAATAACTTTTAGGAAAAGTGAAAAAAAGAAAGTGCCAAAGCAAGACTGCAGTTGAACATTAAGTCAAAGATCATGACTTTGGAAGAACTACACAACTTTTATAATGACAATGAAGACACTGAAATAGTAAAAAAAAATATTGTATACCTAGCTCAATCATCAATCCAAATGGAGAATGCAGCAAAGAAATTAAAAGAAAACTAAGAGACAGGAGAACAGCACTGAAAAGTTTAAAAAAGATAATCCTAGCAATGAAAGAATTAATAAAAATAAACAAGTGTAAGGATGTATCACTGGAGAGAATAACAATAATAATTTCATGTCAGAAATTATTCTGGGTTGAAAGGATTTTTGCAGGAAAAACTCCGCTCAGGGAATGCCCAAATGCGGCGAACTAAGTTCATTCACATGCCTATATTTCTTATCACTATGTACAGGTGGAAAGCTGGATAGTGAAGGAAGCTGACAGGAAGAAAATGGATTCATTTCAAATAATGTACTGGACAGCTTTGCAAACGCCCTGGAAAGATGATCAAGGAGTTAGTAAATGAATAAAGGCTGAACTTTCTCTGGAGGCAAAAATGACAAAATTCAGGTTGTCCTAATTTGGGCATGTCACAGAAAGGCAAGATTCTATTGGGGGGCAGGGAAGACACAATAATATTGGGAAAAGTTAATGAGAGCAGGAATAGATTGATTGAGTCCCTAAAGGTATCCCCAGCATGGAGTTTACCAGAGCTAAGCAGGGTTGCTGAGGTCAGAACATTTTGGAGATCACTCATTCATAGTGCAAATCGAAGGTGACTTGACAACACATAACTATAACACAATACATATTTTTGTTTAAAACTGAATACTGTATAATCTTTTTGTTGAGCTGATTGTTTTGTGTTGTATTTTAGACTGTATTATTCCGATAAGCTCACAAACCAGTATTATTTTTAAAACACAACCTATTTTGTGTCTCACTGCAGGTTTTTAAGGTCCAAAACTCTAGACAAATCCTACTGGCGAATTTATAGACCCACAACAGGTGCCTTTCTTTTGCTGACTGCTTTACACCTCTGTGACCAGGTGAGGAGGGTGAACCACTAATACAGAACATAAATGTGGAGAGTAGATCCATTAGGGATGCAATGACTTTTAAGGACAGAAACAACATTATAGCAAGCTGTAATAACACAACTTTGAAAACTCATTAGTGCTAGAGAGACGTAACTGAGGCAGTATGTCTGAGTTTCAAAACCCAGAATTGAAAGGAATCCTGCAGTTAACTCCTGAAGACCAGTCAAAAAGTAATACTAACCAATCTGCATACACTGGAAGGTAACTGAAGCTGCTGCTGTGATAATCACAGGCAATTAGCCTTTAACTGTTGTCCTGTTCCACTTATGGGTTGTATATCAATAGGATTTTGTAGGCAGGTAGCAGGAGCCTCTCCCCTTAACCACCACCACCCAACATCCAAATGACAATTTTCTGTTCTCAGGATGTTGGGTTTTTCCCCTGAGCTTTTTTGCCCTACCTAAATCTTTTTATTTTGTGCCACTTCCCTCCTTAGTCCAACGTTTGCTGTTCCGCTAACTTTTTGAAAGTATCCTTTTGCCTGCATCCAAAAGCAGAGTGGATGTAGCTTTGCAGTGGCGTGGGGTGGGGAGGCAGAGGAGCAGCCCGCCCCAGGTGGCACTTTTTGGGCTGTGGGTGGTTTTGGTACAATTCCCTGAAGCCCTAGTGAGAGTGGGCATCAGCGTCCACCAGGGGCAGCAAATTTGGCTTCTGCCCTGGGCGGCTGAAATCAACGCTACACTACTGTAGCTTTGTACACTAGTACCCCGTACAACGTGATGACTTGGTTCCACGAGTCATCATGTTATACGATTTTTAACGTTGTTCAATACATTGATCAAACAATGCTAAAAAAAAGCCCTGACGTCAGGGACAAACCACCCCGAGGCAAGGCTCGGCATTCCCCCCCCCCAGGCAGCGATCGCGTGTCGTTCGGGGTTAGGGCAAGGTACGGGAAAGACCCCCGTCTCCTGCCCTAACCCCGAACGACACGCGGCGCATGCCCGAAGTTGCAAAAGTGTAAGGATCTTTACCCTTTTGCAGCCTCGGGCGGCTTGGAGGCTTCCGTGGCGCCCGGCGGTGACAGGAGGATGCGGTATGGTCCCTCGCACCCTCCCATCACTGACGCCGCACCGCGCCCGCATGCCCGAGGCTGCAAAAGGGTAAGGATCTTTACCCTTTTGCAGCCTCGGGCGGCTTGGAGGCTTCCGCAGTGCAGCGGCGGTGACAGGAGGATGCAGTATGGTCCCTCGCACCCTCCCGTCACCGACGCCGCACCGCGCCCGCACGCCCGAGGATTCGAAAGGGTATACCCTTTCGAATCCTCAGGCGTGCGCCTTTCAAATCCTCGGGCGTGTCCGCGGGCAGCTCTGCGGGGGTTAGCTAGGATCCTGAGGGTTCCCCCCATCCTCGCCTAACCCCCGCAGAGCTGCCCGTGCACACGCCCAAGGATTCGAAAGGCGCACACCCGAGGATTCGAAAGGGTAGGAATACCCTTTCGAATCCTCGGGCGTGCGCATGGGCAGCTCTGCGGGGGTTAGCTGGGATCCCGAGGGTTTCCCCCATCCTCGCCTAACCCCCACAGAGCTGCCCGCGCGCACGCCCAAGGATTCGAAAGGCTCACGCCTGAGGATTCGAAAGGGTATTCCTACCCTTTCGAATCCTCGGGCGTGCGCGCGGGCGGCTCTGCAGGGGTTAGGCGAGGATGGGGGAAACCCTCAGGATCCCAGCTAACCCCCGCAGAGCTGCCCGCGTGCACGCCCGAGGATTTGAAAGGGTAGGAATACCCTTTCGAATCCTCGGGCAGCGGGCGGGCACTGGGGGGTGGGGGGGGTGGATTGGGTGGATGCTCTACCCAATCCAACTGCCTCCCCCCCATGCTTGTTTCATATAACGTTAAAATCGCATTATTTGATACAAGATTTTTCTGAAAATCTTGTATCGTTATACGGTTTTAGCGCTATATGATACTCGTGTTATACGGGGTATTACTGTATGTAAAAAATGAAAAAAATTAAGTGACAGAAAAGCAGAGGAAATGTGAAGCTGAGCGTGCCAGTGACAGAGGAAGAGAAAGAAGCAGCATTGCTGTGGAAGCACACACACACAGCCATATCTGCAGGGGATATGTTTCAAGACTTTCCACAGATACTTGAAACCACAGATACTTGAAACCACATATTTAACACACAAACCTGGGGCAGGCTCAAGAGACAAAAGACCTGGTACAAACGCCCAAATCACTCTACATGCTACCCTGCTAGACCGCTCAGCTAAGGATATAATTGTTAATAAGTTTGGTTTGAGATTTTTGGAACTGCTCTTTATTTGATTTACAACACACAAACCTGAGGCATAGAAGCAGGGAGAAAGTATTCAAATACTGTACCTCTTTCATTCTACCTACACAAGAGCTAACAAAAATGTCTGCCTCCATGCTTTCTAAACTTTACATTGTACACATACTGTAGTATTTCAGGGATTTTAAAAAAAACGTGAATATTTTTAGACCAACAGATAAATGAAGGTGCAGCTATGGGGGGCAACCTGTATCTCCTGTTGTTCCTTGTGAGGTACTTCACTAACAAATGGTGTTTATTTCCATCTAAGCCTCGGCTGTTAACCTGAGCACAGCGAGTCCCACTGAGCCCAACACAGTTTACATCCTCACAGGCAAATCCTGTTATCCAACTTGTCAACATCTGCAGCTTTTTCAGAGGGAAATTAAATGTTTCCTATTCCTTGGCAGTGGAACCAGCATTAGCAATTTTCAGTGGCTCTCACACACTTCCCCAGGACTAAAGTGACCCAAGAGCTCTCCAGAAACTTGGGGGAGAGGGTCCAGGAAACTTTTAATTCTTCAAAAATGGTCATGGTTGATGACATCATTGCAGTTATGTGGCATAATGTATAGAACATGATTCTAGCCACTGTCTTGTTTGTTATTTCTATGGTTCTAGCACAGCGTTTCCCAAACTATGTTCTTTGGAACACTGGTGGACTTCAGTTCCCAGAAGCCTAAGTCAGTACATTGGCTGATCAGTGCTTTGGGGAATTGACTTAGGCTTCTGGGAAATAAAGTCCAAGAGCCAAAGGTAGTGAAACACTGCTCTAGCATGTGGAAGGGATATAACTTATAGGTGAAAATCCAGATAAACCCAACAAACTTTCAGAACAAAGCTGAATGGGGAAAGGTTGAGCCAGTGACAGAAATACAAGTACTGTACTGTGCAAAAATCGTAGGCCACCAGACTAATTCCATGACGGATGGGGTGGGGGTAGGCATAACTCATCCACTGAGCCACATTACTGACTCTCCTCTCAATCAATGGTGGAATTCAGCAGGTTCGCCCCAGTTTGACAGAACCAGGAACAGAAATTCTGGCTGGCCCCGGCCATCCAAGTTTTGAAATAAAGTAGTCATAATTTGGGTGTAACGCAGGGCTTCCCCCTGGCCACCCCCACCATACCATGTCCATAGAGTAGGTAGTAAAAAATTTTGAACCCCACTACCGCTCTCAATCCTCTCCATGTTCGGTGAAGTTTGGAGTTATGGTGTCTGAGTTATCCCCTCCCCCATCACTCACTGATTTCCCCCAAACCAGCTGGTAGCAGCCTAAGACTTTTGCCCAGTACAGCACGGTCCTCTTGAATACTCATGTGTCTGCTTTTTATTTATTTATTTATTTATTATTTAGACCAGTGGTGCTCAAACTAAGGCCCGGGGGCCGGGTGCGGCCTCCAACACCAATTCATCTGGCCTGCGAAGCCCTCGTTGCTCCTGGAAGTGGAAGTAAAATGTGCCCATACAGGCGCGTTTTACTTCCGCTTCCAGGAGCGATGAGGGCTTCGTGGGCCGGATGAATTGGTGTTGGGGGCCATACCCGGCCCCCAGGCCTTATTGACCGGCTCCCTGAACCACATGATCGGCCCACAGCCCAAAAAGTTTGGGCACCCCTGATTTAGACTTATATCGCCGCCCGCTCGCCATGGCAACTCAGGGCAAATGAGAGCAGAAACTGCAGCCTCCTTTCTTCCAGATATTTTGTTTCCTGCCTTACAAATCTGCCTGCATCGAGATGGATGACAGAAATAAACATCCTGATAGGGTGTTGCCTTCTCTAAACAAATAACCTCCAGGTCTATATTTCCTTTTGACTGTTATTCGTTGCACCCTTTTCCATCATCCCTCTCTCCACTAACTTTACAAAAAAGGAAGGCGTTTAGCCAGTTTGCAAAGTAAACGAATCTGATATGTTTTCTGATTTGTGTAACTCACTCTCTGAACTCCGCAGCCTGCCAAGACTGCATATTGTCACTTGATCAGCCGACCACTTCTTCACCCACTCCCTATTTATCAGTTACTTTTGAATTTAATGTTTCAAAGTACTGTACACCTGATACTGCCACAGTGCTTTGAGAAGAAGGGAAGTCGCGCCTTTGCTTCCCCAAAGCTAAATCCATCACCCATCAGAAATGACCCTGAGTCTCTTTTTCCAGCATATCCATTTGGCAGCCAATGCAAACCATCGCCCTGCAGATTACTAATTACGATATCCTCCCTTTCTCAGGTGAGTGCGTATGGCTACATCACAGAAGGCTACCAAAAATATTCAGATCATTACTACGACAAGCAGTGGAAGCGCCTGATTTTTTATACTAATCATGACTTCGAGCTGGAAAAGAGGGTGTGGAAAAAACTTCACGATGAGCAAATCATGAAGCTTTACCAACGATCCTGACAGAATCTGGGCCTTCAGCTCTGACCGTGGGCTCTTTGGCCAAGAAACAGGAACTTTGGAGACAGGGGATGTTATATGGATCCAAGCCATACTTTAATGCGTGCAGAGTGGCACATTGACAAGCAAAGGTTTTGTATAATGAATTCTTGTAAGAACATGCACACGGTTGTCAGATGCAGGACAAAACAACATGCAGAAGGATTTTAATACTTAGAATTACAAATTGGTAGAGTTAATTATGCCTTGTGAATCTATTTTGATTATAATGATCTGAGCCAGGCCATAGGAGCAGCTGCCCTGGTGCTCTCGCTGTGAGATGGTGAGCCAATTTTTACCCACAGCTTAAGGCATCTTTGCCATTTTCACTAGCTATGCACCCTTCCCTTCCTCTCCCTCCCCTCCCCCTCTGTGTAGTTTAATTTCATTTTGCAAGGAAAGTGTGTCATAATTGTATGTTACCATTTGTCTTTGCTTTTGTTTTTGCCAAATATGATGATTCCTATTACAATAAACGGGTTCCTTCTTAATTGTCATGTGAGGGGCTACTCATTCATGGCCATTATATTCTGAGATGTATAGCATAGGAAGCAGTGGAAGATCCTTATTTACTGTCTCCTTACCAGCTGCAAGACTTTGGTATTGTGGCCTCTGTGTATCCCACATATGAGAGATTTGAGGATTCTGTTACTTCCCTAGTGATTGGTTCCCTTACAAACTGGATGCTGATAATGGTTTTGTGGTGTAAGCTTTATTCACACATATACATAGGTTACACAAGAGACTGAAAGGTACTAGTTAAAATTATAATAATAATGGTTTGCCATCAAGAATCTGAGTCAATCTGATGACCCTTTTCTAGACAGAGAGTGCTCAGAATTGGTTTAGCTTTCCCTTTTTTGGGAGGGGGGTACATTGGAACTGTGCAGCTTGACACAAGGCTACACAGGCTGGCTCTTCTCTCAGGTGGCACAGTGGAGAATTGAACTCCCAACCTCTGGCTCCACAGCCAGGTATCTACACCACTGAGCTACCCAGCCAGTAATGAATAATTGGGTAGTTAGAATTAGTTTCTTTTTCTAATAATAAAAGTGTGAGTACACTGCAATTGCAAGATATTGAGAGATTCCCATCCCATCCTTGAAGTGTAATTGTAATGTTCTAGTTACTTTTATAGTTACGATTGTGACCAACATTAGGCTGTAGAAGGAATATGACTTAGTTCCTGTGATGGTTTGTGGGGCTACCACACAATCTGTCATGGGGGTTGAACCAGACAAGAGGACAGTATGTTTTACATCCTCAGAGGCTTAGAAATCGCGCCAATAAATTACAGAGCAAGGGGATAATGGAATTGAGCTGGACAAAAAAAAAGCAAGAATTACCAGTGGCTCAAGTGGCTAAGACGCCTACTGGGAGGTGGGAGGTCAGCAGTTCGATTCCCGAGTACTGCAGGACGGAATGAGCTCCTGTCTTTGTCCCAGCTCCTGCCAACCTAGCAGTTCGAAAGCAAGAAATTGCAAGTAGACAAATAGGGACCATTTCGGTGGGAAGGTAACAGCATTCCATGTGCTCCGGTGTCTAGTCATGCCTGCCACATCACGACGGAAACATCTGCAGAAGCAGACAGAGCTAGCTCTTTGGCTTTGAAACAGAGATGAGCACTGAACCCTAGAGTTGGATACAACTGGCTTTCGAGCAAGGGAAACCTTTACCCTTACTTTATGGCTCAGTAACGCTGGCTCAGCTGGATCGCTCAGTGAAGTAGGTAAATGAGGTCTGGAGTTTGATGCCTCCCTATGCCTCCAGGGAGAAGAGCCAGCCTATGGGGCCTTGAGCAAACTGCACAGTCCCCAGGAGCCCCCAAATGAAGAGAATGAGAAACCACTTCTGAGAACTCTGTATCTAGAAAAGCCTAAGATGGTCCACCACAAGTCAAAATTGACTCAATGGTGCATAATTATTTTTATTTATAGTTCTGTAGCAGAACACACATTAAACATGTTGGAAGCCCCAGATTGAATCTCTAACCTTTCCAGGGTGAGAAGAAAAAGAATCCTGCCCGAAACCTGGTGAACCTCTACCTGTGAGAAACCAACAGAAACAGGCTAGATGACCCAGTAGTCTGACTCAGTATAACACAACACTTGACAGAACATTCTCTTCCACCCTTTTGTTCCATTTTCTTCACCTCTTCCTCCAGTTCTCCAGCAGCAGAGCTCAGCTAGAGCTGTTGAAATATTTGATTCGCACTACCAAAGAAGAGCAAAGCCCAGTTTATGAGCCCATGCTTTCCTTTGTCATACTTCAGAGTGTGAGGGTTATAATGGGTTATTGCATTCATTATGGCTTCAATAAAGGCTCTTCTTTCCTAAGAAGTCTTCCAATCCTTTGTGCTCTCCCTCTCTCACTGCCCTTGAAAGAAGATCTCCAAGCTTGGAGCTCTCAGTAGGTTAGCAAGGACTTATTGTTTCTCCCACTCTGGAATCCAAGTTGTGCAACATTGCTCCAGGTTGCTAGGTGACCATCTCCATGTCGGTATTCTTCAAGGCTGAATAGGACCATTTCAATTCCCAATAAATTGTGGGATTTTTAAAAAAAAGTTCTCATTACAAGAGGCCCACTTTCCCTTGCACTTCTCTTTTGCGGAGAAGGGATTAGCCCTAGCCTCCTTCCCAACAGCATGAGAAGTCTGAAAAATCCCCTCCTGACAACAAAATCATCTACAAATCCGAGAAGAATCAAGGGCACGGAAACCTGAGCGAAGATTAATTGTCACAATAACCAGCGCCAACTGCATTTCTGTTGCTGGTTTTGCTTTTTGTAGATCACAGCATTAGTTTGAGATTAATCATGGTTATTTCAGTGGAATAAAATCCTTTTCTCTTAGGACCTAAATGGGGTGGGGGGGGGAGAGAAAACTAAGATGTTGGTGCATGCTTAGGATGGATTTTGGATTTATCATACCAACTCAATTTCTTTAGATAATTGACTGCCCTGTTGTTGTTTCAATTGACAGCATACTGCCGTAGCAAAATTGCTGAAGTGAAGATACACTGTGACATACAGTACACTGTACAGTATATTATTTTTCTGATCTACAAAAGGCCAGACGGGACATGCTGTTCATGACAAGAGCAGGTAAAGAAATTAAATACAAAGAAAAACAGAACAGTGGTTCCCAATATGGGGCCCATGCCCCACAGGCGGATTTCAATTCCCAGAAGCCTAAGTCAGTACATTGGGCGATCAGTGCTTTGGGGAATTGACTTTAAACTTTGGGGAATCTTTGGGGAATTGACTTTAAACTTGGGGAATCTTTTTAAACTTTTTAACCTTTTTAAATTTTTTAGATCTTTGTAAATTCATGGTTTAATTCTTTTTTAATTGATTTTTTAAAGTAATTTCGAACCTCAAGGTTTTAATTTATGAATTTTCGGTAAGCCACCTAGAGTCAGGTTCGCCTGATTGGGGTGGGATAATAAATCTAAATTAAAAAAAACAAAAAAAACCCTTAGGCTTTCAGGAATTGAGGCCCAAAAACCAAAAGTTGCGAAACGCTGTGTTATAGGTTTCAGCGTGCAACCTGTTAATTTCCATTCTCCCCAAAGTGTATGAGAGGTATCAGATTTAATTATACATGCATGCATCTATTTATTTATAAGAAATCTGTTATGTTAAAGCTTTCCAACAAACTTTAAAGATACAAAGAACAATAAATCTAGGGCTAAAATCCTGTTGCTTTTACTTAGACTGAATCAGTGGTGGGATTCAGCAGGTTCGCCCCAGTTCACCAGAACCGGTAGCAGAAATTCTGGCTGGCCCTGCCCATCCAAGTGTTGAAGTAATGCAGGGCTTTCCCCATGGCCACAGCTACCATACCATGCCTACAGAGTAGGTAGTAAATTTTTTTTGAATCCCACTACTTGATTGCATGATGCTGATGATATCAGCAACAGTGATTTTTCAGAAATTAAACATTTCTGACCTTTGTACTGAAGCTCCAGAGGCACCCATGTGATCCTTTTCATACTTGGGGAGCCACAAGACAAGAGGAAGAAGGCCAGTATATATAAATATACCCTGATGTTAAATTTCTGTTTTAATTACAGTAATACCTCGGATAACGTTTACCTCGGATAACGCTAAAATCGCATAACGTTAAGTAATCTGTGGAGGAGAATTGCATCAAATAACATTAAGGTCCTATGGGATGCATCGGATAACAACCTCTAAAGCCTGTGCGGTTACTATGTATCTCTATGGAGCTTTAACGTTATCCGATCCATCCCATAGGATTTTAACATGCATTGGATAACACTAAAAATCGGATAACACCAAGACTTGTGGAATCAAGTCTTAGCGTTATCCAAGGTATTACTGTATAAGTATCTCTAGAGTTCCATTTATATTTATATATGTTACCACTCTGGCCCGCAAATCCAGAAATTGCCGGGACAATTAAAGTGTCTCTAAGGGCATCCAAGAGAGGGCATTAAGGTAGTACATGGGCCAGGGTCTCCAACTCCCTTAATCCACACGGACATTGTCTCTGTGGATAAGGAGTTCCTTGAAATCTTCTCACCAAAATTGCTGAGGGGAGGGCATCGAAACAAGCTCTAGAGAAGGCTTATCTATATTTACCTAAAGGAAGACTATATAGATATCCGGCAGTGGTGGGTTTACAACTGTCTAGGAGTTTGGTGATAAAACTCTGAGACATTGGTGGTGTCATTTTGGTGATCAATGTCCCTTATTCTCTCTTTTACTAATGTTTTCACCTTCACAAGCATTAATGGCCCAAATATTCAGGAGAGAAGCTAAGGCTGCATAATTCCTGGACCCAGGCACGGGGTCAACATGACTGGTAGCTATCTGACAGCAGCAGGGGCACCAAGCCTGTTGGGTTAAACCTGGCGTTAAACCAGTGGTGCCCAAAGTAAGGGCCGGGGGCCGGGTGCGGCCCCCGAGGCCAATTCATGCAGTCCACGAAGCCCTCGTCGCTCCTGGATGCGGAAGTAAAACGCACCTGTACTCATTTTACTTCCACTTCCAGGAGCGACGAGGGCTTCGCGGGCCGCATGAATTGGCCTCGGGGGGGTTGAGGTGTGTGTGTGCTTATTTTTATTGTATTTTATTAATTTTTTATTTTTTATTTGGCCCCGCCCACAATATCATGATGTCATGATGTTAGCTCTGCCCACACTGTGATGACATCATGGTGGGGTAGTAAAACTTTTGACATCCCACCACTGTGAGTCACTTACCCTTGGGAGCAGGCTATAGGGAGCTTCAGGCTAGCAGCTTCTCTTCCTCCTCCCCGCTTGGGAGGACCGCAAGGAGGCAGTGCATACGCGCTAAGCACTGTAGGCGTACATGCACACCAAGTGCTTGGCGCGCATGCGCAGTGGGGGAACCAGTGAAAAGGTAAACCCCAAAGGTGGTTCCTCCCCAAAAGCTGCTACCGGTTCTCCGGGACACTGGGAAAAGTTACTACCGGTTCTGGAGAACTGGTGAGAACCTGTAACATCCCATCTCTGGTGACTCACCTTTGGATGTGGTGTGTCTGTGTGTATTTTAATGTGTATTTAATACCTTTACCTATATTGACATACTACCACAGTTCCTAAAAAGGCCTGGCAGCCTGGCTTGGGGTTTTTAAGCAAAGTCTTGGAGTTACCTCATCAATAAGCTACACCTGTGCTGTTCCAATTGCTGTTCCAATTGGAGAACCCTTAAGGAGGTACCGCTGTTTTACATTTACATTAAGGCATATTATCCTAGAGGCAAAGACTTAGTACCTAACTTCTTTAACTGTTGAAAAGTTGAAAAGTGTCAAAATGAAGCCATCTTGTGCTGAGTTCATTCTGTAGTTTCTTCCATCAGACCTAGTGTGAGAAAGATTAGCCAGAATAAGCTTTAAGCTCTGGTTTTTATTTTATTATTTTGTGTTTTTGTGTTTTTTTTTTAATTTGGCCCCACCCATGACATCATGATGTCATGTTAGCTCCGCCCACACTGTGATGACATCATGGTGGGGTAATAACATTTTTGACATCCCACCACTGTACCACTACCGCAGTAGGGTCTGATGGTGCGCGGGGGACTGAGGCCCATGTTTTTGATGCTCCTTTAGCCATTTTAAATATGATGACACAGCTGGCTGGTCTCATGTTGAAATTGGCCATGTTAGAGCAATGCTCTCGCCAGGTGTCTTACCCACATACCCAACCCCACTCAGCTGACCTGCAATTCCAAAATGGAGAACCATTCCAGACTGCTAGAAGGCACCTTTGTAGAATGATTGAACCTGCCAGGAGAAATACACCCCTGCCGCCATAGCTGTCACATTGAGGTGTGAGGTGGGATTTGCAGCAGTAAACAATTCAGCAGTAGGATATATAGCAGATATAAAAACTATGATAGAATCCTTTAAAGAGAAAAAGGTGTAGCAAGTTAAGGATGAACAGAAGACATATTTATACTTAGTGCTAGGTCTGTGGGTGGTTTGTAACAGATCGGCAGATTGCTGACTTGCATTTTAAACCATTGCTATAGGAAAATGCCATGTCCTCAAACATATCCTGCTGTGTGGGAGATTATGAGCATTCTTCAGTTCTAGGAACTCCTGGGGTGAAAAGTCTTCAATTCAAAAGTCTTCTTCAGGTCTTAAAGCCTCTAGAGTGAGTTTGTTAATCAGCTTGTTTGTTTGTTTAATTTTTATACCACCCATCCAGGATGTTTCCCACTCTGGGCAGTGTAAAGGTAAAAGTAAAGGTCACCCTTGGACGAAAGCCAGTCGTATATGACTCTAGGGTTCAGTGCTCATCTCTGTTTATAGCCAAAGAGCCAGTGCTGTCTGTGTCTATAGATATTTCCATGGACATGTGGCAGGCATGCCTCAACACCTGAGTGCACGGAACGCTGTTTACCTTCCCACTGAAGTGGTCCCTGTTTATCTACTTGCAATTTCTTGCTTTTGAACTGGTAGGGTGGCAGGAGCTGGGACAGAGATGGGAGCTCACTCCGTCATGCAGTACCCAGGAATCAAACTCCGAATTTCCAGTCGGCAAGTTCAGCGTCTTATCCACTGGAGCCATGTCAGTCCCCCTGGACGGTGTACAAATAATTAAACGAACAAAGAATAATACCACACAACAAACAAAATAATAAGTCAAATATCTGCTGGCGTCTTAGGCAAGCAAGCTCCAATCTAAACATCTCGTTGACAGCTGCAACTTTTAACCGAGAATGCTTTTTTTCCTGAAGCAGGAAAAATGCCATGGGTGTGAATTTGTTTAAGGTGGATCCCAGCTTGCTATGAAGTTCCTCCTTCCCTCATTTTACCATTCGGCCAAATATTTATTTATTTATTTTTCTGATTTCTATTGCCGTCCAACTCCAAAGACTCTGGGCGGCTCACAGAAAATAAAACCATCACATTTTAAAAACCAATAAAACCCCATTAAAACTGCCACCAAAAATTACTCTGACCTCTACAGATTAAAAGAGGGAGAGAGTGTTCTTACTAAATCAGCCGGCAGATGGGTCACCACATCGCTGGTGCCCCACACCTGCTTTGCCAGCCAGGTTTTTAGTCCTTTCCTGAAGGACAGCAACTCCATCTGGAGACGCAACTCAATTGGCAGGAGGTTCCATAGGGCCGGAGCAGACACAGAGAAGACCCTCCTTTTGGTGCTAGAGAGACGAGCCTCCCTAGCAAATGGCACAATGAGAGAGCCTCTTGGGTCTCTGGTGGGATGGACAGATGTTCTGAGGGTGATGCGGTTTCTTAAGTATCCTGGCCCACTACCATATAGGGCTTTAAAGGTCATTACCAGCACCTTGAATTGCACCCGGAGGCACACTGGCAACCAGTGCAGCTCCCAAAGCAGTGGCAAGGAATGGGCATACCACCTGCACCCCATCACCACCCGGGTAGCCTCATTCTGGACCAGTTGCAGCCTCTGAATGGTCATCAAGCGCATTGCAGTAGTCCAGTCTGGAGGTGACCAGAATGTCAAGGAATCCCGATCTAGGAGGGGGCGTAGCTAGCGTATAACACAAAGTTGTGCAAAAGTCCTCCTGGCCATGACTGCCACCTGCTCATCCAGCAGGAGTCGCAAGTGTGATAGTTTCCAGTGGGATTTCCTCCACTGAGGGGATCATTGCTCCACCTAAAGGGGCTCATTCACCCATAACCATTGGCCCCTCTAGGGAGTCAGGTTATTTACCACCACCCAACACTCGGCATTGAGTCACTGGCTGGTACGGTCTACTCTATTACCATAGTGGGACGTCCAGCCAGACATCTAACATCTAACCCAGGGGTTTGCAACCTATAGCCCCCAGGCCAGACCCGGCCCCCAATGCCATTCCATCCGGCCCATGATGATGACCCCAGGAGCAGACATGAACATGCATGCACAAATGTGACCGCCACCATTGTGTCTGGGCCATAACATGGTCTGAGGAGGAGTTGTCTGGGCCGTGGCACAGTAAGGTTGAGAATCCCTGATCTAACCTATTGGCATTTTCACTCGATCACATCTGTTGTCTCTTTGTTCATGCAAGCAATAAGGAGTTTGAAGAGAACAGTTCTACATTCCATGGAAGACTCAGATTTTTCCAATGCTTTTGCCTGTGTCTAGAACCTACAGGTAAGCAGGAAATTAATGCTTTCAGATTTATCATCACTCAGATCAGCAAACTGAGAGGGTACGGCTGTTGGTAAACTCAGAAGCCGTAATGCATGAAGAGAAATTAAATCTACTTCTTCTGGGTCCTGGTCAGATTATTATGGGGATTAATAATTTCAAGCCTATTTCTTTAGTTCTGGCAGGTCTGCACTTGTTGCCTGTTGCTTTCTATGCCAAGTTCAAGGTTTTGATGTTAACAGTCACAGTCCTAAGTGGTGTAGAAACATGGGCAGTAGATGCAGGGGGTGGGGGTTTTAAAAGTAAAAATCAAAGTGGATCCTGCAGGCTTGGGGTTAGGTCAACCTTGCACCTGAAGTAGAAAAGTACGGTAAGTAGACTTCACCACCTTTTCCTCTGCTGGTCTCATGGCTTTGAATGCAGGTATAAGTGCATATCATTGTTGGCGAGAAGAGCTCTGAGACAGACTTCCAGCTTCTGGTTTGGCAATATGGCAGTACAGTACAGTACTACTCCCTGGCCAATGAGGCATGGCTACATTGCTTTAGTTCTTTATACAACAGCAAAACCCAAAGGAAACACTTATTAAATCGGATCATGTTGTGTGTAGGAGGCACAGCTGGTGGAGAAATCAAAGAAACAGTCTCTCTCAGGGATAACCATCCTGGCACCATCATTTTTTAACATTCACACAAATAATGATCAGTCAGATTCCCATACCCCACAAGTTTGACATATGCTGATGATCTTGCCTTGACAGTCAAAAGGAAGACCTTGGAGTCCATCAAGCATCAGCCAACCTCTTATAATGTACAACTATAAAAACAACCAGCTGAAATCAAACACTTCAAAAACACAGGCCTGTGTCTTCTACTTTAAAAACAGAGAAGCAGAGAGAAAGCTCTGAGTAACAGGGGAAGGCAAGATTTTGTAACTTTGCCTTGCCCCCCAAAGTATTTGGCACCACTGTGGACTGAATCTTGACCTACAAAAACTATAAACTAACCAACAAACAAAATGTTCCTACCAGAATTAGCACATTCAGGAAACTGGCTAGTCCAGACTGCAGTGCACACCTACAAACAATAAGAACAACAACAGGTTCGTCACCATGTTACTGCCTTGTGGCATAAATCAGCACATGCCAAACAAGCAGCATTGCCCCTCTGGAAATACATCAAGAGATGCAAATAAAGTATGAAATAAGGTAATATAGCACCAAATTCATCTACTTCGTGGACACCAATCTCCTGAATGTTGGCTAAAATCAAGGAAAGGTTTCCTGCATTCCTCTCAAGGTCTAAATATTAAACCAGAAGGGGCCAAACTAATCTATGGAGATAAAAAAAACAAGCATTTTATTCATATCTGTGCAGAAGTAATTCTTGTGGTTGCCATTTGGACACTATGCCCAATAAACAGGTATGGTTTTGCAGTCTTATTACAATCTGTTCTTTCTTTCCTGCTAGAGTGCCCGTGATCTTCTTTGAGTCTATCCTGTCCATTCAGTCACTCACTGGGAACTCTCACTGGGCCACAGGATTTGGGAACAACAATACAATTGCTAGCGGGTTCACAGCCACTGCCTGGACCAGAAAATCACCACAGCAAAAGATATTAAGAGGATGTCAAATTGAAACTGTTCAGGATACATATTTTCTTTGCTCCAGAGTTAACGTATAGTAATACAGTACTGTATATGGTAAATTGTGTACCATCAAGTTTTTTCAGATGTATAGCAACCTTTTCCAGTGTTTTTTAGGTAGAGGATACACAGAAGCAGCTTGCTCATGATTATCCCAGGTTGGCTCTTCTCTTGGCATGCACAGTGGGAAATTAAACTCCCAGCCTCTAACTCACTGAGCCAGCCAGCCAGCTAGTATTTATTACATATTACATAATAAAACAAAGCCCAGTATTGCTGTGGAGAAAAACCAGTGACTGTTTTAATTCAGAATGGGAGATGTTAGAGTAGAGTATTTTCTGTTTCTTTAGACCAGGAGTTCTCAACCTTTTAAAGCCGGGGGCCAGGTCACACTCCCTCAGACAGCTTCGGAGGCCGAATGGCCATTTTGCCCTTTGTCCACCACATGGCACCTCCTGGTGTGGTGGAGGTGGTGGTGGGGCCACATGAAATGGTGCCATGTGCCGGATCTGGCCCGTGAGCCGCAAGTTGAGAATCCCAGCTTTAGAGGTTACATGGACACCTTTGGCACATCAAATACTGTGGACAACAACTCTAACAGTCTTTAGTCTTTGGAAATATAAAGTGGATACTGGGAGTTAAAATCCAAAACATCAGGAATGCCAATGGTTCACCACTCCTGGCAGAACTTCAGCCAATAGTTTCAAATTTTAAAAATATATTAAATAATAAATATTTTTAAAATTGCTTTTAACTAGACATCAGAAAGGACAATCCACCAGCACAAACTGTTTTGATGGAGCACACTGTCTTGTAAGGTAACATCCTCTCCATTATAAGCAGAGGCGGGCTAATCTGAGACATGATTATATTGTAAAACAAACAAACAAATCAGCATCAAAACTGGGATATGTGAACTAAATTTGAGAGCCATGTACTAGACAGATAATACTGGAGGGCGGTGGTCCATGGGGTCACAAAGGGTCGGAATCGACTGTGCGACTGAACAACAACAACCCACTGATTGGCAGAGAAGGGTCCAGAGGATGAGCAAGAAGCCCACAAATATACTACAAACTGGCACATGCAGTCACACTCACACTTTCAATACAACCTATACCAATACAGGTACAGTATCAGTATCAGTATAAATAAATGAGCCCTTCCAGGTGGTTTGACATAAACTGGTTGGTGGTCAAATTACCATGTAATTAACCTACACAGAAATTGGGGTGCACAGAAAGAGCCCCCTTAAAGATTGTGGTTACGTGCCCTGGTAACAGCAATCTTGTGTTGGTGGCTAATATTTCTCACACTAGATCAAGCGAAGGGAACTGCAAAATGAATTCACCAAAAGTGCCTTCATTTTGGCAGCTTCGTGTCTGACCTAGACACGGAAGAAGAAGAATTAACCTGATTTAGAACAGGCACAAATATATGATTTTCTCCAAGCAAGAAAAATAATCCTGAAATAGAAGGCAGTTAGAAAGGATTGTGCTCCAACAACGTCAGACATCTGTGAAATGAACGGGAATCAAAGAGCAACCCTGGATCCACCTCTTACAGGTAAAGGTAAAGATCACCCTTGCTTGAAAGCCAGTTGTATCTGACTCTGAGGTTCAGTGCTCATCTCTGTTTATAGCCAGAGAAAGCGATGTCTTGTTTGCAGACATTTCCATGGACATGTGGCAGACATGCCTAGACACCAAAGTGCATGGAACACTGTTTACCTTCCCACCAAAGTGGTACCTATTTATCTACTTGCAGTTTATTGCTTTCGAACTGCTAGGTTGGCAGGAGCTGGTACAGAGATGGGAGTTCCACTCCATCATGCAGGACTTGGGTTTTGAACTGCTGACCTTCCGCTTCCTAGTCAGCGTCTTAACCACTTGAGCTACTGCAGTCTTGGTTCCTTCCACCTCTTAAACAGGAGCAAATAAAGGGTTGTGGTTGCTCAGTGGTTAAGAAGCTCACCTTGTTAGCTGGAAGGCCGGCAAGTCAGCAGTTCGAAACATGGATACTTCATGACGGATTGAGTGTCTGTCTCTGTCTGAGCCCTTGGGGACATGAAAGGAACCTCATTTGGGTGTTCCCTGAGTGGAGTTTCTCCAGCAAAAATCCTAGCTGGGATGGAAGATTATCACAACTTTTGTCAAATATTGCCTTTGCTTGGACAATGAATGGCCACCTCAGCTGCACAACATACCATCCACAACCACACAGTAGCACGTGTGCGCGTAGGCACGCACGCACGCACGCACGCACACACACACACACACACACACACACACCAATTTGGTCTTGAGAACTGTTCCTTCCTTTGCTTCTAATTCCAAAAATAAATTTAAAACTTCAAAAGGCATGAATAAAAATTAATGCTGTCTGCCGGCCATTGTAAATCTCTCCATCATGATTTAATTGGCAACCTCAATATCTTGAGCCTGCCACTTTGACTATTCCCTTTGCATGTGTCTCTTCAGGATACATCCTGCCTTACAAGAATTAATGAGAAGATGCATTTGATCACCAGCTCCATCCAAGAGTCACTTCTCAGAGCATGTGCCACACAAGCACTAACAGCTGATATCTGGGAAATATTGGAAACTATGGCACTTCAAAAAAAAAAAGCCCTCTAGGCCCAACTGGATTTAATGATGTTTGATTAAGAGAGTATGGCAGGTTGAAGGTTATATATTCTCCCGTCTTGGAGCAGAATGAATTTAATCACCTGCTGCTGTCAGTTCTGTGAGCCTCCACATTCACTGAATTCCTGCAGATTGCAATAATCTCATTTAGACTCTAGTTTTGGAAAGATCCATGACCTCCTTCACGAGACATAGAAGGACAATATCAACCATGCTCTTTTAGATTTGCTGAGGTACAGTGGTCCTCTACCAGGGCTGCACCACTACCCATTAAAAAAAACATGCCATAATGTGTCTGAGATCTTTTATATGGTCAGTCATCATTACAGAACTTCAAAACCAACTGACTGAGCCAGGGAGTGAGGAAGTCAGGTGAAGCCATTCAGAGACAGCATCACAAGCAGTCCAGATCTAAGCAGGAAAGGAATAAATCAGAGAAGGAGTCAAGATATGGAAGAAGTGGATGAGCATATATTTCCCTGCCAGAATTTCCTATTTTAAAGACATCTCTCCAGTTCTGAGAGAGCCTTTTAATACTCTCTGTTACATTTAAACAAATAGACTTCCACAGAGCTGAGACACCAAGGAATCTGTGTGGCATGTGACATCTGCTTTAGTTCCTGGCCACAAATTAGAAAGCAAGCTTGTATAAGCATCATTTGTGCATTACCAGAATAGAGAAAAGTGTGCTAATATAAACAGATATCTTTCACAAGTTAAGAGAGCTCTTCTTGTAACGGGTTTTACTCTTCTCCATGGTGTGTGTGTGTGTGTGTGTGTAAAACTTTTAAGGCAAGAGTTATGTCTCCTTCTCATCAACGAATCACTGAAGCTCTCCCAGCCCAGTAAAGGACCTGAACTCGGTCCAGGTCTTCAGACAGCTTTGGATAAACATGATGTGTAACCAGGTAACATTACAGATGATCACCGCAGAGAGCTGGCCAGATTATTAAAAATGGCAGTAGGGAATGTACAGCAGCCAGAAAACAAGAGCCCTTCTGCCTGAAGATGTTTTTGACAATTATTCATTTTCCTTCACTACTGTGACCTAGATGCTTCTCACACAATGAAGTCATATGAAGATCTAAGTGAGAACGCTATGTCCAAAGATATATATACATCTTTACCTGGACAACTGATTGTAGTAATCACATGTTACTTAGGGATGTGGTTCATTTTTTCTCTCTCCCTTCTACAATTATGACATTTATTTCTAGCATGGACAATTTCTATAATAAAATATGCTGTCCACAGTTGTCCAGGGAAGGGCGGTTTAGTATTCCTGCACCACTGAGAAAAAGTCATAGAGTAAGACTGCCAAAGACATTCACAGGAGCAATTGTGGGTCAGCCTGGCTCTTCAGAAGGGGAACAACCACACCCAGAATAGCTGGCAATTCCATTATCGGGTGGGTGCTTCTGTCTTATTGTTTTCAGTGTTTTATTTTATTGGAAGAGCAGCAGAAAAATAGAAATACTGTATTACTAATATATGTTTAACCTAAGAAAATTAAGTGTGGTATTAAACATGTGGAAAGACAGGTTCTGCCCCAGATTAAACACAGATAGCAAACTTTACTCAATGTTCCCCTCCAGGTTTGCTTTAAAGAACAAGAGAGGTCATAATAAGCAAACCTGTTTTTCAAGGGAGCCGGACACCAACCACTAATAATAACTGCATGCTGTCAATTCAGATCTGACCTACAGATATCCTCTTCAGGATTTTTTAAGGTAGAGAGTACTCAAAAGTGGTTTACCATTTCTTTCATTTGGGGGCAACTTGGTTCTGTCCCACTTGACCAAGGCAATGCAACTTGGCATAGTGGGGAAACAAACTCCCAGATACCTTAACCACTGAGTTACTCAGCCAGCACTCAACCATCACTACTCTTCTAAAGTCTTTCAGTGAGCTTTCTAGGAAACCCCAAAATAAATTAACAAGACAACCCTAGACTTTCTAAAATGATTGATCCAGTAAAGCAGGTTTTTGGTGGTTTTTTTTTTTTTTTTTTTTTTTTTTTTGCAAACCATTACCAATTCCTGGGAATCCTGTGGACAGGTTTTTGTAGACCAGTCAATTCAGCACTTTCCAGATATGTTGGATAAACTCAGGTGGCAGAATGGCAGGAGCAGCAAATTGTGCTGCTCGCTCCTTCTCTTGATCCTAGTCTCTATTTCACCTCCCTCCCACTGTCCACCTTTGCTTTGCTATTACCTCCCTCGTCTGGCTGCCTCCATTGCTTGTCACGAACATTGTTTGTCTTCAGCTGTGTGTAAAGATGCTGCTGCTGCAGAAAGCAGCTCACCTGTCTTTGTGCAACGCAGCAGCCGACACATACAGGTTGGGGTTTCTTTGAAGAAGGCAAGCAGGTGGTTTGGGGATGCTAATGAGATTATAGCATAGTGTGGGAAGTGACACCCCCTGTAAGGATAACATAGCCCATTATCTCACTATCATAAGACCCGTTCCACCTGCACCCACTTAGGAAGCCAGCATAAAGTATTTACTTCTTCAGAGTAAATTAGGTTGTGCTCCAGGCTAGGGAAATCTACGACAGGTTTCAATCCCTGATAGTTTCTGCTTACAAACCAGGTAGAATGTAGCAATTGCTAAAAAAGGAACTGGATTTCTCCTACCTGTTTATGCTTCAAATACAAAAAGTATTTTGTAAAAAGTTAATAGGAAGGAAAGAGAGAAGGAACAGCTGAGGGAGGCAGCAGAACTAATGGGGCAGGGCGTGGGAGCGTTTTTTCCCTTTGCCTCAGAGATTACTGATGCCCTTGCCGCCATCCCATCATCACTATAGACAAATGACTGGATTTTAACTGCGGTGGGTGGGGCGGGGCGGGCAGGCAGCGTCGGCGTGTTTCTCCCAAGCTTGCATCTGTTCCTCAGAGTTTTTGTGAAAAAATAAACAATGCTCCCAACCCTAACTGGAACCCTATGTCATTTGCAGTTCTCAGTCAGCATCTGCAGGTGTCAGCTAAGCCCTGAACTCAATATGCAATGTGCATTGATATGTGCTATCAAGTAGGAACCTAATAGGGCTTTCCAGGTAAATGAGATATTTAAGGAGCTAGCTCTACAAATATAAACTAGCTCTACAGACCAGCCTAGAACAGTGATGGCGAATCTTGGCACTCCAGATGTTCTTGAACTTCAATTCCCAGAAGCACTGATCAACAGGCATACTTGACTTGGGCTTCTGTGAATTGAAGTCCAAGAATACCTGGAGTGCCAAGGTTCGCCATCACTGGCCTAGAGCAGTGATGATGAACCTATGGCACATGTGCCAGAGGTGGCACTCAGAGCCCTCTCTGTGGGCACCCATGCAGTCACCCCAGCACAGAGTTCACCCTGCCCCTCTGCCCTGCAGCCCAATAGGAGAGCTTCCTCCCTCCCACCAGCACAGAGTTCATTCCATCCCTCTGCCTAGTAACCCAGTGGGAGCATTTCCTTCCTCCCCTGTTGCTGTGTTGGCACTTTGCGATAAATAAGTGGGTTTGGGTTTGCAGGTTGGGCACTCAGCCTCTAAAAGGTTCACCATCACTGGCCTAGAGTATTTCTGTGGCTGAGCAGAGATTCTGACCCAGGTTTGCAAAAGAAGAGACTGGTGGCGCAGTGGTTAAACTGCTATACTGCAGCCAAAGCATTGTGTGTTCAATCCTTATGGGACTCAAGGTCTTCCATCCTTCCAAGATTGGTAAAACTGAGTACCCAGCATGTTTGGGGCAAAAATGCTAATTAACTTGTGAACAGCATAGAGAGTACACTAAGTGTTATGGGACACTGTGTATAAGTGTAATTGTAATTGCTATTCACTGTCCACTACACCACAGAGGGCCTCCCCAGTATGCAACTGGTACTGTACTTTCATATTCCCCTAATCTTTTCCCTTATTTCAGTGAAGGTTGAATAGTACCAAAGGTGTGGACTTAGTCCCAGATGTCACTCAGCCCAGAACCCACACCCAAACCATTCCTCCAAGCATGGTGGAGCGGGTGGTCTATGAAACATCGCTGGGTGGGGTCTGCACACAGGTTGTTTTAGGTCACATTATATAACAGCTTAGTTCAGCTTGATCAATAATCTGTCTCTAACCATTTTAGGAATAGGTTTGTAGGGTAACATCCAAGTGACAGACACAAATGTAATTCCACACCAGGTTTCAGAGTGTTTGATCATTTTTAATCCACAGGGGAGCAAATATAGAAGAGCTTTTTGTGATGGTGAACATAAAAGTCAGCCTCTTTCTCACATAACGGCACTGACAGGGACTTGAGAGGCTGCCAGGATTCCCATTTTCTGTGCCACTTGTAGGCCCTTAGGTGTGAATTTGCATAAAGAGCATGTGTCACTCTGAGGGGGTGCGAGAAGGGGAGGGCCGATACAGGCGGAGGCAGACACTTGACTATCCCATTATTGGGGCATCATTACAATAATTTCGTGTCAGAAATTATTCTGGGTGGAAATATTTTTGCGGGAGAAACTCAGGGAACGCCCAAATGAGGCCCCTTTCATGTCCCCAAGAGCTGGGACAGAGGCAAGCGCTCAAGCAGTACCCAGGTCTCGAACTGCCGATTTGCCAACCTCCCAGCTAACAAGGTGAGCTTCTTAACCACTGAGCCACCTCAGTTCCTAGGACATTATTAAGCGGGGGTCTCGTTTCTGACTCTGCCCGTCCTATTAAACTAGATTGGTAGAAAGCACAACTTTTTGAGTGGGATACTCCATTAAAAGCCAGCAAAGAGGTGTAGAGGTGTGTGTTTTCGCCTGAGGTGTAGCGGGTGTGTGTGTGTGTGTGTGTGTTTTCGCCTGAGGTGTAGAGGGTGTGTGTGTGTTTTCGCCTGAGGTGTAGAGGGTGTGTGTGTGTTTTCGCCTGAGATGTAGAGGGTGTGTGTGTGTGTGTGTGTGTGTGTTTTTCGCCTGAGGCAGAGAAAGCCCCTTTTATGCCTTGCGCTCAGCGGCCCCCTCACTCCTCCTATTGTTTCCCTAATTGTTACTTCAAATGCCTCACCCCTGAGCCGGGCCACTGTACAGCCACCATGGCCCCCGGAGAGGCACAACAGCTCCTCTTTCTGACGTGACACCGGAAGCCCGAAAGGAGGTGGCCCACGGCGTACACGCGTGTTCTTCTCCCGCCGCGAACGTCGGTAAGCGCCGTGGTTTCAGTCAAGGTAATACGTTTCAGCTGTGAACGGGAAGAAGGCGGTCAAAGTTGTGGAGGGGAAAAGTCAAAAGGAGGGGGGGTTGGCAGCTTAGTCGTGAAAGGAGCAACGGCCCCCGACGGAAACAGAAGGCTTTCCCGGGAAATGTTTCGGCTTTCTGTGAAGTAAAAGCCCCCCTCCCCCCAATAAAGAGGCCTGGGTTTATTTGGCACAGCCCCAATCTCTCCCTCCCCAGAGTCACTCCGAATTGAGGCTCCACGTCTGCGATCTCGTGGCGTTTTGTGCGGTGGCCTTAGTGTTTAAGACGCTGAACCTGATGACTGGAAGGTCGGCAACAGGGCCGTAGCCAGGGTGGGCGACGCCCACCCTGAGCTAGCAGTTTGCCCACCCTCAAACTCTTGGCTGCTTATATATATGACACACACACACACACACATATATATGACATTGTTGCCCATCCTGGAAAAAAAAATCACCCACCCACATCTAGAATCCTGGCTACAACCCTGGTTGGCAGTCCAGCAGTTAAGAGACTTGAGTGCTGCACGACGAAGTGAGTTCCCGTCATCTGTCCCAGCTCCTGCCAACCTAGCAGTTCGAAAGCAAGAAATTGCAAGTAGATAAATAGGTACTGCTTTGGAGCGGAAGGTGACACCGTTCGTGCACTCCCGTGTCTAGGCATGCCTAGTGCCACGTGTCCGTGGAAACGTCTGCAGACTGTCTTTGGCTATAAATGGAGAATGATGATGATAATTTCTTGTCAGAAATTAATCTGGGTTGAAAGGATTTTTTTGCTGGAGAAACTCTGCCCAGGGGACACCCGAATGAGGCTCCTTTCATGTCCCCACGAGCTGGGACAGAGACGGTCGCTCAATCCGTCACGCAGTACCAGGGCCTCGAACTGCCGACTTGCCGGCCTTCCAGAGAACAAGGCGAGCTTCTTAACCACTGAGCCACCGCAGCCCCGATAAACGGAGATGAGCGCCGCCCTCTAGAGTCGCAGACAACTGCGAGGGCAGCCTTTACCTAAGGTTCACAGGTAACCTTGGTGCCCAGTGGTGGGATGTCAAAAATTTTACTACCCCATCGTGATGTCATCACAGTGTGGGCGGAGCTAACATCATGATTTCATGATATTGTGGGCGGAGCCAAAGAAAATAAATAAATAAAATAAAAATAAGCATGCGTACGCACACACACACCCCTCAACCCACCCACCTACCCACCCGCAACACAAACCTGTAAATAAATAAATAAATAAAAATACATTAAAATACACCCAAACACCCACCCACCCACAACACAAATCAACCAGAGCTTTTAAACCAGAGCTTAAAGCTTATTCTGGCTAATCTTTCTCACACTACGTCAGATGGAAGGAACTACAGAATGAACTCAACACAAGATGGCTTCATTTTGGCACTTTTCAACAGTTAAAGAAGTTAGTTACTAAGTCTTTGCCTAACAAGTTCTCTAGGCTATCTAGTGGAGCAGGCTATAGGGAGCTTCAGGCTAGCAGCTTCTCTTCCTCCTCCCTGCTTGGGAGGACAGCAAGGAGGCCATGCATACGCGCCAAGCACTGTAGGCGTGCTTGCACACCAAATGCTTGGCGCGCATTACCAGTGAAAAGGTAAGTCCCGAAGGTGGTTCCCCCTAAAAGCTGCTACAGGTTCTCTGGAACACTGGGAAAAGTTACTACCAGTTCTGGAGAACTGGTGAGAACCCTTACATCCCATCACTGCTTGGTGCGCCGCCTCGCCTGCGGGGAGCGCCAGGCGGTGTGTACATGGCTCTTCGCCCCGCCCATGTATCTTCGCGACTACCCTGTGAGGTAGAATCAGGACGGCGGGGAAGGAGGGGGGCTTCCCCGAGTCCTGGGTCTCGTCTAGCCAAGGCCCGGGGGGACGACGACAGGGGGGGTGTCTGTTTCCACCACAGGAGTCAAGAAACGAGGCGCCGCGTCTCTTCCGAAACCTCCGGGGCTGATCCCAAAGCGCGCGTTTTACGAGAGCAGCCCCCCCCCCCAAATGGGGTTTGTTTTGCTCCTCGCCGGCTCCCGAGTTTCCCGCCGATTCTCCGAAGCCCCTCGGTGGCCCTCAGAAGTGGCCACACTTGTCGGGCGAGCCAAGTCCGAGCGCGTTGGCCAAGTGCTTTCCCGCTCCTTTTTCCTCACTTAATGAAACCCACCCCTCTTTTCTCCCCCTCAGCTCTCTTGTCTGGGGGACCGGGGGTGCCCTGGCTACTCTCAGCAGATGGAAGGGCAGCGAAAGAGAAGGAGGGAAGGGAGAAGAGCGAGCGAGCGAGAGGCGGGGAAGGAGGAGGAGGAGGAGGCGAGAAGGAGGTCTCTTTGGGATTGCGCCCCGCGGGAGCCTCTTCAGTCGCGCTCCTGAGGGGGAAAAGGCGCGCGAGGCGGCCGGGACCGGCTCCGGGGCAACTTTGGCCAGGGAAGGCGCGGCCAGGCCCGAGGGCGGGCGGCTTCCTGCTTCGTAGCTTCGCGGGGGCGGAGGCGCCCGGGGCTCCGGTTGCCTCGGGAGGCGGCAGCAGCAGCAGCAGCACCCAGGTGAGGCAGCGTGTGCGCGGGGCAGACCGCCCGCCACGGTGCGCGCCCAACTTTCCAGCATGATGGGCCCCTTCCGTTGGCAGAAGCTTTGCCTGCTGTGCCTGGTCGCCTTGGTGTTCTCCATCATCGTCTACGGACACTACTACGCCTCGGAGTCGGATCTCGGACCCAGGACCGCGCCCAGGTAAGAGAGGCACCTGCCTTGGGCAGCCGGGGCTTCTTTGGCTTTGCTACTTGCGGGGTGACGGTCTTGTTTGGAGGAAGGTAGGAAACTGATGGGGATTGCAGCCATGAAATAAAAAGGCGACTGATCCTTGGGAGGCAAGCGATGAGAAACCTGGGGAGCATAGTGAAAAGTAGAGACCTCACATTGCAAACAAAGATTCGCATAGTCAAAGCAATGGTATTCCCTGTGGCAATGTATGGTTGTGAGAGCTGGACCTTTAGGAAAGCTGAGCGCAGAAAAATAGACGCCTTTGAGATGTGGTGTTGGAGGAGAGTTTTGAGAGTCCCCTGGACAGCGAGGAGAACAAATAGGTCGATCTTGGAAGAAATCAACCCTGACTGCTCCTTAGAAGGTCAAATAGTAAAGATGAAGCTAAAGTACTTTGGACATCAAATGAGAAGAGAGGATTCACTTGAGAAAGCCTTGATGCTTGGAAGGGTTGAGGGCAAAAGAAGAAGGGGACGGCCCAAGATGAGATGGCTAGATGGTATTGTAGAGATAATGGGCAAAGAGCTGGGCGAGTTGAGGGGGATGGTGGAGGATAGGAGTGCCTGGAGGACAGTGGTCCATGGGGTCGCAGAGGGTCGGAATCGACTGTGCGACTGAACAACAAAAGGAAACTGAACGCAGAAGAACAGACGCCTTTGAGATGTGGTGTTGGAGGAGAGTTTTGAGAGTGCCATGGACAGCGAGGAGAACAAATAGGTCAATCTTAGAAGAAATTATCCCTGACTGTTCCTTAGAAGGTCCAATAATAAAGATGAGGCTAAAGTACTTTGGACATCAAATGAGAAGAGAGGATTCACTTGAGAAAGCCTTGATGCTTGGAAGGGCCGAGGGGACGGCCCAAGATGAGATGGCTAGATGGGATCATGGAGACAATGGGCACAGAGCTGAGCGAGTTGAGGGGGATGGTGGAGGACAGGAGTGCCTGGCGGACAATGGTCCATGGGGTCGCAGAGGGTCGGAATCGACTGTGCGACTGAACAACAACAAAAGGAAACGTCGAAGGGAGGAAACTAGGGTAGCGACTTTGAGAGCATTCCCGGTGCTGAGGGAATCCCTCAGCAGTAATAGCAACTACTGTACACTTATATACCGCCCTGGTGTGCTGTGGCCCATGGGGTCGGACTCTTAAAACTGAACAACAAAATTGCCCCATAGTGCTTAGTGCACTCTCTGGGCGGTTTACAGGTAATTAGCATTTTGCCCCCGATATGTTGAGTCCTCATTTTACTCTCTGAAGGATGGAAGGCTGAGTCCACCTGGATCCCTGTCAGGATCGAACTCACAACCTTTTGGCTTGACAGTATCCTATGCTGCAGTTAGGTCAATGAAATCCACTCCAATAATTGACTTTCTTTTGCAGCACATTAAGGGTGGCTTTCTAAAGAAAGCTAATTATGGGAGTGGCTTTCATTGACCTAACTGCAACATATGATACAGTACTGTCAATCTTAGGACTCTGCTCCATGAAACAAACTATCTTACCAAAGATAACAAGCTAACTAGGTTCATTGGCAGCTTTCTCCAGAACCGGAGATTTCATGTGATGATGAATGGAAAGAACAGCAGATGAGGGTTGTGGAAAAATGGACTGCCCCAAGGAATTTTATTGTCCTGAACACTGTATAATATACTGTATGTACAAATGACAAACCAGTTCCTGACAGTACAAAATTGTTCATCTGTGTGAATGACACAGCAATGGCCGTTTAAGGAACAAACTTTGATGAGATACAGTGTATAGCGCTAAAACCACATAACGTTACAAGATTTTCAGAAAAATCTTGTATCGAATAACACGATTTTTAGCGTTATCCAATACAGTCGTTCTTAGCAGCAGGGTGGCTGGAAAGCTGAACGGGGTTCTCCGTTCAGCTTCCCAGCCACCCTGCAGCTATGGAGGCAGGGGTGGGGAGGCTGGAAAGCTGACGCGGGGCTCCCCCGTAAGCTTCCCCAGCCACCCCACAGCTGCGGAGGCAAGGGCGGGTGGCTAGGGAAGCCGACAGGGAGTCCCCGTCAGCTTCCCCAGCCACCCTGCAGCTGTAGATCGGGTCCTCTGATCTCTCTGGAGCAGGCAGGGGACCTGATCCAAGCTGTTTCTGGGCTTCCCCGACATCCTCAGGCAGTGCAGCAAGCCAGAATGTCGGGATTTGAACTCTGACATTCTGGCTTGCTGCACTGGCTGAGGACGTTGGGGAAGCCCAGAAACAGCTTGGATCGGGTCTCCACACCTCCCTGGACCCGGCCGGGGGGGGGGTCAGAGACCCCAAAATTGGTTTAAAAAATGGACATTTTTTTTACCAATTTTGGGGTCTCTGACCCCCCCCCCCCCCGCTGGGTCCAGGGAGGTGTGGAGACCCGATCCAAGCTGTTTCTGGGCTTCCCCGACGTCCTCAGCCAGTGCAGCAAGCCAGAATGTCAGGGTTCGAATCCCAACATTCTGGCTTGCTGCAGCCTCAAAGAGGGTGGGTGAACTTCTGGATTTTCTTCCTTTTAATGCTAGCGTGGGGGTGAGAGGTGGTTGGGGGGGGGAAATACCCACCCACCCCCCACACTAGTATTAAAAGACTTATCTCCCTGGAGCAGGCAGGGGAGTTAGAGATTCCGAAATGGGTAAAAAAATGGACATTTTTTTTACCCATTTCGGGATCTCTGATTCCCCCTGCCTACTCCAGCGAGATCAGAGGAGCTGATCTAAGCTGTTTCCAAAGGTTTCCTGTTTCCACTTCAAAAATAAGCTGTTTCCACTTCAAAAATAGCGCACATCGGCTCTAGGGAGGTCGGGAGACCCGATGCACGCTATTTTTGAAGTTCCCCCACGCTGCTGCAAGTTACAATGAGTCAAAACGTCAGGATTCAAACTTGTTACAGTTTCTAGCAGGGTGTGGTTTTGTAGCAGAAGGGTGGCATATTTTATCTGCAGCTTATCTCCCTGGAGCAGGCAGGGAGGTTAGAGGTCCCGAAAATGCACTTTTTTTTTTTACTCATTTCGGGCTCCCCTGCCTGCTCTAGGGAGATAAGATAAGCTGCAGATAAGATAAACCACCCTTCTGCTACAAAACCACACCCTGCTAGAAACTGTAGCAAGCTAAAACATCAGGAGTTGAATCCTTACGTTTTGACTCATTGTAGCTTGCAGCAGCGTGGGGGAACTTCAAAAATAGCGTGCATCGGGTTTCCCGACCTCCCTAGAGCCGATGCGTGCTATTTTTGAAGTTCCGCCATCCTCTTTGAGGCTGCAGCAAGACAGAATGTCGGGATTCGAATCCTGACTTTTTGGCTTGCTGCAGCCTCCAGGGAGGTGGGGGAACATTGGAAACAGCTTGGATCGGGTCTCCCCACCTCCCTGGACCTGGGGGGGGGGGGTCAGAGACCCCAAAATTGGTAAAAAAAAAACCATCCATATTTTTTTTTACCAATTTTGGGGTCTCTGACCCCCCGCCGGGTCCAGGGAGGTGTGGAGACCCGATCCAAGCTGTTTCTGGGCTTCCCTGACGTCCTCAGCCAGTGCAGCAAGCCAGAATGTCAGAATTCGAATCCCGACATTCTGGCTTGCTGCACTGCCTGAGGACGTTGGGGAAGCCCAGAAACAGCTTGGATCGGGTCTCCCCACTTCCCTGGACCCCGGGGGGGGGTCAGAGACCCCAAAATTGGTAAAAAAAACAGACTTTTTTTTACCAATTTTGGGGTCTCTGACCCCCCGCCAGGTCCAAGGAGGTGGGGAGACCCGATCCAAGCTGTTTCCAAAGTTCCCCCACCTCCCTGGAGGCTGCAGCAAGCCAAAAAGTCAGGATTCAAATCCCGACGTTCTGGCTTCCTGCAGCCTCCAGGGAAACAGGGCTTTTTTTAACATTGTGTGATCAATGTATCGCACAACGTTAAAAACTGGATAACGACGGGACTTGTGGAACCAAGTCATAACGTTATCCGGGGTACTATTGTACTTAGAAAACTTACTAGAGCACTTGAAGAATTAGGACAGTACAGGTATTACAGCAACCATTTGAAGCCTAATCTAAGCAAGACTCAAATACTGTATGTGCTTTTCACCTTGGAAACTGAGAGGCAAGGGTTGAATTGGATGTTACATGACAAGGAAATCAATTACAGCATTGTCCAGCCCCAAAATACCTCAGTGTGACACTTGACAGGACACTCTCTTTTAAGTAGTACTGCCTGAATACCAAAGTCAAAGTTAGTACAAAGAACACACAAACTATTAGTGGAGAACTCAACCATCCATGCTGCATACATCAGCTTTGGCCCTGAGTGTTTCCACAGCAGAGTATGCTGCTACAGTATGGAGCGCATCTGCACACAGAAAACAAGCTGACATCGCTGTTAATGAAGCCATGCATATTGTGATGGGATGCCTCAAATCTACACCTGTTGAGAAAATATACTGTCTTGTTGATATTGCTCCACTTAAGATAAGGAGAGTAGCAGTGGATGCTGAGAGCACTAAGCAAGAGAATGACCCTTGACATCCTCTGAATAGATATGAGCCTCAAGTTAGCCGGCTCAGTTCCAGGAAGAGCTTTATGGCAAGAACAAACATTCTTGAGGGTACACAGGAGCAAAACCAAATTAAAAGATGGAGGAAGGAGCTCACTGGACAAGGAATACCATTAAAGGAGGATATAGATGAACTCAATGACCCTAAGTCACTCGGTGGACCCTGAATAGGCTGAGGGTTGGAGTGCCTAAATGCAAGACCAACATGCTCAAGTGGAGGCTGCTGGCAAACAACACATGGTATCAATGTGGAGAGATACAGAATCTGGCTCATTTGCTGATTTGCCAATTACTGCCAGAAACATGCACTGATGAGGACTTAAGTTTGGCCAACAACAAAGCCAAGAAAGTGTCTTTATTTTGGCAGCCTAGGGTTTGATTGGGACATGAAAGAAGAAGAACCAGGGCTCTTCAGTCTTGTTTTTGGAGATTTGCAGCCTGAATGCCGCCCCTGCCATCCTCAGTCCAAGTGTAGCTCAGACCCTAGAGCGCAGCAACCACCATGCTGCCTCTCCTGGAGAAGATAGAAGAGGGAGCACATTTCTCTTCCACCTGCCCAAGAGTAGGAATAAAAGCAGGCAGGACATGTCATGTTAATGGAGTTTTGTGGAGTGACTCATGCCTATGAGTGTGGGATGAGAGACTT
Source organism: Furcifer pardalis (assembly GCA_030440675.1). NCBI lineage: Eukaryota > Metazoa > Chordata > Lepidosauria > Squamata > Chamaeleonidae > Furcifer > Furcifer pardalis. The sequence continues at coordinate 55,473,527 of CP126893.1, read as the reverse complement.
TCAGATGTCTGCATGTACAAGAGAGTTGTTCTTAAGGAGGGGAACAAAAGATGGTCAGGTTCTTAGAAGTGGGCCTCCAGGGAGGACTTAATATTGGGGATCAGGTGTCTGACCTCTGAATTCCCAGTCTTGGTGTTGTTGATGTGCAAAATGGTCCAGCCGCTTTGTGCTACTACACTCTTTTTTTGTCTGTCAAGGAACTACTGTGTGTTAAAAGCTCACTTCTGCATGTGAAGTTTCAGTGTACAGTGGTGAGAATCTATGGGAATTGACCTTATTTCAAATAGCTGAGAGGATACTCAAGATTACTGGCCAAATGTTTGAACCCAAATTACTGAAAAAATGTAAAGCACCTGCATAACATCTGTGGATGTCTTGAAAGTGATTCAGCCCCCTTCCACCACAGTAAAATGAGAAGCTACAGAATAAAATGAGTTGAGCCACTAGAGAGGGCATATCTTCTTGGAATGAATTGTTACTCAAAATCAAATTCCAGATTGTCAAAACCGTTTGGCAGATAAGACAAGAAAAATATTTTGGAGTCTTCACACCTTATGTTTCATTTCTTCATAATGCTTTTCTTTTTTTGTTCGTCTTTACTTTCCCTGTGCTTGAAAGGAGAAAGCTGAAGCTTCACAGAACTCAAAACCAGAAGTTTAAGTCTGTTCCCTTTATTTGTTGTTTTTATTTTCCTTTAGAGCTTAGTTGTTTAGAATTTAGAATGATATTTTTTGAATTGCGTGAGCTTATGCTTAACTTCTGTTCCCAAACAAAGAAAGAGTTCTGTTTGTGCATAATCTTTGGTAAAAATGATAACAGGACAACTTACTAGGCTCATCTGCTGAACTATGCGGAGTCCAACATATGCATTTAATAATAAGAACCCACAGAAATCTCATTTGGAAGTTAATAAATGCGGAGTGAAACATTTGCAGACTGAACCATGCACTAAAAGTCCAGGGATTAAATTTAGAAGACTTGTGGCTTAATATACCGGTATGTTATATCCCTCCTCCCACCTTTGCACCACTTTCCATCCGAAGCAAGCAAGCATGTAAACAGATACATCATGCTGAAATGGTTTATAGTCCCGGACAAAAGGAGACCCAGGCACTTTTTGTTGATGTGAAATACAGACATATGTTTTAAAAGAATTTCAAGACTTTACTTTTGCTTTGTTCCTTCTCTGGAAATAACAAGAATTCAAAGATACTTGCTATACACCTGTCACTACAAACTCTTAATAATGACAAGCCTTTAGAAATACTTCATTCAGGAATATGAAAAAGTAGTTAGAGTGTTGCTTGGAGAAGAAAATAGAAACCAGTTTATTGGTATCTTGCATGCAAAATGGTGCTTTCTCTACGAGGAGGGACCCATTGTACATGCCATTGTACATCTTATATACAGATGAACAAACAACTTACGCTATTACAAACAACATACACAATGGATCCTCCCATTATTATATTCCCCAAAATATGATAAACGTTGCACACACCAAACATATGAGCTTCTTAAGAAGAAATACTAGGACATTAAACTTATTAAGTAAAAATGCATGTCCAGTTCTTAAACAGATAAATACATGGACCAATCATATGAAGCAATGTGTTTAAGCTAGTTTTAGGTAGTTTCATCTTATCTATTTCATGTCAGGCTTGCTCTTAGCTTTTAGTTACAGTAACTTGTAAACAAGAGGTCAAGCCTCTGTTTCCTTCTGCTGTTGGATCATGTACTGTATTTTTATATTGTATCGTATTACTGAAACTATGTCATGTATATGTAACTGGAATTGTACTTTGTAACCTTATTTTGCAGTGTGGTTTTGGTTTATTGCACTGCTGTATTGTATTCTATTTATTGCATTATACTGTATGACCTTTGATTATGTTATATTACTTTTGATTGTCTTATATATATGGTTTCTGTAAACTGCCCTGAGTCGGTTGCACCGAGTAGGGCGGTATACAAATCGAAGAAATGAATGAATGAATGAATAGTGGAGGATAGGGGTGCCTGGTGTGCGATGGTCCATGGGGTCACAAAGGTTTGGAATTGACTATGCAGCTGAACCATCACCACCAACCATACTTGATATTTGTAGTTATTGTTCTTTCATGTCATCATGCCATGTTGAGAAGCCTTTAATAGGTTGTCATGCATGTACATTACCAGATTCAGAGCTGACTCTCCACAGTTCTCTTAAAAAGAGGTAATGAAAATGTTCTGGTGACAGAAAACTGTTCTCAAACAAATTCTTCACAGGAGAATTGAGTTATCTGTAACATTTAGCTACTTGGTGTTTACCACACCCCTGCATTGCCATATTTCTTGTCAATTGTGGATGAGTGGTAGTAGCTACCTCACCATGGGCTCAATGCTACAGATTAGCTGCTTTTTTTCACTTGTTTGCATCCTTGACATGGAGTCTTTGATAACCTCTCTAACTACAGCTCACTGCACGCATATCTGAGAACCGACAACTTTGTAAACTGATATAGGTTCAAATTGCTTATACTGTACTGTATAACTGATGTTGCTTTTGCAGTGTGCAATCAGTAATAGATAGCAAAATGGACCTAGATCCTTACAGAGTAGCAAGTATTCACAGGAGACTTTGAGAGAACTGGAAATGATCCAGCATGTGATGCAAATCCATGCCATAAGGGGCAGTAGTAAGTGTGTCTGCTCAACATTACTTTGAGTAAGTTCAGTGAGGTTTACTTTTAGAAACGTGGGCTTGGCTTGTAATCACAAATGGTGTTTTTAAATGTCAGAGCAAACTTTTTGCTATGTGCTCATGATCTGTAAAGTATCAGTCATGGATGACTGCTTCACTCAAATAGAAGTCCCCCCCCCCGCCCCCCAGATAAAGGATTCAGACACCTGAATCCTTCCTCATAGGAATTCAAGGAAAGGGCATAAAATGGGCATAAAGACTAGTTTGCCTGTCATTTGAGTGGAGGGTCCTCAGATTTGATCACCCTCAAATTTTCAAAGGTGAGGTACCTTCCTCACAGGCTGCCTCCTGTATAATGTGTCACAATTCACATCACAGAGCAAAGATGACATAAACAGTGATGGTGAACCTTGGCACTCCAGCTGTTCTTGAATTTAAATGTCCAGAAGCCCTGATCAGCAGGAGTGCTGACTTGGACTTCTGTTAATTGAAGTCCAAGAACAGCTGGAGTGCCAAGGTTCGCCATCTCTAGGAGATACAAAGCTTGGATCAGAGGCAAGCTTTACTGATGACTAATTTAAAGTCAATGTAGCTAAGAAATTAACCTCTAGAGACAAAAATCGTTCTGTTATTTTATGGCATGTTTTTAAGGCAACTTAATTTAGAATTGTGGAAGATATTTTACCTGCTTTGTACCTCTGTTGGCTATAATGATTATGCTATGTACACAGTATATTCCTAGACCCTGGCTTTTTAAAATTTGGAAACAAATAGTGGAGAAGATAAACTTGTCCCTTAAAACTTCTTGAGTGACAGAACAGGGCTTTGGCTTTGTGGGGAATGCCAGTTTCCATGTGGAATTATATTGGCAACCTTGTTATACCCCTTTTTCTGCCAGTCTCAAAAGGACTGTAAACATCCCTTCAATTACTCTCTGTGAAAGTAGTTCGGAAAAACAAGGGCACTGACTGAGACAAAAGTGACAGACTCCTAGTCTGCCTTTGTAAGCCTTCCTTGAAACCTTTGTGATCATTAGGCGCTTTACTTTTTTTTTTTTGGGGGGGGGAAGGGAGTTCCATAGCCATACAGATGCTGTGGGGGAGCCTAGCCTTTGGCCTTGTGCAGTGTGACTTGGATGTGAATGAGCCTTCAAAAGGGTTCCCATTCTCCATTCCAAAGGAATCCATTGTCAAGGAAGCTTTCCTGAATATCAGCACTGGCACTTGAAAATCTATCCAGAGCTGAGAGTAGTACCTGTGCCTTATTGTAGATACACTTATCCCCATCACTTTTGGTCTTGTAATGGCATTCCCAGTCGACGACTAGTGCTTCTTATGATGGTTAAGGTACATTTTCTCAACCTTGCCTGATCTTTCTTCTTTGAGAGAGAGATCTACATGGTAGTGGACCAGGATACTTAAGAGACAGCATCGTCCCAAGGACATCTGCCCGTCCCACCAGAGCGGACCAGAGAGGCTCTCTGGTTGTGCCATCAGCCAGAGAGGCGCACCTCACTGGCATGAGAAGGAGGGCCTTCTCGGTGTCCGCTCCGGCCCTCTGGAACCTCCTCCCAATAGAACTACGCCTGCAGACGGAGTTGCTGCCCTTTAGAAAAGGAGTGAAAACCTGGCTGGCAGGTTTGGTCTGGGGAGTGGATGGTTCAATTTCCCCAGCTAGTTGGTTGGTTTGACCCCAGTATGCCTATGCTACAATTTCTAGCTTTTAATACTAAGTTTTTTAAAAAGTTTTTAGAGTTTTTAATTTTTTAAAATGATTTTATAATTGTTGTAAATCGCCCTGGGTCCCTTTTGGGAGGAGGGCGATAAACAAATTTAAATAAATAAATAAATACATCTCCATAGACATATGTATAGTATTTCTGTCCTCATAAAATCTTGTGAGTGATAATATGGGTTTCTCCCCCTCCAGAACAAGTGAAGGGCTATTTAAAACTTTCAGATTGTGGTCTTTTAGTTGTCATGCAGATTCACAGTTTGCTGAAAACTTTGCTTCCACTCCCACCTCCTTTTAACTTGCTATCCTCTCTCTTTAAATATTTAATGAAAGGTAAGCCATGACACTTAAGAGGTGTCAATTTTCCAAGGCAGCAGTCCACAAAATTCTTTGCAAAGATGCCATTTTGACAGTTCTGGAATAAAGATGTTACAGAACATCATATTTTTAGAACAAGGAAATGGCATCTTCAAGATATAACTTTTCTGTCCAAGCTAAGCTATAAAAGGCCTGGTTCTACAGGTCTGGTTGGTTTTTATGTTAGATAGATAAGGGGAATTATTAGGGTGCCTTTACTTCCTCAAAAGTCTTTTTGCAATTGATTTCAAAGGCTGACAATTGTGAGGAGAGGTTGGAATGTCCAAACCAAAAAATGTGGACATCCTGCTAGAAGGAGCAGGCAGGTTTGACGACTGACTTACAGGCATGGGTGAGGCTTAGGTGAATGTACTATTAGACGTGTTTTTTTTAAACGAAGGTTCAAAATGTTGATGTGCTGAAATCTTAATCGGTGCAGTTATGAAAACTAAGATATCTGGATTTTTTTCGGATTGTTTGGACCACTGGAAGAGGTCCCGCAACGCACTTGTAGTTACGCCCTTTGGGACCTGACGGTACTCAATTAATAACGCGGTAACTATCCACTTTAGAGACTTTTTGCATAGAACAAAAGTTGTCGGGAATGGTCCATTTAGTCTAAAAAATTTTTGGAGCAGTCAAAATCTGAAATTTTGAAAAATGTTGCCTACCTTCGAGGCAGATTATGTCTGCAAGAAGCCGGGTTGCAGATCCAAATATCATTGGATGGCAATAAACATTTATTGTCTCAAGTCGTGGATGTTCAGCAAACAATTGAAGCTAACATCCAATGATGACCGAAATATTTTAAAGATGTGCGTCTTCCTTTGTCAGGCTTACGCACAAGCATGGTTCCTGGCACCAGTTTCAACTCAGGTGCCTCGGAACGACCTCACCTACCTGCAGCTTCTGTACAGAAACAAGGACGAGGGCGTTCATTTCCAAGCAGCTCTGGAGAAGTTTAGCCTCCATTTATGGTTTCTCTCTCCTACGTCGGTCCCATTGGCATTATTCGACGATCGCGTCTCGGTGGAGGAGAAGAGGCTGATGGTTGCGGCTCTCTGCGATGGAGAAGAGGACGATGAGGGAACTCCGCCAACTCGTGCCACAGTTCTCCTTGATGACAGTGTGCTTGACTTAAAACTCAGTGACTTCTGCTCGAAGCAGTCCTTGCGTTTTTTCAGTGCCACTGGAATATCCTCTAAATTTCTTGACAAGGACCCGAGCTATGGAGTGCAGATCTTGACTATCTGCAAGGTCTGAACATTGTGACTCTTTTTAAAATTGTGAACGACTGTGCTGAACACGGCGTAGTGTCGATCACCAAATTCCTGAAAGGGAATAACTTAACTCAAGATGAGGAACAGCGGCAGTTGCTTATGTTAGTTGTAGCTGAGGACAGAAAGAAAAATAAGTTACGCTAGATGGAAAAGCTCTCTACAAGATCAAATCCTTGTAATACCTGTAACACTGTAGCTTTCTCACAGTCCCTGCAGCAGAAATGTCACTGAAATTTTCAAGAAAAACCTGTAATTTTAAAGAAAAACCTGTAATTTCAAAGAAAAACCTGTAATTTTAAAAGAAAAACCTGTACTTTTAACAAAACAGATTATTTTAACAAAATAAATGTAATCATACATTGACTAAAAGTACTGTACTTACCATTCTCATGTTTTAGCCCCTGAAAGGTAGGCAACATTTTTCAAAATTTCAAATTTTGACTGCTCCAAATTTTTTTTAGACTAAATGGACCATTCCCGACAACTTTTGTTCTATGCAAAAAGTCTCTAAAGTGGATAGTTACCACGTTATTAATTGAGTACCGTCAGGTCCCAATGGGCGTAACTACAAGTGCGTTGCGGGACCCCTTCCGGTGGTCCAAAAAATCCAAAAAAAATCCAGATATCTTAGTTTTCATAACTGCACCGATTAAGATTTCAGCGCATCAACATTTTGAACCTTTGTTAAAAAAACACGTCTAATGTACTATAAATATGAATGTAGTACAGTACTGATCATTAACTTGACATAACAGCTCTTCTAATCTTACTTCTCCTCTATAGCCCAGGTAGTTTCAGATTTCCAGGCATCTTGTAGGGGTGAATATCTCTTGCATTGAAAACTCAGGATCTGGAAAGGTACTCCATATGCAGGCCAGGCCATGCCACCCCTTCACTTCCTCTTTGAGGAATACGTTTTTCTGAACCAGTTTTAGTAAGCTTTCTAATGGTGCCACAGTAAGTGTATTGTACTTGACTTCAACACTAGTATAGGACAGGAATGTTTGGAAACAACTGTTTTACAGAAACTAGTTTATCTTTCCTGGGTTTTAAAATAGTAGTTGGAAGAAAATAGATTGAGATGTTTTAATAGATCTATGAATGATCTGGTGGGTTCCTCAACCTTGCCCCCCCCCCCGCCACCAATTTTTTAACTTCAATTCCCAGAAGCCCTGACCAGCAGATGTGCTGACTTGGGCTTCTGTTAAGTCCAAGAACACCTAGAGTGCCAAGGTTGAGAAACACTGGTGTAGATCATCAGTGATTTCTGAATGTCAGCTAAGTAATAACTAAATAGGAACTTCCTCTCCCACCACTGTTAGGCTGCTTGGGAGAAGCCAAACATGAATTTTTGTCTGTTAAAACCTGCAAATCTGGTTCTAATATTGATGACATATTCCCAAGCATGTGTGCCCAGAGGATATGTCAATCCATCTGAGCCATTGGTTTGCATTTAAATCTGACATAAGCATCAGAGCTAATGCAAACCAATGGTTCAGGCAGAACTGACATACTCTAAGAATTAAGGAACTGAACAATCTCCTAGGTTTTTAGAATAACATGCATTGGAAAGTTCTGATGGCGTCTTTTCCGCAAACAAAAGATAAATAAGAAATCTTTCATCAAAGATTTCCTAACTTTGCTAGCTCTGTTAAAGAGAGGATGTTCTAGTAATTGCAACTTTTGCTGTCCTGGAAAGTTCCATTTTCTGTCTCAGCCCCATCAGGGCTTCCTGTTTCCCAAACTAGTATCCTGATACTAGTGCTTTCTTAAAATAAGTACGTAGCAACATGTTGTACTGGTTTGATCACTTTTTCCTTTTTCTTTCTTTCCTTTTCTCTCTATACAGTAATACCTTGGATAACGCTAAGACTTGGTTCCACAAGTTTTGGTGTTATCCGATTCTTAGTGTTATCCGATGCATGTTAAAATCCTATGGGATGGATTGGATAACGTTAAAGCTCCATAGAGATACATTGTAACTGCACAGGCTTTAGCGGTTGTTATCCGATCCATCCCATAGGACCTTAACGTTATTCAATCCAATTCTCCTCCCCAAATTACTTAACGTTATGCGATTTTAGCGTTATCCGAGGTAAACGTTATCCGAGGTATTACTGTAATTCAAAGGAAGACAATGTGTCTCATTCAGAGGTGGGCTCCATAAAAATTTGCTACCACACTGTGGGCGTGGTATGGTGGGTGTGGCCAGGGAGAAAGCCCTGTGTTGCACCTAAATTAGGACTACGTTATTTCAAAACATGGATGGGCGGGGGCAGCCAGATTTTCTTCTACCCGTTTTGGCAAATGGTGCAAACCCGCTGATGCCCACCACTGCTCTCATTTTACACACACACACCCAGTGGAATAGGTATTGCTAAGTCTCGCCTAAGTCCTTGTCACAGGCAGAAGAATGCAGATGGTGAGAGAACTTAACATCCTAGTTACACTCATCTATAACCCAGCTAAAGGTCAAATTATATGCTTTGGAGAAAGTCTGTATTTATTTATTTACTTCACTGTTGTTCAAAAGCTGCCACAGTAGGGCTATGAGTTTAATTTAATTTAGTTTAATTTAATTGTTTGATTTTTATGCCGCCCCACTTGCCTAAGCGACTCTCGGTGGCATTGAATGGAGGAACTGTGAAAGGGAAACTGTTTCATCTCCTGTGCTTAGCGGTTAAGACGCTGAACTGGATGACTGGAAGGTCAGCAAGTCAGCAGTTCGAGACCCAAGTACTGCATGATAGAGTGAGCTCCCTTCTCTGTCCCAGCGCCTGCCAACCTAACAGTTCAGAAGCAAGAAATTGCAAGTGGATAAATAGGGACCACTTCAATGGGAAAGTAAACAGTGTTCCATGCACTCCAGTGCCTAATCATGCATGTCCACAGAAAAGTCTGCAAACGCAGACAGCGCTGACTCTTAGGCTATAAACAAAGATGAACACTGAACCCTAGAGTCAGATGCGATTGGTGTTCGAGCAAGGGCAGCCTTTACCTAATAGACACAACACATGTGCATTTGCTGGTGGTATCAAGTCAAGCTTAGAAAAGCAATGTTTAGGGCTAAAATCCCCAGAATCCCCAGTCAGTCATGCTTTTTCAAGCTATGCCGAGGCTTATTAATCCGTCCCACTGATGACCTCATCTTAGAGTTGCACCTGCTGCTTTGTTCTACGTTCTGGTAAGCAGGTAACCAAAATGAAACTCTGCTTGGCCCACATAGTAACCTCTCTTTCCAGTGGGCTTTCTTGGCCTAGCCCTGAACATTAAAGGTAACTATCCTGCACAAAGATTTGCAGTTGAATTAATGGTGTGGTTTTAACTATCTATCTGATTGAACTTAACTCAGAATCAGCCATATTCCAAGTAAAACATGGATGCTAATTAAGACTATACCTTCAACTCAAGTGATATGATTTATGGGGAAAGCAACTTGATGCTGATCTCAAGGCAAGACATTGGGTCAAGAAATCAATTATCTGGGTTGGCTGTATTGATGTGGAAAACAAGGGACAGTTCCAGGAAACATTTGATTGATGTTTTGGTCTTATCTGATTTGATTTTCAAGGAGCCTGCAGTGGAGATAACAGGAAAAACATGTTTGAGAAAGTCAGATTTGTTAAATCATCTTGGCTAAATGCAGCTCTTCTTTCCCCCAAAATTGCACAGACTTTATTTTATCCACATCTCTTTAGAATAGGAGTGAACAACCTGATACCCGCTCTCCTTCCCCCTCTTCCTCCTCCTCTGTGTCTAGGCCAGACGTGATACTTCAAAAAAGGACCCACCTTTTGGGAAGTTCATTCTGTAATTTCTTTTGCCTGACCTAATATGAGAAAGATTAACCAGCACAAGGTGGCCTGATTGTGGTTAAAAAAATGTCATAGTCTTTGGGGAGGCTCTTTCTATGTACCCTGTCTGACACACTCTGAGAACCCCCCATTGGCAGCATATGATATCCAGGTGTATTTGAGCTACTTGTAATTAACATCCACTTACATAAAAATGGTCAATGCCAAGTTGTAACACATGGTTGTATTACATTTATTTTTGTGGTACTGTATCTGAAATTATTACCCCCAAATGTGAAGTCTCCGTAGATGGTACTGAGAGGAACTTGGAATGACATGTGAATCTCTTGTTATATGAGAGTTTAACACACTTGAGCTTCCAGGAACTGATGAGCCCTTCGTCCTGGCATTTCTCAGGGTACCTGCTGCTGCAGAGTCCTTTTCTGTGGGACTCCAATGGAGGGGGTTTCTTGAAGTTCTGTGGTAGATTGGAGCTAGACTAATGTCAATCCATTACAGAGTTTGGGAGGTGTTTTTTTTTTCATAACCCAAAATCCCAGCATCCCCTAGATGTACTGTTTGGGGGGATTTGGGGAGTTATAGGTCCAAGAACCCATTTCTTGTGTGTGTGGGTAACTTTCTAATTCTACCTTTCAGCCTCTTTCATAACGCTTAAACAATGCATGTTAGCAAGCAGTGTGCATCAGAACTTTTAAATAACTCAGAGCCAAGTAAGCGAAGGGTAACAAGTAGTTGTTAGAGGGCTGGCTAAAGTGTGGCCCTCCAGATGGTCTTGGACTCCTAACACTTGTTAGCCCGGGCCAGTGAACAGGGATAGGAGCTCTGATCCAGTAACATCTGGGAGGCAACAGGTCCTGCATCCAAATAACGCTGGAGATCTGCTAAGAGAGAAGGTGATGGTACTGCTCTGACCCACTGTTTAGAAATGACCAGGCTAGCCACTAAAAATATTTCAGTGTCCCATGTTCCTTGCAACAACTTGCCACTCTGCTGGCTAATATCTCTGCCTACATCATGAAGTCCTCCCTTAATATTTTTTTCCTTCTTGGCGCTGTTATGATCGTATATTTAACCTGCTGTCATTGTTTGCTTTGGCTGTATAAATAATCCTTTTCCTACTTTAGCAACCTAGCAGAAAGACTGGATTAGAAAGAATACACATAACAGGTGTTTCAAGGCATTTGTATGTAAATAAATTTGTTTCTGGAACTGGCGTGTGCATTCACAGGTGACACTATGTTCCATTTTGCAGTGCTTTTACAAAACAGATTTTTGTTTGGGTTTCTTCCCTTTCAGACTAACATGGCTACTATTCCAAAAATTTCCCTTCCGTAGGGAATCATCCAGCCCACTCCTGTCCCTGCTCCCTCCCCAGACATGTACTGGACATGGATTCTTTGTGGGGAATTTTGTGGAATCCATGTTAATTGTCCTAGTTCATGGAATTGACATTTTGACAAAGATCCTGTGGCCAGCCATAGCCTGAGTGGGCCGAAAGAGTGACAAGGAATCCTTTGTGGTTGCCAGAGGGTGATTTCGACACCATGGAACAAGCAGATCATGTCCGTTCACTTCAGCATGTGGCTAAGTGGTGTCGCATATCACTTCTCATTCTTTGCCCTAAAAGGTGGAAATACAAGTGTAGCAGTATCTGCTGAATTCCAAGTGGGATTCACGTAGTTGGCTATGTACAGCTGGCTTCCATGCTGGAAAACTATGTTCTAGGTGAAAGTTACTGTAGGAAGAGTCCATTTGAAATTAAGAAAAAAGTACAAAACAGGGGTTGGTTTGGATCATAAACCAATCAAGCTTTTGTCTGTTTTCAGTTGTGGGTAATGGGGTCAAACTCCACAGCACTGCTGATATGAAAAAGTGAGCAAGCACCCCTGCCATAAACATATACCATAACCTGCCATAAACATATACCTGCCATAAACATATAACCAATGGGTGTGTGTGTGAGGAAGCTAATCATTTATTTATTTTCTGTTGAAAAAAAATCCATGCCCCCATTTTCTTTTTTGCATTTGCAGCTTGACTGTGTTTATTGTTAACAAACAAACAGGGCACTGTGTGCTTGGCTGTCACAGTGAAGGTGGAAGGGTCTGCACATACCATTCTTCAAATATGCCCAGCATTTACCTACAGTGAGAGCTGTAGTGGTGAGGTTGGAGTGTGCACACAAACCTCCCAGTCATTAAATAAAGGGTAGGAGGCAAATATTAGGTAGAACCTCAGTGTTTACTATCAGCAAGACGTCATATAAAATCTGGCCAGGTTATCCTGCTATAGAGCATACTGCCAGCGACTCAACACCAAGTGTCAGGCGGCAGTTAACTAACCTGACAACCCTGAGAACTAGCGGCCTTGGGTGTCAAAGTCCACAGGGAAGGGTGATGGTCCCCAAGTGGATTAAATCCCACTTGAATCCATCTTGATGGAGGGCTGCAGTTTCCTCAGTACTGGCCTGGGGCTGAGGAGGACTTTGAGTGCCAAAAGGGCTCAGGACCAGAAAATGACTCGTGGAACTGGATCAGTGGTACGGGGGTCATGCTGCTATGCGGAAGGCAGATGAAAGGCCACTGCATGATATTTGCAGGACAGTCTTTATGGCTAATTGCCATGATGATCGCCAATATTCAGAATTGGATACAGCACAAGAAGAAGAACTCATATGCTTAGAAATGCCCTTTTTAGCAACATTTTCAAAGATTTCACCATGATAATTGAGTCTACCCACTCCTCTAAATGAGAGCGTTAGTCTGCAGTCAGAGTTGCTTTGAAGTCAACTTTCCTTTTTGTAATGAATAGGCCTGTTTTTCCTCCTCTGAGAAAATTCATCTGGCAAGTAAGTAGGTGGAGAGGCTGCTGTAAGTCAGTTGTTCTTTCTGCCTGAGAAAGCTCAAGTGACTGAGTTGCTTGACATCTTGATAAAAGTTCATTGTGTTCAGAGAAAACTACTTTAAAGCATAGTGGGGGCAGGGAGATGTAGCCAGAGATAGGGTTGCAGTATGCAGGGACTGCAGTGGCTTAGTGGTTAAGACACTGAACTTGATGACTGGAAGGTCAGTAGGTCATGAGTTTGAGACCAGAGACAGACGCTCAATCCGTCATGCAGTACCCGTGTTTCGAACTGCTGACTTGCCAGCCTTCTAGTTAACAAGGTGAACTTATTAACCACTGAGCCACCGCAGCCCCTTATTTGCTCCTGTTTAAGAGGTAGAACTGGGACTGTAGTGGGTCAAGTGGTTAAGACGCTGACTGGGAAGTGGAAGGTCAGCAGTTCAAAACTCAAGTACTGCATGCTGGAATGAGCTCCTGTCTCTGTCCCAGCTCCTGCCAACTAACTGTTTGAAAGCAAGTAGATAAATAAGTACTGCTTCATCAGGAAAGGTAACAGTGTTCTGTGCATTCCAGGGTCTAGTCATGCCTGCCACATGTCCACGGAAGCATCTGTAGACACAGACAGTGGTGGCTCTTTGGCTATAAATGGAAATAAGCACCAAACCCTTGAGTCGGATACAACTGGCTTTCGAGGAAGGGCGGTCTTTACCTATGCACGATTACTTGAGAGTTATCCCCATTGTCTTTAGTGTAATTTTCTTCTGAGGAGGATTGTGTTAGTCACTTTAGCTGTGGTTGTACTTTTGTTAAGATAGAATGGCAAAACCATTCATTCACACAGGCGCTTTCATGACAGTGCTTACCTTAGTAGTTCAATAGTACTTAGGCGCACACTTCCTTGCTTGCAACCTGGGACTCTCGGGATGTTTGTGGACCACAAACCACATCATTCTCAGTGAGCACAGCAAATGGCCTTGCTAGCTAAGGGTGATGGGACCTGAAGCCCAGTAGTTTTGATAGACAACATGTAAGGGAGAAGGCAATTTTAGAGTTTGTTTAGGGTGCTCATCAGTAACATTAAACAGGTATAATTCAGATACAGTTATTCTGATCGTCTTTTAAAGTAGATCATTGTTATCTTTGTGTTTTAGTTTGTATGTGTGTGTATGAGTAGCAGTAAGACTCAATGGCTTACCTAAGACCACTGGGTGAAGTCACAGCAGAGATGCGATTTGATTTGAATCAGGGACAGTGGACTGTAGCTCCCTAGAATGTGCAGATGTATGTATTGAAAATACTCTGTTTTCATTAAAGGATCTGCATTCAGAGCAACATGACAGCATTTGCAAATGTGTACATTAACCAGTTTGTGTTCTCACTTAACATTCTTGCATATTTACATCAGTGAATAGGAGAGATGTCTAAGAAGGCAACCAGGCAACAGACCTAACAGTAACTGTATCACAGTCCAGAGTCCAAGTCTAATATCAAAACGTAGTCAGGGATACAGGGTTGGCCCAGGGAACAGGGTGTAGTCAAGACAAACTGTGGTCAAGTGACCAAGAAAGCAGGCAAGGCAGAGTACCTTAAGGGGCTGGGGTAGGACAAGGATGGGATTCAAGGAGCAAGGCTCCAGGTGTGTGACAAGCATAGTCCACAGGAGCCAGGAACAAGGCATGAACCCTTTGGAAGTGGGAACAGGAACAAGGGGCGAGGCAAGAGATTCAGCTGCAAGGAACCACAAGTCCAGTAATTTTCCTTACTGGTGTACATAGAAAGAGCCTCCTCAAAGATTGTGGTATTTTTGACCCACAATTGGGCATGCACTGGTAACAGCAACTTTGTTTTGCCTACTAATGTATCCCACATTAGTTCAGACAAAAGGAACTACAGAATGAATTCATCAAAAGGTGGCTTCATGTTAGCATTTGAATTTTTTGGAATAGTAGCCATAGTAGTCTGTAGTCTGTAGTTCAGGCATATCAGAAAACAAAACAAAATAAACAAAATAAAATAAAAAAACATGAAGTGGACTTGATCCACGAAAGCTAACAATAAAAATATAGCAGTTAGTCTTTAAAGTGCTACAGTGTTTTTATTTTAATTTGTTTTGTTTTCTCATATTCATTTTAGCAGTTTCAAGTGTGGCCCAGACACAGAAAAAGACCTTCCTTGTCGAGACAATTTCAGGGAGGGAAAATCAGTTCTTATATGTAGCCCAGCCTCTCACCCAGGTCCTCCAGTTTGAGCCTATTATGGTCCAGAACCTTTCCTACGGCTAGCATGTGGGGCAGTTACAATAGAGTGAAAGTCCAACCCTGCAAGTATTATAGCTCCCTTCCAGGCTGGGGATCCAATCCTGTGAGCATCAAAGATGGCTCTGGAAAACTCATCCTGCAAATACTGAAGCTGCCTCAGATACTGACATAGCTCTATGCCAGTGATGGCTAACCTTGGGGCTCCAGGTGTGTTCTTGGACTTCAGTTCTCAGAAGCCCAAATCAGCGCTCCTGCTGATCAGGGCTTCTGGGAATTAAAGTTCAAGAACACCTGGAGTGCCAAGATTAACCATCACTGCTCTATGATTTTAAAAACAGGTTTGTGTCATTTTTGTTGATAGAAATGTCTCTATTATTATTACCAGTAACATCATAACAGATCTAATCTGGAGTGAAGTCCTGGGCTCTCACCAGCTGTGCTATTCTCTTTTCTTTTTTCCGTATATCAAGGGATGGCACAAAAGGGGAAATCTCAGTGTCATTTCAGGCTTCAGATCTCAGATTTGACGTGATAGCATGTGAGGAGCTTTCGTGCTTGTGCTTCTCAGTGTCTCCCAGTCATTGTTTGCCAACTGGAAGCTGCCTAAGGATTTGCAGTTATCTGGTCAGGAGCATGAAGTGCTTTTTGCAGATGTACATGTTTGCAGTGTTTTTCTTTCCACACTAATTGGTCTGATGTAACCATGTGGGTTGACAAAGAACAGTCCATCTGAGGCATCTTAATTTACAAAAAAAAATCACATGTACTAAGGTCTTTTAAAAAATTAATTGCTGAAGTTTGTGCTAGGCTATTTTTAATGTCAGTATTATTATACAGTTGCTTCAGTAATATTTAAAAAATAAGAGAAAGAAAATGTAAGCAGAGAAAACTGTCATAAAATTAAACAATTGGTGGGTCATCAAGGACTGCATGCCAATAATCATGGTCCTCTCTCACACACACTACACATTTTGTCTTATGAAGAGGATGTGGGAGGCGAGCTGACCCTCCCCTCTCCATGTGCCACCATCCCCATACAAGCTGTCCTTCTGTCAGCCCACCAAACAGCTGCTGGGTGAACTGGCAGGCAAAACACAGTTTGCATGTGGAGGGCGGCACATACAGAAGCCTCTCCCTAGATGCTGCTCTCTCCATCACAGCATTTGAACGAAGTGACGGAAATACATTTTACTTGGAGTGGCTGGCAGCAGCGCAACACAGCTGTGTTGAAGAGCATTAAAGATCCACATGAAATACTCTATCTATCCATCCAGAGACTCCTAGTGTCTCCGAAGATACTGTATGCTTCTCATTTCCAGATTACTGGAAATACAGGGCTATTTATTTTACAGGACTCGTTTGCTTTCTAAGAAGAGGGGGTGAGGGTATTCTTCTGTCTTGAGCAGTAAATTCTTTATACATGAATGTACAAGCTGAGCAACTTGTTGTTGTTCAGTTGTATAGTTGAGTCCAACTCTTTGTGATCCCATGGACCACTGCACACCAGGCACCCCTATCATCCACCATCCTCCACAGCCCACTCAGATCAATGCCCATTGCAACAACCATGCTATCTATCCATTTCATCTTCTGCTGCCCCATTTTCCAGTGGTATAGCATGGGTTTCACCAACCCGGGGCGTAGGCCAAATTTACCATCATAGACGGACTTCCCCAAAGGGACTTCCCAGCACCGTATCCTAATTTGCAGGTGTTATTAGACAATATGAACTCTATTCTTTATATGAAAGAATTAATTCTTGCTGAATATTTGTCGTGAACAATCCGAGCACAAAATAAAACACGGGTACTTACCGCAAGGCAACTGGTTAGTACAGATGGTGTTGCCAGTTACTAGAGCGAGCAAGATGACTACACTCATTTAAAGAAAGGGGATTCCCCGGTTCCATCACAGATTAAATAATAAAAAGTTCCGTGCTCATTTTAATCGGTCCGAAGTGTAGGTACGACAAAAATATGAAATGAAATGATTCAAATTTTTAGTTCAGATTGCAAGATATTATTATTATTATTTAATGTGAAATTTTGCCGCCGGCCCAAAAGTGCTGCCCAGGCCAGACCGCCCCCACCGCCCCTGCTATGCTACACCACTGCCCTTTTCCTTTTGTCTTCACCCTTTCCCAGCATCAAGGCCTTCTTGAGTGAGTCCTCTCTTCTCATTTGGTGTCCAAAGTATTTTGGATTCATCTTCAATATTTGTCCTTCCAAGGAACAGTCAGGATTGATTTCCTTTAGGATTGACTTATTTGATCAAAATTCTCCTCCAGCACCACATCTCAAAGGCAGCTATTCTTCTATGCTCAGATTTTTTTTTGCGGTCCAGCTCTCACAACCATACATTACTATCAGAAATACCATTGCTTTGACTATGCGGGCTTTTGTTTGCAAGGTGATGTCTCTAGTTTTAACTATGTCCCCCAGATTTCTCATAGTGTGCCTCTCAAGAATTAGTCGCCTTTTTATTTCATGGTCAACTTGTGGGGTCAGAGCAAGAAAGGCTTCAGGAACTGCTTACTCTTAAGTATGGAATAAAGAGACCTAGAAGACTCCAAGAACCATTTTTTTCCTTCAAATTGGGAACTGGGAGCAACTGCTGCCCAGAGAGACATTCAGAGAAGCAGGTTTCAGCATACTGTTGACTATTGTATGGAAGTAGTAGCAATGCTGGGAGGCTCCAGGGTTCAGAGTGCAACCCCTGCAGACCATAGGGCCTCATCCAATGCTCAGGGCTTGCAGCCCCCAATCCAAATGTCCAGAAAGAGCTGCTAAATGCCATAGAACCTGAACCAATGGCTAGTGACCAAGATTCACCAAAACCAAAAAAGAGCATTGAATAAGATATCTGCCTAGGTCTTGACATTAAATTAGTAGTTCTAGCATCTGGCCTGTTTTTAATCTGTTTTTAATCTTTTTCAGATTTTAATTTTAAATTTTAAAAGTTTTAAGGTTTTTAGATGGAAGCTCCCACTTCCTAATCCTGGGCCCTATCTGCCCAGGGAAGGAAAAGACTAACATCCTCTGGCCGGAAGGAGGAATGGATTTTAGCTGTTTGTGTTGTGTGTGGTTTTTTTTTCCTGATTGTAAACTGCCCTGAGTTGCCACGGTGAGTGGGCGGTGATATAAATCTAAATAAATAAATAAATACTGTATTCTCCAAAGAAATGCCAGTACTCTACCCTTAAGGGCTGTCCTCATATCCATTGGACTTTGGTTTTCTGCTGAATGCCAGAAGTATGCTAACATAGGACCACTTTGGTGGGAAAGTAAATAGCATCCTGTGCACTCGGGTATCTAGCCATGCCTGCCACATGACCATGGAAACGTCTGCAGAAGCAGCAGTGGCTCTTTGGCTTTGAAACAGATGAGCACTGAACCCAAAGTTGGATATGACTGGCTTTCGAGCAAGGTAAACCTTTACCTTTAAAGTCCATTGGTTCAATACCTGACCTGCGGGTGTCAATGTGTACCACAGATGTCCTACCTGATAATAATAATGCTTGTCAGCATTGATCTCCCAACATTTGGCTTAATCTGTGGTCTTTTTCTCTCCTGCAGGCAATCACTGCTGCTGCCTGAGCTGACACTGTTAATCAGCTCTTTGATGGAACTCATCAAACGCAGCCTCAGGCACGCAGCCCTGCTGCTGTGCAAGAATTTCCTTGAATCAGGGCCAGCATCTCCCATTTGTTTCTGGCCTGTTCAACATTGTTATCATTCAAGTCAACAGGCTTATCATTGAAGCCAACAGCTTCTCTACACTGACCCATAATAATCAGGCAGTTGGGCACAGGAGGAAAATTTGATGAGATGAGGTTTGAGGAGGCATTTTTATTTTTGTACAGTAATACCTCATATAACATTAGTATCGAATAACACGAAAATCGCATAACATTAAGGAATCTGGGGGGAAGAATTGCATCGGATAACATTAAGATCCTATGGGATGCTTCAGATAACAACCGCTAAAGCCTGTGTGGTTACAATGTATCTCTATGGATCCCATAGGATTTTAACATGCATCAGATAACACTAAAAATCGTATAACACCAAGAGTTGTGGAACCAGGTTTTAGTGTTATCTGAGGTTTTATTGTATGTCCCTTTCTCTTTTTATATCTGTCATAGCTAGGGCATCTAGGCAGATCTTCCAAATATGATGTTGCCTTTAAATTCCTTTGAATTTCAGAGTTAATAAATTTAAAGAAGAACTAAACCAAAAGTAAAAATAATAATAAAGACAAAAATGCTGTAGCAGCTTAAAGACTAACTTTAACATTTTAATGTGAACTTTCATGGATTGAGTCCACTTCCTCCAAAATCTAATAAGATAACCTCTCTTCAGACCCCCCCCCCCAATGGCTAAGCCCCTTAGCAATCCAGGCCGGGGTGGTGGTGGTTCTGAAGAGATGCTACGCAAGGGTGGGTGGCTAGGGAAGCCGACAGGGAGTCCCCGTCAGCTTCCCCAGCCACCCTGCAGCTGTAGATCAGGTCCTCTGATCTCTCTGGAGCAGGCAGGGGACACGATCCAAGCTGTTTCTGGGCTTCCCCAACATCCTCAGCCAGTGCAGCAAGCCAGAATGTCAGGGTTTGAATCCCGACATTCTGGCTTGCTGCACTGGTTGAGGACATTGGGGAAGCCCAGAAACAGCTTGGATCAGGTCTGCCCACCTCCCTGGACCCAGCAGGGGGGGTCAGAAAACCCAAAATTGGTTTTAAAAAAGTCCATTTTTTTTACCAATTTTGGGGTCTCTGAAACCCCCCCCCCCTGGGCCCAGGGAGGTGGGCAGACCCGATCCAAGCTGTTTCTGGGCTTCCCCGACGTCCTCAGCTAGTGCAGCAAGCCAGAATGTCAGAGTTCGAATCCCGACATTCTGGCTTGCTGCACTGGCTCAGGACGTCGGGGAAGCCCAGAAACAGCTTGGATCGGGTCTGCCCACCTCCCTGGACCCAGTCGGGGGGGGGGGGTCAGAAACCCCAAAATTGGTAAAAAAAATGAATGATTTTTTTTTTAACCAATTTTGGGGTCTTTGACCCCCCCGTTGGGTCCAGGGAGGTGGGCAGACCTGATCCAAGCTGTTTCCAAAGTTCCCCCACCTCCCTGGAGGCTGCAGCAAGCCAAAATCTCAGGATTCGAATCCCGACGTTCTGGCTTCCTGCAGCCTCCAGGGAAACAGGGCTTTTTTTAACATTGTGTGATCAATGCATCGCACAACATTAAAAACCGGATAACGACGAGACTTGTGGAACCAAGTCATAACGTTATCTGGGGTTCTATTGTAATTGGTAATTAAAGACTTCCTTCTTGCATCTTACCAATTCACGAGTAATCTATTTCATTGTGCAGAAGCTATGGGGGCCATGGGATGGAAGAGGAAGGGTTTTGTTACATAAAATCTCCCCCTGCTGGTCATATCATCACCTTTCAAAGATATAATTTATGCAACAGGATTTTGGCCAGTTTTGGGAGGGGGAAGGAGTGGTTGGACAACAACTCCTGGAATGCAGGTTTAAAAAATCTGGGAGTTGTTGCCCAAAAAAAGAAAGTTTTCTAAGGTCTGTTACTTTTCTTGTAGAGCTTGCAGATGCACACCATTTATCTTGTGAAAGGACTCAATCTGTGTTCTATGGCCCTGTGCAGAAGAAACCTAAAGATACAGAGAGAAAGAGAGAGATTATGCAGAATTTTGCCACTGAAGGAATACCTGCTTTTTGTGTTCCAGACTACTGCAGGAAGAGTCACAGGAGCTGGCCCAAGTACCATCACCCCAAGATATCAGGATCAGTGACTTGCCCATGAAAATTATCTGGAACTGGTGAGTTATATTGGAAATTGGAATAGGTAGACCCTTTTTTATCAGGCACTATCAGGGGCTGCTGGCTCTAGTTGAGCTTTACTCTAGTTGAGCAAGATGAGATGGGAGCAAAACTGGCTCAAGGAAGTCCAGAAACACTCCTCAAGCTGACAAATAGGATAGCTTCATTCCTCTGTTCCTCTCCTAGAGGGAATAACAGGCTGTGTGGCATGACCTCCCCAAGTGTAGAAGTGTAATACAATTCTCTGTAAGTATACTGTAATTGAAATGTCACTTAAATACATTAGTACCTCGGATAACATTATGACTTGGTTCCACAAGTCATAACGTTATCCAGTTTTTAACATTGTGCGATGCATTGATCGCACGTTAAAAAAAGCCCTGTTCCCTTTCTGCCCAACCCCAGGGCTGATCCCAAGCTGGCATCAGCGCTGGGGTTGGGGGAAAGAATGGGTTTAGTAATCCAGGCGGGGGTGGGGCATTCTGAAGAGAGGCTGGGGACCCTTTCCCCAACCTCTCTTCAGACCCCCCCCCCCCCAATGGCTAAGCTCCTTAGCAATCCAGGCCGGGGTGGTGGTGGTTCTGAAGAGATGCTAGGAAACCAGTGATGTTTCCCTCGATAGATCTCTGCCCCAAAACCCACAGAGCTGGTCTCCAGCGCTGCAGGCTTGGGGGCAGAGATGAATGTTGGGGAATTTGAGGCAAACTTTTGCATTGTACAACGTTATGTTAATATTGTGTGATGCAAATGTTTGCCTCAAATTCCTCGACGTTATTCAATTTTAGCATTATCCGATGCAAACATTATCCTAGGTATTACTGTACCAAGCGGTCTGAGTTTGATGGGAAATGGATTGAACCAACATGACAGAGACTGAGAGAAATCTCTAGCCCCCTTTTGGTGTTGAAAGAACCCAGATTCAGGTCTAATTTTTCTGACTATACTGGAATTCTCATTTGCAAGTTTAGCAAGCAGGCTTTTCTGACAAAGGACTGTTGCATCAGAGAGGGGTTCACAGATACACGTCAATCCTGACTTCCTTCTCTTGTGGATTTACTACTAGGGGGAAAGCAACCCAGGAATCAGCAAAAGGAGATTACCCTCATCCACTCAAAGAGGAGGTAACTAGCATATCCTTTGTGTGTGTGTGTGTGTTGTTGTTGTTCTTCTCCTTCTCCTCCCCACCATTCCCAAACAGCACTCCTTATCACTGAATTATGTAAGACCAGAGGTGGAAAGCTTGAGCTGTCCTGAAATCTGCTGAGCTGTAACTCCGGTTGGGCCCTAAGGGTCAGATGGGAGTCTTGCTCTCATACCTGCCTCCCTGTAATGTAGCAGATTCTCTACCTGAGCTCCTTCAGGCTGTTTCCTTGGTGGCGTTGGAGCTCTTCAGACTTATGGTCTTGGGGAACTTCAGTTTGCCTTCATTGGGGGTGGGCCCTGAGGTAGTTCATGCCTTCGATGGCAGCTGTGGGCCTTACTCAGGTAATTCAGGGCCCGACTAGGAGCATGGCCACACCCCAGATTTAGTTTTCTTGTCGGAACAGTGGCAGAGTGATCTGAAATTACAGAAATTAGACGTCACTCCTGTGCCATGGTCAGATCACTATCTGGTGACTCTGGACTTTCTAGGGGCAAGGCATCACTACAGGGAGGTAGAGCCAGTTAAATGGACCTGGCCCCGGCGACTAATGGATCCAAATGGATTCCCAAGGGAACTGGGTTGTTTTCCTCTGGACCAGCAATGTGATCCGCCTGAGGTTCTTGTCAGCCTCTGGAACGAGAGGTTGACAGTGGCCTTGGATGTGATCGTGCCACTACGGCCTCTCCATGCCCGTCGGTATCGATCCTCCCCATGGTTCACAGAAGAGCGGAGGGAGCTCAACTGGGCAAAGAGCCACCAAGAACACCACTGGGTGAAGACCCAGAGTGAGTCTGATCGAACACTGGTTAGAGCTACAATTAAAGTCTACCTTGTGGCGATGGGGGTGGTGAAACGTCTATATTTCACCACCTTATTTACCTCTGTGGATAATCGCCCAGTGACCCTGTTTCAGGTGACTAGATCCCTCCTCAGTAGAGAGGGGTTGGGCCCCAGTTGGCAGGGATCTGCTGAGGTTTCTGCTAATTATCTGATGGAGAAAATCACTCAGATTTTCTTGAAGTTTAATCCCAGTGTGGAAAATGTAGAGCTGGAGTTGTCCAGAGTGCAGTCTGGCCATGTTATCTGGGATTGGTTTGATCCATTTGTCCCTGATGAAGTGGACAGGCTACTTGGAGCTGTTCGTGCCACTGCCTGTACATTAGATCCATGGCTCGCCTGGCTAGTTAAAACATTCAAGGTGGTGACAGGTGGTTGGGTCGAAGCTATCATAAATTATTCACTATGGGAGGGGGTCTTTCCAGCAATTTTAAAACATGCTTTGTTGCGCCTCCTCCTGCAAAAACCGTCGCTCAACCCCGCGGTGCTTGCCAACTTCTGGCATGTGTCCAACCTGCCATTTATGGGCAAGGTTTTGGAGAAGGCAGTGGCACAGCAGTTACAAGGAGTCCTGGATGAAGTGGATTATCTAGACCCTTTTCAGTCAGGATTCAGGCCCAGATATGGCACGGAAACTGCATTGGTCACGCTGGTGGATTATTTCTGGTGACAGCAGGATGGAGATCATCCATCCATCCTTGTTCTTCTTGACCTCTCAGTGGCTTTCGATACCGTCGAACATGGTATCCTTCTGGAAAGGCTCCGAGGATTGGGGATCCACTGTGTGGTCCTTGTTTGCCTCATTTCTGAAGAGCCAGATCTAGTCGGTGTGGCTGGAGGGCGAGATGTCCAGCCCAAGGCCCCTTCAGCATGGGGTGCCTCAGGGCTCGGTACTCTTGCCTCTCCTATTTAATATCTACATGAAACCGCTGGGTGAGATCATCCGTTCCCACGGGTGAGGTATCATCAATATGCTGATGATACCCAGTTATATATCCCAGCCTGTGGGGATCCAAGCGATGCAGTGGAAGTCCTTTCCAGGTGCTTGGAGCCTGTCAGTGTCTGGATTGGGAATAACGGGTTTCAGCTGAATCCTGGCAAGACTGAGTGGCTGTGGGTCGGGGATCCTGCGTTATCTCGGGAGCCACCATCTTTGGTCCTGGATGGGGTGGTTTTGCCCCAAACAGACCTGGTGCGTAACCTGGGGGTCCTCCTGGACTCACGACTCCTGCTCAAAGAGCAGGTGGCAGTCGTGGCCAGGAGGGTCTTTGCACAACTTCATGTTATTCGCCAGTTACACCCACTCCTAGATCGGGACTCCTTGCTCATGATCACACACGCTCTGGTCACCTCCAGACTAGATTACTGTAATGCGCTCTCCATGGGGCTGCCCTTTATGACCATTCTGAGGCTTCAACTGGTCCAGAATGCGGCTGCCCAGGTGGTGATGGGGTGTGGGCAGTATGCACATGCCTCACCGCTGTTTCGGGAGCTGCACTGGTTGCCAGTATGTCTCTAGGTGCAATTCAAGGTGCTGGTAATCACCTTTAAAGCTCTACATGTTAGTGGGCCAGGATACTTAAGAGACTGTCTCATCCCAAGAACATCTGCCCATCCCACCAGAGTGGACCGGAGAGGCTCTCTAGTTGTTCCATCAGCCAGAGAGGTACATCTCTCTGGCACTAGAAGGAGGGCTTTCTCTGTGTCCGCTCCAGCCCTATGGAACCTCCTGCCAATAGCGCTACAATCTCCAGACGGAGTTGCTGCCCTTTAGGAAGAATATAAAAACATGGCTAGCAGGGCAGGTATGGGGTACTGGCTGCACAACGACCCCAGCTTGCTAGTTAGTTTGAGCCCCCTCTCTCCCTTAATATTTTAATCTTCTATACTTAGTTTTAATCTGATCTGTCATTGTAATTCGTTGATCCTTTTAAAAAAAAACTTTTAAAATTTAAAATTTTAAATATTTGATAATTTTTAGATCTGAAGTTTTTAGGGAATGTTTGTATTTCTTTGTTGTTATGTTTAATGATATGTAAACCGCCCTGAGTTGCCCCAATGAGGAGGGCAGTATATAAATATGAATAAATAAATAAAAAGAGCTACTTTAAGATATCTAACTTTAAACAAAATATTTTCTAAAGATGCTTTTTCTGGTATGTGCATCTCTAGTGAGTGTCACATTCAAAACCTATCTCAGAATCTTGTTAGACATGCAAATTTGAACTCTTATATTAAATGTCCTCATCAAAATTTAAATACCATCCATATTTGACTTCAAAAATTGGTACTTTGCCTTCAAAATTTCATTTTCAATTTTGATATTAAAATTATTGGTCAAATGATAGCATTTACCTGTGGAATTTTTGCGAGTCTGCATAATAAGCTTTTAATCAGGAGCAGAGTATTTACACAGTCAGTGTAGATTCATTTAGCTATGGAAGCCAGACACTTGGTTTTATGATGCTATTTAGTACATCCCTTAAATTTTTTATCTCCATAGCAGTAGATTCGAAATGCAATGTATCTTTTCATTCATTGGATTCTCTGATTGCCAGGGTATTAAGTAATGCTATTTTACAGAAATACTGACAAAAGAAAGACAACATTACTTCTTCCCCTGTGCTTTTTCCTTCCAAGCTTCTCCTAGAACTTGCATTTTCTGCTCAATTTCTGTGGAGGGGCCATCTTGTCTCAAGGCAGAGCAGGAAATGGTGACAGCCCCTTACATCAAATAGTAACCACTGATATTGGCAGCTAGAATTACCATAAAACATCAGAAAATCATGTGTGTTCCTTCCAGGACTTTCCAAAATGAATGCCTAAGGGTGCAACCATACTCTGCCTCATAGTAGACCAAGCCCTCAACACTGGGTCACTTGTTAGGATCCTTGATTGTAATTCCATTTTTATCTTATTGCCCTCCTTGTGGTTTGTTTGAATGCTGGTACAATGTCTGTTGTTCCACTGCTAAGCCATTGATAAAAGAAAACAGACACAGAGGAAATGAGATGCAGCAAACGCATATGTACATTAAAATTTTTTGGGATGGAGTGCTTTTTTTTTAATTCCCAAGAAGCATCACTAAAATTATCTTATTCATTAAATCCAGTTTAGTTATTTAATTATTCAACAAAGTGTTCTTGGCATAGATACAATGGCTGATGTTTGCTGGAGGTTTTTAGAGATGCTGAAATTCATTGACTGCTTCTAATGTTGAAATGCTCTCCAAGCAACAAAATTCATCAATGATTCTGTAGCCATAATATTTACAAGTCCCACTAAGACTATTCTAGTCTCTTGTTGTTTTACACAAAAGTCATCACAGATATACAGGCCAAATGAGGGAGTGTCCATAGAGATCAACCCAAAACTTATATATTTATACTGCTTTCTGCATTGTATTCCTAGCAAGAGCAGACCCTGCCATTTGGCATTTACCAAAAACATTGACAGGTTCTTTCAAGTCTGGTCTCTTTTAGCCTGTATAGATGATCTCATTCACTGAATTTGAGTTCTCCTATATAACTCCTATATTTGATTTTCAGAGTTGGCTATGATGGGAGTCTTGTGCTTATAGATGTAATGTGATGGGTTTCTAAGTGACCTATGCAAGTGTATGTTCCAAAGAAAAGCAGACCAATATTAACCTTTACCACATTAGAATTATTTACTCACTACCAGCTTCTCTCAGTCCAGTTTGTGTCCTCACTCGTTAAAGACCAAAGTGAAAATCAACCCCACGTTCAGGAAGCAGTTTGATTTTGAGGTCCCTGTGCTGATATGGAAGCAGCACTTCAAACCAAAGACATGGAAGAGACTGAAGGAACACAGAGTCCCATTTGGCTGGCGTGGTTTGCCATATGAAGGTAATGGGGCTGTGACAGAATGGGAAGAGGCTTGTAGTGGTGGGCAGCAGAGGGCTGTGGTCGTTCATGGCTCACGTTCAGTGCATGACATTTGTTGTTTTGTGTCAGAGATTACTCTGGGTTGAAAAGGTTTTTAGGGGAATGAGGCTCCTTTCATGTCCCCAAGTGCAGCTCTCAGGTATCAAAACCCGACCTTCCAGTCTCCAGCTCAGTGACTTAACCACTAAGCTAGTGCATGACATTCAGTCTTATGGATCACTCTACTCTACTCCAGATTAGGTAGAATATGTGTAAAAGAGAAAGTCATTCTGGATGAGAGGAAGATAACCATTACTGCAAGAAATGATAGAGTTCATAATGCACATATACCTGCATCCTTACCTTCCAGGTATTAAAAGTACACTAATTCTATTGGTACAGACTAAGGCTTGAGAGACTTGGGTTCAAATCCATCCCTGGCTATGAAAATTCATCCGGGGGCATTGGCAAAGCCAATCCTTGACAGATTACAACAACAATTTAACAGTTTAATCAGAAACAAGAATAGATATTTTGATTAGCTTTATAGATGCTCCTTCCCCTTAAAAGGATGGGGCGCTTAGATTTTAATATATCACTTTCCTTTATAAGCCAGTGTTTCCCAACCTTTGGTTTGTGGACTTCATTTCCCAGAAGCCTAAGTCAATTCCCCAAAGCACTGATTAGCCAATGTACTGACTTAGGCTTCTGGGAATTGAAGTCACCGGTGGGGTGTGGGTTCCACATTGGGAACTACTGAAAGCCTATACTTTTATGTTTAGATCTCTATGTGTTTCAGCTCATCACACTGAGGTCAGATCTCACACACACGCCACTATATTTGCAGTCCTGGTAAGATGACCACCACCACCCCACACACTCCCCTTTAAGTTTGTCTTCCAAGATGAAAGAAAACTGGGGGAAGGGTTTGCTGTATCTGAGGAAAAGGCCCTCTCTGCCCTGCCCTCCCAGTCTTGAGTACTGTGTCCACAGTGTTATTTTGAATGAAAACAAGGGCAAAATGCTGAATCATGCATTCAGTGGAAGGACAGAAAGGTGATAATCTGCCATGTCTAAAGGAGGGAGAAGTCAAACTGAAGTCAGCACAAGAACTGAACTGGTGCCTCACTCAAAGGATCAAAAAGGCAAGGATCAAGAAAGGGAATCCTTCCAGATACTGTTAAACTGCAACTCCCATCATCCTTTACTGTTCACTGCTCTGGCTAGAGGTGGTGGGAATTGCAACCTGACAGCCTCTGGAGTGCTGTTCTGTACCCATTACCTGGCATGGACAACTTTTTGCAGATGGTGTCTGCACCTGCTCCAGACTTGCATTCAGATGCTGATTTTTGATGCCTACAATTAGCCAATTGCCATCCAAGCAACCCCTATGCCAGCTTCTCATGGGCAAAGATACACACCTTGCATTCAGATGTGCAGAGTGAAGCCCAACCTCAATGTTGGTACAATGTCTGTGACCAAAAGGAACCTTCATTCCATTGTGACCCTGACAAACCCATTCTCTTGTGAGTTCTGTTCACACTCAACATGTGTAGCCAGCTGTAGATATTAAAATAGTGCACAATTGCTTTAATGATTAAGTGGCTTAGAGAATGAGTGGTGGAAGAGATGGAAAAAAATATAAGGGGTTTCTTTTCCTGACTTCTGCAAAAATCTCTGAGAAGTAGCTTTTAAAGAGGTTTGATTTGGGTTCTTAGCATTACCCATTGTTTGCAAGTGATAACCCTCTAACTATGGGTTTCTCACAATCTGAACTTTCTCTTTAAAGACCTGGCTCTGAGAGGAGGAGTTGTCTTTGAAAGTTCTATTATGAACAATCTTGTGACATTCACTTGAATAAAAGGTCCCAGTGTCTTTGTTACGGTTAACAACCCACTGCATTGTTGCTGCCAGCCATGCTGCTAGCTATTGGCTTCTGGGAATTATCTCACATCCTACCAGCCCCCCCTTCCCCCAACCCAGTCTTTTTAGTTTGCCGAGTGTCTTGTCTGCTTGGCCTAGTGCTGTTGATGTCCTCAGTCTCTTAACTGAAGAAAGGGCTAGCTTTGAAGGGAAGGAGAAGCATTGCTGAGAAACCTGTCTGCAAAGTGATATTGCCTGGAATATCGAGGAATTGACAGGTGGATTCCACTGTGTAGTTAAGATCCCTAGGGAAAGGGCAGGGATGTCCAGTTGGTGGGGAAAAGGGAAGAGAAGCAAAAGAAGACACAACATAAAAAATTTCTCAGTTGCTTAAAAGATTTCTGGGGGAAATTAGAAAATGAGATCAAGGAAATACTTGACATGCAACTTGAATTGGAGTCAGAGACAATTTTGTTGACGGAAGTAGACAAATATAAAATGAGTAACGACAACAAAGAATTGTTGTCTGTCATGTTATCAGTGGCTAGACAATGTATAGCAAAAAATTGGAAGAATAAAGAAAAGTTAAGAAAGCAGGATTGGTACGCACAAATGTGGGATTTGGCCCTCAATGAGAAATTTACATGGGAATTAAACCTTAGAAAAGGTAAATTGCAAGGGAATAGCTTCTGGAGGATCTGGAAACCATTTATCGATCATACATTGGTTAAGAAAAAAGGCATGGCCCCTGTTCTAGAACAGAATGTTTTTTGGAAATTATGAGGATACATACTTCCCCGGACAATGTATATAGCACAAGGGTGATACTAACGATGTAAAATGTAACAGTGTAAGAGAATATGTGTGATTTGGTATCTTTATTGTTTGTGATTTTTTTCTTATATTAATCATATGGGTGATGTATTTCTAATATAGTATTGATATCTTACTTATTTTATCTTATGATTTTTATGCTTGTACACATATGTGTATTGTTTTTTCTTTTTATACCTAATAAAAATCATTAAACACAAAAAAAAATTTTCTCAGTTGCAAATCTTCAAACTAATCCAAGAGATGTTAGTAAAAGGAAATATTAAGATCAGCATTTTAATTCTTCATCAGTTCACCTATTTTCCATTTTTAAATAAAGCATTGTCCCTTTCCTTAACAAACATTTGCATAGAGATAATAAACCAGCAATCACGTTATGCTGTTTAGTGATAACAGTGTCACATGTTCATTAAATATTATTAAACTTGTTCACATGCCCACGGAAATGTCTGCAAAGGCAGACAGAGCTGGCTCTTCAGCTATAAACAGAGATGAGCATTGACCCCTAGAGTCGGGTACGATTGGCTTTCGAGCCAGGTTGGCAATCCCTGCATTAAAAGATCTTCCATTATATTATCAAAACAATCAGCTGATACCAAACTCTTTAAAAACACAGGTCTGTGTCTTTCACTTAAAGAACAGAGAAGCAGAGGTGAAACTCTTAAGTTAGATGGGAAGACAAGATTTTGTAACATTGGGTGTTATTCTTGATTGAACCCTGATCTACAAAAGCATTGTCATTAACACTAAAATTGCCACTAGAAATAACATACTTAGAAAACTGGCTAATTCAGCCTGGGGTGCACAACCCGAACAATAAGAACAACAGCTTTCATTCTGTACTAGTCCAAAGTAGAATATTTTAGTACTGTATCGTATATTTATTTATTTAATTAATTACATTTCTATACCGCCCAATCAGTACATGCCAAACAAGTGGATGTAGCTCTTAATGAATCAGGCAGGATTATTACTGGCTGCCTGAAAGCTACCTTCCACTGAAAAGAAGTATTATTTCACTGGCATAGCCCGCTGTAAGTATGTCAAGAGATGCTAGTATGTAATGAATAATATAAATTCATTATATTAATGAATAATATAAATTCATTATATTAATGAATAATATAAATTGACTCTTCTTTCCCAGGTAAGTGCTAAGTTTACAATTCCACATACACGTAAGCAAGTCTTCTCAGCATATATACACATTTACACACTTCTGCTTGCACATTTGGATATTTTTGTTGACCTTTCCAGTTATTCATAGCTGTATATGTAACCATGCTTTCTTTTTAGAAATAATTGTACTGTACTACACTTTGTGTCTTTTGTGTGCATCTGTGAGTGTATCAGGACCCCTTTTGTTCCATACTCTTTTCTCATTTTTCTTATGTACTTCTCTGCTCCTAAACCACAAATGAAGAATATTCTTGGGCATAATAACAAATTCTAGGTTTAGGGATGGTTTCAGTACATTCTTAGCAGTGCCTGGGATTATTAGACAGGCAAAAGGCCCAAAAGGCAGGGTCAGATGTGATTCTTCTAGGTATATGGACTCTTTTTTACAGTGCACAGCTCAATTTTGTGCATCCTCATATAACAGCTATCAAAAATGCACTACACCAGTCAGTTTTGTGCATATCCATTATGGTGTTTCAGAACCCAGCCATTTAAAATGTAAAGGTATTGATGAGATAATGATTTTAAAGTCCCTACTCTTGTCTTAATGGCTGCACAGTGCTGAAAAAGATTGCCTTTCTTCAGCTCTGAAAAGAGGAATCCCAGCTCTGATCCCTGTTCATTGAGAATTAGAGCCTGCTGAAGAAACTCAAGGTATGAATGATCGAGGTCAGTAGGCTAGAGCAGGGATTCTCAACCTGCGGCCTGCAGGCCAGATGCAGCCCATGGCACCATTTCACGTGCCTGCTACCTCCACCACACGAGGAAGTGCCATGTGGTGGAGGAAGGGCAAAATGGCCATCTGGCCCCCGAAGCTGTCTGAGGGAGTGTGACCAGGCCCCTGGGTTTAAAAGGTTGAGAACTCCTGGGCTAGAGGCTCTCCCAGGCTAAAGGTTAAATAAAAATTGGATGTTCAAACCATTGATGGGATCTAAAGAGCTCTGCAGGACGTTCCCCACCAGTACAGAGGCTTTGGGCTTGATTGCTAAACAGAAATGCCGCCAACGCCGCCCGCCCCCCGCTCTATTCCAAACCAGCACAGATAGAAAAGAAAGCTTTCGAAAGCAGCCCCCAATGTGTCACAGGGCTGTGATGTTCAAATGACAAATGTGTCCAGAATGAAAATGTGTATGCTCAAACTGTGAGCCATTCCTAAAACACCATTTGGGATTTCAGCTTGTGACAAGCCTATTCTTGGAAGTTTTTCCTGCAACAATTTAGAGTAATGGTTTTTAAGGATCCTCAGAAAAAGGAGATCCTCATTTGTATTCAAGAATTTTTATTTTTGCTTTGATGGAACGTTTTCAGAAGGAAAAAGAAGTCTCTGTTACATTTCCACTAACACAATCTGTTTGTTAAATGTTGGCACTTCCAGGTTGATTTCATGGTTTCTTTGCATAAATTAGAAAGAGAACAAAAAGGAGCTAAGAAGGCGGCTGTTTCTAAATTTATCTCAGTCTGAAAGGATTGGGATTTTTATCTCCCAAGAGGATTTACAAGATGATACATTGGGTCACATCATAACTAATGTGAACATAATGAATGTTGCCTTCCTGGCTCCATAAATAGGGGTCATTCCTAATCCTAAAACACTGGTGTTTTTTATTTTGCTGCTTTTGTGACTTTTTTATGATCAAGCCACCTTTTCCCTCCTGACTTGCATTCTCTTACTTTGATATGTAGCTGTTGCATCTACCGTGCAACTCCTCAACGACTCCACCTATGGGACGCTTTACAGCAAAACCGAATCTCCTGATGCCTGCGTTCGTTGTGCTGTGGTTGGGAATGGAGGCATTCTGAATGGATCCCACCAAGGCAAGGAGATAGATGCTCATGACTTTGTCTTCAGGTACAATGAGGTTGGCAAGCCATATCTTTTGGAAGGGATTCTAACCCCAGCCAATTTTGGGATGGGCACAGAGGATGAGAGAAACCTCTGGCTTTCCTAACAAGAACCTGGGCTTCTGGGCCACTGGCATTTTGGTTCCTTTTGGTTCGAATCTGTTCTCCCCCCACTCTTCTTTTTACAGACTAAATGGGGCAGTGACCAAGGGCTTTGAGGAAGACGTTGGGACAAAGACTTCCTTCTATGGTTTTACAGTAAACACCATGAGAAATTCCCTTGCTTCTTATGCAAAATATGGCTTCACACAAGTGCCAAGGGACAAGGTAAAAAGACAGTCTGAATAGGATTGCAATTGACCTTTGATAGCAACAGGGGTTGCCTGGCTTTGCTGCCTCTAGTCATATAAATCTTTACAATCTATGGAAGGTGCCAGGTGGAGCTAGTAGTTGATGCGGATCATGTCTCAGTATCTGATTCCAGAATTCTCCGTAAATGAGTCTGTGGTGGTAGATCTGGCAAAGATATCCCTGTCTGAGGCATTGAAGGGAAGAAAGGTGTGGTAGCATTGCTTACCACAGACAGGATGGGCATCCATTGAATCCTTTCACATTATTTGGAATCCTTGATGAAGTGGACTTGATCCACAAAAGCTAGCATTAAAATCCAGGAGTTAGTCTTTAAGGTACCACAACGTTTTCTTGTCTTTTTGTTGGTGTTTTGTTTTGTTTTGTTTACTCTCTGATATGCTTGCACGGACTAACACAGCTGTCACTTCAAAAAATATCATTTTAACTGTATCTAATAAGTTAATTGTGTATAACAGTGTGTTGTATACATTTTAAAGGGTTTCTTCAGGAGGAAAAGACAGCATGTTTTGAAGCATAACAACATGAAGGGAGTGAAAAGACTCTTAAGAGGCTGGCTCCTTAAAAACAAGCCAAGAGAAGGCTTGGCATGCCCAGTGGTGGGCATCAGCAGGTTCGCCAGAACGGGTAGCAGAAATTCTGGCTGGCCCCTTTGCCCATCTACGTTTTGAAATAAAGAAGTCCTAATTCGGGTGCAACGCAGGGCTTCCCCCTGGCCATGCCCACCATACCATGCTCACAGTATTGTAGTAAAAAAAATTTGAGCCCACCACTGGGCATACTCAGATGGAATAGAAAACTAGGGGGATGACTAGAATGGAACGGAATAACCTAGATATGCCTAGTCAACTTTGTTTACCAGGAGCACTTAATACTGCAAAATCGTGCTGCAGGTTTTTGGTGTAAATCTCTCATTCCTGTTTTTGTGTTTTTATTTTGGCTTCAGGACATACGGTACATTTTCATTCCTTCAGATTTGCGGGATTATATCATGCTCCGATCTGCTATCCTGGGTGTGCCTGTCCCAGAAGGCTACGATAAGGGCAACAAGTAAGTTTGTTTAAGAATCTTTTACGATAGAGAAAGAGAACTTAATAAAAATGAACAAACAAAAAAGTATTATAAAAGAAGGCAACATAACGGAAAAGAGACAGGCAGAGAGAGGAAGAGCTTTTCGTTCCCTCCTTTCTTGTCTAGCTGTTCTTATTATGATGTCCCTCCAGAAGCTTCCTAGAGCAGAACCCACAGAATTCTCTGCAGTGCAGAACGTCTTATGCCAAACTTTCGGCATTCTTCTCTTTTCAGCATTCTTGAAAGAAAAAAAAATAAGTTTTAAACGTTAATATGCTGGTAAAGCAGCGATAACATTAAAACATTATTGAAAATGCCAAGAATTAAAGTAATAATGATTACAGTTAAAAATCACAGCACTTCTTTTGAAACCCCCACTAGTAGTAAGATTTTCATACAGCTAATCCTTCTGCTAAAAAAATTGTCTGTTTATGTAGTTATCATCCAATTAGGCTTAAGAGGATTATAAAGCATTGGCCTGTTTTTCACATTTTTCTCCCTTACTACTCTATCTGCTTTCTCCTGTCTCTTAATTAACAATCATATGGTATAAATGGTAGCATTCAAGGGTGCCATGATTGACCTTCACTTGCAAGAAACTCTGGCAGACTACCGAAGGCAGAAGTTATACAGGGAAAGACAATTACAGATCTGCTTCACTGCCCAGTTTATACAGGGGTGGGCAGATGGCACACAATTATATGGCTCTCCCCAGATATGTTCCTTTAAATTATAACTACTAAATCCCTTGTCAGAAGTACAGTCGGCCTGTGCTGAAGTTTTGATAGGTTTGGAATGGGTTAGGCACCTATACAGGCTAAACAGAACCCATGTACAGGTCAGTTGGCCACAGATGCCCTGGAAGGTTTCACCTGGACTTAGCTACCTGGGTGTCAAACATATAATGAGCTTGCCCTGGTTCTTATTTTCTCTGATATCTCCAAGGCAAAGAGCACATTGTTTAGCTGGGCTACTCGGTTGTTTCCTTCCCAGTTATGGGATCAGTGGAGAGCAGTCTAATTACTGACATCTTATCAAGTTGCTTTTTTAATCTCTTCCCACAGTCCACAGACGTACTTTGGACCTGAGGCATCTGTAGGAAAGTTCAAGATGCTACACCCAGAATTTGTGCACTATCTAACAGAAAGGTAATAATGTGAATGCTGCAACCAAAGTCTGTTTTCAAAGCACTTGATAATGTCCTTTATCAGCAGTGTGATGACTAACTGTACTCCTGGGTATGCAATATGGATGGGAGGAATCCACATCTTGTCGTTTGAGTAAATTATATAGACAGAAATGGAAGAGTGGCCTAATTATGCCTTATATCCCCATCGACCCCTGTCAGGGAAATTTTATTTCCATTATACCTATCTACTACACACAAATGGACTCTAGGCACAATATCTTAAAATATTATTAAGTCATTTATTGTAAGCAAAAATCAAATAAAATCAGAATATATTATATAAAGTACAGTACCTTAATAATAAAAAGATGCAAGCAATATAAAGATTTGCCAATAATATAGAAATTGGAACAAAGCAAAGACAGGTTTCCAAAGGATCCTGTGTTGGCAATGCCCACTTGCCTATCTTTTCTCCTCTCTTGTATACCTTCTGAAACTGTCTTTTTTTAATATATTAGGTCATGTCACGTTATGTGGTTAGCATTAGTCAAGTTTTTGTAGTCAACATGAGGCACGTGTTGTGGTTAGCACTGACCCTGTCTTGAGCCACTGACCCTGTCTTGAGTTGAGTTTCCCCTTTTCTGTCAGGTCAGTGACCTATCCAGAAAGCACATTCTTACCCACATGATGACTCCCTTTACATAATTTTGATTTTACTTTTAATTAATATGACTGCACATTTGATAAATAATATTAATCAAAATTTCTCTCTCACACCCTCTTTTAAAAAATTTCTCTGTACTGTTTGGAATTTATGGCTGGGGCACACTACTGGATCAGCTGGAAGCAAGTAGTTCCTGAGATGCTTCAGTGGTTTGGGTGGAAGATTTATTTATTTATTTAAATTTGTTTATCGCCCTCCTCCCAAAAGGGACCCAGGGTGATTTACAACAATTACAAATCATTTTTAAAAATTAAAAACTCTAAAAACTTTTTAAAAACTTGGTATTAAAAGCCAACAATTACAACACAGGCATACTGTGGTCAAACCAACCAACTGGCTGGGGAAATTGAACCATCCACTCCCCAGACCAAACCTGCCAGCCAGGTTTTCACTCCTTTTCTAAAGGGCAGCAACTCCGTCTGCATGCGTAGTTCTATTGGCAGGAGGTTCCAAAGGGCCGGAGCGGACACCGAGAAGGCCCTCCTTCTTGTGCCAGCAAGGTGCACCTCTCTGGCTGATGGCACAACCAGAGAGCCTCTCCAGTCCACTCTGGTGGGGCGGGCAGATGTCCTTGGGATGATGCGGTCTCTTAAGTATCCTGGTCCATTACCATGTAGGGCTTTAAAGGTAATAACCAGCACCTTGAATTGCACCCGGAGGCAATCTGGGAGCCAGTGCAGCTCCTTCAGCAGCGGTGAAGCTCAGGCATAACGCCCGCATCCCACCACTACTCGTGCAGCTGCATTCTGGACCAGCTGAAGCCTCCGAATGGTCACCAAGGGCAGCCCCATGTGGAGCGCATTACAATAATCAAGTCTGGATGTGACCAAGGCATGTGTGACCATGAGCAAGGAGTCCCGGTCTAGGAACGGCCGTAATTGGCGAATCACACAAAGTTGTGCAAAGGCCCTCCTGGCCACGACTGCCACCTGCTCTTTGAGCAGGAGTCGCAAGTCCAGGAGGACCTCCAAATTACGTACCGAGTCTGATTGGGGCAGAACTGAGGCAGAAGATTAGAAACACAAATAGCTAGGCCACAGTGCATTTGTCTTTTGAGATCAGGAAACTCCATTTCTATCTTATAATATAAATATACAGGCACACAGTAATGCCCTTTTATGGAGCTGTACTGTCTTTAGTCTAAATATGTGTGAAAGCAGCACTTGTTTAAAACTATTCCAGTATTAAAAATTTCCTTCATGCAGAAAGATAGCACACAGTGGAACCTTGGATGATGATTACATCAGATTACGCTAAAATCGGATAATGATGCAAAAATTTGAAAACAAATTTTGCACTAGATAATGTTATTTTAGTGTTATCCAATGCAATTTAAAAGCCTTCGCCACCACCGGATGATCCCAGGCTAGCTACCACCGACCTGGAGGGAAGGCAGCACCAGCTGTGCGGCTGGCAGGCTACAATCCCCTCCTGCCGACTGCCACCACCGGATGCCCCCTCGGCCGGTCTCAGCCTGGAGGGAAGACAGCAGCAGCTGTGCAGCCAGTGGGCTAGAAAACCTGTCCCTGCTATGCTACCGTCACCACTGGATCCCCCCCCCCGGCCGGTCACTCCAGGTCAGTACTGACCGGGGAGGATCCAGTGTTGGCGGTAGCGGGTTTTGTAGCTCGCTGGCCACACAGCTGCTGCTGCTGCCTTCCCTCCAAGCTGAGACCGGCCAAGGGGGCATCTGGTTTTGGCAGTAGTGTAGTGGCAGCGGGGTTTGTAGTCTGCTGGTCACCGACCTGGAGGGAGGGCAGCAGCAGCTGTTTACAATATATCTCTATGGTATTGTTGTTATCCGAGTCATCTCCATAGGATTTTAACATTATCCAATGCATGCATCGGATAATGCTAAAAATTGGATAACGTTAAAACTCGTGGAACCAAGTTTTAATGTTATCCGAGGTATTACTGTATATGGGACATGAGTAAGCTTGCATCTCACACAACCTGTAGATCTGTTCTGTCTTTTTCAACGGCTATTAAAGTTTTTTGTAGTGATTCTTATTCTTTCTTTACAGGTTTTTAAGATCAGAAATAATAAACACTAAGTTTGGGGATATTTATATGCCCAGCACTGGAGCACTAATGCTTTTAACAGCACTGCATACCTGTGATCAGGTAAGATGGCTCATAGGATCAACTTTTTCAATACCTGGCAATTCAGGAGCAAAGGGTAGAGATGTTAAATTTATGGATGACATTTTGTTAAAAAGAGGATGCATGAGTGATTCTCACACAATAATAAGAAGGGTGCAAGTGGCAAATCAGTGCCTTTTCCTTACAGTGAGACCTACACATTCCAGGTGTACTTTCTATTCCAGCCTTAGTGGCTTTGCCACTGCCACCCTTTGTGTCACTTTGAGCATCTCTCTCTCTCTCTCTCTCTCTCTCTCTCACACACACACACACACACACACAGAGAGAGAGAGAGAGAGAGAGAGAGAGAGAAGGAGGACCACTCACAGCCAAACATCTGCAAATGGAGAGGTCTATAGAGAGCAAGGCTCTTTGGATCAATAACCGTATTGGTCTTTACTGTAGAGTAACAGCAGCAACTATCTACTCTTTCTCTGATCCTGGTCCTCTACCACCTGGTCCTCTACCACCTGAGATAGGCGCCTTACTCTGCCTATCACAAGGATTATTCCTGCCCTCCATCTGGCTGAGGAAGAAATGGGAAAGATAGTTCTGGACATGTTATCTGAAAATTAGCAACATTGAAGTGTTAGCCACATAGCCATGTGTTTGATCATCTTATTTATTATATGTAAACCCGCTTTTAATTCAGTGATGTCCATGCAACTGCAACAAACAGATACATTCCCATCTATATCCACTTGTAATTCATCCTGCTATCACCTCTGCCTCTTCCACCCACTTAGGTTAACGCCTACGGATTTATCACAGGCAATTACAACATGTTTTCAGATCACTACTATGAGCGTGAGAAAAAGCCTTTGATATTCTATGCCAACCACGATATGCTACTGGAGGCTGAGCTCTGGAAGAAACTGCACCAGGCAGACATCATGAAGCTCTACCAGAGGTGAAGCCAGTGGACTGTGCAGTCAAGGAAGTGACGGGGGTGTGTGTTTGAGCTCCCCTTGATTTTCTCTTTATGAAGGATTTGCTGAGCCACCAAAGACTTTCCTTTATGCCTTGATGTGGGTCAGCAATGAAACGTGATGACTTAATAGGTACAGAGTGTACCAGAGGGGGAAGCACAAAATCAGCAGCCACTTGACCTGTGGAAATCATTGCATAGTTTTTGGCCAAGGGCAATAAGTACCATTCACATCCATGCTAGAATAAAGACTTGTCCTTAGCTATGATCTGGTGTAGTCCAGAGATATAAGGGCACAGCTACTGTGTTACCATATTGCAGGCTGCAAGATGCTTTTATGGGTTGGGGTGGGTGGGAGGCAAAAACAGAGAGAGGACACAACCTCTTGTAAGTACTTTTCACTTTCAGTGGTGATTTCATTGGGCATTATCTTGCCCTTTTCTTTGGGCTGAAGATGAATGAACTTGGGAAAGAAGCTTGACTGAATGTGACAAGGGTTAAAAAAAAGAGAAAGTAATCAAGTCTGATCGTCCTATGAAGTGATATTTTTAAAAATGCACTGCAAAGTGGGGCAAAGGAACCAAGGCACACTTTGTTCGCTGTGATTTCGGCGCTGTATTTATAATGGTGGAGACAGAAGTTTAGTTTTAAGTAGCACAACCAAGCCTTATGTCAAAATTTGCAACACTTGAATCAGCCTTCCTGCTCAACATAGATCTACACTGCAGACCTCAAGACAATATGGCCTTAATGTTGAGTGAGTAGTTCAGAAATAAGAATAAGCCGTAAGAAAGTTGGAAATAAAATAATTGGATCTGTTAAGAACTGTAGATTTTCCACTGTTTTTAAAGCAAGAGTGGGCATCTCCACGTCTTGCTGCTGCTGCAATGGTTGCAGTACAAGACAAAACATATATTCCCCCCCCCCCCCAGTGAAGCAAGGATGGTGATTCTTACATGTGTTGTTTATATGCAGAAACGAGCTTCCAAGAGTGTGCTTCCACTTGGAAACAGGGCGCACAAACAGCACACACCTATTTTAAAGCAGGAGTGGGCTATCTATTCAACACCCTTATCCCCCTGTTTTTACAGTTTTTAAAAAGAATTTGTTCCAGAAGCCCCTTTGTGGTCTTAATGGTCT
Organism: Furcifer pardalis; assembly: GCA_030440675.1. Taxonomy (NCBI): domain Eukaryota; kingdom Metazoa; phylum Chordata; class Lepidosauria; order Squamata; family Chamaeleonidae; genus Furcifer; species Furcifer pardalis. Next base: position 55,433,634 of record CP126893.1, on the reverse strand, counting down.
GACAACTCTGCTGTGTTTAGAAGGGTCTCCAGCTGCTGTGGACCTCTTTATGTAGTCCAAGAATGCATGGGAGCCCAAGGTTGGAAACCCTGAGGTAGAGGAATGCTCAGAATTCCCTTCTTTCGCTGGGAAGGGCACCTTTGGCCACAGCTACACACGCTGGCTCTTTCTCTTGGGAGGCACAGTGGGAAATCAAAATCTGAATTTCTGGCTCTGCAGTCAGAGACCTACATGACTGAGCTATCCACCTTATTACTTAAGATAATTGAGGTCACAATGTTTTGCATACAGATCCATCATCTTTATAGTGGAGATTTCTTACCAGTTGTGTGAGAAAATTCAAGCATGAACATTTTGGGAATGTCAAAAGGGGGTGTCAGAATTCTTTTTCTCTGTCTAGGCCAGGTGTGAAAATGCCAAAATGAAGGCATCTTTTGGTGAATTCATTCTCTAGTTCCTTTTGCCTGACCTAGTGTGAGGAAGATTAGCTGGCAACACAAGGTTGCCGTTACCAGGGTACACCCAGTTGTATCCACAATTTCCAAGCAGGTCCTATATATGCTATAAAACTATTTGTCTCAAAAAGTCTGTTTTTTTTACCAATTTTGGGATCTCTGACACCACCACCACCACCCCCTGGGCCGGGTCCAGGGAGGTGTGGAGACCTAATCCAAGCTATTTCTGGGCTTCCCCGACGTCCTCAGCCAGTGCAGCAAGCCAGAATGTCAGAGTTCGAATCCTGACATTCTGGCTTGCTGCACTGGCTGAGGACGTCGGGGAAGCCCAGAAACAGCTTGGATCGGGTCTCCACACCTCCCTGGACCCGGCGGGAGGGTCAGAGACCCCAAAATTGGTTTAAAAAAAGGACTGTTTTTTACCAATTTTGGGGTCTCTGACCCACCCACCCCCCGCTGGGTCCAGGGAGGTGGGGATACCCAATCCAAGCTGTTTCCAAAGTTCCTCCACCTCCCTGGAGGCTGCAGCAAGCCAAAATGTCAGGATTCAAATCCCAGCGTTCTGGCTTGTTGCAGCCTCCAGGGAAACAGGGCTTTTTTTAACATTGTGTGATCAATGTATCGCGACGGGACTTGTGGAACCAAGTCATAACGTTATCCGGGGTACTAATGTATTGAGGTGAGGTTTTGTTCCACAGGACAGTGACATTGGTTAGTGATGGAAGGAGGGTTGCAGGCACCATAGTGAAAGGTGGAGGGTAATCCGAAACATTTCCCCACTTTGTATAATTGCATAAATGTTGAATGATCCTTTCTTCTTTGTGCTTCTCTTTTGTCATGTGGGTGTGAGGGAGGGTGAGAAGGAAAAAGTGCTCCCTTTTCTTTTTCCTTATTAAGCAATGCAAGCTGAGTTCAGAATAGAGGCCACTTTAGTGCAGAGAAGGAAATTAGTGTTATCACAGGGTACAGAACTTTATCTGCTGGGAAAATTTGAGGAAAACTTGTCAAGGCTTACTTTTGCAAGATCACACTTACTTTGTCTTCTTGTGAAAATACATGCTCACACCTAGACCACCACGGTCACTTAGTTGGTCTTAGATCAGCTACTTTCCTTCTACTCGGTGTGACTGCCATCACGTGCTAAAGATGGCTGTTGGTGGTCTGTGAACAGGTATTTCTTGGTTCAAACCTAAGCTTAGCTGCTAGGAACACACAAATTAGTTGCCATATGGTATAGATCTATCTCTTGGTGTGCCTCTTCCTTTCCCTCATCTGGTAATACTGTACAGGGATAATACTGCGCTTGCATGGAAAGGAAGGTTGTCGAGATAACCTGTATTGGGCTCTGAAACATTACATACAATGTGTGTGACCTACTAATCTTTCTGGGTTGTAATCCTGACTGTAGTGGGGTCATTTAAGCAGGAGCTCCCAATAAAGTCCACTGTTGGCTATCCTTGTAGTCTTGCAAATAGTTTGGAATATGTTGGTTTTGAAGGGGCAGTTAGATCTCTTGGCTTAATAACTGGTCTACTCTTGGTAGAATTTAACAGCTGCAAGAAGAAGTGTGTGCATACAGTTGTACCTCGCTTAAAGAGCATAATGCATTCCACAGAATTGCTCTTTAAGCGAGTTTGCTCTTTAAGCGAAGCACCATTGTAATTGACCAATTGTGGGGGGGGGGGGGATTGTGAACCCTGATTTATTTGTTAAGCGAGTTTTTGGTTGGTTTTGTTAAGCAAATCAACCATTCAGAGAAAATTCTGCTCTTTAAGCAAGTTACTCTCTAAGCGAGGCGCTCTTTATGCAAGGTTTGACTGTATTGTTTCCACCTGGTTCTGGGAAATGCCTGGAAAACCTTGAAGTGTTCTTACAGTGCAGGAACATGCTGTTTGTGCCTCTTTCTTTAGCTCCCTGCCCCTCAATGCAGTCAAACAGAACATATTAAGCACTCACTGTTCAGTCTCAGTTGTTGCTAATAAATTGGGCATTACACTATGCATTTCTTCTTTCTCTGTATGTTTGTCCATCCACATATACTCCAAGCCAAGATAGTTACTTGCATTGTTGAGCTTCTGTGTGGTGTGTATTGCAATAGAGTCTATCATGGACCCAGGCGGTGGTGTTGGAGAGTGAGAGGTGTAGCCCTAGGTTCCTACAATATGGGGTGCCACAGAGTTCAGTGCTTTCGCCTCTCCTGTTTAATATTTACATGAAACCACTGGGGGAGATCATCCGTTCCCACAGGGTGAAGTATTGGATGATACTCAATTGTACATCTCACCCCGTGCTGATCCAGGTGATGCAGTACAAGTTCTATTCAGGTGTCTGAAGGCTGTAGAGGTCTGGATGGGGGACAACGGCTACAACTGAATGCTGGCAAGACCGACTGGCTGTGGATTAGAGGCCCCATGTTATCACAGGAGTTACCATCTTTGGTTCTGGATGGGGCTTTTTTGCCTCAGACAGACCTGGAGCATAATCTGGGGGTCCTCCTGGACTCAAGACTCCTGCTCAATGAACAGGTGGCAGTCGTGGCTAGGAGGGCTTCACACAGCTTTATATGATTCATCAGTTATACCCACTCCTGGACAGGGACTCCTTGCTCATGGTCACGCATGCTCTGGTCGCCTCCAGACTTGACTATTGTAATGCACTCTACATGGGGCTGCCCAGATGACCATTCAGAGGCTGCAACTGGTCAAGAATGGCTGCTCAGGTAGCGATGGGGTGCGGGTATTATGCCCATGCCTCGCCACTGCTTCGGGAGCTGCACTGGTTGTCAGTGTGCTTCTGGGTGCAATTCAGGGTGGTAGTGATTACCTTTAAAGCCCTACATGGTAGTGGACCAGGGTTCTTAAGAGACCTCATCGCCCGAGAACATCTGCCTGTCCCACTAGAGCAGACCGGAGAAGTTCTCTCATTGTGCCATCTGCTAGGGAGGCTCATCTCTCTAGCGCAAGAAGGAGGGCCTTCTCTGTGTCTGCTCCGGCCCTCTGGAACCTCTTACCACCGGACTTCGTCTCCAGGCAGACTTTTATCCTCTCGCAAGAGCCTCAAGACATGGCTTGCACAGTCTGAGTGGGGTGGCGGCTGGGGAGATAGCCACCCTGGGCTGGCTTGTTTAAGTTTTGCCCAGGCTGTCAGCTTTTGAAAAATCTTGTGATGCTGCATTGGGAGGGATTTTTTTTAAAAAATAATTTTAATTTTTAAACAAATCTAATTTTAATGCTTTTTAAATGTTTTTGTAAGTTTTTGTTTTATGTGTAAGCCGCCCAGAGTCGCCTTGGCGAGGGGGCGGCAGTAGAAATGTGAGAAATAAATAAATAAATGCCTGGACTTAAAAACTGACTACTGTCCCTCCTGTGATAATGAAACTCTGAAAAGAAGGAGTACCCAAAAGGCAACTAAAGCATCATGAGTAGGAGAGGGCAAACCCATCATAATCAAGGACCATTTTCCAGACAGCCTGGGAGTTGTTCTTCCAGCAGGTGGGATTAAAGAATGATATATGACCAAAGGCAAATGTGCATTTAGGGGGGGGGGAAAGGTTTACATTTAAGACAGTGGGTATGTACTATAAATGTTGCTAGTAAAGTTAAAGGTCATCCTTGCTTGAAAGCCAGTCCTTAAGGAGTTTGCTTCTTTTTCTGTTTCATAAACTCATGAGATTCAAGATTCAAGTTGTCTCTGTGTAAAGGGCTGCAGTATTTGTTGGATATCAATTAAAGGGACACCCCTTAGTCATAGAAATAACTTTTAAATATATTAATATACCATGTTAAGGTAAAACTTTTTTCCATCTGTACAATGAATTCAAAATGGTAAAATAAAGCTACTCAGGATTTTCTTTACTTGGGCTGCAGTCGTGATGTGAAGCTTGAGGACTGATGGTAGCATTTTTCCCATTCACTCATTAGGTGAAAATCAGTAGCAATACATTGGAGTGGATCTAAAACAAAGACAACTCCAGATTTTATAGCACACCAAGGAATGCCTGTTCTTGTTAAGTACCTGTCAAGCATGCTTTGTGTACAATAAACAGTACAAAGTGACCCTGAACTGACAGTGCAGAGCAAGCATCCAAACTGATTAGGCAGAAAATTAAGGATGAAGTAGTGCGCAAGGGAAGAATCAAAATAACCATGAGACAGAGCTGGGACACCATCTTACCTATACACTTTTCAGTTTAAGTGACAAGTGAAGACAAGGAGAGGACACATGCTGTTGGCATGTATAAAATTGGCTCATTTTATGGCAACCCCAATAGGGTTGCCGAGGTATGGGAGAGGGTCAACTGGTTGACCTATTGTCAAACATCTCCTCTCCCCCCTTCAATAGGAAGTAGGAATTCAGGCCACCTGAGGCCTAATCTAACACTCTTAACAGCTACACTATACAGGTACTCTGTGCAACAAATGGACCAGCCAAAATTACAAGCAGATGGTATGTAATAGCAAACTCTCCCAGCTAGAGATGCTCTGAACAGCGGTAACAGAAGGGAGAGAGGGGCGTCTCTCAAAAGGCACAAGAGCAGCAAGGTTTTTTTTTCCCCCTCCACAGTCCATGGGGTCGCAGAGGGTCGGAATCAACTGTGCGATTGAACAACAACAACAAAAAGCAATTTGAATATGCCTGGCTCTTCTGTGCTTGTCAGGCAGCAAACTTTCCCAGAGAGACGCTCTGACTGACAAGCACAGAAGAGGCATATTCAAATTGCTGTGTGTGGGGGTGGGGTGGGGGACCCTTGCTGCTTTTGTTTTGAGAGACTCTTCCATGCTCCCAGCAAACTATCCCAGATAGAGAGGAGCTCCAACAACAGAATGGATAAACAACAGCAGCAAGGGTACGGCATTTTTTTTCTCCACTGCAGTTTGAATGTGCCTGCCTCCATTGTTGTTGCGATCCCGTTGCTATAGAGATACATCCACAAGAGGGGAGGGAGCCAGGCATGCGCGTCTCAATCCAGAAGCAGCAAGAAAGTTCTCGGTGCTGGTTTGAGGCATGCCTGCTTCCCTGATCTTTTTCGTCGGCACAGCTCAATCTGGGAGTATCTTGGGACCCCCGCAGTGGGTGCCTCAAGTATAAGCCGAGTCTCCCTTTTAGACCTAATTTTTGTGTTAAAAAATTCGGCTTATATTTGAGTATATACCTTAAGTGATGTGTTTTAACTCTTTTGGATTGTAAGCCGCCCTGAGTCCTTAGAAAAGGGTGAGGTATAAATATAATAATGCAGGCCAATTTCACCATAACCAGAACATCACAGCAGACTTACTTTACTTGGTGTGTTCACACTGTAATCTGTCACCAAGTGCTGAAAAGATCCTAAATTAATGCCAAGGATTGTCTTTTCTTCATACCATAGGGAATATAAGAACCATTATGTAACATTTGCAGACTATAAAAGTTTGCTCTTGCACAAAAGCCAGTCGTATCTGACTCTAGGGTGTGGTGCTCACCTGTTTATGGTTAAAGAGCCAGCACTGTCTGTGTCTGCAGACGTTTCTGTGGTCATCCGGCAGGCATGACAAGTTACTGAAGTGCACAGAATGCTGTTACCTTTCCAAAGTGGTACCTATTTATCTACTTGCAATTTCTTGCTTTTGAAATCCTAGGTTGGCAGGAGCTGGGACAGAGAAGGGAACTCACTCAGTTATGCAGCACTCATGTCTCGAACTGCTGACCTGCCGACCTTCTAGTCATCTGGTTCAGCATAACCACTAAGCCACTGCAGTTCCTGTAGACACTTCCCAATCTTGGCGGCTTGTTAATGACAACCAAAGGAAAGCAGTTCAAAGGTGGAGGGAACCAAAGATCTTTATGGCAAAGTTGCAAACACATTTTGTGTGCATGAACCTCTCAAATTACTAAAAGGTTTTAAAAGAAATTCATTTTCAAGGAGCAGTTAAGACACAAAATTCATACTCCCTTGTACCAAGCTATAGAATGAATGTTGCACTTCATCAGCTGGAAGAGCTTATATAATTGTTAATTGGAGAAAAGAACGGATTATTTTTAACTATGCATTACCTTAAACAGAAGTAAACCTGCCAAATTTCATTTTCACAGGTTTGTGTACTAGCACTTTCTTTTTCTAATGAAAATACAGTAATACACCGGATAACGTTATGACTTGGTTCCACAAGTCATGACGTTATCCGATTTTTAGCGTTGTCTGACACATGCATCAAACAATGCTAAAAAAAAAAGCCCTGACGTCAGGGACCTGAAGTCAAACTGACCCTAGGATAACGATTGCTAGCCTAGGGTCAGCTTGACTTCAGGGGCAAACCTCTTCTCACCCCCGACACGAGCCTTAGCAAGGGCTAAGGTTCGTTTCGGGTGGCAAGACAAGGCACCCACTTGTGTGCTTTTGTTGCACACCAATGGGTGCCTGTTTCCCGCACCGCACTGGCCCCTTAGACAAGGTTCCCGATCGCACGCCACAAGGGACAAACTCCGCAGGTAGTCCGTTGTGGCGGGCGAGCGGGCAACACTTCTCGCCACCCGACAAGAGCCTTAGCTAAGGCTGGTGTCGGGTGGCGAGACAAGGCTGTTGACGAAGCCTAGGCTTCGTCCAGCACCGCTAGGCTTCGTCCAGCAATCGCTGCTACTGAACTAGGATCGGGGGGAAGGCAGGCACTCGCCTGCCTTTTGCCCGACCCTAGTTCATTAGCAGCGATCTATCGCTGGGGGTGTGTGTGGATTGGGTAGATATTCTACCCAATCCAAACCCCCCCCCCCCGATTAGCTCGGATAACGCTAAAACAATTGTTATCCGATGCAAGATTTTTCCAAAAATCTTGCATCATTATCCAATTCTAGCGCTATCTGGTCCAATCGTTATCCGGTATATTACTGTACTCCAAGATTAAAGTGGCAAGTACTCCAGATTTCAAATGAGTCATCCATTTGAGTCAAAATTGACCATTTTTACTTCAAACCAGATTTCACATAAATCAAGTCTAAATCGGGCTGATTCAATTTGGAATTTAGGATTTGTCCAAATCTGGTGCATAGCTGTATGGGAAATGTTTCATAAAAGTATTAAAGAGTTGACTGCCAAAACCCATCAGCCACATTTAAATTAAGTGCAGGTTTTTAATGATCGGCTCCACAGGAATTCAGGAAACTTCCTAGCACCGTTTGTTAGAACCATTTATGGTTATGAAAGGCGTTTTGGTACTACAGTCAAGAAGGGCCACAATAGTCTTTCAAACAACAAAATATATTCCTATTTTACTCATTTCCCTATGCAAGATACTCAGATTTCAGTTTTGCAAACTGCAGCGTTGGAAAGAATTGCTCTTTGCATTAGAGCTATCCTACTGCAGAGAAGGCATTTGACTATTCTTAGACACTCCAGAGCACAACTCTACTGAGCAGCACTTCAGAAGAGCCTCTTTCCAGCTGCAATGGCAGACAAATCCTGTCCCATGCTAAGGGTACCATAACCAAGTCATCTTACTGTCACTGTTGAGTCATTCCTGCTTTGTTATAACCAGTTTGCAACATTCTCATTAAATCTGACAAGTGAACCTTCTGAAGCAGTAAAAATACACTCTGATAAAGTGCTGGCACTGTTAACAGTAAAAGTAGATTAAGATGACTGACAGGCTTAGCAAATGAACCCTAAGAAGTGTTGAAGTTCTGCTGACATTTCTTGTTTATTTAAAAGCCAAGACAAAACGCTTTTGATGCCAGAAAACCATTTTGGTTCACTCTGTGCCAAGGTCCTACCCCTCAGGAGAAAACTTGTGTAGATTTTCAGACTGTACATGGCAACTCATGGTTAAACACAGCCCTGCCTCACCTCCCACCCTGGTTTAGAAAGTTTCTAAGCTGGTTTTAATGGTTGCTGCCCTCAATAGCATTAGTTATTCTAACATCATGCAACCCTAGTGAATTTAAGACTATTCCAGGAAACACCTTCAGTTCTTGATATAAGGATAGTAAAGGTTTCCCTTGCTCGAAAGCCAGTGGTATCCGACTCTAGGGTTCAGTGCTCATCTCTGTTTCAAAGCCGAAGCTGTCTGCTTCTGCAGATGTTTCCATGGTCACATGGCAGGCGTGACTAGACACCAGAACGCACAGAAGACAAAATATGTTGGCAGAATGGCCCAGAATCTACAGCCACCAAGAGGAAGCTCCTTCGCAGACAAGCCAATGTGGAATGTAGCCATTTCTTGTCTGCTATTTTAGTTTTTAACAATTCAGATGCCAAGCTTGGGTACTGTCATCCTCTCCAAATAAGGTATTGTAGCTGAAAACATGGGTACACATTCTCAAAAGTACAATGAACATGTAAGTATCTTTGAATAAGCTCACACACGATTCTAATCTTAAAGGCTGTAGGTTGTAAAGTCTGCCACCTCCCCGCTGGTTCCCAGAATCATCTCTCCATTTTCCAAAAGCCACATTTACCCTCCCAATTTCTGCCGGCAATCCGGCTTATTGTCACAAAAGATTACACACACATACAATCTGATAAGCTTTCTTTATTAATAAATGGACATAAGGAAACCACTTTGGGAGTACATCAGCTCTTCTAAGAGCCTTCCGGTAAATAAATAAATAAATAAATTTCATGTCAGAAATTACTCTGGGTTGAAAGGATGTTTGTTGGAGAAACTCCATTCGGAGGCGCCTGAATGAGGCTCTTTTCATGTCCCCAAGATCTGTCATGCAGCACTTGGGTATCGTACCCCAAACTTCCAGTCGCCAAGCTCAGCATCTTAACCACTAAGCCATCACAGATCCTTCTGCTTAAAAACCAGTCTATAAAGGAAAAAGATCAGGAACTGAATTAGAATAGTCATGAAGAGAGTCCATGATGAATCAAAATTCACAAGTAAAAAGCAACGCTTATGCTTTTTCAAAATATCACATTCAAAGTAGCCTTTGAAGTCCCCCCCCCCCCAATTTATTTACTTGTTTCTCTTTATAGATCCTGCCTCTGTCTTGGATATTTCTTGTGTCGGGAACTTTTCAATAATTTTGGAGTCACATGACTTCACGCCGACATCCCCCTCTAGTGATTTTTCTATGACTTTTGATCGACCCCCTCTCCCTCCTAAAATGGTCACGGGGTATTTGAATGAGCCCTAATGCGACTTCCTGAAACACCAATTTACTTTTAATTTTTATAATGGCTCAACCACCACAGGATTCAGTACCAAATGAAAAACCAACAAAGCCTGGGATGGAATGACGAGAAATACCAGCAATAATTTGGAGGCTAACCAACGTAATAGTACTGACCAACATTAACTCTGTTAATTCATCCCTACTACTGCAGCCTGAAAAGTACTGGCCAAACACCAAGAGGCACCCTGGGATCAGTTATGAACTGGAGTTATTCAGTTGGCTCAAAGTGTTGCACTTTTGTTTTTAAGATGTATTAACTTGTAACTGTGATGGGGGATTTTTGAAATGTATGATATGTCATTGATATGTGATGTGTTACTTTGATATGTTTTAATATGTGATTTTTGTGTTCAACGCTGTTAGCCGCTCTGAGTCGCTTTGGCAAATAGAGCAGCATAGAAATCTAAATCTAAATCAGCCCTGGACACCACAGCCAACAGCTGAGGAATTTGAGGAGGTCCAGTCCATCAATAGAGGCCACACCTTCTGCACATCTAGAACAACCTGGAGAATTACAAAAATCGCCTTCCTTTGAAATGTAATCGTTCTATAAAAAAAGAAACAAATCTAGAATAAAAATGAGAGTGCCCATTCTGCCCTGCAGCAAGGTAATGGTATCACACTAGAAAGAGATGGAATACAATAACTCAAAATACTGCTTCGGCTTTTATGCCAAGCCTCTCTCTTCACTTTGATTGTGTATTCAATCTTAGGGGCTCACCACTCTTCATTCTTTGGTATATAACAACCACCACCACCACCACACAGAATGTGCCAAATAATGTGACATTTAAAGGCACCTACGCACAGCACAACAAAAGCAATTATGTGCAGGATAGCAAGGCATCTGCATTTGCTTAACACTAGTCAATCTGTTTCCCGCAAGACATTCACAAGTAGGGAACCTGAACACACTGATTTCTACTCATCCACCTACTGTGTGATGGTTTGGCTGTTTTGTTTTGCATCCTGGGTGAGCTTATATATTTTTAACTTTCCTGGTCTCAAGGCCGCTGCCTCTGTTTATATAATTTGTTGATAAGAGAGGGGGAGAGAACAGCATCAACACCCCAAGACAGACATTTTAGAAATCTCTTTTACTCAAGTAGAGCAAGGACACACTACTTGTTGGATTGGAAGGATAGGAAAGAGATGTTCCTCATCCACTATCTTTCTCCTTGAAGGGTGTGGGAGAAAAGGAGAAACAGAGCACCCTTCCACATTACAATTCCAAGGAAGTGCCAGTCTAATTGAAGAAATGATGTCACTTTACCAGTTGCTCTGCTGTCTCCCTCCATCTCTTCTGACCTCTAAGTTACAACTGCAAGAGAGTAAGCAGAATGAAATAATCAACAGGGATCCTTCTCCAATAAAGGAAACAATGTTTTTTCTTCTTTATAGAATGGTATTGAGAAGAGAACACCAAATTCTGATGTCTTTCTTGCCCTTCCTACCCCTTTCTGACCTAAACAAGAAATAAACCATGCACCAGAGATCTTGTAGGTACACCTAAAGCCTATCAGGAAGAAGATGAACAATGGTAGCCTAGCTTCCACAGAAGGCCACCTGATCATAATCCTGTGAAGCCAGCCAGAACTCCTGGCAGGGCGACCATTAGGAAGTAGACAACCAGGGTCACAAGGAAGCTTAAGAGATATGACCAGCATCCCAGGTAGATACTTTGTACCCTATACAACGGGGTCCAGAAGCCTCTGTAGTCTTCAAGACCTATGGCAGGCACGTAAGATATAAAAACTACTTCCTGAAGAGGCAAGTTTTGGAAAAATAATAGGACATGTTTTCCCATTCACACCCCTGGAGAAACGCATGGAGCTGCCTTGCAACAACAGTCTATTAAGTGCTTCTAACCCAATTCTATTTGTTCTGATGGGCACTACCTCTCTAGGACCACAGGTACAAATCCGTTACATCACATGTAGCTCCACCATTCAGCTAAAACTTCTCTATGGTCAGAAATGCACAGAATACAGAGCAGCAAGAAAAGAGTTCACAAAACCTTTGAAACTTGGTTGCATGATTGTTCAGATTCCTTGGAATCTTTAGCTGCCTAAATCTATAGCAACCATATGCCACAAAACAGTAAAGGCATCTACTTTTAGATGCACTGCCATGCATGACACCCCAAGGAAAATCCATCAGTTTTATCATCCCTATCTATCTGCCCCTCCCACATACTGTCATTCTCCCAAAACTCGGACCCAAGGCATGTTATCATACAGTTGAAATAAATCATTTTACTAACACAAAGGAAACTGCAACTTTACATTAATACAATTAACATGAGAGAAAGAACAGATGATGCTTGGAGCTGCACCTACACCCACTGACGTGCTTGCACACATGCTGCCAGGCAAAGGATGAAGCAACAGTTACATCTAATTTGAGGCTATCTGAGAAATCATTTGTCGCTGGTGAATTATGATACTGAGGAGGATTAGGAGATAACAAAACAGAAAAGCCTCAGTCGGCAGTTGTTTTCCCTTCATAACTGAGCTTTCAGACAGGGATAACTTCACATCACAGGCTTTCAAAAAGAGTGAGAGAAAAATAATTGAAAAGTAGGATCAAGAACAGAAAAGCTAAATTGATTGTGCCTTCTCTGTAGTGGGAACCTTGTTAGTCTGTGCAGGCGTTAAGAAATAAAACAAAAGTAATAATGAAAAAGAAAGAAGATAATACATTGTGGCACCTTAAATATTAACTGCTATATTTTAAAGTGAGCTTTCATAGATCAAGTCCACTTCCTCAGATCTGAGTGAGACCATACTCTTAGGGCCAAGTATAAATGATTTCCATGAAGTCCCACTCTTATCTCTGAAAAAGTGTACTTGGTCCATGAAACTTCATATTAAAATATAGCCCTTAAGATGCCACAATGTTGTCTTCCCCTTTTTCTGTCTTTACCTTTGGTTTGCTTCTTTCTAGATTCATTTATTTTCCTCTCCCCAAGTGTTCAAGGTAAGGTAGATGGCCCTTCCTACCACTCGCCCATGCTCAAGCATCCTTTGTTGCTCTCTCAACAGTTCTGCAAGGTAGATTAGATTAGCCTGACTGACAGCATCTAGGCCAAGGGTTCCCAACCTTTTCAAGCTGCCGGGAGGGGGGGGGCAGGTCATGCTCTCTGTCAGCTTTGAGAGCCGGACAGCCATTTTGCCCTGCCTGCACAATTGGGGGGTGAGGGGAAAAGCACTTTGTCCCAACAGCTTCAAAGGGGCAGCCATTTTGTTTCACAATGACATTGGAGGTGAGGGGCACATAAAATGGCACCAGGGACCAATTCGACCCATAGACCTTAGGTTGGGAACCCCTGATCTAGGCCAAGAGCACTAAGCCAGCCTCGTGGCTGATGATTTAACTTGGGATTTCTTTGGACTCAGTGCTATCATCTATCCAGTAGACCAGCGTTTCCCAAACTATGTTCTGCGGGACACCTGTGGACTTCAATTCCCAGAAGCCTAAGTCAGTATGTTAGCTGATCAGTGCTTTGGGGAAATGGCTTAGGCTTCTGAGAATTGAAGTCCAAAAAAACCCAAAGGTTGGGAAACGCTGCAGTAGAGCATTCTAACTTTCCAAACACATATTTATGGATATACACAAGACCAGAGTGTGACTGATGATCCCCTTGTCTATAAAACATGTGCACATTTTAGTTTTGTAGGGAAAGGATGGAATATAAATAATTACACCCCTACAGTAACCGTGTTTCTATCTCTAAAATCTTGCAAACATTTCAATCCCAAATTTAAATCTCAAGGGTACTCCATGTCACTGCTTTTCAGGCTGCTACTTTTAGTAACACTTCTGTAAACTCCAACTTACAGACATCAAGCAACTATTTCATTTCTCACAAGGCAGAATTACCGAAGTCCTTACCAGACAGCTCTTGCTCCTAAATGTGGACTCTTGAGTTCAGGTGAAGATGGTCTGTGGGCACAAACACAGCTTTCATTTTGGATTTTTAGTTTAAAAATACAGTACTGACAAATATTTTTTCCTTTAATAGCAATAAAATATAATTACAATCTGTCAATAAATACAAGTATTTAGAAGAATCCAGCCTTGAGAAGAAAGTATACAATCTCCCAGTATCGTAGGGAGTGAAGTTATTCATTGTTATTCTCACTTTGTTTTGGAACTGCGCACAAGACTGGTGTCAAATTAAACCATATCCAGATAATTCAAGAGACATCAGCAATCCTATTTTAGTAAATGGCCCTGACATGCAGGACATTTCAGGTAATATTTTTGTGTCAGGAATTATTCTGGGTTGAAAGGATTTTTGCTGGAGAAACTCTGGTCAGGGAGACGCCCAAATGAGTCTCCTTTCCTGTCCCCAAGAGCTGGGACAGAGGCGGGTGCTCAATCTGTCATGCCGTACCCAGGACTCAAACAGCCGACTTGTTGGCCTTCCAGGTAACAAGGCAAGCTTCTTAACCACTGAGCCACTACAGCCAGCCAGCATTAAGAACCCTAACAGTAAAAGATTGATCCTCAAAAATATACACGGGGCATGGGGACAATTTCAGACCAGATTTAGAGTCTATGGTGATTCTAAGAATGTATTTGTAGAATGATCTAATGCAATCTTGTGGATGTTCTGAATGATAATTGCCATCCTTCCTGACCATATGGGATAAGGATGAAGACACCATGTAGCTCAAAACATCTGAAGACACCATGCTGAGCCAGGCTGCTCAAGAATGTACATCTACACTGTCAGGACTCCCCACACTTTCCAAGCTTCTGTCACATTTTATGAATGCAACCTGCTCTCCTAAGAAATCCACCCAGCAGAGAGAAATAGGTATGTATGTCCATGTGTATGTATGTGTGTTGTTGGAGCAAACCAGTCCATTTTCTTCACACAATAAGCCACCCTTAAAACAGGAAGGAGGCATTTCCAATTTCTTTCTCACAGCCACATGAAGAGGGGAAGGATGATTCCAGAGGCTGAACATCCTTACAATGGTAGGGTTCAGATTAGCAAGACCTCCCAAAAGAGCTTGTGAGGCTGCAATCTTAGTCATGAGGACTTCCTGTATGCACTTGTAACTGACAGCATACACCTTGGCCCTTCACAGAGCCACACTTCAGTCTCTCGATGCCTTCTGATGTGGTATGCTGGCGATTAACTTGACTCTTAGGATACATCATAGATATAATGGAGAGGCATTTTAGTAGAACACTGATTCTGCCAACTAAATGTTATGGCCATTTAAAAAAACGTAACGTTTATGTTTGCAGAAACAAAAAAAAGGAATGTGATGTATTTGAAGGACCTAGAAAAATCACTATGTAAAGTAATTAAGCTATCACAGATTTGGCTTAACACACCCTCACTACCACTCAGAAGTGTTCCTATGGAAAGTAAAGAACCACTGCATTCCACTGGCTGTTTTTTATTTTAAGTGCAATTGCTCAGTAGTGACAGCTTAGCATGTGACAAAACAGCCATAACTTAGACAATACTTTTGGCTCATACAGTCAAGGTCCACACAGTTCAATAACATTTAGGAGGGAAACAAGCAATCACAAAGATTAAAGGATTGTACTTACCATCAGATAAACACATCATTGTGTGACTGACACAGATGTAACCTTTTCAGCTAAAATAAAATGATCTCCATGACTTCCATGAGTTGGTTTCTTTGGCAAAGCAGTACATTGATCCTGTAATAGTATAGATCAAGGATGATAGTACATTCATGCCAGGAGTACTGGAACTACTAATTTCTGATTTCTCCAAGAGTGAGCTTCAGAATCCTTAACTCTACAAGAAGAAAGTCTCTTCTTTTCAGACAGGGATAACTGTATCATCACAAGCTCAGCTCTGTGCAAAGGTGCACGTTTTGTGCCAGGCAATTCGAAGCACCAGAGCTATTAAGTCCCATCCTAGCAGTGACATCTAGTGGACATCTCAAAATAAAAAAACCCACAACAAACCAGCAGATACATAGGAAGAAAGCATTTCCTTATTACCATTTCCTCTCCCTTGATACAGGCCTGAGGTGTTCTATGTTCCTGTATAAGGATGCTATGTTAAGAGTCAAGCATGTTACCACCATCATGAAAGTGACTAAGCATCTATCGACAGGCCTCATCAAGCACCCACAGAACTGGAATAAACCTACTTGCATCTCCAGCCACATAGGACCAAGAGCTATGCCAGCTAGGAACGCAGTAGCTGAAACACCTGGACTTCACAAAGGGAACTTCCTGTGAACGTCACTATCAAACTTCACATGTGTTGCCACAATTTTACTCCTTTCCTCTAATAGTCTAAGAAAATTAGACCTAATTACATGGTTTCTATACTGAAAAGCCTTGGGAAAGGGTGACTAGACCAATCCTAACCAGCACACTTCATTCTCTTAACACAGTGGTCTGCAAATGTGGCTCTCCAGGTGTTCTTGGACTTCAATTACCAGAAGCCCAAGTCAGTATGCCTGCTGATTGGGGCTTCTGGGAATTGAAGCCCAAGAACATCTGGAGAGCCACATTTGCAGACCAAGGTTTTAACAGAATGTTTTATCTACTGCCCCTGATCAACACCCAATGGCAAGTAATCCAACCATTCACAAGACCTGCTGATCCTGCAACCTAAAGAATGCACTGCCCTGTTCTCTGACACAGCTGTGGTGCTATATAATTAGCATATCTTATGGGGAGGCTGACCCCATAGAAGCTGCATCTTTCACCAACGCTAGTCCAGCCTTGCCTAGGATGGAAGAGACAGCTGCAGCCCAATCATGTTGGTAAGGCCATGCTTTTGGCACTAACTTAACAAGTATGGAACTCTTGCTTCCTGAAGGTAAAGGTTGCCCTTGCTCAAAAGCCAGTCATACTCGACTCTAGGATTCAGTGCTCATCTCCGTTTATAGCACTGTCTGCGTCTGCAGGTGTTTCCATAGACATGTGGAAGGCATGCCTAGACACCAGAATGCATGGAACACTGTTTACCTTCCCACCAAAGTGGTATCTCTTTATCTATTTGCAATGTCTTGCTTTTGAACTGCTAGGTTGGCAGGAGCCATGAACTCACTCCATCGTACAGCATTCAGGTCTTGAACCGCTGACGTGCCAACCTTCTGGTCAGCAAGGTCAGCATCTTAACTACTAAGCCCCCGTAGTCCCTTGCTTCCTGAAACTACAAGTTACGTCCAATGTATGGTAGCCACAATGAGGTTTTTGATGTATGGGAGAAGTTCAAGTAAGATATCAGGATGGAGGCCAGGATGTGATTGTACAATTAAACACAAAATGTCCAGTTGGGGGGAAAATGATGCAGTTGTAAACTGAGAGTGATCAATTCACAAAACTTGTGAGAAATGGTTCAAACTGTGAGGCCCAGGGCTGTGGAGTCAGTAGATAAATGTTCCGACTTCGACTCCTCAGTTTTGTGTACTTCTGACTCCGACACCCAGAACTCCTCTGTATTAATATGTGAATGTATTTTATACATTCCTTGAAGGAAAGAAAGGCAACATACATGTCATTACCACAGAAACTACTGGCTGGGAAGCCAACAGTCTACTGTATTTAACAGTTTAAGCAAAAGACAAACACAATGAAAACAAAGTTTTATTATTATTTTTTATTAATCAAATGGCTGAATAGCAGCAGTAGGCATAAACACCAGGAACAGGAACTTTACCAGTTCAAAGATAAAAACCACATTATTTGGTTGTTTTGGGAACAAAAACAAAGCTTATCTAAATGAACCAAAATCAAACTCTGTAAAACCTAGAAATGGTTTATAATCTTGAAATGTAGATATAGTCTTAGCAAATGCAAATCAATTCAATGTAGAGTTCTAAGGAAGAGAATTGCCTCTGCCAGATCCTCTTTCATAGAGGCTCTTAAGTCAGACTTTATTATTTTTAGGGCTGAAAATAATCTTTCGACACTGACTTGGGTGGGTGGCATTGCAGTAACTATTCTGGCCACATCACTAAGAGGTATTTCAGGTCGTAATCCCTTCATGCGAACTGCTACATCATAGAGGGCCTTTTCCCCAAAAGCAGTCTGTTCACTGTTCAACAAAAGTCGGCTCATTGGGTCTACATAAATAGCCGCTAACAAGAGCTCATTTTCCAGCAAAAGACTCTCTCTTTTCATCATTGAAGATGCAATGCCCTCAGCTATTAACCCACCATTTTTGTTCAGGCGATGTAACACCCTCTTCCATTCAAAGAGGAATTTGCCCGGGGTTAGATCGTCACATTGCAACCTCTTGGTAACATTGAAGGGGTGAGAAAGAAGGTTCTCCAGCTCTTTTGTTTGTGTCCACTGGCTTTCAGTTAATGCAAGATTTTCATTGTCCATTTCTTCTATGAAGTCTTTAAGTTCAAGCAAACGCTTCACCATTAAATAAGTACTTCCCCAGCAAGTTTTTTGATCCAAGATAGCTCCTTTTCCTGCACGTCTTTTCAAAACTGCATCTGTTTTCGGGGCCCTGGCTGCAACAGTTACTTGCCGTAATTTGCCAATTAGTGTAGCTGCATGGCGATCTTTTAATCCATCTCTTATGGCAAGTTGCAATGTATGAACAGCACATTGCATATGATGAATAGTAGAAATCTTCAATGCTTCTTCAATAAAGTGGTCTAAAAAAATGTCAGCGTTCTCTTCAGTTTCTAAGCTTTCTCCAATACTTGCAGAGCTGTCTTCCTCTAATTCTAATATCTGTTTGTTACCTTCTTCATCTGCGTTCATGTTCTCAATTGTGCTCAACATATTAGAAGCATTATCTGTCACAACACATAAAATCTGTTCCTTTTTAATTTCAAAATCTTCTAGAACACCCTCCACTAACTTCTGAAGGTAATCACTGGTGTGATGTGCCTGAGTGTCCTTTAATCCGAGGGTCCGTGTTATTATTTTGTTATTTTCATCAACAAATCTAACATTAATAG
Source organism: Furcifer pardalis (assembly GCA_030440675.1). Taxonomy (NCBI): domain Eukaryota; kingdom Metazoa; phylum Chordata; class Lepidosauria; order Squamata; family Chamaeleonidae; genus Furcifer; species Furcifer pardalis. The sequence continues at coordinate 55,415,096 of CP126893.1, read as the reverse complement.
CGAAATAATTGATTCTGTGACGTGTGCATGCATCCATTTTAAGGAAGACAAAACGTCCTTTCAGAACTTTCTGTAGTTCTTCCTTTTTATATTTTGCCTCCTCAATTATAAGTTTCCTTATACTTTCCCTTTCCAGAGAAACACCAAGTTTTTTTGCCATTTCTCCATTTAGGCCTAAAAAGGCTGTCTGTGAAAAAAAGGATAGTGGTACACTATCCTTTACTACCATTTCAATAATGTGTTGTTTGAATTCTTCTGGTGTCATCCTTATGGTAACTTTGTCAGATATAAAGAATTTTCTTATTTGCGATTGTTCTCCAGTAGATTTCTGAACGTTTTTTGTCACAGAAGTAGATGCAATGTTTTCATCACTATCTTTCTCATTCAAGGCTTCTAACACTTTGGGATGAAAACGCTGTAAGTGTCTTTTTAAATTTGATGCTCTTGTAGGTGCATTTTTATCAGGCCCACCGAAACTGCTAATTTTTGCATCACATTGTTTCTCACCATCATAATCTTTTCTAATACATTGGCACACATAATGTTTTCCATCACTTGATAATGCAAAGTGCTCATAAACAGGTGACTTTGTCTTGTTTGTTGTTCGCAATCTTTTTGCCATTGTTTAGGATGCTTTCCCCCCTAAAATATAAAAAAAGTACTGTACACACACAAAAAGAGCCTACATTTTAGTACGCAAAGCATTTAAGCAATCTGCACTTTAAACATTCATACATTCCTGCACCACACTTAAAAACCTAAGATAGACAGTTTCTTCCAGAAACATGTACACATGTCTTCCCTCATACAGACAAGAGGCATGCAGGTTTTAAATATAAACACTTACAGTTGAATTCAAGAAGCTCTTCCATCAAGTTCTTCTAAGCTCTTCTAGCAGAGAAGTAGTTGGGCAGAAGCTGAAGATAGGGCAGTGGGAGAATCTAGGAAAGGGCATTTATTATAAAACATGATTTCCCTAGTAGAATCCCATAGTCATGTTTAAAGTTTAAGCTAACAATCGGAGCTTACAAGTTTTTATAGTCTTAGCTGAATGACAGCAGTTTTTCCAATGGTTTACAGCTTCAGTCTTGAACTATTGACCCTCCATTCCCTTCCCTTATACAAGTGTCTCAAGTCCTGCAAAAAACATATTTACTTAATCCCTTATCAGTGAGAGGCTAGGTTACCCATGGGCGTTGTGTTCCCTGCAACAGCAGAGCACAACACTATAGAAAGTATTAGGTTGGCAACTAAGGTTCAGAAGTGTAGAGCATGAGTTCCGCATGCTTTAAGTGACAACAAAAATCAAGGAGCCACAATCTCCGCTGGTTTGCTTGCTCGTATGGTGGGAGAGCTTGGTTGGATGAATTTTTCGAGTCTACACCAGGTGATTTCTACCAACGAAGTATTGAAAACCTTGTTGAGCATTGGAAATAAGTTGTAAACAAGGGACAATACATTTATAAGTATTGGTGCTCCGAATTGTGCGTTGTGTGCCATAGTGAAGCACATGAAAAGCATGCTTTTTCACAGTCACTTAACGTGTTCGTTTTGAAGTTACGTGAGGCACTGCATGCATTGGTTTTTATTCTTACAGTAGAGGTCATTAATTATAACTTTTTGTGAATTGGGATATTTAAACTTGCTTTTTTAAAATTCCAATCTAAATTTAGTAGGAGTCGGTGCATTGTTTGCCGACTCCGACTCCAGGTACCCGAAATTTCCTCCGACTCCAAGCACTGGTGAGGCCTCAGGGTTTATAATCCATTTCTAACAATACTCAACCTCAGCATTTTTTCACCCAATTGCAGCTAAAAATACCCGATGGGCTGCCACTACCAGTGAGTCTCCATGGCTAAGCAGGGGACCTGAACCTAGATCTCTTCAGTTAGCAGCAATAGCAATTACACTTACATATCGCCCCATAGTGCTCAATGCACTCCCAGGATGGTTTACAAGTTCATTAGTATGTTTGCCCCTGACATGCTAGGTCTTCATTTTACCAACCTCAGAAGGACGGAAGGTTGAGTCAACCATGATCCCCAGTCAGGATTGAACTGACAATGTCCTGGATGCAGGACAGCAGTTTAACCACTGTGCCCTAGGGCTCTAAATTGTCTTCCTACTTGTAACTTGTGTCAACATGTGCTTTGGAAGATTTTATCTGCTTGAATTACTTGGTGGAAATTAATGGCATTAATTATCTCCCATATCAGGGGTGCCCAAACTTTTCAGGCCACAGGCCAGTCACATGGTTCAGGGGGCCGGTCACTAAGCCCCGGGGCTGGATCCGCCCAGATGTAAATTCATCCAGCCCACAAAGTCCTCATTGCTCCTGGAAGCGGGAGTAAAATGCACCCGCATTTTTACTTCCAGGAGTGATGAGGGCTTCATGGGCCGGATGAATTAGCATCAGGGGCCGGATCCAGCCCCCAGGCGATAGTTTGGGCACCCCTGTCCTATATCAATTAACTGAACTGTCGTATTTCTGACACCAACAAAAAAAATATATTAGTGCCATCATTTTCTTCCACGGAATAAACATCACACCCCTGCTCAGCCACTTCAACTGATCTACACAACCCAAGTGATGTGGCATAATCAAATAATAGAAATAAAATGTGAATAAAATGGAAATCAAAACGTTGCTTGATGCTAAAGAAACTAAGGCCGCACTAAGGCAACGTGGCAATTTAGAAATTCTGCTTACAAAGGGCAACTGCAATGCTTACATGGACCAGAATAAGGTCTTGATGATTAAATGAGTAATGTTTGCTAAATAACCCATGATCAGAAATGGTGAGGTTGACCTGGACTTGGGTCATAAGAAGTATATGTTCCCCGATTGCAAATAGAATACAGTAAAACCTCAGATAACACTAAAACCTGGTTCCACAAGTCTTGGTGTTATACGATTTTTAGTGTTATCTGATGCATGTTAAAATCCTATGGCAGGGGTCTGCAAACTTGGCTCTCCAGGTGTCTTTGGACTTCAATTCCCAGAAGTCCAATCAGCAGGTGTGCTGACTTGGGCTTCTGGGAATTGAAGTCCAAGAACACCTGGAGAGCCAAGTTTGCAGACCCCTGTCCTATGGGATCCATAGAGATACATTGTAACCACACAAGCTTTAGCGGTTGTTATCCGAAGCATCCCATAGGATCTTAATGTTATCCGATGCAATTCTTCCCCCCAGATTCCTTAATGTTATGAGATTTTAGTGTTATTCGATACTAATGTTATATGAGGTATTACTGTATGTTGCTTAAGTTTCCTTTGAGACCCCTGTAAGGGGGTAAACAAATGTTATGATGAAAGTATGAAATAATAATTTGTATAACCTGACACTAACATGTCACAGCAATCAGGTCAAGAATGTATTGGGTAAACAATATGTAGGAAACTGTGTATAAAATGTTCTGTCTTTCACTGTTCAATATTCTCATTTTTTGGAGTGACACCACTCATGAGAATCATTATTATGCATAATAAACTCTTCTGTTTGACCAAAGGAATGCTGTTTTTTGTCCTACCTTTAAATGCTATAACACAAGGGGCTTCCAATCGGTTGCTTCTCCCAGGGCAACCCCCCCCCCAATTCACTCCAAGGCCTCATCTCTCTCCCCCTCCTCCAGTGATGGGATGTAACAGGTTCTCACCAGTTCTCCAGAACCGGTAGTAACTTTTCCCAGTGTCCCAGAGAACCGGTAGCAGCTTTTGGGGGGAACCACCTTTGGGGCTTACCTTTTCACTGGCTCCCCCACTGCGCATGCATGCCAAGCACTTGATGTGCATGCACACCTAGTGCTTGGCACATATGCACGGCCTCCTTGCTGTCCTCCCAAACGGGGAGGAGGAAGAGAAGCTGCTAGCCTGAAGCTCCCTATAGCCTGAAGCTCCCTATTTTTAGTATTTAGTGTGTTTTTTTGGCCCTGCCCATGACATGACATCATGATGTTAGCTGTGATGACATCATGGTGGGGTAGTAAATTTTTTGACATCCCGCCACTGCCCTCCTCCCATCCCAATTTCATTCCTCTTAAAACTGCACACTTACCTGTACTTCGGGAAGGTCCTAAAGGGTGGGATCTATTGAGGCCACCGTGGTCGTGGTCCTCTTTCTGTCTGTCTGCCTTCAGGAGTCTGCAAATACAATAAAACAAAAAGCGAGGATGAAGAGACTCGGGGCTTCTTCCTGGACACGCGCACCCATTCCCACGTGCAAAGAGAGGCAAAGAGGGCAATTGGGGAGGGAGTGACGCAATGGAGCTCGAAAGAGGAAGATTAAAGGGAGCCAGCCGACCCATAAGGCCCCACAGCGACCCATACGTGCCTACGGGACAACGACCGCGGCCCCTCATCTCCTTATGAACCTCCGCTGCAGAGGATGGCATAAGATACGACACACGATCTCCCCCTTCGCTTACCACTACAGCCGCCATCTTCGCCGCGAAAGACCAGCAAAGTGACGCGCTTGCGCAGACCTTTAAGGCTTCTCGAGGCGTGAAACCTCGCGCTTTGGTATTCATCTCGCGAGAGTACAGAGGCTTTCGGGAAATGTAGTTTTTTAAAAAAAAAGAAATCGCGCCTCAATTAAACCTACCTAACGAACCTAACCTAACCTAGCAGTTCGAAAGCAAGAAATTGCAAGTAGATAAATAGGGTGATTGCAGCCATGAAATAAAAAGGCGACTGATTCTTGGGAGGCAAGCGATGAGAAACCTGGGGAGCATAGTGAAAAGTAGAGACATCACATTGAAAACAAAAATTCGCATAGTCAAGGCAATGGTATTCCCTGTGGCAATGTATGGTTGCGAGAGTTGGACCATTAGGAAAGCTGAACGGAGAAGAATAGACACCTTTGAGATGTGGTGTTGGAGGAGAGTTTTGAGAGTCCCCTGGACAGCGAGGAGAACAAATAGGTCAATCTTAGAAGAAATAAACCCCGACTGCTCCTTAGAAGGTCAAATAATAAAGATGAGGCTAAAGTACTTTGGACATCAAATGAGAAGAGAGGATTCACTTGAGAAAGCTTTGATGCTTGGAAGGGTCGAGGGCAAAAGAAGAAGGGGATGGCCCAAGATGAGATGGCTGGATGGTATCGTGGAGACAATGGGCACAGAGCTGAGCGAGTTGAGGGGGATGGTGGAGGACAGGAGTGCCTGGCGGTCAGTGGTCCATGGGGTCGCAGAGGGTCGGAATCGACTGTGCGACTGAACAACAAATAAGGACCACTTCGGTGGGAAGGTAACAGTGTTCCATGCGCTCCGGTGTCTAGTCATGCAAGTGCCACATGACCATGGAAACGTCTGCAGAAGCAGACAGCGCTGGCTCTTCGGCTTAGAAACAGAGATGAGCACTGACCCTTAGAGTCGGATACGACTGGCTTTCGAGCAAGGGAAACCTTTACCTTTACTTTATGCTTAATCTAAAGTTTCGGGTAATAATAATCTCGTGTCAGCGATTACTCTGGGTTGAAAGGATTTTTTCTGGAGAAACACCGTTCAGGGGACGCCCGAATGAGGCTCCCTTCATGTGCCCATGTGCAGTTGTCGGTTGTTTTCGCGTTACGTTTGTGCCGCAGTTTGTAGGCGAGCCGCCTTTATACACTTAAAAACTGGACTACGGAGAAATATTTTGTGTCTTCCCAACCAACCCCCCCCTTCCCCCCCCTTCTTCATAGTTAACATTTTTAAAGTGGTCGCCATGTTAGTCTGTGCAAGGATATCAGAGAGTAAACAAAGCAAGACAAATACAATCTTGTATTTTAATGTTAGCTTTCATATCTGCACCTGATGTGTATAAATTAATGCCATGAAGTCTCACTCTTATATCTGAAGAGGTGAACTTGATTCACGAAAGCTAACATTAAAATATAGGAGTTACGTCTTTAAGATGCCACAAAGTTTATTGTTTTGTTTACTCTTCGATATATTTTCAGAGTATTTTCTGAGTTTGCAAGCCACAGACCTCACTTTGAATATTTGCATTGATATGAATCTGCGTGGGCATGTATTTCTCTTATTATTTGCTGGACAGATGGTGTCTGCCCAGCCAGATCATGTCGGACATACCGCTACGATAATGGAGTAGACCGTACAGCCAAGCGACCCAACATTGAGTGTTGGATGGTAAACTTGACTCCTTAAAGGGGACCCTTTAGGTGGGGTAGTGGTGCCCTCAGTGAAGGAAATGCCACTGGAAACCATCATATTGGGCCCAATGTCAAAATGAGTGGAGGAGGAATTCTGATTCCCAATGGAGGCAAAAGAGGCCATGCCAGATGACCTGGCTGTGAAGGCACACCTTGATAATATCCTCAAGGCTGTGGCAGTCCATTGCAGTCCTGGTGTTAAATCCTGCATGTCTCAGTTCATATGTACTGCAGGAGATGATCACAGTGTGTGGGTCACTTCATGGCAACCTGGGATCCACCTTAAACAAATTCACACCAATGGCATTTTTCCTGCTTCAGGGGAAAATGTATTCTCGGATACAAGCTGCAACTGACAATGACAACAAATTGCCTTTAAAATATTATGATAATGACACATGGAATCTTTATTCATTTTTAAAAATGTTGGATATTTGTCTGTATCCCATTGCTTCACCTATTACCCACAATTGCAAGCTTGCCTAAGACTGGTTCCAACCTGCCTGTCTTGTGACCCTTGAATCATCCTTGCTCCAGAACTCACTCAAGATCCCACAACTTGTGTGATTATACAGTGATGGGATGTAGCAGGTTCTCACCAGTTCCCCAGAACCGGTAGTAATTTTTCCCAGTGTTCCAGAGAACCGGTAGCAGCTTTTGGGGGTAACCACCTTCAGGGCTTACCTTTTCACTGGTTCCCCCACTGCGCATGCACACCAAGCACTTGGTGTGCATGCACACCTACAGTGCTTGGCACGTATGCACGGCCTCCTTGGTGTCCTTCCAAGCGGGGAGGAGGAGGAGAAGCTGCTAGCCTGAAGCTCCCTATAGCCTGCTCCCCAGGGTAAGTGACTCACCTTTGGATGTGGTGTGTCTGTGTGTATTTTAATGTGTAGTTAATACCTTTACCTATATTGACGTACTACCACAGTTCCTAAAAAGGCCTGGCAGCCTGGCTTGGGGTTTTAAAGCAAAGTCTTGGAGTTACTTCATCAATAAGCTACACCTGTGCTGTTCCAATTGCTGTTCCAATTGGAGTACCCTTAAGGAGGTACAGCTGTTTTACATTTACATTAAGGCTTATTTTCCTAGAGAACTGGTACGATGACCATATCCATCTTGCAACATGGTGCTGCCCAGGCACTTATACTAACAGGTAAGTGATGGGTTTGTATTTTAATGTAATTTTTTTAATTTAATTTATTTACAGGTTTGAGTTGTGGGTGGGTGGGTCGAGGGGTGTGCGTGCTTGTTTTTATTTTATTTTATTATTTTCTTTTTTTCCTTTAGCCCCATCCACAATGTCATGACATCATGACATCAGCTCCACCCACACTGTGATGACATCACGGTGGGGTAGTAATTTTTTTTACATCCCACCACTGATTATACAGCAACAATTTCTCTATCTTCTGCCTACATGTCTAAAGACCACAAAGACTATACCTGTCTTATTAGGTAACTGACTAAATATAGCTTGCTAGTTGGGGAAAGATAAATTCATGTAACTTGATGCTTGGTAGACTCAAATATTCTCTTCATTTCTGACTATGAAAAAGTATAAAAACTGTGTGAAAACACAATGTTGGCCCTTGTACTGTACTGGGTTTTTCCATTACACTGTAAATAAACTTTTTATTTACTTCCTTTTTTACCCTTTTGGGTGCCGAGGGACAGTAAATAAACTATTCTATTTTATTCTACCTTACTTGGGCCTCTCCCTGCACCAAGAGAATGAAGCTCTGGGTGAATAATTGGGGCTTCCACAACAGTGACCTTTCTTAAAAAAAAAAAGAAAAGAGGATATGTTTTAAAAATATTAGAATTCAGTCATGTTTTGGGTTGCTGCTTTCTATATCTTGGGATTCAGTCATGTTTTGGGTTGCTACTTTCTATATCTTGATTATATTACAGCATCTTTGATTATTTCTTAGGATGTTCTAATCTAATGTTTTGTAATTGTAACTGATATTGGACACATATATACTGTATACGTAATATTTGTAATTTAGTATTTGATATCTGTAATTGCTCTTGTGCTTTGGTATGTACTATGTAATTGTAGCTGTTTCTTCTGTAAGCCGCCCAGAGTCGCTCTGCGAGTGGGGCGGCATATAAGTCGAAAATACAAATACAAATACAAATACTACAGTGGCTCAAGTGGTTAAGATGCTGAACTTGATGACTGGAAGGTTGGCAGGTCAGCAGTTCAAGACCCAGGAGTGAGACGTCTATCTTTTTTTTCTTGAGTACTTAATGACACAGGATAGATTTTTATTGAAATGAACAAACAACTGCAGTGACATCTGTTGATGTGTCGAATTCTGAATTTTAAGAATCAGACAGAAGAAGAATCTTCTGTAGCAAAAACATTTTTAGAGGAAAACAGAAATCCAAATGTGTTTCAAGAAAAGATCAACCTTTGTACTTGTTACCTGAAATTTTGGATAAAGCATCATAATTGATCAAAACGTTTATTAAACTGCCTCATGTTATAGCATACACACACAGACTCCATATGGCAGGGGAAGAGAGGACGTGACAAGTCACACACACCTGGCAAGGTACAAAGGTTAACTGGAGTTCACCCTGGGGACCACTTAACTTAAAACTTTTCTCTTTACTTAAGTAACAGGCATTTACTTAATCTGTTCCTGTCCATCCAAGCAGCTTCACACCACATTAAGCTGATGCAAACGCCATTGGCTGAAGATGGACTGGCCGGTCCTGCCTTCCAGAAGAACAAAAGAATTGCCTGCCTGTGTTTGCTCAATGTAATCCTGCTGAACCAGTTTCTGTATGACTGAATTCCCCTACCTTTTGCTTCATGTTTACATGTAATTAAAACATGTTAATTGCATTTCCTCTTCCCCTCTGCAAATTCCTGTGGAACCTCAAATGTTCATACTGTTTTAGCTTACCAGCAATGTAAAGATCTCTGATTTTTTTTGTTAACTTATGCTAATTTCCTTACCTCCTCCCAAACTCCTCCCCTCCCCTTGCATGCAGAGTTAGTTTAGATAGAATAGTTAAATACCCCTTCCAGGTGGGTGGGGGCCATCTTCTGTTCACCAAATTTTGTGAGCAGGGATCATGAGGGGGTCTTTTCCTCAGAACGGTTGCGGGAAGGTTAGCTATTTAGAATTATAGGTCTGGCCAGACTATATGCCTGAATAGGCTTCCCTTTGCTTTTGCTCCCAATAAACCATATTTTGTTTTGACTGAAAAACCTGCCTCGTTGTAAGTTCTTGGGTTTTTCTAGTACCTCTGCCAGAGAGTGAATCCGATCACCCAGAAATTGGGTAACATACTTATGTATCAACTTCTGGCTTTTGCAAAGACTTTTACCTCCAACACAACTATCTGTGAGGCAACATTTTCAGTTCTAACTTAAATCAATCAGCCAAGAAAACTTTTAGGCTTGCATTTGGGAAACAAAAGACAGCTAACTTTAAGTTTGTTTTTCTTTAAAATTACCATAAACCTGCAGCTGTTTAAAGTATGATTATTAGATGTTGTATATTTTTCATCTCTGAACCTATAATTCACAAAATGTTCTTCAATGTTCAGGTGCATCAAGCATTTTACTGTTTTATGAAAGGAAGTCTATTATGTGGCAAATATTTTACAAAGTCAAGGACTCAGTCTCATTGACCTCAGTCAGAAAATAACATCAATCCTATTCAGCACTACACTCCTTAAATACTTAGATTATGGTCTGTAATATGCTCTTACTGGGTTGAAGGGTTTGTTTATATTGATCTTGTAATGTTATAAGATTAAGCCTGAATTTTAAAGGAAATCTGCTGCAAAGTAATGTTTTAGCATTCAACTCAAACATTTTTGTATGCCTGATACAATACCTATTGATTTACTATACCCTTAACATCCTGTTTTCTTACGAAGCAAACATTTTTTAAAAAAATCTGATCATGTTCTTCCTAGTGTTCATATTAAAAATTTTGTTATGTTGATCTTTATATATCCCATTAACTAAGTTACATTCTGTACATGCTCTAAGTAATTTTGGTTTGCTTTGCAACAATACAGTACTGCATCGTTTATTACAGCCAATCAGTTTTGAAAATGGAATATGCTTGGCTATGACATTTGGGAAGCTGTATTTCTAGACAGTATTTTTCCCTTCAGGATAAATACACTGTATTGGAAGCTTCTCTCCATCTGCTGCTAGTCTGGTTGGACTGACTATGGTAGAAAGGATTGACAAGATGAAGGTGAGCAAACACTGCTTCCTATGTCCTACCAGTTTCATGCAGCCAGGGAAGAAGAGGGATACTTTTTTCCTTTTTTTGTATCCCTGCAAACATATTTGGAGTCAGAACAAAACACAGCATTTCGTGGCATTTTAAAGTCTAATGGATTTATTGCAGGAAATAAATCCACAGAAGTTCACATTAAAATATGCCGGCTATTCATTTGGTTTGCTACTCATGCTGAAACAGACTAGAAAGAAGCTGAAATGTTTGTTCTTGTCCTCCCCCAACCCTTGATATCAATAGGGGAATATGCAATAGGGCAGTGGTGGTATACCTATGGCACACGTGCCACAGGGGGCACTCCCAGCCAGTGATGGGATGTAACAGGTTCTCACCAGTTCGCCAGAACCGGTAGTAACTTTTCCCAGTATCCCAGAGAACTGGTAGCAGCTTTTGGGGGGAACCACCTTCGGGGCTTACCTTTTCACTGGTTCCCCCCCCCCGTGCATGCGCGCCAAGCACTCAGTGTGCATGCACGCCTACAGTGCTTGGCACGTATGCACAGACTCCTTGTTGTCCTCCCAAGTGGGGAGGAGGAAGAGAAGCTGCTAGCCTGAAGCTCCCTCACCTTTGGATGTGGTGTGTCTGTGTATATTTTAATGTGTATTTAATACCTTTACCTATATTGACATACTACCACAGTTCCTAAAAAAGGCCTGGTGGCCGGCAGGCTGGCTTGGGGTTTTTAAGCAAAGTCTTGGAGTTACCTCATCAATAAGGTACAGCTGTTTTATATTTACATTAGGGCATATTATCATAGAGAACTGGTACGATGACCATAGCCATCTTGCAACATGGTACTGCCCAGGCACTTATACTAACAGGTAAGTGACGGGTTTGTGTTTGGGGTGAGTGGGTTGATTTGTGTTTGGGGTGGGTGGGTGCGTGGATGTATTTTAATCTAATTTTTATTTAATTTGTTTAGGGGTTTGTGTTGTGGGTGGGTGGGTTGAGGGGTGTGTGTGTGTGGTTATTTTTATTTTATTATTTTTATTTTCTTTGGCCCCGCCCATGATGTCATGATGTTAGCTCCGTCCACACTATGATGACATCACGGTGGGGTAGTAAATTTTTTGACCTCCCACCACTGCTCCCAGCCCTCACTGTGGGCACATGTGCCATTATCCCAGCACAGAGTTTACCCCACCCCTCTGCCCAGCAGCCCTATGGGAGCATCACGGCTCAGCATTGCAGTTCGGCTTGGCTCTGGCCTCCGCCATCCCCAGAAGGGCCTGTCCTGGCCATCTGCAGCCCTGTGCAGAGCTGCCCAAGGCTCAAGAGAAGGACAGATGCAGCCACCAGCAAGAAAAGGAGCACCAGGCTGACCAATGGTTTGAAATTTTTTTGTGCCTTTGCTTTGTATTGGCATCCAAGGGGGGTGTCATGGTTCTGGGGGCCTGGGAGGTGCCCTGGGATGAGTTCTGGTAGCCCGATGGGCCAGCCCACCACTGGTTAGACCAATGGTCCTTTCCCCCTATAGATCCAGTATCACTCAGGGTTTGGCTAGAGGGCCAAATTGGAGCAGACTAGAGTGGGCAAAATAGAGTTCCTTAAGGTTGCCCTGAGGCACCGTACACCATTTGGTGTGTGATCCTTTTATCACCCAATTTGGCCCACCTCCCATGGAAAGGAAAGGAAACCCTCCACCTTGCCCCCTCGTGTCACTTTCTTTTTACAGAAGGAAGTTTTGAGGGTTCTCTTCCCCAAGAAAGGCATAATGTATTACTGCTGTCTTAACTAAACTTTTTACGAAAAGGATCCTTTGCTTCTTCTCCCTCCCTCCACCCTTTCCACAGAGGAGAGGAGGAAGTTTTCACTTTCACAGTATCATTTTCAACTTCCCGTCACCGGCCGGGAGGTGAAAAGGAGCCCCTGGCCGAGGGGGCCTGAAGGACGCCGCAGCCGCTGAGCGCGGGAACGCTGCCGCCGCCGCCACGCCCCTCCCGGCCACCGTCACCGGCCGGGAGGTGAAAAGGAGCCCCTGGCCGAGGGGGCCTGAAGGACGCCGCAGCCGCTGAGCGCAGGAACGCTGCCGCCGCCGCCGCGCCCCTCCCGGCCACCGTCACCGGCCGGGAGGTGAAAAGGAGCCCCTGGCCGAGGGAGCCTGAAGGACGCCGCAGCCGCTGAGCGCGGGAACGCCGCCGCCGCCGCCGCGCCCCTCCCGGTCACCGTCACCGGCCGGGAGGTGAAAAGGAGCCCCTGGCCGAGGGGGCCTGAAGGACGCCGCAGCCGCTGAGCGCAGGAACGCTGCCGCCGCCGCCGCGCCCCTCCCGGCCACCGTCACCGGCCGGGAGGTGAAAAGGAGCCCCTGGCCGAGGGGGCCTGAAGGACGCCGCAGCCGCTGAGCGCGGGAACGCTGCTGCCGCTGCCGCGCCCCTCCCGGCCACCGTCACCGGCCGGGAGGTGAAAAGGAGCCCCTGGCCGAGGGGGACTGAAGGACGCCGCAGCCGCTGAGCGCGGGAACGCTGCCGCCGCCGCCGCGCCCTTCCGTGTTGTTTTATACTATGTTGTTTGTATACTGTTGTTTTATGTTCCATGGAAGCCGCCTTGAGTCAGGTTCGCCTGAGCAAGGCGGGGTATAAAAATAAATTTGAATTGAATTTGAATTTTTGATCCAATGGCTTAGGCTGTCTATTGGAAAGCCGAATCCATTTTGAGTTGGATCCTAAGGACTGCAAATGCAGGAACCAAACCAAAACAGAGTGTTTGAATCATATTTAATAAAGAGTGGACCCTGACAGGGAGTCAAAATGGTGCATGTGAGAACACTCTGGGGAACAGGCTGATTGGCACTGACACATTAAGTGGTTGTCAGGAAGAGGAGAGAAACAGCCCATAGCTAGAGTGGACCAAACAGGGTGGTGGTGGACCCCGTATAGTTACACCCTTAACAGGGACTATGGTGGCTTAGTAATTGAGACACTGAACTTGATGACTGGAAGGTTGGCAGGTCAGCAGTTCAGGGCCTGAGTACTGCATGATGGAGTGAACTCCTGACTCTGTACCAGCTCCTGCCAACCTAGCAGTTCAAAAGCAAAACATTGCAAGTAGATAAATAGGTCCTGCTTTGGCAGGAAAAGTAACAGCATTCTGTACGCTCCAGTGTCTAGTTATGCCTGCCAAATTACCACGGAAACATCTGCAGACGCAGACAGCGGTGGCTCTGTGGCTGTAAACGGAGATGAGCACTGAACCCTAGAGTAGGTTAAGACTGGCTTTTGAGCAAGGGCAACTTTTAACTTTACCTAGTCACACCCTAACCCCCTTACCTGTTTTGACTTCTCCTAGAAAGGAATGTGGATTATTCCGATATGAATTTCCACACCATAAAACATCTTGTTTTTCTCCTCTCACCTCCCCCCCCCTCCTCTTTTCTTTCATATCTTCCCCATTCTCTGCCCTGCTTCCACCCAGGGTCTCTTTCCCACCCATGGGAGGCAGGGAGAAATAATAAGGCACTCCTACAGATGTCAGGGGAGCTCAAATTAAGCACTCTCCCATAGGAACCAGGTTCATTCAGGAGAATGAAACAGATGGGGCCAAGATATCTGGAACAGAGCGGTCTGGGAGGGAGAAAAAGTTCCAAACTGAAGGGGGGAAATCCTGAAGTAGGAGGGAAGTGGAAGGGACTGATTTGAGTCTCCAATATGAAAATGTTCACAATGTAAGAGACCCTTCTTGAAACTACTGATAATATCGGATGTTTGTATTAATAATTGGTTGTCACCTGAGTAAGTAGGTGTTGATTATATATCTCTATAAATTTACAAAGGAATTCAACCAACAGTTTTTGAGAAAAATGAGCAGCTTTTAAACAATGAGTGTGTGTTATCTTAGGTGTGACGCTCTCTCCATGGCAAAGACAGGAGTTCGTCTCCTGTAAAAGTGCCTCTTTTCAGTGGATTTCTGAATGACAACAACAATAAGTTTAAAAGATGTTACCTAAGGTTAGTTTTGCAATTACCATAATTGCAAATTTCAAAAATTATTCTAACAAATTAACTAAATGCGGCAGCCCTAATTATGGTTTCAGTGTCTTTCAACATCTTAATTCCTGCATTGTGTATGCTTTCAGTATGCAAAAACAGACCAAGGAGTGAGTGTACATTGCATTTGCCTGGGGGTTATATTGCTGAAGGGCTGTGAGGAGTCAGCCCCATTTCAAATGTAGCATACAGAACAACATTACCCTATGGATATCTGCCATGGTATGAGACATCTCTAGTACCCCCAACTATAGCCTTTGTCAACTGCGGTGCACAAATTCAGGACATGAGGGAGGTGGTCCATTTGAGGTTTCATGCAAGACATGGGAGACTTGCCACAGGTTAGGTGTATTTCTGCAGTATCCTTGTGGCCGAGATAATGATGCATGTCTTGCCACAACTGAACAGCAAGGCACTAACCCAGATGGCAGGGGAAAGTGAGGCTGTGCTACATTAGGCATTCAGTCAAGAAATTACTGACAGCATTAAATAATTGATTAGCAAATAGATTAGACTCTTCTGAACAGAGAATGCACCCAGCCTGAAATGCACATTTCTCCCCCATCTGTGGATCACTTCATGGACTATCCTTTACCAGGAATATTTAGCACACAAATTTGGGTTCTGTCTGGCCAAGTTATCCTGCTATGGTAAAGGAGTAGACCCAGTGATGGGATGTAACAGGTTATCACCAGTTCGCCAGAACCGGTAGTAACTTTCCCCAGTGTCCCGGAGAACCGATAGCAGCTTTTGGGGGGAACCACTTTTGGGGCTTACCTTTTCACTGGTTTCCCCCACTGCGCACGTGTGCCAAGCACTTGGTGTGCATGCATGCCTACAGTGCTTGGCGTGTATGCACAGCCTTCTTGCTGTCCTCCCAAGTGGGGAGGAGGAAGAGAAGCTGCTAGCCTGAAGCTCCCTACAGCCTGCTCCCCAGATTAAGTGACTCACCATTGGATGTGGTGTGTCTGTGTGTATTTTAATGTGTATTTAATACCTTTACCTATATTGATGTACTACTACAGTTCCTAAAAAGTCCTGACAGCCTGGCTTGAGATTTTTAAGCAAAGTCTTGGAGTTATCTCATCAATAAGCTACACCTGTGCTATTCCAATTGTTGTTCCAATTGGAGAAACCTGAAGGAGGTACAGCTGTTTTACATTTACATTAAGGCATATTATCCTAGAGAACTGGTTAGGCAAAGACTTAGTACCTAACTTCTTTAACTGTAGAAAAGTTGAAAAGTGCCAAAATGAAGCCATCTTGTGGTGAGTTCATTCTGTAGTTCCTTCCATCTGACCTAGTGTGAGAAAGATTAACCAGAATAAGCTTTAAGCTCTGATTTAAAAGCTCTGGTTGATTTGTGTTTGGGGTGGGTGGGTGTGTTTTAATGTATTTTTTATTTATTTTATTTACGGGTTTGTGTTGTGGGTGGGTGGGTTAAGGGGTGTGTGTGCTTATTTTTATTTTATTTTATTAATTATTATTTATTATTATTTTTCTTTGGCCCCGCCCATGACATCATGATGTTAGCTCCGCCCACACTGTGATGACATTACAGTGGGGTATTAAAAAATTTGACATCCCACCACTGAGTAGACCGCACTGCCAGGGATTCAACACCGATCTTCAGGCGGTGGTTAACTAACCTGACAATCCTGAGGACTAACAGCCTTCAGTGCTGAACTCCACAGGGAAAGGTGATAGCCCCCAAGTGGATTAAATCACACTTGAATCTGTCTTGATGGAGGGCAGCAGCTACATAATACTGGCCTGGGGCCGATGAGGACTTTGTGTGCCAAAAGGCTTCAGGACCAGAAAGTAACTCACTGAACTGGATCAGTGGCAAGGGTGTCATGCAACAAAGCAGAAGGCAAGTGGAAGGCCACTGCATTATATTGTTCCCAGGACAATCTTCGTAATTCATGGCCATGTTGTTGTTCAGTAGCACAGTTGAGTCTGACCCTTTGGAACCCCATGAACCACCACATACCTGTCTCCTCTGTCATCTGCCATCATCCATAACCCACCTAGATCTATGCCCACTGCATCAACCCCAGTAACATATTGGACACTTTCCAACCTGAGCCTGAGGGGGTCATCTTCCAGGGTCATATCATTTAGCTTAGTGGTTCCCAATATGAGACCCATGCCCTACAGGTGGCCTTCAATTCCCAGAAGCCTAAGTCAGCACATTGGCTGATCAGTGCTTTGGGGAATTGACTTAGGCTTCTGAGAATTGAAATCCAAAAACCAAAGGTTGGGGAACACTGATTTAGCCTCTTGATACTGTCCATGGGGTTTTCTTGGCAAGGATCCTGGCCTGGGTTGCCAATTCCTTCACCAGCGGATTGTGTGTAGTCTGAGTTCTCCACTGTGGCCTGTCCATCCTGGGTGTTCCTACACGGCATAGCCCATAGCCTCATTGAACCACGCAAACCCCCTCACCACAGCAAAGCAACAGTCCTTGAGGGGCTCATGGCCATGAAGATGGCCAATATTCAGAATCAGAATAAGATACAGCACAAGAAGAAAAAGAAGATGACTTGGGTACGCTGTACCACTGGGCGGTGCTCTTGCCTCATACAAATCGCTAGCAGTTCAACTTTCCTGACACAGCCATGTCAATGAACTATTTTTGTCATATTGCTGCTGAAGGACATCACTGAGAACGAGAGAGAAATTGTTTTAGCCTTGTAAGCAGGATTGCTTACCAATGTATCAGATCAAATGGGAATAATATATAAACACTGGTATTCCATGCAATATGTAGAATGTAGCAAAATATCACCTTCAAAAATTAAAGTCTAGAAATTTTTTTAAAATTGTGTAAAATTATCTTTTAGGGTCCTTGATACAACATAAATTACAACACACTTTCCATTTATTGATGTATATTTATTAATACTTCTTCCAAGATTCTGATTTACGGAATGTGAATTAAAGTATTAATGATAAATAAAGCTAATAAAGGCAGTGGCTTGATTTCCTAATTGTTTGAATGAGTGTGAAACTGAAACATGTTGATTTCATTGAAGTCATTTAGGCACTACAATAATTTGTCCAGCTGCAAAGTGGAAAAATAGTGGAACATTTTTTTTTTTTTAAATGGCTGATTTTAAAAGTGACAACTCTAACTAGCTATGCTACAGTGAGAAGAGAAAAGCAGCCGAAAAACACATTAACTGAACAAAGGATAATGTTTATTCATTGGTGGAAAGAATTGTTATGACACAGAGTGCCAAGGATAATTTATGTGATGAAATATTAAGATGATCATCACGAGCCCCTGCCACTCCCAAACTTTAATCCCAGTGAAAGTGGAACAGGTTTGTGTCCTTTAACAGGTTTCTATGCTCCTTACAGACTGGCCTTTTTTTATTTATAGCCAGACAGGATAGCATGTTTATTAATTATGTTATATTATGGTTATTAATTGTTCTGTACACTTTATATTTCCCGTTCTGTTGCTATCCACACCCCCAGGTATCAGTTCCATTTCTTCTGGAGCCCAGAGGCTTAACTTATTGCCTTACTGGTGTTTTGGGGCTTGTAAGTTGACATACAACACTACTTGTCATTCAGTGTTCTCCTCACTCTTCTGACTTTCTACCAGTGAGCTGCTATTACATTCAACTATTGCATGAGCACTAGAAACGCCAGGAAGAACCGTGAAACTCCAGACCTGGACATTCTTGAGACAGAAACTAGAAGAATACCTGTTTATCTGTCTCAGGGGACTGTGGTGGCTTAGTGATCAAGACACTGAACTTGAAGACTGGAAGGTCAGAGTTCAAGACCTGAGTGCTGCAGGACAGAGTGAGCTCCTGTCTCTGTCCCAGCTCATGCCAACCTAGCAGTTTGAAAGCAAGACATTGCAAGTAGATAAATAGGTAGCGCTTCAGTGGGAAGGTAAACAGTGTTCCGTGCACTCCGGTGTCAAGGCATGCCTGCCACATGTCTACGGAAACGTCTGCAGACGTAGACTGCACTGGCTCTTTGGCTGTAAACAGATGAGCACTGAACCCTAGAGTTGGATACAACTGGCTTTCGAGGAAGGGCGACCTTTAAATTTACCGTCTCATCAAAGTTCCCTTTTTTTCCTCAAGGCTGAGGTTGGCGGCTCACTTGACTGTTAGGAATCATGCTTGCTTGCTGTGTGCCAGTATTGCTTCTGATTTGGTCCACCAGATTTTATTAGATACTGCAGCATATGGTCGGGGGCCAAACTCTACATTACAGACAACCACATAATTAGAAGAGGAAAGTTCATGAGGGCTAAAAATGTCTTAGTGCCACAGTGTGAACTTTTCATACTTATCACACTTTGCAAATTAGTTTGTTTTCTTTTCTGATTGATCTTTGGGAGCTAAGCATCGACTTTGTTCGCAAATATGCTTGTGCAATCAGTTCAGGTCCAACCACACCACAGTTCTTGAGTGCTAATAGATTTCAGCTTCATGCATTGATGAGCTATTGGTAACATATAGTTTAGCCATGGGCTCCCCAGCGTAGCATTCTCAGGCACTGTTACACCAAGGCATTTATGTTGAGGTGATCGGCAGATTATTTCCCCCTCAGGATAAACACATGGAATAATTTCTCCATTAGCTTGCAAGGCATGATGAGGGATGCACTAAAATACCAGAACCAGAAAGAAAAGTAGAAACCAACTTATTTCCATGGATGTTGTTACCACAAAGATGCTCATTGAATGATGGGAATGTACCTCACTCCGTGGTGTTTTTTTTTTTTTTTTTTGGCAGGGGGCACAGCTGTTTCTTTCTGTTCCAGTTAATTGAGCCATTTCCCCCATTCACATGAATGCAAGAGGGAACAGCTGGAACAGGCCGGGTGGGAATCATAGCCTGATGAAGGAGTCTCAGGACAAGATGGTTTTTGATTGGGGAGGCCTTCCTTCCTCAATGAAAGGAGTGGTTTCCATATTCACTTGAAAGACGGGGAATGATAGATGAAATTGCTATTAATGTGCATAAACAACTGCAAATTGGAGCAGCTGTTTCAGGGCCAGCTGCAACATAGTTCCCATACAGAATGCATTTCCCTTAAATTATTAATGTTTGTTTTATTTGTTTTAAACTGTGCTTCGCATGTTATACCATGGCGGGCTAGATCCAACCTTAGTCATATGTTGGGATGTGGTTTCCAAAATCAATGAACTCCCAGTCTTATAATTTGGCAGCTGCCGCCCCCCCCCCCAGGTTAAATGATGGGAATCGTCAAACTTCACACCCTTACAAAACTACCCCACTGCATAATGCAGGGATTCTCAATCTGCAGCCCGCGACGCTATTTCATGCCCCCCCCCCCGCCTCTACCACACCTGGAAGTGCCTTATGGTGGAGTAAGGGCAAAATGGCTTTAAAAGGTTGAGAACTCCTGGCATAATAGGAGGTATGATGGGGTCTCTGTTGAAAGCCCTTTAAAAATAAATGTTCTTTATAAATTACAGGGAATCCTTGCAGCTCTTGTGGTGTAGTGAGGCACTTTTCTAAGTGTATGAAGAAGCGTTGCAAGAACAGCATGAAGGCAAGGCTGCTCTACCTCCCACTGGTTTGACAGCTCCCAGTCCTATAATTCAGCCGGGGAGGAATTCCTGCTGAATTGTAAGACTAGAAATTCATTAATTAAAAAAAAATACTCATCTCTGGCCATCTGTGACATAACTGCTACAGGCTGGAATTCTGTTGTTCAATGTAGTAAGTCATGGCTAACACAGGCCCATTGAATCAGTGGAACTCATGCAAAAGTTGACTCAGTGGTGGGATTCAGAAGATTCGCCCCAGTTCGCCAGAACTGGTAGCAGAAATTCTGGCTGGCCCTGCCGATCCAAGTTTTGAAATAAAGTAGTCCTAATTTGGGTGCAACACAGGGCTTTCCCCTTGGCCACGCCTACCATACCACACCCACAGAGTAGGTAGTAAAAACTTTTGAACCCCACCACTGCCACATTCCCACTAGTTTAATGGGTCTGGTCAGGTTGTAATTTGCAAAGCTGAACAACAGGGTTTTAGTAGGTCTATTCTAAATGTTACTGAGTTTGAGTCCAGGCCTATGTTTTAAGCTTATGTTTCACCTTGGGAAGCATCTGTAAAAAAAAAGAGCTTGTGTGACAATATTGTAAGTAAGAAAGGAAAGGACATGAAAAAAAAATGCATCCTGCTTGTAGATAATTATATGTGATAAACTTATGTAAGATGAGTCTATTTTAGTAACAGCCCACACATTTTGTTACATGCTGTTTCCAAAAATTCTTACATATTTGGAGTGAGTTTGTGTCCACATATATTTATATCCTTGATTCTTTTAGTTATAGGAGATATTTGACATGGAAAAACATTTTATACTTTTTGTTATACAGTAAAGCCTCGGATAACGTTAAAACCTGGTTCCACAAGTCTTGGTGTTATCCGATTTTTAGTGTTATCCGATGCATGTTAAAATCCTATGGGATCCATAGAGATACATTGTAACCACACAGGCTTTAGCGGTTGTTATCCGATGCATCCCATAGGATCTTAATGTTATCCGATGCAATTCTCCCCCCCAGATTGCTTAATGTTATGCGATTTTAGTGTTATCCAATACTAATGTTATCCGAGGTATTACTGTACTTGAGAACATAAGGGCATCTATGGCTTTTGATGTTACATACTGCCAAGTCACCTCCAGCTCAGGGCAGCCACATGAATGGGTGATTTCCAAAAGACTCACCTGTTGCAAATTCAAGCCTATGGCTTCCTTTAGGAACTTGTATTTGGTCTCCCCACCCACCCTTTTTTTTGTTGCCTTCAACCTTTCTATGATTACAGAAGTATTATGCAATATCTTTTGATGAAGAAATCCAATTTTGAAAAGTTCCAATTTGGACAACAACTCCCAGAATTTCCTAGCACGTGTGGCTACTGGCATTTTGGGTTATGAGAGTTACCGTCTGAAAAAAGGGACTTGTCCCTGTGCAGAATCAAGTTCAACTTTTTGGCTGAAGTCTAATAGTAATTTCTAACTACAGTATTTCTCCATCCATGGAATATAGACTTCTGAGCTCCTCGCACACACAAAAACCCTTGTCCATTTGTGAAAGTCTTGACCAGGGATTCTCAACCTGTGGCCTGTGGGCTGGATGCGGCCCATGGTGCCATTTCATGTGACCCATCACCCCCCGCCCCCGGAAGTGCCATGTGGTGGAAGAAGGGCAAAATGGCCATCCGGCCCCCAAAGATGTCTGAGGGAGCATGACCCAGCCCCCATCTTTAAAAGGTTGAGAACTCCTGGTCTTGACAAATCCAGTTTAGGTCTAATTGGAGGAACATAGTCTCTGCCTCCCCCTCTCCTGCTCTCCCCTCCCCAGTAATGATAAGTGTTTACTCTCACACAGCACGCATATATATAGCATTGAGATCATGTTCCATGCAGGCCACCCTCTCCTTTGCGTGACTCTATCTAATTCAGTTCTCTGTCATGTCTGGTTTAGAGCTCTGGCAGTTTGAGCAGCACGCAGGCAGAATAGCACCAGTAATCACTAGAAGTAGTGCCATTTTTTGGCAGAGGGATTATTGCTACTTGGAATCCATCAGTATCCCAATCTCCTTTATCTCAGCAGTGCAGAAATCCTTTTCTTTCTAGGGCTGGGAAAGAGTTCAAGTGCAGATCACAACCAGGCACACAACCAATAGTGGTGTGTATGCAGCCCATTAGATAATTTGTTCTGAAATACATTTTCGTAGGCAATATTTGGAGAAACTTGTCAAAACAAATAAATCGACTGTTCTTGTTGGGAGAGATGTCAGAAAACGACATCTTTTTCCTAATGTTCTCAAAGCTTGGTGAGGTTGTAGTTTCATATAGGCCTCAGAAAAAATCCTTTGTCTTCTCTGAGCCTCAAGGCTGTGTCACAGACAGCCTGTTTTTCAGTATTTCTTATCTTTCTAAGCTAGCTGAGACCCATGTTTTGTCTATATCCCAGAACACTCTCTGTGCACGTGTGTAAACAATGTATTGTTTTGAGAAAGTTTTCTCTGTTACCTGATTGGCTAAGAGTAACCCACCTGACTGCAGATTCTCCATTTTGCAGAGAAGTGAGAGTTTGTTTTCTGCCTCTTCATGGATTAAGACCTGTTTTGATTTAAGAGTTCGTTTCTGTTTCCCAATGGCT
Source organism: Furcifer pardalis (assembly GCA_030440675.1). Lineage (NCBI taxonomy): Eukaryota > Metazoa > Chordata > Lepidosauria > Squamata > Chamaeleonidae > Furcifer > Furcifer pardalis. The sequence goes on along the minus strand of CP126893.1, from coordinate 55,392,505 downwards.
TAAGACCCTGGACTGTCTGCTGGTATTTTTTTTACCATGATTACCTAAAAGATCTTGGACTGTTTACTGGACTGATCTTATGTTTATGACCTTTTGATCTATGCTTTTCCATGGACTTTGTGCTTTCCTTTTGCTAGTCCCTTGCCTTGTTTTTGCTCTAACAATGTTTTTCATTCTGTTTGCAAAAGCTACAAACAAGGGGGAGTTGTATGAGTTAGATAATGTTGAAAAAGAACCTCTGCATGGAGGTCCTGCTTCATACACAACATTATGAGTGGGCATGGCCATCCCTACCATTTGGCAGAGTGAAACAACTGCTACACCCAACAGATATCTTAAAGGAGCCAGCAGAACTCCAATGACTTTCTTGAGTTCCAGGGATTTTCTCCTCGGCAGGAGGACAGCACTCTGTATGCTACAGGGCCTGTTCTGTACGCCTAAAACAGGGGTTCTCAACATTTTTACACCACAGGCCAGATCACACCCCCTCAGACAACTGAGCAGGCCAGACATGTGATTCCCCCTGCCGTAAATGCTGCCATAAAACAGGTTTACAACAGCCATGGATGCGTTTTATGACAGCGTTTATGACACATTCACAACAGCTGCAGGTGCATTTATGGTGCATTTTTGGCTGTTTTCACCATTTCTACCACTTCTGGCAGTAGCAGGAGTGAGAACAGCGCATTTTTGGCTGTTTTTTCCACTTCTGCCGCTTCTGGTGGCAGTGGCGTGAGTGACGGTGGCAGACCACATGAAATGGCGCCATGGGCCGGGGCTGCCCTGTGAGCCATAGGTTGCGAGCCCCTGCCCTAAAACATCCTGCTGCATCCAGATTGCATGGAGAGGAAATATGTCGCAAGTATTGACAAGTGGTCTTTTCTATAAATGGATATGGGGAGATGGGGAATTCTTGCCCTTTGTCTCAGGCAGGGGGAAAAAAACCTATTTCATAAGCCTAACTCTAATATTTTTGTGGGTGACTTTTCCAAAGTTCCAGTTCTAGTTTTGGATCAGGTTAGGAAATCTCAAGACCACAGGTAGTGCTGGCAGACCAACAGCATCCCTTTTCCTGAAAAATTAGGGTCAACCCCTGAAGGCTAGGGGCATGCTCTTCTGATATCCGGCAGGGCAGACACTTCAGCTATTGCAAAGGGGTATGCGTGAGAAATAAACAGGCAATGTGCCAACACGATGAACATGTTAAAGACCAGTGAAATGGAAACAGCCTGCTTTCCTGAATCTGTTGGGAGAAAGTTGTAAGTGGAAGGTCACCCCCACACAATGGGAAGCAAGTGTGTTGCTAAAAGTGAAAGGAACATTATTTTGTAAACCAAAGCCAGGACAATAGTGAAAGTGGATTTACTGCTGGATATCTGGCTACTCCCATATATGTCAGAATGGACCTTCCAACCAGATAGATTAGAGGTCAGCAAGCTTGGCTCTCCAGATGTTCTTGGACTTCACTTCCCAGAAGCCCTGATCAGCAGGTGTACTGATTTGAGCTTCTGGGAACTGGAGTCCAAGAACATCTGGAGAGCCAGGTTTGCTGACCCCGGAGATAGATCATGATGTCACCAGCATCCCTTTCCTTGAGATCTGAGGCACTGAAGTGGAGGCTCAGAGAATTAAACCCCCAAACCTCTCAGGGCCAAAACTTGTACCCTGACATCCCTACAGGTTGAATTTGGCTCACCTGGCCCATAAGATCCTCTTTTGAGGTCCTTTTAGGAATCATTGCCCTCTCAAAGAAGAGCATGAGGGTAGGTAAGCAACTCCTGGCAAGAAGGCCTTCAGGAGTACTCCTTAAGAGAGCCACTGAGTTGGTTTTGCCTGCTGCTTGCACTTCCCAGAGAAAAGCATGGCTCCCAACTGAGCTGGTGCCCTCAATATCGATGAGCCAACTAAGCTGGTGCCCTCATTTAAAGATACCAATGAAATCATCAGAAAGGCTGCAAAAGATGGCGGGGTACAATTTGTGGACCCCCAAAACAAGGCCCATCTCACAGTTCTCTACATGTTTCAGCCACCTTGGGTAACAGTGCCCTGTTTGGCCCCAGCCTCACTTGGGAGTTGTGTGAGAACATGTACTTCTGGTGTTGACATGAAGCCTAATAGGAATTTCCTGAATGAGGCCTCGGAGGATTGCCAGTGGGTAGCTAGCCATGTAGAGAAAGGCAGGGTCAACTTCTGCCAGAAGTCCCAGAGGCATTCTGTAATGGATTAATGAATGAATTGGCCATAACTCATCACGAAAGAATTAGCAACATCATTTAAAGTAAAAGAAACAATCCCACAGCCATTTGGACTGAAAGACTCTATCAGAAGCCTGATTCCTGTCTAGCTCTTGTCATACAATCTGTGTAAAACATGATGTGGAATCTTCACAGAACTGGGTCTTAGTTAAGCTTTGTTTGTTTTCTACGGGGGAACCAATGAAAAGGTAAGCCCCAAAGGTGGTTCCCCCCAAAAGCTGCTACCAGTTCTCCGGGACACTGGGAAAAGTTACTACTGGATCTGGAGAACTGGTGGGAACCTGTTACATCCCATCACTGTCCATGGGGAAGAGAGGCGTAACACGTTGTGAAATGTGTGCTGTAGATGTGGTCTAGCAGCTTTATTGAAGCATAGGTGGGCTTGGAGAGGAAGAATAATGAAATTACAAAAGTGAAGAATTGAATTCCCATTTAGATTCCCGAATTGCACGCTGACCAACATTTGACAGGAGAAATATTGATTGGCAGCTAGCTGTCTCACATGAACAATTGATTCAAGTGGAATTGGAGAAGTTAGCAGAATGAGCCTCCTCTATGGTGTTATAGCATGTTAAAAAAGGCTCTAGGTACATTTGAAGAATGTGATACTATACAGACCTTGGACGCTAGTGTGTTTGGTGGATGCAGTAACAAGCAGAAGAAGCTGTGATCAGGCATTACAACAGTAGCTGATGAAACCAAGAGCTGTAAGATTAAGCTTGTTTTGCTTTTATGGCAGCATAAACAACATCATTCAAGCTTTTCTGGCAGCAGAAGTCTGCCTTCCTTTCTCTGGTCTTTCCAACAGAAACATATCCAGCAAGAGAATGTGTAGTGCAACCTTTTGTTGTTCAGTCGCTCAGTTGAGTCTGACCCTTTGCGACCCCATGAACCACCGCATGCCAGGCTCCTCTTTCCTTTGCCATCCCCTGCAGCCCAGCCATCACATCAACAATTCCATCCATCCACCTCATCCTCTGCTGCCCCCTTCTCCTTTTGCCTTTGATCTTTCCCAGCATCAAGGCCTTCTCAAGTGAATCCTCTCTTCTCATTTGGTGGCCAAGGTACTTGAGCTTCATCTTCAGTATTTGTCCTTCCAAGGAGTAGTCAGGGTTGATTTCCTTCAGGATTGACTGATTTGATCTCCTTGCAGCCCAGGGGACTCTCAAGAGTCTCCTGCACCACCACAGTTCAAAGGCATCTATTCTTCTGTACTCAGTACAACTTGGAGGTTCTCAATGTCTTTGGATGCATTTGCCCTTCCATCTTTTCAAACACACACACACCAACAGCTGTCATCTAAAGCAGTCTTGCTTACTGAAAGGATGAAGATGAGTGGGAGGGAAGGAAAGATATGCTTCAGGTAAGATGACTGATCTTTTCTGGCATCTCTGTTTATTTGCAAATGGGAGGAAGGAATAACTCACAAGTGGCACCCTTCTCCTGCTTTTCTTCTCCCCTCCAACCCTGAGAGGTTATGCCACCATAGCTCAGTAGAGCCCTTGGGGAACCAGCAACCCTTATTGATGCTGTTTGTTCCACCAAATCCTCCCCAAGATTTGAATAAGAAATCTGCTTTGGTGCCAGCTTTAGGAGATGTATAACTTTGCCTTCTGTTTTCTCTGTCATTAAAATTAGGGTGATGGGTCTACTTAGTAGTTTGCTCTTGGACCTGTCTCCAAACGGTGGGCCAATTTTGGCCTGGGGCACATTGCAGGTGGTCGCCCCTGATCCCCAGTGGGTGGATGGTGAGGTGGGTGGATTGAGAATAGTTAATTGAGAAAGTTTATAATGTCCCACTGGTGGTGGGTGAATGTAGTAGTTATATGTAATTTTCTTAAGATATGTATTTGTTTTTTCTGTTGTTGTGATTTTGTGTGTGTGTGTTTGTATTTTGACAAAACATTTATTTTTTGAGATATTTGGGATGATTTTATAAACTTTGTATTAATAAAAGGGAATGGTTATTCACCTTGGTAAGAAACAATGTACTGAACTGCAGTTTTGGATGGGGAATGGGGCTCAATAAATGGAGGGGAAACTGGTATCTCCAATGGTCCTAGAGGAGGAGAATGCTGTTTGTATACTTTTGTGTATGTTGTATATTATACAGTAAAACCCTGGGTCCATTCCAACAGCCTCTGTCATAACCTGAAAAAATTGTAAACCGAAACATCCATAGGGATGCATTGAAAAATTAAAAATGGTCCTGAATTGATCGTTGTAAACTGAAAAAAAATACATTAAAATTTATAAACTGGGACGGCATTTCCATAGGATTTGCCATTGTAAACCGCAACAAACTTAAACCGAGGCGGTTGTAACCTGGGGTTTAACTGTATATGTATTTTTAAAGTATATTTTTGTGTTTTATGTTAAGTTTGTGGTGTTTGCTTTTTAAAACAATTAAGGAAACAGTTTTTATAATTTAAACAGAATTACACTGTACAGTATCTCATTCATAGACCTGAAATTGCAAAAGCCAAATGATACTGCTAGCCACTGCTAGCCACTGGATTATCCTGGTATTGAAACTTAACGGTGAATCCTTTAATACTAGGTTTCCCAATCTATGGTCTGTAGGCCAGACCTGGACCACCTCACCATTTCATCCAGCCAGTCACCACTGCACTCACACCAGAAAGCGGAAGCAGACGCATTTACGTCAGGCATAAAATGCACCTGCACGTACGTAAACACGCTGTGGCTGTTGTAAACATGGAAATGGGTATATTTATGGCTGTCAAGGTCAGGCCCACTCTGCTGTTTGGGGTGCATGGTTAGGCCCGTGGTGTAAAAAGGGTGAGAACCCCTGTCTTAACACATACACCAGAGCTTCAAGACTGGGTGTCAGGAGGTAGCTGGACCTTGTCTACAATGGCAGCCCCCATACCCTCCATCATCTCCAATGGTTATAAGCAAGTTTCTCCTGATTCATCTTGGTCAGCTGGTTTGCATTGTGTTTTCTATAGGTCTAAGCTGGGAAAACACCAGCCACACATCATGCTATGCATTTATGGATCCATGGCCATGTTGAATAGGGGATGAATCACAGTAGAAAACTGCTGGGTCCAGCAAGAAATAAAGGATTTGCCTTCATTGAGAACAGGTAAGTAAGCAGGCTAGGCATGTTTAGTTTAGAGATGAAAAGACTAGGGTGGGCATAATACCCATCTTCACATATTTGAAGGACTGTTGCATGGATGATGGAATTAGCTGGTTTCTTCATCCCATTGATTTGAAGGAGGTTACAAGTCAATAGAGTATCAGGAAGAATTTCATAATAGGGAGTATGGTTCAACAATGGTATGAACTGCTTTAGAAGGTCATCAATTTTCCAACATCAAAGGTGTTTAAACAAATGTTGGGTGGATACTTCTCAGAATGCTTTTGATAGGGATTTCCTGCATTGGGAAGAGACTGGGTTCAACACATCACTGGTCTCTTCCAGCTATAATCCTATGAAATTAAACATAGCCTCCAGTCCCCATGTAACTTGCACCCGGAAAGTTTTTGTTTTAAAAACTGCTCTGGGAGGAGACAACTGAGAATGGAGTAGATTAGAATATGGAAGGCTGCTTGACCGCTTCCCTGTTTGATATCTCCCCCTTCCAACCAGCAAATATTTATCTTATATAGTACTATATATTCACCTTACATGTACAGTATATTCTCTTTCCACCAAGCTGCTTTACAATTTAATACTAAAACAAACAGAAGGTGCAGAAGATATCCAGGAGTCGATTACTAAGATAAGCTTCTTTTATTTTCCCTCAGGACAAATAGAAGAAGCTTATCTTAGTAAGACATACCGCTATATATATTTCCCATGGAAGGTTCACAGACATGGGCTTTTTAAAAATGATGATTATTATTATGAACTACAAAATTCATAATTCAGTATTCTGGGAGTTCCATCTGACAGATCCACACCTACAGACACTTAAATGTGGCTCACCTAGGCAAGAGGACTAACTAGGAACACTTTGAGGTTTATGTAGGGCTACATCTTTTTTAGTATTTTGTAAATGTATAGTTTAATTTTTTTAAATTAATTTTGAACCTTAAGGTTTTAATTTCTGAATTTGTAGGGGTATAGTGAGATTGTTTAGTTTGTTTTGCACTCATGTATAATCTTTTTCTTTTTTGTAAGCCGCCTAGAGTCAGGTTCACCTGATTGGGGCGGGATAATAAATCTAAATAAATAAATAAATAAATAAATAAATAAATAAATAGGTAAAGGTAAGTCATATCCAACTCTAGGGGGTTAGTGCTTGTCTCTGTTTACAGCCCAAGAAATGTAAGATGTTTCTATAGTCAAGTGGTAGGCTCACAGAATGCTATTACTTTTCCCGCTGAAGTGGTACCTATTTATATACTTGCAGTTTCTTGCTTTTGAACTGCTGCTCTGTTTCCCGAAAATAGGACCTCCTCCTATAGTAAGGCACCCCCCTATTTTTCCCCACCTCGGAAATATAAGCCCCCCCCCCCCGAAAATAAGGCACTCACATAAATCTTGCCCTGGCGATCCGCTGTATCAGCAATAAATGTGTACTGTATTCTTCTTCGTCATGGAAAAATAAGACATCCCCTGAAAATAAGACCTTGTGCATATTTTGGAGTTTTAAAAAATATAAGACATTGTCTTATTTTCGGGAAAACACGGTAGGTTGACAGGAGCTGGGACAGAGATGGGAGATCATTCTGTCATGCAACATTTGGGTCTTGAACTCTTGGCCTGCCAACCTTCCAGTCGTCCAGTTCAGCTTCTTAACCACTAAGCCACTGCAGTCCCTTATGTAGGCCTAGTTCTGCCAAAATTTGCTGCCCCTGCACAACCTGTGAGCTTCCTTTTTGTGCAGAAAGCCAGGGCCCGGGGGAATATTGGAAGGCTTTAAGCACTGCTACCTTCTATTTCCAGCTGCTTTCCTTTCCATTAAGTGTTTTCACTCGGTGTATAATACTACGTATATTGTTTTGCTCTTTAGTTTAAGCAAGGAAAGATAGTATGAAGTTTCAGTCCAGAATTTGCAGTTCCAAAATAATTTTAAGTGCTGCTGATCGATTAAAAAAATGAAAGTACTGTACAGTGGTTTGATTTGAGTGCCCTGCAAGGGAAAAAAGGGGGTGGGCAGAGCGATGGTAAATGCACAGTATGCGACTGAAAACCAGGCTTAGCTAGGATAAAAGGATCAGGAGGAGCAAGCACTTAGGGGTATGTAAAGCTGAGCCCTGCCAAAAGATCTCCCGTGAGGATTTACTGATGATCCTTTGTGTATTTGGTACCAAACTATTCAGTAATCTGTGAACTCCAACCAAGCTCCTGCATGAGGGTCCTGTTAATAGCCTCAGTACGAAAGCTAGAGTAGCTTTTTCCAACCTACTACCCTCAAAACACATTATGTTACAATTGATCGGATGTAAATAGAGTTGAGTGTTAGTGCCGGAAAGACATGAATGAGAACATCTTTCCAATGTTTGAGAAATCAGCTTTCAAAGGAATCTTCTATTTAGATCCTGAAAACCACTTGCAATGCACAGCAACCAAATCTGAAGATTATATGAGGTGAGTAAACTTCTGCCATGCAACGAAAGATGCTCTCAACATTAAGGATTTCCCTTTTCCAATCATGGGCTATTTAAAATTTGTCTCAAGTTGTTTAGAAGAAGGATGGGATATGAATGTAATAGATAAATCAATTGAGTTTAGTACTGTAAATTTATTCCTTATATGGACTTTAATTTCCTTAGGAATGTTGTTTAAATTATATTTTGGAACTGTGATTATTTTAAAGTTCTTTTTCAGCTTTAGTCTAATGTTGGGTTAGATAATTCAGTCTGCTCCTTGTCTTGTTTTGGCAACAGCATACAGCCTTTCCAGAAGAGTAGCGTGCCTTGGCGGGGCCCTGTATAAAAATTTGTTTGGGGGCCCTTAGGAAGGGTAAAGATTTGTTTTGCTTACGCACGTTGGGGGCCCCCGTGGCCCGGGGCCCCCGTATAATTGATACGGCAGATACGGCGGTAGCTACGCCTCTGAGCCTTTCCCTTTCCTGCTTCCAATTATGTGGTCTACTTGATTTCTCTAGCAATGTGCTGTATAGCCATCCATTTGGTTGTTTGAAGCATGCATTTGCAATAGACATATTGTTGACGCCACAGAACTCAATAATTAAAGCAGAACTCCTGCTTTATTTCTGACCCATAGGCCAAACTTTCCAACATTTAATTCTGTTCTGTTCACTACTTTTGCATTCCAGTCACCTATAATTATGTCTTGTTATCCTCTAATATGCTTGCATAAAAGCTTTCAATTTCCTCTTCTTCACTATCAGTAGTTGGATAGGCTTGCATGATGACTTTGTGGATATTATTCATTCAAACCATGTATTAGCCTCTAACTGCTTATACTATATCTTGCCTCAGTATTAGACAGCCCAGACAGACTGTCATTTCCAGAGTAGAATACAGTACTTTGTAGTTGACTAATTAAAAAATCCTGTTCCATTCCATTTTAGTTCACCGACACCAAGCACTGCAATGTTCCTATGCACTATTGCTTTACGGTTTCCAGGTAACCTTAACTTATAATTTTCATGATCCAGTTGTATGTGTTGTGCTGCATTGGACTTTACTTTCACTCCTGTGCATGCCAGCTACTACCTGTCCTTTCATGGATCCAGGACACAGTGTGGTCTTGGTTTTCCTCATTTCTGAAGGGCCGGACCCAGTCAGTGTGGTTGGGGAGCGAGAGGTCCAGCCCTAGGATCCTCCAATATGGGGTGCCCCAGGACTTGATGCTCTCGCCTCTCCTATTTAATCTACATGAAGCCTCTTGGGGAGATCATCCATTCTCACGGGGTGAGGTATCATCAATATGCAGATGATACTTAGCTATACATCTTGGCCCGTAGTGATCCAAGCGATGCAGTTGAAGTCCTATCCAGGTGTCTGGAGGCTTTCAGGGTCTGGATGGGGGACAATGGGCTACAACTGAATCCTGGCAGGACTGAGTGGCTGTGGATTATGGGACCTGCGTTATCCCAGGGGCTACCATCTTTGGAGCTGGATGGTGTTTTTTTGCTACAGACAGACCTGGTGCATAATTTGGGGGTCCTCCTGGACTCACAACTCCTGCTTGTTGAGGAGGAGGCAGTTGTGGCTAGGAGGGCTTTTGCACAACTTCGTGTCATTCACCAATTACGTCCGCTCCTGGACTAGGACTACTTGCTTACGGTCACACACACTCTGGTCACTTCCAGACTGGTCTGGATGATTGTAATGTGCTCTACATGGGGCTGCCCTTGACTATTCGGAGGCTGCAGCTGGTTCAGAATGCAGCTGCCTGTGTAGTGATGGAGTGCGGGTGTTGTGCCCGTGCCTCACCCCTGCTACAGGAGCTGCATTGGTTGCCAGTGTGCCTCCAGGTACAATTCAAGGTGCTGGTAATTATCTTTAAAGCCCTACATGGTAGTGGGCCAGGACCATGTCAACCCAAGGACATCTGCCCGTCCCACTAGAGCGGACCGGAGGGGCTCTTTAAAAATACCGACTGCTAGAGCGGCTCACCTCTCTAGCACTAGAAGAGGAGCCTTTTCGGTATCCGCTCCGGCCCTATGGAACCTCCTGCCAGTTGAACTGCGTCTCCAGACAGAGCTGCTGTCCTTCAGGAAAGAGCTGAAAACCTGGCTTGCAGGGCAGGTGTGGGGAGGTGGAGAGGAAGCAACAACCTCCCCAGCTCATTTAGTGGAGGATCACTCATGCTTTTAATAGTTTTTAACTAGATTTTTAATTGGTGCGGGTGGGAGGTAGTTTTTCAGTGTTTTTAGGAATTTTAAGGGTTTCTAGTTTAAACGTTGGGGATTTTATGTACACCGCCCAGAATCTCATGTTGATTGGAGTGGTTATACAAATTGAATAAATAAATAAATAAATAAATAAATAAATAAATAAATAAAATTCAGTTACCTCATTAGTGGCAGAGATATTTGTAACTGTTCTTTGCTCTTTCTCAGTATCTGATTGAGTGTTTCCTGCCCTTAGAATGTCAACATTTGATATTTTCTTTATTTCATTTTGGTATGTCTCTTTATAGGTTTTTCTTGGTAAGTTCAGGAGAGTTTTACCATTGTCACCATTTTAATGAAAATTAGATTGAGTGTCCCTGCCATTGCCTCCTCTGCCTCCTCTGCTCCTGCTGCTGCCCTATAGATGTTGCCACCATCAGCTTTCGAATTATCCAGTCTCATGGGGGTAGCTTAGAGCAGTGATGGCCAACCTTGGTACTCCAGATGTTCTTGAACTTCAATTTCCAGAAGTCTTGATCAGCTGGCATGTTGACTTGGGCTTCTGGGAACTGATGTCCAAAAACACCTAGAATGCCAAGGTTGTCCATCACTGGCTTAGAGCAAGGCTCCTCTTGGAGTTCTGCTGGAAACTCCACACCTGCATCTTCATGGCACCAGGACTCCTCCTGTGATGGTAAGTGCACACTTTGTGCTGTACAGAGTTGCTGCCTCTGGCAGGTCTGCTCTCTTTAAATGTTTACCTATAAGGGCAAGAGCCAGAAAATTCAAGGAGGAAGCTCAATCAGATGCCATATGTTTCAGATCCCACTCCCTTCCAGCCTCTAGCAGGTATGCTCTCTTTAAAGAAAGACAAAATATGAAAAGTCCAGAGCTGCCACGGTGAATTTGCCTTTCATGTTTTCTGACAGTATCAAAATGTTTTCTTTGTTTCTGTTTTCCCTAATCCGTCAATTGTCATCTCCTTTCCCTGCTGACACCCTTGATTCTCAAAACCTTTCTGAGCCCTGGAGAAAGCATATGTTTGGTTTTGTTTCTCTGGCTGTTGGTATCTGGTTGGTTTACTGTCTACTTTTCCTTTCATAAGATGGACCTGTTGCTGTTATTCAGTCACACAGTTGAGTCCAACCCTTTACAACCCCATGGGTCACAGAACACCCAGCTCCTCTGTCATCCTCTGGAGTCTGCCCAGATTTATGCCCAGCAATGCTGTCTAGCCTCTGTGACATCCTCTGCTGCCACTTTCTCCTTTTGCCTTCAATCTTTCCGAGCATCAGGGCCTTCTCCAGTGAGTCCTCTTTTCTTATTTGATGGCCAAAGTATTTGAGCTTCAGCTTCAGGATTTGTCCTTCTAAGGAGCAGTCAGGGTTGATTTCCTTCTGAATTGACTGGTTTGCTCTCCTTGCAGTCTGGGTGACACTCAAAAGTCTTCCCCAGCTCCACAGTTCAAAGACATAACGGTATATTTTTCTGAGCTCAGTATTCCTTGTGCTCAGTAATACTTATGGTCTCACAGATAAACATCCCCTCCATGGATTATTGCCATGGTGAGGGGCATGTGTGGTTCAATAAAGCTATGGGCTATGCCTGAGGTGGCCAACCTTGGCACTCCAGCTGTTCTTGGGCTTCAATTACCAGAAGCCCAAGTTAGCATACCTGCTGATCAGGGCTTCTGGGAAATGAAGTTCAAGAACATCTGGAGTGCCAAGGTTGACCACCACAGGGCTATGCTGTCTAGGACCACTCAAGATGGACAGACCATAGCAGAAAATGCAAACTAAACACAGTCCACTGGGAAAAGAACTGGCAACCCACTCCAGTATCCTTGCCAAGAAACCCCCATGGACCAAGATGGGCCTATCTTGAATTAAAATAATCCCAGAACAACTATCTACATTTGAATATAAAATGTAAAGAAAGAAGCACTTTGCAGAAAGGTCATCAGGGCTTAACTGATGAAAACAGGCTTGCCTCGGACATTTTGATACCTGGGATAGAACACCAAATGCTACGGTTCTCACTTCTTCATCTCTACCAAGAAAAATGCCCTAAACTTGCCAAGCTATTATGACATATAAGCAAGAAAACCCCACTAGTATCTCCCTTTACTCCAGGCACCAAAAATACAATAATTAAAAAAGTACATAACTAATGATTTAACAGTAGTCTAGAACAACTCTCTCTAGTTCAGTACAAAATACACTCATGATGACCAAAATCTGCTGCCTGTGGCATCTATCTCATGCTGCCTAAAGACAAGGCCAGCCCTGACTGGAAGGAAATTATGAGTGACAGTAATCATTACAGCTGATGTGAGGGAAATTATAAAACAAAGTGATTGAGCGGAAAACCCAAGACTGTGCCTAAGAACAAGAAAAACCAAGTTAATGATTTTATCCAATTTTCTGCCTGCCTGCCTGTCTGTCTGCCTGCCTGCCTGCCTGCCTGCCTGTCTTGTATCATAGGCAACTGGTACAAGCACCAATTTGGGTGGCTTACAAATAATGAATGATCCAACACAGAGAAAAGGATCATAGATAACATCAAATAGATAATATCAAACAACCATTACATAAATAAAATCATAGATATTAATATGCTACCTACCAAGATGGCATCCAAGTGAATCAACAAACCCTACCTATAATATACAATCAACATCCTCTTATTCAGCACTGACTAAACTCAGTTAAACCAAAGCAAATAAGGGGGATACTGCAGTTGTGACATCAATTTACTAAAAAGGTGAAAGCTTGATGTAATAGGGATGTTTTAAGTTGTTTATGAAAAGCTATTAAAGTGGAAGTAGATCTGATTTCCACTGGCAATTTGTTTCATGCCACAACCTAAGAGATCTTGTTCTGGTCACAATTTTTTAAATTTCTTTAGGTGGAACAATATGCAATTTAAGAGCTTGAGCGCTCCAGGTCCAATTTCTGAAGAAGTGGCGCTTCTGCAGATAGTGTGTTCCTAAACCATTAAGGGATTTATACATTAACATCATAAACTTGGCACGGAATACAACAGGTAACCAATGCAGGCTAGCTAAGACCAGGGTGATACAGTCAAAACAACCAACACCAGTAACCAATCTAGCCACTGCATTTTGTAACTGCCGAAACCTCCTTACCAGCCTCAAGGGTAGCCCTATGTAGAAAGCATTACTGTAATTTATTCAGTCCTTTAAAAATTCACCCTTCCTATATGTAGGCTTGTTCTGTGGGTATAAACAGGATCTGCTCAAAACAGCTAGCTGTGGGAAGTGTCACAGCACAGAGTAATCCTCTTTCAAGTCAAGGCTCATAACACCCAAGGCTAGTCACGTTATCTTGATACATGAGGCAGAAAATCCATCATAGCCTTCTCACCTTCTCTAGCAGGAAGAAGACAACAATAACAGATTAAATGGCAAACATTTTCCTTTCCTTACATAACAGATTCTAATCAGCTACTGAGGCAACCACCTCACCTTGACTAATGTTAGAGCCACCCCTAGTGAGATGTTCTCCATCACTTATAAAAGGAAAAGTAAACAGTAAAGCAACCTGATGCCAACAGCCAGAGAAGCAAAACAAAGCATACAAAGCATACACTTTTTCCTGGGCTCAGAAAGGTTTTGAGATCAAGGGTGTGAGCAGGGGAAGGAGACGAGAGTTGACAGTTTGGGGAAAACAGAAACGAAAAGAACATTTTGACACTGTCAGAAAACATGAAAGGCAGGTTCATAGGGGCAGCTCTGGGCTTTTGGGTTTTTATGTTTCTCTTAAATATTTCAGGAAGGGGAAGGAAGGAAGGTGGATGAGTGTGTTGGAGAAAGGATAATTTGAAAAAATGTTTTTGTTTTTTTGAAGGAGAAAAGAGAGAGTTGTTCAGATGAAGAGCCCCACAAGTTGGCCAAGGGGAGAGGGTCACCCAGGGAGCAGAACTCCCTGTTTCAACTTCTGCAGAAAGCCCAACCATTTCCTTTCCTCTGAAAAGAGAAGCAAATCCTTGCTTACTATATTGGCAGTTAGGCAGTGATGGGATGTAACAGGTTCTCACCAGTTTGCCAGAACCGGTAGTAACTTTCCCCAGTGTCCCAGAGAACCGGTAGCAGCTTTTGGGGGGAACCACCTTCGGGGCTTACCTTTTCACTTGGTGTGCATGCATGCCTACAGTGCTTGGCACGTATGCTGTCCTTGTGTTGTGGGTGGGTGGGTTGAGGTGTGTGTGTGTGTGTGCTTATTTTTATTTTTTATTTTATTATTTTTTTCTTTGGCTCCGCCCATGTCATGACATCATGATGTTAGCTCCGCCCACACTGTGATGACATCACGGTGGGGTAGTAAAATTTTTGACATCCCACCACTGCAGTTAGGGCCTCATCTGGTAGATACAATCTGCTTTTGGTTTTCTGCTGTTCTCTTCTTTTTCCATTCTCATGGCCATAAAAACATAAGACTTAGTTGCAATTATAGTTATTCAAATTAAGCCTGGCAGTATAGCATTTTGCCATAAAGACATTTTTCAACTTGTTCCCCCTCACACAGAACTCCTTCCTCAGAAGTTCCTCTTAGAGCTCTGACCAAAATGTACTGAAAATAACCCCAAAAGGGGCTCACAAAATGATGTGAGGGGAAAAAACTCACAATGGAGGGCCCATTTTCTGAAGAACACACATGGCTTTACATGGGTTGTGTTGTGTGGAATTGCAGCTGCCATTCAGCCAAGGACAATCCAAATGAGACCCTTAAGGACTTAAACACTCTCCCCTTCATGCCTCCCTGCCTCTCAAGGTGCCATTTTGGATTAGTCCGTGGAAGCAAGATGTTGCACTTTCATAGGCAGTGGCAGTTGGTGTTCACTTTGGTGGGGCAGAAAGTATACCGACCACTCTGGTGGCCAGAGATTGGGCTGAGGGCCTGCCAATACCTCCCTCTTTCTCTCCATCCTCACAAGAGTTTGGGGAGAGCTAAGGGTGCAGCAGGAAGAAAGTACAGACTTGGCCCTAATTCCCCATCTGCAATAAGGAGACAGGAAGAAAAGGACTGGCTGAATAACCTATGCTTGAGTTGCAGGGGGAACGGGAGAGGGGAGCAGATTCCCCATTCATCCCAATGGATTGGCTGCCTTTGCTAGGGTACACAGAAAGAGACTCCACAAAGATTATGGTATTTCTGAACTACAATCAGGCATACCCAGTGGTGGGATGTCAAAATTTTTACTAACCCACCGTGATGTCTTCACATTGTGGGCGGAGCTAACATCATGATGTCATGACATCATGGGTGGAGCTAACGTCATGACGTTGGGGGTGGGGCGAAATAAAAATATTAAAAAATATATTAAAAAATAAAATTAAAATAAGCACACACACACTCAAAAAAACCCACCCACCCACCCACCCACAATACAAACCTGTAAATAAATAAAATAAATAAATAAAAGAAAAAATACATTGAAATATACCCACCCACCCCAAACACAAATCAACCAGAGCTTTTAAACCGGAGCTTAAAGCTTATTCTGCCTAATTTTTCTCACACTAGGTCAGATGGAAGGAACTCACCACAAGATGGCTTCATTTTGGCACTTTTCGACTTTTCAACAGTTAAAGAAGTTAGGTACTTAGTCTTTACCTAACCAGTCCTCTAGGATAATATGCCTTAATGTAAATGTAAAACAGCTGTACCTCCTTAAGGGTTCTCCAATTGGAACAGCAATTGGAACAGCACAGGTGTAGCTTATTGATGAGGTAATTCCAAGACTTTGCTTAAAAACCCCAAGCCAGGCCGCTAGGCCTGCCGGCTGCCAGGCCTTTTTAGGAACTGTGGTAGTACGTCAATATAGGTAAAGGTATTAAATACACATTAAAATATGGTACACACAGACACACCACATCCAAAGGTGAGTCACTTACCCTGGGGAGCAGGCTATAGGGAGCTTCAGGCTAGCAGCTTCTCTTCCGCTTGGGAGGAGAGCAAGAAGGCTGTGCATACACGCCAAGCACTGTAGGCATGCACACCAAGTGCTTGGCACACGTGCGCAGTGGGGGAAACCAGTGAAAAGGTAAGCCCCAAAAGTGGTTCCCCCCAAAAGCTGCTACCGGTTCTCCGGGACACTGGGAAAAGTTACTACCAGTTCTGGCGAACTGGTGATAACCTGTTACATCCCATCACTGGGCATACCCCAGGCACCCATAACCTTGTTGTGCCAGCTAATCTTTCTTGCACTAGGTCAGGTGAAAGGAACTGCAAAATGAATTCTTTTTTTAGCAGTTTAAAGTCTGACCTAGGCATGGAAGGAGAAGAAGCAACAGCTTTCTTTGCTTCCAGAGTTCCAGCTTTCAAAAGAGACATACAGGTACTGAGGGAGAAATATATATAGTACTATAATGTACAGTATTTAAAAGTCCTGCACAGAAATGTCATTATGGTACAGTGTTGTCAACAGCCATCCACACCATCCACAGTTTAGAGAATCTAATAACACAAATCTTTCTCCAAAGTGACAGCCAGTTTCTTCAGCAATTCAATAGCACAGGCAACCACATCCCTTTTGCAAACACACATGTGCCCCAGAAACATTGGCTTCTTTGTTTACTGGCCCTTGCCACTTTCAAGAGCAGATCCAATATGACATCAATTTGTTTTAAAGGCACTCTAAGCTTTGGTATCAGAAGCTTTCCTGGAAAGATGTACATCTGCTAGGAAGTGAAATAGGCTTTGGTTTTCATGAGTTGAGGACTGGCCAGGTAGCTCCTCCACCCCAACAGTTAATTAAGTCCTATCGATCTGGTCAGAGTATGCTAGGAGCACAGAGCAAGTCCGGTGCAGGAAGGAAATGTAACAAATGATTCATCTACCCAGAGCCAAGCCATGACATTCTGCCTCTTGAGGCCATGTGTAAGGTGGCACCCACCATGCTTTTCATATTGAAATGCTGACCAACGGGTAGCTGAAATATTGGCAATGGAATGGCACCCTTCATCACACCTTAAGGAAGCAGGTCACCAGAAGTGAAAGTAAAACATGCCCACACATGCACATAACACTTCCGTAAATGCAGTGGTGGGATGTCAAAAATTTTACTACCCCACCGTGATGTCATCACAGTGTGGGTGGAGTTAATGTCATGATGTCATGACATCTTGGCCAGAGCACACGTCATGATGTTGTGGGCGGGGCCAAAGAAAAAATAAAAGAAAATAAAATAAGAAAAGAAAAAGCACACACACACCTCGACCCACCCACCCACCCACCCACAACACAAACAGCAATTGGAACAGCACAGGTGTAGCTTATTGATGAAGTAACTCCAAGACTTTGCTTAAAAACCCCAAGCCAGGCCGCCAGGTCTTTTTAGGAACTGTGGTAGTACATCAATATAGGTAAAGGTATTAGATACACATTAAAATACACACAGACACATCACATCCAAAGGTGAGTCACTTACCCTGGGGAGCAGGCTATAGGGAGCTTCAGGCTAGCAGTTTCTCTTCCTCCTCCCCACTTGGGAGGACAGCAAGGAGGCCGTGCATATGCGCCAAGCACTGTAGGCATGCATGCACACCAAGTGCCTGGCACACATGCACAGTGGGGGAACCAGTGAAAAGGTAAGCCCCAAAGGTGGTTCCCCCATAAAAGCTGCTACAGGTTCTCCAGGACACTGGGGAAAGTTACTACCGGTTCTGGTGAACTGGTGAGAACCTGTTACATCCCATCACTGTGTAAATGCGCCCACGGCTGCCGTAAAAGTGTTTACAACAGCTGCTGACCTTTTACGTCAGTGTTTTCCACATGTGCGGGTGCATTTTACTCCTGCTTCCAGGAGTAGCAAGGGAGCTGTGGGCCGTAGTTTGGACACCTCTGTCATAAACCAAAGGAACTGAAGAATGAATAGTTTGTTCTGGTGGTCAGTGACTCCCCAGGGTGTCAAACATTACAGAAATGCTAATGACTGCAGTTCCCCCCCCCCCCCACTTGAGCTATATAGCCTGCCGTTGATTCCAACCCTGCCTGCAAGGGATCCTGCCAAGCCCCTCTTTGACAATACAGGCAGAGCAGAAGCAGGTGTCACTATCAGTGGAAACTGCAACCAGACCTACTCTATCTTCTTTAGCATCAAATGAGGTACTGGGCAAGTTTATGCTGCTTTCACACCATCAATCCCTTTCTTATACCTGTCATATGTAATATTGATGATAGTCTAAAAATATAAATATCTTGGATAAATACTAGCCCCTGGTTTTGTCCTGCTCATTTATCACCTCCCCCCCCCTCCTTCTTGTCAGGGTGCCCATGTAGTTAACAGCTATATAACAGGCGGATATTCAACTGGTGAAACGTCTGTTTTTTCGCTGAATATTTACATTGTCTTTGAATGTTGCTTGTTCATATTGATGTTGTAGCAGTGGTGGGATGTCAAAAATTTTACTACCTCACCGTGATGTCATCACAGTGTGGGCGGAGCTAACGTCATGATGTCATGATATGGGCGGGGCCAAAGATTTTTTTAAAAAATAAAATAAAATAAAAATAAGCACACACACACCCTTGAACCCACCCACAACACAAACCTGTAAATAAATTAAATAAATAAATAAAATAAAAATTACATTAAAATATACCCACCCACCCACCCCAAACATAAATCTGTATTTACGGTACTGGGTAGTATGTCAATATAGGTAAAGGTAAAGGTATTAAATGCACATTAAAATACACACAGACACACCACATCCAAAGGTGAGTCACTTACCCTGGGGAGCAGGCTATTGGAAGCTTCAGGCTAGCAGCTTCTCTTCCTCCTCCCCGCTAGGGAGGACAGCAAGGAGGCTGTGCATACATGCTAAGCCCTGTTGGCGTGCATGCACACCAAGTGCTTGGCTCGCATGCGCAGTGGGGGAACCAGTGAAAAGGTAAGCCCTGAAGGTGGTTCCCCCCAAAAGCTGCTACCAGTTCTCTGGGACACTAAGAAAAGTTACTACCGGTTCTGGCGAACTGGTGAGAACCTATTACATCCCATCACTGTGTTGTAGCATTTTAAGCAAGTATTTTTAATCTGTTCTTTTAGATATTTGTGATTTTGATATCTATAACTTGTGATTATAACTGTCTATGCAATTTTCAAGCTTCCCCGTGAGGAACAGTAGGAAATTGATTGATCGAGATAGGTGAGGTAGTGGTAGAGAACATTTTCTTTTAGGGAATTTCTACCAGTCAGACAACAACCGATATTTTGATAGTGATTTTTAAAAACTTGCTGATATTTGTTGTAGGTCTCTCACATATTTTCTCCTCTTCTGACAGTGATAAATGAGAGTCACAGATCTTAGAACAGTGCAGGAGAAACTTGAACTAGTTTGGAAGCAAGCATTAATCCCTCTACCAGCCCTTTCATTCAAATACACCAGGGATAAATGAGTTATGCCCTTCCAGATTAACAGAAACTCTTGCTTGTATCATTTCTGCCCATTGGTTATGTTGACTGGGACTGAAAGGAAATAGAGGGCTGAAAAATCCACTTTGCTACACCGAACTAGACTTCTTTGCTACTAGCCTTAGGTAAAGGGTAAAGGTCACCCTTGCTCAAAAGCCATTAGTATCCGACTCTAGAGTTCAGTGCTCATCTTTGTATATAGCCAAAAAGCCAGCGCTGTCTGCATATGCAGACATTTCCTTAGACATGTGGCAGGCATGACTAGACACCAGAGGGCATGGAAGGCTATTATATTTCCCACTGAATCTGTACCTATTCATCTACTTGCAATTTCTTGCTTTCGAACTGCTAGGTTGGCAGGAGCTGGGACAGAGATGGGAGCTCACTCTGTCGTGCAGCACTCAGGTCTGGAATTGCTGACTTGCCAACCTTCTGGTTGTCAAGTTCAGTGTCTTAACCACTAAGATACCGCAGTCCCATGCTACTACCCTTACTGCTGAATGATTTATCTACTTGCATTTGCTCTCCCGTCATCTATTCCTTCCTCTTTTGGCTTTAATTTTCTCCACATAAAACTGCCCTTTCACATTGCCTCTTCGCTTCTACCACAGCCTCTTCTCCCAAGTAACCTTTCTCGCTTGCATCATCCCTCTTTGCTCTTCCCAAATCCAAAGTGGCAGCTGTGATTTATAGGCTACCACTCAGAGACAGGGTTTTAATCTTTGTTTATTTGAAAAACAAGAGTATTAATGGAAAGCAAGAGGATTCCAAACTCCAGCACAGCAGGTGGAGGGAAAGAGGCCAGAGGACATGCCAGAACAAGGGAAGGAGGGTGGGAAGAAGCCATGATTGATGTAGGATATTGGTGGTGATAAATGGATTTCAGAGAGTTCCTGCCAGCAAGGCTGTGACCTGTTGCTCCAATGAACAGTGTGTTGGGGACATCATGGGTGCTTTTCAAACTCTCCTTCATAACAATGTAATGTTTTTCATGTCAGCTGGAGTTAAAGAGGTAGAGAAAACAATGTTGCAATGCATTTAAGTCCCATATTCAACCCATCCACAAACACACATGTCTAGGGAAAGGATTGGTGTGCTGGTACTCCTAGAGGTATTGGAATACAACTCCCATACATCTCAACCAGCATCAGGGGCGTAGCTACCGCCGTATCTGCCGTATCAATTATACAGGGGCCCTGGGCCACAGGGCCCCCCAACGTGCGTAAGCAAAAATTAATAAAAACTTCCCAAATTTTTGTTTATTTCACAAATGACAAAAGTCAAAAAAAGCAATTTCTTTTTTTCCCCACATAAAGCGTGCGTTCAAAAGTTGGCAACACCCTACATCGGTTATTTATTATTTATTAATTGTATTTATTATCCCGCCCCAATCGGGTAAACCCGACTCTGGGCGGCTTACAGCATGAATTAAAATCACAGGTTAAAACTAGTATAATAGTTATGTTTAAAACCATAAAAAATTCATAAGAAAAATTAAAATTAAAATAGCGCACCGCTAAAAACCGGAGCAGGAAGAGGTGGCAGTCCCCTAAACCAACCAGCCTACATGGGATCCCACGTTACTGGGTCCCCATACATGTTCCACGAGCCAGGTCTTTAGGCCTCGACGGAAAGACAGGAGATCTGTGGGATTTCCCCGTTTAAGTCATTTACTTCAACGGGGGAATCCCAAAATAATTGATGTACATACGATACGATGATAAACCACGGACGGAGAGCAGTGTTTATTGATGCGTTTCATTTAATTGTGCATTACATTGTAATACAATACAAACAATTGTTCTTCTGGTTTAGTAGTATTAGTAGCGATTTGTAAAAAAACAATGAGTGAAAGGAAAAGAGATTATCCCAGCGGAGCTACGAAAAGAAAAAGTAAACAGAAAAGGGAGGAGGTCATTAAAAAAGTGCCCAAAATTTCCTCATTTTTTCAGACATCAGCTCCTGTGAGTGATTTAGATTGCAAAGGTAAGAGGCAGAAACTTTAGAAAAACTAAAGTCATCATCAGCTATACAGTAATACCTCATATAACATTAGTATCGAATAACACGAAAATCGCATAACATCAAGGAATCTGGGGGGAAGAATTGCATCAGATAACATTAAGATCCTACGGGATGCTTCAGATAACAACCGCGAAAGCCTGTGTAGTTACAATGTATCTCTATGGATCCCATAGAGGATCAGATAACACTAAAAATCATATAACACCAAGACTTGTGGAACCAGGTTTTAGTGTTATATGAGGTTTTACTGTAAATGATTTAATAAATCAGTTTGCCGAAAAAAAGGAGAGTGTACATTTAATTTGAATTGTTTGGAAATTTTGGAAAAAGTGACAGATAGATAATTATGATGAATAAATATTTCTTTTAATTTTATGCATTTTTTTTTCTTTTGTGAGAAATCTTTACCCTTCCTAAGGGCCCCCAAACAAATTTTTATACGGGGCCCTGCCAAGGCACGCTACGCTTCTGACCAGCATGGTCAACAATAAAAAAATTCTGGAGGTAGTAACCTCAGCCTTTCCTACCACAGCCTGTGATTTGGACCCATGCCCTGCCTGGCTAGTTAAAGCATCAAAGGTGGTGGCAGGTGGTTGGGTTGAGAAAATTATAAATTCATCATTGGAGGAGGGGTCTTGCCCAGCACCATTAAAACATGCTTTGGTGCGCCCCCTCCTAAAAAAACATCTCTCGACCCCAAGGTAATTTCGAACTACCGCCCAGTATCTAATCTACCCTTTCTGGCTAAGGTGCTGGAAAAGGCTGTGGCACAGCAGTTAAAGGAAGTTCTGGATGAAGCGGATTATCTGGACCCTTTTCAGTCAGGATTCAGGCCCGGATATGGTACGGAAACTGCACTGGTCGCTTTGGTGGATGATCTCTGGAGAGAGCGGGATGGAGGCCATCCGACCATCCTTGCTCTTCTCGATCTCTCAGCGGCCTTCGATACCGTGGATCACAACATTCTCTTGGGAAGGCTCCAAGGATTGGGGATCCAGGGCACTGTGTTGGCCTGGTTTTCCTCATTTCTGAGGGGCAGGACCCAGACGGTATGTCTGGAGAATGAGAGGTCCAGCCCTAGGCTCCTCCAATATGGGGTGCCTCAGGGCTCGGTACTCTCACCTCTCCTGTTTAACATCTATATGAAGCCGCTGGGTGAGATCATCCGTTCCCACGGGGTAAGGTACCATCAATATGCTGATGATACCCAACTGTACATCTCAGCCCGTGGGGACCCAAGCGGTGCAGTAGAAGTCCTCTCCAGGTGCCTGGAGGCTGTCAGGGTCTGGATGGGGGAAAACGGGCTACAGCTGAATCCCGGCAAGACTGAGTGGCCCTGTGAGGGGCCCTGTGTTATCCCGGGAGCTTCCAGCTTTGGTTCTGGATGGGGCAGTTTTGCCCCAGACAGATCCGGTGCGTAATCTGGGGGTCCTCCTGGACTCACGACTACTGTTCGAAGAACAGGTGGCAGGCGTGGCCAGGAGGGTTTTTGCACAACTTCGTGTAATATACCAGTTACGCCCACTCCTGGATCGGGACTCCTTGCTCAGGGTCACACATGCACTGGTCACCTCCAGACTTGATTATTGTAATGCGCTCTACATGGGGCTGCCCTTGGTGACCATTCGGAAACTCCAGCTGGCCCAGAATGCGGCTGCTCGGGTAGTGATGGGGTGCGGGCGTTACGCTCGTGCCTCACCACTGCTTCGACGGCTGCACTGGTTGCCAGTATGTCTCCGGGTGCAATTCAAGGTGCTGGTCTTTACCTTTAAAGCCCTATATGGTAGTGGGCCAGGATACCTCAGAGACCGCGTCACCCCAAGAACGTCTGTCCGTCCCACCAGGGCGGATCGGAGAGGCTCCCTTGCAATTCCATCAGCTAGAGAGGCTCGCCTCTCTAGCACCAGAAGGAGGGCCTTCTCCGTGACCGCCCCAGCCCTGTGGAACCTCCTGCCTATCGATCTACGTCAACAAACAGAGCTCCTGCCCTTCCGGAAAGGTCTTAAAACCTGGCTGGCAGGACAAGTTTGGGGATCCGGAAATACCGGATCTCATGTTGGGTGGCTTATCAGATGAGTCAGCCACCCGCTGTTCTTACCTTCCTACCCTGGTTCTGTTTTTAATAATTGCATAATTTTATAACTTGGAAATATTTAATTTCTTTTAGCTTGACTTTTAATTATTGTATTGGTTTATATTTTAACTGTGGGTGGGCTATCGTATATTGATTTGTGGTTTTATATTGAGTTGTGGTTTAGCTATGTATTTTTAAATTGTGTATGTAGGCCGCCCAGAGTTGGGTTTTTGACCCGATTGGGCGGGATAATAAGTCGAAGGAAATAAATAAATAAATAAATATTCTGCCAAAGAACCTGGGTCCAACAGTGACAGTGTGCTGGAATATAGAAAAATATAAAACCAAAGAGACTCCATCTTTGCCCTCTTAATAACCTAGAAAGTGGTGTGACTGTGATTCAGTTAAAACTTGCCTGCCTGTTGTTCAGGCTGAGGCAATAAACCCTTTCCTCATTAGAATAGAGGTCTTATAAGAGTACCCAATGGTAGAGGATAGATAAGTGTGAACTTTGGCCACAAGTGTTCCATTTGAATTCCTTTGTGCATTGAACCAATCCAAAGGTGTTAAGATTCTAAGACCACCGCATGGTGAGGTGCCATGCATTTCCTGTTTACTACTGGGTATATAAACTCTGTTTTATGGACCCTTCGGGGTTCTCAGATTTGAGTAGCTATACTCTCTGTTAACCATTGTGTAAATAAAAGACCCTTGAAGCTGTACGACCTAGAATTGCTGTCCCTACGACAATTCTAGAACAATAGGAACAAAATGCCACTTATCAGAAAAGGATGTTCTGAGTGGGTTGCTTGTGGTGTCCCTTGCCAGCCAGCTGTTCTTGCCCTCTGAAGGGCCTGTTGGGTACAGCACCTGCTGGGCCACAGGCATGCACAGACAGGGGTTGAAAGGCCCAGGATGGTGAGGAGAAGATGGCAGATGGGGCCCAGCTATACAAGGAGGCAGGGAGTGGAGTGAGTGAGTGGGCAGCTAGCAGGGAGAAAGGAGCAGATGGAGGCAGATGGATGGTCAGAGGAGGAACAGGAGACAAAGGTCAGAGAATTAGAAAGCCACCATGTACGAGGATTTAACCAGTGTAGTGTTTCCCAACCTTTGGTTTTTGGACTTCAATTCCCAGAAGCCTAAGTCAAGTCTTCAAAGAAATGATCAGCCATTGTACTGACTTAGGCTTCTGGGAATTGAAGTCCCCCTGTGGGGCATGGGCCCAATGTTGGAAACCACTGATTTAGACCCTGTCCTTTGCACTAAAGGGGTGGTCGATTACATGTACATCAAAGACCTCTGGATGGGCAAAATAGGGTGGCGTATACACTCTCAAAAGAAAAGGACCTTCACCCATGTACAGACTCGGGGTAGAAAGTAATACTATCAGATCAAAAGCTAAAAAAAGAGGGTAGAACAAATCTTTGTTCTTGTTCAGTGGCACAGTCTCATAGTCCACAAAAACCTGTCCAACCCAAAATGGAACAAAAGAGTGGGACCTTGCAGACTTGTAGGGCTGACTGCAAGCCAGGCTAGCACATCCGTCTTTCTCCTTGCTCTGATTATGAGCTATTCTTTCCTGAGTTCCATGGGGCTACCCTTGTGGGAAGATCATCTGTGCTTGGGTCAAAAACCTGTCTTGCACAGGAAAGCCAAACCCTAACCACCACCACCACCACCATAATGTTTCCAACCAACTATCATTCCCATCATCCCCTTGTCTGAAATTTTTCTGCCCAATGGCAACTTGTAGTGCCAGGTGACCTTCCCTGTGGGCTACAGTTTTGACATCTTCAAGGCTGGTTGGTCTCCACTCTTTCTGCCCTTTAATATTACTGCTAACCCTTGAAGGGAAAGTTCCTCACACCTTCCAAACTTTGAGTATTTTAGCCACCATTAAGACACATAAGGTCCAATTTCATTGCCCATTTTTAGATCCCATAGGGCAAGAATATAATTTAAGAGAATATGAACATCTGCAAATATCTAAGATTCCCCCAATACAGCATTAATGAGACCATTGACTTTAAACCAAAATAAATAAATTGCTGATCAAGCCCACATCTTCCTTCTTGGATCTTAGCAGCATACACAGTAAACTGGGAGAAAGTCCTGTTTAATTTAGTTCCAAGTGGATGTGCTAAATTTCACCCCCAAAACCTCACACTTAACCTAACCCCAAGAGTGAACACTTTAGAATGGTCTTAGGTCGTGTTGATCTATATTGCAATTCTGTTGATGTCGAATCACAAGGGGCCTATTTTTGCACAGTCTGCCATTTGCTGGAAGTCATCCAGAAAAAGACAGACTGGTATTTAGGGATCTCTGTTTCTGCCTATTAGCCATCTGCATTTATATAGCTCTCTTTGGCAGGTTTAGCAAATTAGAAGTGACTGAATTAATTATGGGGTTGCACAAACATCAGAAGGAATCTATGCCTGGAAGTATGAAACAAGTTAAAGACAGTTTGTCTTACTTTGAAATGCCTGGGAAGTATAAAAGAAGGGAAATGAGCAGGAAAAACCCTCCAAGGAATCTACAGAAGGCAGAACAAATGAATGTTTCACTCAACATTAAACAACGAAGCATTAAAGATCGCATCTGAAAGCACAAGTCGGCATTTGCGACAGCTTGTGGAGGGTGGGGAGAATCCATAAATCTTCTCTGAATTTCCGCTTGGGTATGGAAATACAAAATTAATGAAGGCCTCACAGCAACTTCTCATCAGTTCCCTGGGAGAGTCTTGGATGTTGCCTCTCACAAGGGTTGCTGAGGTGTCGTCACATTTGTAAGTTGCTTAATACACCTTCTCTGAGTGTTCCTTAAATCCAGAGACACTCTTTAAAAGTAAAATGTAGTTTTCCAGAAATTATAGTTTTCTACCATACCATTTAAAAGGGACTGCAGTGGCTCAAGTGACTAAGATGCTGACTGGAAGGCAGCAGGTCAGCAGTTCGATACCCAAATACTGCAGGACAGAATGAGCTCCTGTCTTTGCCCCAGCTCCTGCCATCCTAGCAGTTCAAAAGTAAGGAACTGCAAGTAGATAAATGGGGACCACTTCTGTGAGAAGGTAAACAGCGTTCCATGCGCTCCAGTGTCTAGTCATGCCTGCCACATGACCATGGAAATGTCTGCAGAAGCAGACAGCACTGGCTCTTCG
The DNA here is from genome assembly GCA_030440675.1 of Furcifer pardalis. Lineage (NCBI taxonomy): Eukaryota > Metazoa > Chordata > Lepidosauria > Squamata > Chamaeleonidae > Furcifer > Furcifer pardalis. The sequence continues at coordinate 55,365,766 of CP126893.1, read as the reverse complement.
GCTATGAAACAGAGATGAGCACTGAACCCTAGAGTCAGATATGACTGGCTTTCGAGGAAGGGTGGCCTTTACCTTTACCTTACCATACCAATTAGATTGTGGTGGCTTAGTTGTTAAGACGCTGAATGTGATGACTGGAAGGTCAGCAGGTCAGGAGTTTGAGACCTCACAATGGAGTGAGCTCCTGTCTCTGTCCCAGCTCCTGCCAACCTTGTAGTTTAAAAGCAAGAAATTGCAAGTAGATAAATAGGTACTGCTTCGGTGGGAAGATAATCAGCATTCCGTGTGTAATTATGTCTGCTACATATCCATGGAAACGTCTGCAGAAGCAGACAGCACTGGCTCTTTGACTATAAATGGAGATGAGCCCCAAATCCTAGAGTTGGATATGATTGGCTTTCAAGCAAGAGCAAACCTTTATCCTTTTCCTTACCATACCAATCAGAAACATCAACAATTTGAGATATGCAGATGATACCACCCTAATGGCAGAAAGTGAGGAGGACCTAAAGAAGCTCCTGATTAGGTTGAAAGAAGAAAGTGCAAAAGCTGGCTTGAGACTCAATATCAAGAAAACCAAGATAATGGCAACAGGCCCTATCAGTCCCTGGAAAATAGATGGGGAAGAAGTAGAAGCAGTGACAGATTTTACTTCCTTAGGTAGGATCAAAGCTCACTGCAGATGGTGATTGCAGCCATGAAATAAAAAGGCGACTGATTCTTAGGAGGCAAGCGATGAGAAACCTGGGGAACATAGTGAAAAGTAGAGACATCACATTGAAAACAAAAATTCGCATAGTCAAAGCAATGGTATTCCCTGTGGCAATGTATGGTTGTGAGAGCTGGACCATTAGGAAAGCTGAGCGCAGAAGTATAGACGCCTTTGAGATGTGGTGTTGGAGGAGAGTTTTGAGAGTCCCCTGGACAGCGAGGAGAACAAATAGGTCAATCTTAGAAGAAATCACCCCTGACTGCTCCTTAGAAGGTCAAATAATAAAGATGAAGCTAAAGTACTTTGGACATAAAATTAGAAGAGAGGATTCACTTGAGAAAGCCTTGATGCTTGGAAGGGTCGAGGGCAAAAGAAGAAGGGGACGGCCCAAGATGAGATGGCTAGATGGTGTTGTGGAGGGAATGGTCACAGAGCTGAGCGAGTTGAGGGGGATGGTGGAGGACCGGAGTGCCTGGCGGACAGTGATCCATGGGGTCGCAGAGGGTCGGAATCGACTGTGCGACTGAACAACAACAACAAAACCAATCAGAACATGAACAAATGCAATTTGATCTGTCTTTGGAAACTGAGAAGGACTGGAACTGGTTTGCATTTGAATAACAGCCCACCAAGGGTTACCAAGGTATGTCCAGGTATGCCTAGAAATATATCCTGGCTAAAATATTGGAGAACCTCTGCCTGTCAAAGCTGACAATGGCTAAGATAAAGCTATTGAAGTAGCCTGCTTCTGATCAAAAATAGTCCAACCATTTTAGCATTTAAATTTGTTTGAATGTTATCTGTATTTCATATAAATCAATAATTTTAAATTGTGCAATGACCCTGATACAAATAAAGAAAGAATATAGAAATTTTAATCTTACATTAAAGAAGAAAAAGGATGTTGCCATGACTCATTGAGGGGATGGGTGTACTGAAAGGTTCTGGACATCAAACCTACAGTCCAGTCCTGAGCCTGGTTTGCTCTTTGAGCCTATTCAGATGTTTAAAAAAGGGCAAGGGTTAATTTGAACTGGGGAATACAGAAAATTCTAGCCCTGTTCTTTGCTTGTTACTGTCTTCAGATGGAGGACAGTCTGAAGAGAAAATAGTGTGCTACATATGAAATCTCACATCACAGTCAGAAACCTGAATTTTTTATAATCTCAAATAGTGTAGGAGAACTCTGTGCATAGCAGGTTTCCTTTTTTGACAATCCTTTTCTCAGTGGAGACAAGGAGGGGATGGTGCTAAAAGTCACTGCCTGCTCCTTCATCCAATTTAAACATTTTGGAATGCTTGAGTAGAGCATGTGCATTAGAGTACAGAGGGTTACTGATGATGGCCCACATAGCTATATCTCCACAACGGTTTCTCCATTGAGCGTTCTCACAGTGAGTTGTAGCAATGTTCGTCTCCATCAAGAGTGGGCGCTTGGTAAAGCTAATTGGTGTCACTTCCCCATTGGAGATCATGGAGACCTCAGATAAGTTGAATGGGGACTCCATGGGGAAAAGTTAAGCTGAGACAGATCAAGGAAGTTCTTAGGAAGTATCATAAATGACTTCATCATCCATAGTAACAATAAAAGTTCATGGTTCTTTGACTCTATGAGCCCTGACTCTACTACAACAGTGATCTCAGACTGAGAAAGTGTTATGTTTAGCCAGGCAAACTGCCAGCAGCGTTCCTTGTAGGTTGCTAAACAGAGAGGTTGACAAGCTGAGTGTTCACAAATCAGTCAAGGAGGGCAGCAGAAGAATCGAAGCCAGCCTCCAAAAGTCAAAAGTCAGTCACTTGCAGGGAGTGAGCTGTAAACAAAGTTGGAGATGAGCTACTCAAAATTCAAGATGTCCAAAATAAAAGATGTCCAGAACTGGTACAATGCAAATTTTCTGTTTTCTGCAAAGCCGCTCTGAGTGGGAAGACTCTTTATACTCCTGGTCCTGGTTCTTCCTCAGAGTGTCTTGCTTTCCTCTTCTTTGTCTTCTGGCTCACCAACAGTCTCTTTCTTCTCCAGTTAGTCTGGTCTCTCCTGACCTACTTCTTCTTCTGAGGAGAACTCAGCAAGTTGTATGACGTATGACCAAAGGCAATTCTTATATCCATAAAGGCAGTGGATTTAGAGAGGAGGGAAAACCTTCTAGTGATAAATTACAAGTAGTAGAAAACATCTGGATACCTTCTTACCTCCCACCAGGAACTACAGCCGTTCCTTAGAAATTCTCTCATCTCTTGGGAAATGGAGCCAGGGAGTCCTGCCCAACGAGGAAATAAAAACCTCAATCACCATCCAGGTCTGTTTTGTGTCTTTCACAGCAGCATGAACCACAGAAAGCAAAAGACAAAACCTTCCAATCTGTGGAGATACATGTGTCAGCACTTGCTAAAGTCTCACTGCATTAATAAAAGCACAGTCAGAGGCTAATTGAAAAATTGGTGAAGCAGAAGTCTAAACCGAATTGTAGGCCCGAGCTACAGTAGAGGCAATGAGGTTTATCTAAACGTTGACTTACTATTCAAGAATTAATTCAATAGCCAGAATCCCACTGGTTATTTACACACTCGTAAGAGACGATGTGGGACTTGCTGTGGATCACTGTTTCTTTACTGACCTGGTGTCATTCAAGTGCCAGGTGCTTGACCAGGGATCACACAAACACACAACTAAAATGTAATTATTATATTGCCAGTAAGCAACTTCTTTTAGACACAAGTAAATAACCAATACGAGTTAGGAGTCATTGGGTTTACAGGTAGACAGGTGTGTTGCTGCAGGGCAGTTTTCCCAACCCCAAAATTATTATTATTATTATTATTAAACTTATATGCCGCCCTACTCAGCGAAAACCGACTCAGGGCGGCTCACAACACAATCAAACACAACGCAACAATTCAATAGAACAATAAAATGTCACAACACAATGAAATATCATACATCAATAATTCAAACAATAGAATATCATAAAATACAGTACAGTAAGATAAAACCCCAATATATGTCATAAAGTTACAAAAATATTACAAAACTCATAGGAACATTACACAATCTTACAAAGAAAAAAGTTACAAAAAGGCATCCCCACCCCACTCACCCTGGATCCTACCCATTAAGCTGGTGGCCACCAACAGACTACTCCCCTTCCTTCTGTCCAAGGGAAAGGAGAAAGGCAATGTGTCCATCTGACATGTAGGTGCTGCCACAAAACCCCAGCCTAGAAAATCTCCAGATGAGTATACTATAACTACCATCCACCCCCTACCCTTAGCCAGCATGGTCAAGTGGATGATAGAAACTGTCACTTCATATATTCAGCAGGTGCCAAGCTAGGACAGGCTTTTCTAAGAAGATGGGAGTTCCCGGAGTCATGGCAGTCGTAACCTAATCAAAAGGCTTCTTCCCCTCGCAGCTCCTGACCACAGAGGAATGAAATGGGGCTTCAGGAAACCTTGCCATGCAACTGTCACAGCTTTGGAAAGATTTGTTGAGATGGGAGTAATGCCTTTTGATAACCACCAAACTGCTGGAGATATTCCTAGAATTGCATTTGGGTGGTAAACCAACACTTGGAGGGAGTTTCTCTGGTGAGTGAAATGACCTCTGAATAACAGCTGGAACACTGACCAGACCAGACACCCAGGCTGTGTCTTAGCATAGACTACTTGGGAGCCAAGTTGCAAACAACATTTGCTCTTAGGGAAGCGATCCCAAAGATTATGGGCTGTTCTTCTTGGTCTTTCAAACCTAATGAAGACAAATGAGGCACTGCTTGAATTGTGGTTAGGAGGCATAGATATTCAACTATTTCTCCTTTAGTTCACATCAAATAAGGAGGTGTTAACGAGGGTGAGACAAAATGACATCCCATTTTGTAAACAGGTACAATATAGAATTATTGTTTTTTAAGATATTTTGAGCTGGAAAACCATCCAAATCTTACTTTAAAGTGAAACCTTTATGAATACTTAACTAATCAGCACCAGAAAGGACTGTCTCCTGCATAGGTTTCACTGGAGGGAAGAACAAACAACGAATATCACTGTGTTGTTATGTATTGGGGTGGTGGGGGTCACTTATGCATGAACACCCCTCCCCCCAAAAGAGCAAACACAGCCCATGCAGTAAAAGAAAACTTAAGAGGTGACAAGATTTCAATGTGCTAATAGTTATTTATATCTGTACACACAGATAAATGTTACATTTAAATGGAAATATAATTTATCATTTCATGACTATGATGAAAAAGGAACATGGAAAAGTAACTTTTGAGTGATGACAAGCAAGCTGTCACAGATCTCAGTCAGTCCTGAGATATATGGCACACTTTGTTTTCTGCCACTTGCAAAAACTGACATGGCCATCCAAACCAGAGATGGGGGAAATTACTGTTTTGGATCACAATTTCCAAAATCAGAGCCAGCATGGCCTATGATGCTTTACTCCTGCACAACCTGGAATATTATCAAGCACATACAGTGATACCTTGCTTTACAAACACTTCAAGTAACATAATTTTCGCTTTATGAATGAAAATCCATTCAAAATAATGATTTGCTTTACGATTTCCCCCAGAATGGATTAATTGGTTTTCAATGCATTCCTATGGGAAACCATGTTTCACTTTATGAATTCTGGTTTTCAATGCATTCCTATGGGAAATTGCATTCAATGCTTTCCTATGGGAAATTTGCTTTACAAATTTTTCATAATAAGAAATGTCCCTGGGAACACATTAATTTTGTAAAGTGAGGTACCACTGTACTGTAGATGGGCCCAACTGGATTACTGGATAAGCATGAGCTCTATTTCCTAGCATTGTGCTTGGTAGCAGAATGGCTTTGCGCAAGTATTTCTAGATGTTCAGAAAAAATCTGCTTCAGAGCTTTTGGGAAATCCTAAACTCACTTCCTTCTATGTTCAGTTTTCTAAACCTCGGGTTTTTCATATAAACAGAATGATTCCCCCCCCCCCTCTATTTACATTAGTCAATACTTCAATAGATCCAACACAAGGAGGACCAGGCTCTCCCATACTGTTATTCCTTACATCAACTGGTCTGATTAAGGGCTAGATCATATATTGAAACAAAAGCTATCTCCATCTCTTAAAACCCAAGTAGCTATAATTTAGAGACCTGCCTGAGACACCAAGCACACAAACAAAAGCCTGCTGTCTCCCAAATGACCATTTACAAAACAAAAGCAGGCCAAGTACATTGAGACAAGTACATGTCAGAATCAGTGGAGAGTCTTTTCTTCTTCTTAAAGACATGCCATTTCTAGATACAGAATCAAGGTGTTGAGTCTACATTACCCCCCTCTTCTCTATAGAAACTGAAATGAAAGTCTTAGCCCTTCATACACTCTGTTCACCTGCGTGTCTTAGCTATTCCTGAACCTTGTTGTCCAACCTCTTTAATCATTAATCTGTTATATATATTACAGTTGCTGGAATCTGATCTTCAGCTTTGCTAATACTGTACATTTTTAGTCCTGCAGTTTGGCTCCAGTCCATAAACTGAATTTATACTGCATCTGGCTTTTTTAATTTTGTTCCTATTTCCTAATTTTGTTCCTATTGCTCAACACTCCCAAATCCAGTTTCCCCAGTGCTAGTTACAGCTCCTCCCCGCAACCTCCCCTATTCAGAATTTCTTTCCTTTCCAGCTTTTGAGTCCCACTAGCTCTTGCTAGAAATCCATCCGCCAGCATTTCTGTACCAATAATAAAGGCTTGCATGGCAGCGCTATCCTAATTTTGCAGGAAACACAGGAGAAAATAGTTGAAGGCTGATGTAGCCCACGGATGTGCCTCTCCAGCCACCCACATAAATGAAAGCACATATAAACCTGGCATTCTATTATGTATAATCAAAATGCAATTAGAATTTCTCATTTACTGTAAACATTTTGATCCTCCCTGTAGCATGAATAGCTTTAAATGGGACATGTTTGAAGCCAATCACTGTTCTGAATTTATTCCAGTGGGTCAGGTTCACCACCAGCAGCAGAAGCAGCAATGAATTCAATCTCTTTCAGTGAGTGTTTTCTTTAAAACACTGGAAACCCGATGCATGTGGTTAATTGTTTCTCTACATTCCCTTTCCCTTTTTGATTTACTGGACTATATAGGGTTAAAGCATCAATTGCCTTGTAGTCCTCTGACCTTGCATTCTTTTCAGGAGATGGTTGACAGACTAGTCCTGATAGTATTCAAGACCTCCAGTCAATTGATGTCTTTTGTTGTTGTTTGTGGTTGTTCATTTGGATCTAATCATCTGGAATCATTAATGGGCAAAATAATTCCTATCAAGGTGAAATTTGATTAATAAATAAATAAAATCATCAAGATGACTACAATTGATTTATTATAATCAATGCTCTATCATTTGTATTTTCTAAAACCAGGATTAGGGTTGCATGTGCTAAACAAATTGAGAAACATTCTCTCCCAAAATGCAAACTCCTGAATAAACAAAGCAAACTAACAAGATGTTGTATCCTGGGAAATTTTTCAAACCTAATCTTTTTATTAGTTAAAACATGTGCTTAAAACATCTATTAATATCCACCCACACCCAGTATTCATGGTTAATTAAAACTCTTCACAAATCAGAAACCCTTTCCCCTAAGACTAAAGGATTGCCACCCCACGTATTCATTTAATAAAGGAACTGCTGTATTCTCTTCACTCTCTGTTGAGCATCACGTTTTCTAGATCACGTAACCCATCTCCAACCAAAATGTGTAGGTAAGGAAATGAGAGCATATCTAAAGAATAAGTTTAGGTAAGAGAAGAGGCCATTATAAAATAGGAAGCAGGAAGGCAACAGTGTAATGAATTCTCCACTGCTTTCCAGGTCCTGCTGTGTAGTCCTCCTGTTTCAAAGCATGCGGAAGAAATGTAGATGGTCAGATAATTTCCTGGAGGAGGATTCAGCAAGGTATTGTAGACAAAAGCATGTTGGCCAACGACTGCTGCTTAAATTTGGATACTGTATTAATTGTTCCCATGAGAAGGAGTTTGTGATAATTAGGTTAGCAGAATGACAAAAGGCTAGTAAGGTGAGCTTATAGCTATGAATCAAGATTAATCAGTCTGGAGGCTCATGACAAGAAAATGAAAAAAACTTTGTGTTTATAATTCCAATAAATCTTTTCAAGATAAAACACTGGAGTTGAAGGGAGCTAGAGATGAGTACAGATGTTCCTGGAGCTGGATTCTGTGTATGCAAGTATGGTGAAGAGTGACACAAAGTGAGCCTCAGTGGAAAGTGATCTAAATATGCAGTGGCCAAACTAGAACTTACCCCTGTCTATCCCTATTGAAAATGAAGAAAAGTCATAATAGCTGGCCTGTCTGGCTATTGATCTGTATGACTGTGGGGTTTTTTTTAATTCACATGCACACTCATAATTCTATCTCAGTCTTTCTATGGTTTGTTAACCATTTCTTGTGTCTAGTGTAACAAAATGGCAGACCAATATTCCAGCCAGCTTTCCAAGATGCTGTCCATATTTTTGATTCAATATCGAAGAGGGAACCATCTCTTCATAAAGTTATGTCAGATGCACTCGGGTTTGAGAATATAAAGAAGCTGGTGGTGTAGTTATTGCATCTGCAGCCAAAGGGTATACAGTACACACATTTCCAACCTCATAGTGGAAAGAGTTTAAGTTTTTTAAAGAAACAGACCAAGGCAGAAATCCCTATCTTTTGGGAGATGCCAAGAATTAAATGTGATTTTTTTAAAAAAAAATGCAGCTGGTGTATTGTATCCTCTCATATTCAAAGCTTGGCCAAAAATGTATATTTCTATAATATTTTAAGATTGCACTCTTGGAGGAAGAACAGACATACACAGAAATGTTCAGAATCACTTTGCATTCTGATTAAATTGCATTTGCAGATGATTGGGCTCTACTGAAGAAGCAGGTACTGCTTGTTGACTGTTTGCACGAGAGCTACCTAAATGCTTCCCCTATTTTGTGCAGATAAAAACAAGCAAGTAGATGCCAAATCTTCTCGTTGTGCAAAATGAACATTTCCAAAGGCTGTTTCCTGCATGATTATCATCACAGAAGTAAACAAATGTATACAGAACATATAGATCTTTTCCATTTTTTTAAAATTCTGCCCTGTCCAATCTAATACACTCAACTCATGTTCTGGAAGATTCTTAACAACCAAACCCCAGGTCTTTTGGAGTAGCCCTGTGTAGCCCTCCAAACTCCATATAGGCCCAATGGAAGCTCAAAGAAGCTGGAAGATTTGCCAGCGACTCCTTGACTGAGACCATCAGTTCTGTTTTTCTCATGACACTGCCTGTTGTTTTGGCTGATGGAGATAATGGGAAGATAACACAACGGAGCCATTTCCCATTCCCACCCTGCAAGTAGGATGAATACAAATCTTAGTCTAGACAGTAACAATTCAGGGTGGGCCAGAAAGCTTTATTCACACATATTTCTTAAAATCAAATCCACCCATTATTACCTCAATCTCTGGCTGCAAGTGGACAAAATAATATGGGACGGAATTGCCAGAGGATCGCCTTCCAAGAAAATGTATTAGTGGAATGCTGCCTTTTCCCAAGTTTTGGGAAATTTTGCTTCTAAATTATTATTATCCAGTATAAAAAGGATGTCATTCTTGACATTTAAATTTATGCCACGTGATTTGGGCTCAGAGGCAGAACCTGGTGAGAGAAGACAGTGGCTGCTTCTAGATTCAACTTGCTGTTCTCAGTATATCTTTCTAGGGGACATGTTGGATCTTTGAAGTGGACATATACTGCAGCTCCTCCGGTGGCTTAGTGGTTAAGACACAGAGCTGGAGACTGGGAAATCAGGTTTCGATACCCGAGAACTGCTCTTGGGGACATGAAAGGAGTCTCATTCAGGCATCCCCTAAAAATCCTTTCAACCCAGAGTAATCTCTGACGTGAAATTATTATTATGTCATATACTGCCAGGTTGGATCCTAACAAGGTTTTCAAAACACATGAGGTACTTAAGGCAGAGGCATAGCAGGGACGGCAAAATTTTACAATAAATAGGACTTCGCTGCCACCCCTGGATCTCCTAGCGGCTGGGGTGAAGAGGCCGCTGTGGGGACAGGTGCTGGGACCCTCCCCCAGTGCTGGCATCCTGGGCCATGCCCTGTGCCAGGGCACAAAACTCCGCAACAGCAGCAGGACTTCGCCACCGCCCCTGGACTTCCTAGCATCCAGGGCAAAGAGGCCGCAGTGGGAATGGGCACCAGGACCCTCCCCCACTACCGGAGCCCTGGACCCCACCCAAGGAGCAGCAAATTTGGCCTATGCCCCAGGCAGCTGAAACCCATGCCACACCACTGACTTAAGGCATAATTTTACTGATGCCACCTCTCCCATGAGTTTGCATGGCTAAGAAGAGATTTGAACCCAGGTGTCTTGAGTCTTAGTTTGCCACTCTACCCACTATACCATATTGGCTCTCTAGTGTTCTTTATGAAGTTCAGTATGAAGTTAAGTGACCATCTTAGCTGTTTCTTCCCAGAAAAAAACCTGCAAAATGGCAGAACCCTTTAATACTTAGGGTGCTCTGTCTGGTGATCATACATAATTAGTTGCACCTGCCTGACACACTATGAACATTTGCAGATGTAGAAGACCTTTATTCTGAGAGGCTTAGCATTGGGGACATTCAAGCTCAGGTACCAAGATTTTCTTCAAGTAATATTCTGGAGCCATATTTTGTGTTTTACGCCTTTATTTACTTTTATTTGTAATTACTGTACTGTATTCCAAATGCATGAATACAAAAATAGGGAAAACAATGTTTCTGCCACCTTGTAAATACACAGCTATGAACAATGATTCAGTTAGAAAATGGAGAAATTCTTATTTACATTAACATATTTGAATATTATTTTCATTATGTCTACAAATGAACTGTATAAATTAACTCTTTTCATTAATTCTATGGATGATGTCAAGCTTCAGTAAAGATCTCAGAACACTAGCTCCCCTCTCTTATATACAGGTATTCTCAGTGATGGGATGTAACAGGTCCTCACCAGTTCGCCAGAACCGGTAGTAACTTTCCCCAATGTCCCGGAGAACTGGTAGCAGCTTTTTTTGGGGGGAACCACCTTTGGGGCTTACCTTTTCACACGGCCTCCTTGCTGCCCTCCCAAGCAGGGAGGAGGAAGAGAAGCTGCTAGCTGCTGGTTTGTATTGTGGGTGGGTGGGTTGAAGGGTGTGTGTGTGCTTATTTTTATTTTTTATTAATTTGCTTTTTTCTTTGGCCCCGCCCATGGCATCATGATGTTAGCTCCGCCCACACTGTGATGACATTTTTGACATCCCACCACTGGGTATTCTGTTTGCTTTGTCATTTTGACAGTTCTTCAGTTTCTGTGTTATCCTTTATAGACAGGACTATAGATTTATGCTACTTCTTAGCTATGTTTTTTTCTTGTTGTTTTTAAATATTCTGCCTAACTAAAATAAATTGATGAGATCAAGATATCTCTTTACTATTGGAGCAATACCACTATATGCAGTCCATATGAGGCAAATTTCGTATACCTTGCTAACATTTATCTTCTACAGATTTCTGTGTTTTGTTTAATATACACACAGTGTTAGTAATGTAGGATGTTCATTACTAGTTATGGGGTACACAGGAAGAGCCTCCTCGAAGATTGTGTTAATTTTGAACCACAATAGGGCATACCCTGGGCAACGGCAATCTTGTGTTGCTGGCTAATCTTTCTCACATTCGGCCAGGCGAACAGAACTGCAGAATGAACTCTCCAAAAGGTGTCTTCATTTTGGCAGTTTCACATCTGGCCTAGACACTGAAGAAGAAGAAATTACTAGTTATAATAATTGCATACCATCAATCTGATTCTAAATTACAGTGACTCTTTTCAGGGTTTTCTAGGTAGAAAATACACAATATAATGTAAACAATCTTATAAGTGCTTCCAGTGCAGCAGACAGAAGTGGAGAGAACTACCGTAAGCATTTGGCTTGGAAAATATCATGCAAAAAGGAATGCCACAAATTATTGTCCACAGGATTTCCAGTCAGCCTATAAATATGTTTTCACAGCTCAACCTTCTCAACATTGACCTCCATTTTATATTCATAAACTTTCCCCAAAGCTGGTTGTTGCTTTTTAAACTTCTGTATCCTTCCCCCAAACTATCTCTAATTAGATGCACCTTCTGTGACTCTGTTTTTTTCTTCTTGTTTGTAATGAGCTGCGGAATGGGAAAGGGCCCCGGTAGAGTAGTGACTTTGTTCCTTCTTAATGAGAGAGACATTATTTCTGGACCAAAAAACATCATTAAGAGTATGAAGCGAGAGTTGTAAGGATTTAATTACATGCTCCAGGAGGAACAAGAAAATCTTATTAAAAGAACTTGGCAGTCATTAAAGAAAAACAAATCTGAATAAAAGAAGTTAGAGCCTCTAGGAATTGAAAGGTAAGCTTTGATCAACCATCTCTTGCAGTTGCTTTTATTAAATAGTGCAATTTGTTATCTGCAAGTGAGATAACATCAGCAGCTTGTACCAACACATACCAGAGAGTCTACAGTTCATGTTAGAGCTTGTGGAACTTTTTCACTCTATATGTCTGTCATTCATAATTTGAGTCTTCCCTAGAGGTAAGAGACTGCCATGGCTTAGTGGTTAAGACCCTGAACTTGATGACTGGAAGGTCATCAGGTCAGCAGTTCAAGACCAGAGTCCTGCACAACGGAGTGAGTTTCCATCTCTGTCCCAGCTCCTGCCAACCTAGCAGTTTGAAAGCAAGAAATTGCAAGTAGATAAATAGGTACAAGTTCAGTGGCCAGGATTCCCATGAGCATCTGGGAATCCATGGATTGGATGGAAAGGGAAGAAGTGGTCTCAGGATTAGTTTTCTCTCTCCCTTGGGATCATAACACCTCAGGTGTAATTTTGGGACTAAAAGAAGCAGCTCATTCAAATCAGATACAGGTTTGTGGCTTAGATTTTAATTCTGGGAGAGCTTTCACTACCCCCAAACCATTATTTCTATAATGGCAGCAATGATCAATTCCTTGGGATAGTCCAAACAGCAGTTCTGTCCACACTAAATTACTAAGATGAGTGAGTGTTATAAGTAAATACAAAGGGAGACAGGCAAGTTACATTTAATAGTGGACAGTTCCTTATTTCTTAACTGTTGTTCCTCCTCTCCCTTGCTTTACATCATTGGCTCATATTGATGACCCACTAGAAAAAGCTGATCTTGCTTCTTCAGTACTAAGAAGATGCTCCATTAACTTCCTGATGTCCTGGATCTGAATTGTTATGCTTGAAATCCTTTCAGTGTTACTGAAACTTTTTGAGCAAAGCAGTTTTCCTGCTACATTGGAGACTGATGTAGCTAGCATTTTAGAAGTGCTGCTCTTTCTGAGTTGTGCACGATGGAAACTCTTTATCTCTTGGGGCAGTTTTTTAAAATAAATAAATAAATAAATGCCACCTAGTTTAATTTGAACAGAGAAGTACATACAGTGCTAATTGTCTAGCACGGGGGTTCACAACAGGGCCGTAGCCAGGACTCTAGATGACTCTGTTTTTTCAGGATGGGCAGTAATGTCATATATATAAGCAGCTGGGAATTTGAGGGTGGGCAAAATGCTAACTCAGGGTGGGTAATGCCCATCCTGGCCACCCTTTGGCTACACCCCTGGTTCACAACCTATGGCCTGTGGCACCAAATAATCCAGCCCCCTGGCCTTCTTCTAGCTGCCGCCGCTGCCGCCACTGCTGGAAATGGCCGCAGACTCATTTACAGCCAATGCAAATGTGTTTACTACAGCTGTAAATGAGTCCACAGCCATCGTAAACACATTTACTACAGGTGTAAATGAGTCTGCACCCATCGTAAATTCATTTGTGACAGCCGCGGACACGTATTACGGCACCAGTCTGGCCCGCTCAGCTGTCTGAGGGGGTGTGGTCTGGCCCACAGCTGAAAACTATTGAGAACCCATAGCCTAACACCTGTGTATTACTAATGCTCCTTTGTCAAACCCCAAAACAGCTTTTGCAGCTGTTTTAAAAAATGTGTGGAGCATATATTTTTTTCAGAAAATGAAGGATAAATATACTGTATGTATGAATAAATGTAATACATTGCTTTAAAACCTCAACAGAAATCCATCTAAAGGATGAAAAAGTAATAATGAATTAAACAGTAGGTTTTGTAGTTCTTGGCTAGCACTTATCCACATAATTTGTACTAATACTTTTACATGATACCATTATGCAGTGAGAATGCTGTTCTACAGGTAAGGAAAAGCTCTGGTGGAGCAGTGATTCAACTGGCGTCCTGCAACCAAAAGGTTGTGAGTTTGATCCTGACCAGGACACAAGGTTGACTCATCCTTCCGAAGTTGGTAAAAATGAGTACCCAGCATGTTGGATGCAAAATGCTCATTAAATTGTGAACCACCCATCGAGTGCATTAAGTGTTATGGGGCGGGACATGTGATTGCTTTGCTTTTGCTAAGATGAGATTCAGAGCCAAACAAGAATGATTGAGATGATTCAAATCCAACACCATAGTTTACTTTAAGCACAGGTCTGTGAGCTCACCCCTCACCCCTTCTTCTCTACCTCTGCAGCAGTCGCTGCCTTCCACTATTCCTGGTTTGAACCAAACTATAATTTCCTGGTGTTGTACCAATCTACAAATGCTCTTATGGGCAAGATCAAGAAAGGCAGGAGGGAACTGCCATATATGAAGGGAGGAATTGGGAGAGGAGTCTGCCTCTGGCCTGACTTTTGTAAGTAGTGGCATCACATTTATGTCTCAGTCCTGCTGACAGCTGTGTTAATTTTACCACCCCCAGAAAAGCCAAGGACTTTCCATGGAAAAGCTAGATCTTGGACAGTGATGGCGAACCTTGGCGCTCCAGCTATTCTTGAACTTCAATTCTCAGAAGCCCTGATCAGCAGGAGTACTAACTTGGGCTTCTGGTAATTGAAGTCCAAGAACACCTGGAGTGGCAAGGTTAGCCATCACTGATCTAGGAGGTCTGAATTGTCTCCTCAGCCTTATGTCACAAACTATAACCACTTTGTAAATTATTTTAGATCTGATGTTGTGGACATCCACAGGGAACTTGATGCAGTTAATTGATATGAAGTATCCAATGTACCATCTTGTCTTGGTTTATGGGATCGATTTCAGCTAGTAACATTGGAAACTGTGCCCAGGACACTTGCAGTCTGTAAAATGACCACTCCTCTCTTGCCTTTTGCTCCTTTTGGCTGGTAAAAGCAGCCAATGAAGTGATGGTAGAATGAACCATACAGTCATTCTGGCCATTCAGAAAAAAAACAGCCAACAATTTAAACAATTAGAGGCCAGTCTCTGATGTTCCATTTTTGAGCAAGGTGGTCAAGATATGTTGCAGATCAACTGCAGGCATTCCTGGAAGAGATTGACCACCTCAGGTTTCAATTCATGCCATGATACTGAGACAACAGTGACTGATGTTCTTCTAAGAGAATCCAAGTGGGGATCTTTCATACCATTGACCACAGTATCTTCCTGGACAGGTTGAGATAGGCTTTTGCCTGATTCTGGTCCCTTCTCAGCCACCATGCCCAAAGGCAGCTGAGAGAGGTACTGTCAAATCCTTGAATCAAACAGTATGAGGTGCACAGCATCCAGTCATCTCTCTCATGCTGTTAACATCTATAGGAGGCTATTGGGTGAGATCATATGGAGATTTGGGATTCACTATCATGATACGCAGCTCTATCTCTTCTCTTCTACCTCAGCAGCAGAGGCTTGTTCAGGTCCTGGAACAATGCCTGAAAGCAAGTTGGCTTTGAATGAGGGAGAACAAGCTGAAGTTGAATCCCAGCAATTTGGAAATCTTGGTCAGGGCTTCTCTTGACCAGTTGGGTGGAAACCACCCTAGGTTGCATAATTCTATTCTTTCCCCTAGGGATAAGAACCCTCCTGGAACTGGCTCTTACTATGGATCCGCAGTTATCAGCTGTGGCCAGGACTATAATTTATCAGCTCTAACAGATTGCCCACCTCCATCCATATCTGGATGAGAAATCTCTGACAACATTGGTCTATGCATTAGTAATCTCTAAAATCAATTACAGTAATACCTCAGATAACGTTTACCTCAGATAATGCTAAAATCGCATAACGTTAAGTAATCTGGGGTGGAGAATTGGATTGAATAACGTGAAGGTCCTATGGGATGGATCGGATAACAACCGCTAAAGCCTGTGCGGTTACAATGTATCTCTATGGAGCTTTAACGTTATCCGATCCATCCCATAGGATTTTAACATGGTTCGGATAACACTAAAAATCAGATAACACCAAGACTTGTGGAACCAAGTCTTAGCATTATCCGAGTTATTACTGTACTATAATGCGCTCCATGTGGGGTTACCCTTGAATTTGCTATGGAAACTTCAATGAGTTCAAGATGTGGTGGCCAGGCTTATTATAGGGACCTGAAAATAAAATCATATTTTTCCAGTCCCGCTCACCTTCACTCATTGCTTGTTGTCTACCATGTCAAGCTCAAAGTCTTAGTTCTTGCTTATAAATTACTACATAGTTCGGGACCTTGTTATACCATGGAACAACTCTCCTCCTGAAATTCTACCCAGGTTATGTGGTGCTCACAGGCTACCTTGTTGAAATGGGCCATTCTGAAAGAAGTGAGGGGGAGAGTATTCCTGGCGTTGTGCCCCTCACTATGGAATTGTCTCCCTGTTGAAATCCAACAGGCCTCTTCTCTGCAAATGTTTAGGAAATCGCCAAAAAAAATTTCTATTCAAGGAGGCTTTTTCAGATAGTCTTCTTTAACAGGGGGAATATACTTGGTTTTATTTAATTTTTCATTATTGGCTGTTTAATATTATTATTTGTTCATCAGTTTTGAGCTGCCATCAGTTGGAGTTAGGGCATTATGATTACAATAAGGTTATATTTTGTTGTATTGAATTTATCTACATGTGTGTATTGTAAACCGGGGGTCCACAACCACCGGGCCATGGACTGCTGTCCTGAACTGGGCTGTGGTGGTGGTGGTACCGGGAGCCCCAATGGCAGCCACCTGCCCTCAACGTGCTCCACTGGGTCTGCCTGGCAAACAGAGCGAGAGCACAGGCTTCAGACACAGCAGATAGGCATGTTGCTTTAACTATGGCGGGACTCCTCCCCCCGCCTGTGTGCAGTGTGATGCCACACTGCCTGAGTTGAACGGTATGACTGGCAGGTGGTTGGGACCCTCCTCCTTGCCACCAGTCTGTGGTGCAAAAAAGGTTGGAGACCCCTATTGTAAACAACCCAGAGCTCATGCCTTGCACTAAACTGAGCAGCATAGAAATGTCATAAATAAATAAATAAAATAGACCTCTCCTGATCTTGGGCAGCAGCAATGTCAGTACCAACCAGAAGCAAAAGCTGCTAGTTGGGCTTAGGTATAGAAAACCTCAGGTGTTATTATAAGCTGTTGCAATCAGACATCACAGTGAAATGTGAAAGGCAGTGTGGAAATGCCATATGATCTTTTTTTCCTACTGGACAGAAGAAGACTTTCATGGCTAAAAAAAAGAGCGATATGAATGCATCATGAATGTTATTGTTGAATGCTGCTGTCTCCAAAATCAGAATGGCCATGATGCTGCCCAGTCATCAGTAGGAGAGGAATGAGGAGAAAGAAACGGAAGAGAGAAATAGGCCAGAGGATCAGTAATGCTTGAGAGTCTGTCCAAATTTGTTCATGTAATACTAAACCATGCTTTGGCATTAATGCTGAAGCATTTCACTATGTCAAGGACAACAGACCCCAACCTTTTGGAACAGTTGAAAATTCAGCTCACCTTCATTTGATCAGATAGATTTTACTGCCAGCTGAAACCCAACACTTATGCACTCCTAAAACTGCTAGGCTCCTAGAACTACCATTTCTTCATTTAATGTTAACATCTTTGAAGAAAATTAAATCCACACAGTATGTTGCTCTCTGAATTCAGGCAGTGGAAAATTTCTCCTCTGGGTCCATCTACTCAACACATTGTGATAGCATCAGTTTTCATGCAGTTCCTGATTGATATCGTAAAGGTGACCTCCAACAGGCGCCTGCCGTCTCTTCTCAACCCTTGTACTTCTAAAAACCACAAAAAGTCTTTTGGCACCTTAAAAGTCGAGAGGCCTCATTTCTTCTTTCAAAGGTCCTGCAGCAAGAAGGTCGCCTTTGTTATAGGGAGTTATTAAAACACAGCTTGTTGCCATCCTCGCAACTATTTTTCTGCATGGTTCCTGTTATTAGTATGAAGTCAAACATTCCTTTTGGCAAGTTGAGGCTTTGCCATCAGCAGAGCTTTTGGCATGAGCAGAGACTTGGTCTAGTGAACCTGAAATGTAAAGGAAAATGAGGAGACTGGAAAGGTACTGCATAGGCCATAAAATGAAGAATTCTAGACATATTCTACAGAAGGGGTGGCCAAACTACAGCCTGTGGGCCAGACCTGGCCAACAGCACCATTTCATGTAGTCTGCCTTGCAACTGCTAGAAGCAAACTCTGTGTTGGGGTGACTGCATGGGTGCCCACAGAGAGGGCTTCGAGTGCCACCTCTGGCACATGTGTCATAGGTTCATCACCACTGCCCTAGGGTTTGGCCTAGCCACAACTTGTTCCATTTCAAGCAGGCAGAGTGGAATAGTGGAACAGTAAGAGGCCTACACAGTTTCTTGTTTATCTTGTACTGTACACGTCCTTTAGCATCTAAATCTACTGTCTGCTTTCTATGTTTAATGCAGCTGTTAACAGTCCTATGCATACTTACTCAGCAATAAGCCTCACCAAATTCATCAGACTTCTGCCAGGTAAGATTATAGTCCAGACGGCTATAGGTTAAATAAAAAAACATAAGTCACAGTGAAGTTGAATTGATCCATGAAAGCTAACATTAAAATACAGCAGTTAGTCTTTAAAGTACCATGGCGTTTTTGTCTTTTTGGTTTGTTTTGTCTACTCTCTGATATGTTTGAAACACAGACTAATATAGCTACCATTTCAAAAAAATTAACGTAAGGGACATTCTCTAGTTTTTGGAAAAATAAGATGCTTTCTGGAGCACCCTTATTTTTTAAATTTAACTCTAATATTTGCCCATTGATTTCTAGACACAGATGAGGCTCATTATTTATTGGTTAAAGATCACTAGCCAATAGGTCAAGCAATAAGAGACCTGTCAAATTTGTAAATTCAATGATCTGAACAAAAAACAGAGGAAATGAGATGACTGGAGAGTAACCAAGAAAAAGATGAGCATGCTACAGCAGCTGAAATCCTGTTTCTTAAGTTGCACTAAAGTAGGCCCACAGAATCCATGGATCTTACAGAAGAGCTGAGTCACCAAACCCTACTCCATTGTGACGTACTCTGCTAAGTAACAGGATTTCTGCCAGTGAATATTCCCAGTAATTATTGGTCTGCTCTGTGTGAACATCTGTGCTTGTGTGTTTGTAAGTGTGTTGCCCCTCTAAGGTTCATTATTTAAATATATATTTGTACTTCTACAAAACTACTATGGCTACAATCCTAGTGAAACCACCTCAGTTTGCAGGGGAAGCGAAGGAAAGCAGAGAAGGGAGCAGCTATGAGAGAGTTTTCCAGACATCGGCTTTTTATTGCCTATTTTTTTATTTGCAAAATGTTAATTTTTACTTGCAGGCCTCACTTACCATTACATTAATCAAGGGGTTGTGAATTTTCCACCAGTGGATGTCATTGTGTAGTGAAGTATTTATTGTTTCTTTCCCACTCATTGCTGATTACATTTTTTCTTCCAGGATCCAGTGCTTAAGTTCTTGTTTCACTGTGTGCAACACAAAAATACAGCTTAGATTACAAGTGCTGCAATGCATACTACTTACTTTAAAATAGCCCCTTTGCAACTTTACATTATGTCCTTCTGAATGCCTCCATATTGCAGCTTTGTGTTTGTAAATCATTCCGGTTTTGTATCATTAACACTAATACAGTATCTGTTGATAGATTAAGCCCTGTCAAGCTAAAACCTGCAAACTGCTCCCATAGAAGAAAGTATCGGGCTACAATCTTAACTCTTATGATCACCAACAGCTTGCAGTCTGAACTGAGGTATGAATACTTCACTTGACCATGTCAGGGTGAGGGTGAGTCTGCTCTGTTGCTTGGACCATGGTGTGTTCCCACTGACCACATGAATGGGATTAAAGAACAATGCTTGTTTTATGATAAATTTGACTCAACATACAATCCAGCAAGAATGTCTGCTATGTGAAGTTTACTGAAATGAATGAGTTTTGAGGAAACACATGATGTTACCTTGTGGTGGAGAGTGATTCAACTTCTTGCCTACATTCCTCTGTAGTTTCCCTGGAGGGGGGGAAAAAGGGGGGGGGGGAAACGTTTATATGAATACAACTCCTAAAGGAAGCAGCTATAAGCAGACAGACCTTTACCGGCTGAGTATTGGACAGCAGCCTCTGCTTTGTCCCATAGAAAATGGAAACTTCAGCACAATTCCTGTTCTGATCAAACAGATCTTAGAAGTAACTGGTTACAAATTATGAGTTATTTGTATTTACTTTTAACAACAAAAATAGTATATCATAAGCTATGTTATGACTTTAAGTTCTCCATGGATAACTTTATTGTTTCTGTGGTATAACATTTACTAACTTTTGACAAATGGTGAAAAATTACTTTTAAAATGATATGTATAACAGTAACTAACTTCTTTTCTCTTTGATTCTTTAAATAGGATGAATCACTTTTTTAGAAGAAACTTGAAAAGCTCTGCACTGATGTTCAGCACATCCATGCTTAAATGGCAAACACAATCCAAGCCCATTGGGTTGATATGTTTTTGTGGCTTATTACATATATAAATAACAGTGCTAAAAATTGAATATAACAGATCGAAATTATGCAGTGCGACATCTGATGGTCCGCTGATCTGCTCCTTTGCCTCTTTTGAGAGATTTTTACCACCTCAAAGTTTTTCCTCAATGTGGACATGCCAGCTGGGCCCCAATTCTGGGTGTGGTGTGGTGGGATGACAGCAGGTATAGTCTCCAACAAGGCTGGGTTCTTAATGAGCCTAACAAGAATCAGTTCTCGAGAGCAATGCTGTAACACCTGCTTAATGAGATGATTGAATAAACCCTTCTCACACCACTGAACTTAGAACATTTCCATTTCTTTTTCTCAGTGTGTTAGGATAAAAAGATAAAGTGGGGATTTTACATGTATTATACTAAGGCAAAGTGATTCTTCTAAGTAATTAACACAGAATGCAGGGAAGTGATCCTGTATAACCACTGTAAAGTAATAAACAATGCCACCTCATAGCAAAGATGATAATCCCAAGGTGAGCCATGGACTTTTGGTGACAACTGAATAATTGGTCCTTACTGGTCTTCTAAGGGCCTTCTTGTGTTATTTGCAATCATTCTTGGCTCCAGGCTACCAAGCAAAGGCCCCAGTTTCAAATGATAACTCTTCAAGCATAGGAATTTCTTCAGAGGAAGAGGTTGCCTCATAGGAACACTAATCCCCCTGAGTCCTGAGATAAAGAGCTGGTGAAAAGCCTAGAGGTGTGCTTTGAACAGCGGCCTCCACAGAGGAACAATGTCAGCTGCAGTCCTAGAACAGGAAACAACATCTCTTCTGAGTTCCAGACCTTGGTAGTGGTGTCTGTATTCCTTAGCTATTGCTCTGAATGATCTACCAGTGCTTATCTTGGACTATGTTTGACTTTATGTCTCAAAATAAGCCCTGCTTACTGGAACATTAAGATCCAAGATTGTTACTTGCCTTTGGGCTTCCGTTTGCTGGTTTGCTTAGCTTGCTAGTAAACCATAGCTTGTTTTTTGACCTAAACATTGTTCTCTGCCTCTGCTTTTTGGTGTTTTTATGGAGTATCCTCAGAGCAGAACGTAACTGGTATTTGACATTGACATTGACCTCTAGGCCTTGCTATCCCCCCCCCCCCCCAAATATGATCCCAGGTGGAAGAGTTTTCCTCAGCACACAGAGGAAGCTGCAGTCATGCCTGGCATATTCATTTTTCTAGAGTGCCTCTAGGCAGACCCACTGCCGTGGAAACACAACTAGAAAAATATTAAGCAAGGAGGAACTGCTATTTCCCTTGGCAGTGCCTCTTTCTTCACATGCCTCAAGTGCTAAGAGAGAGAGAGCAAGGGAGGGAGCAGAGGGAAAGATGGAACAAACACTGGGGAGGAGGGAACAGAAGAGCAAGGAAGATTAACATGAGGGGCAGAGAAAAGAAGATAAAAAGAAAACAGCAAGGAGGGGGAGAGAAAGATCATTCAGGTGGGTAAGGTGGTTGAAGAGAATGAACATTGGGGTAGCTAAGGACAGAGAAGACCTCTTAGGTTCATGGGAGGGAGCCAGAAAGAGAACTGAAGCAGGACATGGCATGGGAAGAGGTAGCTGGGAAGAAAGTGAGTGAGGAGAATGGAAAAGCATCTGCGGGGTGGGGGTGAAGGGGTTTGTACCTCATGCAAAGGGGGTTACTTTCCTCTTGTATTAAACAAGAAATTGCCCATTTTAGGCTACCTGCAAATGGATATGGAAATCAAAATGAAGAAGTAGTGGTCTAGATCAGGGTTCCTCAAATTTGGCTCTCCAGATGTTCTTGGACTTCAATTCCCAGAAGCCCTGATCATCAGGAATGCTGACTTGGTCTTCTGGTAATTGTCCAAGAACACCTGGGGAGCCAAGTTTGAGGAACCCTGGCCTAGAGTAAAACTTTATAATGGAAGAAATTTATAAAAAACAACAACAACCCTTTCTCATCAATCATGTGTTACGATTTTCTTGGATGATTATGGTCACAAATGAATTTTGTTCCCTTTGTTTAACATCTCTACAAATCATAAGGTTATTTTCTAATACAACTCTGTTGTAATGTGCACACATATGCACACACACACAAACACACAGTTGTTTTACATGCACAAAACCTGAAATGGTAAAATATAGCAGAGTGCAGGAAGGTGGCTGGCTTTTGCCACACCCTGAGGTTTGAGAGTGTTTGTTGAGATACAGGAGACAAAAACAAACTCCGGCTTGGGTTGCAGGAAATATGTATTTACACTATTTACAAAGGTTGTGCACAAAGTGCAAGTTAACACTTGTCTTGAAGTCAGACCAAGTGGTGCAGCAAGTCCTTATAGTCTATGTGAGCTAATTAAGCTCTTATCTTCGATAAAGCAATGCAAGCAGTCCAAACCTTTATCTGTTGCTTCAAGGTCGGCTTCGAAGATATTCACCAGTTCATTCTAGCTACGGAGTAGCTCGGTTCCAAAACAGTCCTTGGTTAGGTCACCACAATGTGGCTGAGGTATGTGTTCCAATATCTTGCAATAAACGGCAAGTAGACATACCAGGCAATCCTCAAGAACGACGAAGGTCCGATGGACGTGAGCACAGCAACAAAGCAGTCAGAGAACAACAGGCTGGCTGGCTGGCAAAGACTGTTGCCTCAATTTATGCTAGACACAAACACTCAATGCTTGCACCTGGCTGTGGTAGCTGCACAGTCTTAAAGATACAGTCATTGGTTTGCTCTCATTGCAAACCTACTCATATATCCTAACATACTCCCCCTTTGCAACGTGAGTGTTCAACCAATGATTGATGCATCACCATCTAAAAAAACAGACAGGGGTACAGGATAAACGTTTACAACATTCCAAGCATTTCTACACAGTATTTGTGTTTCGTCATGGGTAAAGGCTTTGTGAAGACATCTGCTATGTTTTCCTCAGTAGGAATATACTCCAGCTTAATGATATTCTTCCATACTGACTCTCTTACGTTTAAGTACCTCAGGTCAGTATGTCTAGACCTGCTCTTTACCCCGATACTGTTTGCTGTAGTGATTGCTGATTGGTTGTCCTCGTACACTACTACCGGATCATTACAGCTCACCCCTAGGTCTTGCATGAGCTGTACGAGGTTGATCACCTCAGTGCATGTTAGTGACAGGCAAGAGAATTCTGCCTCCATGGTCGATAGGGTGATATGTTTCTGGCGCAAAGATTTCCAATCGATTGGAGCACCCCCTAGCGTGACAGCCATTCCAGATGTGGACTTTCTAGTATCTGGGTCTGATGCAAAACTTGCGTCTGCATATACGGCTAGTGACAGGCTTCCTCTCGGCTCAAGATACAGTGCCTTTCTCATGGAATACTTTAAGTATCTCAGGATTCTTTTGGCCGCTTGCCAGTGTCTGACTTTTGGATTCTCAGAGTACCTGGCTAGCTGATTCACGGCAAAAGAAATATCTGGACGAGACCATGTCGCAAGATAAGACAGGCTCCCTATCAACGATCTGTAAATTCCTTTATCAAACTCTGGCCCTTTGTTTACCTCCTGAAGGAACCCAGGAGCCATAGGGGTATTGCAGGGTTTTGCTAGTTCAAACTTGTACCGCTTGAGTAATTGCGATATCTTGTCTACCTGCGAAAGTTTAAAGCCTCTAGCTGTCTTCTCTATGTCAACCCCTACGTAAGTCTTGATATCCCCTAGATCTCTGATATCAAACTTGAGTTTAATCTTTCCTATCAGCTCAGCAGCTGATTCCTCGTCCGGTGCTATTACGGCAATATCATCTGTGAATACTAAGAGCAATGTTGTTGCTTTGCCCGACCCCTTTTTGAAAAGACATGGGTCTGCAACTCCCTGGTTAAAACCTAATCCTTTTAGGAACTCCACAAGACGCATGTTCCATTCGTACCCTGATTGACGAAGGCCATATAGGCTCTTCATCAGTTTCCAACAGACAGACTTACTATCAGGGCTAGTTAACGTTGGGGGTTTCCTCAAGTATAATTCATGTCTTAAAGGGGCATTGAGGTAAGCTGTGGCTACGTCAATATGTTTGACCACATGCCTGTGCTTAGCTGCCCACATTAATGCAGCCCTCAATGTTGTAGCCTTCAGTGATGGGGCGAAAACCTCATCGTAGTCCCCTTCACTCTGGTTAAACCCTTGGGCGACCAAACAAGCCTTACAAATTCTTTTTCCATCAGAACAGTTTTTAACCTTAAAAACCCACTTACACCCCAGGACCTGTTTCCCTGCAGGTATGGGTACCTCCTTAAAAACTTGTAGGCTTTTCATCGCTGCTAACTCTTTATCCATAGCATCCTGCCATGGCTTTTGATCTGTTTTTGGTAATTCAGCCAGTTCTGCAAAGTTGGCAGGTTCCACTATCGCAGAACATGCCTGATATCTGTCAGGCTGCCTCCTTTCCCTAGTAGACCGCCTGACGATGGCAGGTGGTGTGGAGATAATGGGTGTCTCATCCTAGGAGTCAGAATCAGAGACCCTTGATTTAACCACTACTCTCTGTTCACTACTAGAGTGATCAGAGACCCGATCCTGTTCACTGTCGGACTCACCCTCGCTCTTAAAATCATTCCCGTCTGATCTGGACAGTCTGGGACTAAGATTCCTAGATCCCCTGGTTACATCACCGGGTACAGGGTAACCGTTAGTTCTCGTAGGCGGGGAGCCCTGCTCCAGTCTTTCCCATCCTACGTTCTCCAAGAACTTGGCGCTGGCGCTGTTAAAAACTTCCCTAGTGCCCGGTTTCCAAAAACGATAACATTTTCTATTGGTCTCATATCCTACAAATATCAATTTGCGGGCACGGTGCTGTCCCTTGCGCCTTTGCTGAGCGGGTATGTGGACCCAAGACGGACAGCCAAATACCCGTAAATGGCTTATGTTCGGCTGACGTCCATGCCATAGTACATATGGTACCTGCCCCATGGTAGAATTCACAGTGAGGTTTATCAAATGGGTGGCAGTAAGGGTTGCCTCCCCCCAAAGGGCATCAGGTAATTGAGCGTCATTTAGGAGAGTGCGTACCGTACCTTGTAGGGTTTGCCCCCTGCGCTCCGCATAAACATTATGCTGTGGACGGTACAGCGTACTGAGCCTATGCTCAATACCTCTCCTTGCCAAGAAGTCCGAGAAAGCTTTATTGACAAACTCTCCCCCTTGATCGGTGACCAGGCATTTAAGGCGTTTCCCTGTCTTACGTTCGGTGGCTTTAAGCCACTGAGAAAACTGACTCAGGCATTCACTTTTACGCTTCAGTAATCTCACAAAACCGTACCTAGAGTGGTGGTCAATAATATTTAAGATATATTTTGCTCCCCCTAAAGATGGTTTTCTTGGTCCTATAAAGTCCGCAAAGACCAAGTCCATCGGTTGCTCTGTAGAGAAACCCTGCATCCTATTTGCTGGTGCAGATTTGGTCTTCTCTTCCCCACAGGCATTACATTGCAAAAATCTATTACAAGGTGATAGATTTATCCCTTTTACCTGGGACACAGTCTTCCCCAGAACTCTAAAACTGCAATGGCCCAACCTTCTGTGTAGCAGGTGAATGCAGTTAAAGTGTACAGGCCTGTTGTAATTACCAACACTGACAACAGGTGGGGACTGGGGTTCTAGCACATATAGCCCATTCTTGTGGTGGGCTGTAAAACATTTTGACTCTTTTCTGATAAAACATTCACCACTCTTAAATGTTACTTCATACCCTGCCTTGTCTAACTCCCTCACTGAGAGTATATTCATGAACCCAGGGATATACAACATGGGCAAAGTTGTCCCCAATGGGGTACAAAAAACTTCACCTGCACCCTTAGCTTAGCAGGCACATCCTGCTTGTTGGCCAGCGAGACAACAGTGTCTGTCTCCTTTAAGAACTTAAAACTTTTCCTTGTAGCTGAAATCGATCTACTAGCCCCACTGTCAATCACCCAGACTACCTCTGGTTTAGAGGTGTGGCATGTAGATGCAGCAGGCTTCGATGAAGCACTCCTCCTTGGCTTCTTTGGGTGTTTCACAACTTTGCTGGGGCAGGACCTGGCAAAATGCCCAGGCTTCCCACAAGCAAAACACTTCCAGGCCACGCTTATTGTCGTTGGCTGCTTGTTGCCTTTCTGTAGCTGGGGAGCGCTGGTCTCACGAAGAAGGGTTCGCTCCAGCCTCCGTTGTGATTCCTCCAGCAAACGAGGCTTGATTTCATCAAACACCATATCCTGGCTTGGCAGAGCTCCAAGGGCAATCACAAAATCTTCATAACTTTCATCCAAAGAAGATAAAAGGATACAGGCTTTCTGCTGCTCATTAAAACCAAGACCTTTTTCCTCCAAATCCAGCAGCTGGGTTGTAATTAGCTGGATGTGATCAGCCATACTCCCACCTGGAGCAAGGTGAGTGCGGAAAAACCTCCTTGCAAGCTGAATCTGCGCACCCACAGTTGTCCTTACAAAAAGTCTTTTCAGGTTCTCCCAGCACGCAGCTGCAGAGGTCTCCCCTCTGATATGCACTAAGAGGATGTCTGCAACAGTGAGCCCAATCACTGCCAGGGCCTGCGAGTTCTGCTCAATAGCCTTATTGTCCCTTTCATCCTGAGGGTCCAAAGCTGCCAAGTCCACGGGCGTGGACACCGCGCTCCACAAACCTTCCTTCTTCAGGAGAAGTGAGCATTTCAAAGCCCAAGCCTGATAGTTGGAGCCGGTGAGCAGAGGAACCAAATTCAAACCCCCAGAAGACATTGCTGCTACTCTAGTGTAAATTTCCACCAAGCACACAGAGCAAACAGTCTCTACTACAAACAGGGTGCGGTCAATTTGCAGCACCTGGGCCCATAACCGATGAAATGGTAAAATATAGCAGAGTGCAGGAAGGTGGCTGGCTTTTGCCACACCCTGAGGTTTGAGAGTGTTTGTTGAGATACAGGAGACAAAAAACAAACTCCGGCTTGGGTTGCAGGAAATATGTATTTACACTATTTACAAAGGTTGTGCACAAAGTGCAAGTTAACACTTGTCTTGAAGTCAGACCAAGTGGTGCAGCAAGTCCTTATAGTCTATGTGAGCTAATTAAGCTCTTATCTTCGATAAAGCAATGCAAGCAGTCCAAACCTTTATCTGTTGCTTCAAGGTCGGCTTCGAAGATATTCACCAGTTCATTTTAGCTACGGAGTAGCTCGGTTCCAAAACAGTCCTTGGTTAGGTCACCACAATGTGGCTGAGGTATGTGTTCCAATATCTTGCAATAAACGGCAAGTAGACATACCAGACAATCCTCAAGAACGACGAAGGTCCGATGGACGTGAGCACAGCAACAAAGCAGTCAGAGAACAACAGGCTGGCTGGCTGGCAAAGACTGTTGCCTCAATTTATGCTAGACACAAACACTCAATGCTTGCACCTGGCTGTGGTAGCTGCACAGTCTTAAAGATACAGTCATTGGTTTGCTCTCGTTGCAAACCTACTCATATATCCTAACAAAACCCAGTGGTGGGCTGCTGCTGGTTCAGCCCGGTTCGGCCTGGTTTGGCTGAACCAGTAGCAAAAATCCGGAGGGGATCGCTGGGGGAGGGGTAGTAAATCCCCAGGTGACTGGTTGTCACCTCTCCAGCCACCCTATGGATTGCATTTCCAGGCAGCCCAAAATGGCTGCTCGGAAGTGCGCATGCGCCAAAACTCCATTTGATGCATGCGCACTGAAAAATAGAAGTGATCCATCACTGGGGCTGAAGGAGAGTTCAGGGACAAGCCACATGGCTGCATGGTTTCCCCCCGAAGGCCCCCCCCCCCAGCCCCAACGATCCATCGCTGGAGCTGAAGGAGAGTTTGGGAACAAGCCGCGCGGCTGCAGTTTTTTATTATTATTATTTTTAATTTTTTAAAAAAAATTACTTTGGCTCCGCCCACAACGTCATGATGTTGGCTCCGCCCATGATGTCATCATGTTGGCCCCACCCATAACATCCTGACATCATGATGTTGGCTCCACCCTTGATGTCAGCTCCACCCACAGTGTGGTAGTAAAATTTTTGACAGCCCACCACTGACAAAACCCCTTCTAGTTTGTAGAAATATTTAACGAAGGGAACAAAACCCATCTATAGTTATATTAATTGCTCCCAAACCTGGCTCATTAGTTTGTTTCTGTAGCACCCAGAAACTGTTGATTTAACAAGATTGCCCAGGGGTTGGCTGGGCAGACTTTCCTTGAATAATTCTTTCAATAGAGGGCCTGGCAATCTGCAGTAGATATGGAAGAGACTAACTTGAGAGGCTGGTTGGCACTGTTGAGTTTCTTTGACTCATTTCTGCTAGTGACATGTACTGACCCCAAGATTCATTTCAGATCCCTCTTCAACCTTTTAATGCCTCATTTTCTCAAGATACCCTGGGGCAGTCTGTTCTGAGTAGGGTTCTCCAGAACCTTAGGAGATATTCAGAAATCGAAAGGTTCATGTCTCCCATTGACTATAAATGGTGTTGCTTGTGAAGAGTCTTTTATAAGTGATAAAAATTTATCCTTGACACATTTTTTTCTGTTTAATGTGCTTTCAAGCACAGCAGTTGTTTGAAGTGGTTTTCAAACCACAGACAAGAGGGTGCAGAGGGTAATTTGTGCTATGCGTCTGTGGCAGGTTGGACAGCTGCACTGGATGCCCCCTACCCCTGATCAGAAGCTTCTGTCATTTATTATGCTCTTCTCAAGAGTGTTGAAAGCTAGTGCCATGTTTATGGAGCTTTGTGACATTTCAGGGTAGCAACTGCTGTTTAAAGCATTTGGTCTCTGCACCCCCACCCCTGACACAAACAAGTAAGCATGTCTTATGATATCCAGTTCTTCTTCTACTACCTGACAGGCTTCCCCCGCCCCCAGGCTGCTCAAGATAGGAGTCTTTGCTTGACCCCTTATATTTCATCTTGTCTCCAGACCAGGGGGGCTGGACAGCTCAGTGAGTTAAGAATCAGAGGTTGGGAGTTGAATTCCTCACTGTGCATCACAGAAGAAGTGCCAGCCTGTGCTGCCTTGAGTAAATTGCACAGTCCCAAGAACCCTCCAGAAGAAAGGAATGGTAAACCACTTATCATCGACAGCACAGAATTATGTATAGTATTTTGGACCAGTACTAGAGTCAGCATCATCAAGACCTGGGTTTAGGGCAGTTTAGTTCTATTCCTAAGTGGGTAAGCCTTTAGAGAGGACTTCCTACAGCTTTTTAGTCTAGTCCCTTTCTGTTCTCTGTTCTGTTATGTATCTCTAGTAAAACAAATTTTACAAGTCCTTTTTTGTGAGGAGGAGACACAAAGTCATGCCAAACATGTTTCCCAGAGTTTATAGGATGCAGAGCAGAGACATTTACATCACAACATCAAGAGAGAGAAAATATGTAATATTTTCTCCCAGGCTAATTTATATGCACTGTCCTATAAATTCCCTGAGTGCTGGTAAGTTGTATGTGGAGTTCTAATATTTACTTATTTTACAAATTTCTGTCCTAAGGCTATTTGACTTCTTCATACTAAAATGCCCATTAATGGTACGGGTTTTATGCTACGGCTATATATAAAATATAGATTGAAGTGTGGAAAACACAGAAAATGTGAAATATTGGATGTTTCCAAATGGTTCCTGATGCTACCAATGAAAACATGTTGTGCTGCTATTATTTTTCCTGCTTAACAAAGTGTTTGTGGACAGGGAAGAGGGATGGGAACCCCAACATCAGCAGCAGGAAACCAAGGAAAGGTATAAACGGGAGAGGGCGTCATCTGGACCTCCTTTCCCTGCATAAAATTATGTGAAAGAGGATCACATTATGAAAGCCTTATCTGGAAGCACCAGGGCTGAAGAGAGATAGAAGGAAAGGCTCCATTTGCTGGTTTAAAGTCAGTGATGAATATAAGGCATTTTTATCAACTTGAAAAAAGAAAGCAGAATACCAAGAGATAAGCCACTAAATGAATTATTGCTGGCTTAGCCAAGGTATCAGATTTTGAATTAGAGATTAATTACAGCCTAAAAATAGGTGTTTTATCTCCATAGAATATGAGCAAAAGCAGATGTTTTATTATTACATTCCATGTGCCATAGAAATAATAACTGTCATATAGCTATTCAGTACATCACCTTGCCTTACTTTAAGAATTTTTATTTGTATAAATGAATGCTGACTTTCCAATATATTGAAAAGAGGGCAATGCCAATTGCCCTGTATACTGGTAACTGGGACAATGGGCACTGCCCTCTATTCATTCCTGATGCATGAGAAAAATCCTTTCCCATTAAAATAGAGGAGGAAAAGGAAAGGAAGGAAATGTTTATTTGTTACTAGATTCACCCTTAGATTTAGGTGATGTCTAAATTTGGTATCCTGGACAAAAGACTGGCCAGACAATTATTAAGTCTCCTCTAGGGATGTTTTAAGGGCAAGCTGTTCTGCTTTTTCATTTTTTTACAGTGGTCAGACCAAAAAGTATTTTTTCTCTGTGGCACTGATCAAAATGACAGCCGTGATCAGTTTCTCAATCTAGGCTACAGTGAAAAAGAAAGAAAACCTGTATTTATTACTCTCCTAATGACATGGTAGCAAAACCAGATAGGGAAGGAAACTATTACACTTTCCCAGCTCCTCTGTGGAGAAGCAGGTGAAGTGTTTAATTTCCCCATATTGTCAAGTGGCTTATTAGCCATGATATGGGCACTTCCTGAAACGGGCAAATGTCACTTGTGCTGTTTGGATGAGAGAAGCAAACCAAATGTGATTTAGGTCCTTCTCCATCCTCAAGTATCCTCAAAAACTATGATCCCAGACTAGCCCCAAGGGCCAAGGAGGACTCTGGACTGCCCCTAAATTACCCCTTCCATATTGAAACCCTGCACATCACATTGTTGCCATTAGGAAACAATTGTATTAAGTCTTCTAAAGAAAATTCTGTACCCAGCTCCAGTTTTGTCCGTATTCTCCTTGTTTCAATGTAAAGCTACACAAACTTAAAACTGTAGATATTTTCATTGCATTGTTGCCCACATAGAACTCAGTTCTCAAGCTGCAGCCTGTTGGCTTTGTCTCACAGAAGTCCATGGGAGCCCACACTGAATAGTGCTTCCACCTCTTATGTGCAGAAGGCTGCCTTGGCTTCAGTTTCTTCTTGCTCACAAGATGAGCATGGAAGAACTGCAGAAAACAGCATTTACAGGTCTGTGCTGAGAGCATTTGACCTCACCATTAACCAGGTGATTGTGATGCAGTCATAAAGCAGTGCTCTAGCAGTGTTTCCCAAATGCTGGTTTTTGGACTTCAATTCCCAGAAGCCTAAGTAATTTCCCCAAAGCACTGATCAGCCAATGTACTGACTGAGGCTTCTGGGAATTGAAGTCCACTAGTGGGCTGTGTACCCCTTGTTGGGAACCACTGCTCTAGTGCTTGAAATGGTAGCTATTTTATGCACCTACTCAAGAGATGGAGACCTGCTGTGCCAATATTTTGAAAGGGAACATGAAATGTTCAATACATTTCAAGAGGAAAAGGATCCAAATTGCCATTCCTCCAACTGGAATGATGCTTATTGATCTTCCTCTGACTGAGGGCACTTGTCACTTCCCATTATGTATCAAAGGAAGAGGAGAGGCTGAATGAGGCAGAGGGGTTGCTGCTCTGTATTCTGTCATTCTTCCCTTAATGGACACTCTGCTTGACTGCCTGATCATCTTTCAGAAGGATACCTCTTAATGGTGGGATGCATCAAATAAAAGAAAAAAACAATCCCGGGTGGTTACCCCCCCCCCGGAGAACCACCCGGGATTGTTGCTACCGGTTCGGGCGAACCGGTGCGAACTAGCAACAAACCACCACTAGGTGTCACCAATTTGCCCCTTGGATCTCTCTCTCTCTCTCCCCCTGACAAGGCTGGCCCTGCTATTAGTCAGAGTCAGGCTTTGACCATCACAAAGAGAAAGCAAGAAATAGAGGGTACTGTGGGTGCCAAAATAATGTGTTTCTCTGTCTCAGGCTGCCAAACGTCTTTCATCAGCCCTGACCTCACAAAAGATATATTCATTTGTTACCCCCAGCAGTACACTTGCCACCCTTACACAAAAATGAAAAAAAAAAAGCCTCCTCTCTGTCACTTTGCACATCTGGAAAACAAGAAATCTGCAATAAAGGAACCACTGCTTGTATGGAGGCTGCATACATGATGAAGAACAAGGTGCACAGCCTATGTGGGAACAGGCACATCTCTACCACACACAAAAAGATGCAGGCACATCACTTGTAACTCTACTGCAGTTTGCCCTGCAGTTTGTGCCAGACTTGGCACAGTTAAATTGAATGCATTTTCTGTTAACTCTATGATATACAGCTAATCCAAGCAAGCCTGTTTTCCCCCTTGTTGGCATTTATTGCTTTTTGTTCAGCTGGATGGGGCTAGGGTTTGTTTGTTTTAGTTATGATTCTGCTTGCAAAGTGTGTGTTGTTGTTTTTAAGTTTCTGGCATGTATGATTACTTATATTGGTTGAAAAGAACATTGGTGGCTGTGTTTAAAGATGACTTTGATGCCAGAGCATTTTGTTTTTTAAATGACAAATGACATAGCACTTAATAGATATAGCAAATTGTGAAACTGCAGTGTCTGTCTAATATAAATTCAAAAAGCATAATTGTAATGAATGTATAAAGGAGAGACAACGGGTGATTATTTGAGTGGTATGTTAACATTATAATACCATATACACTAGTACCTCGGATAACGATGAGACTTGGTTCCACAAGTCTCGTCGTTATCCGGTTTTTAACGTTGTGCGATGCATTGATTGCATAACGTTTAAAGAAAAACAACCTGTTCCCCTGGAGGCTGCAAGCCAAAATGTTGGGATTTGAATCCTGACGTTTTGGCTTGATGCAGCCTACAGGGAGGTGGGGGAACTTTGGAAACAGCTTGAATCAGTCCCCCGACACCACCCCCCCCAGCCAACAGAGAGCCCGAAATGGGTTTAAAAAGTCTGGGTCTTTTTACTCATTTTGGGCTCTCTGACACCCCCCCCCCCGGCTCCGGGCAGGTCGGGGGACCCGATCCACGCTGTTTCTGGACTTCCCCCACCTCCCAGGGCAGTGCAGCAAGCCAAAACATCAGGATTCGAATCCTGATGTGTTAGCTTGTTGCAGCCTCCAGGGATGTGGGGGAACTTTGGCAACAGCTTGGATCGGGTCCCCCAACCTACCCAGAGCTGGCAGGGGGGGGGGTCAGAGAGCCCGAAATGGGTAAAAAAAAGGACTTTTTTTTTACCCATTTCAGGTTCTCTGCCCCCTCCCCCGCTGGCTCCGGGCAGGTCGGGGGACCCGATCCACAGCTGCAGGGTGGCTGGGGAAGCCAAGAGGGACTGATCACACCCCCTGGACAACTGAGCAGGCCAGACCATGCCCCTCAGAAGTGGAAGCAGGTGCACTTCCACATTTACAACAGCCACAAGCACATTTACGGATGTGTGGGCGCATTTTTATGGCTGATGTAAATGCATCCTCTTCCACTTCTGGGTGCAGCACCAGTGGAAGGCCCCATGAAATGGGCCGTAGTTTGGGAACCTCAACCCTAAGTTTTAAAAAAACAACCTTCTTTGTAGACCAATTTTGTTGATGCATGCAAAAGGAACTCCCTGTATACCCACTTGCTTGTTAATCTGTGGAATGCAAATGGTTGAGGCACCTTTGTTCTCTTGAAATAGATAGAACATGCTATCGTCTCATCTATATAACTGAGTTCAGCGCTACCCAATTTTGGAGTATAACTGGCTGAGGCAATATGGCTCTTTAAATGTCAGTCTCACCTACCCACTCTCTGTCCAGGCTTGTTGGAAAATTGATTTGCATGTCTGTAACAGGAAACCGTCTCTGAACCAAGACTCTTGTTTGCAAAGAACAGCTGTAATCTCTGCAGAAGTGCCTTGTAACCAGGGTTCCATTCTGCAGGTTTTTTCGGTTTTAAAATTGTCTTGCTAGACTTTTGAAAACTGCTGTTTATGTGGACTGTAACAGAGGGAAAGTTTCACAGTTTTCTCAGTAGCTCACATACTTTAGAGCCTAAATTCAGTTGTATTCACTGCACCAGCACGATGCCACTATTGTAAAATCTGCAAGATTTTAAAAGTTGATGTAAATGATGATGTGCAACATTGTTCGTGTAAGCTGTGAGAGTGATTGCTCAAGAAGTTGTGCAAGTTGTACAACTGTTTACACCAGTGGTTCCAGTGGACTTCAATTCCCAGAAGCCTCAGTCAGTACATTGGCTGATCAGTGCTTTGGGGAAATGACTTAGGCTTCTGGGAATTGAAGTCCAAAAACCAGCATTTGGGAAACACTGGTTTACACAAAAGTACAACTCACATCAACTCCCCTTATGGCAATGTTTGTGTTATGTACCTTTGCAGAGCTCTTTGGAGAAAAGAATGTGATATAAATGAAAACAAACAAGCAAAGCAATCACACTCATCTTACATTGTGATGGAATCAGATGCATTTGAACTATCTACCCGAAATATATTTTGTTGTTCAGCCGCACAGTCGATTCTGACCCTTTCCGACCCCATGGACCATTGCCCACCAGGCACTTCTGTCCTCCACTATCTTCCTCAACATGCCCAGCTCTGTGCCCATTGCATCTACAATACCATCTTGCCATCTCATTTTCTGCCGCCCTCTTCTTTTGCCCTCCACCTTCCCCAGCATCAAGGAGTGGTGAGGGCAGAGTGGGGCAGATGATTTGGTGCCACAGGTTGGATCCGGCCTACGGGCCATAGTTTGAACACCCCTGATTTAAACAAACAAAGTAATTACCTAGATGGTGACTTTCTTTAGCACGAGAAATGTTCCTGCATAGCTGTTTGTTTTATTTGATTTTGGAACTCACGGCTACATGGGCTAAATAATGAGATGCGCAACATTTAGACATCCATACTCATAGATTTAAAAAATCAGACAATGGAACAATAGAGTAACAAACGTAAGGCACTGCAACAATAGAGTAGCCATTTAATAGAAGGCATGACAAAAAGCTTCAGGAAATGCAGATTAAGAAAATGTTATTAAAAAACACCAAGACAGCCGACAGCATTGTGAAGGCTGCTCAAAATGAAAAGGTGGTTGCCTGGCATTGATAAAACAGTTGAATAAACACTAGAAGGACCTTCTTTGGAAAGTCCTTTTGCAACTGGGGAGCTACAGAGGGAAAGGCCTCTGTTGTATGTGGTCCATCCACAGTGCAACCATTGTGCCTGCAATGGCAGTGCTTTCCACTCACTTCTAAATATACAAACTTTGTGGGTCATGAAAACTAATCTATACGCAATGTGCACACCAGTTCTTGGCTGCAGGAAGTTACAGTTTCTGCCCATATCTAAAATATTCTGGAGAATCATTCAGCATTTTGTGCTCCTTATTCTTCTCTTTCACCATTTAAGCCAGAATTTAGAAAAATGCCGATGGCCCTTGTTAGCTGAGGGAGATTCTGAGAGATGAAATCAAGACAGGCTTTCCTTTCAATGATCATAATTTTTAACCACAGAGGCATCTAAATGTTTCTAAATTATTATCTTTTTTTTTAAATGCTAATGTTGATAAGTATTGCAATAATGATTTTACCGCTACCTCATTAGATGATTTCATAATTTTGCTTGAAACAATGAACTTCCAGTAGACAGAATAAAATAAAATGCATAGATAATATTAGAAAAATAAAGAAAGGATTCAATCAGCTGCTGCTGTCGTAATTGCCATGTTTCCTATCATAGCACTCTCCTGGGCTGGCCCCTGTTACTAGAAGCAAAGACTTAGACCTCAACATCTGAGCCTAAAAGGTAAATTGTACAGTAAATCGCCGCATAAAGAGTGCCTCACTTAGAGACTAACTTGCTTAAAGAGCAGCATTTTCTCTGAATGGTCGCCTCGTTTAACAACTAAAACCAACCAAAAACTCGCTTAACAACTAAATCAGGGTTCACAATCCCTCCCACCAGAAGTCACAATTGGTCACTTACAATGGTGTTTCATTTAAAGAGTAAATTCACTTAAAGAGCAATCCCATGGAACGCATTATGCTTTTTAAGCGAGTTACCACTGTATATTGAAAAGATAATATATTAAATGTAAATAAATCACATAAGTAAATACCATCTTTTAAAACAAACACAATATCTGCCAGCAAAAGCATCTTGGAAAATAATTGCTAAAAGCTGAAGTACATTTTAAGATGTGGACCTGTGAATCTGACAGAGAAGGCTAAGCCTTTTCTATTCTCTGGAAGGTCTGAAAAATTTTGCTTTATGCTTGGCCCTCCCTTGATATTCTGTCACACAAGGTCGGGGTCTTCCACAGAAAGCTTCATCTATTGGGATATCCGTCTGTCCGTCCCAGCAGGGCGGATCGGAGGGGCTCTCTTGTTATTCCATCGGCTAGGGAGGCTCGCCTCACTAGAACTAGGAAGAGGGCCTTCTCTGTGTTTGCCCCGGCCCTTTGGAACCTTCTCCCAACAGAGCTGCGTCTACAGACAGAGCTCCTGCCTTTCCAGAGAGGCTTAAAGACCTGGCTGGAGGAGCAAGTGTGGGGACCCAGGAACGTGGGATCCCATGTAGGTTGGCTGATTTAAGGGACAGCCACCCCTGCCTGCTCTTGTTTTTATCTGCTGCGCTGTTTTAATTTTTTATGAATTTTTAAGGTTTTAAATATCACTATTATACTAGACTTAACCTATGATGTTAATCTATGTTGTAAGCCGCCCAGAGTCGAGTTTACCCGATTGGGGAGGGATAGTAAATATGAGTAAATAAATAAATAAATAAATAAATAAATATGCCATTCACCAGCTCTTGTTCTCTTCAGATTATTTATAAGCCCAAAGAGACAAATCACATTTGAATTCTCCAATGCCCAAGCATGAATATGGGTCACTTATCAAATTGTTACCCCAATAGATTTAGGCACTTTTTTCTTCACTGGGGCAATATTGCTGCACTTAGTTTAAAAGCAAAACCTACAGTCTTATGAAAAGGATTAAGAAGAGAGTAATACAGCCCTATATTCACAGGGTAAGAGTTGTTTGGAGTACTTATCAGCAAATTTAGGAATTCTGTCACATCAATTTAAAATGCAATGGGGCGGAGGCCCAAGCCCCAGCATAGTTTTCCTGAGGATATTACAAACCTGATTCTGTTTCACACGTATTACGTAACAGCTGTACAGAAATTATTTCTAGCTTATATGTTGACTTTGTCTTACATAAGTGACATACTATGGTTAGACGATACCATGGGTGCCTGGCCCTTCTATAGCAAGGCAACCCCCATCCCACCCCCTTGTAAAGTCCATGAAACAAAGGAGAACGCAGTCAAAGGAACATAGGGGTTAAAAGGAAGCTCAGACGTGGTTATGATTTTTTTTTAAATGGACCAAAAAAGTGAACCAAGTTTTCCCACCTGTACATGCACATGCCAACACACAAACACACGCACACGCAAACTAAGAACCATACACATTTCCTATAAAAGCAGAAGCTTCTCCTTGTACAGTATCTGGTGTGCTACCACACCAACTTTTCTCAAGTGAAAGAAGGAAAGGCAAACGTACGGTTCAACTTTGTTGAAGAAGTGTCTGCGGAGCAGGAAAAGCAGGGTGGAGATGACCAAGAAAGTAGTACACATGATTCTTCCCCCATTACCAATTCAGGGGCATTCTTGAGCTGTCTTGAGAAGTAAAAGGTGGTTTTCGAGAGGCCCTCGGAGGGTGACTAGCATGTAAAGCCACTAAGGGAAAGAGGCTGTTTTCCTCCCTGTCACCTGAGAGCTCTCATGACTGCCGTAGAGGAGATTAGGATAAGATGTAATTAGTGGGCAAGGAAATGAGGACAGAAGCCTTCAGCAGCCTTGGGGAGGGGGGGCAGAGCTGCCTTGTATGTGGGCTTTTACTGCTGCTTTCGTTCAATGAATCACAAAGGCAGCTGCCTTCTAAATTGGGAAGCACACATCCTCCTCTTTCCATGCACAATAGATTCTCATTATGCCTTTATCTCTCTTTGGAAATATCAAAACTGACCTCTTAGTTGTTCAAGGGATACCAGGACGGCTATGCCACTATCTAAAGCCAGGGGCTGGGTCACTCTCTCTCAGTCAGCTTTGAGGGCTGGATGGTCATTTTGCCCTGCCTGCACAAGGGGGGGGGGCAGTCGTTTTGTCCCAACAGCTTCAAATGGGTAGCCATTTTGTTTTTTGAATGCCCTTGGAGGGGTGGGAGCCAAATGAAATGGCACTGGGGGCTGGATCCAGCCTGCAGGCCTTAGGTTGGGAACCCCTTCTTTACTTCTACTATTTGTTTGCTATGTGACATCAGGTCAGACCTGACGTATAGTGATCCTAATGGGGTTTTCAAAGTAAGTGACATATTTAAGGAGTGGGTTCACCAGTTCCACATGCCCAGAAAGTTTTCACGGTCAAACTGGGATTTGAACCCAGGCCTCCTGGGTCCTAGTCTGTCACTCTGTCACACTGTATATATTCTTATTTTTACAGGCTTGCAATGTTCTACAATCAGGAATAATGTGAAATGAAAGGATAATTGAAAAGAAGATAAATCCATTACAATACGCCTGTCACTTCCCTGAAAGTCTCTTCCCTAAATAATTTTTAAAAATTCAACGAGATGTTAATTTAGTTTGAAGAAAAAAAACTTCCCAGTGACAATTTTAGGAGCCCTTCCACCAGCTATTATTCCTGTTCCCCTCTACTTAGTCACATGATTCCTCTCTCTCTCTCTCTCTCTCTGTGTGCGCGCGCACGCGCACGTGCGTGACTGTCTTCTAAAACTAGCTTTCTCATCTCCTCAAATGCCACCTTTCCTCTCAACCTGACGTTGTTACTGTCACTTGATAATCTGCAAATCCCTCTCTGATTTCTGCCTGCCAGCCGATCTTTTAGACACTGCTTTAGCCTTTCCTTGCTCCTTCTTTTTGCCTGGATCTTTTCTTTTATGGTTCCCTGACAGGACACTCCTCACCGGTGCTTTGACATTGAGAAGCCACCACTTATTCTTTCCCAGCCAACCTTCCAAGCCCTTTCTGCTATAACAGTCGCCTAATGATCATTTCTGCTTGAAGAAGTGTAATACAGTACTCTATGATTCTACGTGGCTGTGTCCTGTTTGGCTTTCTAGTGTAGCTGTAGCCAAAGTCCCAGATATTTTACCAACAGAAGTAGGATATCCACAACATAAATAAAACAATTCCGAGTATATAGCCCCAAATAAAATATACGTAAATTCAAATACACAACATCATTACATGTATCCACTCTTGCAGTGTCCTTCCTGCAGAAACATGTTGAAATTCTCCAACTTAAATCAAGATGGTACAGTACGGGCCTTATCATTCTCCAGTAGAACAGCAGCTCCTACCCCTCTCGCTCTTCCTTAACTCAAATCTTGAATTACAGCCCTGTCCTAAGATTTTCCCACCCACTGGGCTGAATCAAATAGTCTCTAGGGGTTACATTTTCCCCTGTTAAAATACTGTCATTGCGACAGCTACTTGGAATGAGAGAGAGAGAGACTATAGACCACAACACAATCACTAAACTTTGCTGGCTTGGTTCTAATTCTTCGAACCTATAGACGCCTTTGAGATGTGATGTTGGAGGAGAGTTTTGAGAGTCTCATGGACAGCGAGGAGAACAAATAGGTCAATCTTAGAAGAAATCATCCCTGACTGTTCCTTAGAAGGTCAAATAATAAAGATGAGGCTAAAGTACTTTGGACATCAAATGAGAAGAGAGGATTCACTTGAGAAAGCTTTGATGCTTGGAAGGGTCGAGGGCAAAAGAAGAAGGGGACGGCCCAAGATGAGATGGCTAGATGGTATCGTGGAGACAATGGGCACAGAGCTGAGTGAGTTGAGGGGGATGGTGGAGGACAGGAGTGCCTGGCGGACAGTGGTCCATGGGGTCGCAGAGGGTCAGAATAGACTGTGCGACTGAACAACAACAAAATACACCACCTCATGGATTTGTTTTGCATTTCCTGAAGAAGCAGCTGTACTGAGAGGACCACCACCAGCAGCAGATTCCTGTTATAGAGTCTCCTCATTGTGAAGACTTGAAACTGTCATTTTTCCTCAACTGTAAGAACTGGATAGCACCAGATGTTTTTAGTCTGTTCTGTGACAGATCATACAAACAGCTGAAGAAGTGACTCAACAAATAAAGAACAGTGGCTGTGAAGCAGATCTTTCAGACATAGTGATAAAAACTGCTCCAGACTTCTGTAGCAGATATGAGCTTGGAAGGTTATAGACAGGATGTCTCAGGTGATATCTGTATAGTACGGTATATGTCATTCATTTTCAAATTAACATAACTGTCAAAACTTCCCCCAAGGAGTCAGCGAGTAATAGTTTCAGTGATGGAATGTAACAGGTTCTCACCAGTTCGCCAGAACCGGTAGTAACTTTTCTCAGTATCCCGGAGAACTGGTAGCAGCTTTTTGGGGGGAACCACCTTCGGGGATTACCTTTTCACTGGTTCCCCCACTGCGCATGCACGCCTACAGTGCTTGGCGCGTATGCACATCCTCCTTGCTGTCCTCCCAAGCAGGGAGGAGGAAGAGAAGCTGCTAGCCTGAAGCTCCCTATAGCCTGCTCCCTAGGGTAAGTGACTCACCTTGGGATGTTTGTGTGTATTTTAATGTGTATTTAATACCTTTACCTATATTGACATACTCCCACAGTATCATAAATATAGATTTATGTTTATCTATTTTAATATAATTTTTAGTTATTTTATTTTATTTATTTACGGTTTGTGTTGTGGGTGGGTGGGTGGGTTGAGGTGTGTGTGTGTGCTTATTTTTATTTTATTTTACTTTATTATTTTTTAAAAAAATTCTTTGCCCCCCCCCCACATCATAACATCATGACGTTAGCTCCGCCCACACTGTGATGACGTTACGGTGGGGTGGTAAAATTTTTGACATCCCACCACTGAATAGTTTTGATGGTGCTGAAAACTTCCTAGTTCAGAGATCGGTGCTCTTTATAGAACTGCAGTTCTGTTGTGGCCCACCCCGCATAGGAGAGCAGACTGGCTGGCAGCCACTGCACAAGGAGTAAGGACAAGAGGCAGAGTCTTACTACAGCCTGAAGGATAAGGCAGAGTCTTTAGTCAGGAAGAGCCAAGTTCAGAAGCTGGTCATTGGAGAACTGAGACAGAAGGTTGATCCAGAAGAGTAGTTGAGTTTCCAGGCGGTGGGTGCAAGGTCAGTAATTGGGCAAGAGGTATAGGTCAGAGTGGCATTGAATCAGCATAACACAGATTGTCTGACATCGCTTGTGCTGGCATGCTTGTCTACTTGAGAATGTTCAGGCTCAGGGCTCACAGCTAGGAGTGGTCTTTGCAGATGAGCCCTTGGCCTTCTTCTTCACACCTGTAGCTCATTTCTCACTCTGCATCTTTCTGATGTGCTGGGCTTCTCCTCCTCTTCACTGACAGTTGGTGCCTCAGCATGTGCTCCTGTCATGTCTCGATCAGTTTGATCAAGAGGGGGCAGTTCCACACTGACAATGGGCTGAGATACTGGCAGAAAGTCTTCCTCATCATACTCCAGGGCCACAAGTTCTCAGTACTCCTCAGAGGAAGCCATGACAGTTAAGTGGTTGTACGAGAAAACAAAAGAAATCTTCCTGGCTAGTTGACTGGAGCTGCAAAATTTGCCCTGTACCCAATTTACTCCTTTTCCCTTTTAGTTCATTCTCAACAGAGATAGTTTTGTGCAAAGGACAGTAATTTGCATTTGGATTGGGATGTCCAGCTATCAAATCTCTGTTCAGCCATAAACCCTTGAATGAAGCTAATGTATTTGGATACCTTTCATCCTAATAATCCACCATGATAAAGGTAAATGGCTGATTTAATCTGGACTGTGGACTGGACAGGGGGGAGAGAGAGTGTTCCTGGTCCAGATTCCTATGGCCACAGCAATATTTGGGAATTTTGGGTGTGGCATTAACAGTCCAGTTTCATATTGAGGCACTGACAATGCTGAGGTTTGAAAAGCTGGATGATGACGATGACGATGTCGATGACGATGTCGATGACGATTATTATTATTATTATTATTATTATTATTATTATTATTATTATTATTATTATTATTATTGTTGTTGTTGTTGTTGTTGTTGTTGTTGTTGTTGTTGTTGTTGTTGTTGTTGTTGTTGTTGTTGTTGTTGTTGTTGTAAACAAGAATGTATAGACCCTATTACAGGAGTAATGTAGGGTGTTGGATGTTATTTGGAATGAAGAAAGCCAAGTAATACCCATCCTAGGCTTATTTTAAAGAGAGGTAGATTTTTGTATTTCTGCTTCTTGTTGATATTCAGTAAACATTACTTTATGAAACACTTTGAGCCCAGACAGAGCGTATCAATTTCAAACATGTTTGACTGACACTGAGACACTCCTAGCTTAAAAACACGCAGTGTGAACTGCCTAACTAATCCTTCCTGCCCTAGACCTTGAGAGACCAAAGAGCACTTGAAATGCAAAATATAATAGCTTTGCCCCCCCCCCCCTTTTAAGATGTGAATCAATGAATCTTTATGGGAGCACCGGGTACATGATTTGAATATGAAGTGCAGCCCTGGCTTTGAACCTGAGCTAGGATCTTTGACAGTATTTGCTTCAAGTGCCAGAGCAAAGACACAAGATAACATGAATATGATATTAGCCACCTGGCTTCTCCAAGTTTCCTCTGCCACATTGAAACCAGAACAAAGTTTCAGTGGAGGTGGGGGAAATAAACTATACAGCCAATCTGCAAGAAGCATCAGCTGGATGTTTACCATTGTCTGCTAAGGCACTAAACTTGAAAAGGAAATCCTTGAAATGCATACAGGCTGCAACAAGGATGAGGATCAGGATATCAAATGATCTTTCTGGCAACTGTGTTGGGAGAGAGATTAGAAAACTCTCAGATCCCTGTGGTTGGCCTCCTACCATCCTAGCCTCTTTTTCCTTCCTTTCATTGAAGTTATGTGTATCCTCCTTGCCCTTCATCTTGACTAAGGATCTGTCCTGGGAGACGGGAGCCAAAACAGAGTTCAGGAGGTCCTTGTTGTTTAGTGGAAGGTATTGCCAGGTTCTTCAAAGAGCTACCTTAATGCAACACAGCTCAACAGGATACAGTCACCAGCAGTAACCTGGGATGCACTCCTCAAAATGAACATACCTTAGTGTTGCCTTATCCTTGTGTGACCTTTATGAAAAGGCCCAATATAACATGCCAATGAAATTAAAGAGAGGAAATATTAATTAAAACAATAACAACAAAAATGTTATTTTATTTGTGTTTACTGATTACATCCCCCGCCCCTCAGCTCATCTAATGGATTTAATGACCTCCTCTGACTCCCAACCAAGCAATAAGCATAGAGGTTGTCTCAATCTGCTGGAGATTTAATTTTCCTCCCTTTTAAAACTCTACTGACTGTAACTAGAAATGGTAACAAGCCTGTAAAAAGATGAACAGAAAGAAAGCCTGACTTAAAAGGGTGGAGAGGAGTTCGTTATCGCCCTCTGGATTCTGTACTACGGCCCCCTGATTTGAATTCATCCAGCCTGCGTCATACAGGTGCATTTTACTTCCACTTCTGGGAGTGACGAGGGT
The DNA here is from genome assembly GCA_030440675.1 of Furcifer pardalis. Classification (NCBI taxonomy): domain Eukaryota; kingdom Metazoa; phylum Chordata; class Lepidosauria; order Squamata; family Chamaeleonidae; genus Furcifer; species Furcifer pardalis. The sequence continues at coordinate 55,321,431 of CP126893.1, read as the reverse complement.
GGGGTGGCCCAGATCAGTTGTCTGGGGCTAGATATGATATGGCCTACAGGCTGTAGTTTGAGTACCCCTGGCTTAAGCAGATAAAATGGCAGCTTTTTACAATCTATCTCATTCTGTTGCAAAACAGATTCCAAGGCACATTTTACTTCCACTTCCAGTGGGAGGAACCACATGACTGGCCCTCTGAACCACATGACCAGCCCAAAATGTTTGGGCATCCCTAGTTTAGAAGCATGAATTCCTGGATCACATAAAGTAACATTTAGGTGGCATAGTGCAGAAAACATTTATATTGAGGAAAAAATAAGGTAAGATGTATCTGGGGAGTGGTTAGTAAACTGTATCATGATTTGAATCAAGACAAGACAATGCTCCAGACATTAAGACAAACCTGGGAGAATGATCTCTGAACTGAGATTAAGGAGAAAAATTGGAATAGTAAATGGAAGCAAAGAATAATGAAATCACTCTCCATTAGAGAAAGAGAACACAATTACAAGTTATTATGGAAGTGGTATATGACCCTGATTCGTATACATCAAATTAATAAAAACTTCCCCAAAACATGTTGGAGGTGTGGTAAAGAAAAATAAACACGCTTGTACATGTGGTGGGGCTGCCAATACACAACTAAATACTGGATAGAAATAGAAAACGAATTAACTAAAATTATGGGAGTTGCAATAAAATTAAGCGCAAAAATAGCGCTGCTAGGAGAAGAAGTGCTAAACTGTCCAGGTAAATTGAAGTGGTTTGAGACTGGTTTCTTTGTGTTGCCATTCTGGATGGGAACTAGACCCCGTTGCAAATCCAGATGTCAACTATGCCCCCACATTCACTCTGGAAACAGTATTACTGGACCCAATGGCAACACACACAACATTAAAGGCAATTTTACTTGTGCTTCTGCCAATGTGATTTATGTAGGACAAACAGGACAATCTGTGCTTTATGTAGGACAAACAGGACAATCTTTATGCAAAAGAATTAATAGACACAAATCAGACATCCGGAATGACAACACAGAGAAACTTGTCTCAAACCACTTCTGTCTACCCAGACACTCTATCCAAGACTTGAAAGTTACAATTCTGGAACAGAGAAATTACAAAACTAGGATTGAAAGAGAGACAGCAGAAATCAAATACATCCATCTGTTAGACACCCATCACAGGGGATTAAATATTAGTGAAGGGTTTCTGAGACATTGTCAAATTTGATACCCAGATTGCTATATGCTGCTAGATATTTTATATATTATATTTTGGTGTAATACAACCTTCCTGCCAATTCTCTTTAGCAAAACAGGAAGTAGCCAAGTACTGTACAGTGTTTTTGTTTGTTTTCTGACATGCAAGTAAGAGGTTAATCAGAAACCAGAATGGGCTTCCTCCACACCTTTGAGATTGAAAGGGAGACATTTAAAACTAATATGAATAATCTATTGTTACTGATAGCTGTAGGAAGCTGTATTGTTATGCTTGCTTGCCCGTAATTCTGCTTGAGCAAACTCTTCTCCCTTTAACCCCTGCATTTGGTGTGTATATAAACCATGCCTGTAAGTTTTACTCCTTCTCTGAAGAAGTGGACTTGATCCACGAAAGCTAACAATAAAAATATAGCAGTTAGTCTTTAAAGTGCTACAGTGTTTTTTATTTTGTTTTCTGATATGCCTGCTTCTAACGATGCATTCACCGTACTATTTAGATATGGGTGGCTTGTGAGTAGAGAAGGTAGGGAGATGCCCCCTTCTGGAAGTCAGAAGTGATGCCACCCATTGCCCCTCTCTTCCATATATGCTAATATATAGTTATGTCAGGGCTGCAATTGCCCACAAAAATCAGTTCAGAGCCTTAGTGAGTGAAAGTGAAGGAATGGCAAGCAGCACCCTTGATCTTTTGGCTACTGTGCTAAAACTCCTGTCTGTCTCCAAAGCAAAAGCAATTTGAAACTGACAAGTCTCTGATCCTTTTGCTCTTTGACAAGTGGCAGGTCAGGCTCCTGTCATTTTCAATCCACTGTAGGCCCAGCCTTGGCAAAGCATGCTTGGGTGGCTTTTAAAAGAGAGCAAACATGTGAGCGAGAGACCCAAAGTGGCCAAGATGGCTGGGGAGGGGGGAGGCTATGGAGAATGGCAGACAGAGGCAGGGAGAGGCCTTCTCAACCTTTTTAAACCAGGGCTCGAGTCATGCTCCCTCCGACAGCTTTGGAGGCAGGACGGCCATTTTACCCTTCCTCCACTACATGGCACTTCTTGGTGTGGTAGAGGGGGTGGGGTGGGCCACACGAAATGGTGCTGCGGGCTGCATCTGGCCCACGGGCTGCAGGTTGGGAATCCCTGCCTTATGAGAAGAGAGCCAGAGAAACAAACCACGTAGGAAGAAAAAAAGGGGGGGAGGGAATGGGAATGTAACAGAATTTTGAGAGAAACATTCAGGAAAAAGGGGAAAGTTTGGACTGAAAATAAACAGAATGGGTAAAAAACAGAAAAATATGAGCTGTGTGGGCATGAGTGGGTTCTTCTTTACTTCACTGGAGACCTAGCTGAGCTAGTAGGGGGTATTGGTCTGGCAATTGGTCTGCTTCTGTAAATCTCTATGGCAGGGGTGCCCAAACTTTTTGCGCCGGGGGCCTGACCACGGCCCTAGAACAGCTGAGTAGCCCTGACCACACACCCGTTAGTGGACGTGTTTGCGCATCTGCATCCACATTCACTTCCTGGTTCAGCCTTACGTGTCTGCGCATGCACAATAGCATCCGCATTCACTTCTTGGTTCAACATAGATGCACATGCGCATGTGTATGCGTGAAAATGTCTGCACCTAACCAGGAAGTAAATGCAGAAACTTTTGCGCATGGATGCCGAACCAGGAAGTGAACGTGGATGCTTTTTGCACGCACAAATGCATCTGCAACCACGTCCGGTAGTGGCGAGGGTCTTGTGGGCCTGATTAGAATGGCGTTGAGGGCTGTATCTGGCTCACGGGCTGTTGTTTGGACACTCCTGCTCTATGGTATCATACACTTACACTATAGCGGCCAACCGTCACGGATTCTCAGGGACAGTCCCGATTTGAGAGGGGGAATCCCGAGTTACCATTTTTAGGAAAATGGTCACGGAATTCCCCCATGACGTCCCGGCTGTCCCGATTTCTCTTCGGCAGCAGGCTTTTTTTTTTAAAAAAAGGAGCAAAAAATGGCTCCAAAAATTCAGCGATGTGATTGGATCTCTATGTCAGCTGACATAGAGATCCAATCACATCGCTGAATAGGGGAAACACCTATTCAGCGATGTGATTGGATCTCTATGTCAGCTGACATAGAGATCCAATCACATCGCTGAATAGGTGTTTCCCCTATTCAGCGATGTGATTGGATCTCTATGTCAGCTGACATAGAGATCCAATCACATCGCTGAAATTTTCCCCCTTCCTTGTTTCCCTACCGGAGTTTTTAAAAAAGCCTCTGAGTCTGATCAGCTGTTAGTCGGGAGAGAAAATAAGCAGAGCTTCAAGGTAAGCAGAGTTGGGGGGTGTATTCTCTGTGTCCGAGCAGGCTGCCTGCTTATTTTCGGGGGGTGGCTTATATTTCTATATACTGAGTATATAGAAATATAAGCCACCCCCCGAAAATAAGCCATCAGGGCATTTTTGGCCATTTTTTGGGGGGGGGGGGAAGAATATAAGCCATGGCTTATAATAGCCTATTATAAGCCATGGCTTATATTCTTTCCCCCCCCCCCAAAATGGGCAAAAATGGCCTGATGGCTTATTTTCGGGGGGTGGCTTATATTTTTAGAGCCCCCCGAAAATCGGCACATGGCTTATTTTCCAATAAACTGTGCATGCGCAGAAACTCAATCTGATGCATGCGCAATGCATCAGATTGAGTTTCTGCGCATGCACAGTTTATTGGAGCCATTTTTTGCTCCTTTATTTTTTGGCCCCGCCCATGACGTCGTGACGTTGGCCCCGCCCATGACGTCATGACGTTGGCCCCGCCCCACTATCCCGGATTCAGTTTTGTAAGGTGTTGGACGCCTTAACTTACACCAGTGGTGGGATGTCAAAAATTTTACTACCCCACCGTGACATCATCACAGTGTGGGCGGAACTAACATCATGACATCATGATGTAATGGGCAGGGTCAAAGAATTTTAAAAAAATAAAAATAAAATAAAAATAAGCGCGCGCACACATACACACCCCTCAACCCACCCACCCACCCACAACACAAACCCGTAAATAAATTAAATAAATAAAAATTACATTAAAATACACCCACCAATCCACCCACCCACCCCAAACATATATCAACCCACCCACCCCAAACACAAACCCGTCACTTACCTGTTAGTATAAGTGCCTGGGCAGCACCAGGTTGCAAGATAGATATGGTCATCGTACCAGTTCTCTAGGATAATATGCCTTAATGTAAATGTAAAACAGCTGTACCTCCTTAAGGGTTCTTATTTATTTATTTATTTGTTTATTAAAATTTGATACCCCGCCCCAATCGGGAGGACCCGACTCTGAGCGGCTTACATCCTAATAAAAGCAAAACAAAACCTAAACACTCAATCAAAAAACGTCAAAATTAAAAATCATCAGAAATTTAAAAACAAAACAGAAACTACACCCCAGTATTCCCCCAATCCAACTCAGGAAGGCAGTCCTTATATAAGCCACTTGGTATGGGAACCCACGTTCCCAGGTCCCCAAACCTGACCTGCCAGCCAGGTTTTCACGCCCTTCCGGAAGGGTAAGAGCTCTGTCTGAAGGCGCAGTTCGGTGGGCAGGAGGTTCCAGAGGGTCGGGGCGGATACGGAGAAGGCTCTCCTCCTAGTACTGGCGCCTCTCTCGCCGAAGGGACAGCAAGGGAGCCTCTCCGATCCGCCCTGGTGGGCCAGACAGATATTCTTGGGGTGACGCGGTCTCTTAGGTATCCTGGCCCACTACCATATAGGGCTTTAAAGGTAATAACCAGCACCTTGAATTGCACCCGGAGACATACTGGCAACCAGTGCAGCTGCCAGAGCAGCGGCGAAGCACGAGCATAGTGCCCACACCCCACCACTACCCGGGCCGCCGCATTCTGGACCAGCTGGAGTCTCCGGATGGTCATCAGGGGCAGCCCCATGTAGAGCGCATTACAATAATCAAGTCTGGAGGTGACCAACGCATGTGTGACCATAAGCAGGGCATCCCGGTCTAGGAGTGGGCGTAACTGGCGTATTACACGAAGTTGTGCAAAAGCCCTCCTGGCCACGGCTGCCACCTGCTCTTCGAACAGTAGCCGTGAGTCCAGGAGGACCCCCAGATTACGCACCGGGTCTGTTTGGGGCAGGACTGCCCCATCCAGAACCAAAGGTGGCAACTCCTGTGTTAACACAGGACCCCTTACCCACAGCCACTCAGTCTTGCCGGGATTCAGCTGTAGCCCGTTGTCCCCCATCCAGACCTTAACAGCCTCCAGACACCTGGAAAGGACTTCCACCGCACCGCTTGGGTCCCCACAGGCGGAGATGTATAACTGGGTATCATCTGCATACTGATGATACCTTACCCCGTGGGAATGGATGATCTCACCCAGCGGCTTCATATAGATGTTGAATAGGAGAGGAGAAAGTACCGAGCCCTGAGGCACCCCATATTGCAGGGGCCTAGGGCTGGACTTCTCCTTCTCCAACCACACCGACTGGGTCCTGCCCCTCAGGAATGAGGCAAACCAGGACAGCACTGTGCCCTGGATCCCCAGACCCTGGAGCCTACCCAGAAGGATGCCATGATCGACTGTATCAAAAGCCGCTGAGAGATCGAGAAGAACAAGGACAGACGGTTCCCCTCCGTCCCGCTCTCTCCAGAGATCATCCACCAAAGTGACTAGTGCAGTTTCGGTACCATATCCGGGCCTGAATCCTGACTGAAACGGGTCCAGATAATCCGCTTCATCCAGGACTCCCTGCAACTGCTGCGCCACAGCCTTTTCCAGAACCTTACCTAAAAAAGGTAGGTTGGACACTGGACGGTAGTTGGAAATTATCGTGGGGTCGAGGGATGGTTTTTTTAAGAGGGGAAGCACCAAAGCATGTTTAAAAGGTGCGGGAAAATGCCCCTCTTTTAATGAAGCATTGATAATCGCCTCGACCCAGCCACCTGCCACAGACTTGGAAGCTCCAATTGGAACAGCAATTGGAACAGCACAGGTATAGCTTATTGATGAGGTAACTCCAAGACTTTGCTTTAAAACCCCAAGTCAGGCTGCCAGGCCTGCCGGCCACCAGCCCTTTTTAGGAACTGTGGTAGTACGTCAATATAGGTAAAGGTATTAAATACATATTAAAATACACACAGACACACCACATCCAAAGGTGAGTCACTTACCCTGGGGAGCAGGCTATAGGGAGCTTCAGGCTAGCAGCTTCTCTTCCTCCTCCCCACTTGGGAGGACAGCAAGGAGGCTGTGCATACGCGCCAAGCACTGTAGGCATGAATGCACACCAAGTGCTTGGTGCGCATCCACAGTGAGGGAACCAGTGAAAAGGTAAGCCCCGAAGGTGATTCCCCCCAAAAACTGCCAGCTGTTCTCCAGGACACTGGGGAAAGTTACCACCAGTTCTGGTGAACTGGTGAGAACCTGTTACATCCCATCACTGACTTACACTTAACATTTTTTAAAGGCCTGGAGAAGCATCAAGGGTCAGCAGCAACATATGATGCACAAGCAGTATGTCTACAGTAAACAATTCTGGCACCACTTTTATATCCATGGGTTCAGTGATGGGATGTAACAGGTTCTCACCAGTTCGCGAGAACCGGTAGTAACTTTCCCCAGTGTCCCAGAGAACCGGTAGCAGCTTTTTTGGGGCAACTACCTTCGGGGGTTGCCTTTTCACTGGTTCCCCCACTGTGCATGCGCGCCAAGCACTTGGTGTGCATGCATGTCTACAGTGCATGGCGCGTATGCACGGCCTCCTTGCTGTCCTTGTGTTGAGGGTGGGTGGGTGGGTTGAGGTGTGTGTGCTTATTTTTATTTTATTTTTTTATTTTTATTTTTTTCTTTGGCTCTGCCCATGGTGTCATGATGTAATGATGTTAGCTCCACCCACACTGTGATGATGTCATGGTGGGGTAGTAAAAATTTTGACATCCCACCACTGCATGGGTTTGTAGGTGTGGTGAGTAATGAATTCATTTTAAAAAAAGGTCTTTGTGAAGAAGACGAGCCTTAACAATTCCAATGTTTAATCTGGACATGGAGGAGAAGAAAAAGAAGACAGAAAAGAAGAGCAAGAACAAGAAAACACTTAAATTTCTCTGATGTAGTTCAGAGGAATCTATTTGAGCTCTATAGGAGTTTTAGACAGAGACCAGAGATGAAAGCACTCAGGCAGCAGGATGTTGCTGCCCCATTGCTCCTGGAGTTTTATACACTGAGCTCCCCTGTAGAGTTGGGGACACCCAACCAGATACCACCCTCAGGGAACCCAAGTCACAGGTTCTAGCAGGAGACATCCATCCTGGAAGCAGAGAGAGTGAAAAACATTATTTCTTTTCTTATCATTTATTAGACTAAATGATTCTTCTTTCCACCATTAACAGTACTGTATCTTCATGCTAAGTTTTTGAGCACAACCTTTGTAAGTAAACATTGTTTTATTTTACTGTCTGGTGACTGATCATTTTAACTGTTCTGTTTAGATAAAGGGGGGATTCTTGGGGGATTTGCTTTTGGTAACACTGTGCAGCTACTGAACTAAGTGTCTGGAATCTTTAATCGACTGACAAGATGGTGGTATCATGGGTAGGTGATGTACTGGTTCAAGGACCGTCTGAAAAAACATGAATCTGCTCAAGTATTGTTTTTGTGTAATATGAGACAATTAAATGCCATTTCAATCTTAGGTTATTTATACTCTGGCTCACTGATCTCCCTGGGGTACACAGAAGGAGTCTCCTCAAAGATTGTGGTATTTTTGAACCACAATTGGGTGTACCCTGGGCAATGACAATCTTGTTGTGCTGTCTCATCTTTTTCAAACTAGATCAGGCTAAAGGAACTACGGAATGACTTCCCCAAAAGGTAACTTCATTTTGGTAGTTTAAAGTCTCACCTAGACACAAAGGAAGACCTATTTCCATCTTTGCCTCATCTTTCCTCTGGCCACCTACATGTGCCCTTCTCACAAAATTAGGACTAGAGGCCAATTTATCTATCTATCTATCTATCTATCTATCTATCTATCTATCTATCTATCTATCTATCTATCTATCTATCTATCATACTTGTATGCCATCCTACTCGGAACAACTCAGGTCAGCTAACACAATGTTGGAAAATAACAATCCAATAAACCCATCCATAAACCCAACTATGCCCCTAATTCAAAGAGATTAAAGACTTGAAGGTTCAAGATTAATTAAAAATTTAAAACTATAAATTTAAAAGACTAAAAACAAATTAAAATTAAAAAAATAAAAGGTTTAAAAGAAAGAAAGAGGTGGCTGTCTAATCAAAATACACTAATGTATATATTGAGAAAAATCTATTGCTAGTAGAAGTGTTCCTTTGATGTGCCCTGTAAATAATGTGTTCATGTGTTTATGAAGGTTATGTATTTATATGTTCATATAATGACAGATTTTACTTTCTTAGGATCAAAGCTCACTGCAGATGGTGATTGCAGCCATGAAATAAAAAGGCGACTGATTCTTAGGAGGCAAGCGATGAGAAACCTGGGGACCATAGTGAAAAGTAGAGACATCACATTGCAAACAAAAATTCGCATAGTCAAAGCAATGGTATTCCCTGTGGCAATGTATGGTTGTGAGAGCTGGACCATTAGAAAAGCTGAGCGCAGAAAAATAGACGCTTTTGAGATGTGGTGTTGGAGAAGGGTTTTGAAAGTCCCATGGACAGCGAGGAGAACAAATAGGTCGATCTTAGAAGAAATCACCCCTGACTGTTCCTTAGAAGGTCAAATAGTAAAGATGAAGCTGAAGTACTTTGGACATCAAATGAGAAGAGAGGATTCACTTGAGAGAGCCTTGATGCTTGGAAGGGTCAAGGGCAAAAGAAGAAGGGGACGGCCCAAGATGAGATGGCTAGATGGTATTGTAGAGATAATGGGCACAGAGCTGAGCGAGTTGAGGGGGATGGTGGAGGACAGGAGTGCCTGGCGGACAGTGGTCCATGGGGTCGCAGAGGGTCGGAATCGACTGTGCGACTGAACAACAACAACAACAAAAATAATAATGACAGGTTTGTTTATATCAGGAGTTCTCAACCAGTGATGGGATGACAAAAATTCTACTACCACGCCATGACGTCACGGACGTCATGGGCGTGGCCAATGGCATGACGTCATGACGTCACGGCCGACGTCATGACGTCATGACGTTGTGGGCGGGGCCAAAATAAAAATAAATAAAAAATAAAAATAAACATACACACACACCCCTCCCTCTCAGCCCACCCACCCAGACACAAATAAATAAATAAAATAAAAACAACCACCCACCCAAAACACAAATAAATTACCCACCCACCCCAAATAAAAACCCCTCGCTTACCTTTCTTGGGACCCGGCACCCCGATTGCTGTCCACAGCCGCCGCCGCCGCCGGAGCTGCCTGCACCCCTGTGGCGTCCTCCTTGGGCCGGTACCTTTTTAGCCCGGCTCCGGCCATGGCGAGGGGCGACGGGCAGCCGCGGCTGCCGCGCCTCCCTGGGCTGTCCCCATGCCGCACCGCCGCCGCCTACAGCTTCCTCCTCCGCAGCGCGCGGCAGCCGAGCTCAAAAGGGACCGACCCAAGAAGGAGTCCACAGGGATTCAGGCAGCTCCGGCGGCGGCGGGCGGCAGCTGTGGACGGCGGGTGCAGGCACCCGGCCCACAGGCGCCCGGCGGAGGCGGCGGCAGCGGTATACCCCGCCGGGCGTCCCCAGGGCATGGGGCTTGTCAGCAGCGGACGGCCGAGGCAGCCCTCAACGTGCCGCGGGGAGGCGCCCCCCTCAGAGGGCTGCTGCCGCCGCCGCTGCCCTGAAAGTTCTAAATGTTTTGAAAATCGGAGCGAAAATGGCTCTAATTGACTGCGCATGCGCAGAAACTCAATCTGACGCATGTGCAATGCGTCAGATTGAGTTTCTGCGCATGCGCAGTCAATTAGAGCCATTTTCGCTCCGATTTAAATTTTTTTTTTCTTTCGGTCAGGCGTCCGGAACCGGACGCCCCAAAAGTGGACTTCCTCTCACGGAGAACCCTCCGGGATTGGTCTTACCGGTTCCAGAGATCCGTCTGGAACCGGTGACATCCCATCACTGTTCTCAACATTTTAAAGCCGGGGACAGGGTCACGCTCCCTCAGACAGCTTCAGGGACCAGATGGTCATTTTGCCCTTCCTCCACCACATGTCACTTCCTGGTGCGGTTGGAGATGGTGGGGGCCACATGAAATGGTGCCATGGGCCACATCCAGCCCACAGGCCACAGGTCGAGAATCCCTTGTTTATATGTTTGTGCTTAGCTTAACAGCGACCATTTGCTTCTGTAACACCACGCATGGGCAAGGAAGGACAGCTGTCTAAAGTTAGGGAAAAAATGCACTGACAAGGTTAAAAGTTTACAACTGAAAGTTTTGAGTTATGTAAGTTACAGTGAAACGCGATTGCAGAGACCAAATGAAATTGACTCTAAAAGAGGGTTGTAATATGCTCGGGGTGTGGGTTATTCTCTGTCTTTTTGAGAGGTAGTCCACCTGATTCTTTCTTTAATCAAATAAAGAGTCTATTTTTGAAAGGAGTTTCTGCTTCACTTGTCTGGTTGGAAAGAGCAGATATGTGAAGAAATCACTGACCCCAACACCTTCAAGTGGTAAAAATTATATAACTGTGAAAAATAGGTTAAAAGGAGAAGGAAGTGGTCTTTGGAACGTAAACGGTTCTTTTTGCATGTATAATCCTGGACTCCTGCATAATTGAGAAGATCTTGTTGTGGTGATAGGGAAGACATGAGAGCATGACTGACGTGTATCTGAATGTATGTTTTGGCCTTGAATCACCTGTCCAAAGCTTTGGATGACTTTCCCATTCAGAACATTAAAGAGAAATGTGAGTAACCAGACACCAACTAGCTAAGTGCTTTGAAAAGCACCAACCAACTTCTTCGAGGCTATTAACCTTCTGAACAAAAACAAAAATAAAAATGGACATCTAGTAACACTATGTTCCATTCACCCACATTTGTATCTCCTTTTATGGTTGTTTGGTTTTAGCACAGCTAGATGCTAAAATCTAACTGGATGTTTCAATAATCAAAATATCTTACTCTGGACATTTTTACATATATTTGTCGAAGATCAGTTGAACTAAACAGAGGTTTTTACATTTAACATTTAGAATAGCCTTAACAAATTTACTCTCACTAGAAATGGTTTTATTCGCATTCTGAAAGAAAAGGAAGTTTTTACAGATACAGTAATACCTTGGATAACGATTACATCGGATAACGCTAAAATCAGATAACGATGCAAAATTTTGACAAAATTTTTGCATCGGATAATGATATTGTAGGGTTATCCAAGGTAATCATTCGTCGTGGCAGCGTGTCTGGGAAGCCGACCGGGGATTCGCGTTTGGCTTCCCAGCCATGCCACCACTGCGCCCGTCGTAGCAGGGGTGTGTTTGGAAAGCTGGCCGTTCGGCTTCCCAAACATGCTGTGCCTTGGGCCAGATAAGTGCTTTCGAAAAGCGCTTCTCTGGCCAAAGAGAAGCCGTCCCCCCACCAACCCAAGTGCCGATCGCATGCTGCACTTGGGTTGGGGGGAGGGACCAGAGTGCACCTGTTCACCCCCAACCCAAGTGCAGATAGCAGCGCACGATCGGCGCTTGGGGGGAGGGTGCTTTCTCTCCCCAATCAAACTGGATCAACCCCCTGTTCCTGGATAACGTTATGACTTGTGGAACCAAGTCATAATGTTATCCAAGGTACTAATGTATTTTAAAGATTTTTATAGCCTGTTTCAGAAAGTTATACTCAGTTACCAAACATTTCCCATTCCTTAGTAAGTCTGAGAAATCCCAGTTATATAAATTGCAATTTGTAGAGGTCTGCTTTGTGTTGTTCATCAGACCACCTGGTGAGTTAATCGTTCCTTAAAGCAGGGATCCTCAACCTATAGCCTGTGGACTGGATCCGGCCCATGGCACACATCATCTGGCCTGCACCCTCACTCCAGCTTCCTCTTCCGCTGCCATCACAATCCTTGTCTTCTCCACTTGACTTGGTGTGTCCCTACTGGTGCTCTGTAGCAGGGCGGATGTTGTAAGGCTTACAACATCTGCCCTGCTATGGAGTGCTGTTAGGGATACGCCAAGCCAAGTGGAGGGGACTAGGACTCAGGTGTCAGCGGCAGTGGGAGTGGAGGCTGAAGCAAGGGCAGAAACAGCCGCAGGCAGGTTTACGGCAGCTGTGTGTGCATTTCTTTCTCCCACCCAACGCAGCTCCTCCAGGCTGGTAAACAGGGGAGCGGTGTGTGTGTAGGGCTTGGGGTGGTCGCCGCTGCCACTGAAGGCAGCAGTGGTGATGGGGGGGGGGACCAGCAGTCCAGCCCCTCAACAGTCTGAGGGAGCGTGACCCGGCCCCTGGCTTTAAAGGTTAAGGATCCCTGCCTTATAGTGACACAGAGAAATGCTTGTCTCTTAACATATCTTCTAGAACACAGATAAATTTTGTCAGATGTGGTGATTTGCTTGCCAAAATAATTTGCCATTAATTTAATCCATGCTTGTTTTTCTGTCTTTGTATAACAGTGATATGAGAGTTGCCTGGATGAGGTCTCATATTTTGTGTCAACTTGTGTTAGTTAAACCGTGACAAGAGTATTGTTAAAACAACTCCTGATTATAGCCTGACTTAATGAACAAGATATGATTATGCATCTTTCTCTGAAATATCCAGGTCAGTAGAAGAGTTCCTAAATCCATCAGTTGCCATAAGAGCCCTAGGAGAAACTCTCACCCAGATCAATTAGAGATTTGCTTTGTTTGTAAATTCTTGACAAATTACCAAAGATCTTGGGTTTTCCTTTACAATTCTCTTCTCCATTCATACCATTTCCTATCTACCACAGTGCAATTTACTCTTTGTTTAGGTAGTGTGCCTAAAGTTTGAGAAGTAAAAGTTTCCCATAGCTCTCTAGAGCACCATCAGTACAATTTTGTTTTATTGTCATGGCAATAAGCAATCAACTGCAGGAAGGATTTCCTAATTTATTTCCAATGGCGCTGCGATTTCAGGGACAACCCAATATTTTCTTTCATAAGCAGTCTCTTGGGCTATTTACTTGTCTGTACTCAGCCAATTTTGTTGGCTGAGTAACTCCATAAACTAATTTGTTATGGGATATTTTTTTTCTAAGAAATCACATTTCTTTAAGTCTGGTTTTCTGAAGTTTATTTTATTTTACTTTTTTTATTTACTTTGTGCGATGGGTAAAATGCATATTACATTTTTAACTCTCTCATAGCTCACCTGCATTTTGGTGGATACTGTACTTAAATGCACAGGTCTATACAAACAGGTGACTCATTTAGAAAGACATTCTGAAAGATGTTGCTTTCCCAAGACCTTTTCCCTGTTCAGTCATATATTTTTATGTTATGAATTCTCATCCAGCCTTTTGTCCAGGGAGTTTTGCTGCTGCTGTCTGTTGCATCTACAATACCATCTAGTCATCTCATTTTTGGCCACCCCCTTCTTTTTTTGTCCTCCACCTTTCCCAGCATCAAGGCTTTCTCAAATGAATCATCTCTTTTCATTTGATGTACAAAGTACTTTAGCTTCATCTTTACTATTTGACCTTCTAAGGAGCAGTCAGGGTTGATTTCCTCTAAGAGCAACCTATTTGTTCTCCTCGCTGTCCAGGGGACACTCAAAACTCTCCTCCAACACCACATTTCAAAGGCATCTATTCTTATGTGCTCAGCTTTCCTTATGGTCCAGCTCTCACAACCATACATTACCACTGGGAATACCATTACAGGACTTGACTATGCGAATGAATGAATGACTGGAATGAAAGGCAATCTGAATTCAGCTCTCTTCTGTCCTGGTCTACAGATAATTTTGTCAGAAGACAACCCTCTACCTAGATCAGGTGTGCCCAAACTACAGCCTATGGGCCAGATCTGGCCCCCAATTCCAATTCATCTGGCCCATACCACCTTTGTTGCTTCCAGAAGTTGAAGTAAAATGCTCCCAAATCCGGCCCGCAGGCCATAGTTTGGGCACCCCTCACATAGATCCTTAATTGTTTTACATAGATAATTGTTATGATGGAAACATCAGATCAGATTCAGCTCTTCAAGTGATTGGGCATCTGCTGTTTGAAAGATGAGGGAACAGATGTGTAGAATTGTTCATTATCTGCTAGAGAGAGAGAGAGAGAGAGAGATCCTTCCAACAGCTTGTTTTTGTCTCTTCTTTCTGCTTTAAAGAAATGCTATACAATTCTATTTGTAATTTGCCAAGTTTTTTTTTAGCAAACCTGCATAAGCCACACACATAACATTTTTACCTTCATTCGACTTAGTGTAAATTGTTGATTAATTTTAATCCCCACTGTTAACATAGATGTCTGTTCTACTCCATTTGAAGATGTGCAGAGATCAAACAACCACCTGCTGTTCATGTTCTGTGACATGCCTATACAATCCACATGATCTTAGTTGTCTCGGTTTGTTTAGGATAAATGGCATCTTGTGGTTGATCATGCTGGACACTGTTGTCCACTGTGTTTGCAAAATGTGCACAGCTATGCGGCTGTGAAGCAGAGTTTTGAAATATATTTCATAGGTGCAAGCCTTGAAAGAATACACAATTTGTATAGGAATGAAACTAATTTATTAGAATGGGAGATGTGTAGCTATCCACAAACTTCCATTCAGCTATTTGCTGAATGGAAATACCATATTTGCCTGTGTATGAGATGCATTGAAGTATAAGATGCAGCCCATTATTACCAAAATAGCCCACTATAGGTGCTATAGCCCACTATAGGACAGCGAGGAGAACAAATAGGTTGCTTTTAGAGGAAATTGACCCTGAATGCTCCTTAGAAAGACAAATAGTAAATATGATGTTTATTTATTTATTTAGATTTATTATCCCGCCCCAATCAGGCGAACCTGACTCTAGGCGGCTTACAGAAAAGGGGGAAAGACTATACACAATAAATGCAAAACAATTAAACAATCCCCCTACAAATTCAGAAATTAAAACCTTAAGGTTCAAAATCACTTAAAAAGCAATTTAAAAAAATTAAACTATGAAAAATCTAAAAGATTTAAAAGGTTAAAAGGTTTAAAAAGGTTTAAAAAGTTTAAAAGAGCGAGGGAGGGGTGGCTGTCCCATCAGATCAACCACCCAACATGGGACCCAATATTACTGGAGCCCCACACCTGCCCTGCCAGCCAGGTTTTTAGGCCCTTCCGAAAGAGCAGGAGCTCTGTCTGTAGGCGTAACTCAGTTGGCAGGAGGTTCCAAAGGGCCGGGGCAGACACGGAGAAGGCCCTCCTTCTGGTGCTAGAGAGATGCGTCTCTCTAGCCGATGGAATGATAAGAGAGCCTCTCCGATCCGCCCTGGTGGGCCAGACAGATGTTCTTGGGGTGATGCAGTCTCTTAAGTTAAAGTACTTTGGACATCAAATGAAAAGAGAGGATTCACTTGAGAAAGCCTTGATGCTGGGAAAGGTCGAGGGCAAGAAAAGAAGGGTGCGGCAGAAAATGAGATGGCTAGATGGTATTTTTGATGCAATGGGCACAGAGCTGGGCAGGTTGAGGAGGATGGTGGAGGACAGACGTGCCTGGCGGACAGTGGTCCTTGGGGTCGCAAAGGGTTGGAATCGACTGTGCGACTGAAGAACAAAATACAAAACAGTACAAGATGCAGCCCATTTCCCAGTGTACAGTATTTTAGGGGGAAGTTGGTCTTTTACACCAGCAAATACAGTACCATATAAGAGTATAGACACTGCAGTAGATACACAGTTGGATTAAATGATCAGAAGTCCCTGGGAATCCTTTAAGGAAATTAGAAAATTAATTTTCATTTAGATTTCAAATGAAGCTTGAAGCAACCTCCCCAACAACTTGCCAATAAATGTTTGTATGAATCAGGAATTAAACTGTTATTGTATGTCTCAACAGGCCAGTGCACACGTTCACCACGTCTCTTAGAAAAGATTCACATAATCTGTCCCAGAAGTAGGAACAGTGCATATCTTTCAATTACCTTTGCCGGCGTATAAGACGACTGGGCGTATAAGACAACCCCCCAACATTTCCACTCAAAATATAGAGTTTGTTATATACTCGCTGTATAAGACTACCCCCTCTTCGGCACACCTTCCACACACCAAATAAAACGTAAAAGAACATCAGATTTGATTTCAACATGTTAATTTATATTCAAATGCTTATGACATGCAGAAAAACTGTCACAAGGCTGTATGTTATCAGACATGTATAGTAAACATAAAACAGTGCAAGTTTATTAAACGTTATTCACCAAAGACAATTCGCTAAAGCTGAATGGAACAATAAACCTATGGGAGCTGCCATGCTGTTCATTTTCTAATCTGTTAACCAAACTGGAACTGTCAATGATAGAAGGAAGGTAACAAATAGAGGGAGAGAGCAAGTGCCAGGCAAGTCCCTAGCAAGTTTGATGGTGTGACAGTTTCCCTTTAAAAGCCTTCAAACTCCTGTTCGTCATCTGATATTAAAAGTTGTTATCCGATCCATCCCATAGGATCTTAATGTTATTCAATGCAATTCTCCTCCCCAGATTGCTTAACATTATGCGAGGTAAACGTTATCCGAGGTATTACTGTATTTTATTCAACTGAAGTGTAACCGGCGTAGAAGACGGCCCCTCACTTGGAGGCATGTTTTTCATGGGTAAAAAGTCATCTTATACGCCAGCAAATACAGTAATTTATAATAGGCTTTGGAGAACATATATCTCTCTCAATAGGTTTTCATCTGGTGTTTTTTTCTTTTGTGCTTTGCAGATACAGTACTGTATAAAAATGTTTTAAAGCCACTAGAAAGCTTTATGCTATATGCCATTTATTGAGATCCTCACATCCAAATGGCATACCAACCACAAGCGACCTTATTTCTGATATTGTGAGGTGGCTCACTAAATGAGCCATTTCAGGGTATTAGCAAATTGAACACTTTCCCTGCTCCTCTGCAAAGAGATAGGAGAAGAGAAATTGATGATGTGTGGGTTTTTGTGCCTGTGCTAGACCACTGCTGATAAAATGAATTGTTTAGATTAGATTTTTTAAAAAATCTTCTTTTCCTTGTGTATAGCATGTACAGTATAGCACTGATTGAGAATCTGCTCACAGCCATGACTTCTGACATATCTATATATATAATATAAAGTATACATAAAGTACTGTATGTAAAATTAATTTAAGTGATTCAATGCATCAGTCTTGGTCTAGCTAACAGATTCCAAAAAATTAATTTCCCTTGACCCTCGGCAGGATACTATTTTATTTACTCAGGAACGATCACAATGAAGAAATAGAGTGGGCTTCTTGGTACATCCAGACATAGCAAAATACATACTAGACATTAATAACTTCGGACAGAATAATAATACTGACAATCAAGAGGAGAGCAAATTGAAATGTAAATACAATTAAATGCTCCATATAATGACAGCTACACAGATGAACAAAAGGATGGGTCATTCGATGAACTGTCTGAAGTGATCGAGGAAGTGAAAGCTAATAGTACATTGCACATAATGGGAGATTTTAACGTTAGGGTAGGTGCTAACAAGAGAGTATGAACAGTTTATTGGCCCACATGCTGCTGAGAACAGTGAAAGAAATGAGAATGGACAGGAGATACTGGGTTTATGCCAGGGGTCCCCAACCTTTTTTCCACCACAGATTGGTTTCATTGTAAACAGTTTTTCCACGGACTGGTAAATGGGCGTGCACACAAGTGGAGGACAGAGCTCTACCATAGTTAAGCAACATGGAAGAGGGGCCCGGCTCCTGCCCATCTGCTGTGTCTCAAGCCCATGCTCTCTCCATTCACCGAGCAGACCCAGCAGAGAACATTGAGGACAGAAGGCTGCCATTGTGGTCCCAGTGCCACCCACCCCTGTGGCCCAGTTCAGGGCAGCCCAGGGCCGGGTGGTTGGGGACGCCTGATTTATGCAACCAGCTTTTTATTACTAATACTTTTTTGAACATCAAGATTCGCAATGTTATACAAGATATAAATGGAATGATATCACCATTAAAAGTCAGCTTGATTACATAATAACAAAAGTTAAAATAAGATTTAGAATACTTGATGCAAAAGCAATCACCAGTGGACAATGTGACAACAATCATAAAACTGTGCAGTTAACAGCAAGAAATGATAAATCCAATATTATATTAAGACCACCAAACAAAAACCAATAATTAATTAAGATTGCAAAACTCAAATAGAAATTGTAGATTGGCTACAATGAAAGGTGGAGACAGCATCTTACCATCTGTCACCAGGGGTGAAGAACGTAGAGGACAAATGGAAGAGATACAAAACTACCCTGCTTAGTGTTGCAGAAGTACTATGCAGAAAAACGAAAACTGGAAAGATATGGTATAGGTCTGTGATGGCGAACCTTTGCACTCTAGATGTTCTTGGACTTCAATTCCCAGAAGCCCAAGCACCATGTGAATCCACACGAATTAGTTTACTGTGATTCATCTGGCCTGCGCTGCCCTCGTTGCTCCCGGAAGCGGAAGTAAAACGCGCCCATACCATCTTTCTAGTGTCTGTTACTTGTAAGTGTTGGTGAAATGATGTACAATTATTATTATTATTATTATTTAGATTTATATGCCGCCCTACTTGGAAAAAACCAACTCAGGGCGGCTTACAACATAAAATCAAATACAATACAATATAACAGATCAACAGTACAAAATCACAGCATCCCAAAATACAGCGCAACAAAATAAATATAAACATAATATAATCAATGACTCTCTGGGAATTTCAGGCTGCAGTGAAGGTAATTTTGACTCATGTTTTATGCTGGACATATTTTAAAATACAGTAGTTGTTTTTTTCCAAAAAGTGTGGCTTTTGCTATCCCCCAGAAAAGGGGGGGGTAGCAAAATTGGGTGGCTTCTGGGCAGGGGGCTGGCAAAATTGGGTGGCCTTCGGGCAGGGGGAGGGAGCAAAATTGGGTGACCATGCCCACTTCCCTGCCCTTCCCCATCAGGTTTTGACCCTGCAAGTGGTTCAAGGTCTCACTTGCTCAAAAGCCAGTCATATCTGACTCTAGGGTGTAGTGCTCATCTCCATTTACAGCCAAAGAGCCAGCACTGCCTGTGTTTGCAGATGTACATATGGCCATATGGCAGGCATGACTAGATCACCCACGACATAGGCTCCACCCATGAGGTAGGCTCCGCCCATGGTGTGCCACTGGCTAGATGGCATCCTTGACGCAGTGGCTGTAGATCTGGACAGGCTACAGAGGATGGCAGATGACAGAGGAGCCTGGCGTGCTGTGGTCCATTGGGTCACAAAGAGTCAGACTTGACTGTGCAACTGAACAACAACAAAATCTTATTTAGTCACACAACATTCCTGTAAGACAGAATAAGTTGGGGGGGGGGGAGACACACCAATGGCTATCCAATTAATTTATAGAATTAGTCATGGTTGGGTTATTGCCAGCTGACAACTGCAGAAGAGAGGAGCCTGAGGAAGAACAGACAGTGGTCTATCTTCCTGTAGTCCAGGGGTGAGCCATGTGTCATCTCCAGGACCACGTTTGTGACACATAACCTTTTAGATTACCAGACTTTTTTTTTTAAAAAATGCATCTTTGCTCCAAAGGTCTTGTCATGTCTTTTAGGGGCTATGAGGACAATTCTGCCATGTTTTAATGGGCACCCAGTACCCCTAGGATCCTTGATGACATGTCTCACACTGTTTATATTTTATTTTCACATTTATGGCCACTAGAGGGCAAAAATGAGCTTTTCGGTTTAAACTGGTTTTTTTTTAAGTTTAACTGTTTTTCAGTTAACAAAATTCTTCTTTTTCTGTGTTTAGGCCAGTCACGAAAATGTCAAAATGAAGGCACGTTCTGGTGAGTTCATTCTGCAGTTCCTTTCGCCTGACCTAGTGTGATAAAGATTAACTAGCAATACAAGGCTGCCGTTACCAGGGTACGCACAATTGTGGTTCAGAAATACCACAATCTTCGAGGAGGCTCTTTCTGTGTACCCCAGTTAACAAAATTATAACTTTTAGACTATAAACAATGTAATTACTTTTTTTAAAATGGAGCTTTTTTTTGACTTTGGCAATGCCCCTCTTCTGAAATCTAAATCCTGAGAATATGGGCCTTGGTCTGTTGTCAGATCTGACAAATGGTCTTTGGCCCTGCTGAGACAGCTCACCACAAATGGCCATTGCTTGGTGATGGTGTGTGGAACATCCTGATGATGATGTCTTTTCAACAGAGCAGATAATGGCCTTGTTTCCCTTCACGCTTTCTGCCTCAGTCTCTTAGCCTCTACATCATCAAGTATGTTGGGATTTGCTCCACTTCTAAAATGGATGAATTAAAAAATTTTGCTGCCTGCATGACGCAAAGGCTGAATCAAATCCATCTGTGACTTTACCCCTATAGTGGCTTTTTCTGTGCTGCTGGTGGGCTTCTATTTTTTTCATGTTGGGGTGATTCAAAAGAATTTTCCCCCAGTGTATGTGCGTTAAGAGGGAGGACATGTCTCTAGGTGGGGTTTCAGTAATGTAAGAAGTTGGGTGTGATGTCAAGGACCATAGTAACACACATACACCTGTGTTGTTTCTTGTCCCAGTTATACTCTTTGTAAAAGATTATTAAATATGTGAGGTTAGTGCTAGATCACCATATCACTTTATCACTACAACTTTGTTAGGAAATGAGAAATGTTCCTCTGATGTGCTTGGAATGCTGCCGTCTTTTCTTGAATACCGTGTGACCCTTTCAAAATCAAGGGGCAGGACATTTCATTTTGTTTCGTTGCTTCTTCTACAAGTATTGTTTGGGGACAATGGGGTGATAAATATAGGAAATAATAATAAGAATGCCAGTCACATCACCAGTATGGACACTGAACTCTCAATTCACTCTTTAAGCCCAATGTGAGCACTCATTAAAAATTCAATTGTAATTGAGTCTGTGAATAGCAGACTACCCAATGTAGTCATACTCGTATAATAACACTTAATTGTTCTGATGGCCTCATTTGTTCTGACTTGGAAATCACTCCCATTAAGAATAAAGTTAAATGGTTTGGAGTGGACCCCAAACAGGGCCAATAATAGAGAAGAGGGAGATATAGGCATGCTTGGGTGATACAGAAGTACAAGTAATTAAAATATAAGAGAGGAAATGCCTTGAAATCAATCCAATTCTCATTCAGTGGCCTCCATGAGTTTATGAGATGAAAAATAAAAATAAATTAAAGAACAAGTCACCCCACCATATTCACAGATTCAGTACCCACAGTTTCAGTTATCCACAGGTCTAAAATATTCAATTAAAAAATCTCTGGCATACATAGTATACATGTAATTCTATAATGCATTACAAGACTTGATCACTAGAGTCAACTGTCTGCAGTGCAATATTTGCAAGGAACAGAGACAGGCATTTTAGTACCTCTCATGTAGCATAAAAGAAGCATTAGAAATTCCTCTCCCATTTCTATGACTCAGTTATATAGAGTTCACTGTTATCCACAGTTTCAGATATCTGCAGAAGGTCTTGGATATGTGGGGAGGCCTGTACAGTATTATGATGCAAGAAGAAACAATAGGTCTGCTGAAGCTTGTTATAGCTTAAAATATATTGACAAGAGAATGGCTACTGGATATAAGTCTGAACTGGCACACTTTTGCATGGCAACAGTTTGTTGCAGGTCTTGCTTACAGTTTTAGAAGCAGTATCTAGCATATTCAGGATGCAAAGGTGTTTGGACTGCAATTTTTGTAATATGCTGAGATCAATGTTCTGCATTGGTGGACACTGAATTTGCCATGTAGCATGTTGTGACCCCACTCAGTATTCCCATTAACCAAAGCTTGGAAATAATGGTGTGTGTGTGTGTTAACGTAACAATAGCAATTACACTTATATGCCACCCCATAGCACTTAATGCACTCTCTGGGCAGTTCACAAAGCAATTAGTATTTCCCCCCCAGACACGCCAAGTACTCATTTTACTGACCTTGGAAGAATGGAAAGCTGAGTCAGCCTTGCATATCACCAGGATTGAACTCACAATGTTCTGGCTGTAGTACAGCAGTTTAACCACTGTGCCATCAGGGCTCTTAGTAGCTAGATATTTTCTTTTAGTTAAAAGGAATAACATTCAATGTATGTAATGAGCAATGCCTAGTTGCTTTCAGAAGTTATTTTTTTTAAAAGGCTTCTTCTTCCTCCTCGCCTTCTTTTGCTCCTTCGGGTGTTGAAGGGTCTAGTAGCCTCCAACAGGGTTATTTGCTGTTCTTGTAATATGTCCTTGATTCTATTCTCCACCTTCCTCTGAGTTTACCTTGTGCTCTTTGTTCTTCTTCTCTTTCCATATATGCCCTGTATGGTATGGAATACCAAGACATTCTCTCCAATTTTAAAAGGCATTTAAGACATTTTAGAGATATTTTATCACCAACTGTTCAGGTTTTATCACTTTTGAGTTTCATTATTATTCGCCATTAAGGCACTTTCAGTGTACAGTATAGTGAAAGTATGGATTAATGAAGTTGGATAGTAAGTAAAGGGGAAGTATTGTTCAGCATGATCTGTTATAAATATATATCTAGGATGCAATTTCAGAATGGGCCGGTAGAGGGGACCAGAAGGTTTCCCCCGTATCTTTTTCTTTTGAATAACAAAAGTAGAACGGATAACAATGTACAACTCAGGGAATTTTTGTGCCATCAGCGCAACAAGAGTGATAATGGTAACTTGCTTGATGAGAAGTACCTAATAGTGCAACAAGTTCCCTTTTAAAATGTAATGTTCCAACTTCTGCCACTACCAGGCATTGCATTCTGCCCTTTGAAGCATCAGAGCTGCTACTGGTCAACCACACATGCTTTTTTGTTGTTCAGTCGCACAGTCGATTCCGACCCTCTGCGACCCCATGGACCACTGTCCGCCAGGCACTCCTGTCCTCCACCGTCCCCCTCAACTCGCTTAGTTCTGTGCCCATTGTCTCTACAATACCATCTAGCCATCTCATCTTTGGCCGTCCCCTTCTTCTCTTGCCCTCGACCCTTCCAAGCATCAAGGCTTTCTCAAGTGAATCATCTCTTCTCATTTGTTGTCCAAAGTACTTTAGCTTCATCTTCACTATTTGACCTTCTAAGGAGCAATCAGGGGTGATTTCTTCTAAGATTGACCTATTTGTTCTCCTCGCGGTCTAGGGGACTCTCAAAACTCTCCTCCAACACCACATCTCAAAGGCGTCTATTCTTCTGCGCTCAGCTTTCCTAATGGTCCAGCTCTCACAACCATACATTGCCACAGGGAATACCATTGCTTTGACTATGCGAATTTTTGTTTGCAATGTGATGTCTCTACTTTTCACTATACTCCCCAGGTTTCTCATTGCTTGCCTCCCAAGAATCAGTTGCCTTTTTATTTCATGGCTGCAATCCCCATCTGCAGTGAGCTTTGATCCTAGGAAAGTAAAATCTGTCACTGCTTCTACTTCTTCCCCATCTATTTTCCAGGGACTGATAGGGCCTGTTGCCATTATCTTGGTTTTCTTGATGTTGAGTCTCAAGCCAGCTTTTTCACTTTCTTCTTTCAACCTAATCAGGAGCTTCTTTAGGTCCTCCTCACTTTCTGCCATTAGGGTGGTATCATCTGCATATCTCAAACTGTTGATGTTTCTTCCAGCAATTTTGATCCCAAATTGTGATTCCTCCATCCCTGCATTGTGCATTATGTGTTCTGTGTATAAGTTGAATAAGCAGGGTGACAAAATGCAGCCTTGTCTTACTCCTTTTCCTATTCCAAACCACTCCGTCATTCCATTTTCTGTCCTAACTGTTGCCTCTTGATTCATGTACAGATTTCTCATGAGGCCTATAAGGTGTTCCGGTATTCCCATTTCTTTAATTACTTGCCACATTTTGTTGTGGTCGACACAGTCAAAAGCCTTAGTGTAATCAATGAAACAGAAGTAGACTTGTTTCTGATATTCCTTTGTTTTTTCCATGATCCATCTTATGTTGGCGATGTGGCCTCTAGTCCCCCTGCCTGTTCGGAAACCCACCTGCACTTCTGGTAATTCTCTCTCCACATACTGTTGCAGTCTATCCTGTATTATCTTGAGCATCACCTTGCTAGCATGAGGGATGAGCACAATTGTTCGATAATTTGAACATTCTTTGGCATTACCCTTTTTGGGGAGTGAAACGTATACAGATCTTTTCCAATCCTGTGGCCATTGTTGTGTTTTCCAAATCTGCTGGCATATGGAATGCAATAATTTGATTCCATCATCTTGAAGGGCTTTGAAAAGTTCAACTTGGATACCATCAACTCCACTGGCTTTGTTGTTTGCAGTGTTTTTTAGGGCCTTTCTGACTTCACTCTCTAGAATGTCTAGCTCATGTTCAATGTTCTCATCATTGTGATTATCAGGGGTGTTGAGGTCCTTTTTGTAGAGTTCCTTTGTGTACTCTTTCCATCTTTTCTTAATCTCTTCTGCATCTGCTAACTCCTTGCCATCTTTGTCTTTTATTATGGTCATTTTTGCTTTAAATGTTCCCTTGAGTTCCCCAATTTTTTTGAAAAGATCTCTAGTCCTACCCCTGATATTGTTTTCCTCTATTTCTTTGCACTGTTCGTTCAGGTAGGTTTCCTTATCTCTCCTTGCTTTTCTTTGAAATTCTGTATTCAAGTAACTGTATTTTTTCCTTTCTCCTTGGCATTTTGCATTCCTTCTGTCCTCTGCTATTTTAAGAGCCTCATCGGACAACCACTTCGCTTTCTTACACTTCTTTTCTTTTGGTATGGCTTTCCTTGCTGCCTCCTACATGATTTCCCGCATCTCTCTCCATAATTCTTCTGGCACTCTGTCTATCTGGTCCAAGCCATTAAATCTGTTCCACACCTCCACTGTGTATTCCCAGGGAATGTTGTCTAGGTTATATCTGTCTGGCCTAATTGTTTTTCCTATTTTCTTTAGTCTAAACCTGAATTTTGTAATCAGTAGGTTGTGATCTGAGCCACAATCTGCTCCTGGTCTTGTTTTTGCTGACTGTATGGAAGTTCTCCATCTTTGACACATGCTTAGGATATGCCTTTATTATGACAGTTGTGGGCAGAGATTTTAAATGAGCATCTCTTCTGCTATGACTAGTAGTTACCTGCCATCTTATATCCCCCAAAATGCAATGTTATAAATATAACACCATAACACCTTGACTTTATCTAGAAGACATTACCCAGTAGTTGATATGTGGTGTTCAAAGCAATCACACTTCTATACCACCACATAGTGCTTAGTGCACTCTTTGGGTAGTCCACAAGTTAATTAGCATTTCCCCCAAAACATGCTGGGTACTCATTTTACTGGTTGAGTTAACCTTCATTCCTAGTCAGGATTGAACTCACAAACATTTGGTTGTAGGACAGCAATTTAACCACTGCACCACCAGGGCTTCTGATTTATGATGAACCTGTAAAGTAATGTCTTCCAAAAGGTAACATAATTACCAGCCGTCCTCAGGTCTTGCAAACTAAATGTCATGATTTTCTTTAATATATACTCTCACATATACATTTTAATATGTTCTCAAAATAGTGACATACCCTTCCACATAGGCCAGACTCCTTTTAACTGTTTCATGGCTGTACATCCTTAAGACTGCAGTTCATTTCCTACCTGTGTTATTAAGGAAGATGGAAGCCAAAAAGTTTTATAACTAAAAAAAATATTTTATCTTTGTATAGTTAAAGATAAAGGTTGCCCTTGCTCAAAAGCCAGTCATATCTGACTCTAGGGTTCAGTGCTCATCTCTGTTTATAGCTGAAGAGCCATCACTATCTGCATCTGCAGACATTTCCGTGGACATGTGGCAGGCATGCCTAGATATCGGAGTGCATGGAATGCTGTTTATCTTCCCACCCATGTGGTCCCTATTTATCTACAGTACTTGCAATTTCTTCCTTTCAAACTGCTAGGTTGGCAGGAGCTGGGACAGAGGGGTGGGGGGCTTCTTCCGTCATGCTGTAGCATCTTTTAGTATTGTTTCATCTTTTATGGATTATAATCTAGTTCCTCAAATACTTGTAGATTGTTGTTAATGTTGCTGCATGCCATTAAATTGTCTCAGATTTATAGCAACCCTATGAAGAGCAATCTCCAAAATGGCCTGTCCTCAGCAGCCTTGCTCAGCTCTGGTAAACTCAAGCTAGTGGTTGCTTTAGGGAGTCAGTCCATCTCCTATTTGGCCTTCCACTTTTCTGCTGCCTTTCACCTTTCCCATCAATATTATGTCTTAGAGGTAATTTCTTGTCTGCAATAGAGGTAACACATCAGTCTGATCAAGTGTTGAGGCATGCCTATTTCCTTCAGAACATCCCATAATTTCTCATGAGCCATATAATCAAAGGTTTTTCTGAAGTTTATAAAGCATAAACTGATCTTCTTAAATTCTTTGGTATGCTACAGTAGACAATGGACATTTGCACTATGATCAAGTGCTCTCCCTTTTTGGAATCCCACTTACACATCAGGCATTTTTAGCTCCATACAATGTAAAATCCTTCATGCAACACCTTGAGCATCACCTTGCTTACATGAGAAATTAGAACAACAATCCTTTCTTGGGGATTGAAATATATATAGAACATTTCCAGCCTGTGAACCATTGTTTTGTTTTCCATATTTGTTGGCATTTTCTTGTTAGGATTTTGACAGACTCAGTCTCTGTGGCTTGACATTACTCTTAATTGGTATTTCATCTATCCCAGTGATTTATTTCTTCCTAGTGCTTTTAGAGCAACTTTCACTGTATTTTGAATTGTCGTTATTCATCCTGTTTTCTTATTGAAAGGAGTATGTGATTCTTTTATCTGTTCTATATACAAAACAGGTTGCAGTCCTTGAAATAACTTGTGATTCTTTAAGGTGCTACAATTTTTGGTTTTTATTTTCATTGCATAAACTGAAACAGATTAACTAAACCGCCTCTTTGAAAAGTTACATATATGTTTCCCACTTTTAATAACACCTCCCTCTTCTTCTGTCTAGTGCAGGGGTGGCCAAAATACAGCCCATGGGCCTGCCCCAGCGCATGGCACCATTTCATGTGGCCCACCACTGCCCTTGCTACTACTGGAAGCAGAAGCGAGCACATTTACAACAGCTGTAAAACGTGCCCACACATGTGTAAACACGCCTGTGCCTGCCTTAAACACTGCCGTAAATGCACCCGTGGCTGTCATAAATGCATTTAATAACAGCCGCAGACATGTTTTATGGCAGCATTATGGAAGGAGGAACCACATGCCCGGCCCGATCAGCTGTCCAGAGGGCATGGTCAGGCCCACGGCATAAAAAGTTTGGGAACCCTTGGTCTAGTGCAGGAGTTCTCAACCTTTTAAAGCCAGAGTCCAGGTCACGCTCCCTCAGACAGCTTCAGGGGCCAGATGGCCATTTTGCCCTTCCTCTACCACATGGCACTTCCTGGTGTGGTGGAGGCAGTGGGGGCCACATGAAATGGCACTGCGGGCCACATCCAGCCCACAGGGTGGAGGTTCAGAATCCCTGGTCTAGTGTATTTACAGTAATTATTTTTTAATATTTCTAACTTTTGTATTCAAGCGAAACTGTTTTAAACTCTAGTGTCAGTTCCCTTAGGTCAGTGGTCAGCAAACTTGGCTCTCCAGGTGCTTTTGGACTTCAATTCCCAGAAGCTCAAGTCAGTACACCTGTTGATCAGGGCTTCTGGGAACTGAAGTCCAAGAACATCTGGAGAGCCAAGTTTGCTGACCCCTGCCTTAGGTCCTAGTCTTTGGAAATCAAAACATATAAAGTGACTGAATTACTGTAATTAAACGAAGGAAGGAATACCTGCATGTGTAAATAAAGAAACATACAGGTGTATAGGCAGAAAGAGAAGGGATACAAGTGCAAAGTGAAGCAACAGGAGGACCCAGAAATTGTTCCTCTACTGGTCACTCATCCAACCAATCTATTCAGTTACAGTAAAACACCGGATAACGATTGGATCAGATAACGCTAAAATCGCATAACGTTAAGTAATCTGGGGAGGAGAATTGGATCGAATAACTTTAAGGTCCTATGGGATGGATCGGATAACAACCGCTAAAGCCTGTGCGGTTACAATGTATCTCTATGGAGCTTTAACGTTATCCGATCCATCCTATAGGATTTTAACATGGATCGCAGTGGTGGGATGTCAAAAATTTTACTACCCCACCATGATGTCATCATAGTGTGGGCGGAGCTAACATCATGATGTCATGTCATGGGCGGGGCCAAAGAAAAAATACAAAATAATAAAAATAGGGAGCTTCAGCCTATAGGGAGCTTCAGGCTAGCAGCTTCTCTTCCTCCTCCCCATTTGGGAGGACAGCAAGGAGGCCGTGCATATGTGCCAAGCACTAGGTGTGCATGCACACCTAGTGCTTGGCATGCATCCGCAGTGGAAAGGTAAGCCCCGAAGGTGGTTCCCCCCAAAAGCTGCTACAGGTTCTCTGGGACACTGGGGAAAGTTACTACCGGTTCTGGAGAACTGGTGGGAACCTGTTACATCCCATCACTGATGGATCGGATAACACTAAAAATCGGATAACACCAAGACTTGTGGAACCAAGTCTTAGCGTTATCCGAGGTATTACTGTAGTTCTATTCCAATCTGCTGCTAGAGAAAAATCCACAGTATGGTTTAGCTGTGGCTAAAATTTTCCTGGGAATAATAAGAGTTAGGAGACAAACTTGAATCCATCTTGATGGAGGGCAGCAGCTTCATCAGTGGTGGGCATCAGCAGGTTTGCACCAGTTCGCTAGAACCAGTAGCAGAAATTCTGGTTGGCCCCGCCCATCCAAGTTTTGAAATAAAGTAGTCCTAATTCGGGTGCAACGCAGAGGTTTTCCCCTGGCCACGCCCACCATACCACGCCTACAGTGTGGTAGTAAATTTTTTTGAGCCCACCACTGAGCTTCATCAATGCTGGCCTGGGGCTGAGGAGGACTTTGCATGGCAAAAGGTCTCAGGACCAGAAAGAAACTCGTGAAATTGGATCAGTGGTATGGATGTCACGCTGGGGAATACAAAAGGAAGGCCACTGCATTATATTGTTCCCAGGACAATCTTCATGGCTGATCACCATGAGGATAGCTAATACTGTATTCAGAATCTGATATGGCACTTAAAGAAAGAAGGAGGAGGAGGCAAATAGTTGACATCTGTAGAAGATTTATGGAGATGGGAATGTCACCATTATCAGTAATATTTTTCCTACAGTTCTTTTAAAATGTATATGATCTGATCTGTTTACTGTTATCCTTACTTGGATTAGAGATTAGAAACACAACAGAAAGGTGATTCTTGCACAAGGGCATTAACTTCATGTTTACATCATAAACAAAGATCAATTCAAAAGAGAAAAAGATCCGATCAGAGTGAATCATTAAATGTGCCTTACTTCGGGGCAACTGATAAGGTATTTGTAAAACATAATGAACCTTTTACTGAAAACCCCAGGCAATCCCCCCCCCCCCAAAGCAGTGAAGCAACCACTACTCATTTCTATTCAGCAGAAGATTGATGATGTTGCAAATCTGTGTATGAATTCCAACTTGGCATCTTCAGGTGAAGAGTTCCTCTTTGAAATGTTGGTG
This sequence comes from Furcifer pardalis, assembly GCA_030440675.1. Classification (NCBI taxonomy): domain Eukaryota; kingdom Metazoa; phylum Chordata; class Lepidosauria; order Squamata; family Chamaeleonidae; genus Furcifer; species Furcifer pardalis. Next base: position 55,291,456 of record CP126893.1, on the reverse strand, counting down.
GTGATAGTGATAGTGATAGTGATAGTGATAGTGATAGTGAAGTATAACAGTTTTCTTTCATTTTATGCCAGGTAGTCATCTCCAGTCTCACAATTGATTACAGAGAGACAATCCACAGCTAGTAGGAAATATATTTTTACCAAATGCTGGACTTTGCTCAGTAATTAATTTTTGAGCAAATTCACAGTGTTAGACTGGTTTGTGGTAATTAGAAGGCAAAGTCTTCTTGTATCTGTACTAGATGTTTTGGATTCTGTTAGTGTGACTATCTAGTATAAGAAGGAAGGTAAGATACACTGCAGTTCAGTGTATCTTAGGAAAACAAAAATTTTAGTTATTCCAGAGGTAGATACATCTAATAGAAAAGGTAAGCACCATGCTATACCTGTCCCATGAAATGATTAAGCCTGTGCAATAGAATGTTAGGAACTGTGATGGCATAGTGGTTAAGATGCTGAACTGGATGACAGGAAGGTTGGCAGGACAGCAGTTTGAGACACGAGAGCTACCAAGATAGAGTGAGCTCCCTTCTCTGTCCCAGCTCCTGCTAATCTAGTAGTTTGAAAGCAAGAAATTGTAAGTAGATAAATAGGTACCACTTTGGTGGGAAAGTAAACAGCATTCATGCACTCCTATGAACACAGGATAATCAATAACTCTAGTTCTTATTTTATACATTAATATACAAGTAAAACCCCGGGTTATGACAGAGGTCCATTCCAACAGCCTCCGTTGTAATCCGAAAAAAATTGTAAACCGAAACATCGATAGGGATGCATTAAAAATGGTCCTGAACTGATCATTGTAAACTGAAAAAAATACATTAAAAATGTGTAAACCTGGATGGCATTTTCATAGGATTCGCTGTTGTAAACCGCAGCAAACTTAAACAGAGGTGATTGTAACCTGGTTTTTTTTTTACTGTATTGTACTCGTATAAATCATTAAGGTTAAAAAAAAATCATGTTGGTGTTCTTTTTTTAAATTAACACACTTTATGTTGAAAACCAGAACTTGGAAATATTCCTTTTGGGGCTAAAGCTCCCAAAAATTTCCCAGCCAGTGTGGTCAGCAGTCTTGCTACCTACCTGGCAGTTCTGGAAGATGCAGTCCAGAAAAAGTGATCTGAGCATTGAAGATGTGTAGATGTTAAAAAATCAGCACTTAAGAATTAAAAGGAGACAGAACTATAGATGTCCCTATGGAGTTTGAAATTGGCAAATAAGTCATTCTCTTACCTTGTCTTCAGCCCAAGTCATTTTGCTGCCTGAGGCATGGCAGTAAATAGTATGCCACTCCTCAAAGTCACAGTCATAGCACCCAAGTCAGCCAGGTCTCTTTTTCTCACCTGAAGTGGAAAACCTCCTTCTCTCTGAGAGGAAACATCTAATACTTTTAGTAAAACAAATTCTAACAACCACCTACTTTTATAGCACATCTGCTGATGGAGGGAGCTGCTTCGCTTAATGGTGAAACTGGCCCTCACCACTACAGCCCATAGAGTTGCTCATGCTGAGCTGATTTAGTTATACCATATAGGGTTAGTACTCTGATGCTTCACTGGATATAGAAAAGTGGATGGAAATGTTTGGAAAGAATCTGCGCTTCTCCTGACATATTCTCCCACATCTCCTTTGACTGAGAGCCCAGGGAACATTTTGAGGCACTGGAATTTATATATCAGAGAGTAAACAAAACAAAAGACAAAAAACATTGTGGCATATTAAAGACTAACTCCTGTATTTTAAAGTTAACTTTCATGGATCAAGTCCACTTTGTTAGTCATAAAAGTGGATTTTCATGGTATACATTTACACATACAGTATCTGGTATAGAGGTCCAGAGTGGCTGGGCAGCATTGGTTGGTTCATCAGATGGATAAGCAAATCAATGAGTTATTTACAAATCAAATCAAATCTTTATTACGGTCCAAGAGCAGCATAGAACAGCAAAGGGAACAGAAGTTAAAACTGGGGTACTTAAAATATATCAAGAGGTAAAGGTCGCCCTTGCTCGAAAGCCAATCATAGCAAACTCTAGGTTTCAGTGCTCATCTCTGTTTATAGCTGAAGTCTGCGTTTGTAGAGGTTTCCGTGGACATGTGGAAGGCATGCCTAGACACTGAAGTGCATGGAAAGTTAAAATGAGGGTGCTCAAAAGGGAACATTTCTGCTCAGAGTTAAGGAGTAATAAAATGAGTACATAGATCAATAGTGTTACAACTATTCCTAAGCCTATGCTGTGGCGCTAGTAGTTTATTAGGCTGAAGGTCCTCCCAGAATTGTTCTTCTGATCTTACACGCTGTGGCACAGAACCTGGCAGTGTTCTGGGTGAAGGTGGGTCTTTCATCAGATAGCAGCCAGTGTGTGTATGCACTGTTTGTCTGGGTAGGATATTTGCAGAGCAGTGGAGATATGAACTTGCTCCAGATGTCTCTATAAAAAGGGCAGCTGCAGAGTACGTGTTCTGTGGCTTCAATTTCTCCAGTGTCACAGGGACATTGTCTCTCTGTCATTGGTGACCTTTGGAACTTTCCCTCAAGAACTGCAGAGATCAACTATCAGAAAACCAAAGTGATAACCTTTGCTAAAAGGCCTAAGAAACATACCTGGAGAATAAATGGTCAGAAGATAGAATAGGTGGTAACCTTTAAATACTTGGGAGTAGTCCTCCAAGCTTCAGGCTCAAGGAACGCCCATGCCACACACGCCGTTCTTACAGCCCAGAGATCCACCTTCAGCATACTAAAATTCTTGAGGACAAAAGGAGGCCAAATCATCCCTGCTGCACTCAAACTCTTTTGGAAAGAGTATAATCTAAATTCTTACATACAGCACTCCAGACCCCTCCCTGTGTATCCAACGCCACCCTTTGCCTGGAGACAGGCATGATAAAGGTTGAGGCGAGATTGTGGATAGCTACTCTCAACCTTTGGCTGAGTTATTTACCACCAGTGATATCATGCAATCAGTGTGGTTATTTACAATGGGTAAATCTCTGATGGGAGTCGAGGAATTTGCATCTATTTTTGCAAAATAAACATTCTGACATTACACATCTGCTAATTGGTTAATTGAGGAAGCTTTATGGGAGATGCACAGCCAGAGGACAACTGTCCTGATATATCTCTTTGTATATCTGTTCTTACATTCACATGTAGAGTGAATCATATTCACATCAATGTACACATCTCTTCTCTCTCCACATACCTTCCAATGTAGCTTCTAATGTTATGCCATCAACTTGGAAGTAGATTGAACTTCAGTATTTTTAACCTAAAAGAGCCACCTTGAGCCCCTCCTACTCAGTCAGTCAGTCAGTCAGATCAATAGCTAAATTCCACCAATATGAAATTCCCCCACAGCAGTAGGAATATTTTCCTTTGCTTCTAATTCATTTTTCCACCAGTGTCTGGAAAAGGTAGTAATAATTTCCAGCCTTAGAGAAGTGTACCAGTTAATATGCCAATATGTTTCTTTCACAAGTGCTTTAAACTAGATTATACTCCTGCTGTCCTTTTCACTAATACGGCAATGGGAGGAAAAAATCTTTTATAATTAGAAACATTCCCTTAGAGAAGGAGTTCTCAACCTTTTAAAGCCAGGGAGGGGGCCACACTCCCTCAGACAGTTTTGGGGGCCAGACAGCCATTTTGCCCTTCTTCTACCACATGGCTCTTCCTGGTGTGGTGAAGGCGGTGGCCCCCCCCCACGTGAAATGGTGTCATGGGCCGCATCTGGCCCACGGGCCTCAGGTTGAGAATCCCTGCCTTAGAGGCAGGATATAATTCAGATCATGTAAAAGATAAACATTTACTCAATTGGGCTTTGAAAATGAAAAAAAGGAGAGAGAAAGGCTATTGAGTAACAAGGATATTCTTGCCGTAGATAAAAACAGTTTTTAAGAGGTTTTGTTTCTTGAGGGTGGAGTAGGGATTTTTTTTTTTTAAAGGTCCATTTCAACCAAGCAGCTGTTGGGATAAGTTTAAATGTACACTTCAGATGCTGCATTTTCTCTGAATCATTTGCAAATGTTGTTGGTGGGAAGAAAAATCACAAAATACTTTAAGCAAGAGGTTTTCATACACAGGAGCACCTTTATTTCATTTCTCGCCCTCTCAGAGAGAGAGAAGGAGGAAGGGAGGGGAGAGTGGAGGGGGAGGAGGGGAGGAGAAAAGGAAAAGTGAGATCACGTTCACACATTGGTAAAGAGGCTGGTCTTTCAATGCCTTTGAATATTTTACTTTTTGTCAGTTTCCCTTCACAGTCATACAAACACATGCCGAGCTGAAGTGAACCATGGCAATGGGCTGCACTGGAAGATCTGAAATCTGATCACACACAATCTCTCCTTCCCTGATTATCTCTGTCACATACCTCTGTCTATATAGACAGACACACATGCACAGAAAGGGAGGAAAGATCAGTTCCAGCTAGACTATTCCTACCAAAGAGAACACCTTTATCTCTTCTTGCTGGACAGGGACAGGGACGCGCACACACTCCACACACACATCATACAGAGAAAGAGAGAAAGACTCATAAATCTCTTTCCCTCCTGGCTTCCCCCGGAAGATTTTGCTGGCTGTTTTTTAATGGAGAAAGTCCAAGGAGAAATGGAGATTGAGAGATGGGAAAGAAACGAAGAGATGTCAGACGCTGAGAAAAAGGTGATCCAGGAGACATGGAGCAGAGTGTATGCGAACTGTGAAGACGTTGGGGTCTCCATACTGATCAGGTATTTAAAATGGCACACTAGAAGCCAAGATTTAACATGGATCAAGGGTTAGATGGCAGAAACTGTTTTTTCTTCAATTTATTGGTTTTGATTTCAAATGATTTGACTGCATTTTGATTGCAGAATAATACAGAAGGAAATTACCTCTTGTATTGTAGTTAGTCAGAATCAATATTTCAGTGAGAAAAGGTAATCTTATTCATGCGTGTTGTGAAGTGGAAGGTTTATAGAAAGAAGGGATCGTTGTGTGATATTCTGTTCGGTGGTTCCCACTTACATCTGTGGTGATGGAATTATATATGCACCAGATTCCTGCGTGAAATAACGCAACTTATGAGCCAAGATAAATCCCAAACAGGGCTGCCGAAGCTTGTCAGTACCATCTGCTCATCAGCTGGGATGCAGTGTCAGTAAAAAAGATAATGCTGAAGTTGTCTCCCAGGGCTAGCATGAAGGTTGCCAGACAGAGAGGTGGAGTGAGGCAAACACTGGCAGGTAAATGGACACTGTATGCAAGGTAGCTTTATGTTATTGTGAATGTTGTGATGAAATTGTCACTCAGCAAGGAGGAGGGGTGTCATAGAAATCTATCAGCAAGCCAGGGGGGAAGCAGTATGTTTATGAACAATATGCTCATTTGATTTGGGGTTTATATGTGGCCAAGCAGGTAAAACCAAAGGACGGGAAGTCAAGATCCACCATTTAAGCTTAATGAAGATGCTTATTAGCTGATCTCCAAATCATTAAGCCAAACCATTAAGCGGTATTTAGTCTACCTTATTCTGCTTATTTAATTGTGCACTGTGCCTTTAACCAGGTTTTTTTTTGTTATAATTGTGGCCTTCTCCCTGCTCAAATGTCCCTGAGGATTATTTCAATATATCTGACCTTGTTTAATGTATCTGAAACTCCTGAGGATTTTCTTGGGCATGACAAAAATGCAAGGGACTGATTTCTATTTGCTCTTTTACAACAATCAGTGCGCAAGCGAAGAAAACCAGACCTCAGCTGAGGGTCAGAGATAGTGGCAAAAGCAGCAACCCCAAAGGACCTGGTTAAAGGCTACTTCCTTGGACCTGTTTTTAAAATTCCCAGGTACCAGTCTGTTTCATCAGTGCCATACATAGGGAATTGGAGTGAAGGAGAGAAGAGTTTATTGGGGGGAAACACTACATAAGAGAGATTTAATCTTATTCTCTAAATACTTCTCTCCAGTTATATTCAGGTGGGGCTTCCTACACCCAATTTGGAAAAAGAAGTGGGGAGATCTATTCACAGGTTCCCGTCATCAGCTATAGTTTAGTCTGAAACAATACATGAGCCTGAACTTAGAGACAGTCAGTACCTTACATGCTGTTGTCAAACATTGTCCTTAATTCAACTGTATGGTATTAACACTGCTTTAAATGCTATGTTAGTTTATAGTATTTATTTAAGTAAGGTCAAAGAAAGCTGCTTAGGAACTTATCAGGAATTTTGGGGGGGAAAGCTCGGATTATCTGTCTTGACTATTAACAGGAGAGAATTTAAGACTGCAGTGATGTCAGCTTGTTCAAAGTTGTACTAATGATTCCTTATAAGTTTTTTCCCCCTTTCCCTAAAGTTTTCCCACATGTTTTACTCTAGTATGTAACTGGTCTACACATTAGAAAGATCCTCCCTGAATAAGCTCAAAATCTGCAAGATTTACAGAAATCTTGGATTTATCGATCTTGTCACAGTGGGATAAATGTAGATTTGCAACAGAACTCTTTACAGATATGTTCGGATGGAGGAGAAATTGCCAAAATTTTGTTTTCTTATAGATCTTGAGGTGTTTAAAAATATTAAAAACGTATGTTCAAAGTGTAAGGTAAAGGTTCCCCTTGCTCGAAAGCCAGTCGTATCCGACTCTAGGGCTCAGTGCTCGTCTCTGTTTCAAAGCCGAAGAGCCAGCGCTGTATGCTTCTACAGACGTTTCTGTGGTCATGTGGCAGGCATGACTAGACACCGGAGCACACAGAACGCTGTTACCTTCCCACCGAAGTGGTCCCTGTTTATCTACTTGCAATTTCTTGCTTTCAAACTGCTAGGTTGGCAGGAGCTGGGAGAAAGACGGGAGATCATTCCATCATAGAGCACATTTCTTTAAAAGTGTGGTAAAATATCATAATTCTCTTGAATATCACCAGTGCTTCTATGCTATTGCTTAATGCTTGGAATCCTATCCAAACAAGTCGAATTTAAGCACGCTTCTCCCAAGAAATCCTCCCAATTCCAAAACCAACACTTATCAAGAGTTAATGTGGGCTCTCAAAAATGAACAGAATAGCCCTATGCCCAGAAATGTTTCTTTTGAATGCTCACAAAATGATATTTACTAAATTGGAAAGATATATGGCAGGATATTTCAAGTGTAAGACATATTGCTGTTCAGTCATCCATTAAGATCTTCTATGTCGTTCATTAGGACCCTTCGTCAAAATTAGTAATTCTTAACTTCCCCCGCCTTTAAATGGGGGAAGGGAAAAGAATTGATGGGATATTTCTTTGTAAATAATCCCCAAATATCAGCCAGGTTTCCATTTCCCCCCTTGAATGGGAAGTACAAAACCACTCATTTGTTGTAACTCAGTGAATTAAACCAAAGAACAATTCCTTGCCAGGGTTGTCTTGGTGCAGAGTTGAATTATTATTTTTAGGTCAACTGGAAGTTATATGCAAGAAATTTTAGCACTCTTGGGCACACCTAAGTCTTAGACCAATGATGATGAACCTTGGCACTACAGCTGTTATGGAACTACAATTCCCAGAAGCCCTGACCAGCAGGAGTGCTGACTTGGGTCTCTGGTAATTGAAGTCCAAGAACACCTGGAGCGCCAAGGTTCACCATCACTGTCCTAGACTGAGCAAAATAGGCTACATAGCCTACCCTACACCTATGCTTGTCTACAATGATACAAACATTTGTATTTTCTTGGCACTTTACTGTTATTGCTAATGTTGTGTTTCCTTCACCTAGTCAGCTGCATGTGGAGGCAGCTGTGGGGCCATTCTGGCAGACCAGTTTTTAAAAATCCAAATGTACTCAGTAGCTACATGGCAAATATTTAACAACAGTGTAGTTATTGGTTTGTAGGTTTGATTGATTGTCTTTAGGCTTTATCATTCCCCATCTTGTTGTCACAAGACATGCCTAAGAAACACACACACCCCACAGACACACCCTTGATTACTTTTCCCCCCATGCACAAATACTCTCTGATACAGTACTCATAATCAAAAAGTCAGAGTAAGGTTTTGTGTTGAAAAGGCACAGACTCCTACTGGACAAATCCCCTGTTTATTTTCCTCCTTATGAAATACCAAACACACTCAGAGAACAGGAAGATAGTGTAAACTTTTTGTATACACAAACATATCCCATGATATCAGGAAAATCCCATCAACTGGCTTATTAGCATAACAGTTTGTTTCATGGGTCATGACAAAGAGTAACAACTGTTTTCTCGATACCTACATCACAATAACCTGGGACAAAAAGGAAGACTTAGTGATTTTAATTCTAAATCCCTGGCTTCTGGATTTGGAGATTCCAGTGAAGCAGCTGGTTTTCACTGGCATTAGGTCAAATGCAAGTTATGTCAAACAGCAGCAACAGGTCAACTTGATATTGCAATGTGACAAGTCAATATTTTACACAGATGCATATACTGTATGACAAATGAAACCCCCATCTTCAACTGGAAATGGATGCCTGTTGGTGATGAGAAATTTGCTTCATACTTAAATGCAAAAGCGAAGTAGCTGTTCTTAGCAGAGAAGTTGGATGACTTGCTTGCCCTGTGCAATGAGCAGGGAGAGGGTGTCAACATAACTGCCTGGTACAGGGGGATCATTTCATTCAATTTAAAGACTGTTATGAAAGAGGGATGGAGAGAACAGTAGGGAAGTGTGAAATCTGTACTTTTATTTTTGCATACTTTTGCAAATCCCTTTCTCTGGGATATCTAGAGAAATGCCACCAAGTTATCCAATGGTCTTTGCTCATCTGAATAGCCTCTTCTTATACTGGGAAGCATTATGTGCTCTATTGAAAGAGGACTTACAGAAATGAATGCACATTAAAAAGTTAGTCAGTCGGTGCATGTTGACAGTTTATATGCACCAATGTATGTGCCAACTTGTAGTCATTACAATTATGCCCATTGTTGGACCGGGACTCCTTGCTTATGGTCACACATGCTCTGGTCACCTCCAAACTAGATTATTGTAATGTACTCTACATGGGGCTGCCCTTGATGACCATTCGGAGGCTGCAACTGGTGCAAAATGATGGGGTGTGGGCGTTATGCCCATTCCTCACCCATTGTGGAAGCTGCATTAGCTACCGGTATTATTATTATTATTATTATTATTATTATTATTATTATTATTATTATTATTATTATTATTATTATTATTATTATTATTATTATTATTTCTTTGCTGCCCAACCACACATACGATTTAGGGCAGCTCACAACAGTACAATACACAATAAAATTACAATAAAAATGTTCATAATAACATTTGCAATAAAATACTGGTCATCCAAGGTACAAAGGTTTCAGACAGCCACAAACAGTCCAGGGGCTAGGCTGGCCAGCTGGACCAGAGAGGCGATGTTCAGCCCCCTCCCCAAGGGCCAAGTCCTGGCACCAAAACAACACAACCCCAGCCATTGGGCGTGGCCCAGGGGTCATGGCAGTGCTCCAGCCACCAGGAGTGGTGGCTCTTCAGTCCCAGTGGTTGAGCATGGCTGGGGGTCACAGCAGCACTCCAGCTGCCTGGAGCGGTGGCTCTTCAGCCCGAGCTGTTGGGTATACCTCCAGGTCCAATTAAAGGTGCTGGTGATTACCTTTAAAGCCCTACATGATAGTGGACCAGGTTACTTAAGAGACCATGTTACCCCCATGGACATCTGCCCGTCCCACCAGAGCAAACTGGAGGGGCTCCCTAATGGGCCCCTCAGCTTGAGAGGCACACCTCTCTAGCACTAGAAGGAGGGCCTTTTCGGCATTTACTCTGGACCTATGGAACCTCCTGACAACTGAATTGTGCCTCCAGGCAGAGCTACTGACCTTCAGAAAAGGTCTAAAAACCTGGCTGGCACAGCAGGTGTGGGGTACTGCCGGTGGGACAGCCCGGCTGGCTTATATGAAGGCTGTTTGGGTTTTTAGTTTCAATTTTTTAACTTATTGTGGCTGGGAGGATATTTTAATGTTTTTTAAATGTTAAATGTTTTTGTGATTTTATGGTCATAGGGGATGTTTTATATTGCAATGTTTTTATGGTGATTGTGAGCCGCCCGGGGATGCTTTGGGGGGGGGGGGATCCAAATAAATAAATACATTTAAGCTGTGTTTTTATCTCTTATACTTAAGCATGCAGAATTTAAGAAGTTAAGAAAGAGCAAAGTTGGATCTGCAAAGACATGCAACTACAGTACAGTGGTACCTCGGATAACGTTTGCATCGGATAATGCTAAAATTGGATAACGTCGGGGAATTTGAGGCAAACATTTGCATCGCACAACATTAAGATAACATTGTGCGATGCAAACGTTTGCCTCAAATCCCCCAACCTTGAGATTGCTTGCTGTTAGGTTTGCATTTCTCCAGCCAAAGGCAAAGGCTAACAGCAAGGGATTCGTCCTGCAGGGGAGGCGGCGCGAATCTCTCTGCCTTTGCCTTTGTGTTGGGGGTTGAACAGGCACCCATGTTCTACCCCCAACCCAAAGGCAAAAGGCAAAGGCTAACAGCAAGGAGGCAGGGCGAATTTCTCTGCCTTTGGGTTGGGGGTTGAACTGGCTATTTTATTTTATTTTTACATTGTGGGATCAATGCATCACACAACATTAAAAACCGGATAATGTTAAGACTTGTGGAACCATGTCTTAATGTTATCCAAGGTACTAGTGCACTTTGTCCTGGAAAAGGCTGATTGTAGACTTTGAAACAATTGTCTGACTATCTATGTTACTTATTAGGTGCTATCCATGTATGGTCCAATCTAACTCTAGTTACACATTACAAACTTGGTTATTTGTGTGCTATATCTGACTTAGATGCTCATTGTCTTCGCTTTTTCCTCTATCTGGTTGGTTCATGCCTTCAACTGCCAGTTCTTCATATGTACAGCAACCAGTTCTCCTCTCTAGTCTATCCACCTAGAAAATAAATTGGGCAGAACTGAAAACTGAGCTAGGCAAATTACTACAGCATCCCTGCCTGACTGCAGAGGCAATGCCATGTCCACTGGGCTTTCAGTGTCTGTATAGATATCTGTGTGCACTTATGAAGATCTGGGGGAGAAATTCTTTCAGATCCTGTACAAAATGACTGCCACACCACAGCTAAGAATGTCAAGAGAGAGAAATGAGGAAATGGCAGAATAACTCAGGAGGGAAAGATGGAGTTGATAGGAGCATCACAATTTACCTTGTTTCTTAACACCACTCAAGCCATGCTGAAATTAATTTCAAAGCAGGGTCGCACTGCATTGTGAGAAAGGAGAAATGGTCATCAAATGCTATGTGCAACAATGTGCACTGAGTCTCAATATCATTTAATAGGAGAAGATTTGGGGTGGTGGTGAGAAAAACATGAGTCAGGATACAATCTGCACATAGTCCAGATCTCTTAAATATAGATAAGGGCTCTTTTTGTTTGGAAAAAAAATCCATTCATCTCCCTCTTCTTCCAAAAGAATAATTCATAAAGGCTAAAACATCATTTGTTGGTCGCCGTGCCATCCAGAAAACAGTTCCTATTAAGAAACAGAAGGCTCAAGAAAGGAAAGTAGGCAGAGCAAAATTATGCCACCTACAGCCTGATGTAAAGGTAGGTGAGGTGAGATACTAGTTAGATGTTTTAGACTTCAGCTCATCACATTTGATTTTCTGCCAAATGTGCCTTTTCAGCCAGACTCTTTCAGAGTTTCTATGAGGCTAAAAGAAGGTAAGGTCTGGAAAATGCTATTTATAAATGGCATAGTAAATACTGTACTCTGTCTTAACTAAAACAGATGCTTCTCTTCAATTTTGAGAGACTAACTACCACATTCCAAACAAAACTTGTTTGGGCAGGAATACTTATTAATACAATCTTTTAAAATAACTTTTGAAAATTTGAATGATAAAGATTTCTAATATGAGCAATGTGTTAAAGATATGAAAGAGTAAAATTCTGAAAGCATAAATAATTGAAAAATTCTTCTACTGTATTTCTTTCCCTATACCAACTTGCTAATTGCTCGTTCCTAACTATATGTTAAAGGAAATAAATATTCCTCATGATTGATCAATTTTCTTTCCCACAGTGTAGTTTCCTCACATGTAGCTTCTTAGTGATACTCCACAATGGCTACGCTGAGATATTGAACCTACAATGAAGCCCTGTCTATATAGGCTTTACCTGCAAGAACAGTTTGTCTGGCTGGACATCCTGCTAGAGCAGGGATCTGCAAATGGTGGCTCTCCAGATGTTTTGGACTTCAATTCCCAGAAGCCTCAATCAACAGTAGTGCTGACTTGGGCTTCTGGGAATTGAAGTCCAAAACATCTGGAGAGCCACCATTTGCAGATCCCTGTGCTAGAGTAATGGAGTAGATCGAAAAGCCAACAACTCAACGCCGAGTGTCAGCAGTGGTTAACTAACCTGACTCCCTAAAGGGGCCAACAGCTATGGGCAGATGAGCCCCTTTAGGTGGGGTGATGGTCTCCTCAGTGGAGGAAACGCCACTGGAAAACACCATATTGGGCCCAATGACAAAACGAGCAGAAGAGGAGCCACTTCTCTGATTCCCAACAGTCACGGAGGTGGAAGAGGCCATGCCAGTTGGGATCCACCTTAAACAAATTCACATCAATGGCATTTTTCCTGTGTTCTCGGATACAAGTTACAGTCGATGATACAAAGAATAAAAACAATGAGTACATTGGTTATCTTGGTTAGTACCCTTATCAGCCTCCTCATGTTCACAATGAACTTAAGCAGTGGAGAACCTCTAGAATGATATGACAAGGGGCAGAGCTCTGAAGAATCACCAGACCTGAGAAAGACAATAAAAATGGGAACAGATAAGGTGGTGTTATTGTCCCCACACTCTTACCATATGAGTAAGAACCTGCATGATAAGAGTATTTACACAGGACTCTAGTGTAACCCAACACTCCCACTTACTAAATCAGTTTCCTATTGATCTTCTTTTCAGTAGCTCAAATATACTAGAATAATTTCAGTACCTGTTGAAGGGCAATCTTTCATTAAAAAAATTAAGAATCTCCATAAGGGATAGGATTTATTGTAACAGCATTCTCATCCTTCTATATCATTTCAAATGTGATTTTGAAAAGATTAGAACAATAAACTCACATTTCAGATTGGATAAATATCAAATTATAAATTATAATGAAGTCTTGGGGCCAGTGCAAATTTAAAAGATTTATATGTGAAGAGGCAACCCTCTGTATCGGGGTTCTCAACCTGTTCATGCCATGTGCCAGACCACACCCAGTCAGACAGCTGAGTGGACTGGACATGTGGTTCCTCCTGCTGTAAACGCTGCCGTAAATCATGGTGGGCACGTTTGTGCAGGCATGTGTGTGTTTGTGTGGGTACGGGTGCAGTTGCATGGGCATGGTTGCACAGGTGTGGTCACGGTTGCACAGGCGCAAGCACAGCTGTTGTAAATGCATCCACTTCCACTTGCCACTGCAGGCCGAGTCCAGCCTGCCAGCTGTAGGTTACACTCTCCTGCTCTGTATCATAGCATTTGGAGTAGCGATTCTCAACATTTTCAGGCTGTGGGCCTGACCACGCCTCTTGGGCAGCTGATCAGGCTGGTCACATGGTTCCTCCCACCCAGAAGCAGAAGTAAAGTGTGCACCGCGCATGCACAGAGCATATTTTGCGGTGTTCTGCTCATGCGCGGTGCAGTTTTTTCCACTTCCTGGGTTGGCAAGGATGTCGCGGGCCTGATGAAATGGCTTCGGGAGCTGGGGATGGCCCCTGGGATGTAGGTTGCAAATGTCTGATTTGGAAGATCAGAAGAAAATCCTACAAGTACTTACACATTTGTGAAGCTGCTGTCTATAATCTCATTATCAATCATGTTCACACACCCTTCATCATGAAACAACCTCAAAACCTGTCAGAAGTGATAATATTTATACAAAGTCATCATATACTCCTTGGTGTAAAGCCTGTTTTCTGAGATGGACGGTAGACATTGTAGCCCATTTTTGATAGGTGCATAAATGCCTTCTTTAGTTTTGCACTCTCAATAAAAACTGAGGTACAGATAAAATGTAGTGCAGTTTTGCCTGCTTGCAGTCATCTCCACAGGGTAAAGGAAATGTAGACAGTGTTTAGTGATATTTTCTGCGAAGCATAATACTGTATGAGATAAAGCAAGTGTTAAGCAATGGAATTGTATATTTTGACCACATGATACTTACTCATATTGTATTATGAGATAACAAATGCATGAAAACACACAAAGTTTGCACAAACACAGAATTTTGTCCTTGGTTCTTTAACCAAATAATGATGCACCAACATGGATGGTTTTATTTTATTTTTTTACTATTATTCAAAAGCTGCCATTTCACTCACACACAAAACATGCAATTTGTTCTGGTGCAATTTTAAAATGTTTGTTTGCAGCTATTGTTCTTCTAAATTGCGGCTGCTCTAGGACCATTAAATTTAAAAAGGAAATTTGAAAGAGCTTCCTCACCATCAGATCAAAGTTGATTAAGGATTATTTATTGAGTGTATGCAATGACATCTCATTTTGCCACCTAGTATATCATGTTTGGCTATGTGACAATATCATTTTGGTTGTTTGTTTGTTTCTAAAATCATGTCAGAAGGACACAAAGGTGTTTTCTGGGTTGAAAGGATTTTTGCTAGAGGAACTCTGCTCAAATGAGGTTCCTTTCATGCCCCCAAGATCTTTTCCCATGGAAGTGGTCCCTATTTATTTACTTGCAATTTCTTGCTTTTGAACTGCTAGACTGGCAGGAGCTGGGACAGAGACAGGCAATCGTTCCATCATGCAGTACTTGGGTCTTGAACTGCCAACTTGCTGACCTTCCAGCTAACAAGGTGAGCTTCTTAACCACTGAGCCACTGCAGTCCCTTTCATTTTGGTAAAATTAAACCCTTATGTTCTACTCATAGTGGTGGTTTCATTCCTGCTAGTACTGCAGAACTGGACTTTCCCCCTATTGTTCATGATTAGTTGCAGCCAGCCATGAATGGTATGTCTGTTCAGAAGAAAGGTTGGCAGGTCAGCAGTTTGAGACCTGAATGCTGCACCACGGAGTGAGGTCCGGTCTCTGTCCCAGCTCCTGCCTTTCGAGCAAGGGCAACATTTACCTTCTTAAACTCATGGGACCAAAGTCAGGTTGTTCAGTTCCCATTGAGTGCACAGCATTATGATGTGCAATTGTGCTGTTGCAGCCAGTGTTGCTTTCATGAAAGTGGCAAACTCTAGAAAAAAGCCCACTCTCCAGTCAAGTCATGGCAAGACATCCACACTTGGTGCAATCCGGTAACCACTATGCTGGCAAGACTTTCCATGACTGGCCATGGAAGAACAAACCTTGCTGAGAAGAACCAGTGATATCCTTATTAATCTACCTTTTAGTGCCCACCTTGCTGTCCTGGACTAATGCCTTACGAACAAATTCTGGTCCTTTTTAATTTTCTTATACTCTTTGGACTTTGAATTTAGCTTGATGCGGATGAATAAAATATAGTTTTGTTGTTGTTGTTCAGTCGCACAGTCGATTCCGACCCTCTGCGACCCCATGGACCACTGTCCGCCAGGCACTCCTGTCCTCCACCATCCCCCTCAACTCGCTCAGCTCTGTGCCCATTGCCTCCACAACACCATCTAGCCATCTCATCTTGGGCCATCCCCTTCTTCTTTTGCCCTCGACCCTTCCAAACATCAAGGCTTTCTCAAGTGAATCCTCTCTTCTCATTTGATGTCCAAAGTACTTTAGCTTCATCTTTATTATTTGACCTTCTAAGGAGCAGTCAGGGGTGATTTCTTCTAAGATTGACCTATTTGTTCTCCTCGCTGTCCAGGGGACTCTCAAAACTCTCCTCCAACACCACATCTCAAAGGCATCTATTCTTCTGCGCTCAGCTTTCCTAAAATGGTCCAGCTCTCACAACCATACATTGCCACAGGGAATATCACTGCTTTGACTATGCGAATCTTAGTTACTTCTGGAAATTCTAAGATCATTTGCAGCTCAGACACTGACTGTGTAGTGAGGCAAATTTTAGACAAAGCAATGGAAATCAAAACTACCTCTTGCTATCAGAAACTATAGTGAAAGAGAGCTAGAAGACTTACAGGCATAGCTAGGAAAAGTTACATTTTTAGACTATAAGCTCCACCCACGGGTGCTGACTGGAGAACTCTGGGTTTTGTAGTTCCAAAAAGTAACTTTTCTAAGCTTTGAGACTATTCTGAATATAAGAACCTGGATGCATACAATGTGAAACAGCTGTTGATTTCATTTCCAGGAGCATCCAGCTGTCCATTGCTGGAAATGTATGTCTGAACTAAGTAGACTCTCAGGTCTGTTTGAGCTGTACTTTTCTTCTTTTCATAACCTGCTGTTCATTCTGTGCGTCCTTTTCCTTTTCATCTCCAGGAACTGAGGGTGACATAAACACTTATTTCAGTCGCATGAGAGAAAGAAGTCATATATACAAGAACAGACCAAGGAGGGAGCTTTGGGGGAGGAAGAGAGAAAAGAATGAGCAGATTAAAAAATAAGAGCAGAAAGATTTCCTTATGAATAAATACCTCCCAATCCTTTCCTCACTCCCTTCTCCGAGTAGCACTTTGGAGCGACTCTTGCAAATGTGTGCGTGCGCTCTCAAAGCAGGAGGCCTGTGGTTTGAGACCAACAGTACCTGTGATAGCAGCTTGTGCCCAGCTGGCCCCTCACTCATGCCTGCATCTTTCACAGCTGGATAATTGAACAATCGCTCCCATCCTGGAGAACTAGGTCATGTGGAGTGGCTGTTGGGAGGCACATCAAGAACAGAGGCAGTCATGACAGCGTTTGCAGTTTCCTCATCCGGGAATAATTAAGCAGCTCAGATACAAGAAAATTGGGAGAGCTCATTGCCCATGTCACTTGATTGCCTCCATAGTAAAGGTCAGGGTCACCCATGCTAGAAAGCCAGTCGTATCTTCGAGGGCCCCGGTGCTCACCTCTGTTTACAGCCAAAGAGCCAGTGCTGTCATGGTCATGTGGCATACAGGCCTAGATGCCAGAGCTCACGGAACGCTGTTACCTCCCCACCAAAGCAGTATCTATAAATCTACTTGCAATTTCTTGCTTTCGAACTGCTAGGTTGGCAGGAGCAGGGACAGACAACAGGAGCTTACTCCAGCGTACAGCACTCTGGTCTCAAACTGCTGATCTGCTGACCTTCCAGTCGTCAAGTTCAGCGTCTTAACCACTAAGCCACTGCAGTCCCACAATCTCCTCCATACAAGTGTCCCAAAAATGACATGCGAGCCTGAGCAGCTTCAGTGAGGGCTTTGCCAAGCACTGGGTTCAAGTTTTATGTCTATCATAGAATCTGTCACTAACTGTGATCAAGCCACTGTTCCTCAGATCATTCTCACTTAAACATGAAAAATGACCACTATGATCCTAGTTCCTGGGGCTTCAGTGAGAATAAATGAGACGAGGTTTACAGTGCATTTCACCTTCCCCAGGTCTAAGGATTATGAAAATGAAAGGCCACATCCAGAGAGTAGATTTTTTTGGATTACATTCTGCTCTAGGGCATTTAGTATCCACAAAGCACACAGGGCTATATCAATTCCTATGGAGATCTCAACTTACTCAAAATGCCAAACTGGGGGATTTTAGTATGATGGGTAGCATAGAGGTTGCAAATATAAATGCAGAGATTTATAGGAGTCATTTAGCTACATCCTGTGCACTTATTGGAGTGCTGGCTCACTAGACTTATTTCTTCCTGCATTTCCAATTTAACAGAAAATTGTAGGACAAGCAATATTCCATTTCGGTACAGCTGTGCAGAAAAGTGTTTATGTCAGGATAAACACAAGCATATGAGGTGTAATTATATAACTAGCACAGATGTTGAAAATAATAAATAGATTCCGAGGAGGCCCAGAAAAATGTATAGAGATGGAAATACAGCCTTACAAATGCAGAATTTCAGAAATGTTAGGTTGTCCCCAAATCTCAAGGAGTGGAACCTGGTATTGACTACCGATGCTGGAGGGACTTGGTCTGCAGTATTCCATATTTTTTCCTACCAAGCAAGCTGATACTGACGGGCAGGCAGGCAGGAAAGTCATAGGTCTGGTTTATGATGCTCATAACAGTCTAATCCTCAGAGGAATAATTTAATTATTTTGATATAAAAATACCTGAGAAACTTCTACAAGCATTTGGTACACTTTAGTTAATGGCCAATCATTATTGTGTCAGTAACAGTAACAAAGGGCTCTCTGAGAGATCTGATTCTGTCTACAATTGCTGAAATCAGGTTTTCTGTTAAGGCCTGTTTATAATATCCTTTTCAGCTGCCAATTCCAGGAATACCTGGTGTAACAAAGATAGCAAAGAACTGTGATTGCTCTTCTCCTTCCTTTAGAAGCAGTTATATAGATTTAGAATGTTGGGCTAGGACTCAGGAGACATGAGTTCAAATCCTCACTCAACCATGGAAATTCACAGAGTGTGCAGCAATGGTAAAACTACTGGTTGAACGTCTCACATACTTTGAAAACCATATAGGATTGTCATAAATCAAAATGACTTCTAGTGAATATTCTTATTGGCAGAGAAGATTACTTGACAGAACCTCGCCCGTAGGAATCTTGCCCAATATGCCTACATCAGGACATAGGCTCCAACACTTTTTAAGTGTCAAGGAGGACAAGATTTTTTTCAGGCATTATTTTGTTAGCTTGGTTACTTTTCTGCACTACAGTTCCTCAAAACCATCAGGATAATATGATTGGTAGCAAGACTGGCTTGGCAGTTCCAGGAGCCATTGTCCATATTCTAGGAGCTGCAGTACACTGTTCCTCTGGGACAGATTGGTTATGTGTATGGCCCAGTGAAGACTGATCAACCATCCAATCAAACAATCCTTCATTTTGCGTGAAGTTCTAAGGCTCCCGGTATTAACAGAAAGCCATTAAGATAACACAAAGGCTCACTTTGTTTGATGGCCTTACAAGAGCCCACTTCCAGTGACATCACAAAAACTGACTGTGGTGTTAAGTTTGGCTTAGGTGGTTGGAGACTAATTCTGCCCCTTAGAGTATCCTACTGAAAGAGAAGCCTCCAATTAATTGAAGGAGCACATCTTCCTGAAGGAGACAAATTTTGGATCCCACCCAATGTAATATGAACAGAACACTGCAGACCTAAGCAAACATTTATCATCTGAAGGCAGAGAGGAAACAACTGTTCCTCCTAAGGCTGGACACTCCAAGCAACGGGTTTAAATTACTGGGTGGAAAATCTAAACCAGTGGTTCCCAACGTGGGGTCCACACCCCACAGGGGGACTTCAATTCCCAGAAGCCTAAGTCAGTACATTGGCTAATCAGTGCTTTGAGTAGTTGACTTAGGCTTCTGCAAAGTGAAGTTCAAAAACCAAAGGTTGGGAAGCATTGATCTAAACTAAACATTAGGACGGATATTTTGGCTGCAGTTCAGTTCAGCCCTATGTGCACTTTTGCCCATCATTTCATCTGGTTGAAGACCTTTAACTGGAAGAGCAGTTTGTTTGGCAGAAGAAGCTGCTGAGAGTTGAAATTCCAGACTAGAATGGAAGATGTAAATTGCTCTCCCAAAAAAACAAACTTTTTCCAGCTCTGATTAAGCACAAAACTGCTCTGAACCACTGTCTTTATTTAGTTTTGGTGCAGACTATGTGTGAGCAACCATGTGTGATTGTGTTGTAAAATCTAAGCAGACACTGCTTGTGGACATGCAACAACTAAGGTGAGATTATTCCTGCTGGACACAGAAGGATCACTGTCTGGAAAGATGCCCAGAAGAAAAGAGGGAGGGGGGAAAACCAATTAGCACCTTTAATTGCCCTCCTGACAAGAAGAACTTCACCAACCAGGTAGCAAAGCGATCATGCTTATATACCACCCCATAGCATGTAGTGCACACTCGGGTTGGTTCACAGGTTAAGTTAGCATTTTGCCGCCAACATGCTGTGTACTCATTTTACCGACCTTGGAATGATGGAAAGCTGAGTCAACTTTGATCCTTGGTCAGGATTGAGCTCACACCCTTTTGGTTGCAGGACAGCAGCTTAACCACTCGCCACCAGGGCTCCTAGAACACCAGGTGTGGTACAAATCAAATCTATCAACTTCAAAAGAAGGATTGAAAGGAATCTTCACCCTAAGACTTCTGATTCTGAACTCCCCAGAGTATTGCCAAGTCTAAAGTAGATTGGAGTGTTGGGAGAACAAATCAGGCAGAGGTTTATAGTCATCACTACAATTGAATCTTTCTTGGGCATACCTACCTCTGGATAAGAAGGGTAGTGTGGCTCAGTGGCTATGGAGAGGAAACCTTCTGACAGTCACCATAAATAGTCTGCCTTATCTCTCCCATCCATCTATGAGACACATTCAGAAAAAAAGATGTCCAAAATTCTGTGGCACTTTAGAGATTGTGACAAACTGCCCTGTGAAAGAAAAGCAAGTAATGAATCAATTATAAAAGCAGCTGTCCCTTCAAGGTTGAAGAGTCTCTCCAACCATGGATAGAATGTAGAATAACCTGAGAGGGGAAGAAGAAGGGAGAGAGAGACTTGTCATGGTTGGTAGGTGTGTGCATTTACAGTAGCGTTTTGCACATTCACTGGCTCATTTTACTTCTGCTTCCGGGAGCAGTGATGGTGGCGCAGACCAGATGATTTGGCACCATGGGCCATTGTTTGGGCACCTCTGGTTTAGGCAAATCCTGAGTTTCATAGCAGACCAGAGGATTTTGAATCTGAGTCTTGCTTGGTCTGAAAACGCTCATCTGCTTTCATAGATAACAACCAACTTTTCCAAGCTCTAGGCCAGCCTTTGGTTTTTGGACTTCAATTCCCAGAAGCCTAAGCCAATTCCCCAAAGTATTGATCACCCAATGTGCTGACTTAGGCTTCTGGGAATTGATGGGCCCCACATTGGGAGCCACTGCTCTACACCTTTCCATAAACCCAGAATGTGAAAAAGCCCAACTTTACCACATCTTGGCATTGGAAAATCAGCAATGATGGTTTTCTGTTGGAAAACAACACAGGCGACTGATATAAATCCAAAAATCAAAACTGGAAGGGAGCGGGGTATCCTAATAAAAACCTCACCCAATTCACTTTCTCCTTCACTATTCAAACATCCATAATGGCATTTGTTTGTTTTATTTTTGTTAAGGTGAAGCCAGAGCTATTGATGTCTAGACGGAACACTAGACCTAAGATGTCAGCATACTCTCCACCAAACACATGGACTCTGTTGTCTGTTGTTGGAACTAGACCAGGAATTCTCAACCTTTTAAAGTCAGGGGCTTGGTCATGCTCCTTTAGACAGCTTTGGGGGCCGGAAGGCCATTTTGCCTTTCCTCCACCACATGGCACTTCCCGGTGTGATGGAGGTGGTGGTGGACCACATGAAATGGTGCTGTGGGCTGCATCCAGTCCATGGGCCTCAGGTTAAGAATCCCTTGCATGGGAGATTTGAACTGAAGCCAGGCCTTGGCTGGTATTCAATTAATCCTTGCTGAGCTATGAGGCTTATTGGGTGGCCTTCTCAAACAAACCCACCTCTAGTTAGACTAAGCTCCATGGAACAAGAGCAGGAGACACATTTAATGGACTCAGACATAGCTTAAGTCATTAATAAATAAACATTACCTCTGGCTAAGTAACCACAAGGAAGTATGCAAGTAACTGACAGCTTCCTTTTGTAGGAGAATCGTCATGAGAAAATAAGAGTTCTTCCTCCCTTAGGGACACAAGAACAGACTCTATGTTTTGCATTATTTTTCAACTTAAAATGTCAGAAAACAAGATTCTTGGGAATCTGATCTAAGGGCTCTGGGTGTGACCAGGATGGACATCACTGACACAGAAAAGAAAGTATCACATGTTTCTTCAGTTGATTATTGATGGGAAATGTTTCTATTCTGTAGACCATTAACGTTCAAGAGGATTGTTTTAAATTGCCAAAACAATTGTTTCTATTGATGGTTTATGAAGGCCACAAAAAGGCTTCTGAATCCTTCCCTCTTACCTATTTTTTAAATCAAATTTTAAATGGTTTTGTAATATATGTACAAAACGGATAGCAGTTACAAAACCATTACAGAATTGTTCAAGATCAGGTCTTCACTTCCAAGAGCAAAGTTTCATCAAAGACCTAGGATGGAGATGTCCCTTCCATTGTCACTCAGATGGTTTACCAACAATAGAGGATTGGAGTCTTAAACAGCAGTTATTGAGGTGTGTGTGTGTGTGTGTGTGTGTGACGTCACTGCCAATCTTACAAAACTGCCATTTTATGTCCAATGATGCAGAGGTGTGTAATGCATGACAGGAGAGAGAGAGAAAGGTTTCTATGCCATCTTTCCTGGGAGAATTAACTTTGTTAGCTCCAGACTACCATTTTCTTGAGAAAATGAAAAGGCTTGAGAGCCAATGGACCCAAAGCTTCTCCCATTAACTCTGTCCAGGGACTTTTCGTTAGTGAAAACATTACTCGTAGTTAATCTATGCTAATACAAGTTTATTTGGGCATAATGGAAGCATCCCGTTTGTGGTGGTCTTCTCTTAAAAGGGGGAACCTATGTCTCATACCAAACCCTAGCTGCAGTGTATCTGGAGATTAGGATGGCTCTGTCAGCCTGATTCCAACTCACTAGATTTTAGAGTCCATTTCCAATATCTGTTCAAAGAACCATTGTGTGTTAAGAATGTGAATCATATGTCTATAAAAGGAATCATATTCAGATGTAACTGCATCTGGCATTCTGAATATGTTTGGGAGAAAGTCCCCAGCTCTATTGCACTCCATCTTTTCCATCCTGTCTTCATACTCTGATTTCTCTTCAGATCATAGACATATTTCAGCACCCAGTTTGAAGAGGAGATGTTCCTCCTTATATATATAAGCTCTACACATGATGCCCTATCTGGTCGGACATCCCACTACAGTAAATGAGTAGACCATATAGCCAGTGACTCAACGCCAAGTGTTGGGCAGCAGTAAACAACCTGACTCCATAAAGGGGCCAATGGCTATGGGCAGATGAGCCCCTTTAGGTGGGGTGATGGTCCCCCTCAGTGGAGGAAATACTACTGGAAACCATCATATTGGGCCCAATGGCAAAATGAGTGGAGGAGGAACTCTGATTTCCAACAGTCATGGAGTTGGAAGAGGCCATGCCAGATGGACTGGCTGTGAAGGTGCACCTTGATAATATCCTCAAGATTGTGGCAGTCCATTGCAGTCCCGGTGTTAAATCCTGCATGTCTCATTTCATATGTGTCGCAGGAGATGGCTCCGTGATCATAGTGTGTCGGTCACTTCATGGAAAGCTGGGATCTACCTTAAACAAATTCATGCCAATGACACTTTTCCTGCTTCAGGAAAACATGCATTCTCAGATGAGTTTCAGCCAGCACTGCCAACAAAAGAGCAAGACCCCAGATGTTCCAGTGCTCTTCTTCATGGGTAGACCTTCCACATAAGCAGGAACATATCTTCTTCAGACTGAGTGCCAAAAGTGTAAAGGACATAATGGCCAAAGGAGTCAGTGCTTCTCTAAACATTTTCACAAACACTGACTTTTAATAATACCTGAACAGAACTGTTGTCAGGGAGGGCTTCTGTTTTGTTTTGCTAACAAATCACTACTTAAAAGTGCCCAAAGTGTAACTCTTGAATGATAAAAACCAAAGCCACCCCTGCCAGGAGAGCAAACTTGAGCTTTAATATTGTATTCTATTTAATTTTGCAAATCCAAGGGGTTAAGCAGGACTTGGAAAATTTATATGAGCCAGCTGTTGGGTTTTTAAAAATGAAAATAGCTTATGTTTGTATTTTAAATATTAAGCATCCAGCATTTTTAGATTACTAAGGCTTTGTGGGCTCTGTGTTTAAATAACATGCAATTTCAGTAATAGTGGAATATAATAAGCTTACATTTCTTTTTGGCTTCATTTAATGTTTATTAGGCGGTTCATTCACATTGCAAAAGCACTTCAGAGAAACAAGTCACTGGAGACACACTGCACTGGAGAGTAATGAACAAATATTACATTTAACCAAGAGCACAATGCTCTACCCAGTCTTCAGTTTTTGAAAAACAGCTCTAGATCAGTTTTTCACAAGTTAGAGTTGTTCTCATTCCCTTGTTGCCTGGACCCCCGTACCCACTTAATGACTGGGGCACAATTGAATTTTAATGTTCCTGAAAATAAGAATTTAAAAATACAGTAAAATCTCACATACAGGGCGCCTCACTTATAGACTAACTTGCTTAACGAACAGAATTCTCTCTGAATGGCCGCCCTCGCTTAACAACTAAAAACAACCACAAACTCAGTTAACAACTGAATTGGGGTTCACAATCCCCCACGACAGAAGCAGTAGTGGGCATCATCAGGTTCGCACCAGGTCACCAGAACCGGTAGCAGAAATTCTGACTGGCCTCGCCCATCCAAGTTTTGAAATAAAGTAGTCTTAATTCAGATGCAACACAGGGCTTTTCCCATGGCTACACCCACCATATGATGCTCACGGTGTGGTGGTAAATTTTTTTGGAGCCCACCACTGGCCAGAAGTCACAATCGGTCACTTACAATGGCAGCAGCAGAGCTTTTTCCAAGTGTTTCACTTAAAGAGCAACTCGCTTAAAGAGCAATCCCATGGGACGCATTATACTCTTTAAGCGAGGTACCACTGTACCAATTTTCCCAGGTTCCCTTGTCAGAGAAAGGCCAGACAGAACACCATACAGCTCGATAAGAGGTCTTTTATTGATTGGTACAATCATTTGGGACAAAGACACGAGGTCATTCCATCCTGCAGCATTCGGGTATCGAACTGCTGGCATGCCACCTTCCAGTCAGTGTCTTAGCCACTTGAGCCATTGCAGCCCCTTCCCCCTATATTCATGAAGTCATTGTCAGCTGCTACTCGTATGCTCGGATTCATGAAGTAAGGTAAAGGTCACCCTTGCTTGAAAGCCAGTGATATCCGACTCCAGGGCAGGGTTCAGTGTTCATTTCTGTTTATAGCCAAATAACACTGCTGTCTGCGTCTGCAGACATTTCTGTGGATATGTGGCAGGCATGCCTCAACACTGGAGTTCACAGAACACTGTTTACCTTCCCACCGAAGTGGTCCCTATTTATCTACTTGCAATTTCTTGCTTTCAAACTGCTAGGTTGGCAGGAGCTGGGGCAGAGACAGGAGCTCACTCCATCATGTAGTACCCGGGAATCAAAATCCGACCTTCCAGTCAGTGAATTCAGCATCTTAACCACTTGAGTCACCACATGATGTTAAAATGTGCATAACTTGTGTGGCCCTCTGCACTCACTACTTTTGCCCAAGTATATAAACTTCCCCAAAAAACAGTGGCAACCGGTGACTCCATTTGGAGTTTTAGACTGCAGGAGCAATCAAAGGGGATGGACCTTCACTCCAAAACAGGTCCAACAATTTGGATAACTCCTATAAAGTGCAGATTATAATCCAGAGTGGATCCACAGCAATATCAAAATTGGAGTCAGCAGCCACTACTGCCAAGAAATCAAGCTTAGAAATCAACAGATTTTTACATAGTCACCATTCTGCACTGGCAGACAGGAAAAGGCAACTGGCTGGTGACCATTCTACTGTATTTTTTGGTCTGTCAATGCACTGTGGAGACTAGTTAGTCAGTGGTGGGATGTCAAAAATTCTACTACCCCACCGTGATGTCATCATAGTGTAGGTGGAGCTAACATCATGATGTCATGATGTGGGCGGGGCCAACGAAAATGATAAAAATAATAAAAATAAAATAAAAATAAGCACGCACGTACACACCTCAACCCACCCACCCACCCACAACACAAACCCGTAAATAAATTAAATAAATAAATACATACATTAAAATACACCCCCCACACACCCCAAACACAAATCAACCAGAGTTTTTAAACCAGCGCTTAAAGCTTATTCTGGCTAATCTTTCTCACACTAGGTCAGATGGAAGGAACTACAGAATGAACTCACCACAAGATGGCTTCATTTTGGCACTTTTCAATAGTTAAAGAAGTTAGGTACTAAGTCTTTGCCTAACCAGTTCTCTAGGATAATATGCCTTAATGTAAATGTAAAACAGCTGTACCTCCTTAAGGTTCTCCAATTGGAACAGCAATTGGAACAGCACAGGTGTAGCTTATTGATGAGGTAACTCCAAGACTTTGCTTAAAAACCCCAAGCCAGGCCTTTTTAGGAACTGTGGTAGTACGTCAATATAGGTAAAGGTATTAAATACACATTAAAATACACACAGACACACCACATCCAAAGTTGAGTCACTTACCCTGGGGAGCAGGCTATAAGGAGCTTCAGGCTAGCAGCTTCTCTTTCTCCTCCCCACTTGGGACAGCAAGGAGGCCATGCATACGCACCAAGCACTGTAGGCGTGCATGCACACCAAGTGCTTGGCGCGCATGTGCAGTGGGGTAACCAGTGAAAAGGTAAGCCCCGAAGGTGGTTGCCCCCAAAAGCTGCTACCGGTTCTCCTGGACACTGGGAAAAGTTACTACCGGTTCTAGAGAACTGTTGAGAACCTGTTACATCCCATCGCTGTAGTTAGTTCATGTGACAAGCACAAAGCCAGACATCCCACCTCAGAACATATTTCAGGGTTACAATAAGCGACAAGTGAATAGCCTTATAAAAGAAATCTGCAGAATAAACATTAAACTGGATAAACATGTCTAATGCTGTCATTGTCAAGTTAAGTTACTTCCGAATTATGGCAACCATACAAATTAATCACCTCCAAAAGAGTCTCTCATTAAGAACCCATTCAGCGGAATGCTAAGCATAACAGTGAGTGAGTCTATGGCAGATTTTATGGATGTGTTTTACTTCTGGGAGCAAAGAGGACAGCATGGGGCAGATGAATTGGCATTAGGGCCAGATCTGGCCCATGGGCCGTAGTTTGGACACTCCTGATTTAAGCAGAGAAAATGGCAGCCTCACATCTATCTCATCCTGTTGCAAAATATATCTGTTGCAAAACAGAATGCAAGGCACGTTTTACTCCTGCTTCAGGTGAGAGGAACCACATGACCGGCACGTGGCCTGAAAAGTTTGGGTACCCCTGGTTTAGGCATGAAACAGAGCTGGACTTGTTGATGGTTTCATGTGGCATTACTGCAATGACACCAGAAGGAGGCAGTGCCTACCCCACAGGATGAAAACAACAACAAAGTCTGAATAGCTCAGGAGTAGAGGAAAACTCACAAAAAGATGGAGTGAATGTTGTTTCTAACTCAGCACCAGTTATATCTTCTGTATTTTCTGACATGATATAAACTAATCAGGAGTGAAATGGTAGAAATCTGGAAAGGTTGGTGATGTTTTGGCCTTATGAAGCAAATGAACATCAATTTGGTGATGTTGCTGTTTCTAATGACACACATAGTTATATAAAAATATTTCAAAAGTTACTTTTGGTTTAAAGGTTATAATCCCTCATCTGTTTCTCTACTGCATGCATAAATGTGTTTTAAACATTCTTAATTATGTCAGATCCTAAACAAGCAACTCTGCTAAAGTGCTGTTTTTATGAGAGTCTCAGGACGTCCAGAAAAAAATTCCCCAGGATTATGCTGGTAGTTAGAAGCAAATCATTTGATTGTCTGATTGGACACGTAGACTTCAAAATGCTCCTTTCCCAACTTGCTGCCTTTCAAATATCCTCTATTAGCAATGCAAATGCACGCCATAGCCATTGGCCATGATAGGTGGGGATGGTGGGAATTGTCACGTAATACATCTGAAGAGCATCAGATGAGTGCAGGCTAGCCAATCCCATCTAGGAACCTTTGTGAGAAGTTATCTATATCAGTTGTGAAAATGACATTCACAATATGTTCCCAAAGAAATTGGTTAGAAAGGGGAGCATATGCAAATTGAAATTCAAGTGTTAGCAAGATTTTGAAAGTCTGCCCAGGATATCCTGCTATAGTAATAGAGTAGACCATACTGCCAGTGACTCAACGCCAGTCTTCAGGTGGCAGTTAACTATCCTGACCACCCTGAGGACTAATGGCCTTGGGTACTGAAATCCACAGGGAAGGGTGATGGCCCCCAAGTGGGTTAAATTCCACTTAAATCCATCGTGATGGAGGACAGCAGCTTCATCAATCCTGGCCTGGGGCTGATGAGGACTTTGTGGCAAAAGGGCTCAGGACCAGAAAGTGACTCACGGAACTGGGCCAGTGGTACGGGTGTCACGTTGTGAAGAAGAAGAAGAAGAAGAAGAAGAAGAAGAAGAAGAAGAAGAAGAAGAAGAAGAAGAAGAAGAAGAAGAAGAAGAAGAAGAAGAAGAAGAAGAAGAAGAAGAAGAAGAAGAAGAAGAAGAAGAAGAAGAAGAAGAAGAAGAATCTTGCAGCAGCAAGATTTTGGGGAGCAGGAAAATGGGGCTTTGAGTTTAAGAATCAGATCATTTCTGACCTGGATTACACAGATTGATGCAATGCCTCTCACAGTGCCAGCACTGATCACAGCCTCAAAAACTAAATAGTGAGAATGATGGTCTTCTAGTCAGAGCCACAAATGTGAATCAAAGACTGTTTGGGTTTTCTGGCAATAGCCACAGGGATAATGAAGACAGAGTGAATGCGAGGGCCATTATGCTGTCTAGTGGGATGCATTGCCTGTGGTGCTGAAATGACTACATGGGACATGATTCTGTGAAGCTGGTAATTACTTCAGAGCACAGCGGTGGCCTCTGCTCTTTGAAATGAGCGTCTCTGAAAGCCTCTGATAAATCAAAGCCAGAGCTGCTGAAATCAAGATAACAATGTTATAGAAAGGACAGAACAGCTGTCTACGGAAGGTCAACAGCAATGGTTTAATGCACAGACAAAACGGAAACGGCCAGTCTGTTGCTAGGTTGTCTCTCTCCCCCCCCCCTTTTCATGGTGCCATCTTTTGGGGGGAGAAATAATCAGTGATGGGCAGCAGCCGGTTCGCACCAGTTCGCCAGAACCGGTAGTAGCTTTTCCCAGCTTCCTGGAGAACTGGTAGTGGCTTTTGAGGGGAACCACCTCAGAGTCTTACCTTTTTGCCAGTTCCCCCACTGCACATATGCGCCAAGCGCTTGGCGCACATGTGTGTCTACAGTGCTTGGCACACCTACAGCACTTGGAGCGCCTACAGCACTTGATATGCATTTGCACCTATAGTGCTTGGCATGCCTACAGCGCTTGGCGTGCATGTGCGCCTACAGCGCTCTGCCTGCCGAGCCAAGCAGCCATTTGCACAGCTACGTCGGGCAGCTACGCACAGCCACAGAGGAACCGATGGCTGCTGCTGAGCCCCTCGGCAGCCTCCTTGCTGTCCTACCAAGCAGGGAGGAGGAAGAGCAGCTGTAAGCCTGAAACTCCCTACAGCCTGCTCCCCAGGGTAAATGACTCGCCTTTGGGTGTGAGGTGGGTGGGTGTATTTTAATGTGTATTTAATGAGTATTTATTTTTAATGTGTGTTTTTATGTGTTTTATGTGTATTTAATTTGTATTTTATGTGTTTTTATGTCTATTTAATGTGTATTTAATGTGTATTTATTTTATTTTATGTATTTTATGTGTATTTTTATGTCTATTTAATTTGTATTTTTATGTGTACTTATTTTTAAGGGGTTTTTTACTTTGGCTCCGCCCAAGATGTTGGCTCCACCCATGACATCATGACATTGGCTCCGACCACAGTGTGGTAGTAAAATTTTTGGCTGTCCACCACTGGAAAGAATACTAAAAGACAGACAGGGACTGGCTGGAGAGCTCAGTGATTTAGGAGAAGAACCAGTCTGTGTTGGGAAGAAAGGAATGGTTAAACCACTTCTGTTAATTCTCTACCGTGAAAACCCTGGAAAAAGTCACCATAAATCAGAATTGACTTGACAGCAGACAATCATTATTATTAAACAGAGAAAAAGAATGATTTAGGAAGTGGGTGGACAGAAATGTAATTGTATTTTCTCCAGGTTCTTGAGAGCTCTGCATTAAAAGAAAAGGTGGAGCTGTAATGTAACAAGAGGGAGAATCCAGGTCAAATCATCCATGAAGGGAAATGTATAACTCTTGATATTACAGTGTACCATTTCCCCTTCAGGAATGCAGTTACTTTAAAGCACAACCAGACTTTCAAATGAAACAAATGTATACAGAACAGCTTCTTATGTCTTCCTATATCATCCCCCACATAATCTTCCATTCACTGAGAAAAACAATTGACATTGCCAGCAAGAATACATGGAACAGAAGATGTGCTCAGTTTTTTACTGGCTTAAGTCTTGACAAGACCATGGATTTTCGTATTCATACTGGCAAAATCAGCACTGTGTTTCCTGAAGGTGGTCCACTAGCATAGCTTATTCAGCAAAGACAACATTTGCAATACTTGAAGTATTCTGAATTCTACATCTGGTACATAGTTGTCTTTATTGTTGCCAAATACTATTGTAGTTCTATTTGCAACCTCCATCTACCTTGTTAGCTGGACCTCAGCTCCTGCACATGATGCCATACTTACGTTTATTTATTTTTTTGCACGTAATTAAGAACATTTACACCATACATGTGTCTACTTAATAGAACGTTTAGTTGAAAGAAACGGAGCTTATTTCCAGAAAAGTGGATAGGATTAAAGCCTTCTTGTAGTTTATATGCTAGCTACCACATAAAAAAACAAAACTACATTGATATACAGTCAAACCTTGTATAAAGAGTAACTCGCTTAAAGAGCAGAATTTTCTCTGAATGTTCGCTTCGCTTAACAAAAACCAACCAAAAACTCGCTTAACAAATAAATCAGGGTTCATAATCCCCCCCACCAGAAGTCACAATTGGTCACTTACAATGGTGTTTCACTTAAAGAGAAAACTTGCTTAAAGAGCAATCCTGTGGAACACATTATGCTCTTTAAGCGAGGTACAACTGTACTCACAGTTACTCTTTTAAAAGATCACCAGCAGAGTCAGGTGTTGCAACCACTGGAGCATCTCTGTAATAATAAGAGAGAGATTACATCATATTTGTGCCTGGACTGGCCCAGGTAATCATCTATAAATCATGTGATTTAGCTTGGAAAATTCCTTTTAAATAATTTTGAAGGTGTAACTACACAGCAAAGATAATGTGAATTAACTCCCATTCTCTTACTGGGAAGTTGCACTGGAACATTCAGTTCTCTTTGATATTATAAAGAGCCACCAAAGCAGAGTAGAGGGCATACTTTAGCACTTTGTCCTCCCTTAAGAAGCAGGAGGTGAGGGAAAAGGTGCTTTATCAAAGCACCACTTTGTATGTGTACATGCGCTTGGGTGCACGTGCATGCGCACACATTCTTGCTTGGTCTTTTTTTTCTGTATTGGTTCAAAGTGATCACATATAGAGTCCCTGGTAGAGAAGATTGACATTTTCCATTGCTTCATGTAGTCAGTGGTGTGTGTGTAAATCAGCCTTCCCAAAACCCATAGTATATCCCACATGCTTTCCCCATGAGCACTCTGCTACTACCATTTTATAATCCCGCCTGTCATAGTTGCCATTTTTAAAAAATTATATATCTTCCCATGCTTCAAAAGTAACTGTGTTGTCCTACTCAAGCGGGCACAGTCGCCGCACAGCAGCACTACACAGAGAGTCTATTTAAGAAGAGTCCAGATTTCAAAGTCCAAAAGGCAAACCGAGGACTGGCTACCAAGCAAGTAGTCTAATCCAAAGGGTGTCCAGGAGCATTGTCAGGGTTGGCAGAGAAGTCAGGTTTATGGCAGGCAGGCCAGGATCTAGGCAGGTGGTCTGGAGTTGAGCAAGAAGTCAGTCTTTGCACTAAAGAGTTGTGCAGTACCAATGCTGGAAGGCTGCAACAAACTAGTTTATAAGCCTCCCAGCTAATCAGTATCAGCTGGGAGCCTTCTTTGGTACTTTGCTCTAGCTTGCCTGCAACTCAGGTGTAGCTCCTTTCTGGACCTTTCCCTAACTGAGAGCATATCACTATCAGAGTCAGACCCCTGTTCTGACAGATCAGCTGCTGGGGGAAACAGACTTGGGCCAGGCGCAGGCTGAGATCCCTGGCTCAGGACATCCTCAGGTTCAGGTGCAGGCAGAACTGGGCTGAGCATAGGGAGTGCCCCTGATCCAGGCCATCCTCAGAGTCCAATGACTGGATCACAACAGTAACTGAATTAGTTACTTCTAGTTAAAAATACTTAATACCAGCCAGATTTCCCAGATATGGTTTCTGTTAGTTAGAACTTCTGTTACCCCAAAATGAGCTGAATAATTATTAAACCTTTTCCCCTTAACAAAATAAATATGCAGTTAAAGATCACAATGAAGCTTGCATAATCATTTAAATAAATTATTTATGCTAATCTACAGTGTGGCCTGGAGAAAGTCATTCTATGAAAAGTTACACAAAAGTCCTGTGTCATTTATCTAAGCAAAGTTGACATATATGAAGAACACATGTGTGGAGTTTGTCAAAAAGTTTAAAAGCATGGTTGAATCATTAATTGAGATCCTTAAATCTGTAAGGATTTAAGCACCAACATATGGATATATTATATAATCTATTATGTTCCATCTAGTTGATAAAATCGCTTTTCCCTTCAAAACCTCTTCAACTGTTTTATTGATAGATTAAAGAAACCTAAGAACTGATCCCTTTTAGAGAGTTTTCAGGTGACACTTCTGGTTTATTAGATAACATAGGTTTTAAAAAGATGTTCACATAACAGAATTTAGGTTTGTATATAACACAAGTATGTTTTGTTTTAAATTGGAAATGAAAGCTTTCACTTTTGGAAAACAGAAGAGTGGGTATTTGCAAGATTGAGCCTTGATGCCTAAATTTCAGTAACATCTGATTCTCTTTTATGCTAGCATCAAATGTGCCAATGTAATGGATGATTGCAGACAATGGTTTGGGTCCAGATTTCATTGTACAGAGATGAAATCCATTTATTTTTTAATTTATAGATCACCTTTCTTTCCATGGGGGACTCGAGGTGGCTCACAATTTTTGTTTAAAAAACCCCCAAATTTAAACACAATATATGTACAGTACAAGTAAAAATTATTTACATCCATGGGATTAAGCTTAGTCATAAGGAATTTCTGTCCCATGGATTTCGATGGATCTACTTGATTTTAATGGGTCCACATATTACTAAAGCTAGACACAGGCTAATGACTTTGAGGACTATAGTTGTGACATGATAGCAAACCAAGCCACCCTATGCTTAGCCTTCTTGACTTAGAAACAAATATTCTACTATGCACTCATCAGGGCAGGACAAATGAACATTTCAAATGCACATGCATTCTCAGGACATTTTGTTCTGCAGTCCCACCCACTAGCAGAATAATAAAATGCACATCCCTCCTTATAGTCTTGCTTTCAGAGGCTGATAGATTCAGCTTTTGCTCCATCTACGTAGACTTATTACGATCCATTCTAAATTATTCCAGATGCATCAAACAGAAGAACCAAAATTACCAAATATGCTCAACAAAGATAGGGCTGCTATAATTTTTTTGCAAGAAACTCATCAAAAATCCGCAGATGTCAATAATTTGGTGGTGAAGGGAATCGAAATATATGAAAAAGCATATGGGACATCCAAAGCTAGGGGAGTTGCAATCCTGATTTCGGAAAAATTGGGGTTTACGGTGAATAAAATTATTGCTGACCCAGAAGGAAGATATTTAATAATAAAAGGAAAAATAGAGGAAGAAGAGATAACGTTGGTTAACATCTATGCTCCAAATGACAAACAGCAAGAATTTTTAGATAAAGTGGGGAAAATTTTGAATAAGGAAGGGACTAAACGCATGGTCTTATGTGGAGATTTTAATATGATGTGTTCAGATATTGACAGTACAAGTGTAAAAAAAAGAGGTAAAAAGTACATATTAGAAGAATGGAGAAAATTCATGGGTATGAAGGATGTTTGGAGAGAACTTAAAGCGCAGGAAAGAGAATATACTTATTATTCACACGTGCATGATATGTACTCACGGATAGATTATATTTTAGTAACAGAGAATTAGTCAAAACAATTGAGGATATAAAGATCGGGACATTTAGGGAATCTGACCATGCAAAGGTAACAGCAAATATAAATCTTAAAGAGATAGAAAAAGGAGGGTATATTTGGAGATATGATGCGAAGTTATATCGAGAGGAATCAACGAGGAAACAAATTATGGAGAAATGGGAGGAAAGTTGGAAATTTAATGAAAATAATGAGGTCAGTCGGGGAGGAGTTTGGGATACAATGAAGGCAATCTTTAGAGGGGAATCGATAAAACTGAATAGTATTAGAAATAGACAAATTCAAAATAGGAATCAGGAATTGGAACAACAATTAAAACACCTTCACATGGAATATGCTAAAAAGAAGGATCAGAAAACATTTCAGAAGATAAAAAAAATCAAGAAAGAGTTGGATGGGAAAGATATTGAAAAAGTAAAGAAAGATTTGATCTTTCTTAAGAGAGAATATTTTGAATATGGCAATAAAAATTCTAAATTATTGGCAAAAGCAGCAAGAGATAAAAAGAGTAAAGGGCAGGTTGGTGTCTTGGTAGACAAGAATGGGAAAAGATGCAACAAAAAGAAAGAAAAAGCTTTGCTTATTGAAAACTTTTATAAAAATTTGTATTCAAAAAAAGAGGTAAACCAAAGAAAAATGCGACTAATTTTTGAACAGCAACAAAATAAAAAAATTACAGAGGAAGATAGGAATAAAATGGAGCAAGGAATATCTATGAAGGAAGTAGAAGATGTAATAAAAAAGTTGAAAAAGGAGAAAGCACCTGGGGAGGATGGTTTACCAGCTGAGTTTTATAAAGATTTTATGCCTTGGATTGCCCCGAGATTATATGAGTTATATAATGGGATTTTAGAGGGAGATGCAACTCCAGATTCATGGAACAGGTCGATTATAGTTTTGATTCCCAAGCCTGGTAAAAATATAGAAAAAATTGAATCTTATAGACCAATTTCCCTGATCAATCAAGATGCAAAAATTTTTACAACGATTTTGGCAAACAGATTAAATGGTTTCATAGCCAATTATATTAAGAAGGATCAAGCGGGATTTGTTAAAAACAGACATATGGCGGACCTTATAAGAAGAGCAGTGGACATACTGGATTTAGCTGAAAAAAGAAAGGAAAAGATGGGATTCTTAGCATTAGATATTTTCAAAGCCTTTGACTCTTTACAATGGGTGACGAT
This sequence comes from Furcifer pardalis, assembly GCA_030440675.1. NCBI lineage: Eukaryota > Metazoa > Chordata > Lepidosauria > Squamata > Chamaeleonidae > Furcifer > Furcifer pardalis. The sequence continues at coordinate 55,256,113 of CP126893.1, read as the reverse complement.
TCATGAGTTGATAAGATTATATGGATTCGGAGATAAATTTCAAGGGGTTATTGGAAAGTTATATAAACAAGGTTCGGCAAGAGTCAAATTCAATGAATCTTATACAAATGAGATTAGGTTAGAGGCGGGTACGAGACAGGGCTGTCCATTGTCACCTTCATTGTTTATATTGGCTATGGAAATGTTGGCAAATACAATTCGTCAAGATGAGGACATAATTGGAATGGAAGGTACCAAAGTAAGCCTCTATGCAGACGATACACTGATAACGGTGAAACATCCAACAAAAACTATAGCTAAAATAAATAAACATTTGAAAGACTTCGAGGAAGTAACGGGACTGAAAGTTAATTGGGATAAAACAGAAATGATCTTAGTTAATGGGAACAAAGAAGATGAGGAGTCAATAAAAAGGAATTATAATGTGCAGATTACACAGAAAATGAGGTATTTGGGAGTAATGCTATCACATAAAATTGGGGAACTCAAAGAGTTAAATTATGGAAGACAGAAGAAGGAAATAGAGAAGAAAATAGCACAATATAGTAAATTAAATTTGTCATGGTTTGGTAGGATAGCCATATGCAAAATGATGTTAGTTCCTAAATTGAATTTTTTGTTTGATGTTTTACCGTTAAGACATACTGACAAGGAGTTGAAAAGATATCAGAATATGATCAATAGGTACTGTAATGGAAATAGAGGAGCTAGAATAGCCAAATCACTGTGGTATCTCTCACAAAAGGAGGGAGGACTAGGGATTCCCAATGTTATTAAATATTATAGGGCCTTTCAAATAAGAAATGTGATAAAGATTTTAATTAGGCAAGAAACAATCTGGGAAAGAATTGAAGGGAAAGGATTTACAAAGGAGGGTAAGGCGCAGTTTTTATGGGATGGAAAGGAAAAAGGAAAAAAGGAGATTCAGGTTCTGATGTTAAAGACAACAGTGGAGACATGGAATAGAGTGAGGAATGAGCTTACTCCGGGGATTTCACCGATTTTAGAGGTGGAAGATTTTCAGGATTTTCCAATTAAAATTGATAAAAAGATTAGGGATATATTGGTAGAAAAGAAGGTAAAATTATTAAAAGATTGGGTTAACACTTGCAAAGATCAGGAAAAAAGGCATGAGCTGTACACGCAACTACAATTAGACTGGTTTAAGATCCTTCAGATAAATAATTGGAATAAGAAATTCCTAAGGGAAAATGGACTAAATAGAGATTGTACGGAATTTGAGATACTTTTGGCTAAAGTCAGGAATGAAGAAATGGGTATTAAAGGATTAGTCAGTAAAATCTACAAGATCCTGAATAATAGCCAAAGTATACAAGAGGTGTTAAGACAAAGTTGGGAACAGGAACTAGATATAAGAATACCAACAAAAAAATGGCAAAAGATGTGGGAAAGAAGGATAATGAGAACAATGTCGGTCAGAATCAAAGAGCACAATTACAAAATAGTATGGAGGTGGTATAGGACCCCAGTCGGCCTGCACAGAATGTATAGTAATCTGAGTGATATATGTTGGAGATGCAAAAAAATGAAGGGAACATATGAGCATATGTGGTGTAGCTGTGAGGCATTAAAATCTTTCTGGGAAAGAATAGAAAAAGAAATAGAGAATATATTAAAAGTGCAGATCGGAATGGGGTCAGATACAATCTTGTTAACAGATATAGGAGATTATGATATGAATAAGAACAATAAAGAGTTATTGACTATAATGTTGACCGTTGCAAGATTATGTATAGCCAAAAAGTGGAAATGTAATGAACAAATCAATATTCAAGATTGGTATATACAAATGTGGGATTTGGCGTTAAATGAAAAGCTTACTTGGGAAATAAATTGTAGGAAAGGAAAAATGCAAAGTAATAATTTCTGGAGGATCTGGGAACCTTTTATAAGTTATTCTTTGGAGGAAAAAAAGGGCATACCCCCTGTACAAGAACAGAATGACTTTTGGAAATTGTAAAGGTACAGAACTCCCTGGACAGTGTATATAGCACGAGGGTGGTGTTAATGGGCTAATAGAAAAGAAGGTGTAGAAGATTATGTCTAAAAAGGTGGTAAATGTAACACGTAATATCGTTATGCATAAAATACTTTACATGATCTTCATAAGTCTAGATATTTCTGTAATTGTCTTGTTATGTATTTCTGTATTTTTGTACTTTTGTACTTTTGTATCCTTGTATTATTTTTTTAATACCTAATAAAAAAGAAAAAAAATATTTAAAAAAAAAAAAGAAGAACCAAAATTACCAAATATGTTCACCCATTTATAAACTGGCAAGTGCTGTAATAATACTGATGATTAACTACATTCCCTTGACAAAACATTTGATAATGAGTTTACATCTCAGGTATATTGAACACATCTGTGATTCCAAACAACATGGAGACCCAAGAGTGTGTTTCCAAAGGATACAGTAATCTTGCACCTTAATAAAATTCTTTCCAAACCTCTGCTGCTTATTAAGGGTGCACTCTCTATTTCCCGAAGAAGCCCTCGCTTGTTATACAACAGCATTGCTCTTATCTTAGTCCAATTTATTTTAAAATGTGTTTTCTATCAAAACATATCCCTCTGGATTGGGCCCCAAGGCTATGGCTTGAATCCTCCAGATAGCTTCAGTGAAGGAAATGAAAATTTTCTTTTCTCTTCCCTACAGCACACACGTACACCTTTCAAACAGGCACAGGGATTCCTTGCACTTTTAAAGTTTTAAATTAGTACTAGTATTAATATTATTATAGGCTTAACTTTTGATTTTAATTTATGTGTAAGCCGCCCAGAGTTGGGTTTACCTGATTGGGGCGGGATAATAAATATGAGTAAATAAATAAAATAAATAAATATTTAAAACTGCAAGAAAAACTAGTTTTTCTAGATTCTAGAAATAGAAGTAGTCTTCTAGGAACTTGTAGTTTGGGGTTGGGGGTTTTGTGTGTGTGAAATAAAGGGATTGGCATTTTTGGTAAGTATGTGCAGTTTCCAGGGGCCTACTTTGGTGGCTTTGTGGTTAAGATGCTGAACTTGATGACCTGAGTCCTGCATGAGGGAGTGAGCTCCCAGCTCTTTCCCAGCTCCTGCCAGTCTAGCAGTTTGAAAGGAAGAAAGTTGCAAGTAGATAACTAGGTACCACGTAGGTGGGAAGGTAACAGCATTCCATGTGCTCTGGCAGTTTAGTCATGCTGCCACATGACCATGGAAATGTCTGCAGATGTAAACAGTGCTGGCTCTTTGGCTGTAAGCGGAGATGAGAACCACTGCCTACAGTTGGATATGGCTGGCTTTCGAGCAAGGGCGACCTTTACCTAGTGAGCAGAAAGAACATTAACCCACAGATCTATCAACACAGCCTGTCTCTGTTCTTGAATCATGTGGCTTTGTGGAGAAGGAATGGACCAGACAATTTCCTTCTAGTAATGTTAATTCTACTTAAGAACAAAGCTAGATTTTGTGTTTCAGGTGATTTCTACACTTCTTTTAGCAGATCTATACACACACCACCTGAGTCCCAAACCTCCCAGTTTGGGATCAAGGGGCAGTGATGGGCAAGGAAGAAACAAAACTTTTCTTCCCTGAACTTTCTTAGGATCCAAGCCTACATTCTACAAATGCTTAAAAGATGGAAGAACTATCGCATTGAAAGAAGTCTTGTTTATGTTTGTCCAGATGTATGTCCTGAAAGGCAAAAGGAGAGGCCCAGAATGGAATTAATCAGGGGAAGAATTCCATGAATCAGTATCCTAGCATCTGCTTTTTATCAATTTTAGTTGAGCACATCATGCCTTAGTAAATATTAAATTTGCAAGGCATGCAACAATATACAATAACATTTTTCTGGTGCCAACAAGCCTATGTTCCCACAATTTTTTCTCCCATCATGACGTGATTTCCCTATTCCCATCCATCTGATGGTTAAAATCTGCAGGCCAGCTAAATCAGACAACATAACAGGTTCATGCTAATATATCTCAACTAAAGAAAAACAGAATGATAAAATAGGTGAAGAAAACACATTTGCAAAGAGGGTTTTGAACAAGCCTTTAAGGCAAAAGCCTGAGTTGATTTTGCCCAAATATAATTCAGAGAGTATGGCAACATAGATAAATGGTGAATATATCTGTAAATATATTACCTCCCTCCAACACAACTGGTTCCACTTCCTCCCTCGTGAAATAAATATGTAGGAAGGCAGGATCTACACAGCCAGGGGAACTCGATTGCTAGTCCTGTTCTTTTCCGGGAAAGGAAGCTAAAAGAGAGTTTGGGATATTTGCAACTTCATTTCCCACCCCCACCATTACAAGTTGTTGTTCAGTCACATAGTTCAGTCTGACCCTTTCCAACCCCATGGACCAAGGATGCAAAGCTTCTCTGTCATCCACCATTCTCCAGGATCTGCCCAGAGCCACACTCACTGCATCAACGATGCTGTCTAATCATCTCATCCTCTGCCACCCCGTTTCTTTTGTCTGATCTTTCCTAGCATCAGAGCCTTCTCCAGCAAGCCCTCTCTTCTTATTTGATAACCAAAATATTTGAGCTTCAGCTTCAGTATTTGTCCTCCCAAGGAGCAGTCAGGGTTGATTTTCTTCAGGATGGGCTGACTTGATCTCCTTGCAGTCCAGGGGACTCTCAAAAGCACCACTGCTCTAAGGCATCTATTCTTCTGCACCAGTGGTGGGATGTCAAAGATTTTACTACCCCACCGTGATGTCATCACAGTGTGGGTGGAGCTAAGATCATGACATCATGACATTGTGGGTGGGGCCAAAGAAAAATAAATAAATAAACACGCACACAGGCCTGCCGGCTGCCAGGTCTTTTTAGGAACTGTGGTAGTACGTCAATATAGGTAAAGGTATTAAATAGACATTAAAATACACACAGACACACCATATCCAAAGGTGAGTCACTTACCCTGGGGAGCAGGCTATAGGGAGCTTCAGGCTAGCAGCTTCTCTTCCTCCTCCCTGCTTGGGAGGACAGCAAGGAGGCCGTGCATATGCACCAAGCACTGTAGGCGTTGCTTGCACACCAAGTGATTGGCGCACATGCGCAGTGAAAAGGTAAGCCCTGAAGGTGGTTCCCCCCAAAAGCTGCTACCGGTTCTCCAGGACACTGGGAAAAGTTACTAGCGGTTCTGGCGAACTGGTGCGAACCTGCTACTTCCCATCACTGTTCTGCACTCAGTCTTCCTCATGCTCACCTCTCACTGCCATGCATTACTACTGGGAAGACTATCACTTTAACTATGCAGACTTTTATTGGCAGGGTGATGTCTCTACTTTTTATTATGCTGCCCAGGTTTGCCGTAGCTTGCCTCCCAAAGAGTAAGCATCTTTTAATTTCATTGCTGCAGTCACTGTCTGCAGCGATCTTATTAGACCCCAAAAAATTAAAGTCTGTTACTGCTTTCATTTCCTCTCCTTCTCTTTGCTAGGGAGTGATGGGACCAGATGCCATGATCTTGTGGGGTGGTGGTGGTGTTGACTTTGAAACTAGCTTTTACACTCTCCTCTTTCACCCTCATCAAGAAGCTCTTTACATCCTTTTCACTTTCTGCCATTAGGATAGTGTCATCTGCATATGTCAGGTTGTTGATATTTCTCCTGGCAATCTTGTGATTCTTCCAGCCCTGTATTACTCATGATGTACTCGGTATAGAAGTTAAATAAGCAGGGTTACAATATACAGGCTTGTCGTACTCCTTTTCCTATTCTAAGCCAATCAGCTCCACATCCAGTCCTAACTGTCGCTTCTAGACCCGTATACAGGGCTCTCAGAAGACAGGTGAGGTACTCCACACAATCAAAAGCTATGGCATAGTTAATGAAATAGAAGTAGAGATAGAATACAGAGAAGTGTTTCTTTCTTCTTGGTGTACCCTTGGACTGTGCAACTTCTTCCACAGGCTGGCTCTTACCCCACAGCTTCTTCCACAGACTGACTCTTACCCCAGGAGACAAAATGGGGAATGAACTCCCAACGTCTGGCTCCATACCTAACCCCCTCCATTGGTTGAATCTGATGGCGTGCAGTGAAGAAAGGAAGCTACCTACATAATTGATTATAATGCTGCCCTCTGTGCTATTTCTGTATCCTTCTCCTGTATAAAAGAAAAGGATAGAACAAGGATATGGATTGCACTCTGCATTATTGTTGTTTTCTTCAAAAGAGTCTTGCTTAAATTGTTCATTTACTTGTTTCTTGGAAAAGAGGCCTTCTGTATTGGGTCGCCTCTCTGTTTGGACAGAAAGATAAAGGGAAGCTGATGAACAGGTCTGGTGGCCTAAATATTTTCTCCCATTCAAATGTACCTTGGAGCTCATAAATAGTAAAAAGCAAAGGAAAACCCTTATCTCATTCTGCTTGAAGCAAACTTGTAGACAGGCATTTGGATTTAATCTGGAGGAAGGTGAAGAAGACAGGAAAGCAAAAGAAAGGGAAACATCCCCCTTGCTTTGTCAGCCAAACTAAATCCTGCCCAGCCCTCACTCTCTAGCCTTTTCTCTTCCTTTTGCTACCACACACTCTTCACACATCAAAACCTATTTTAGGCTGGCTGATGAGTCCCAGATGTCTAAGGAAGGCAGCAGGAGCTATGGTTATTCCATTTGCGGCTTCACATGGCTTTCCTGGCAACCTCCTGTGTGAGATTCAGCCAAGTGGGAAGAGGATAGCAAAGTGGAAAGCAAAGGAGTCTACTTTCCTGTGATTTTATGTGTGAGTTTGTGTGTGTGTGCGCACGCACAAAATATGCTGTGGGAAGAAGTTGAGCTCAAGGTGCTGAGGTGACCTTGGAGTTGTAGAGTCTGGCCTACACCAGGGTGAAACTGGAGGTGAGGCAGGTGGGCCTAGCAAGGATAACCTTTGTTTGAAATGTAAACAATGCAGATCTCTGGAAAGGATAACCTTTGAAACCATGAGTAATATAATCTGGGTTGTATACCTTACATCAGGGGTGCCCAAACGATGGCCCAGGGGCCGGATTTGGCCCCCGATGCCAATTCATCCGGCCCACAAAGCCCTCGTTGCTCCTGGAAGCAGAATTAAAACGTGCCTGTTTTGTGATGCATGGAAACGGAAAAGTTTGGGCACCCCTGCCTTACAGGCACAGGAAGTGGCTGCAGCTGGTATGAACGAACGAATGATGGCCAATATAACATCTCTATCATGTAATAATAGAATTATAGGGTTGGAAGTTGGGGAAGAAGTAGAAGCAGTGACAGATTTTACTTTCCTAGGATCAAAGCTCACTGCAGATGGTGATTGCAGCCATGAAATAAAAAGGCGACTGATTCTTGGGAGGCAAGCAATGAGAAACCTGGGGAGCATAGTGAAAAGTAGAGACATCACATTGCAAACAAAAGTTCGCATAGTCAAAGCAGTGGTATTCCCTGTGGCAATGTATGGTTGTGAGAGCTGGACCATTAGGAAAGCTGAGCGCAGAAGAATAGACGCCTTTGAGATGTGGTGTTGGAGGAGAGTTTTGAGAGTCCCCTGGACAGCGAGGAGAACAAATTTATTATTATTTATTTATTTATTAGTTCAAATTTATATTGGTCAAATAGGTCAATCTTAGAAGAAATCACCCCTGACTGCTCCTTAGAAGGTCAAATAATAAAGATGAAGCTAAAGTACTTTGGACATCAAATGAGAAGAGAGGATTCACTTGAGAAAGCCTTGATGCTTGGAAGGGTCGAGGGCAAAAGAAGAAGGGGATGGCCCAAGATGAGATGGCTAGATGGTATTGTAGAGACAATGGGCACAGAGCTGAGCGAGTTGAGGGGGATGGTGGAGGACAGGAGTGCCTGGTGGACAGTGGTCCATGGGGTTGCAGAGGGTCAGAATCGACTGTGCGACGGAACAACAACAAAAAGTGACTCCAAAGTGACTCTAAAGATCATTCAGTCCAACCCATTTTGGTGTTTGATCTACCACTCATTCACTTTATCTGTTCGTGAATTGTGAACATGTATGTTTGAAGTTATCTGAAGACAACTTGATTGAGGCCTGATCCCCAGATACAGCTGAATGAAAGGGCAGAATGTCCCCTATAATGGGATGTGCATGTGCATGTATGCCCAGTGTAAAAATGTTCCTTTGGACTCCAGACAGTTCCTAACAAAGCCTGTTGTGGTTTTTTGATCATCTGATTCCTGGTGCCTTGAAAGCTGCAGTAGTGGAGCAAAAACTTACAATCTACCCTTGAGAAAATGCAGGTAGCCTGGTCCTCCCCCCCCCCCCCCTGTCATAGTCTCCTTTTGCCTGCAGCCTCTGTAAGGTAAAGGTCACTGTTGCCCGAAAGCCAGTCGTATCCGACTCTAGAGTTCAGTGCTCATCTCTGTTCATAGTCAAAGAGCCAGTGCTGTCTGCATCTTCAGACATTTCCATTATCATGTGGCAGGCATGATTAGACACTGAAAAAAAAACTTTTACTTTTCCCATTGAAGTGGTAGCTATTTATCTACTTGCAATTTCTTGCTCTCAAACTGCTAGGTTGGCAGAAGACAAACATCTTAATAGATCTTGCTAAAACTGACTTGGCTTCTTCATCTTCTTCTTTTAAAATGTATTTATATATATATGTACATACACACACATATATATATTATCTTCTTTCTCTCCTCAACTACATGGTGCAGGTTTTTTGTCAACTTCCCATCTGCCAAGCAATACTTCAGCCAATTCAAGCACATGGAGGACCCACTAGAGATGGAGAGGAGTCAGCAGCTGCGTAAACATGGCAGACGGGTGATGGGAGCCATTAACAGTGTGGTGGAGAATATCTTTGATTCAGAAAAGGTGGCCTCTGTCCTAGCCTTAGTGGGCAAGGCACATGCTGTCAAGCACAAAGTCGAGCCAGTCTACTTTAAGGTAATGGTGAACTGAAGCTTTTGGTCTTTATCAGAGAAAGGGGAAATAAGTGAGGATTTCAAATGAAGCAGATAAAAAGCACTTCCCACTTCTCACTCAAAAACAAAACAGTTATTTTGAAATTTGCCTCCATATCATCCCAAATCAACTGTTCAGTTACAATTAATCTGGAATACCCATTAAGAAGTGTGGGGGGAAATACACAGAAAGAGTTACTGTTGTATTTTGCAGGTGCTCTTTCATGCTTTTTGCAGGTGTCACACACAATTAATTGGCCAATTCCCATGAAGTGCCTGACCCAAAATTTAGTCAAATCCCCTTTATTCAGTGGTGGGATTCAGCAGGTTCGCCCCAGTTCACCAGAACCGGTAGCAGAAATTCTGGATGGCCCTGTCCATCCAAGTTTTGAAATAAAGTAGTCCTGATTCGGGTGTAATGCAAGGTTTCTCCTGGTCACGCCCTCTATACCATGCCCACAGAGTAGGTAGTGAAAATTTTTGAATCCCACCACTGCCTTTAATAAATAAATAAATCATGAAATCAATCATTTGTTCCCTAACTTAAAGTGTAAAAACTTAAATTGTAAAAACCACCATTCCACTCAGGCATGCATGTTCAAATTACCGGGGAGGTGAGAGTGGGCTGTAAAATGGTATAAAAGAAGCAAAGAGAGTTGTTCACTTCAGAGCTAAAATGGGCCTGTTTATAAAAGGATGGATTTAGCTCATGTCTAGAGGTAACAAATTAACTTGCTTGTGTTTTAGGATTGGTCTCTGTGTAGGTTTTCAGTCTCAGGGCTTTGAAGGAATTGCGTGCTTGGAGGGAAAACCTAATAACAGGAAAGACACATTTGTATGTAATTTGACATGAACAGGGCAGATTAGGGAAGCCACAAACTTATTATACCCTGTGTACCACAATGAAGGTTGAGTAGACATACAAAGTTCAAGAAGAGGTATAAATCTCCTCCCTCAAATCAGAACTTAACAAATGGGTTGAGATACAAGGAGAAGGATATCAGTAAGGCAGTGAAAAGGGACTGCCGTGGATTAGTGGTTAAGATGCTGAACTTGATAACTGGAAGGTCGGCAGATCAGCAGTTCAAGACCCAAGTGCTACACAATAGAGCAGGCATTCGCAAGCTACTGCCCATGGGCCAGACCTGGTCCCCGATGCCAATTAATCAGGCCCCTGCCACCCTCAGTGCTCCCAGCAGTGAAAAACTTGTGCCACACATGCTCAGAACGCTGATAAATGCATTCTGCTCATGTCCTGTGTGTGTTTTACTTCTGCTTCTGGGTAGAGGAACCACGTGACCAGCCCAATCAGCTGTTCAGGAGGCATGGTCAGGCCCACAAGCTGAAAACGTTGAGAAACACTGCAATAGAGTGAGCTCCCGTCTCTGTCCCAGCTCCTGCCAACCTAGCAAGAAATTGCAAGCAGATAAATAGGTACCACTTTGGTGGGAAGGTAACAATGTTCTGTACACTCCGGTGTCTAGTCATGCCTGTCACATGAGAAACGTCTGCAGACACAGAGAGTGCTGGCTCTTTGACTGTAAACTGGGATGAGCACTACCTCCTAGAGTTAGATATGACTGATGTCACTACAGTCAAACCTCGCTTAAAGAGTAATTCGTTTAAAGTGCAGAATTTTCTCTGAATGTTCGCTTCGCTTAACAAATAAAATCAACCAAAAACTCACTTAACAAATAAATCGGGGTTCACAACCACCACCACCCCAGAAGTCACAATTGGTCATTTACAATGGTGTTTCACTTAAAGAGCAAACTTGCTTAAAGAGCAATCCTGTGGAACACATTATGCTCTTTAAGCGAGGTACAACTGTATTTAAATATTCTGCACCAAGTTTCATCCATCATGGTTATTTTGAGCAAGGGAGCCCTTGACCTATACCTTTACCTAAAAGACACAGTAAAAACGTGTTTCTCTTTTTCTCTCCCACTCCTCTTTCTCTCTTTACCCCAACCACAACCTCTTTATTCCTGTCCTCCTTCTTGGAGAAAAATCAGTCTAATCCTGAGCAGTTAGGCTTGCAGGAGAGATGGGGAGGGGATTTAATTGTTATAGGATCATGTGCAGGAGGAAGAGGATGGCTGGCCTTCCCAGTCCCATAGCAGTTGTGTGCTATGTCAGAACATAATAATTAAGTGTAAGGTGGGGGAACGGTCTCACTGGCAGAAATGGACACTCAGGACTCAGAGAAATAGATCTAGGGAAGGGGTGGCCAACCTCAGTCCTCCATATGTTCTTGGACTTCAATTCCCAGAAGCCCTGATCAACAGGTGTGCTGCCATTGGCTTCTGAAATCCAAGAACATTTGGAGTACCAAGGTTGAGAAATCCTGAACTGGGGCCTTTAAAAATTGAATCAGGGTTTGAGCTCCATAAGCCAAGTCCTGGTAAGGCCCCAGCTTCAACCACAACTTAGAAAAGAAGGAAACTGGCTGCTATTACTGTTTTTACATGCTAATTCTACTTGCCTTTCTTGTCCAGGAATAACCATCAAGGATGAAACTTGGTGCAGAATATTTAAATAGTGACATCAGTAAATAGGAAGAGAAGTGTGTTTATCTTAACACTTATTATCAATACAAACTAACAAGTAATGGCATAATACTCTTGTGCATACCATTACAATGCTATTAATGATGAAACTAAATTATATAAGCATGAAAATCCACAAACACATTTAGAAAGTATATAAATAAAGGAATCTAGTGTTCCAAGCCCACACTGTAGGTAAAGCTACGGTTCAACAGGGATAAAATTCATGGATGCAATGGAATGGCTTCTCAAAATAGCATTGCTGATGTTGGTTGATCTAATCTATTTCATGTTCTGGCAGATATAAAAGGCTAGCTTATTTCAAATAATGAAATCAATAATTAATTTTTAAAAGTGGGTCATCAGCCTTCAGTTTACTAAGTCCGTTCCCACCTTTTAATGTTTGGGAGCTGTTTATTTGAAGATGTTTGCTCAGAGTGACTATGGATACTAAAATCTTTATACAGTATTTATATTCATTCCAATTGCCTCTGTATTGAATTGGTTCCTTGCTTTATATGAGGGGGGGGGGAGATGAACTGGTTGCATCTGAAGGAAAGGACTGAAAGGAGGCGGAACCCTACTACACCTCTGCTTGTCACTACCTTAATTGGAGCTGGGACAGCTTGGATTGAATTACCATCTACCTGCCCTCCCCCATTTCTCAGTTGTGTCATCGGTGCATTGATACGGAGATAAATAGTAAATGTTTCATTTCCCAAGCCTGTAATCAATTGGTTGGTCTTCTCAGCCCCATCACACAATTTGCTTTAAGACCAAGATTGCAGTTCCACACACTGATTATTCTGCATCTTTCTGTAGAGTGGGGAGGGGATTCAGTAGGAGAGCACTTGCTTTGCATACAGACTGTTCTAGGCTGAACATCTGACATCCCTATGGAAAGCTAGGAAAGAAGTCCTATTTAGATGTTCAGAAAATGGTTGACCTGAATGCATGTAGAGGGGGGGAAGGGGAGAGAGAACTAATCTGGCCTTTGCTGTTCCCTATGTTATTGGCAATTCCCAACTTCTCAGTTTGTCTGACTTCATGGAATGACTCCATGTTTATCAAACTCTTCACACTGTCCTTCTCAATACCTGAGAATGACAACTGAGTGGGGCAAAGGCTAGCCCTTTCTTCACAAGACCAGATTAACCAGTTTCTGGATGTCTGGATTGGCTCTGAAATGCGTAAAATGGACCAGATGGAACAGTGACCTGATTCAATACAAGTCAGTTTCTGATTTAAATTTTACTATACTCCTATGACAGGGGTGCCCAAACTAAGGCCCGGGGGCCAGATGCGGCCCCCAACACCAATTCGTCTGGCCCACAAAGCCCTCATCACTCCTGGAAGCAAAAGTAAAACACACCCAGATGAATTGGCATCGGGGTTGTATGGTCCCTTGAACCATGTGATCGACCCACATGCCTTAAACATTCTCCCCAGTTTTGTCCGTAACTTCAATTTATAAAGTGCTATAAAGTACTGTAACTGGACGAGACACTCATCCAGTTACAGTATTACATATTTGTTTATTCTAGTCACTACAATCTGTTATCTTCTCTTTTGACCTCTGGATCTGTCATCTGGCCACACTGTCATCTGTACCCATTGACTACTAATAAGTGCTACTTGCAGGATGATGGCTGGCTTTCCAATTGTTTTGCACTCTGTACAGATTTGTTTGAGGCATCAAAGAAGCACATTGATTGAAATGATCAAGGGTCTTTCTGAGCTAAACATTTGCTCACAAAAATCAGGTGTTTCATCCATTAGCACACACTATAGAATTTTCAGTTTGCAGTGTGAGTGTGGAAACAGCAAGTGTGCTGCAAAATGACGTTTGTAGCAGAAAACAACTTCAAATAATACTTGTGAGCTGGCTCACACTCGGGTTTGGCAGCACCTGGTTACTCGACAGATTAAAACATCTGTCGATCTATCCCATATTCCCCATGTTGACTATGGCTTAAAACCAACATCACTCTATACTGTTGACCCTGAATGCAATAGTAATTTTTTCTCTTCCCCTGCCTTTCTTCCTGTAATGACACCAGGTATTGCCAAACCTGAGTCTGAACTAGCTCACAAGTATTATTTGAAGTTGTTTGCACACAAAAAGAGCTTCAAAGATTGTGGTATTTTTTACCCACAATTGAGAGTACCTTGGTAACAGCAACCTTGTGTTGCCAGCTAATTTTAAAAAGAGAAAAGCCGTAGATTTTAGGGCACTTTCCCAAGGCAGCTGTAGACCACCTGATATTAGATATACCAACATTAACTATGTCATTAAGTGTTCCTATACCAACTCTTGCTCTGATATGATAAATGGCATCATCTTGGACAGGTGTTGTGTCAGACTGTCTCTGAAAACAGCCCAGAAATCCTGCTTCATGCCGAACACATATGCTAGGATAATAACTGGGTCTAGTCCCTTGGAAATACCTCGCCTGTGTTGAAATAATTTGGTTGGCTAATAGTCTGTTTACAAGCTCAGCTCGTACTGTGACTGCCTACCTTTAGAGTCCTGCAGGATACCCATAGGAATGCAATATGTTTCAGTTTGCCCACAGATATATTTGGGTGTTCTTCTGCTATTTATTCCTCATTTATGGAATTATCTTAATATTTTCTGTATTTGGATAAACACCTTTTAAATTTTCTCAGGCTTTTATTGAGGACTTTGATTAAACTAATTTTATTTCATCCCATCAGGAGAAAGGTTGGCCTATGAAACAAAGAAACAAAATTTTATTGCTGTTTTCACTCTGCTGGTTTACATCTTGGTGGTGCCTCTGCGGAGTTACCATTATTATTTATTTATTTATTTATTTAATCTATTTATTTATTTATTAATCACATTTATATCCCGCCCTCATCCAAAGACTCAGGGCGGCTTACAAAATTTAAAAAACATAATTAAAACACATTGAAAGGTTAAAAAATTTAAAAGTTAAAAAGATTAAAAAGTTAAACAGATAACGGAGAGAGAGGTGGGGGTCAAAAGAGCCAGATGGCCAAACTTGACAATTATAGCTTGACAACTATAATATCATGACACACTTCAAAGGCTTTGCTGAAGTCAAGATATATTACATCTGCAGCATTCCCACTGTCTACCTGACTCAAAATGATGTAAGATGAGTCTGGCAGGGTTTGTTCTTGACATATCCTGTTCACCTCTAGATATCACTGCACTGTTTTCAAGGTGCCTGCAGAGTGACCACTTTATAGTATGCTCCAGAATTTTCTCTGGGATTGATGTCAAGCTAATTTCTCTATAGCATTGGAGGCAGCAACAGGGTAGCAGATCTGCCTGCTGGGAAACTGCCCATCAGAGTTCACTTGCAATAAAGAGAGCTATCGCTGCAAGAAATACACATTTCCCCGTAACATCTAGGTTAATTCGCAGATGCTTCCAGAGCCAAAGCTACATGACCACTGCTGTACCAAGAAGCCATGGATTATAAGTAGCCCCCACCACCACCCCCAGGCAAAACTATACCATGTAGGCGGACTTTGCATTACCATTACTACTACTATTGCTACCAGTACTACTGCTATAGTAAATCTCCCTGGTAACTGGCATGCTGAAGGACAGTATTGGAAACCTATGAATGAATTTCTATTTTGGCAACTGGCCACCAGGAAAAAAATGGAATAAAAATGTGAGAGCAGAGTCTTGTTTTCAGCTTTTTTGAAGTGGTACCCATGTTAGTCTGTGCAAACATATCAGAGAATAAACAAAACAAAAAAGACGAAAAACATCGTGGAACCTTAAAGATTAACTCCTTTATTTTAATGTTAGCTTTCGTGGATCAAGTCCACTTCGTCAGACATAAAAAGTGAGTTTTCATGGTATCAATTTATAAATATCAGGCACTGAGGTGCACAGTGGTTGGTTGGCATAACAAATAGGTTTGCAAATCAGTGTGCTATTTACAACCAGTAATAATATACAGTCAGTTGTTTTCAATTGTTAGAGTCCTGATCATCTTGTTGCTTCTCCTCCTCCCAGATTCTCATTGGTATTATACTGGAAGTGCTTGTGGAAGAATACACCGAGTTCACTGCTCCAGAGGTTCAAAGAGCCTGGACCAAGCTTAAGACCATCATTTATACCCATGTTACCGCTGCGTACAAGGAGCTAGGCTGGGTGCTGTATCCGAACTCTACCATGTGAGTGGACAAGGGAAACAGGGTGGGCGAGGGGAGCTGGGGCTTCCTTTAAGGCTTTGTTACCTACTACCCCTCATCACACTTTCATTTGAGCCACAACTCTGCAGCCTTGTAGCAAGATTTCTGCCACAGCAATAAGGAGAAGCAGGAACAATTTCCCCTCTTCCTAACCACGTACTGTATTGGGAAACACTTTGTTTTGTAGCTCAATGTGTTTTCATGAAATTGCCTGACTCACAGTTAAAGAACCTAGTTGGAAGGAAAGATAGGCACACAGATGTGAGGTTAGCTGAACAATTGAGAAGTACTCCGCCCAAAATGCAAAATATTGGCACCAGAAGTGGTAGCACAGCACTTTAATCTTCCATGTCTGGCAGTCCATAAAGGTAAATTAGCAAATGACTTGCACTGGCTCTTTTGATATTGGAATCGGAAGGGAAAATATTTTCTTCCAGTAGTAAGGATGGGCACATATCTGATGAAATCAGGCTCAAATTCCAAGCCAAATTAGGCCCATTCACATAACATCTTCTGAGGCAACAGTTGGAGAGGTAGACTATACTGAGAAGCAACCAAATGAGGTGGAGCTGCATACAAAGCCTCTTAAGCACTTCATGCTTCAGACAGACAGATCTCTTGTCAGTAGAAAAAGTAGATTTCTAGGTTTTGTTTCTGTAATAATGGAGGAGAGAAAAGGAAAAAAAAAAGAGGTCGAGTGACTGAGAGGGTTCACTTTGCAATCCTAGGGCACATTTTACTAGGAGCTCTCCCATCATGGTGCTTTGTGACTAAAAGGATGTCTAGACTAGCACTTAGTGTGCTCTTTTCAGCTCTCAGGGATCAATCTGGGCATGATGTACCTGCATTTTGTGGATACTGGAGCATCACAACATCACCCTGCGCACTTGTTTTAGAACACTTGTCAGGAGGGTCCATTTTTTTCAGCCCTCAAAAATATGATACCATATAAAAGAGGCTTGTAGCCTTCAAAGGCTATATCTGGAGTAAACATCTGGTATGCTGAAGAAGCTAATGAGACCCTTAGATATAATGGAATATTTCAATTTCGTTGCTCTTCCCGACCCCATCTTTCACCCTCGCCCCATAAGACTTGATTGATAAAGAAGCAATGAGGAGCCTTGTTGCCTGACATACTGTAGTACAGAGACAGGTGCCAAACAATCTGTACTGATCCAGCCAAAGATAAGCAAGGGAAGACAGTCAATTATACTTTCTCTGCCTCTTTGCAGAGGTGCAGGGAATGTGTTTCACTTGCCCACATGGTGAAGTGGCTTATCAAAACTGAGTGCGCCCAGGGTGCCCCATATAACATGCTCTGGACTTCCTTAGTTCAGTTGTTTGACTCCAAGTGTTTCTCTGTTGGTTTGAGGATCGGCCCAAGTAGAGCGGCTTCAAGTTTTCTTGGTCTATGATTATATATATTTTATTTTCTCCTTCTGAAGTAGTTTTAACAATGTACAGTATTCTTTTCCTGCAGTGAATTTCTTCCCTCCATTCAAGATGACACACTTATCTTTGCTTTTTAAATTTCCGAGCAAACAACCATGAGGACTGCATGTTGACTGTGTAGAATTTAGACCAGTGGTTTCCAACACGGGGCCCACGACCCACAGGGGCACCTCAATTCCCAGAAGCCTAAGTCAGTACATTGTCTGATCACTGCATTGGGGAATTGACTTGGGCTTCTGGAAATTGAAGTCCCCCAAAAACCAAAGGTTGGGAAACACTGATTTAGGCAGTGAAACACAAATTAATTATTTTAATTCAATTCCTGTTTTCCTTTAGTTCTCTCTATGTTGTACTAATCATCACTATTACAGTAGTGTTATGCCATTACTTGTTGGCTTGCATTGTTTGTCTTGTGTGTAGACTTTTATGCAGTGGTGGGATGTCAAAAATTTTACTACCCCACCGTGACATCATCACCCACCCACCCACCCACCCACAACACAAACCCATAAATTAATTAAATTAATTAAATTAATAAACAAATAAAATAAAAATACATTAAAATACACCCACACACTCCAAACACAAATCAACCAGAGCTCTTAAACCAGAACTTAAAGCTAGGCCGCCAGGCCTACCGGCCGGTAGGCCTTTTTAGGAACTGGTAGTATGTCAATATAGTTAAAGATATTAAATACACATTAAAATACACACAGACACACCACATCCAAAGGTGAGTCACTTACCCTGGGGACCAGGCTATAGGGAGCTTCAGGCTAGCAGCTTCTCTTCCTCCTCCCCGCTTGGGAGGACAGCAAGGAGGCTGTGCATACACGCCAAGCACTGTAGGTGTGCATGCACACCAAGTGCTTGGCGTGCATGCACAGTGGGGGAACCAGTGAAAAGGTAAGCCCCAAAGGTGGTTCCCCCCAAAAGCTGCTACCGGTTCTCTGGGACCCTGGGGAAAATTGCTACCGGTTCTGGTGAACTGGTGAGAACCTGTTACATCCCATCACTGCTTTTATGTGAGGGAAGGAGGCAGTTGAGTCTGACATGCTTTTAATGCTTTTCCCTATTATGGGCTAGGCTAGAGGAAAACCTTTAAACATTCTCACTCTGGCTTTGATTCTACTGTCCTTCTGCTCTTTTTTAGTAGATTATATTTCTTAATTAACTGTTACCTCCTCCTCCTTTTCTTCTTCCTATACCCAGTCTCTGCACCCCTTGGCTGAAATTTCTCTCATTATAATTCCAGTGAAATAAGAAAGTGCTGGCCTAGGGAATTCTTAACAGTAACCCAAGCTTGTATCTTATGTTTTATACTGTGGCTTTGCATTTACCTGCATGGGTGCCTCTTTCTCTGTCTTTTTCACACTGATGAGTGTGTTATGCTTCCTCTGGTACAGAAATTTATACTAAAGGCAGGCACATAACAGAACATTCTGCTAGGAAAAGGGCCTATTTGGATTCCAGATTTTGCTGAATCTTTCAGTGATGTAACATTTTTCTCCTTGTTGATTATATAGTTCTGTTGTTTTACATCACTAGCTCTTCAAACCAAGTTATAAACCAGGGAAGGCCAAACTACGGTCTGCGGGCCGGACCCAACCCATGGCACGATTGCATCCAGCCCACACTACCCTCGACACTACCAGAAATTGAAGTAAAATGCACCCACCCATGCGCAAACACAGCTGTAAATGCACATTTACAAGAGCCATGAATGTGTTTTACAGCATCGGTTGCAAATGTGGCTGTGTGAACCATGTGACCGGCCTGGTCAATCACGTGACTAGCCCACGGTACAAAAAGTTTGGGAACCCCTGTTATAAACTGTATAAGTATATATCCTTTGTGCCTTCTCTCCTCTAGTACCAAAACAGTCAAAGTACATAGTCCCTGATGTAGCTCTTTTCACCCAATACTCAAACAATCAGGATATACAGACTTATGTATCTTATCACATAATACTCAGCCAAAGTATTCTTAGTGGTTCTTGTCTTCTGGCTTTCTAGTACTCAGTCCAAGTTTGTATCTGTCACCACTCCTGTTGCTTGGTACTCCAAGTCAAATGATGTGTTTGTTAGTTTTACGACAACAGATGCTGTTTCTGGAAGATCTTAGCATGAAGCAAGTCTTCCATGACAACTGAAAGACCCATTGATTTCAGTGTGAGCTTAACAGAGTTCTCCCACACAAGAGAGAGAAAAGAAGCCCAATAGTATAGTAAATCTATCAAGTGCTAGGGACACTAAGCCAGCCTTTACTTATCTGATGAACTCCAGATGTTTTGAACATCAAATCCCAGAATTGCTCAGACAGCATATTGACTAGAGCAGGGGTGACCAAACTATGGCCCATGGGCTGAATGTGGCCTACAATGTCAATTCATTAGGCCTGTGGTGCCTTTGCGACTCCTGGAAGTGGATGGGGGATGCACCTGCCAATACACATGTGTGTCCAGAACCACTCCTGGAAGTGGTTCCAGATGCCCCCGTGCATGTGCAAACATGTCTGTGCCACTCCCCAAAGTGGATGGGGATGCCCCCGCACATGCACAAATGAACCCGCACCACTTCTGGGAGTGGCAGCAGCACGGACATGTTTGTGCATGTCTAGGGACTTCCAGAACCACTTCCGTGAACTGTGTGGGCATGTGTGGGCATGTGAATGTGCAAACGTGCATGCACCACTCCCGGAAGTGGTTCCTGATCCTCATGCACCTACATGCCCACTTCGGGAGCGTGGTCAGGCTTACTCAGCTAATCCAGGGGAGTGGTCAGGCCCCTCCTGCAAAACGTTTGGCCACCTCTGGGCTAGAAATTCCAGAAACTGGAGTCTAACTCCTTTGGTGGGCATCAAGTCAGGGAACTCTGCCCTTGGTTATCCAGCTTGCAATTATCAGTTCCAGGAACAGATTTTGCTGGTGGTATCTGTTACAAAAATACTTTAACTTACATGTGAGGTGGTTCCCTTTCTTCACTAGGCCCCAAGTTTACAGTTAAATCCCCTAGTCTATAAATATTGGATAATGAGGCATCTCCTGCCCATTTAGTCAGTGATAGGATGTAACAGGTTCTCACCAGTTCGCCAGAACCGGTAGTAACTTTCCCCAGTGTCCCGGAGAACCGGTAGCAGCTTTTTGGGGGAACCACCTTCTGGGCTTACCTTTTCACTGGTTCCCCACTGTGCATGTGTGCCAAGCACTTGGTATGCATGCACACCTACAGTGCTTGGAGCATATGCACGGCCTCCTTGCTGTCCTCCCAAGCAAGGAGGAGGAAGAGAAGCTGCTAGCCTGAAGCTCCCTATAGCCTGCTCCCCAGGGTAAGTGACTCACCTTTGGATGTGGTGTGTCTCTGTGTATTTTAATGTGTATTTAATACCTTTACCCATATTAACATACTACCCCAGCTCCTAAAAAGGCCAGGCGGCCGGCAGGCCTGGCACCCTGGCTTGGAGGTTTTAAGCAAAGTCTTGGAGTTACCTCCAATTGGAGAACCCTTAAGGAGGTACAGCTGTTTTACATTTACTTTAAGGCATATTATCCTAGAGAACCGGTACAATGACCATATCCATCTTGCAACATGGTGCTGCCCAGGCACTTATACTAACAGGTAAGTGACAGGTTTGTGTTTGGGGTGGGTGGGTTGATTTATGTTTGGGGTGGGTGGGTGTATTTTAATGTAATTTTTATTTTATGCTTATTTTTATTTATTTTAATTTTATTTGGCCCCGCCCATGATGTCATGATGTCATGACGTCAGCTCTGCCCAAACTGTGATGACATCACGGTGGGGTAGTAAAATTTTTGACATCCCACTACTGCATTTAGTCATCTAACCTCCTTTCTCTCTCTCTCTCTATGCCTAGAGATATTTTTGCTCTTTGTTGATGCTGATTCACTTGTATAATTTCTGGAGCCTGTGATTCACCTCAGCTATTTGTCTAGAAGATGCTAGGTGATGAAGCGCGTCAGTTCTGGCCTACTTTCAGAAAGAGCTGAGGGATATTAGAAGAGGATATGGGGCGGGGGGGGGGATTCCCTCTGCAATCTTGATTCATACTGTGCTAGAACAAAGGATTAGTCAGACAGACTGAAGCAGAAAGGGGTTTGCCAAAGAGCTGGAGAATGTCCCAGAGGCCACCCAGTCTAAGCAGTGAATCAGCACATATCAGGCAACTCAGCGCCTAGCCAGGCAAGCGTATCAAACAGGATTCAGGGACAAAATGCATGTAATGATGGTGTGTCGTAGTTTGGCCCTTTCTGAGCTGTAGGGAAATGGCTGTTTCATCTTGCCAGAAGGCTTGCTTTATGGGTATGTCCAGTGGTGGGATGTCAAAAATTTTACAACCCCACCGTGACATCATCACAGTGTGGGTGGAGCCAACGTCATGATGTCATGATATTGTGGGCAGGGCCAAAGAAAAATAAAATAAAAATAAGCGCACACACACCTCAACCCACCCACCCACAACACAAATCCGTAAATAAATTAAATTAAATAAAAAAATAAATATACATTAAAATAAACCCACCCACCCCAAACACCCACCTACCCACCCCAAACACAAATCAACCAGAGCTTTTAAACCAGAGCGTAAAGCTTACTCTTGCTAATCTTTTTCACACTAGGTCAGAAGGAAGGAACTACAGAATGAACTCACCACAAGATGGCTTCATTTTGGCACTTTTCAACTTTTCAACAGTTAAAGAAGTTAGGTACTAAGTCTTTGCCTAACCAGTTCTCTAGGATAATATGCCTTAATGTAAATGTAAAACAGCTGTACCTCCTTAAGGGTTCTCCAATTGGAACAGCCATTGGAACAGCACAGGTGTAGCTTATTGATGAGGTAACTCCAAGACTTTGCTTAAAACCCCCAAGCCAGGCCACCAGGCCTGCTGGCCGCCAGGCATTTTTAGGAACTGTGGTAGTACGTCAATATACGTAAAGGTATTAAATACACATTAAAATACACACAGACACACCACATCCAAAGGTGAATCACTTACCCTGGGGAGCAGGCTATAGGGAGCTTCAGGCTAGCAGTTTCTATTCCTCCTCCTCTCTTGGGAGGACAGCAAGGAGGATGTGCATACGCGCCAAGCACTGTAGGCATGCATGCACACCAAGTGCTTGGCGTGCATGCGCAGTGGGGGAACCAGTGAAAAGGTAAGCCCCGAAGGTGGTTCCCCCCAAAACTGCTACCGGTTCTCCGGGGCACTGGGGAAAATTACTACTGGTTCTGGCGAGCTGGTGAGAACCTGTTACATCCCATCACTGGGTATGTCTATGAAGATAAGAGAAATTTCTGCTAAACACTAAGAATTCTACCCTGGAATACCTGCTGGCAGAACTAAATATTACCACAACCATTCCTCTTGCATCTGAAATGCTTCATGATTAGTGTTTCTTAAAAGAAGAATTAAATTAAATATATCTTTCCTTCAGGGATACTTAAAGGAATATGCATGGCACTTTGTTGTGGAGAATTAACTTTTGACCTGGATTTAAAAACAAAACAAAACCTACAACTCTCAACATCTGACAGCTAATATGATCACTATGCTTGGACCTGCTGGACTCCCTAATGCCTTAATAAGAGTTCTGTAATCTCCCATTTTATAAAAGAGTAGCTCAAGTGCCTAAGATGCTGATTGGAAGGCAGGAGGTCAGCAGTTCGATTCCTGAGTACTGCAGGACGAAATGAGCTCCCGTCTTTGCCCCAGCTCCTGCCAACCTAGCAGTTCAAAAGCAAGAAATTGCAAGTAGATAAACAGACACCACTGCGGTGGGAAGGTAAACAGCACTCCGGTATCTAGTCATGCCTACCACATGACCACGGAAATGTCTGCAGAAGCAGACAGCACTGGCTCTTTGGCTTTGAAACAGAGATGAGCACTGAGCCCTAGAGTAGGATACGACTGGCTTTCTAGCAAGGGAAACCTTTACCTTTACTCTTTAGATAAGAAGGGGAGGCAAACAATTATCCACAAATTTGCTAAGAAGATTGAAAAATGAAGAGGTACCATCATTAAAAGAGTTCCTACAAAGTTTTATCAATTGGATGAAAGTAGGAATCCAGATTTTGTTCTCATGCCAACCTGAAATGTACCAAAAAGCCTCTTAAATCCTAATGCAAATATTGGACAGAGTGCAGCAGAGAACAAAGCGTTTTATTGGATTTTTGTATCTATACCAGCAATGCAAGCAAACAACAGGGTAAATGTTAAGTAAAATGACTTCCTAGCAGATTATTTGAGAGCACGGAGACTATTTGAGCTGCATTAACTTTTATCTGCTGCAAGAATGACCCAACCTTGGAAGTTGACACCAAGAGTTTGTAAATCTGATGCTTCCTCCAGTGGGCCAGCAAACAGAAGTTTCCAAAGTGTTTCTGCTGGCCTGGGTTGTTTCAAGATCAACGGCACCCTCCTTCTCCATTGTCTCTCATATCGTCGGCTCTTTTTAACTACAGAAGCAAGTACTTGACCAGGGCATAAACAGACATTATGTGTAGCCAGGGATTAGAGTTGAAAGCAAGATAATTTCCAGATTTTGTGAAGAAGGGAAAGTGCAAAGTCTCCTGCTGCGGAAAACAGAAGGAGAAGCAGGATTCCACCCATACTGCATGGAACTGGGTCTGCTTTTGCCACCACCTGCTTCCCCACACCCACCCTTTTTGCTTGCACTACTGCTGCAACAATAATGTCACCAACAATTGCCCTCACTCCGACACACACCTATCCTGCTAGAAACTACTAGAACAGAAGGTATCAACCTTTTAAAGCTGGGAGCCGAGTCACATTCCCTCAGTCAGCTTTGGGAGCCGGATGGCCATTTTGCCTTTCCTCCACTACATGGCACTTCCTGGTGTGGAGGCGGTGGTGGGCCACGTGAAATGGTGCTGCAGGCCGCATCTGGCCCATGGGCCACAGGTTGAGAATCCCTGTACTAGAGAAAGCCTAATCTAGTCCCTGTCTGAATAAAATGCCTTGGTTTGGGCTAATAGTAGGGCCAGTTTTAATCTCTACTTGGGTAGAATTTTTTTTAGTTCAAATTATGGATTTTCTGTAATTATCAATAATGAGGAGACCTCAAGATGTCTGTGTGGCAAGTGAGGGAAGGGAAAAGCCAGTAGATCACTAGTCATCAATATGCTATACCAATAATTTCAGTGATATCTTTGTTTCCTTTCACTAAGCCCTTCATATTAAAGCAGTGATGGCGAACCTTTTTGCACAAACTGCAAACCAAAACACACGTATTTATCACAAAGTGCCAACACAGCAACGGGAGGGAGGAAGCATTCCCATTGGGCTGCTGGGCAGGGGGCAGGGCAAACTTTGTGCTGGAGTGACTGCACGGGTGCCCACAGAGAGAGCTCTGAGTGCTACTTCTAGCATTTGTGCCATAGGTTCACCACTACTGTATTAAAGAGACCAACAATAGGTCAAAGTCATGGCAAACCAAAACATATTTCTGCACATTTATTATGTGTGCCAAATTTCTCATGTATATAAGAAATAGTGGCTCAATTCTATAACCACCCAGAATAGTGGCTGCCACTAAATGGAGCAGTTGTTGTTCAGTCGCGCAGTCGATTCTGACCCTTTGCAACCCTATGGAACATTACCCGCCAGGCACCTCTCTTCCACTATCCTCCTCAGCCCGCCCAGCCTTGTCCTCATTGCATCTTCAATACCATCTAGCCATCTCATTTTTGGCCGCCCCCTTCTTCTTTTGCCCTCCACCTTTCCCAGCATCAAGCCTTTCTCAAGTGAATCCTCTCTTCTCATTTGATATCCAAAGTACTTTAGCTTCATCTTTATTATTTGACTTTCTAAGGAGCAGTCAGGGTTGAATTTTTTATTATTATTATTATTATTATTATTATTATTATTATTATTATTATTATTATTATTATTATTATTATTATTATTATTATTATTATTATTATTATTGTCATCGTCGTCGTCGTCGTCGTCATTATTATTATTATTATTAGTCAGAAATTATTCTGGGTTGAAAGGATTTTTGCAGAAGAAACTTTCTTCAGGGAACGCCCAAATTAGGCACCTTTCATGTCCTCAAGAGCTGGGACAGAGACAGGCACTCAATCCATTATGCAGTACCCAGGTCTCGAACTGCTAACTTGCCAGCCTTCCTGCTAACAAGCCGAGCTTCTTAACCACTGATCTACTGCATAAAGTAACAGGATTTCATGCTTTGAGTAGAGAGCAGTGAGGGAACCAAGATGGAAAACCTCTTCTCCTTGGGCAGATGTCTTTGTTAGATTAAAGACAAGAGGGACACCTTTACAATAACTCCATGTTAAATCTCTTGAGTATGAGGCAAAACAAAGGAAGCGCCACTTCCTGGTAGCTTCACTTCTCCCACTCTGACTTTGCTGACTTCTTTCCTCCCAGGCCCTGCTGTCTGGCTTCTTCCTTCCCACACTTGCCACACCAACATCTTGAGGTCCCTGTTTTTTATAGCAAGGGAGAAGGGAATACTTGATTGGGTAGGGAGGTGCAGACAGGATGACAAATGTCTTGTTTGCTTTTCCAGCTGGGAATTTAGAAATGGCACCCATGGAATAAACATGTAGAAAGGGGCCAACCACTAGAATGAAGTTTTTCTATCAGGCCAACTTGGCATAATAAGGTTCAGCCAAGAGCAAGAGAGGAGAAGCGAGGAAAACACAGTTGTATGACTTGAAACTGACAAAGACACCAGAAGTCAAGGCTAACATACATAAAATATTGGCGTGACCTGAAGGACCTGTGTCAAAACGGAATGTTTGCTCAATCTGAATGAGCAATCCAATTTGGAAGTGTTCTCTACCCAATGCGGCGAGGGACCAGGAATTCACAGCTTAAAGTTATTAACATTGTGATTGATTTCAGACTGCAATGATTGAGGACAATTTTTCATTTTATGAGGCAATTTTGCCTCTCCCAGTTCAAGCAAGGGTAGGTCTCAAGGGGACTTATGAGTAATCTTGAGATGCTTTTAAATGAATGTAATACAATATTTTATTTTAAGGCAAACCTCAGGGCCTCAGTTTGTTGTTAAGATACCGTAATCTTGCCAACTGAATGGCAACATGAATTGAAAGGCCACCAGAAGCCAAAACCTAGTTTTCATAAAATACTGAAAAAGAAGGAACGTCTGTTTTGGGGCTTTTTTGCTTCTGAATGCAGAGACTGATAGCCTAGTTGATGTTCAGGCGCATAGTCATGTCCAACCCTTTGAGACCTAGACAGACTTTTATTTAAATAAGTGCTAAATGCCAGCCTCAGTTTTGAAAATAGACTTCCTTTTGAAGCACTGTCCAGCCATGCTATGATGTAAAGATTAAAAACACTATGGGGTAGGGTGGAGAGAATCGGGAATCTTGAAGTTTCCCATCTGTATGAACTTCTGAACAAGCAATTCAGCCATCACAACGATCACCCGGGCACAGCCTTCCCCTCTCAGATGAGATTTATCAGACTCAAGTGTTAGCAGCAATTGCCTCCCCCCCCCCCAGTTTTCTGTTGCCAGTTTTAAAATGCACATCTGCAACTGTCATATTCAGCAAAGACTCCTTTTTTCTAAAGATTTCTATTCTAGACTCACAGTACTTAAGATCAAGAAGCATCCACAGAGATACCAGTCATCATAGGGAACTTATGAGAAGGGAATAAAAAAAAAATCTGAGCCCACAACATTTAATGGGAATCCCAGTGTGGTCCTGAACTTCTGCCTTGTTCTCACAGCATCTTTATTTACAGTGCTGGGAGGTTTCCAGGAAATCCTTTTGGAGTAAAAAGCTGTTATAAGTCCAGCCAAACTTACAGCCAGGATAGAGAGATTTGAAGTAGCAGGACATCAAGGAAGATTGAGGGCGGCCTGAAATGTTCACAATGCGTTTATCTTGACATGCAGGGGTTCCAAAGGATTTCATTCATCATCCTGACATATGTCAATATCTTAAATTTCAATAAAAATAATAATGAATATTTCTAGAAGAACCTTGTGCCTTTTCAGCAAGATCCCAGAATCCAAAGACTGCTGCCATTCTGTGGATGTTGTCTCAGTTGCGTGAGTGCTGGTTTTCTTTGAGCAGCTCCGATGTGGTAGAGATACTGTTGAAATGAACCAGTTATGGGAGAAAGGTGTGGTGGAGAGACAATTGAGTTGATCCTTCTCATTGAGTCAGCTTTATTTCAGAAGGAGAGGGACAGCTATGTGGAAAAGAGCTACCCAAATGGCTCCAGGTACATGGCTTGAACATTTTGACTTTATTTTTTTCCAACTGCATAAGAGATACTCCGGAAGAAACCAAACCTGCATTATTGATGCAATAATGAAGGGATACCTTGCAGATTATTAGCTCTAAACCAGTGTTTCCCAAACTTTGGTTTTTGAACTTCAATTCCCAAAAGCCTAAGTCAGTACATTGGCTGATAAGAGCTTTGAAGAATTGAGGTCCAAAAACCAAAGTTTGGGCATGAATAGCAGAAAGGTATTCTATGGCAAATTAATCTTGGAAGAACCTTAGGATCAAAGTATTTATCTACAGTCTTCTTCTTCCATGTCTAGGTCAAGCGTGAAACTGCCAAAATGGAGGCTCCTTTTGGTGTGTTCATTCTGTAGTTCCTTTCATCTGACCTAGTGTGAGAAAGATTAGCCAGCAACACAAGGTTGCCATTCCTAGGGTATGCCCAGTGGTGGGCTTCAAAAAATGTTTACTACCACACTGTGGGCATGGCCAAGTCTGTGGGCATGGCCAGGTGACTGGGGGGGCATGGTTAAACTGCTGTATTTTAATGTGAGCTTTTATGGATCGAGTCCACTTCATCAGAACATTAGCAATTACACTTCAATGCTCTAATTTTCCTTTAAAGAGTACCGTAACTGCAGCAGAGTAACTGCTCAACCCAGGCACCTGGACCCAGCAGCAAGGATGTTGGCATCATGTCCAGAGTGAGGTGAGAGGAGGAGGTGGGTGGGGCAGGGCGGGCAGTGAGCAGGGCCAGCCAGTTTTACTACCGGTTCTCCTCAACCTGTCCAAACCTGCTGGAGCCCACCACTGGTTATGCCTGATTGTGGTTCAAAAATACCACAATCTTCAAGGAGATTCTTTCTGTGTACCCCTTTATCTACAGTAGGAATAGGCAATCCAATGACTTTCAGATGTCTTAGGTAATAGCTCATATCTTCCCTACTTAGCTTACTACATCTTCTTTTGTGTCCCAAACAAACCTGGATATGAAGCCACTCTCTTGGCTTTGTTGTTGCCCAAACTTAAGTCCTGATTGGTGTGTGTTTCTGGCAGTAATTGTCAGACTAGTAAATGAGCCAGATTCTGTATCTCTGCATATTCACACCGTGTGTTGTTGTCTGCCAGCAGTCCCCACTTGAGCATGTTGGTCTTACATTTAAGCACTCCAATCCTCAGCCTATTCAGAGTCCTCCAAGTAACTTAGGGGAGGTTGAGTTCCTCAGCTCTATCCATCTTTAATATTGTCTCTTATTCAGTGAGCTCCTTCCTCCATTTTCTAATTTAGTTTTGCTCCTGCGTATTGTCAAGAATGTTTGTTCTTGCCATAAAGCTCTTCCAGGATCTGAGCCAGCAGACTTGAGGCTCATTTAGAGGATGATGAGCTTCATTCTCTTACTTAGGTCTTTTGGTGTCCACTCCTACTTCTCTCCTGATCTTAGGTGGAGCAATACCAAGAAGAAGGTATATTTTCTCAACTAGTATAGATTTGAGGCATCCTGTCATTATATGCATGAGCATACTCCATAATCTGATATCTTTAGTCTAGAACAGTGGTTCCCAGCATGGGGTCCACACTTCACTCGGGGACTTCAATTCCCAGAAGCCTAAATCAGTACATTGGCTGATCAGTGCTTTGGGGAAATGACCTAGGCTTCTGGGAACTTAAGTCCAAAAGTCAAAAGTTAGGAAACACTGGTCTAAAACATATTTTGCCAATAGTTATAGTCCAAGATATCTGACAGGCATTAGGTTATCTGTTCATGCTATACAACAGGAGTTCTCAAACTTTTTAAGCCAGGGGCTGGGCCACGCTTCCTCAGACAGCTTCAGACATTTTGCCCTTTCACCACCACATGGCACTTCCTGGTGTGGTGGACACAGTGGGGGGCTATGTGAAACGTTGCTGTGGGCCACATCTGGCCCACAGGCCTCAGGTTGAGAATTCCTGCTGTACAACAACATGAAACTGGATTTAGAGAGAGAGAGAGAGAGAGCCTGTATGCCTGAGAAAATGCTTAGCAATGCTGTCTTTTCTGTTACTTGTCACATTACAAAAGTGAATTTTAGATGTCCACAAACACATTATAAATAGTCTACCATGATAATCCTTGGTTTGTAGATGTTATTTTTCAAAGCTATTGTTTCAAACATGTTAATTTTTACTAAGCCAGATGTATGTAGCTGCTCTTCCTTTAGTAACAACTCAGTAAGCAATATTAGAAAGCAGAAAAATAAAACATGTATTTATACAATATTTACAGTATTTACGTTGTAACTGATAAACATAGATTATT
Source organism: Furcifer pardalis (assembly GCA_030440675.1). Lineage (NCBI taxonomy): Eukaryota > Metazoa > Chordata > Lepidosauria > Squamata > Chamaeleonidae > Furcifer > Furcifer pardalis. The sequence goes on along the minus strand of CP126893.1, from coordinate 55,226,427 downwards.
CTAAAGAAAAGCAATGATAAGAATATTACAGTATAAGGAAAGTAAAGCAATCACATATACTGTCCCATAGCGCTTAGGAATATTCTGGGCAGTTTACAAGTTAATTGGCATTTTCTGCAACATGCAGGGTACTCATTTTACCAACTTCAGAACGCTGAGTCAACCTTGAGTCCTGGTCAAGATCGAACTTACACCCCTTTGGTTGCAGTACAGCAGTTTAACCACTGTGCCACCAGGGATCATGGATTAATGAAGTTGGAATTGGTCTATAAGGCCATCAAATCCACCCAGTTCAGTGCAGGAATCCAAGTTAAAAGACCCATTTCGGATTTCCTCTTCTTTTTCTGAAAATATCCTTTCCCAAACATAGTTTCTTTGAGAAGTATGGCTTGAATGTATCAATATCAAACTAAAAGTCTGAAAACAAGTAATTTGTAAAACAAAGGAATGAAGAGGAGAAAGGAAGAATGAGTCTTGGCACCCATTCATTTTGGTTTTCACTGTGTGAATGCATTCATGCGCTCGCGCATACACACACAGAGGGAGAGACAAATGGGATGGAGAAGGGAGACAGCTGTATCATGTTTTCTTCAGGTCCCATATCTGGATTCCAAGCCTTTTTCTTTGGCTCTCTATAACATCAAAAGCAACAGGCATTTCAAATGAAATGAAATGAACATTCTTGGAAACTGGATTTCATTTATCTCTTCTGTTTCCCTTGTACTGAGCAGATCATATCATAAATTGCATCACACTATGTTTACTCTGTCTAATGCCTTGCATACTTCTAGTGGCTTGAATCTAACACACTCTGACTTGAACTAATTAGACTGTCCAAGAACCCATAGGCTGCAATTACTCAAGCAAATTACGGGCCTCCAGAGGTTCAAGAACATCTCCAAATGTCTTTGTGAGATTGAGAGCTGGATTTCAGCTCTTCTGCTGGTTTATAGAAGACTCAAGCTAAGAGCTTCTATTCACCTGGCTCCAGGTCATGGGGAACTGTATGTATTAATCAACAATACAAACTTCATTCTCCAGTCTTTGTCAGAGATCATCAAGGATCATCAAGGAGCGCCTACAGACAGAGCTCCTACCCTTCCGGAGGGGCTTAAAAACCTGGCTGGCGGGACAAGTGTGGGGACCAAGGAATGTGGGATCCCACACAGGGTGGCTAATTTAAGGGACAGCCTCCCTTTCTGTTCGGTTTTATCCTGTGGGGCTGTTTTATTTACTGTTTTTTATGAACTTTCAAAGTTTTAAAAGTTTTTAATTATTAGTACTCCATTGGTTTAGCTTATGATTGCATTTTATCTTGTAAGCCGCCCAGAGTCGGGTATACCCGATTGGGGCGGGATAGCAAATGTGAGTAAATAAATAAATAAATTGATCAGGTGGTTGAGCAGTGGACTGAACTGAGTACTCAAACCCACTGACTCACCGGCAAACTATTGTTTTATATAGCAACTGCTTGTGTGTGTGACTGCTATATATGTATACATGTGTGCTATATATATCATTTGTCTTCGGCATGTGTTTAGTATATAAAGTAGGTTACATTCTGGCACTGAATTGTCCTTTTTGGAAAACAATTTCAGCACAGGTAAGGGCTAAAGTGCCCACAATAGTTAGGACTGCCTCTTGATACTGAAAGAACTGGGGTTCCAATTATTATTTTTAATCTGGTGAAGATCACGTGATGCTTGTCCCATTTCCTGTGTCTTTGAAAAACCTTGTCCAAATGTTTTTTAACCCTGCAGTGTCACCACAAAGCACCCTCCTGACAGCCCCACCTCCTTCCATCTCCTTATGGTTTCTTCTGTTTTACTTATCCCCATTGCTCCCAACCTTCATTCAAAATAAGGTAAAGGTCAGCCTTGCTCAAAATCCAGTCATACCCGACTCTAGGGGGGGGGGGGGCTCATTCATTCATTCATTCATTCATTCATTGAATTTAGATGCCGCCCACTCACTCAACATGACTCAGGGCGGCTCACAGAAACATTTTCAAACATATATACAGTATTTTACATAATTCAACACAATAAAATACAATAAAAAATTTTTTGTTGTTCAGTCGCACAGTCGATTCTGACCCTCTGCGACCCCATGGACCACTGTCCGCCAGGCACTCCTATCCTCCACCATCCCCCTCAACTCGCTCAGCTCTGTGCCCATTGTCTCTACAATACCATCTAGCCATCTCATCTTGGGCCGTCCCCTTCTTCTTTTGCCCTCGACCCTTCTAAGCATCAAGGCTTTCTCAAGTGAATCCTCTCTTCTCATTTGATGTCCAAAGTACTTCAGCTTCATCTTTATTATTTGACCTTCTAAGGAGCAGTCAGGGTTGATTTCTTCTAAGATTGACCTATTTGTTCTCTGCGCTGTCCAGGGGACTCTCAAAACTCTCTTCCAACACCACATCTCAAAGGTGTCTATTCTTCTCCGCTCAGCTTTCCTAATGGTCCAGCTCTCACAACCATACATTGCCACAGGGAATACCATTGCTTTGACTATGTGAATTTTTGTTTGCAATGTGATGTCTCTACTTTTCACTATGCTCCCCAGGTTTCTCATTGCTTGCCTCCCAAGAATCAGTCACCTTTTTATTTCATGGCTGCAATCCCCATCTGCAGTGAGCTTTGATCCTAGGAAAGTAAAATCTGTCACTGCTTCTACTTCTTCCCCATCTATTTTCCAGGGACTGATAGGGCCTGTTGCCATTATCTTGGTTTTCTTGATGTTAAGTCTCAAGCCAGCTTTTTCACTTTCTTCTTTCAACCTAATCAGGTCCTCCTCACTTTCTGCCTTTAGGGTGGTATCATCTGCATATCTCAAATTGTTGATTTTTCTTCCAGCAATTTTGATCCCAAATTGTGATTCCTCCATCCCTGCATTGCGCATTATGTGTTCTGTGTATAAGTTGAATAAGCAGGGTGACAAAATGCAGCCTTGTCTTACTCCTTTTCCTATTCCAAACCACTCCGTCATTCCATTTTCTGTCCTAACTGTTGCTTCTTGATTCATGTACAGATTTCTCATGAGGCCTATAAGGTGTTCTGGTATTCCCATCTCTTTAATTACTTGCCACATTTTGTTGTGGTCGACACAGTCAAAAGCCTTAGTGTAATCAATGAAACAGAAGTAGACTTGCTTCTGATATTCCTTTGTTTTTTCACATTATCATCAATCACAGCATAACAGCAAAAATAGCAGTCCAGGGACGAGTCACACCCCAGCTCATCTCTGTTTACAGCCAAAGAGCTCTGTCTACATCTGCAGACATTTCCATGGTCATGTGGCAGGCATGACTAGACACCAGAGTGCACAGATCACTGTTTACCTTCCCACTGAAGCGGTACCTATTTATCAATTTGCACTTTCTTTCGAACTGCTAGGTTGGCAGCAGCTCACTCCATCATGCAGCACTCTGGTCTCAAACTGCTGACCTGCCAATCTTCCAGTCATCAAGTTCAGTGTCTTAACCACTAAGCCACTGCAGTCCCCTCCATTCCAGGGCTGGGGGATCTGCTGCTGCAGGAGGCATCATCTCTATCTCTGCCTTTGTTTCAGAGCTGTTCAGACGCAGCCCCCTGAGCCATGCCCAATGCATGGTACCAATTAATATTACCTCTCTATAGTATAGTGTTAAAATAGTTCTTTGCCCTGATAGCTGACTACTGAACTGTCATAGCACTAGAACAGTAAGGATGGGGGGGGGGGGGCAGACAGCTTCAGGCTACAGGGAATCTTGCAAACTTTTCAGGGGAAGATACACAATCCACAATATGTACCGACACACACATGCACACAGAAGAATACAGCAGTTTAGAAATCAGTACAAAATAAACATCCCCTGCTGGGTGTTTTAAAATGGAAACATGTTTTGGCAAGATAATAAGACCCCCAGCTGTGTGTCATGTATTCTTCGGTATTTGAATAGATTCTGAACCTGGCTAAACAAAAAACAAAATGCAAATATAGGATATTTTTGCTACTCAAGGCACACTTTGGCTCAAGTATTTTATAAGTGTATGAATGAATAAGATCACCTGTTCAAATGCCCACCAGAAAAGAAATCATAACAGGACTTTAGTGATCCATGGGAGACAGTAATCCTTTTGTAGAATTCCACGGGTTTTTCGAATGTTTGGGTATATAAGATGGTAAAATTGTTAATGAAACTCAGTTCCCTTCTCTCTTTTGTCTGATCAATTTATGCCAATGACTTCTTTCCGCACCAAGGGAGTCTGTGGTCACTGTGCAGTAGGGATTCCCATCCCCAACCTTTTCAAGCCAGGTTACCCTCTCTCAGTCAGCTTCGAGGGCCAGACATCCATTTTGCCCTACCTGCACGATGGAGGCAGTCATTTTGTCTCAGCAGCTTCAAAGGGGTGGCCATTTTATTTTTTGAATGCCCTTGGAGGGGTGGGGGAGCCACATGAAATAGTGCTGTGGGCTGAATCTGGCCCAGTGGCTTTAAATTGGGAACCCCTTGTGTGGAGGATGAATAAACTGAGGCTGAATCCTGACAACAAAGAGTTTATGACAATGGATCAGCTCATTGGGAAACACCTACTCTACACAGCCCTTGGAAATGTTGCCTTCTTTTTGGATGATAATCCCAAAATCCTCCAGTTCACTATTTTAAGTCATCTGCATTGCAGTGTCTACTATACATTTCTGAGCCCAACACATGATACTTGTTTTCAGCTCCTAAAGCATCAAGACATGCAGATGGTGGCCCCTTTCTTCTAATTCCTTGCATTCAGTGTGTGGTGTTGTCTTCTGTTAGGAGCTGGGCTTCCTCAGTGAAGGCCTTTGAATTGCCTGGTGACTATATCCAACTGAGGTTTGCCTGATCATTCCTCTCTTTTTGCTTGTCTGAAAACTGATGAAGATGTCTTTACTAAGAAACCTCAGCAAGCTTTCCGGTGTTAGCTGTTTTAAAGATATACTGTTCAGTGATGGGATGAAACAGGTTCTCACCAGTTCTCCAGAACCGGTAGTAACTTATCCCAGTGTCTCGGAGAACCGGTTGCAGCTTTTGGGGGGAACCACCTTCGGGGCTTACCTTTTCACTGGTTCCCCCACTGTGCATGCGCACCAAGCACTTGGTGTGCATGTATGCCTACAGTGCTTGGTGCGTATGCACGGCCTCCTTGCTGTCCTCCCAAGCGGGGAGGAGGAAGAGAAGCTGCTAGCCTGAAGCTCCCTATAGCCTGATCCCCTAGATATTCTAGAGAACTGGTTAGGCAAAGACTTAGTACCTAACTTAACTGTTGAATAGTTGAAAAGTGCCAAAATGAAGCCATCTTGTGGTGAGTTCATTCTGTGGTTCCTTCCATCTGACCTAGTGTGAGAAAGATTAGCCAGAATAAGCTTTAAGCTCTGGTTTAAAAGCTCTGGTTGATTTGTGTTGTGGGTGGGTGGGTGTATTTTAATGTATTTTTTAATTTATTTATGGGTTTGTGTTGTGGGTGGGTGGGTGGGTTGAGGTGTGTGTGTGTTTATTTTTATTTTATTTTTAAATTTTATTTGGCCCCGCCCACATCATGATGTCATGACATTTGCTCCACCCATGATGTCGTGATGTTAGCTCCGCCCACACTATGATGATGTCATGGTGGGGTAGTAAATTTTTTGACATCCCACCACTGATACTGTTACAACAGAGCCCACCCTCCTTTCACCATTTGATTTTATTCCTTTTTTAAAATTAAAATATGACTACTTTGTAATTGTATGTCTTAAATATTATAGTGGTTAAAACTGGTTTTAAGTAAGGCTTTAAAAAATTCTAAACTGAGATATACTAAGCGGGCAGGTAAATTCATATTTACAAATAATTAAACCAACAAATATATAGGACTACAACCTTGAATTACTTTTGGAACTAAAATCCAAAACATTTAAATAACCCTGAGCTATGCTTACTGTGCAGTGCTGCAGTGGCTTAGTGCTTAAGACGCTGAGTTTAATGAACGGAAGATCGACAGGTCAGCAGCTCGAGACCGGAGTACTGTGTGATGGAGAGAGCAACTATCGTCTGTCCCAGCTCCTACCAACCTAGCATTTCAAAAGCAAGAAACTGCAAGTAGATAAACAGGTGCCACTTGGATAGGAAAGGCAACAGTGCTCCATGCATCTAATCAAGCCTGCCACATGACCATGGAAATGTCTGCAAACGGAGATAGTAGTGGTGAGCACCAACCCCCAGAGTTGGATACAACTGGTTTTTGAGGAAGGGGAACCTTTACCTTATGCTTACTGTGCACTTGTGAGAGCTTGAAGAATGGTTGCAGTTATTCCATATGCCAGAATCCTAGTTGTCTGTTTAGCACATCTTTTCCCAGTGCTTGAGCAAAAGAGAATCTGCTAATTCCTTGTGCAAAAGAGAATCCCCATTCTATCAATAGGGTGATCTCTGCCGTGAATAACGTCTTCTTTTGCTGTATCTGAATCTGAATATTGGTGATCCTCATGGTGATCAGCCATGAAGTCTCTCCGGAGACTATAATGCAGTGGCCTTTAATCTGCCTTCAGCATCACAGCATGCCACCTGTACCATTGATCCAGTTCCGCAAGTCACTTTCTGGTCATGAGCCCTCTTGGCACGCAAAGTCCTCATTGGTCCCAGACTGCTGCCCTCCATCAAGATGCATTTAAGTGGGATTTAATCCACTTGGGGACCATCACCTTTCCCTGTGGACTTTAGCACCCAAGGCCGTTAGTCCTCAGGGTAGTCAGGCAGTGATGGGATGTCCCCGGTTCCAGACGGTTCCCTGGAACCGGTAGGACCAATTCCGGAGGGTTCTCCGGGAGGGGAGTCCACTTTTGAGGCGTCCGGTTCCGGACGCCTCACCGAAAGAAATTTTTTTAAAAAAAATCGGAGCTAAAATGGCTCCAATTGACTGCGCATGTGCAAAAACTCAATCTGATGCATTGCGCATGTGTCAGATTGAGTTTCTGCACATGCGCAGTCAATTGGAGCCATTTTAGCTCCAATTTAAAAAAAATTGTTTTACTGCTTTCAGGACGGCGGCGGTGGCGGCGGCACCAGCCCTCTGAGGAGGGCACCTCCCCCGCGGCACGTTGAGGGCTGCCTGGGCCGTCCGCTGCCGACAAGCCCCATGCCCTGGGGACGCGTGGTGCACCGCTGCCGCCGCCTCCTCCGCCGGGTGCCTGTGGACTGGGTGCCTGCAGCTGCCGCCCCACGCCACCGCCGCCGGACCTGCCTGCATCCCTGTGGCCTCCTCCTTGGACCGGTCCCTTTTTAGCCCGGCTGCGGTGCCTGGCGGAGGAGGAAGCTGGAGGCGGTGCAGCATGGGGACGGCAGCCGCCCCCATACCCACTGCTCCCCGCAGGCCCTGGCCGCCCGTGGCCGCCGCCAAAGCCGGGCCGAAAAGGCACCGCCCCGAGGAAGCTGCAGGCGCCCGGCGGAGGAGGATGCGGCGGTGGCGAGCCCCGCCGGGCTTACCCAGGGCATGGGGGTTTGTCGGGCCCCAGTCCCTAGGAGGGCGCAGCGGCGGTGGATGGCCCGCGCAGACACCAATGTGCCCGTGGGAGCTCAGTGGCTGGCCAGAGGCTGCAGGCGGCTGTGGCGGCCTTGGCTGGCGGCTGCAGGGCCGGCCGCGGCCTTCGTAGGAGGAAACAGCCGCAGTCGGGGGCAGCGTGTCTTGCCGGGTGGCCCCGGGCCACATGGAGGTTCGTCGGCGCCAAGGAAGGTAAGTGAGGCTTTTATATTTAGGGTGGGTGGGTGATTTATTTGTGTTTTGGGTGGATGGTTGTACTTTTATTTAATTTTAATTTTATTTATTTCTTTATTTTATTTCTTTAAGTTATTTACGGGTCTGTGTGCGTGTTTATTTTTATTTTATTTTTATTTTATTTTTGGCCTTGCCCACAACGTCATGATGTCATGACGTTGGCTCCGCCCATGACGTCGTGACGTCATGACATTGGCCACGCCCATGACGTCCATGACATCATGGCGTGGTAGTAGAATTTTTGACATCCCATCACTGTAGTCAGGTTAGTTAACTGCTGCCTGACACTCGATGTTGAGTTGCTGGCATTACCAGGATAACTTGGCCAGACTGGTCTTGAGTAACTACAAGTTGGAAATCATCACAGTAAAGATGGAGTCATCCACCCACACAGTCACTGTACTTTGTGTCTGTAAAGAAGAATTCTGCCCAGAACATTATAAGGGTGCAAAGGGCTTAACAGTAATTACTGCTGAAAATGGGAGTGAATTCCAGCCATAGCATTTTCTTGTGGATATGCAGCACTGAACAAATGCCTTGAGCATGCATTCATTAATTGTATGCATTCAAGTATGCACTCACTAATTGAAATCAGGCCTGTCACATTTGCACAGGTGTTGAGTGTTGAATAAAAAATAATTTCCCCCAACACAATGAACTATCTGAGATAAAGTATTTCTCTGAAGTTTGTCCTCAAGAAAGAAGTTATGCTGCTAAGATGTTGTAGTGCCTTCCTTTGTCTCTCTCTCTAGGGTTACAATAATAATCTACCCTTTAGGAAAAGTATACATAAACTCCTGATAATGATTAGACATCATTTGTCCTTTCCAGTCCTTGCCGTTGGGCTATCAACAGAAGAAAGACAATTCTTATCTGCTTTGTATTTCACTGTAGTTTTACATGCCTTTAAATGGGATATTTTTGCCCACTGTAGCTCATTTTACAACTGTCCTAGGGATGTTTCTTCTGATATTTATTTTCAGTTTTTTTCCTACTCCCCAGGATCTGTGGTGTGCTGTGCTGTAGAATCTTATCACAGAATTATTCAAACTGTTTAATGAGGATCTAGTTTTGTATATAAAACTGAAGAACTCCATTCTGTACCCATAACATTGTAAACTCTCATAATCTTTTAACCGATTAGTAAAATGCATTAGCCTAACCTCCAGTTCAGTTAGAAGTCTAAGTGTGCCTTACAAATGAACAATTTTAGAAAGTAATTCTTTAAAAAGGATAGTAATGACCAGTTAGTAACATCTTCAATTTGTGACACCAGTGGAATAGGTCCTTAGCCTATCTTTTTGCATTCAACTATTTTATTCACTTATCCTCAAGGCTAAGGACCCTTGGTGACCCTTGATGTTTTTCATGGAAGGACAATAAACAGAGATTCAATAAAGATCTTTAAATGTAAGCCACACCTTTATAGTGGTTGGAAGGAACACATTGAAGGAAATGTACAACCCCATCATTCTACTGTATTATGATTTCTTATGAACTCCCAACACTATATAGGCACACTATAGGCAGTGGTGGGCAGTATCAGGTTCACACACACACACGGGAGGAGGGGTAGCAAAATTGGGTGGCCTCCAGGCAAGGGGGTGGCGAAACTGAGTGGCCTTCGGGTAGGGGTGGGGGTAGTGAAACTGGGTGGCAGGTTTTGTCCCTGCAAGTGGTTCAAGTTCTCCCTTGCTCAAAAGCCAGTCATATCTGACTCTAGAGTGTAGTGCTCATCTCCATTTACAGCCAAAGAGGCAGGGCTGCCTGTGTTTGCAGATGTATACATGGCCATATGGAAGGCATGACTAGATCACCCATGATGTAGGCTCCGCCCATGATGTAGGCTCCGCCCACAACGTGGTAGCAATTTTTTTTGCTGCCCACCACTGTATATAGGTCTTGGTATGTTCAAAGAGGAGTCAGGATCTAGATGCCTGCTTGGGTTTGGTCACCATGCTGTTTCACCAATTAGTGGAGAAAAGTTGATCTTCTGTGTAAAGACAGATCATTCTTAAGACCAGAAACACATGTTAAGATAACTCACCACTTCAGCTGAAAGCACCTTAGTGTTGGAGAGATGTGATTTAGGCAGATTTATGTGTTATGGCAGTCACACATAAAATAAATCCTATAGATAAAAGAAAGCAAACTAAAGCACACATTACAGTCAAACCTCACATAAAGAGTACTGTAACTTGCTTAAAGAGCAGAATTTTCTCTGCATGTTCGCTTCGCTTAACAAATAAAACCAACCAAAAACTCGCTTAACAAATAAATCTGGGTTCACAATCCCCCCCCCCACAATTGGTCACTTTCAATGGTGTTTCGCTTAAAGAGCAAACTCGCTTAAAGAGCAATCCTGTGGAACGCATTATGCTCTTTAAGCGAGGTACAACTGTATATGAGATAAGGGGGAAAAAATCCTGCTATGACATTCTGAGGCTTTCAGAAGCTGAGGAATTCTCTCTCCTAATAATCAATTATTTGTAATTTCTGTTTCTACCTTTCATAGTTTTCCTTGCTTGTCTGGTTGGTTCCATGTACTGTAGTTATTTTCTTTGGTCAGCATAGCCTATTGCACATGAACTAAATCTCTGCCTGAGATACTCAGGACTTGATGAGGGTTCAAGCCCACTCAGCAGTTTTAAGGAGTTTGTTTGAGGAAACACTTTGCAAATTGCCCTCTCCTGGATTTCGTCCTATAATGATGTCTTCTGCTGGACTTTCTAGGGAGAAATGCCCTCACCAATAATTTCCTTTATCACCAAGCGCATACGTGTACTCTTCCAATCAACAGCAGAGCCCCTTGCCATTTAAGAAAATGAAATTCCACAGCTAAAACAAATTATAAAGTAATCTTGTTCTCCTTCTTTCCCGTGTGCCAATGATCTTTTCTTCCATAAAGGCAGTAACAGATTGTACAGCCAAGACAAATGAGTGAGTCAACAAAACATCTTGAAGGAACCATTGGGGAGTGGGGAGAGGATTGCGCAGCATTAGAAATTACCCAGTTAAACCTGTAATTATTACTTTTTTTGCATATCCCTATAAGGCATTTCCATACTGTGAATGTGTTCAGTATGCAGACAAAATCCTTCAGGGGCTCACCACATCCTGTGTGCCATTTAAACACAAGGAGGAGGAAGATTAACATCAAAAGCTCTCAAATTGCTCTGGGAAGGACATTTGCATGGATGTGAATAAGAAGGCTCCAGGGAGCCTGTGCTGAGATGGGAAATTCTCCCACGTAAACCAGTGGTTTGGATCTAGTTACTATCTATGGAACTAGAGGTCAATTCACATTGCAAACTTTCATGAGATTATCACCTCAATCACTAAATTATGTATCCATCATCTGCGTAGAACAGGCATTCACAACCTGCGGCCCATGGGACAGACCCTGCCCCTTGTTACATGATGCCAATTCATCCGGCCCCTGACACCATCATCGCTCCCGGAAGCAGAAGCAAAACATGTGCCGTGCATGCGCAAAATGCTGCTAAATGTATTCTGTGCATGCAGAGCACACATTTTACTATCGCTTCCTGGTGGGAGGAACCACGTGACTGAACCAATCAGGTGTCCAGGAGGCATGGCTAGGTCCGTGAACTGAAAACATTGAGAAACACTGGTGTAGAATATCCTGATAATAATTGGACAATATGGCATATACCAGTATATTATCATGTTCCCCAGAGTTATAAGCAAAGAAAGTGGGATGATGAGCTTCTTTGGATAAACTATGTTCATAGGACAGGCATACCTGCAAATCTGAAAGTTGTTTTAGCACTTGAGGCCAAACTCAGTGGTACATTCTTCAAAGTTGTTGTTCTTGTGCAATCAACATGCAACATGTAAAGATTATGTCATCATGTTCATCAATGACAAGCAAACAGACTTTCAAGCAGTGGTGGGCTGCCAAAAAATTTACTACCACACTGTGGGCGGAGCCGATGTCATTGGTGGAGCCAACATCATGACGTCCTGACATTGTGGGCGGAGCCGACGTCATGATGTCATGGGCAGAGCCAAAGGAAAAAAAATTAAAATAATAAAATAAAAATAAAACAAAGACTCAGTACACATAAAAATAACATAAACACACACTACATAAAATACCCCCCCCAAAAAAAAAAAAACACACACACACAAAGAAAACAAACCCTAGTTCCTTACCTTTGCTGGGGTCGGGCCATCAGGGACTTGGGGAGCAGCAGGTAGATAGTGTCAGCGCAGCGCCGTGGCCTGGCCAGGCCCGGCCTGGCCCGGAGGTGCTGCCGTGGGAACAGTGTTGGCAGTTGGCGGTGAAGAAAAGAACGCTGCTGCCGCCGCTGCTCCAAGGACACCACTGCGTCCTTTCCGGGCAGCCGAAAATGGCTGCTCTGAAGTGCGCATGAGTCAAAATACCATTTGATGCATGCACACTTCTATTTTCAGTGCACATGCGTCAAGTGAAGTTTTGATGCATGCGCACTTCCGAGCAGCCATTTTCGGCTGCCTGGAAAAGAAATCCGGAGGGTGGCCAGAGAGGTGACTGAACTGGTCGCCTGGGGGTTTACTAGCCCCCTCCGGCGAACCCCTCCAGGTTCTGCTACCAGTTCGGCCAAACAGGTCCAATCCCGGCACCAGCCCACCACTGTTTTCAAGTTGCCTAACAGGAATTCCTCAGTGGAGAGTGGCTGAATACCCTTTACTTTTTGAGCCAGTTCCACATCTAATTGCTGTTCTGCCATTTTCTCTAATTTGGCCTTAGATGCACAGATCCAATGTGTGAAGTGAGACTCCTAATGTAACTGAGAATAGGCAATACAGATAATGAAAACTCTTTACTAAGACCTCCTGCCCCTCTCTTTATATGCATTGTGCTCAAGATCACAGACAATGAGCCTCCATTTCACCCTACTCAACCCTCACATGTCAATGTTGTTGGCAGTATTCATGTTGATTGATTGCCCAAAGTATCAAGGGTACTTTGCTTTCTATTCCCCCCCCCCTCCTAGTTCCTCAGATGAAAACTATCTTTAAAAGTATAATACCTTGCTAGAACACTCCTGGTAAAGGTAAAGGTAAAGGTAAAGGTCTCCCTTGCTCTAAAGCTAGTCATATCCGACTCTAGGCTTGTACTTTGAATGGCATACGAAAAATACCAGTTTCAATTTGACCTGCAAACCCACATTTCATGAATTAAGCAAAGCACACAGATAGTGTAGCATACACATACTAATTTGTGATCTTTATTTAGATCACAAAAGATGTGCCAAAGTGTCACTGATGGGTAGGATAACTTATGACCAAGCTAGCAGCATATTATGTATAACTAGATTGGGGTGCCCAAACTTTTCGGGCAGTGGGCTGGTCACGTAGTTCAGGGAGCCAGTCACTATGGCCCAGGGGCCGGATCCAGCCCCCAAAGCCCTCGTTGCTTCTGGAAGCGGAAGTAAAACACACCCATACAGGCGCATTTTACTTCCGCTTTCAGGAACAATGAGGGCTTTGTGGGCTGGATAAATTGGCCTTGGGGGGAGGATCCAGCCCCTGGGCCATAGTTTGGGCACCCCTGAACTAGATGCATGAACTCTGATGCCCCCCTTCCCTGTTAGGAGAAACTCTCCTGAAACATTTTCCAGTCACTACCACCACCACCCCCTGCAAAGCAGATCTGCAAAATCAGTCCTGAAAATCTTAGAGGAGGGATAATTGCTTGGTGCAGAGAATTCCAGTGGAAAACAAGCTGACAGGGAAAGAGCCCAGCCTCCCTCTCCCATCTCTTCTTCTTTGCTGCAAATTTCCTCTTACAAGGAAAGAGCCGCCCAGAGTCACTCTGCGAGTGGGGCGGCATATAAGTCGAAAATACAAAAAATACAAACAGCTGCAGGACGGAATGAGCTCCCATCTCCATCCCAGCTCCTGCCAGCCTAGCAGTCTGAAAGCAAGAAATTGCAAGTAGATAAATGGGTACCACTTTGGTGGGAAGGTAACAGCAATCTGTACACTCCTGTGTCTAGTCATGCCTGCCACAGGACCATAGAAACGTCTGCAAATGCAGACAGCAGTGGTTCTGTGGCTATAAATGGAGGTTACCACCAAAACCTAAAGTTGGATACAACTGGCTTCCAAGCAAAGGCAACTTTTACCTAGTTCATTGCCCATTTCTCATACTTGGAAGTTTGGCTGCAAATACAAGCCACAGGTGCCAGTTTTCAAAGGCAAGTCATTTCCTACTTGAAATTAGAATTTAGAATTACTGTACATGACTTTTTACCTCACTTCTTTTCTTTGTGGAGTACATTATAAAGCAATATGGCCCAGCTGCTAGGAAAATCAAATGATAACAAGATCCTATGTGGGGTTATAAAAGATTCAGTTTTCTACATTTGCTATGCAGGCAATACAACCAACCGTGTACTGAATGGGTGTCACTTGAAAACATCTTACATACTGAGAGTTCATTATCCAGAGAGTTGATTATCCTCGTGATCTCTTCATAGCAGGCAGATTGCCATATCATATCACGTGCATTCAGCTCACCACGTGACCAGAGCTTAAATAAACAGCCAGCTCCCCATGAACTTTGAGCAGCCACTTGGGAGGTTTCTAAATGACCACCATGTACTAACAATAATGGGTCATCTGTTTCTGTCCCATGACATGGCTAGCTAGGGAACTGATAGCAAATTATATACTATTTGGAGCTAGAAGCAGTACCATTGCTTAGAGCTGGAGAAAATGATATTCATGGTCCTGGCAAAATACAGATGCAATGTGAAGATGATCCAAGGTCAAATCATGGCATCTCTGTACAGAGCTAAGAAAGACCCCATCTTGAACCCTAGAATCCAATCAGACTGGGCTAGATGATAAAGTTAAAGGTTTCCCTTGCTCAAAAGCCAGTCACATCCAACTTTAAGGTTCAGTGCTCATCTCTGTTTCAAAGCCAAAGAGCTAGCGCTGTCTGCTTCTGCAGACGTTTCCTTGGTCATGTGGCAGGCATAACTACAAACCGGAGAGCACAGAACACTATCTTCCCACTGAAGTGGTCCCTATTTATCTACTTGCAATTTCTTGCTTTTGAACTGCTAGGTTGACAGGAGCTAGGACAAAGACAGGAGCTCATTCGGTCGTGCAGTACTCAGGAATCGAACTGCTGACCTCCCGCCTTCAAGTCAGCATCTTAGCCACTTGAGCCACTGCAGTCCAGGGCTAGATGGACCACTGCTCAAAGACGGTTTTCTGTATTCTTGAAACCGGTTGCCACCGGTTGGCCTGTGATCCAATTGCCTAATGGGCCAAGATAAAGAGTGGAATAGGACAGTGTTTCCCAAATGCTGCTTTTTGGACTTCAATTCCCAGAAGCCTAAGTCATTTCCCCAAAGCACTGATCAGCCAATGTACTGACTTAGGCTTCTGGGAATTGAAGTCCACTAGTGGGCTGTGTACCCTTTGTTGGGGACCACGGGAATAGGAAGTAGGTAGGTGTACTGTGAGTGAAAGACCCTGCCTAAAAGGCTATTCAATTTCTTTTTTCAAGGGCAAATCGCTGTCTGCTTCTGAATACAAATGATACATTCTCACCTGTGCATTAAGTTTCCTCCACACATGAATGCTTCTTCATATCTGGAGTGGAACCTCCATGGACCAGAGCATCATAATGCACACTCTGGGTTTCACCAACCAAACTCAGAAATTCAGATCTATTGAGGATTTTAAAATATGAAAGAAAACAGGTTTCCTGCCCTGATACTAATGCAGGACTGTGAGAAGACCTTGTTTGTCTCTTCCTTATCTGCTCAAAGTGATAGGATGTACTGTATCTGAAACTTACATAATATAAACTCTTGTCACCAAGATTAATTCTCCAGTGTTTGGCAGCAAATAGATTAAATAATGGGCAAGGAGGGGAAAGCATTTATTTACCCATTCATCTTGAAATTCATGTGGCAGTTTTCATCCTCTTTTCTTGTTACAGCAACACAAAAACAAGTCCAAAGAGAAAAAAAGGCCAGCAAAACATAGAATGGGAGAAAGGAGGAAGAAATCTGTCTTTAGCTACTTGCTTCCTGCTCTGTCCTGGGGAAAGCTGGTTAATGACCAAAAATTACACTGCATCAGTCTTCTCATTTCACAGAGAGATGGAGCATGGAAAATTCCATTTCTCCCCCTGTGCAAAACGCCTGCCAACATTCCTCAGGGGATCCCAGAGGCACTAAATATAATACGATCATCAACCTGGGAATTTAATCGACTGAATGAGTTCCTTAATCTTCCTTGTGCCTCCTTCCCCATCTACTCCTTCTCTTTCTAAAAGGAAATATTCATGCTCATCATAATAAGAATAATAAAGTCCTCGTCTCCTGTAAATACATAGTGCTTCCGAGTCCAATCCAGTCTTCTCATTTTAAACTAGGAGTACACAGAAAGAGCCTCCTTGAAGATTGTGGTATTTTTGAACCACAATCAGGCATACCCTGGTAATGGCAACCTTGTGTTGCTGGCTAATCTTTCTCACACTAGGTCAGGTGAAGGAAACTGGAGAATGGATTCACGAAAAGGTGCCTTAATTGTGGCAATTTCATGTCTGACCAAGACACTGTAGAAGAAGAATTTTAAAGGGGTTTTAAAAATTAAAAATATCTGCACATTTTCTCTATGCAAAAAATAAATATTGTAGAGTTGAAGAGGATAAATGTCCTGGTCGGTGTGCATAACATTATGTCCCAACTCTGCTAAATCTAGAGAAGACCACAGAAGGCACTAAGATAGGCTGTATTGTTGTTAGTTCTATGTGGCACGAGGTTTTTGCAGACACAGTCCCATGGCTTCAGTGAAGGATAGTTGTTCCTCTGAAGAAGTTATCTGTGCCCAGGAAAATTCACAGTACATTAGACCTACTAGTGTTAAAAGTGCCACAAAACTCAATGCTGTTTTTGCACATCAACACAACTACTTTATTGCAAGAGTGTAGTTACTATACCTATAGTGCCTATATACCAACTGCCAGGGGAGGAAGAAGGCGGGGCAGGATGAGGACCTTGCCGCCCCTCCCACTGTGCCTATACCAACTGCCAGGGGAGGAAGAAGCCGGAGCAGGATGAGGACCTTGCCGCCCCTACCCCTGTGCCCACCCCAACATATTGTAACGCAATGTAATGTATTGTCTGTAAGCCGCCCTGAGTCGCCACGGCGAGTGGGCGGCAATATAAATTTGAACTAATAAATAAATAAAAATAAATAATACTATGTTGCATTGCAAGTACAGTCAAACATCACATAAAAAGTGCCTCGCTTAAAGAGTAACTCGCTTAAAGAGCAGAATTTTCTCTGAATGTTCGCTTCGCTTAACAAATAAAACCAACCAAAAACTCGCTTAACAAATAAATCGGGGTTCGCAATCCCCCCCATAACAGGTCACTTACAATGGTGTTTCGCTTAAAGAGCAAACTCGCTTAAAGAGCAATCCGCAAACTCGTTTAAAGAGCAATCCTGTGGAACGCATTATGCTCTTTAAGCAAGGCACAACTGTACGCAGTAATAAACAGTTCAGCATTGTAAGAAACAAAATGAGCCAAGTACTGTATTGTTAGCATAGCAGATGCTATGTTTCATGGATCTGGACAGGGAACACTCCATCCCCCAAATTTAGAGAGGGTACCTCTTAAACCATGGTTACACAAGCACCTAATACTGTATGTATGCATGAGACTTAAGCAGCTCTTTCTCCTGTTATGAATGTGTCTTGTCAGGTGCGTATTTGCACCTTCATTCTAGTCTTTGTCATCAAACAGATCTTTATTTTATTTATTCTTTTTATTACCTTCTAGGAACTGATTCAGTGGTTCCCAGATTTTCCTGTATTTCAGTAAACTGAGTTACAGTAAAACCTCATATAAAGAGCGCCTCGCTTATAGACTAACTCGTTTAAAGAGCAGAATTTTCTCTGAATGATCATCTTGCATAACAACTAAAACCAACCAAAAACTCACTTAACAACTAAATCAGGGTTCACAACCCCCCCTTAGAAGTCACAATTGGTCACTTACAATGGTGTTTCACTAAAAGAGCAAACTCACTTAAAGATCAATCCCGTGGAATGCATTATGCTCTTTAAGTGAGGTACTACTGTACTGTTAAAGCATATAGTCACCGTGTTTTGTTCATTATCAACAAATAAAACACATGAATAAAACACATGAGCAAGGCACTCTGTTTGCTTTTTCCAGGAGCCCCCAGGTGACGGCGGCGGTGACAGCAGCGGCGGCAGGATCAACAGCAGAGTGACAGAGCCCTTACTGCAAACCTGAAATGTTGTTGCTCGAAAGAACATCACCGGAACATGATAGCACCCAAGAGAACTACATCTGTCTCCTTTAATTATCCCGTGTACATATTAGTGAGTGGAAGTGCTTTATGATTTCTATAGCAAAGGCCAGCCAAAGCTATAGAATACCAGGTGCGGTGTAAGCACTCTCCCCAAAGGAAAATTTAAATCATGAACACTGTGAGGGGGTAGGGAATATCTTTAATTTCCCCAGGGGGAAAAATGAAATAGATCACGACTGTTACAGTTCCTAGACATATATAGCTTTGGAGACTTAACAATGTTTGTCTGCCTTGCAGAGGACATTCTATTAAATGGCACTGAATTTGTTTGTTCCATCTTTTGTATTAAATGACAATGTAAGGCTCTAATATTTGAACTCTGCAAGTACTTTTGTGCCCATATTTCACATACAGGTAACTCTGTGCCCTTGTTTTATTCAAAACACTAGCAATGTGTACATAAGTGCTTGCAGGATCTAGGTCCAGAATTGTATCCGCATGATCCATTCAGAACCATGTCCTTATGGGATATGTTTGATTACAGTAAACTTTAGCCTAGATTTTGAAATTTTATCTATGGGTCTAATTCTAGTCTTGTCCATTGTTTCTGCTTTTTCTCTGCTGTTAGCATCTCTTAACTGAGGTTTCTCTGGCATTATATCAACGGTGTTTCCAACTCTCACTGTTTGTCGTGAATCTTGTATTGTTATCTAGAGTGTTTCACCCAGTTACAGATCCAACTCCAAGAATCACGAGGTTACATGTCTTTCAAGGAGATTTAGCCAAAGCTTGATCGTGTGAAGTCGGTGCAACCAAAAACCAAATGATTTATTAAAGGACTCTATAAACCTTTTTAAAGACATTATACTGGTATATGTGTGTGTGAGTGTTGGAGTCATTAGTTTTAATCATTGGTTTAGTCTTATGTTTCATTGAGATCCCAGAGGGCTTCCTTATGAACAAGTATGCATGGAATTAGAGATTCCCCTATGGAACTCTCATGCTAATAAATTAGTGAGGAACTCTCATGCTAATAAATTAGGCTTATGCAAGTTTTACTGTGCATAGGGTTACAGTTTCAAAGTTGGCAATACTGTAGCAGGAATTATAATTATTCTCCTTTTAAGTTGCTACTTTTGATGAACTCCAGCAAATAGGTTTGCCATTTGACTAAGAGGGGGGTAATATGGATTCCATGCTTCTATGCCTTTAATAGAGTCTTGGTTTAATAATCAGGTGGTGACATTTTCTTTGAAGGCACAGAAATAAGCATTATTGCCTGCTAATAATTATCAACCATTCTGCTGTTACAGGCACAAGAGCTGGGTGTGTCCCCCCTGAAATCTTCGTTTATTTACCAAATTTTATCCATCATTCTGCTAAAAATCTACACTACCAGGAGAGTTTTTTAAACTGTTCCAAAGTGATGATTTTGGTGATTGAGTTTGGAAGCTGATCCAAAATTAATCTGTGATCATATGCCATAATCTAAATGTATTTTAAACATAATTTTCAAAGTAGAAGAAAGTAATATTTTTTGAAGAGAATTGTGGACAAGCTGATTCATCTTTGACAAAATATTTCAGAATGCAACTTTCAAAGCCTTGTGAATTTCAATCCATAACGATTCCCCTTGGCTACTTTGTTTTTTAAAACCGTGGAAAAGTCTGGTTGTTATTATTTTCATACTTAGGACACAGTCTCTCTGCCTCTCTCTATCTCCCCTGTCCTACTCCTTATCTATCTATCTATCTATATTTATAGATAGATAGATAGATAGATAGATAGATAGATAGATAGATAGCTTTGACAACTGGTTTCATTATACATGAAAGACAGCCAAACAAGGATGAAACACAGAAGCAAAAATACTGCCTCACACTGGCATCCTCTTGTTAAATCACATATGGAAACGTAAAAGCTGTGGAAGGCAGCCTAGGGATATTTTAGAGCTACTGTGAGCAGACTGTAGTGAAGGCAGAGGATGTAGATATTGACTGATTCTCATCAAATCAACTGCATTCTTTCCAGGCCTATTCTGAAACCATAGGGTACCTTGGGGAGGGGGCCGATAATTTTTCTTCAGTTGGATTGTCTCTTAGCAGCCATGCACAAAAAAGGCACTGTATAAAATAATAAATATTAATACATATGATTTAACTGTGTATTTTATAAAATAGGCTTTTTGGTGCTATGAAAAGTGATTTGTGAATGTTTCCTTCTAATCATACTAAATCCTCTTGTTTATTATACAACGTACTAGTTGATCCCTATTGTACTTATCCTCTGTATTATTTGTATGACTTATGTATGCTGCCAATATGCTGTCTTGTGTTTTTCTTTACTCTTTATACATCTGTTCCTTGTTACAAATGTCACCATTCTGTGTTTTCGAGTCTCCATATATCACCCTGTTGAAAGTCGGGGTGGCTGAAAGTATGGGGAGATAGACCAGTCCAGGGGTGGAAACTTGGGGTTCTCCAGATGCTGTTTGATTTCAGTTCCCAGCAGTCCCGTCCGGTATAGCCAATGCCCAGCAACAATGGGAGCTGTCATCCCTGGGATGGCATGGAAGCCAACCAACCCAAGGTTGAATATTTAATGTTATGTGCTGATTCTACCCTATGTCCACATTTTTAAAAATGTCCTTTTCCTTAAGAGAAACTTGTGAATTTAGGACTTTTGAACAAGGTCGCCCTTGCTCGAAAGTCAGTCATATCCAACTTTAGGGTTCAGTGCTCATCTTTGTTTACAGCCAAAGAGCCAGCGCTGTCTGTGTCTACAGACATTTCTGTGGACATGTGGCAGGCATGCCTCAACACCAGAGTTAACAGATCACTGTTTACCTTCCCACCAAATTGGTACCTATTTATCTACTTGCAATTTCTTGCTTTCAAACTGCAAGTTTGGCAGGAGCTGGGACAGAGATGGGAACTCATTCCATTGTGTAGTACTCGTGCCTCGAACTGCTGACCTGCTGACCTTCCAATCATCAAGTTCAGCCTCTTAACCACTTGAGCCACTGCTGTCCAAAAGCTCCTTATAAATATAGGAACATTTTTTTCCAATATAGTGGAAGAATATATTGATATATAGGAGAGTTCAACAATTACCCAAAGCTTTGGTTTCATTTAACAGTTGAGTCCCGGGTTAGATGTCTACAAGAATACTAAAATCCAAGATGGACAAATGGCTATATAGCTGCATGTACGCTAGATGATGCCCCATAGGGATCATCTTTCAGCATTCCCCCACCCTCCCAGAAACACAATGAAGAAATAAAAGATATTTTAATACGACCCAGTTACACATTTGGTAAAATAGAAATCATTTAAAATTGCTGCACTGTTTGCTCTGGTGTTAAAATGAAGCTGTAAAAATACATCTTGTCCGTACTTCCGTAGGATTGGTATTCTCCAGAGATTTGAATGTAGCAAATGCCAATCACTGAAGGGATATACCCACTCCTAAGATTTCCCCCCACTTGTCTTTATTTTATTTATTTTTTTGTAAACAACCCATCCCCATATATATACAGTAAAACCTCAGATAACACTAAAACCTGGTTCCACAAGTCTTGGTGTTATACGATTTTTAGTGTTATCCGATGCATGTTAAAATCCTATGGGATCCATAGAGATACATTGTAACCACACAGGCTTTAGCGGTTGTTATCTGATGCATCCCATAGGATCTTAATGTTATCCGATGCAATTCTTCCCCCCAGATTGCTTAATGTTATGCGATTTTAGTGTTATTCGATACTAATGTTATCTGAGGTACTGTATTACTGTATATAAATTAAGAAATGAGAGCTTTTCAAAACAATGGAAGATTGCCTGCTGTGCCCCTTGAGGCCTTTTTGAACTTTAAAAAAATAGAGTAGTCCAACATTAATAATAATTTCATGTCAGAAATTATTCTAGGTTGAAAAGATTTTTTGCAGGAGAAACTCCACTCAGGGGACATTAAAACATATTATTGTGACAAATAAATAAATGACATGCTAAACAGGCTTGCTAAAACAAAGGCTGATTGACCATCAACATATTTAAATGATGTTAGTCATTGCTGTGGGAGTTAAGCTCCACTCCCTGTTCAACTTTTCAATACCATAGCCCTCTTACTCCATTTCATCACAGCACACTAGTAACAAGATGACTCTTGCAACATGTTTGAAATGAACAGATTTATTTCAGTAGGAGTTTTTGTGTATCACGGTCCACTCTTTAAAGTTTAGATCAGGGATTCTCAACTTGCGGCCCACGGCACCATTTCATGTGGCCCACCACCACCACACCAGGAAGTGCCGTGTGGTGGAGGAAGGGCAAAATGGCTGTCCAGCCCCCGAAGCTGTCTGAGGGATCGTGATCCGGCCCCAGACTTTAAAAGGTTGAGAACTCCTGGTTTAGATTGTAGCTCATGCCCAAATAAATCTGCTAGTTTTTAGTGTGTCACAAGATTTCTCTGCTCTTTTTTTTTGTTAATATTAATTTTGTTTTTGTTGTTTAACAGCATTCCTTATGGCAAATGTGTGAGGGATATTTCTTAAAACCACCACCACCCAAAAAAAAAAAAAAAACCCACTGATATGCAGTAGATCATCAAAACCATTCAACAACAATGATATCACAAGAAAATATTCCAGTAGATGCTACATCATATCCTCAAGTACAAGTCATGCAGTAATCATAGTAGCCTTGTCTGCACTATAAAGCAGCAGGAATGGAGCAATGATTACTTTACTCCCAGGCACAAAACATGTGAATGGCACAAGGGCTCCAAAAATATTATCTCGTGACTGATATGGCACTTTGAGAGAAAATACACATTCATTGGGTCAGTTCTTGAAGCTAAATAGACATGGCTGTCAAAAGATCCTGGATAAGAGAAGATGGGTCAAATCACATTAAAGGAAATATGTGCATTTCCTGCTTTTACCATGCATGTGGTTCATTCATGAAAATAATTCCTTCCAAGCAATTATGCTTGCAAACAAAGCCCACGTTTGTCTCTCAGTGACCAATTACAAAACAAAAGCAAGCTAATTTCCAACAAGAAGGATAAGGCAGACTCATGGGGGAATAAACAGACCTCTTTTAATTGTTAAGAAAGCTCATTTGGGTTGAGACCATGTTTGAACTCATTGAAAAATGGGGAAAACAGGCATATAATACCAACATGAATATCTTGAAAGAAGCCACCGGTATCCCCTAATGTTAAACTAAGAGAAAATAAAGTTTTATAATGGTAAAGATCCCAGTGTCCTAATAATGGGCATTGAACAGATCCTTCAGGTCTTGTACTTCACAGCTGCTGTTGGCCATTATGATGAGGCTGTCTGGCACAGTCAAAGCTATGTTTAGGGTAGCCACAAGAGAGAGAAAAGTCAGATCCTCTGTACTTTTAATCAAAGGCTGGAAGAGAAAATTCAGTAGCTGTATCTTAATAAAATTCCATCCCCCACTAAAATGTTTAAAAGCACAAGAGCCTGCCCTCTCTTTTGTTTTTGTTTTACCCTTAGCTAGGTTGAAAACAGCTGTTTCATTTAATCAAGATCTCAACTCATGCCTGGTTGTTTTTCTTATCTCCTAAATGCACATTCCCAACATTCCAGAGGTGGGATGGTGAAAAACTACCTTGGCAATTTCCTGCATCAGGATCCTTGCTTCCAAAGTGATGGAAGGTAATTTAGTCAGTGGTGGGCTCAAAAAAAATTACTACCACACTGTGGGCATGGTATTGTGGGTGTGGCCAGGGGAAAAGCCCTGCATTGCACCCAAATTGGGACTACTTTATTTCAAAACTTGGATGGACGGGGCCAGCCAGGATTTCTGCTACCAGTTCTGGTGGATTGGTGCAAACCTGCTGATGCCCACCACTGAATTTAGTGCTTCATTATTATTTTTTTTTGGGGGGGGGGGGAATAGTAGCCGTGTTAGTCTGTGGTTCAGGCATCTCAGAAAACAAAATAAACAAAATAAAATAAAATTAAAAACACAGTAGCACTTTAAAGACTAACTGCTATATTTTTATTGTTAGCTTTCATGGATCAAGTCCACTTCATCAGGCAAGGAATGAAACTTACAGGCATGTTCTTTATATACCAAATTCAGGGGGTCGACAGGAGAAGGGTTGGTGTCAAGCAAGATGACAGACAAGCAAGCTTCAGTGACTGCAGCTAGATGAGGCCGGCCAGCTGATGGCAGCTGCAGCTATCGCCAAAGCATCTTCCTCCTTTCACCTTTGCATTGTTTGTTCCTGGAGAGACAGCCAGCAATAATTGACTGTCAGGAGAACCAGACCGCTGATTGAGGAAAGCTGGTGGGGTGAAGGGAGAAAACTGACAACAAGAATAGGAGGATCTGCTTGAACTAGAGCTGTGTTTTCAATGGGATCACAACATAACATGGCTTCACTTAAGAGGCTACCAGACCTTTTCTTTTTTTGCTAGACCCAATGAAGTGCATCCATCTAGGGCAGCATCTGTTCCCAGCACTAGCCAGCCATTAATCTCTGGAGAGTGTACACAAACAGGACATGAAATCATGACTTCTCTGTGCTTGACAGGCAAAGCTATATTCCTCTAGGCACGTTGATACCACTTAGATGCCATGGCTATGCAATATAGAGTCAGCGTCAAATCCCCAGAGAGTTATTAAACTCACCAGTGGCCAAGGGTGAGCCACTTTCTACCTCGGCTTGACTCAACCCCAGTTTGGAGGAAGAAATGCAAGTGTATTGTTTTAAGGTTATTGGAACAAAGAAAAGATAAATATATAACTAATATCTAGTCACATTTAAACATTATTTACAGAACACCATCTGAACTTGCAGCTACTACAATCACATTTTGGTGTTAGAAAACCCCTTAAATCAATGTGATTTATGACAGAAGTGCTTCCTGGCCTGAATACTTTATTAATCAGAGATAAGGCATGCCTACTTCTTTTGCCAACTCTTGCCATCTATATGTGTCACACAGGTTGGGGGAGGAAGGGGGTTCCAAAGAGGGCAGCTTCTTCATTTTGGATAGCCTAGCCTCCCCTCCTTTCTCCCTGCCATGACTAGGAACCCTGGTTGTGTAGTGCTTAGAAATAATAGAATGAAACCTACACAAATACCTTTTAACCTTGATGAGCAGTATAGAAATTGTTTTGAATGAAAATACGCAGGCAGCAAGGAATGGACAGAGTTGGGAAAACTGGCCTTTTTGGACTACAACTTCCACAATGCCCTAGCTATTCTGGCTAAAGTATTTCTGGATCTCTGGTCATGACAAAGAAATGCTTTGAAAATCTGAAGGATAGCCTGTAGAAAGAATGTACAACAGAGTCACAACTGCAAGAAAATAACACCCAAGGTGGGCTGTAGCCTCTCCCCTCCATAAGTAGCCCTTTGTGCTCTGCCGGGCCCACCTTCCTGGCCTCTCTGCCTGACCGATCACTTCTCAGCTGTTATTCAGGTTGTATTCTAGCCATCTGGCCCAGTGTTTATCTAACCTCACCTGTGCTAATTAATGGTTTTGATTCAGCTTGGCAGAGGCATAAGGTCACTTTGAACATGATCACAGGGTGGCTGATAGGGTAACACAAACAGCAGGACCCAGGACCACCAGACCAAACAGTAAATTTCAGTCCAAGTCAAACCAGAGATGCAAGATTAGATCAACAACTAATAGATGATGAAAGAATTGCCCAAATGAACTAGAAATCAGGTGGACAAGAGAACAGACATCACAGAGTACACTCAGGAACTGGAGCAGGGATCCAGGCAAGGCACAACCACAGTTGACAGGCACCAAGAACTTAGCAGAAGGCTTCAGAAACGATAACAAGAAGCAAAGTAGAGATCTTTAACAACAGGAACAAGACAAGAGATCTAGAAATCAGGAGTAAGGAAGAACATCTTATAGAGACCAGGAACAAGGCAAGAGATTCAGGAGCCAAGCAACTGTGAGCCTGCTGACCTCCATTGCTTCTTCTTCCATGTCTAGGCTAGACATGAAACTGCCCAAATGAAGCCATGTTTTGATCAGTTCTTTCTGTAGTTCATTTCACCTGACCTAATGTGAGAAAGATTAGCTAGCAACACAAGGTTTCTGCTACCAGGGCATGCCCAATTGTGGTTCAAAAATACCACAATATTTGAGGAGGCTTTCTGTGTAGCCCACCTCCATTGCTGAGGTAGCTTCTAGGACAGTGATGGGATGAACCTTGGCACTCCAGGTGTTCTTGAACTTCAATTCAAAGAAGCCCAGGTCTCTGTGAATTCACAAGAATGGGTTTACTGTGTGTACAGTAAACCCATTCATGTGGATTCACAGAGACTTGGGCTTCTGGGAATTGAAGTCCAAGTATACCTGGCATGCCAAGGTTTGCCATAATGGTGCTAAGAGGAAGGATGAGTTCTTCCTGGTGGAGCTATGAATGTCCAGAACCTTCTCCAGCACTTGCAGATGAGGCTTAGCAGCTGTAGTAGGATAAGGGTCCAGTCCTGCAGGACTTAGAGGAGCAGCTGCAAATCCTCACACACCTTAGCAAACCTACAGAAATATGTTCTAGCATGTCCTTGCTAATGCTTTGATCCCTTTTCCTGCAGTCTTTTCTCCCTTACTTACATTTTCAGAAAGTCTAGCATCTTACTAACAGTTTTTATGAAGCCCAAGTCAAGTTCTTACAAAAGAACAACAATGAAACCCAAGGGCCTATATGGGAAGACAGGTGTTGCGTCAAGGGCACAAGCTCATAGAGCAGGCCAATCATGGAATCAAAGTCAGGGATGGGGCAAATATGGTTTGCACAAGCAGCAATTTACCCTCTGTTATTGGAACAGTGGAAGGCAAAGCTAATCTTTTAAGGGTCTAGTAGGCATCTAGATTGGGGCCAGTGGCACAGACAAGGCTTCCTGGGGCAGCTGGATGGAACAGAAGCGGAGTCCCTCCTCTGTGGTCAACCTGCAGCTCTGTGATTGATTGGAGGCGGGAGGGTTGATGCTTGTGCCCTGTTGTTTCCCTTGAGCGTGATGGCGGTGATCTCTCTGTTTGTCCTACCTGTGTAAAAGGTCCTCTTGCAAAAGCCAATGGTACTGCCTCCTCTTCCTCTGACTCCCAAGGCAGAGCAGGCACTTAGCATGCCACCAGCTATTTTCATTAGCACCTTTGATTTATCTACAGCTATCTGTCAGGCAAAATTGAATTTCTCATTTGAGAAAAGGCAGTGAGGGAAATGAACTGGCTCCTTTGCGAAGTAAAATGGATTTATACAGAGTTCCTCTCTGTTTCCTGTCTCTTCATGACTGCCTGGCTGAGTTACACTCCAATGCCCAAAGGAGAGGGAAAAGCAGAAGCCAAGCGGAAGAGGAAGACTGCAGCGGGGAATCGCCAGTCTATGCAGTGCTGGTTTTAAATAAGGGGTGCATAACATGTGGCTCTCCAGATCTTATTAGACTACAACTACCATTATTCTTAGCCAGCATAACCAATGACAAAGGAAGGTTGGAATTACCACCCAACTACAACTGGAAGACCACATTCTTGGAAACATCCTGAATTAGCCCTGCGGGGTGGGGTGTCCCATATTTGTGCTATTTCTCAAGTGACAGATGTTTCCAGTTTCAAAGCCAAATATGGAGTGGGAGGTTGCTTCAAATCATGTTCTGGGCTCTTGTCCACAACCCAAAACAAAAACTGGGCATATCTTTGAGAATGTAGCATTCTTCCCTGGTCACTATCCTTCCCTGTCCCTGTGTGAGCTTTAAATCCCTCCTACCCAACAGGAAATCTAACATGGGTGGCTCACAGGTTGTT
Source organism: Furcifer pardalis (assembly GCA_030440675.1). Taxonomy (NCBI): domain Eukaryota; kingdom Metazoa; phylum Chordata; class Lepidosauria; order Squamata; family Chamaeleonidae; genus Furcifer; species Furcifer pardalis. Next base: position 55,198,530 of record CP126893.1, on the reverse strand, counting down.
TTCTACCCTAATCTGCATTTCTCTGCAGAAGGCCTACAAGCCTTCTGCTGCTTATCCCTTCCCACCAGGGTTGCCTCCTTCTCATTCTCTCATCTACTTGGACTGCCTTCCCGGAACACCCCAGTTAAATTTGCATGTCCAACTTTACATTTCGGGGTTTAAGCATTTGGTCCTCCCTACAGAAGAAGGAAAAGGCCAACTTTGAGGGTTAGTCTATTTTTTCCTTTACCTGAGAAAAGCTCTGACTAGGAGCAGAGCTTCCACAGCTGTCACATATACCATATACTCATCATCCATGAGCTCCTCCTACATGTCTGAGATTCTAGAGACATGGCATCCCAATTTCCAATCCATAATTATATTTTGGCCTTTGAATGGATGTTCTGTTCAAACCTCCTCATGAGAAACACACCTGCTATTTGATCGCCAAACACACCTGCTGTTTGATCACCAACCACCAAAGCAAAGACTGAAATCAAGGCATAGTTTCTTCACAACTTCTGTCCCAACAACCAGCCCCCACAGACCGTCTTAGAAATATGGAAGGCGAGCAAGGAGCTACCAGATAACTGGGCAAAACCACATGGCTCTCTACTGCCTGGCGAAGAACAACCATGGCCTGTGTGGAAAGCTTTAGACAGACTGCGTGCCAGGGTAGGAAGATCAAGGGCTAATCTGAGAATGTGGGGGTTTCCTGTAGATGGCAGTCAGTGTGAATGCGGAGAAGTACAGACTATCTCCTATATGATACAATGCACACGATGCCCCTCAACGTGCACTGAGGAGGACCTTATGTTGGCAAGAGGAAATGCTGTTGAAGTGGCCTGATATTGGGCAGATGTCATCTAGCCCTTTTTATTTCTATTTTGTATTTAAATGTGTTAATACAGTATTAGCTTTGTATCTCATTATATGCTGGCAGTGCATCTGATACGGATAAAGAAAAAGATGAGAAACAGGCCAGCACTGAGAAGTCTGAGGCCAGTATCCTCTTGCTAATGCCAATTAAAGTGGACCCAAATGAGTTGGTTTACCATTCAGCAATTGATCCAACAAGATTTGTCTCAACTTGAGCCTAGCAATAAGATACCAATCTGAGTGGCTTCTGCTCCCCCAGTTCTTGGTAAGAAGGCTGTGGCTCTTTGAGAGACATTGGAGATCTCAGGTGTCTATGCTCTCAAAGAATCTATCTGTGGGAAATTTTGTAGATTCCAAAAACAGTGCACAGTTATATAAAAAAATACTAGGGTTAGTAGTTACGAATGTTTCTTTAATGGCCCTAACCTCCAGTTTGTGCTTCTTCAGTGCCTTTGGTGGCTAGTGGTAACTAGCTGTGATATATTCTGTGTGCTTTGGCAAGGGCTGGAAATTAACCACCTGCCTGGCACTTGCAGGGACCAGAAGTCTGCATTTTGTGGTGGCTTCAGAGCAGAACTGTTTTGGCCTACATTTGCCAGAGTCCCCAGCAAGCGGGACTAATGAGAGGGGGGTGCTCTGGGGGCTGGAGTCCCAAGCCGTAATGTTTCTAAGTGTTTCTCCAACCTGTAGGTCTTTGCTCTGAGGGTGTGGTTGCTACATAATAGACATATGTCATAGTGCCTGCCTGAAGTGTCCTGTTACTCCAGGAGACTCACCAAACAACACATGACCCTTCTGTTGTGTTGGCTGTAGGATAAAGTGGGGAAGCCTATTGGCCTTCAAGAGTTTTCTGGTTGCAGCTCCCATCCACCTTAGACAGACACTGTAGCTCAACAGGTCTGGTGGGAGTTATAATACAACAGTGTCTGCAGAAATCATCCACTCCCCATTCATTCTGCCTTTCATTAAAGGTCTCGTTGCCTCTGCCTTAATTCTACAGCAATTATCTCCCCACTCTGTTCCCTCCGTCAGACACTTTCCAAGCAAGTGAATTGGTCCTTTCCTCAGCTACTGTGTTGGTGATAAATACTATCTTAATCTTCACAGACAAAACACAGCTGAGGTTCTGGATATGCACCAGGGCAAAAAGAACCACTTCCAAGCAGCCTAGGATGGCGGTTGGGGAATGTATTCAAGAATTTCAGCTCTTTGAAGGAGGAGAAAAAAAATATTTCCTTTTGCTGGTCCTGGAAGACTCAAATGTTTTTACTCAAAACTTGTTGGAACGTACAACACTAACACACAGGACAAGGCATTGAACAAATCCCCTTTTGTTACTATACACAGATTGAGAGAACAGGGGACCTAGATCCCATGCCCCACAGAGGGTCTTCAATTCCCAGAAGCCTAAGTCAGTACATTGGCTGATCAGTGCCTTGGGGAATTGACTTAGGCTTCTGGGAATTGAAGCCCCCAAACCAAAGGTTGGGAAATACTGCTCTAAATGTTCTCAGATTACCACTCCCATCAACCCTGGCCAAGGGGTGAAGAAAGATGGGGATTGTAGCCCAACACAACATCTGTGGAGTCATGGATTACCCATTTCAACTCTAGCTGCTAGGTCTGTTAGTAGGTGAGAATGTATATTCTTCTTAGTGAATGTATCCTACCTAAAGAAAATTTGAAGGATACTATAAGATACATGAGAATTTGGAAAAGTTTTTTTTTTAGATAACTTCCTCAAATGTCCCTGCTAGCACTGCTAGTGGCTGGAGGAACCTGGGAGTTGTAGTAATTTTCTTTAGAAAAATAATCAAACTCACCATGTGGTATTTTCAGTGGTGGGCTCCAAAAAAATTTACTACCACACTGTGGGCGTGGTATGGTGGGTGTGGCCAGGAGAAAAGCCCCACATTGCACCTGAATTAGGACTACTTTATTTCAAAACTTGGATGGGCAGAGGCCAGGGGCCAGCCAGAATTTCTGCTACTGGTTCTGGAAAACTGGTGCGAACCTGCTGATGCCCACCACTGGGTATTTTCACACACAAGGTGATGAAGTACCATGCTAGTAGATCTGAGACCTTTGTTTGCTGTTTCATATTTGCATTCACTGGAACTTTCCTGTACTGCCTTTCAGACCATATAAGGGCTGCCAAGGTGGTTCATAACAATAAACCACAATCTTGATACAATTATGAAAAACGAGAACCATAAAGCTACTTTAAAAACAAAATTAAAGTAGGGGAAAGCAGAAAAGTACAATTCAGACCCATTAAAAGCTTGAGAAATTAATGCTTGCTCCCTTGCCTAAAACTAGCAGTATCTTGTTTTACCATAAAAGGGGGGGGCATTTTTCATGCTCTTGATGTTGTTGAACTCTTCCTCTCATCATGCTTTGCAGGGGCTGCGGTGGCTCAGTGGTTAAGAAGCTCACCTTGTTAGCTGGAAGGCTGGCAAGTCAGCAGTTCAAGACCCATGTACTGCATGACGAATTGAGCACCCATCTCTGTCCCAGCTCTTGGGGACATGAAAGGAGCCTCATTTGGGCAGAGTTTCTCCAGAAAAAAATCTTTCAACCCAGAATAATTTCTGACATGAAATTATTATTATTATTATTATTATTACCATGCTTCGCCACTGCTCAAGATGGCTCAGGTTGATGGGAAATGAATCATTACACAAAGGGTTCCCCTGCTCTGTTTTAGGTCTTACACACTGCTCTGCCAATTAGATAATTCTGTGGACCAGATGTTGAATGCTGCTGAAAGCCAAATTGTCAATACAAATATTATCTGTGCAGTTTTATCTTGTGCAGATGTTTACTTCAGCCTTGGAAGATGCAGGTTGCTTACATTTTTGGGATACTCACTGGAGGGATGGGGAGGGCACCAATCGCATCTTGAAAATGCTAATTTTTGGACTGCTACTCATAGAACCTCCAGGCCTTGTTGACTAAGGAGTTTTGGGAGCTGTAGTCTTGAAACTTTTCCAAGCTGTGAAAGTCGGTGGATAGGGAGATGTGCCCTGGCAGAGCATCCAGTGTCCTATGTGCTGGGTGTGGCACCCAGCCAATGGAAGGGCCCCAACAAAAGTTCATTACTGACCATATGCCCTCATGTGTTTCCTGAGTTCCATCTCATTTCCCTGACATTCCTCGTTAACAAGCAGCCAAGGGAATGACTGACTGGGGGAAGATTTTCCCTTCTAGGGCCTGAAGCAATCCATTGTCTGAAAGAGAACAGACCACCCACCCTCCAGTCACACTGGGACACCAGGCTCTCCTTTTGTGTGGGTTCTTGCTCCTATGGTCTTCTATTCCCTGTGAGACCTGGGCCATTACCTGTTGGTTCTGCTATGGCGCACTATACTCTGGGTACAACCTATTGCAGGGGTGCCCAAACTATGACCCGGGGGCCAGATCCAGCCCCTGTCACCAATTCATCCAGCCCACAAAGCCCTCGTCACTCCTGGAAGCGGAAGTAAAACACGCCCATACGGGTGTGTTTTACTTCCGCTTCCAGGGGAGACAAGGGCTTTGTGGGCCCAATGAGTTGTCATGGGGGCTGGATCCACCCCCACCCCCCGAGCCATAGTGACTGGCTCCCTGAACCATGTGACGAGCCCACAGCCTGAAAAGTTTGGGCACCACTGGCCTATTGGGACCATGCCAAGTGCTTGCACGGCAGCTATTTGTAAGATACTTTGGGCCACGGATAAGCCCATGCAACGCAGTGGCCTCTTTCCTAGAATTAGACTGGTGGAAAAGTGATGGAGCCTGGGGTAGGAACATAAGACTTCTCTAAGCCCACTGTTACCTCCCAATGGGTCTAATGACTCAGCAAACCTGAGGCTGTAATGCAAAACACAGAGGTGAGAAAAGCATCAGTTTGACCCCTTACCTTCTGTCTAAGACAGGGATTTGCAACCTACGGCCCAGGGGCCAAATCCAGCCTGCAATGCCAATTAATCCAGCCCATAGTGAGGACCCCAGCGCTGCCACTGCAAGTGGCGGAAGTGCCAAAAACACACCAAAAATAGGCAAAAATGCACCACCCTCGCTCCTGCCGCCACCACAGGAAGTGATGCAAGCGGCAAAAATGGGTGAAAGCACACCGTGAATGCTTCTGCCGCCTCCAATGCCACCACTGGAAGTGGCAAAAATGGCAGTAGGAACCATGCCTCCAGTCTGCACATCTGTCTGAGGAGGACGTGGTCTGGCACAAAAAGGTTGTGAATCTCTAGTCTAGGACTTCAGAATTCAGATGCCAAGATACCAATCATTGCTATTTGGAAGGAGTCAGACCATAGCTTCCAGTTGCTGATTCCTTGTTTTCTGTAATTTAATTTGTTAATATTATATTTTTATTGTTGAAAAGGGGAGGTCCTTGGCCAATTTTCTACCTCAGGTGCCTATGCATCTTGAGGTGGAAGGTGCCATCTGCTCTCCCTGAGGAAGCAATTATTTTTAAACTCTTTTGGATTGGCTATGCCCGTGTTGGTTGGAAGATTTTAGGAGATTTTAGGGAAAGGGGACTTTTTAAAAAATTAAAGATAGCTCATTTGTTTTGCCCCACATGTTTATGACCCACTCATTTTTTTCACAGCTTTTTTGTTTCATAATTTCCTGGTTACAGCCCAGAATGTAAGAATGTGCCTCCAGCTTTTTGCACTCCCAGAGGGATCTGAGGCTGTTTTCTGTGACCAGCCAGAAGATCTGTTTATAGCTCCAGTCTCTCACTGATCAGACATTTATGTGGGAAAAAAAGATCTGAACATCTAAACCATGATCCAGCCATGTGTTGGGGACAGCGAACTGCAGCTCTGTAGGCTGACCTTCCTGTGTAACTGAACACTATACTCCCAACACTCTTGGCACGTGTTTGTCCTTTTGAGAGAGCGATAAAGCAGAAATATCCTGTCAGACAACCAAATGTAAGCCTTAATACTTCCTCCCTACAGTCTATAAATGTGTTTAAGATGAATGAGGGACGCTGTACTTGGCTGATCTTGGCCCTGAGGCTTTCTGTAACCAATTAATAGGATGCAGGACCAGGCTGGCCCTGTCATTGAGCAGATTGTGCAAGCAATGAATTCTGGATCTCATAAAAGGGTAGAAAACTATTTCTTAAACTATTTTAAAATTTAACAAACAGTAAATATTAAAAAAAAAACCACCCACAATTATTATTGTAAAGGTCTCCCTTGCTTGAAAGCCAGTCATATCCGACTGTAAGGTTCGGTGCTCATCTTCGTTTACAGCCAAAGAGCTAGAGCTGTCTGTGTCTGCAGACATTTCCGTGGGGATGTGGCAGGCATGACTAGCTATAATTCCTGGTTTTTAATGCTAAGTTTTTAAGCTTCTTTTAAAACGTTTAATTTCTAAATTGGTTTTAAATTGTTGTCTTGATGATTGTGTTGGGAATCACCCTGGGTCCCTTCGGGGAGGAGGGTGATAAACAAATTTAAATAAATAAATAAATAAATTATAACTTAATTATACATTTTGATAATAAAAAGGAAAGGTAAAGGTTGCCCTTGCTCGAAAGCCAGTCATATCCAACTCTAGGGTTCAGTGCTCATCTCTGTTTACAGCCAAAGAGCCAGTGCTGTCTGTGTCTGCAGATGTTTCCATGGACATGTGGAAGGCATGACTAGACACTGGAATGCACAGAACACTGTTTTCCTTCCCACTGAAGTGGTTCCTATTTATCTACTTGCAATTGCTTGCTTTTGAACTGCTAGGTTGCCAGAAGCTAAGACAGAGACAGAAGCTCACTCCGTCATGCAGCATTCAGGTCTTGAACTGCTGACCTGCTGACTTTCCAGTTGTCAAGTTCAGTGTCTTAACCGCTTGAGCCAAAAGGATAGGAAACTATTAATTTCTTTAGGTTGTACTATTGCTTCAGAAAGAACAGTCAATGGCACTCTCACTTCAATGTGCATGGGCTGTACCTGAGGTAAAAATTTTGCAAAATTTTCTCCCTCAGATGCTAAAATAACTTGGTTAGCTTTGGGTAATAACCCCTTAATTTAGGTGGGTGAGAATTCCCTTTTCTACTTCCTATGGCAGCAAAATGTAATGGTTGCCTCTGATAGGATGTTGAGCCACTTTGAAATCCTGGGAATGAGTCAGGGGCTTAGATGTCTGACAGAGCTCAGCACAGGGAGCCCTGCCTGTCTGCGCTGGGCAATTTTAGTTTTTTTTTAGAATTAAGCAAAACCTCAATTCTCTTAAACAAGAAGACATTAATCTGAAATTGCACAAGCTTGGTGTTTCAAGAAGGGTATGTGATGCTTTCAAAATATACTGTTTCCTATATACTGCTTTCACTGCTGTTCTTCTGGTGTTAAGTTTCAAAAAAATGAACAGAAAATCAAGTATGCAAATTAAAAAGCTGTCTCCTACACCCTGAGGTGGAACGTGGAAGCATCAGGGCCGTAGCCAGGATTCAAGATGTGGGGTTGGCGAAGTTGTATGTACAGTATAAGCAGCCTAGAGTTTGAGTGTGGGCAAACTGCTAACTCAGGGTGGGCAATACCCACCCTGGCCACCCCCTGGCTACAGCCCTGGGAAGCATAGAACCAGAACTCCATGGGGGGTCTTGAGGAAATGCAATGTTTTTCCTATTGGACAAATTGGTGTGCCTAGACACACAGATTGCATGGGCCATGCATGTGCCATCCAGTACCTTCCCATCAGGTCACGAATTAGGAACATCTGATCTTCAAGATGTTTTGGACTACAACTCCCATAATACTCTAATATGGAGTGGAGATGATGGAAACTGTAAGCCAAAACATTAAATTGACCAAAGTTTTACCCTCCCTGAAATAATATATGCCATGAGTGAAGCAGTGGCGTCGCAAGGGCTTCAGCCGCCCAGGGTGAAGGCCAAACTCGCCGCCCCCTCCATCTAGGCTCGCTGTCGCCGCCACCCACTACAGGACCCTTTGCTGCCTGTGCCAAGGCCCCCGGGGCCTGGACTCAGGGTGGGGAGAGCCCCTGACAGCCAGCTGGGCGGGCGGGCAGGCAGGCGAGGCCAAGCCCGGGCTCCGGCTACACCTCTGGTGCCGGTGACGCAGCCAGGACAGGGCGTCCGGCATGGTGCAGCAGTGGCAGCGAGGGTGTGTCCAACTCTGGGCTGCCTGAGCCAAACACGGCGAGGAGCAGCATAGTGGCTCCAGAGGCAGCGGCAGCAACAGCGGGAGGAGGAAGAGGAAGATGAGGCAGAAGAAGAGGCGGAGGAGGAGCAGGAGGATGCGGGAGACAATCGGAGCGCCACTCCCACCACCGCTGCCTTTCCTGCCTTTCCTGCCAGGCTGCCCTGCCCGGGGTGGCCCTCAACACGGCAGCCCCCAAGCCAGGTCTGCCTGCCTGCTTGTCTTCCCGGGCAAGGCTCAGGCAAAGCTGCCCTCTCGCCTGTTGTCTGGCTTGCTCCGCCGCCCGCTTCTGCAAAGTCCCACTTGGTGCCTGTCGGGGGGGGGAGGCAGCAGTGGAGTGGGGGCAGCCGCGGCCAGCGGAAGGCAAAGTGGGGCCGGGCCGGCCACCAGTGCAGCAAAAGGCCCGCCTTCTGCCTTGGAAATCTGGCCCCCTAAGCTATTGGGATTATGCCTTGGTTAATACTGGATGGAGGCCAAAAGCGGTGGGGACATTTTCCACCTCCTGAAAAGTACCGCCCAGGGCCATCCACCCACCCCCGCTCCTCTCACTCTACACTACTGGAGTGAAGGTATCATGTATTTATGCACACCAAAACCTAGAACAGGGATCACCAACCTTTTTAAGTCGGGGCCCAGGTCATGCTCCCTCAAACAGTTGAGGGGGCCATATTGATGGTCTCCCCACTATAAATGCTGCTGTAAATTAAATGTGGCAGCGGCTGCTTCCGGGGGTGGCTGCCTGATTATTTGGAGCTATGGGCCAGATCCAGCCTGTAGGAGTCCTACTCCTGACCTAGAACATGCTCAATTTAAGAAGACTTACTAGAATAGAAAACGGAAAACTAAACCTCTACAACCAGCTGGGAAGCTAGTTGTGCAAGTTGCTACTAACTAATCCCAAAACTACATTTATACTTTGAGCTATGCAAGTTAGGAGCTCTTGCTCAAATTACTTGTGCAGCATAGAAATTGCTGCTGAGTGTGACCCTTTCCCAGGCTGTGAACATCAGCATCCCTGAGTTCACAGGGAAAGAGCTTTTGCCACTATTTCTTCCATGATGGCCACATAAACATGACCAGAAAAGATGCAACTAATCAGAAGAAGACGGCGACACATATTTGCATACATTTACATGGGCTAATTTTATTTATGTACTGTACTGGTGAAAAGTTGGACATTACTTTTATAAGCAAAACTGAAACACAATCGGTCTCATTCTTGGAATGGACACTCATTTAAATGAATGACTTTCAAAACTAGGATTGTCCTCTAGCTACCTTAACTCCTTCCTTTTGTTTGAGCCACCATGATATCTTCCCATTGAGATCCAGGGCTGTGCATATCTTTGCAGCACAGGAAAGTACTGCGCCTGGAGGTAGATAACAAGATAAGGATGTCCCTGAAGTTCTACCATTGCTATAATTTACTGGATGCTGAGATGATGCCATAGATTAAATCTTTGGCTCTCCAGGTGTTGGGCTTGCCTCTCCTGGTATAGTCAACAACAAGACATTGGGGGATTTGCAAACTTAAACATTCCTACATAGAAAAGGAAAGGGTGTGGAGGAACCTGTTGGTGTACAATTGGATTTTGATGGTTTTTGCTTGATCAATCTCTAGTCCCCACCCCACCTGCAAATATTGGGGAGAAATGTTCTAGAAAAGTGAACTCTTTGTCGCATTAAAGTGAATGACTTTTCCACAAAGCATTTATGTAACATGTCATTCTAGCAGGGAAGATCAGAAAAACATTTATAAATTCTTCATCCAGAATCACGGTGGTGTCAGACTGCTCTCTACTGTTCAAATTAGGGATACATGTAAAATGGAATAAGTGTGCAGCTTAACAGCTCACTCACATTCAAAGGAGACTTTCCCCCTCCATCTCACGTCAGGTCCACATTTCCAACATGGATTCTCTATATCTAAATCTGAAGTCTTACACACTAAGTGTCCAAGGGAAAGGATTCGTAATCCACAAAAACTCACACTGAAATACATCTTTTAGGTTTGAAGGTGGTCCCACCACCCTCTTTTTATTTTTGCTATACAATATGTAGAACATTCTACCACCAAGATTTGCTAACAGTTCCCTTGTTTAACAAAAACTAAAATAACATGCTTGTGACACCCTAAAGATTAGCAACATTTGCCTGGCAGAAAGTTTAAGGCAGGATTTCTCAAACTTTTTATGCCTGGGGCCTGGTCACACTCCCTCAGACAGCTTTGGGGGCCAGACGGTCATTTTGCCCTTCGTCCACCACATGGCACTTCCTGGTGTGGCGGAGGAAGGGGGGCACATGAAATGGTGCCATGGGCCACATCTGGCCTGCAGGCCACAGGTAGAGAATCCCTGGTGTAAGGGATCACAATCAGGTTCAAACAACAGAAGTGTCTGTCAAATAAAATAGAAGCACCATTAAGACTACAAGACTTCTTGGCTAGATTACCAAAGAGTCAGCTTCTGGGATTTTCCCTTGCCATCTGTCTCTTTGTGAATGGTAATGAACACAAGAGGGTATCCTGTAGAGTAGACCATCTTGACAATTGCCATTGGTGTTATCAACACTCATGTTCCCCTTGGCTTGTAAAGCTTGGCATCCTTTTTCTTGCTGGTGATGTGAGCATCATATTGTTCAACAATATTGGATCATTTCCTAGCATTTTGAATAATGAGTAGAGAAGCACAATACAGGTATCCCATGAACATAAATCAGATCAGTTTTAAAAAAAGAATTGAATAAATATTATATTATTAACAAAACCACACTTTGTTTTTAGAATGGCTGTTTTATTCTCATGTTTATTTATTTATTTATTATATTTCTATACTGCCCATTTGGGTGGTATCTCACTCTGGTCGGTGAACAGACAAATAACAAATAACAACAAAAACACACAACAGATCAGACAAACAACCGACAAATGTGTCACAAACTAATAAAATAAAATAATTGGTGTCTGAGGACATAGGGACTCAACCTGACTGATAATTTATCTGTAAAGGAACAACACCCTGGAAAGCCTCCTTGAAGAAGAAAGTTTTTAATTGCTTCTTAAAGATAGCTAGTGATGGAGCCTGGCGCTGCTCTATTGGTAAAGTTTTTAATTGCTTCTTAAAGATAGCTAGTGATGGAGCCTGGCGCAGCTCTACTGGTAAAGTTTTTAATTGCTTCTTAAAGATAGCTAGTGATGGAGCCTGGCGCAGCTCTACTGATAAAGTTTTTAATTGCTTCTTAAAGATAGCTAGTGATGGAGCCTGGCGCAGCTCTACTGGTAAAGTTTTTAATTGCTTCTTAAAGATAGCTAGTGACGGAGCCTGGCGCAGCTCTACTGGTAAAGAGTTCCACAGTGTTGATGCTGCCACAGAGAAGGCTCTATTCCTAGTTATAGATTTTTGAGCCATCTTCGGGGTTGGCACCTGGAGCTGCATCGACATTGATGACCGGGTGATGCGGGGAGTTGTTCTGAGGGAGAGACGCTCTGACAAATAGCAAGGTCCCACTGTATACAGTGGTGGGCAGCCAAAATTTTACTACCACACTGTGGGTGGAGCCAATGTTATAACATCATGGGTGGAGCCAACATAAAACCCCCCATAAAAATAAGTACACATAAAAATACAAATTAAATAGACATAAAAATACATAAAAACACATAAAATACACATTAAAATAAATACTGTACAAATTAAATAGACATAAAAACACATAAGAATACAAATTAAATACACATAAAACACATAAAAATACACATTAAATACACATTAAAATACACCCCCCCACCCCACCCCCAAAGGTGAGTCACTTACCCTGGGAAGCAGGCTATAGGGAGCTTCAGGCAAGCAGCTTCTCTTCCTCCTCCCTGCTTGGGAGGACAGCAAAGAGGCCGTGCATACGTGGCAAGCACTGTAAGCATGCATGCACACCAAGCACTTGGCACGCATGCACAGTGGGGGAACCGTCGAAAAGGTAAGCTCCCGAGGTGGTTCCCCCAAAAGCCGCTACCGATTCTCTGGGACACCGGGAAAAGTTACTACTGGTTCTGGTGAACTGGTGCAAACCTGTTGCTGCTTATCACTGGCCTTATATGATAACATTATCACCTTGTATCTGACATGGTAGGCAACAGGTAACCAGTGTAGGCCCTCCAAGGCTGGGGAAATATGAACAAATTTCTTTAAATCTGTCACCATTCTGGCTGCTGCATTCTGGACCTGCTGCAATCTCCATATCAGACACAAGGGTAGCCCCATGCAGAGAGCATTACAGTTGTCAATCCACAAGTTTAACAATGAATGGTTCAGGGTTATGAGAGACCATCTGTCCAAGTAGGAGTGTAGCTGCACAATCTGCCAGAGCTGTAAAAAAGCAGCTTTGGACACTGCCACTATTTGTTGTTTAAGTGAGAGCAGTGGGTCCTTAAAGATCCCTGGATTGTGGACCTGTTTCCTAGGTATAAGAGTAATACCAGGCCTCCCAGTCAAGTAGACAGCCTCTCAAACAACAAAACCTCCATCTTGTCAGGATTCAGTTTCAGCCTGTTAGCTTTGGTCCATATCTTTGAATACAGGCACTTGTCAAGATGTCAGACCGCATCAACTGCAGATGATAGGGAGAGACAGAGTTGGGTGTCATCCACATATTGGAGGCACCAAACCCTGAATCTCCTAATGACCTCTCCCAGCAGTTTCATGTAGATATTAAACAACAATGGGAAGATGATCGACCCCTGTGGAATGCCCCATTGAAGGGTCCATGGAGCCAAAACAAACTCCCCAAGTTAAACTCTCTGGGTCCGCTCAGCAAGGAAAGAGTAGAACCACTGTAATACAGTGCCCTGTATTCCTAACCCAGATAAGTGTCCCAGGAGGATACCATGGTCAAAAGCTGCTGAGAGGTCCAGGAGCACCAGAAGAGATGAAGCTCCCCTGTCTGCTTCCCTGGAGAAAGCCATCTTGCAGTGCAAACAATGCAGTCTCAGTGCCATGGCAAGGCCAAAAACCTGACTGGATTGGGTCCAAGCAGTTGGTTTCATCTAAGAACACCTGTAGCTGATCCACCACTATCCTCTCAGTAACCTTGCCCAAAAAGGGGATATTTGCTACAGGTCTAAATTTATCTAAGACCACTGTAGCTAGGTTTGGTTTCTTGAGAAGAGGACAAACAATGGTATTCTTCAAACAGGAAGGCAACTTGCCCTCCCATAATGAAGAACCAACAATGTTCAGCACCCACTTCCCAGCAACCCCTGTAGCTTTTACTAGCCACAATGGACATGACAGATGAAAATGTTATTCTCATGTGAGAAGTTGGTTGGAAAAAATGGGAGTCACAGTCCATCATACCTGGAGAAAGCTAGTCTGGAAAAAAACTGATCAATTTTTAGCAGTAATATGAACCCCTGCATTACTGGATACTACCAACAGATGGTAGTTTATCCCTCTTGTTGGATCACAGGAAACTTGCGAGAATGTGGTTAAGAGATGTTTTTCAACGATGCATTTCAGCAGATGCCTTATGTGAAGAATTAGATCCCACCAAAGTTCCAAAATGTGCAGTTTTGCTCAAAGTAACCTTTTCAAACTGAGCTTTTTGGAATAGTAGCTGTGTTGGCCTGTGGTTCAGGCATATCAGAAAACAAAACAAAATAAACAAAATAAAATAAAATACACTGTAGCACTTTAAAGACTAACTGCTATATTTAACAATAAAAATATAGCAGTTAGTCTTTAAAGTGCTACAGTGTTTTTATTTTATTTTGCTTTCTGATATACCTTTTCAAACTGGGGCTTTGCTAATATAGTATTCTAATATTTATTCATTGTCCAATAAGTGCTGAATAAAATGATGACAACCATTCGGGATATGTATATGACTTTAGTCAAGCCTAAACTCAATTGTTAGTTGCAATACATATGTATTTATTTCAGGGACTTATGATAAGTGCTCTGTTCAAAGAAGAGCCATTGTATTAAAGAAGTTCTAATGAAATTGTGCTTTTTAAGGTATCACTGTAGATATCTCTCATTTCTTACTAATTTTATATTGGATATTTTATTCCCTTTTACCCTTTCAGTGATTCATGTTGTTAAAACTACCAGGGATTAAATTTCTCAGAGCATAGGACAATCCTATCTCATAATAACAATCAAATGCCTTCCCATTAAAAATCCTTAAATCTGTCTGCTATCTGAGGTAATTAAGACTAGTCATCCTTACCCACCTGTTTAATCCTCACAATAACCTTTTGAGGTACTGTGTTTCCCCGAAAATAAGACATACCCATAAAATAAACCATAGCAGGATTTCTCAGCAGTTGCGCAATAAAATCCATACCCCGAAAATAAGACATAGTGACAGGCGTGGCTATGCAGCCTGTGGGTTTAACAGCCATGTTTTTTTAATGGTGATGACATCATCTGTCACACCCTTCAAACTTCCCTCTTCCCTCTGAACTTAACTGAAACTCTTACCCGAACTGTGAGAGGGGAGAAGGGTGGAGTTTCCTAGTAAGGTACCTCACCTCAGGGGCCTATCTTTAGCATAATGTGGAGTATTTGTGGGTAGCCTGGATTTTTAAACAGATGAAAAATGGCTACAGGGACTTTTCCAATTAGTGCCTACACTTTAAAAAAAATTAAGATTGCCCATAACTACTTAGTTAAGGTGAGAGTTTCACTTCTGAATCATTTGATCTGTTGACAGCTTGTGTACATTGTGCAAGTTTCTGCTAACCACCGAAAGCATGACCTCAAAAGGCGCTAACTAGGTCCCCAAGTATTTTCATTCATTGTTTCCACTACAGTAGGTTTGTGAATGAATCCCTTCCTGCCACGGCTGACCTCAGAATGCAAATTATTACATGTGTAGCGAAGAGAGCACTTTAATTGAAAAGTATGGTTTCTGGGACTGTGTTGGAGATGATATTGTGTATTACAAGAACAACCTCTTTAATTGTAACTAATCTTTTGAGTTTTGATACTTCAGATGAAAGGAAGAAATTTCCCTATGCTAATTGAAAGGCAAATGTGTAACAGAATTGTCCTACTTTGGGATGAATCAAGCAAACATATGGCTTCTTGGTGATTAAGTCTCTTTTCTACCTCCAATCCCACTCTCCACTCATCCTCCTGGGTAAAATTGTTACAAATGCTAATGTTAAGTACCGTAAGTAGTGAGACCACAAACCTAGCAGTAATGTCTAGAGCTCTAGGAACTCCCAGACCTGTGGTGTACAAAGGGGATATAAAAAAGGGAAATGGAACCCCAAGTCTAACCAACCTGAGCCATGTTTCTCAAGCTATAATAATTTCGTGTCAACAACCAGGTCCTATTATAATAATTTCATGTCAGAAATTTTTCTGGGTTGAAAAGATTTTTGCAGAATAAACTCTGCTCAGGGGACACCTGAAAGAGGCTCCTTTCATGTCCCCAAGAGCTGGGACAGACAGGTGCTCAATCAGTCATGCAGTCCACGGGTCTCGAGCTGCCTGACTTGCAGGCATTACAGCTTAAAAGGTGAGCTTCTTAACCACTGAGCCACTGCAGCCCTTCTCAAGCTAAGATCTGCATTCTTTAGCCAAGAACATGCCTGGGCATGAACAAAGCTGCAGTACAATATCCCTTTTAGTCACTCCTCCACAGCATCAACTCTGCTCGGTGTTTATCCCAAAATAAATATATATTTAATGGTCCACTGCCGAGTACCTGTTATCAATGTAGCTTACTCTTTTTAGACTCATTATAATAGCAGGTGGATAAACCCTGGAGCTGCAGAGGTGAAGGGAAAGGCACATAGAATGCATCAAGAAGAATATCAAGAGAGACTAGTTTGGAGCACTCCAATGAACAGGCAAGGAACAGCTGATGCTTAGGCTCACTTTCTTCTTCCCTCCTCTACCCCATTCCCACATATTGTATCAATGTGTTTGTAAGCTATGGAGCAGGATTTTTTAAAATATTTCTATATCTGCACAGTACTTAGAAACCTTAGGGGATTTTAAAATATTTACTTGTTATACTGTACTACAAACTGCTCTGCCTCCAGACTACTGATGATCATACTATTCAGATAAAGCTACATATCTGTTCTTGTTGTTGAAGCCCTACTGTCAAATCCAGTCTGTCAGCCAAAAAGACAGTCCTAGGAAGTTCAGAGCAGGCCAATTTGCAAAGATATAAAAACTTACAAATTAAATATTTTTTGTAAAAGTAAAGTGATCTTTTCCATTCATTTTTACTCAAGATTGCAGTACAGTATTGAATCTCTCCACCAATTCCCAGTGAAGGAGTTCTTAGGATCTCTGCTTTGAACTTCTTTCTCTCCTCCGAGGTGCCAGCTCCACAAGGCTCTTAGAGAAGGACTGCAATCCTGCATGCACTTAGAATAACAGAATAACTGAGTTGGAAGGGGCCTTTTAGGACATCAAATCCAACCTCCTGCTGAATGTGGGAATCCAAATCAAAGCAGATCTGACAGATGTTTGTCCAACTTTCTCTTTAATGTCTCTAGCATTGGAGCACTCACCACCTCCAGAGGTAATGGGCTCCATTGTCATACTGCTCTAACAAGTTTTTTCTGATATTGAGCCTATATCTGGCTCTGGGATGAATGAGAACAGATCCTGACCTGGGATGAATGAGAACAGATCCTTCCCTGCCTTTTTATGACTATCTTTCAAGTATTTGAAAAGTGCTTTCATATTCCCTCTCAGTCTTCTTTTCTCATGCCCAATTCTTTCTCATAGGGCTTGGTTTCCAATCCTCTGATCATCCTTGTCAGCCTTCTCTGAGCTTGTTCCAGTTTGTTGGCATTCTTCTAAAAGTGTGGTGTCCAGGACATGATACTTAGATGAAGTCTGACTAATGCTGAATAGAGGGGCTAGTATCTCACAAGGTTTGGAGACTATACTGTACTTGTTAATGCAGCCTGAAATAGTACAGTAAAACCTCGCATAAAGAGACTAACTCATTTAAAGAGCAGAATTTTCTCTGAATGGTCGCCTCACTTAACAACTAAAACCAATCAACAACTCACTTAACAACTAAATTGGGGTTCACAATCACCCCCCTGCCAGAAGTCACAATTGGTCACTTACAATGGTGTTTTGCTTAAAGAGCAATCCCGTGGAACGCATTATGCTCTTTAAGTGAGGTACCACTGTACAGTATTTGCCTTTTTGTAGCCACATCACACTGTTGACTTATATTCAGCTTGTGATCTACAATTCCAAAATCCTTCTCACTTGTCGAATTACTGAACCAATTACAGTATTTCCCATTTTGTAATGATGCATTTGGGTTTCTTCCCATAGGTGTAGAACTTTGCACTTATCCCTATAAAATTTAATTCTGTTGTTTTCAGCTCAGTGTTCAAGCCTATTAAGATATTTTTGAATTCTGTTCCTTTTTTCCTAAGGTATTAAGTTATTCTGCCCAATTTTGTGGCACCTGCAAATCTGATGAGTATTTTCTGCACTCCCTCATTCAAATCATTAATGAAAATGGATTGAGCCTTGTGGTACCACACTTGATACCCTACTTTGTGGGCATGGCCAGGGGGGGAGCCCTGCGTTGCACCCCAAATTAGGACTACTTTATTTCAAAACTTGGATGGACGGGTCCAGCCGGAATTTCTACTACGGATTCTGGCGAACTGTGGCAAACCTGCTGAATCCCATCACTGGGCCCATGGAACTGAGGTGGCTCAGTGGTGAAGAAGCTTGCCTCGGTAGCTAGAAGTCTGGCAAGTCGACAGTTCGAGACCTGTGTACTGCATGATGGATTGAGTGCCCGTCTCTGTCCCAGCTCTTGGGGACATGAAAAGAGCCTCAGTTGGGCATTCCCTGAGCAGAGTTTCTTCTGTAAAAACCCTTTCAACCCAAAATAATTTCTGACACAAAATTACGGAACTTACAGTTCTACTTCCCAAGCCTGTCAATAGCTAAATATAAACTCAGTTTTCTCACTGTTTGCCAGTTTCCAGCAGGACATCATATGTAGAGATGAATGAGCACTTTTCTTTTCCCAGGCTGGGATTCAGTGGTATCTATGCAACTCCTTCTTAGACAGAAGGGAAATGTAGGAGTGGGTGGGAAAGAATGGATGGAAAGGATCCATTTTTATTTTACAAAAAGGTTTGTCAGGTTTCCACAGCCATAATGGATGAGCCTGGTGAGAGATGGAGAAAGTTCCTTTTTCATGGAACGTCATCCAGAACATGGTACACATAGAGTGGCTCATATTTTAAAATACACAGGAGCCCAACCCCTCCCTCCCAAAAAGCAGTGAAGTGGTAGACAAACTGCTTTTGGAATTGTGTAGTATATCTCTTTTTAAATATGAACTTCCTGGAGACCTTGCCACTGGCAGAGCCAGGGGCTGAGAGTTCAATTCCTCATAGGGCTTTCAGGGAGAAGAGCCAGACTGTGAGGCGTTGGGCAAACTGCACAATCCCAGGGCACCCCTACCCCCCACCAAAGAAAGAAAAAAAGAAAAGAAAAAGGGAATGGAAAGCAACTTCTGTGGAAAGGGCTGTCATAAATCCGAAGTGACTTGAGGCATGCAAAATCTAAGTATTATACCTAAACAGAAAATAATGTATGTGAAGATTATAAACTGAGACCATCCCATCCTATGTAGCATATTGGGCAGCAAAGGTTATAAAAGGAAGACAAAACAAAACAAAACACAAAGAACATTGTGACACCTTGAAGCCTAACTGCTGTATTTAAATGTGAGCTTTCGTAGATCAAGTCCACTTTGTCAGCCTGAAGAGTGAGGCTTCATGTCGTCCGTTTATACACATAGGTACAGAGGCACACAAAGGTTGGCTAGTACAGTATAACAGACAAGTTTACATTACCTGATGTGAATAAATGGATGGCATGAAGTCTCACTCTTATGTCAGGTGAAGTGGACTTGATCCACAAAAGCACACATTGCAACACAGCAGTTAGTCTTTATGGTGCACGTTTTTTGTTATGTTTACTCTTAGATATGCTTGAAACACAGACTAACATGGTTAGCACTTCAAAAACTTCTAAAAGGAAGACGTTATTGTCTGTGTCCGCCCGTCCCCCCCCAAGCCAAATTCCCCGGGCATTTGGACATCCGAGGATGCCAGAGGTGTCCGCAGGAACTTTGCCTGGGGCGGGGACGCTGCATTAGACCCAGTGATGGGATGTAACAGGTTCTCACCAGTTCGCCAGAACCGGTAGCAACTTTCCCCAGTGTCCCGGAGAACCGGTAGCAGCTTTTGTGGGGAACCACCTTCAGGGCTTACCTTTTCACTGGGTGGGTGTATTTTAATGTATTTTTAATTAATTAATTAATTAATTAATTTACGGGTTTGTGTTGTGGGTGGGTGGGTGGGTTGAGGTGTGTGTGTGTATGCTTATTTTTATTTTATTATTTTGTATTTTTTTTTAAAAAAATTCTTTGGCCCCACCCACATCATGACATCATGATGTTAGCTCCGTCCACACTGATGACATCATGGTGGGGTAGTAAAATTTTTGACATCCCACCACTGATTATTAGACCACAGGATGTCGATCTGTATACATTTTTGAAGTGGTAACCGTGTTAGTCTGTGCAAGGATATCAGAGAGTAAACAAAACAAAACAAAAAAGCTGTGGCACCTTAAAGGCTAATTCTTGTATTTTAATGTTAGCTTTCGTGGACCAAGTCCTTCTTCAGACTGAGGATGGTATGATGAAGTTGACTTGGTCCACGAAAGCTAACATTAAAATACAGGAATTAGTCTTTAAGGTGCCACAGCTTTTTTTGTCTTGTTTTGATGTTTACTCTCTGATCTACGTGCACAGATGATTTTAGGGTTGGGAAAGGGCTCATCCCTTGCCTCCCCCCTCAGTGGTGGGATGTCAAAAATTTTACTACTCCCACCGTGATGTCATCACAGTGTGGGTGGCGCTAACATGACATCATGATGTTGTGGGAGGGGCCAAAGGAATAAAATGAAAATAAGCACGCACACACCCCTCAACCCACCCACAACACAAACCCGTAAATAAATAAATTAATTAAATAAATAAAATAAAAAATACATTAAAATACACCCACCCACCCACTCCAAACACAAGTCAACCAGAGCTTTTACACCAGCGCTTAAAGCTTATTCTGTCTAATGTTTCTCACACTAGGCCAGATGGAAGGAACTACAGAATGAACTCACCACAAGATGGCTTCATTTTGGCACTTTTCAACTTTTCAACAGTTAAAGAAGTTAGGTACAGTAAAACCTCATATAACACTAAAACCTGGTTCCACAAGTCTTGGTGTTATATGATTTTGTGTTATCTGATCCTAGTCTATGGGATCCATAGAGATACATTGTAACCACACAGGGTTTAGCGGTTGTTATCTGAAGCATCCCATAGGATCTTAATGTTATCTGATGCAATTCTTCCCCCCAGTTTCCTTAATGTTATGCGATTTTAGTGTTATTCGATACTAATGTTATATGAGGTATTACTGTACTAAGTCTTTGCCTAACCAGTTCTCTAGGATATCTAGGGGAGCAGGCTATAGGGAGCTTCAGGCTAGCAGCTTCTCTTCCTCCTCCCCACTTGAGAGGACAGCAAGGAGGCCATGCATACGCGCCAAGCACTGTAGGCATGCATGCACACCAAGTGCTTGGCGTGCATGTGCAGTGAAAAGGTAAGCCCCGAAGGTGGTTCCCCCCAAAAGCTGCTACCCGTTCTCCAGGACACTTGGAAAAGTTACTACCGGTTCTGGAGAACTGGTGAGAACCTGTTACATCCCATCACTGTGAGGATGGTATGATGAAGTTGACTTGGTCCACGAAAGCTAACATTAAAATACGTAATACCTCATATAACATTAGTATCGAATAACACTAAAATCGCATAACATCAAGGAATCTGGGGGGAAGAATTGCATCAGATAACATTAAGATCCTATGGGATGCTTCAGATAACAACCGCGAAAGCCTGTGTGGTTACAATGTATCTCTATGGATCCCATAGAGGATCAGATAACACTAAAAATCATATAACACGAAGACTTGTGGAACCAGGTTTTAGTGTTATATGAGGTTTTACTGGTACAGGAATTAGTCTTTAAGGTGCCACAGGTTTTTTTTTTGGTCTTGTTTTGATGTTTACTCTCTGATCTACGTGCGCAGATGATTTTAGGGTTGGGAAGGGGGAGTCATCCCTTGCCTTCCCCCCTCCCCCGGGGCGTCGACAGGCAGGGTAGCAGCCTCGGAAGCCCAGTCCTTCCGAAAAGCGCCTCCAGAGCAGGCGCAGAGTTCAGCGGGACTTTCCCCGCAGCCCCCCACCGGCAGGATGGCAACCCGCGCGCAGTGGGCGGGAAGGGGCTGATGACAGAGATGGGCGTCCCTCTCCCCGCCCCGTCCCCCCCCCCATGCCACCCACGCCTTCGGGAGCCAGCCAGCCAGCCAGCCAGCCACCTGCCGCCGCCCTCCTCTTGCCCGCCCCTCTCTCCCTCCCTCCCTCCTCCGCCTCCAGGCGCCGCTCCCTCCTCGCCCTTGTCCCAGGTGGAACGAGGGAAGGCGGGAAGGCGCGGAGGTTACGCGCGCTCTTGCCTTCCTCTTGAGTCGCACCAGCCCTTGGGCGGGAAGGCGCTCCGAAGGGGGAGAGAAGGTGTCTTTGGAGGTGGGGGGCTCGGCTTCTTCCGGGCATCCACCTATCCACGGCCCCCCCCCGGGGGTGGAGCTGAGCCCAGCCTTCCCGGGTGGCGGCTCTGGAAGAGAGGGGCACCCTGCGAGGAGAAAGAAAGTTGGGGGCAACTTGGCTTCTTAGACTCGCCCCGTGTGAACCAGCCCCGGACTCTCAACCCAGCGTCGCCGCCTGTCCGGGTAAGTTTTGTTACAGAAGCGTAGAGCGTGCCTGGGGGGGGGGGGCGTATAAAAATTTATTTGGGGGGCCCCTTAGGAAGGGTAAAGATGTCTCACCAAAGGAAAAAAAAATTGCATAAAATTAAAAGAAATATTTATTCATCATAATTAAAAATTTGGGAAGTCTTTATTAATTTTTTGCTTACGCACGTTGGGGGGGGCGTATAATTGATACGGCAGATACGGCGGTAGCTACGCCCCTGGTTTTGGACTCTGCTCCCCCGGTGTGGTTCTCGCCACGCTTTCCCCCTTCTTCTTCCAGCGGCTCCTTCCCGCCTTCCTTCCTTTGAAAGAGGGAAGGGAGGAAAGCGGGGGCGGAGGGGGGGAAGAAAAGTTTTCCTCTTCTCCCGAGCCCTTCCCCGGTATCGGTTGCCGCACTTCCTTCTTTTGCTCCGCGTGTGCCTCTCTGGCCACTCCTGTCGTGTGTGCGGTGGCTTGTGTGTGTGTCTTTCCCATGTTGCCAAAACGGCTCGTGGGCCTTTCGTGTGGGTTTTTTTTATTTATTTTTGTCCAATTTGTTATCCCGCCCCAATTAGGTAAAACCCAACTCTGGGCGGCTTACAACACTACCAAAAAAAGACATGACTTAAAATAGTGGTGCCCAAACTAAGGCCCGGGGGCCAGGTGTGGCCCCCGAGGCCAATTCATCCGGCCCGCGAAGCCCTCATTGCTCCTGGAAGCGGAAGTAAAACGCGTACGGGCGTGTTTTACTTCCACTTCCAGGAGCAACAAGGGCTTTGTGGGCTGGATGAATTGGCCTCGGGGGTCGCACCTGGCCCCCGGGCCTTAGTGACCGGCTTCCTGAACCACATGATTGGCCCACAGCCCAAAAAGTTTGGGCACCCCTGACTTAAAACAACAGTACATCGTCAATATCCAGCCAATCTGGCACTCCGACATGTCTTGTCCATATTAAAATTCAATTCATCCATTACAATTAAGACTACAATTAATTAAATGTTAAAATGTTAAAAATTCAGTTAAAATTAAGTTAAAAAATTAAACTTTAAAAATTATACTTACACAAGTTCCTCAGCTTCCCTCAAAGGCTGACTTCACAGTTCTGAGAGGCAAGGTTAAAAAAAATACTTTTTGCCATATCAGAAAGTAAAAACAAAAACACAGCAGCACTTTAAAGACTAACTGCTATATTTTTAATGTGAGCTTTCGTGGAGAAGGTCCACATCATCATCATCATCATCATCATCATTATTATTATTATATTTCTACTTATATGGTGCTCTACTTGCCGAAGCAACTCAGAGCGGCTAACATCACATGGGCATCATATATTACAATATCAAATAAATACAACATAAGCATATACAGTCAGTAAATGTAACATAAAAATGAAAATTCATATAAAAAAATCAACTCCCGACTGCTGAGAAGAACTATTACCACATACTATCACAGTTATACAATACAAAAAAGCAAAAATATACAATACACTAGCACACAAAATACAGTACAGTAAGGAGAGTCAAGAGAGTATCTTTTCATCCTAATGGCACTCATAAGACATCGGATGTCATCTGATGTCTGATGAAGTGGACTTGCTCCACAAAAGCTCACATTCAAAATATAGCAGTTAGTCTTTAAAGTGCTGCAGTGTTTTTGTTTTTACTTAATGAAATGCCTGAAACACAGACTAACACAGCTACTATTCTTAAAAGCTTTTTGGTACCCTATTCTCTCCCCCCCCCCCCAATGAAAACCTGTATTTATTCAAAGTTGAAATGTTTGAAGTGGTTGCCCTGTTAGTCTGTGCAAGCATATCAGAGAGCAAACAAAACAAAACAGCAAAAAATGCAAATGTAGATTTGGTCCAAGAAAGTTCACATTTAAGTACAGGTGTTAGTCTTTAAAGTGCCACAACATATATATTTTTGCTGTTTTGTTTTGTTTACTCTTGGACATATTTATTCAGGAGTTTATCTGACTGGCTTTTCTTCCAGATAAGTTGACAAGAAGGCCACACAGAAAGAGCCTTCTCGATGATTGTGGTATTTTTTTTAACCTTGTTGTGCCAGCTAATCTTTCTCACATTAGGTCAGGCGAAGGGAACTGCAGAATGAACTCACCAAAAGGTGCCTTCATTTTGGCAAACAAGGAAGTTTAGCCTTGTGATCTATATTCAAATTGTAAAGAATGCAAAAGATGCAGGAGGCGGGTGATACCTTTATTGGATCACTAAGAGAAACAAAACATTTTTCATTTTGGCAGTTTCACATCCAGCCTAGGCACAGAAGAAGTTAACAAGAGGTTGACATTCTCATTCACTGTATTCAAGTGCATTACATCTGGGAAATCAAATACTTTAGAGTTTTGTGGTGCTATACATATTTGATATTTCTTTCAGGCCAAATTGTGCAACTGGCTGGAGCATACAAGTGTTGTCAAAAATGTCTTAGAGAGAGCTTCATTGTCTCAGGAACCAAGTTTGGTGGTAACAGCTTGAGATATTGGGACAGTCCTGCCTCGATCAAGACATGTAGTAGCTAGTGATTAGCTAAGGCTCGGGCCCTAACTAGCCAAGCCAAGATGACTAAAGGCCAGCTGAACTGGTAGTCACCCAGCAGCTCTTTCACTTTATCTGATGTCAGGGACAGTCCTGGTCTTGTGGGACTTCAAAGACTAAACAATCTATTGTTGCACAAAATCTATGGAAATATTAATCAGTTAATTACAGTGGTGGGATGTCATATTTTTTACTACCCCACCGTGATGTCATGACGTCATGGGTTGGGCCGACGTCATGATGTCATGATGTTGTGGGCGGAGCCAAAGAAAAAATAAAATAAAAATAAATTAAATAAAACACACACACACACCTCAACCCACCCACCCACCAACCCCAAACCAAAAAACCAGTAACTTACCTAGCTAGGCAGGCAGCAGGCAGGCAGGAACCATGGCGACGCAGTGACAAACCGCCGCAGCGGCACGGCAAGGAAAGGCCACTACTTGTAGAGGCGCTTCCTTACTGGGCAGCCAAAATGGCTGCCCGGAACTGCGCATGCGTCAAACCTCCATTTGATGCATGCGCAGTTCTATTTTTTAGTGCGCATCCGTCAAATAGAAGTTTGACGTATGCACAGTTCCGGGCAGCCATTTTTGCTGCCCGGAAATATACTTCTGGAGGGGGCCTGGAGAGGCGACCAAACCGGTCGCCTAGGGGTCCCCCCCCCCCCCGGCAGCCCTCTGGTGATGGGCGATACCGGTTTGGGCGAACCAGTCTGAACGGGTAACAATCCATCACTAGTTAATTAACAATGGGGCCTAGAGTCAATTCTCAACATTGCAATCCTTCTGTGGCTTTCTTGCTATAAATACTTTATCGGTTCCTCCTTCAGGTGGTGCTCTGGGATTGTGTAGTTTGCTCAAGGCCACACATAGAGCAGGTGAGTAATGCCATCAGTCATAGTTACTCCAAGGGATCTTTTGTTGTTGTTTTTATTTATTTAACAAAGAATACAAAACATAAACATACCAAACATAAAACTGACAACAACAATAATAGAAAAGAAGAAGGTAATTATATAACCTAATATATGCAACCACTACCAATGGGTCCCTATATAATTTTAACCCTTATTATTATATACCTTTTCTTTTATATAATTGTCCCCTTTTTCCAAGAGGATGCATATTCTTGTTCTGGTCTTGCTCTTTTTGCTTTCAGTAGAACGTACTCAATACATTCTCCCCGAATCTCTTTAAAATCTTTTCTTTTTATTAATCCCTTCTTTAACTTTAATTCACATGTCAATCTATCATTTATTGCTATACAGTATTCCATAATTATTTATGAAAGGGATCTTTGCTTGTCCCTTTAAAAAAAAAACACTGTGGGGATATGAACTTTCAGCTTCTGCAGGCATACATCCAACCCACTAAGCTGTACAAGCTAATTGTGTGTGTGTCTAAATAAATCATACCGTCTTAATGTGCCTCAATTTTCTTTGTTTTTACGATGGATTAAGAGGTTGACCTCTTTTGGGAAATGGTTGCCATTGAGTTAAGAAATGTAAACTTTTTGAGATTACCCAAGGCTTTGCTCAAAATTGTGTATAGCAAAAGGGTCACAGTCTTGTTATGAAAGAGTAAAAGGATGCCGGCAATGTTCTGATTCATACTATTGTATAAATTTGGGTGTTCCATTCTATTTAGGATGCAGTTTTCATCTGTGTTTCCAAAAGGACAGATATGGGTAAAGAGTATGGAAATAGGCAACTATATAGTGAGATAGGGTCCTGGTCAAAAGGTAAAGTTTACACAGTACAGGAATTTTTTGATTACAGAGTAGGTAATCTTGGAGAGATACAACGAAGGTTGTCAGATAGATAGAGACGTACAGAATTCTGAACAGTGTGGAAGGTATGGATAAATATACTTTTGTCGATAGCGAAAGGCAGGGCCATCTGATAAAATTACTTGTGATTTTTGTCTAGGGGAAGCATAAATAAGTATTTCACGCAAGATTAAACACCTTAAAATTTCCCATGCTCCGTGAAATTTCATATAAGTGATTTGGGTCCATAATTGATAGCTGAATAGTCTGCTGGCCAAATAGTGGGGATAATACAGGTGATGGTTTTGTCATTTATGTATTTCACATGTTGCCTCCCTGTGTATTTTCACTATTGTCTCTAAGGGAAATGGAGGAAGAAATATACCTAATCATGTGCCATCAAGTCAATTCTGACTTACGGTGACCCTTTCCAGGCAGAGAATGCATAGAAGTGGTTGACCATTCCCTTCTTCTAGGGGCACCCTGGGACTGTAGCTTACCCATGGCAATGCAGCTTTGCTTTCCTCCCTGGACGGACAGTGTTTAACTGTATTCCCTACTTCTGGCTCCACAACCAGATATGTAACTTATTGAGCTATCCAGACAGCTATTATATACTGAGAAGGCACTAAATCCCAACCGTTCTCCCTTTTAAAAAAAACATATAATTAATTCTTTTCACAACTGTTGTCTGTCTTGGAGATGGAATAATTGAGTTCACTTGTTGCAGATGATTGTGGTGGCTCAGTGGTTAAGAAGTTCATCTTCTTAGCTGGAAGGTCAGCAAGTCGGCAGTTCAAGACCCGAGTACTGCACGATGCAATGGGAGCCTGTCTCTGTCCCAGCTTCAGCCAACCTAGCAGTTTGAAAGCAAGAAATTGCAAGTGCGGTAGATAAATAGAGACCTCTTCAGTGGGAAAGGATCTTGGGGACATGAAAGGAGCCTCATTTAGGCATGCCCTGAGTGAAGTTTCTCCAGCAAAAATCCTTTCAACCAAGAAAACGCCTTTGTGTGCTTCTGACATGATTTTAAAAACTGACCTTTAAATGTGCTGTTCATAACTAGTACAGTCAAGCCTCGCATAAAGAGCGTTTTGCTTAAAGAGTAACTCGCTTAAAGAGCAGAATTTTCTCTGAATGTTCACTTCGCTTAACAAATAAAACCAACTAAAAACTCACTTAACAAATAAATTGGGGTTCACAATCGCCCCCAACAAATGGTCATTTACGATGGTGTTTCACTTAAAGAGCAAACTTGCTTAAAGAGCAATCTTGTGGAACGCATTATGCTCTTTAAGCGAGGTACAACTGTATTATATCTGTTAAAGGATAGCTAACTACATTCTTCAGTGTGGATTTACAAGCAAAAATTGTATTTCTTCTTTGCATTGTCTACTGAGCTTTAAGGCTGCAGGCTATTTTAGCAGGGCAAAGCAAAGCATGGAAGTGTTACTGTTAGGACTATGCCACTAGGCGCATGCTAGTATATCGGGCAATCGGGCTTTGTCCCACCCCGTCCTCACCTCTGGTGCCCTGGGGCACCAATAGCAATGTATGAGGTTCCCCCCAGCCCAGCCTCCCAATAGGCACCCCCACCACTCCCTGTCCAGCACCTTCCCATGGTGCCCTGCACACCCCTGTATACCACCCATAATGTGTCTAGGCAGCATAACCTGTGGACATATTGCTTAGGGGATTCTGGTGGTTGTAGCCCAAAATTACATTTTCCATGCCATTGGTAAAAATAATAGAGAGCTTCCTCTTTCAACAATATGCTGCTCCTGCCCAACATCTGTGGCCTGAGGAGACTGTCTTCCTTTGCTTGCTCTTAGCAGTGGTGGCGAACCTTGGCACTCCATGTATTCTTGGACTTCAGTTACCAGAAGCTCAAGTCAGCACTCCTGCTGATTAAGGCTTCTGGGAATTGAAGTTCAAGAACACCTGGTGTGCCAAGGTTTGCCACCACTGATCTATGCTGGGTCTACTGTGGTCCGGTAGCATGCTGCTGTTGCTATGTGTGTCAAGCAGTTTCTGACTTTATAAATTAAAGATCCCTAAAATGTCCTGTTTGGAGTCCTGGTCAGGTCTTACATATTAAAAGCTGTCTTAGGATATTGTCCTTGTTTGGCTCTCTAAGGGGTGAATATTATGTACAGATCTATAGATTGTGGAACGGTACAGCTGAAAAAGAATCTCAGGGTTTACCAAGCCTATTTATTTGCTGAAGCAGGAAATGCTAAAGCATCCCTGACAGATGGCCATCAGACCTCAGTTTAAAAACCTCCAGTGAAGCTTTCTCATGTTAAAAAAATTGTTTTTACATGTAACAATTACATGGTATTACATAAAAGATTCAAATCAAACCTGAAGCATTCTAGAATGCTCCTTGTGGGATAGTCTGAGATTAACAATTTTCAGGTTGCTTAAGGACCGGAGAGGGGCTAAACCACATCTAACCCTTTCTCTTCAAACAGTGTAAGTCACCTTTGTCCATATGGACCTGATGAGCCACTTTACTATACAGTATGTGCAAATGAAACACTTCCCCTGCTCCTCTGTGGAGGGGCAGGAAAAGTGTAATTATTTCCCTTCCTCTTAGCTGTTGTAGTGCTGCACTGAGTTAAAGAGGATTTTAAAAAATCTCCCCCCACCCCTTATAATCTAAAACGAAACTACAGTTTCTTGATAAATGCTACATAGTACAATAAAGAGTTTTGTTTTTTACCTCTTTACCTTGGAAGTAACCTTGGATGGCTGCAAGGCTCTTATTTATGTCATCCATGGCATCCACAGGATTGGGGGGGAAAGGTAGAACTCCCTGTTTATGGTTCAGAAATAAGAACTCAGGGGCACTCTGACATCTATGATATGTAGACTGGAAACTAGAGCGACCCTGACAGTTATAATGAGTGGGCTAAATGCTCTTTCTGGACATGCATCTAATCCGTTCAAAGCATATTTTCATATACTGTATCATCACAGTTGGAAGCTGACTATATGATCAAGTTTGCATATCTAATAAAAATATATCAGGTTTAAAAAACCATTTAGCTACAACCCCCAAATTACTACAGATCATTTGTGTGATTTTATAAATTCTATAAACCAAATTCTTCTTTGCAGTTTTTTAGCAATGGGTTGTCTGTTGCCTGCTTACTGGGCCTGTCACAACTTTAGCAGAGCCTTTTCGAGGTAATCCAGGATGGCCTTCATGGCTACTGTCTTGTGATGCAAAGCCACGCCATACTTCGTCCAGTCCTTGCAATCCCTTAATTGAACCTTTTAGCACCTCTCATGACGTGGATGCGGGGCTGGACTTTTAGAGGAATTCTGTGAAATTCCATAGCCATTTTAGTATGTGATAAATTTGGGTTGGCTCTTGTTATTTGAAGTGCTCATAACAGGTTAATTCTGTGGATCAATTGTTTTGCTTAGTGTTTCAAATGTAACAATAGAATCAGTTTTTATTATGTAAGCATTGTTTATAAAGGGAACCTCCTTTAATGCAGTCTTTGGTGAAAACAAGTTTAATTAAAAATGTTTTGGTTTCACAGTATCATTTGTATACTGTAAGATGATCTTGGGTGTATTTCCTTATATAATTCGCTATTTCTTGACTATCTCATTCTGATGAAGAAAGATTTGCATCCAAGTGATTTTCAGTTGTGAAAATGAAGAAAGATTTGCATTCAAGCAATTTTTCAGCAGTGAAAATGACCTGCTTGTTATAACTCTGCTGTGATGTGAGTGCCAATGAACCATCTTGTATGAGATCCCTACAAGGCTCACATTTCATTCAGTTTGCTGTGAGAAAGCAAACCCAAGATGCTCAGTTGAGGTTTGTTCTGATACATGATAGTTTCTTCAAAATGTTGGATTTGGGAAATGAACTCATAGCAGCAAACTTCTATTGTGGGTGGTGTGACACAGATGAATACTCGCTTCCTGCCATCTGGCCAGGAAATTTGCTTCATGTTTGCTTTCAACAGCTGATTTGCCTGCGACTACGATCTAAGGTGGTAGATGGCTGGCCTAGTTGGCTAGGGTGCATTTACTGGGAAGGCATAAATCAGCAAAAACCTTGTTAAAAATAATATTGCAGATATTACAGTGTGAAAAGAGACACAACAATTTATTTGACCACAACCACCTGGTCTTTTGCTCGATGCAGTCTGTCTCTTCATTAATTTTGAAGCTTTGTGGTTTGTTCTGGTTTATGGACAACTTATATGGAAGGGAACAAGCTTCCATTTGAGTCTGTTTATTTCCCAATGAAATCAGCCTGTAACGAGCAATTACTTAGCTATTAACAGTGTTATATCTTAAGTGTTTCTGCTTGACAAGATCTAACCTACTTATTAGCCTAGCCCAGGGATCTGCAAACTTGGCTCTCCAGGTGTTCTTGGACTTCAGTTACCAGAAGCCCAAGTCAGTATGCCTGCTGATCAGGACTTCTGGGAATTGAAGTCCAAGAACATCTGGAGAGCTAAGTTTGCTGATCCCTTGCTAGCCCTGTGATGGCGAACTTTAGCACTCCAGGTGTTCTTGGACTTCAATTACTAGAAGCCCAAGTTAGCAGTCCTGCTGATCAGGGCTTCTGGAAATTGAAGTTCAAGAACAGCTGGAGTGCCAAGGTTCACCATCTCTGGCCTAGCCTCTGCAGACTTGTTCAGGTAGTGGAAGCAACTTTGCTCTTGGGTTATTGGGGTGCATTAAATAATTTTCACACACACACATATTCCCACTGATCTCGATTTGGTTGCTTTAACAACTTTGTTATTGAGGGCTAAAAAAAGCCAACAGTATTTTGGTTTTCTATTGTAATGTGGAGACTATTAGTTAGCTTTTTATCTAAAATTATTTTTAAAAATGCCTTTCTGCAGAATTTTCTATATCTGATGAAATGGACTCTATTTTTTTAAAAAACCATTCTGCACCTATCTGTAGATTCTGAAGTACAGTACTGGAGAAGTCTGTTAACTTTTTGTTGTGTTGCATGGCATTCAGGAAGGACTGTAATCTAGAATCTCTGTTCTTTGTTACATTCAACTTTCACACTTTTCATTGACTATTCAGCGACCATGCGGCTTCCTTTGCCATGTTCTAGTGCCATCTGTGGCCAGTGGGACGGATGCAGCCAGTGGCACAATTTAATGTGGCTCTCTACTGCCTTCACCACACCAGGAAGTGCCATGTGATGGAGGAAGGGCAAAATGGCTGTCCGGCCCCTGAAGCTGTCTGAGGGAGTATGACCCAGCCACCGGCTTTAAAAGGTTGAGATCTCCTGTTCTAGTGTTATAAAGATTGCCAGTGGTATTCACCTGCTCATATGTAGTCAACAGTTCATTGATTTTTGCACCTTATGCTAGATAAAATTATTTGGCTTTTATTTAAAGTGTTACAAGAATCTGTTTTTGCTGCAAAAGGCTAACTTGATCCGTGTGCAGATTTGTTAACTAGGTTTCTTATACAAATTCTAAATACTTTAGATTTGCTAAAAAAATGTTTGCAATAAACTGTGACCACGTGGTTCTCATTTGGTGTCCCATGACTGAAAGACAATGTGGGAAGCCTAATCCAAAAAAGATTCAAATACAGTTCAGTCAAACCTTGCATAAAGAGCACCTCGCTTAAAGAGCAACTCGCTTAAAGAGTAACTCGCTTAAAGAGTAACTCGCTTAAAGAGCTGAGGGTTGGAGTCCCTAAATGCAAGACCAACATGCTCGGGGGGGGGGGGCTGTTGGTGGACAACAACACATGGTATGAATGTGGAGAGATACAGAACCCAGCTCATTTACTGGTCTGCCGCGTGCTACCAGAGGCATGCACTGATGAGGACTTGGATTTGGGCAATGACAAAGCGAAGGAAAGTGGCTTCATTTTGGCAGTCTAGGGTTTGATTGGGACACGAAAGAAGTGTGGGAATGACTTGGTGGCATAGTGTTCCCCAACCTTTGGGTTTTGGACTTCAATTCCCAGAAGCCTAAGTCAATTTCCCAAAGCACTGATCAGCCAATATACTGACTTGGGCTTCTGGGAATTGAAGTCCAAAACCTAAAGGTTGGGGAACACTGGCATAGAGTGATTAGCAGCACCAGCCACAGGATATCCAGGCAGGAGTGCTCTCATCAGTACTGGCAAGCCCTGCCAGAGTCTGTGATCACTGGCAGTTGCCTAAAGATTCCACATGCTAATGTAGCTTTATCCATTTTTCAGCACATACATGGTACAGCTGCATAGTTTCTGCTCCTGATTAGCTGCAAGTCCAGGTTTTAGGTTCAGCTGATAGAGGAAACTATTGTTTGCCACAAAGCTGGAAGATCAGCCATCAAACTGCTGTGAGAAGGAAAGGAGACTACTCAAACACTAAAGGTGATACTAGTGTTTATCCATTTGTTGTTATCATTCAAATAGAGCTGGTTAGGATTCAGAGCTGTTATGTGTTCACTCTTTAATGTGCTGAACAAGCAAGCATATGCATGACCAGTGTGGCTCTTTGAAGGGTGCGTGAATCCACGGCTGGTGTGTCTCACTGCATTAAGTGTAGTTATCTTCAACAGGCCACACTCTTCTCCTGTGTATGCCCATGGTGGTGAACCTTTGCACTCCAGGTATTCTTGGACTGCAATTATCAGAAGCCCAAGTCAGCACTCCTGTTGATTAGGGCTTCTGGGAATTGAAGTTCCAGAACACCTTGAGTGCCAAGGTTTACCATCACTGATCTATGCTGTGTCTACTGTGGTCCAGTAGCATGCTGCTGTTGCTATGTGTGTCAAGCAGTTTCTGACCTTATAAATTAAGGATCCCTAAAAGGTCCTATTTGTAGTCCTGGAGTTCCTGGTCAGGTCTTGCAAATTAAAAGCTGTGGCTTTCTTTGTTGAATCAGAATGAACAACATGAATGATGTATCTGATGTCACTCCAGTAGTGAAGCCTGTTTTGTGATTGTGTAGGAAACAGCGTTCCGTTCGCTCCGGTGTTGACGCATGCCTGCCACATGTCCACAGAAACTTCTGCAGATGCATATAGCGCTGGCTCTTTGGCTATAAACAGAGATGAGCACTGAACCCTACAGTCCGATACAACTGGCTTTCGAGCAAGGGTGACCTAGGAAACAAGCTGATCTGTCTGAAACTGGCATCATCTTAGTGGTTTTGCAGTGGCAAGAATACTCGGGCAACTCCTTGGAAAATAAAACAAAATGAACTTGCTAATCTAATGGTGAAAATGAAGATGTTTTTCACATGTAAAAAGGAAAGTGGCTGGAATGATTTGTCTGCTTATTTGTGTTCGGAAATTTGTTTTTGCAGGATCAAGTGGAACATGAATTCCAAAGAAACAGTGTTGATGAAGAGGTCAGGATATACTTGGCAGGCTACTTTTATGCTTTTGAAAGGGTTCTTTTCATCTCCTGGGCGCAGCTTACAGGACGCTGTTTGCTGTGTGTGCAGGCGGGTAATCTTATGTGGTAAGGAAAATGTTTGCCAGAAGATTATTGGAGGAAAGATGAAGAGAGGAGAAGGGACCGCACTTCCTCTGTCCTGTTGGTTCTTTTTATGGTATTTTGATGACCATCTAGCAGCCTGTGGCTTCCTACACTGAGTTGCAAGTGAGTCCATGAGGCCTTTTACTGGAGTAGGGATATGCTTGCATGCTTGTGTAAAGTGGGGCACTGCACTGTAACTTTTAAAAATATGGTAGGATAGTAATGAGTTTAGTTATTGTTTTAAGAGAAACCTAATCTCTTTGTGTGTTATGTATTCTACTGTGTAGTTCAGACTCCCCAGAGCTGAGGGAATAGTTTGTAACTGTGTCATTTCATGATGAGAAACTGCATTGTGTTAAAAGCACGTGGGTCAAATGATGGCATCAATTTCCTGTGGCTTGCATGGAAGTGACATCTGGCACAGGAAAACCCACAAGCAAGTATGAACAAAGTTTGTGCTGTGTTTCCTACTTTCAGATGCATATAATTGTTTCCTTCCACTTCTGTTTTTCAGGTTGTGACTATGAGTTTCTTATGTGGCCAAAACCATACCACTCATATACAGGAAGGAGGTCTTATCAAAGTTAGGAGGAATGGAAAATTGATACACATGAAAGTTGCCCTTGGATTTCCACTACCTTTGTTAGTTCATTTGATTATTGCTAGCCCTGGCCAAAACCATTTTGTTTTATATTTTCTGCTTAGAAAGGTGTATAATTTTGTTAGTTTTATATTTATTGCCAGTTTAAATGTTCTAGATCAGTGTTTCCCAACCTTTGGTTTTTGGACTTCAGTTCCCAAAAGCCTAAGTCCAGGGGTTCCCAACCTTTTCGCGCAGTGGGCCGGGCCATGCCCCCCAGACATCTGAGTGGGCCAGTCACATGGTTCCTTTCACTGTAAACGCTGCCATAAAATGTGTCCGCTGCTGTTGTAAATGCATCTGTCACAGCTGTGGGTACACCCACAGCAACATTTACGGCAGGCAAGGGCATTTTTATGCAGTCATGGGTGCTTTTTATGGCTGTTGTAAACATGACTGCTTCCAGTAGCGGTGAGGGAGGTAACGGGACACATGAAATGGTGCTGTGGGCCGGGGCTGGCCCATGGGCCATAGGTTGGCCACCCTTGCCTAAGTCAATTCCCCAAAATACTGATCAGCCAATGGACTGACTTAGGTTTATGGTAATTGAAGCACACCCCCCCCCCCCCCCGGAGAGCCAGAATGGAAATAAGAGAGGCGGCACGATAAGAGCCATGCTGACTAGGGCTAGGAGAACTAGGGTTCGAATCTCCTACTCAGGAATGAAACTCATTCACTGGTTCTGAACTAGCCACTTTCTTTTAGACCAACCTACATCAGAGTAGATGCAGACAGCACTGGATCTTTGGCTGTAAACAGAGATGAGCACTGAACCCTAGAGTCAGATACGACTGGCTTTTGAGCATGGGCGACCTTACATCACAGCATAGTTTTGAGGAGTGAGTTGGGGGCATGTATGAAGCATGTATGATTTTCCAGGGGCAACAGGTGGAAGGGAAGGAGGAAAATGCAATAAACACACTACAGTAATACCTTGGATAACGCTAAGACTTGGTTCCACAAGTCTTGGTGTTATCTGATTTTTAGTGTTATCCGATGCATGTTCAAATCCTATGGGATGGATCGGATAACATTAAAGCTCCATAGAGATACATTGTAACTGCACAGGCTTTAGCGGTTGTTATCCGATCCATCCCATAGGACCTTAATGTTATTCGATCCAATTCTCCTCCCCAGATTACTTAACATGCGATTTTAGCGTTATCTGAGGTAAACGTTATCCGAGGTATTACTGTACTTTGGATAACGCTAAGACTTGGTTCTACAAGTCTTGGTGTTATCCGATTTTTAGTGTTATCCGATGCATGTTAAAATCCTATGGGATGGATCGGATAACGCTAAAGCTCCATAGAGATACATTGTAACCGCACAGGCTTTAGCAGTTGTTATCCAATCCATCCCATAGGACCTTAATGTTATTCGATCCAGTTCTCCTCCCCAGATTACTTAACGTTATGTGATTTTAGCGTTATCCGAGGTATTACTGTATTTGTAACGGATGGGACTATAAACAAGGCCCTGTGTTTGCCTGTCCTAGGATTTTTCTATACATAGAAACAAAGGCTGAAACCCCACAGCCTGTTGTGACTAGAGAAGGCTCATTGAATCACAGAAGATTTGGTGAGTTAACTCTTCCATATATTCCATTGATTCAATTTCCCTGTTCTAGTTGTGACTTAGTTTTGGGTTTCAGCCAAAATGTTGCTGTTTGCAGGGTCCCTGCTTGTTATTTCAGCCAACAGACCAGCCTTGCCCTCTTCCATGGTACTCCTATTCCATTTCCCCCCTTCTTCTCCATCCTCCCACCTAGCAGTCAGCCTGCTGTGGCCACAAAGCACACTCAGTCCTCACTGGGCTGTTTTTTGGGACAACCCCCCATTTAGATTTTCTCCCCTACATTGCTTGTTGCACTTTTGTAGATTTTTGTCAACTTGGGGGCCTGTTGAACTGAATTTAGCTCACTCAGAGGTGGTTGATTACAGGAGGGGAGCTTTTGTTAAAAAGGGAAGGTCTGGTCCTAGGCCCAGCGATCAGAGGAAAAGGAAACTACTGTAGAAGATGGGACTGGGAGGTGAGAAAGGAAAATGAAAGTGACAGAGACCAGGTTTCAGTAGCCAACCACCCTTTGGTAATGATCAGTCTCTTTGCATGGAAAGTGCCCCAGAATACTTGCCTGGCTAGTGTGTTGCAACCTTGGTTTTCTAACTGGTTTTTCAGCATTGCAGCAAGCCTGCGAGTAGAGTGCCACCGTTCAAGTGACTTTCTTTCTGGTAAACCAGACATTGTCTTGGAAACTTAATTGACAGGAAGCTGACTCGGTACAGACATGTCATTGTTTAAGCTCCGTATCCTGGGAGCGTGGGGGTGGGAGGGAGGGAGGACGGACAGGCACTTCAGCATCATAGGCTCCACATTCCATCCAGAGCACTGTTTGATTATTTGATGAAAATGTGAAGAGCTATCTGGCCATCAGATTGTTATTTAACTCAACAGCTGCAGCTTGTGGGAGATTTCCTGGGAGAAGCGGGGACCAGTGCAAGAGAGCAGGATGACATTTCTGGGATGGGCTTGCTCATAGTTTGTAATGTCAACAACATATTTCCTTCGTGGAAGAATACTTATAAAAATAGGAATAGGGATGTATAGTATGGATCAAGAGGCAGTGATTGCATCTTGTAATATTCATTTATTTATAACATGTTTCCTCTACCAGTTTTTGTGAAGAGGAAGAGGTTTTGTCAGAATTAACCTTGTCTGCCCATAATATTCTACCTTCCTGCTGCTTATGTATTTTATAATTTTTTTTGTATTTATTCGTTGATCTTTGTATTTCACTCAGGATCAGTCCAAGAATTCTTAGCACCTGTTGTTCAATCCATATTTCAGATTCTTCCATTTTTTAAATACTTGAGTATAAGTCTAGTTTTTTAGCCCCCAAAATGAGATCCAAAATGTGGACTCGATTTATACTTGGGTCAACGATTCTGAGGGTCCCAAAACCGCGGTGGTGCAAATTCAAATATACAGTTTTTTTTAAAAAAAGCACTAACACTACCGTAAAAACTCAAAAACATACCCACAAAAATGTCTAAATTAATTAATTTTACCATATTGTCATGTATTTTAATGATTAAAACTCACTAGCATTTGCTGCATTTTCCACCCCCAACTTATACTTGGGTCAATCTATTTCCCTAGTTTTAGGGGTCCAAATTAGGTACCTCGACTTATATTCAGGACGATTTATATTTGCGTATATACAGTAGTTTTAAATGTTAAAAAGCTTGTAATATCATGCCAAACAGTAGAACTGGGAATGCATAGTGTCATATCTTCATTAGCCTTCTAAAAACACTAACTAAGCATCTGGGTCACCCTCTGTTCCCCTCCTGGTAATTCTGGAGCTGACTTCTAACTCAAAAACTGTAAAACCCGCCTGACAAGACGATATTGTGTATGTTGTTTGTTAGGAGGCTAGAGTGTGGGAGATTGTCTTGATTTGCCCTTGCCAACTGCTTTGCAGTCTTTCTGCATCTGTAAACAACATGTACTAATGGAAACTTCCCAAGAGATGACCTTCCCCCCACCAGCTTTGCAACAGCTGTTGGACGCCCACAGCTGAGTCCCCAGCAAACTTTTGCATCTGCCTTCTTACTTTCCAGAAAAGTGGGTGTTGTCTGGCATTCCCCTTTCAGTGTTTTAGTTTCTGCTTGATATCACTGGTTTGTGTGAAATTCAGTGAACCTTATAAGCCAATGACACAGGGTTGTGACATGAACACACAAGTCTTAGGACTTAAGTACTTTCCAGTTTCCTCCTGTTTAGCACAAATGGGACCAATAGTTTCAATGAATGCATTTATCCAGCAGTTTGGTCTTTGGGGACAATGATCTACAAAGGGATGTAGCCCATGGCACCATTTCATTTTGCCACCTCCACCACACCAGGAAGTGCCATGTGGTGGAGAAAGGGCAAAATGGCCATCTGGCCTCTGAGGGAGCATGACCCGGCCCCCAGCTTTAAAAGGTTGAGAACTGATCTACAGTGTAAGGCAGTCCACCAAACAATGGGTTTTAAGGTGAAATGAGGTGGATTGAATATATTTTTGTGAAATGACGCTGATGAGGGGAAGCAAAAGAAACTGCTGGTGCTTAATAATATTTTGTTTGTTGTATGTTATTGTTGTTTGTTTAATTGTTTGTATACTGCCCAGAGTGGGAAATATCCCAGATGGGAGGTATAAAATGGAATGAATGAATGAATAAGAGATGTGATCAATTTATCATTCATAATTGTACTGACATGCTTTTTGTATACATACCGTAATTCCCAGTTATGGCTGCTGCCAAACTGCAGATATGGAATGTAAAGACAATAAACAAACCCCACCACCACTTTATAATTTGATATGATGTAGCATTTTAAGACTGCTTGGAAAACAGAAGATGAAATCTACATTGTTAGATGTTCAGTTTTAAAGGCTTAAATATAAAAAGTCATTTTTCCATATATTTTTTAATATAAAAATAACTTATTAAAATTATGTTACATATCAGATTTGTGGGAAACATTTCCTTTGGCTCTGTTAGAAAGGGAGGGCAGTGTGTGACTGTCCTTATGGTGATTTTAAGCTCCCATCTTCCCTAGGCAAGACACTCAGAGATCGTGGCACCTGCAGTCAAAGAGCATCTTGAGGGCCACACATTCTTGTTCTGCCATATCTAAATCTGACTATTGGCAATCCTCATAGTAATCAGCCATGAAGACTGTCCTGAGAATATAATGCAGTGGCCTTTCATCTGCATTCCACATCGCAGCATGACACCCGTACCACTGATCCAGTTATGCAAGTCACTTTCTGGTCCTGAGCCCTTCTGGCACACAAAGTCCTCATCGGTCCCAGGCCATTATTGATGAAACTGCTGCCCTCCATCAAGATGGATTCAAGTGGTATTTAATCCACTTGTGGACCATCACATTTCCCTTTGGCACACAAGACATTAGTCTTCAGGGTTGTCAGGTTAGTTAACCACTGCCTGACACTCAGCATTGAGTTGTTGGCAGTACGGTTTACTCCAGGGGTGGCCAACATTTTCCCGCCACAGGCTGGACATGCCCCCAACACACAGCTGTGCAGGCCGGAGGCGTGGTTCCTCCCTCTGCTTCCGGCTTTCACTGTGGCAGCGGACGCAACCGCAATTCACTATCCCTGTTAATCTGCATATTAAAAAGTCTAAGCTAATGGTGTTGTGATCCTGGACCTTTTTGGTCCCATAGATTGCAACATACTTGCATGCAAGAAATGGAATTGCAGCAAAACAATAGGCTAACCTTGTTTTTTAAACTGAGCTTGGTTGGTTGTCCGTGGGACATACTATAGCTATGGATTTCCTG
The DNA here is from genome assembly GCA_030440675.1 of Furcifer pardalis. Lineage (NCBI taxonomy): Eukaryota > Metazoa > Chordata > Lepidosauria > Squamata > Chamaeleonidae > Furcifer > Furcifer pardalis. The sequence goes on along the minus strand of CP126893.1, from coordinate 55,158,828 downwards.
CACTGGGAGGTATGGATTGAACTTGACAAGCCTCGATCCCTTCCATCTCTACAATTCTGTGGTCACAGCTCTCTGGATCCATGTGTTTTCTACCGGTGATTCTGGCAGGCTCTGAAAGAAGATACTTTTATCCTGACTTTGAGCAGGGTGAGGAGGTTGCCTTTGGCAGTAGCGTTAGGATGTAATGAATGGCAGCAGCTTGTTGGTTGCTATAGCTTTCCAACTTGCAGGGAGAAAAGTTTTGTAGATTTTTCTGTTGCACACAATTTGACCAGCGTTATGTACCAAGGGTCGCCTGAAAACATCAGAAACCCAAAGTTTGGAAATCACTAGGCTACTGGCATGGTTTTTTCTTGTTTCTGAGGCCTTGGGATTGCAGCTGGCCAACATAGGTTGTCTTTTAGGGTGAATTGCCATCTGAAACGTCCATGTAAAATAGGGTGATGGCTTTGTAGCCCTCTCCCGTGGAAGGGCCAGGGCTAGATAACCCTGAGCCTTTCTGGGTTTGGACTATTCTGGGCCTAGTGCAGTGTTTCTCAAACTTTGATTATTATTTTTTTGGACTTCAATTCTCAGAAGCATAAATCAATTCCCCAAAGCATTGCTCAGCCAATGTACTGACTGAGGCTTCTGGGAATTGAAGTCCACTTGTATTCTGTGGAACATAGTTTGGGAACCCCTGGGCCCTAGAGAGTGAACAAGACTAAAATGCTAGCTATGCTCAAGTTGTAAATCTGCTATTTCAGAGTACTGTATTGATTTCCCCCCAGACATCTAGCAAGAAGAGGAAAGAACCTGTGTTGTATGAGAGAGATGTAATTGTCAAACCATAAACAATGGCAGATGGCCCAGAAGCAACTGTGACACTGGATGCTTTCAAAGGGTTAGGTTTCAGCTGCTGTGCCTGTGGAGTTCAGGTGCAGCATAAAGGCAAAGGTACAATCAGGGCTGCTTTTGCTACTGTGAGGTTTGCCTGCATGTCTTGCTACTTGCTTCTCAAATCCTTCTTCCTGTTATTGCCATCTCCCTCTTTGGTGTAGTGGAAAGTTTGTGCTTTCTGTGGAGGAGGCAAAAATGTCCAGGCAAAAAGTAGCTTGATGGGGTCAATTTTGCCCATTAAGCTGTTTGCTGTGACTTTATGAAAGGATGGTTTCAAGGAGGAATTGAATAGTTACCTGCAGTGGTCATGAGATGGCTGAACCTGTTATTGCATCACTGCTTGGGAATGTGAGGCAATTGCCGAATAAGCAGTGAGATAAAATGTGTTTAAGTAGTTACTTAATTGCTACATTTATGCATAATTTCACAAATGTAATCTGTGCAAATTGATCTTGAGTAACTAAGGCTGGAAACAGAACTTGATTATGAGGGAGTGGCCAAAGTCTTATTGTTTATGTACTGTAAATGGTGTAACTCGTTGCTGGAAGCTATGAAATCAGTGTAGACATTGTCCATTGTATGTCAAGTCATGCAGTTTAGCTGGCCAGCATATAAATGTTGATACTGAGATTGTAATTTACAGCAATTCACTGTCAAAAGTTAAACTAGCTGGCATAAAATTTTGGCCAATACAATGGTGCTTATATTTAAGTAAACACATTTAAATAAACCTTCAGAGGACTGTGTTGTTATATGATGATTACATTTCTTCCTTATACAGTAATACCTCGGATAACGCTAAGACTTGGTTCCACAAGTCTTGGTGTTATCCGATTTTTAGTGTTATCCGATGCATGTTAAAATCCTATGGGATGGATCGGATAACGTTAAAGCTCCATAGAGATACATTGTAACAGCACAGGCTTTAGCGGTTGTTATCCGATACATCCCATAGGACCTTAACGTTATTCGATCCAATTCTCCTCCCCAGATTACTTAACGTTATGCGATTTTAGCGTTATCAGAGGTAAACGTTATCCGAGGTATTACTGTACAGCAAAACCTTGATTAACAAATGGCTCGGTTAACATAAAAATCACATAACAAAAGGAAATCCATAGAAAATAGTGGCTCAGTTTATGGAATTTTTTTTGGAACAGATTAATTGGTTTTCAATGCATTCCTTTGGGAAACTGTAAATGTGTTCTGTGCATGTGTGGGACGCATTTTACTCCCGCTTCCAGGTAGGAGGAACCATGTGACTGTCCCGATCAGCTGTCCAGGAGGTGTGGTCAGGCCCACAACCTGAAAACATTGAGAAACATTGTTCTAAATACATTGTGTTTTGATTGAAATCACCACTTGAGAGCCACGTGTCACTTGATGCGAATCATAATGTGGATACAGTCAAACATTGCATAAAGAGCGCCTCGCATAAAGAGTAACTCACTTAAAGCGCAGAATTTTCTCGATTGTTCGCTTCGCTTAACAAATAAAACCAACCAAAAACTTGCTTAACAAATAAATCAGGGTTCACAATTCCCCACACACACACACACACACAATTGGTCACTTACAATGGTGTTTCGCTTAAAGAGCAAACTCGCTTAAAGAGCAATCCTTTGGAACGCATTATGCTCTTTAAGCGAGGCACAACTGTACACAGCTATCTGGAAGAATCCTGTCCAATCAGAGGCAGAATTTGACTACCTTGTTCATAGTATTGTGGATTATCTCAGATTATCCCTGTTATTCGTGGGTTGGCTTGAATACGACCTTATTTTATTAGTTTAAGTATTGTCATGCGCTGCCTGTAAATCTTAGCTAACTATTGTTCTGTGGTCATAAATCTGAGCAGGGGGAAGTGGCTTAGACAAAGTTATGATGTTTTGAATGAAAAGATGATTTTACAAGTTGGGTGCTTTCAGATATGTTTTCACTGTATCCATCCTTTTCTTGTAATTAAACATTCATAAAATGTGAGGGCTGGGAGGGGAGAATTAAGTTGGTTCTTCATAACCACAGGAGAAAGTACACTGAGCAATCTTGAATGGCAAAAGTAAAATTTTGGAAGTGGAGAAAATTAGCAAAACAGTTTGGTGGTTCTGTTCATTTCTCCAGAATTGCTATGGAGGATCAGAGGGTTTAAGAAGGCTGTCTGTAGTTAACATGGGTTTAAAGCAGTGTTTCCCGATGTGGGGCCTGTGGGACTTCAGTTCCCAGAAGCCTAAGTCAGTACATTGACTAATCAGTGCTTTGGGAAATTGACTTAGGCTTCTGGGAATTGAAGTCCAAAAAACAAAGATGGGGAAACACTGGTTTAAAGGAAATTAGGCAGAAGCTGTCTCCTGTCAGCATTGGCCTTAACTTGAACTGTGGCGTGCTGTGGCAAGTAAGAAAACAAAAGTGTTCTGTGATGCTTTATTTTGTGCTGCCACCGCCTTCCTAGTCAGTCAAGAGCCCCAGGTTTTAAGAATTGTAGATCTTTTGGCAGTAAGAAAGATACTGCTCTCAGCATGAGCTAGAGCTGCAGGCACTGACAAGCCTTAACCTCAGTGACTCCTCTAAAAGCTGCCATCAGGAGAAATTGGGAGGGAGGGGTGGCAAGGCCATGCCTTCTGTTTGGCAGAGTGATGCAGCAGTAGTTGTAGCCGCACAGACATTCTTCTGAGCTGCCTGGCCTTCAGTGTCTGACTGTAAGCCGGTTTAATGTTGGGGCGAGGGTGGATGAAGAATGGAATGGGCACTGTCTTCTGGAATGCACCACTAATCTTACTGGAGGGGTTTTTCCACCGAGAGAGCGCCACAGGCAGAACTATTTCTCATTCTATGAATTAGCGTGATGATATAAATAAAAAGAAGTGCAAATTAAAGGAGAGCAAAGAGGAACTACTGCATACGGATAGTGATTTCACCCATTGCATCCTGGGAACTTTTCTAAAGGATATAGCCCAGGGGTTCTCAACCTTTAGCCCGTGGGCCGGGGCCGGTCTGCTGCACCATTTCATGTGGCCTGCTTCGAAGCGCCACTGGAAGCCGATGGGTTTATGACGGCCGCAGACATGTGTTGCAGCAGCATTTACACAGGGGAACCACCAGTCCATCCTGGTCAGCTGTCTGAGAGGGCGTGGTCAGGCCCATGGTTTCAAAAGGTTGAGAACGCCTAATAGAATCTCTTTCTGGGATAGTCACAGGAGGGAAGACAATTACAGTCAAACCTCGCATAAAGAGCGCCTCGCTTAAAGAGTAACTCGCTTAAAGAGCAGAATTTTCTCTGAATTTTTGCTTCGCTTAACAAATAAAACCAACCAAAAACTCACTTAACAAATAAATTGGGGTTTGCAATCCCCCCACAATTGGTCACTTACAATGGTGTTTCGCTTAAAGAGCAAAGTCGCTTAAAGAGCAATACTGTTGAACACATTATGCTCTTTAAGCGAGGTATAACTGTACTACATTTTCAGTTTTAGGTTTCTGTAAGGAGCTTTGCCCATAGCTGGGGAAAACTGTGGGAGTTATAACCCAAAGCATTGGAGATGTTTGCTGTAGAGCAGGAATTCTAATCCTACAGCCCATGGGTTGAATGCAACCCTCAGCACCATTTCATGTGGTCCCCCATTGCCTCCACCACACCCAGAAGTGCCATGTGGTGGAGGAAGGGCAAAATGGCGTCCGGCCCCAAAACTGTCTGGGAGAGCTTGACCCAGCCCCCGGTTTAAAAAGGTTGAGGACTCCTGCTGTAGAGCAAGTATGTAATGCTCCTTTGCAGTTAATACTTACCAAACTTAACCTCCCTGAGAAAACATTAATAAATAAAATCAATGTTTCTTATCAGTAACGAACCTGTATGCTATTTTTGTCATTGAATGGAATCTTCATTCCAAATTTTTCCAATCCTCATTGAGGTTAATTTTGGAGTAGATTGGATGCTTACCTTAAATCTAGTGGATATTATCATCCTTTCCCTCTCCTAACTCAGATATCAGTGTGGATTTGCAGTATGAATGCTCTTGAGCACAAGCATCAGAAAACGATCCAGAGCCAGATCCTGTTTGTCCAGCATTCTGCTTCCTCGACGGGCATGGCAGAGCATAAAAGCCAATACCCACTTGCCTCCATCTTATATCTGGTATTCAGACGAATAGTATTCTTTGAAATGAAGGTTTCTAGATTTCTGTTGTGATCAAGAATCACAGAGAGACATTTCTCTTCCAGTATTAAAGACATCTAATTGTCTCCTGAATCTGTAGCCAGTCAGTTTCATCAAAATGAGAGAGAATCTGCCAGTCTTTTGTGAAACACCACTTCTGTTTGCTTCTCTAAGATTCTCTGCTTCCTTTGAAGTTGAAGATTCCTTGGCACAGAATAGTAGGGAAAGCATGAACTATTTTGGCAGGGCTGAATAGCTTGTGAGTTGGGTATCTGGCTGCAGAGCCAGAGATTGGAAGTTCAGTTCCCCACTGTGCATCCTAGTAGAAGAGCCAAGCTGTGTGGCCTTGGGCAGGTTGCATAAAGTCCTCCCCAGGGTGCCTCTAGAATAGGGATTCTCAATCTGCGGCCCGTGGGCTGGATGCGGCCCATGGTACCATTTCATGAGCCCTCACCCCCTCTGCCTCCACCACACCCAGAAGTGCCATGTGGTTGAGGAAGGGCAAAATGCCCATCCAGGCCCCTGAAGCTATCTGAGGGAGTGTGATCCGGCCCCCGGCTTAAAAAGGTTGTGAACTCCTGCTCTAGAAGAGGGGAATGGTAAATTACGTCTGAATACTTTACCTAGAAAATCCTGGAAAAGTTGACCGTAAGACAGAATTGCCTTGATTGCACATCATCATCATCATCATCATCCTACCTTGTCAGGACTGCATATAACATTAGATAGATCTTGCATACCTTTGCTCTGCTTTGAGTGCCAGATTTTCTTTCCTCTGAACTATGCATTTCACTTAAGACATGGAGAGGAGGAACAAAAAGTTCCTAGTTTGTACGGGGGGGGGGGGGGAGGCAGAAAACTTTGAAAATGTTTGGTAACAGGCAGTATAAGAATGCAATAAATAAATAAATAAATAAATTTGCCATGCAGCTTAATAAAAGTTGGTTTTCTAGATATGGATTTCCATGGTCTGAGTCAGAACTTCTACACAAGGACAGATGATATTTGTATCATGATCAGGAAATTTCTGTCAGCTCCAAAATCAATTTCAGAGAGTTTTTTTTTGCAGGATAGAGCATCTCCCAAAGGAAAATGGGAGGAACCTAAAGTGCCAGCATATTTTGTCTTAAAACTATCAACCTCCGTTCCTGGACTATATACTGATAAAAGGATAAAGGTGGTAAACCAGTACCAGGACAACTTAGTTTTTGGGAAGATACGAGTTAAAAGGGAAATCGCAATCTCAATGGCTTTGTAAATAACACTGGGGTGATTTTATTTTTATTTTTTATTATATAATGTTAGGATGGTACTTAAGTGGAAATGTTTATAGTATTAGAAGGTTAGGAATAAAATATATAGTTGTTGTTTTTCTTAAATATATAGTTAAATATATAAGTGGTTACAAACTATAAGAATAAAGAATATATACGTAATAGTAAACAAGATACAAGAAAAAAGGTTATACTTTATTGTTTTCTCCCCTTTTTAAATATGTTTAGTATTTAGTGATTATTTTCGTTTATGTTTCTCTATTCTTTTTTCTGTTAATTGTATTAAAAAATAATTTAAAAATCCTAAAAAAACCCAACTATCAGCCACCAGTAACTAATGCTTAGGAGAGGGATTTCAACTTTCGAGAGTGAGAAGGACATTCTCCTACTAGGGAAGGATGCATGACTGGAACACTACATTGTGCTCCCCAGGATCAGCTCCAGAGTCCAAGATTCCTTGAACCTGGGCAAACACATTACAAATTCTGACCCCAGTGTAAATCAGATGGTATCAGATTAAACCAACAGGTGCCTTACTGAGTGTGCAGAATCGTGGATTTTCCCTATGTGCCAGTATACCTGATACAAAAGTTTAACTTTTAAAAAAAAATCTGAATACTTTATGGAAATGTCAATCATTTACATTTAGCTCAGCAAATAATACAGCAAGCGGCAATCCTAAGTGATTCTCGTGCTAATAGGATGCATCAGTTCTTACTGCATCAGCAGCCTTTCTGGAAAACTGCCATCCCTAACTCATTCTGGAGGCTCTTGTGTGCTAAGAATGAACACCCTCTCGCTTCTGTTTTATGCATTTCCTAATTTGTATGACTAAGGAACTGCTGCTTTTTGGCTTTTAAAAACCGCTTATTAAGCAACAGGCCTTTTCCATTCACATCATGAAGCCACTCTAGGACGATGCCTGGTAGAGCTGGGACTTTAATGGCTTGGGTAGGTATTCTCTCTCAATTCAACACACTTGATTTCGTGTCTTATGATGTCAATGATGGCCTTATTCTCGACCCTTTGTCATGTGGGTTAGGATGAGACATAAAAAGAGAGATGCATTGCTAAGATCTCGGTAACAACACCCCACCCCACCCCAATGACAGAGAGACAGGCTACATAGTAAGAATGTCAATCAAAAAACAGTTGTCTGAATATTTAACTTCTTTATACTGAGTTCCTCTTTGCTTGACCATCATTAACACAGAGAGAGAATTGCCTATGTCACAGCTAAGATTCAGAAGAGAAGTTGCTTTACGTCAACTATTCCTCAAGTCAAGAGGAACCTCCCTTTTCCTGGTGAGCATGACATGGAGCCCAGTTACAAAGGGCTCACTGTCATGTAGCATTTCTGTCTCCTGGGGAACTCTCTGCCACAGACACTTGACTGGAGTGGGTCATGGTTGTAGATTAGGTAGAAGGACCTTTTCTGGTACTTTGTATACTATGTTTGTGTCATGTGTTTCCAGTTCCACTAGAAAATCCTGAGATATTCAAAGCAGCCATCTCAACAATGAGAAGATTGTTCCTGATCATTCCAGAGTGCAGGACATGTAATAACAGCCTCAAATTACAGGAAGTCAGATATAGCTTGAGTACAGTATCAGGAAAAACATTAAATGTTAGAGCAGTACAACTATGGAACCAACTGCCTTACCTTTTTTTTTTTTTTTAAATGTGGGCTGTGTGGGCAATTGACTTGAGCTCAGGGTCTTGCTGGCAAACAGCCACTAAACAGCACTGCTCTGGACCTGTCAAGAAGGAAGAGTTGGGAAGACAGAGATACATTGCTGAGGAGCTGTGAGTGACCTGGCTACACACACCCTGGAGCAGAGCTCTGTGCGACACATACATGCCATGGCAACCCAACAGCAACTATAGCTCCCAATAACAGAGGGCTGTGGCTGCTAATTATCATTATATGTGCTTGTGGCACTCCCCGCGGCCACAGCTAGGGCTGGATTTTTCAATGCAGGGCCCAGATACGGCCAGGGGGCATGGTTTGAGGACCCCTGGGAAACACTATAGTAAAGGTAATGGTTCCCCTTTCTTGAAAGCCACTCATATCTGACTCAAGGGTTCAGTGCTCATCTCTGTTTATAGCTTCTGCAGATGTTTCCGTGGTCATGTGGCAGGCATGACTAGACACTGGAGTGCATGGAATGCTGTTTACCTTCTCACCAAAGTTGTCCCTATTTGTCTACTTGCAATTTCTTGCTTTTGAACTGCTAGGTTGGCAGGAGCTGGGACAGAGATGGAAGCTCACTCTGTCATTTAGCATTTGGGTTTTGAACTGCTGACCTGTCGACCTTCCAGTCATCAAGTTCAGTGTCTTAACCACTAAGCCACCACAGTCAGGCAACACTATACTGAGCCTCTTAAACTTGACATAATTTGGGACTTTAGTCAGTTGCTTTGTGGGAGCCTAAGGCTGTGTGAGAAAGATGACACAAAGAACTGGCTGCAGTTGTGTTACTGGTCCAAAAAAATGTGTACATACATAGTTTAGGGAGGAGGAGGAAGTATACAAAATGAGAGTTTGTATTGTTCGTACTGACATTACTACTGTTTAGTTTAACCGCACTGAAACTTTGATCTCTAGAGAGAAGGGCAGGGGAAGCTGGTTAGCTGTTCTTAAAAGCCTGCTTTGACAACCCAGCCTCTCAGTCACTTGGTATTGCCCAGATAGCCTGTTATCATTGGGTACAGATACTTGGTGATGAGGTGTGAGTGTCTGAGAGGCCTTCAAGAGAAAAAAGGGATGAGGGAGAAAGTGGTGTTTTTTTTGTTTTGTTTTGTTTTTTGGGGGGTGGCAAGGTCATGAAAATTGTATTGCACGGCAGCAAAGAAGACCTCACTTCCTTATATCCCTTTTGCTCAAGTGGCCTGGGTGGGTGACATTTTTTTAAAAAAAATCTGTTTTTCCGGCTGCTGGCTGTATTTAACTGTGTTTTGCAATGACTTAGGTTAGAGAGGGAGAGCAAAAAGTATAACCTCCTTCCTGCTTTTCTTCTTAGTATCATAGCCTCTCTCTCTCCTTTTTTATTATTATGTGTCATTCTTCAACATGTAGAACAGCAGTACAGTACTGGAAAGTTTCCTCTCAACTTCCCTCTCAACTGTGTTTTCAAACTGAAATTTGCCATGAGTAAACAGGAAGAGTTTCCCTCTTGTTCCAGGTACACCAGTTAATATTTGATGGTGTAAGAAGAGGTTTATCGTCAGATTTCTTCAATAATCAGTCCTTATCATGGTAATCCTGTTGAACTCTTTTGAGACCGAGGGGAAGGCAGGTTATAAACAAAATGTTTGCTAAATAATAATACTGTACTTTGACTGCAGTTACATGCACTTACCTGAGTGGGTGAGCCATGGAAAGTGTTGATACTTGCTTCTGAGTAAATCTTTACTAATGAGTAGACATTTGTTAAAATAACAGTCAATAGCTGCCTTTATATGTACAGCCAAACAATAATTTTACATACCGGGGGGGGGGGGGAATCTGTGAAGAACTTCTGTGTTATATAAACTCTTCCTATCACACAACCACAGGAAAAAGTATAAACCAGTACAGTAATACCTCAGATAACATTAGTATCGAATAACACTAAAATCGCATAACATTAAGCAATCTGGGGGGAAGAATTGCATCGGATAACATTAAGATCCTATGGGATGCATCGGATAACAACCGCTAAAGCCTGTGTGGTTACAATGTATCTCTATGGATCCCATAGGATTTTAACATGCATCGGATAACACTAAAAATCGGATAACATCAAGACTTGTGGAACCAGGTTTTAACGTTATTCGAGGTTTTACTGTACTGTATTTAGTTTCACTTTGCTCAGCTTTTGACTTGTCACAGACAAACCATGATTTGTAGTTTAAGGCAGGAGTTCTCAACCTTTTTAAGCCCGGGGGGGGGCTGTCATGCTCTCTCAGACAGCTTCAGGGGCTGGATGGCCATTTTGCCATTCCTCCACATGACACTTCCTGGTGTGGTGGAGGCAGTGGGGTGGGCACATGAAGTGGCGCCACTGACTGTAGGTTGAGAATTCCTGGTTTAAGGCATACTCCAAGGTTGTTTGTTTGTTTTTTTAAAGACAGGTTTTACACTTGGCTTGTTCTGCAGTTGACTAGTTCATTTTAAAGCATGAAATCTGGTTCATGTATAAAGACAAACCAAGGATCTGAGAAAAGGAATGTTGGTTTAATCTTCTAGTCTTGCAAGAAGAAGAAGGAGAGTATGTCAGGGCAATTCATTGCTTGGAGACACCACCACCATCTTGTGCAAAATTGCTTTGACAAGAAAATTTATTTTTGTGGAGATAGCTTTGCATACCAGTTTTCAAAGCAAACACACTTTGTTCTGATGGGGCAGGGCCTGCCATGGTGGCTTTAAACAAGTCCTCACTCTTCCCATCTAAGTGGGTGAGATGCCTGAAGCACTTGGCTTCAGTAATGCCAACGAGCAGTCAAGATCATCCATGTAAAACTGACAAGACCAGCTGAATAAATTTTATTTGTGAGCACTAAATAGGATTAAAATGTGTTGTCTCTGTTTTGCCATAAGCGTTAGTGTCTGTAGCAGTACCATGCTTAGCCAACACTAGAAGCCACCAGACCTCACAATCTGGATTTTTTGAAGCATTTCACCAAACATCTGGTACAGAACTTTGCTTTTTTGGGAATCTTGAGAGTTAGTTTTGGAAATAAATTTCTATCCTCTTCACCACCACCATCCCAAGTGAAGATTGGACAAAGCACAGGGGCAGTTTTAATACAGTTTGGGAAATCTAAATATTGTACTAAATATACTGTCAAAAGTTTTGAATGTGTCCTAAGTTGTGTGAAAGGGAGATATGCACTTATTATGTTCTGTTCCAGGTAACCAAGTAATTGCTGGCTTTTCACACCCTGGTTTGAAAAAGAGGGGGGGCTGTTGTACTTCAAGCAGGAAAATCATTTTGGCCTGCCCTGTTTGTTGCTGTCAAATTTGTGTCAGTTCAGTTGCTGTTCTTCCTTTCTCTAACTCCCTACCATTAAACAGGGCAATTAAAATGTGGGCTAAAATCCTCTCGCTTAACATGAAAAGTTACACCTAAAGTAGGCCCATTGAATTAATCAGGATTTGATAAGTCAATTTTTCCATAAGTTCCATTGATTCAATGGATCTACTCTAGTTGTAAGTTAGTAAAATAAACAGGATGACAGCTTTAAAATCAATTAAGAGGCAACCGAACCATAGCAATAAAAACATTTTAAAACTGACCACCTAGTGAATAGACCCCTAAAAGTACTTAAGTTTTGGTATCCATTTTCATAAGAGGTTTTAGAAACAGGGTTTAATAGAAACTCTTTGCAGAAAATACTTCCTGGGGTAATCACTATCTGCAGGCTGAAGCTAAGACATTACCTACTTGGTTAATTGGTCACTGACTTTCCTGAATGATTTTGCTGTTGTTGTTCAGTCGCACAGTCGATTCCGACCCTTTGCGACCCCATGGACCACTGTTCGCCAGGCTTATGCAGTAACAAATGTGTCAATAATGTGCCACAAAACACTTCAGCTGCTTTCTCACATTCTCCCATCTTAGGAAACTATGGCCCAATAGGTGATTTCCATGTGTCTTTTGGCCAGAGATGGATAAAGTTAACTTTTTTGGGACTATAATTCCCAGAATGCCACATCTGGGGGGGGGGGCAGACACACTGGTTGTGGAATTCTAGGAACTGTTGTTCAAAAAAGTAACTCTCTTCCTCTCTACCTTTTAGCCTCACTTCTGAACCTTGGGAGGAAATGTGAAAACAGCCTCTATTGAAGTATGACTGCACACACAACCATTCTCTATTGGGAGACAGCTTTCTGAAGTGTATTTACAGTGAGAGTATGATTTCAGGGTCTGTTTTCTGTACTCACCCAATGCACAGAATTTGGGGAGCATTTTCCTACTGCATATCCAGTTACAGTACATAATTATGGTCCAGATTCCCCCATCCTTCAGTTAAGAAAATGCCTGAAAAGAATTGTGTTGATGATATCACGATCAGAGGTAAGAGGAAATACCCTTTCATAGGGGAAATGTCTTGATGAATATCCAGGTGCAGTTAAATGATGTTGACTAATAACTTCTTGCAACACTTCTCTTTAAGAACACCACATACACACAAAACCTATCCTGTCACATTTTGCTTGTAACAATACAATGAAAAGTGCATTTGCTATTTAAAGTACACAATATGAATAAACTTTTCCAGAGTCATCCTCTTAGCATTGCCCTTAAGATCTGTGGTTATCTGGGTTGTAGTACATGGAACTGTTTCTCTTTGCTATTCTGTGGCTTCCTGAACATTTTACTGGTTGTTAAAGGAAAACATTCCAGAGCCTTAGAGCAGGGGTGCCCAAATTACGGCCTGGGGCCCGGATCCGGACCAATACACCAATTTATCCTGCCTATGACACCCTTGTCACTCCTGGAAATGGAAATAAAACACACTGCATGGGTGCATTTTGCTTCCGGGAGTGATGAGGGTGTCGCAGATCAGATGAATTGGTGTCACAGGCCAGATCCGGCCCCTGGGCCATAGCGACCAGCCCCCTGAACCGCATGACTGGCCCAAAAAGTTTGGGCACCCCTGCCTTAGAGGCTTTTATTTCAGATGACCTTGTTTTGCGTCCCTCACGTTTTTGTCTGAAAACAAGTAGAAGTGTTTCTAAACACAAGTACCTGTATCAGATATCATTCTGACAGTTCAGTGTTGGAAAGAAATGCTAAGTTACAAACAAGAAACTCTGCTTTGTTTGATAGATGTATTTCTACAGTATACAAATAGAGTTTCTATAGGATTTAGACAGTGAAGAATGTATTTATTACATAACTGATCCGTGTATGCTTCTGGCTCAGAATAATAACACTTGGTAGTATTTCTGATACCCCTTCCAGCAGTGCAATGTTATTTTATAAGCTTGAAGCTTCCCTGTCCTCTGGCAAGCCCTGGAATTGCCTTCCGGCCATGGAGCTGTGCAAACAGGTGCCGCAGCTCTGGGTTGCCTTCTGAGGGAATGGCTTGTCATGGCTTGTTGGGCGAAACCTCACTAGTGGGCAGGGATTTCAGCTAATTTCCTTGAGGGCTGGGCGGGAGAGGGAGGAGAGTTTTATCTCCTTACTTTATTCTCAGCTACTTTCCATTGACAGGATTTGTCATTACCCTCTCCTCTCCAGGGGCTTGGCTTAAGGTTGCCATTCTGTGTGCCATTCTTTCCCTTACAGTAGGTGATGGATGGCATAAGGAGCTGGATTTCACAGAGGATGGGAGAGCAGCCTGGCTAACCTGTGGCCATTTGCCTTCTATTAAGACCTAGGCAGCGAAGTCAGTTGCTGAATGGAATAGACCTCTAATGGCGAACCTTGGCACTCCAGCTGTTCTTGGACTTCTATTCCTAGAAGCACGTCACGTACGCACAGTAAACCCATTCGTGTGGATTCACAGGGACTTGGGCTTCTGGGAATGGAAGTCCAAGAACAGCTGGAGCATCAATAAACCTATTAGTGTGGAGTCACAGAAACTTGGGCTTCTGGGAATTGAAGTTTAAGAACACCTTTAGTGCCAAGATTCACCATCGCTGGAATAGAGCCAGAGAAGAACCAGCTAGTGAATAGCTGACAGCAGTAGGGGGAGGGAAGGTTTGGGAAACCACAGCCATCAAAGCAACACAAGGTCAATAGCTAGTTCATCATCATCATCATCATATGGCATTGAAAGTCCACTGTTGGTTCCTCAACAGAGGAGTTATCTAAAACAGCTGAAGCAGTTGACCCCAGCTAAGAAGAAGGTCTCCTAGTGCTATCTTAACAAGCTCTTTAACTGTGGTTTAACTTTTGTCCTTGGTGAAGATGATAAATAATTTTATCTCTGAGGAGGAAGAGTGGTGAGAGCAGGGATTGTCCCAGAGTATTACCCCTAATACCAGAACTATTACTTTTCTGGATTACAGCTAAAGTTGTGGAAGTTTTAGGCCACAAAAGTAACTTCTCTAGCTTTTGCCTTCTGCTATGCTCTGGTGTTTCTGCCTCTCTTGCCAGCACCAGACCTTGTGCTAATTGAACTCCTAGAGCTTGCAGTCCCTGGACTTTGTACATCTGTTGCTGGGTCCTTGAAGGCTCTGAGCAGTAAACTAGCACTCACAAGAGTGAGCAGCAACTGGCAACAGTGCAAGGATTGACCAGCTGTGCACCAGCTGACATCAAGCAGCTGGTCATGGGATGCATTCTTTGGCTTTGCCACTTGCGTGTTTTGAGGTAGTGAGGCTTTTGTTTGTGCTGTGGATCAAATATTGAGTGGAGCTTTATACTTGTCTTGCTACTCCACTGTGTTTGCTTCTCTCCCACAAGTTTAGACACTCAGTGTGGAATCTTTATTTTTAAGCTGACTCTGTATTAACTGTAGCTGCTTGATGCATGACCAGTGCACTGCAATGGAAAACAGTTGAGATATGTCAGCGATATGGCAACACAGGAAAGGCTCATAGACCGCTGCTGTGGACCATGTTCAGATAAATCACCCTGTGATCAGCCTTTTTTTGCTTGGAGTCTTTTCGCTCTCACCAACTCCTTCTCTTGCTCCAAAATAGTAGCAAATGTAGCTGGCACATCTGGCTTGCTATCTCCCTGCCTTGCTAGTAGAAATTAACTTTCTGCCCTATTTTCATTTCCTCCCCCCACACACCTTTTTGCTGCTGAATCCATCCCAAGATGGTAGAGTTTAGGCATATAAAACAGCCAGTGTTGTATGTGGTTTTTCTCTCTGTGTTACTTGATCATGCAGCTTTGAGGAATTACTGCCATCGTAGTTCAGCAGCCTTGCTAGGTTTTTGATCTATGGAGCCAAGTAAAATGTCTTTACTTCATGGTCAATAACCATTGGGTAACACTTATACATATTCCAGTGACTGCAAACTCTTGGCAAGAAAGAGCAAAGGAAACTTGGGAAACTTGGCTAATAAAATATAATGGAGTTTTGAAAAATTAACAACATTAGGTTGTAGTTAAATTCCAGATGCAACCTGAAATGAATATTACTTCCTGATTTACCCATGTCATGATTAAATAATAATACCCAGGAGCAACTTCTGTAGTGGTTTGCAATAGCTGGTTGGATACCCTAGACCAGGGGTGCCCAAACTACAGCCCGCAGGCCGGGTCTGGCCCGCAGTGCCATTCCATCTGGCACCATTGCTGCTTTTGGAAGTGGAACTAAATGCATTTACGACAGCCAGAGGTGCATTTATGGCAGCGTTATGCACATGCGTGGGTGTATCTTCTGCTTCTGGTGGGAGGAACCATGTGACCGACCTGCTCATCCACATGACCGGGCCACGGCCCAAAAGGTTTGGGCACCCCTGCTGTAGACTGTTTACAGGCTACTTGACAGACTCATACTTCATTGCAACTTTGTTAGTAGGAGATGATGGGAGTTATAGTTCAATACATCAATACATTTATTTCCGCTTCCAGTGGGAGGAACCACGTGACCAGTCCACGGCCCAAAATGTTTGGGCATCCCTGTGTGTAACGGTTAACCCCTAAATGTGTGCCTTTCACAGTGAAGGCTACAGGGGCTATTTTGAGGATGGGTGAGAGGAAGTGCTCCATGTCTAAGACAGGTACATATCAGGGGGATTACACCCCCAGAGTGTGGGAGCGGACCACATAGGGTTCTGTTCTCTGCCCTATGTGTTTGGCAACTGTGGATACTTTCTGGTTGTCTGTGACCACAATAGACAGCATAGGGAGTGAGTTGCAGCTTGGTTTTTTAAAACACCAGTTTCGATAGTGAAAATAGAAGTTAAAGGATTTCAAAAAAAATTTGGGGTGGTTGGTGGTGATGTTTTTGGTTGAAAGAGGAGGTACAGTACTTTCTTATAACAAAAGTGTTCTTGCTCTTTTGTCGATGCGCTAGCTAAGAGAGCAAATGGCTGAACTGCGTCATGAAGAGTCCCCAGGGCAGTGCTGAGAGCTGGAATTAGAGACTGCGCTTGTGTAATCTCTCCCACATCTCCATCTCTTGAAAGGCTCTCCTACTCTGGTTTGCTCAGCCAGTCCAGAAATCCCCTGTGCCATAAAATAAAACAAACGTTTCTGTACAGTGCTTTACTTTCTGCTGCGTGTCACTATTGATATTCTATAGACATTCTCCTTTGCATTTTGTTTTTGTTACTAGATTTTTAAGTTAGGGTGGCTGAGATACACAGCTCGCCCATCATCCATACTGCTCTACGTAGTTGATGGTCACACTAGAGTTCACTGCTGTTCAGACGCATTGGTGGCGGCCTGTGTGAACAGCTGTAAAAGGGGATTAGACACTTTGTGGAAGATAAGGCTGTTGATGGATGTTGGTCAAGATGGCTGTGTTTTTATTGTCTCTAACAGTAGACACTGCAGTGGCTCAAGTCACTAAGACGCTGACTGGGAGGTGGAAGGTCAGCAGTTCTATGCCCGAATACTGCAGGATGGAATGAGCTCCCGTCTTTGTCCCAGCTCCTGCCAACCTAGCAGTTCGAAGGCAAGAAATTGCAAGTAGATAAATAGGGACCACTTCGGTGGGAAGGTAACAGCGTTTCATGTGCTCCGGTGTCTAGTCATGCCTGCCACATGACCATGGAAACATCTGCAGAAGCAGACAGCGCTGGCTCTTCAGCTTAGAAACAGAGATGAGCACTGATCCCTAGAGTTGGATATGACTAGCTTTCGAGCAAGGGAAACCTTTACCTTTAACAGTAGACATAAGAATACCTGTTGCATGAAGTCAACACCTAGGGAGAGCCACTTTGTTCAGGTCTAACTTGTGAATTTCTATAGACTCAGAATGGAAAACATTTTGGCCTGCCATATGTTCTGGATGACAGTTCCCGTAATTTCTCATCATTGGCCATGCTGGCTGGGGCTTTAGGAATTTGAAGTTCAAGACATCTGGAGCACCAAAGGTTTCTCATTGCTACCTGAGGCCTCTAGTTGACTTCTCTGTGAACAGGATGACCACTGTGGGCTAGCAGACAGCACACACTAAAAGCTCCAGGAGTTCCCTCTGGTCCTACATTGGCATTGTGTTACGACGTACGTTGAACAAATAACTCAAGCTCAACTTGATTCTTCTCATTGCATTTCTGTTCCATTCATCCTGCAGGAAAGCCCAGCTCAGAAAGGTATGTGTGGGGTTTGTCTTTAGCAAGGCAATAGTACCTCTTGAATTGGCTTTGAAGACCTCTGATATTTATTTATTACTCACGTTTCTACTGTCGCCCCCTTGCCAAGGCGACTCCAGGCGGCTTAGACATAAAACATAAAAACATTACAAAAACATTCAAAAAGCATTAAAAATGTTAAAATTGAATTTTTTTTTAAATCCCCTGCAATGCCGCATCACAAGATTTTTCAAAAGCTGACAGCCTGGGCAATACTTAAACAAGCCAGCCCAGGGTGGCTATCTCTCCAGCCGCTGCCGCACACCCGCTGTGCAAGTCATGTCTTAAGGCTCTTGCGAGAGGATAAAAGCTCTGCTTGGAGACAAAGTTCAGTTGGCAGGAGGTTCCACAGGGCCGGAGCAGACACAGAGAAGGCCCTCCTTCTGGTACTAGAGAGCAAGCCTCTCTAGCAAATGGAACGATCAAGGGCCCCTCTGGTCTGCTCTAGTGGGACAGGCAGATGTCCTTGGGGTGATGAGGTCTCTTAAGTACCCTGGTCCACTACCATGTAGGGCTTTAAAGGTAATCACCAGCACCTTGAATTGCACCCGGAGGCACACTGGCAAACAGTGCAGCTCCTGAAGCAGTGGCAAGGCATGGGCATAACACCCACACCCCATCACCATCCAAGCAGCCATATTCTGGACCAGTTGCAGCCTCCGAATGGTCATCAAGGGCAGCCTCATGTAGAGCGCATTGCAATTATCAAGTCTGGAGGTGACCAGAGAGTGCGTAACCATGAGCAAGGAGTCCCGGTCCAGGAGCAGGTGTAACTGGCGAATCACACGAAGCCCTCCTAGCCACGACAGCCACCTGCTCATTGAGCAGGAGTCGTGAGTCCAGGAGGACCCCCAGATTACGCACCAGGTCAGTCTGAGGCAAAAAGCCCCATCCAGAACCAAAGATGGTATCTCTCTGATAACATGGGGCCCCTAATCCACTGTCATTGCTGTTGTTTCATTCCTATTTGTGGCTTAGTATCGACATGCAGAAGCATTTCCTTTCCTTCAAGGCTCAATACATTATGGATGAAGCGAACAGCTAAAATGCTCCAATCCTTTGGTGCTGCATTGAGAGAAACACTATTTGCTCGCCTGCCCAAGTAGGACTTTAACTATTTCCATACAGGATACTGAATGTTTGCAGTGCATGTTTATTTGTTATAGTACATTCCTCTTCAGAGGCATCCCCATTAAACCGTTTATAATTCCACACACACCCTGTCAGGATAAAAGGGACTGTGGTGAATCAGTGGTTAAGATGCTGAACTTGATGACTGGAAGGTTGGCAGGTCAGAAGTTCGAGACCCGAGTACTGCATTACGGAATGAGCTCCCATCTTTGTCCCATATTCTGCCAACCTAGTACAGTAATACCCCGGATAACGTTATGACTTGGTTCCACAAGTCATGACGTTATCCTATTTTTAGCGTTGTCCGATGCATGCATCGAACAACGCTAAAAAAAAAAAGCCCTGACTTCAGGGACAAACTGCTTTAAAGGCAGGCAGGGAAAGAACTTTTCCTCCCTGCCTTTAAAGCCACCCCCCACCCGCAGCGGTTAAATTTAAACTGCAGGAAGAGAGAGGGTTGTGTTTTTTTCTTCCCCTCCCTGTATTTAAAAGACAAGCCTCTCTCTTCCTGTAGTTTAAATACAGGGAGGAAAAAAGGCGCCATCGCGCCATCGTCTTTTTTCCTCCCTGTATTTAAACTACACGGAGAGAGAGGCTTGTCTTTTAAATACAGGGAGGGGAAGAAAAAAAAACAACCCTCTCTCTTCCTGTAGTTTAAATACAGGGAGGGAAAAAGAACTGCTTCCGTCTTTCTCTCCCTCCCTTTCCCTCCCTGTATTTAAACTACAGGGAGGGGGAAAGAGAGAGACGTGATTGGTTCTCTAGGGAAAGAGACAAGGAGGCTTTGCGACTGTAGTAGGGTCTGGGAAAGGCAGGTGCTTTTCCCCAACCCTACTGCAGTGGCAGAGACAGCTGTGGGTGGGGGGTGGATTGAGTAGTTCTACCCAAACCACCCCACACCCGCAGACCATTGCATCGGACAATGCTAAAAGAATTGTTATCTGATGCAAGTTTTTTTCCAAAAAACTTGCAGCGTTATCCGATTCTAGCGTTATCCGATGCAATTGTTATCCGGGGCATTACTGTATTTGGAAAGCAGGAAATTGCAAGTAAACATGTGTTATCCGATCCATGTTAAAATCCTATGGGATGGATCGGATAACGTTAAAGCTCCATAGAGATACATTGTAACTGCACAGGATTTAGCGGTTGTTATCCGATCTATCCCATAGGACCTTAACGTTATTTGATCCAATTCTCCTCCCCAGATTACTTAACGTTATGCGATTTTAGCGTTATCCGATCCAATCGTTATCCAGTGTTTTACTGTATATAATGTGCTGTCCAGAGATATTTACCAAAAATGCTGTGGCTCTGCTTCAAGGGAGTAGAGGGAATCTTGTTGTAAGATAGCTAAACAGCCAACAGTGATATTTTGCTGGCTTGCTTATTTGTACAATTTATTGCAATAAGATCAGGATCTTTTAAATAAAATATTAGGAAGACCATAAAAGAACTAACGTATGAAGATAAGTTTTAAAAGGCAACTCTAGAATTGTTCTGTGCTGTCAAATTGCCTTTGACTTGGGGCAGTCCTATAAATTAAGGTCCTCCCAAATGTCCCGTCACTAACAGTCCTGTTCTGATCTGGGAGGCAGAAAGTAATAGTTTTCCTGAGTGAATCAACCCTTCACATATTCAGTCACTGTCTTTTGCTGCTGCCTTCCACTTTGCTAGCATTAATGTCTTTTTACTTCTTGTCTGCTCACAGTGTACTCAGAATATTGATAGCTTGAGCTTGGTCATTCTACCATGTAAATGTGGGGTGGGCAGATATCTGTGGACCTCCAAGTCCCAGCAGTCATATCAAGTGGAGCCATGAGTAAGGGGGTGAGAGGAATTACAGCCCAGCGATACCTACAGGTACAGTAATACCTCATATAACATTAGTATCGAATAACACTAAAATCGCATAATATTAAGCAATCTGGGGGGGGGGGAATTGCATCGGATAACATTAAGATCCTATGGGATGCATCGGATAACAACCGCTAAAGCCTGTGTGGTTACAATGTATCTCTATGGATCCCATAGGATTTTAACATGCATCGGTTTAACACTAAAAATCGGATAACACCAAGACTTGTGGAACCAGGTTTTAATTTATTCTTTATTCTTGTTTTATTCTTGTTTTATTCTGATTGTGGGCCGCCCAGAGTCGGGTTCTCCCGATTGGGGCGGGGTATTAAATTTAATAAATAAATAAATAAATAAACGTTATCCGAGGTTTTACTGTACTCACATTTTCCTAAATCTGACCCAAATAAAATGGGGGATTAAAAAAAAAAGTTTAAAAAAACCTAAAAACCCAAGGAAAGTAAGAAGTCAGGAAAGACATTTGGGTCACTATTGGAGGGCTCTGTGGGGGGAAATATTCAAAGTTGGCTGAGATCCAATCCTGGAAAGAAGACAGAAACGCATAGGCTCAAAAGGCGTGACGTGTGAACCAAGTTGTGGTCCCTGACATTTACAGTAGTCATAACAAACCCTATAACTTATCATGACTGCATTTGAGTTTTACGTAGAAATATTACAGGCTGTGCTTGGCCTTATTGTTTACAGTTTTTAGTCTTCAGTTGCCCACACAGTAAGACTTGAAGGTGCCACAATTAAGTCTGTTGTTTGTATTAGGAGAGCAGCCAAGAAATTTCTAAAAGAGTCTGCTGCTACCCTCTAGTGGCCATTTCTTTAATTACTTTTGAGTTTGCTTTTTGTTGCCCCCTTACCGAAATATGTACATTTTGACTGGAGGGTGGAATAATAGCCTTTTAGAGCAGGAGAGACCAGCCTATGGCCCACTGTCCCCATGCAACCACAAGCGGGGCCCTCCAATCAGCTTGTTTATTGTTATCACCCCTTTCCCCCTCAGACCCACATTGTTCTTCCTGCCTTGGGCAGCACCATCTGCTGTTGGTTTTTGGGTTTTTTTTTTTTTGGCCCTTTCTTACAAAAAAATAAAATACAGTCAAACCTCGTATAAAGAGTAACTCGCTTAAAGAGTA
Organism: Furcifer pardalis; assembly: GCA_030440675.1. Classification (NCBI taxonomy): domain Eukaryota; kingdom Metazoa; phylum Chordata; class Lepidosauria; order Squamata; family Chamaeleonidae; genus Furcifer; species Furcifer pardalis. Next base: position 55,137,141 of record CP126893.1, on the reverse strand, counting down.
ACTCGCTTAAAGAGCAGAAATTTCTCTGAAAGTTCGCTTCGCTTAACAAATAAAACCAACCAAAAACTCGCTTAACAAATAAATCCGGGTTCGCAATCCCCCCCACCAGAAGCCACAATTGGTCACTTGCAATGGTGTTTCGCTTAAAGAGCAAACTCACTTAAAGAGCAATCCTGTGGAGCGCATTATGCTCTTTAAGCGAGGTACGACTGTACAATTGTATTGTATTGTTCGACTTTTATGCCGCCCCACTCGCCTATAGCGACTCTGGGCGGCTCACAGCAAAACAATGTTTCATAACTACAAGTATTACATCACAAAAATCACATATGAAAAGTACATCAAAAACATTACAAGAAATCTCCCGTCCCGATTACAAAATTAAAAATTCATAAACAGTTCATTTCATTTCAAAAGCACATCAAAAACACTTTAAACAGTCCACAAAAATCTTGAACTTTGGGACCAAATGCTAACCAGCAGAGTTCAAGTACCCATAACATCAACATTTCCTCATTGGCCTTTGAATATTTCCTTTTGATCTAGGTCAGTAGGTTAATAGTTTTGTTACATTTTAATTTAAGATGTGGCCTCTTTAGGCATTGAGCACTCTAATGTAGCCCCAATATCCCAGAACAGTGATGGCGAACCTTTTAGCGACCGAGTGCCCAAACTGCAACCCAAAACCCATTTATTTATCGCAAAGTGCCAACACAGCAAGAGGGGATGAAGGAAACGCTCCCATTGGGCTGTTAGGCAAAGAGGCAGGGCAAATAGTGTGCTGAGGGGAGGGAGGAAGCGCTCCCATTGGGCTGTTGGGCAGAGGGGTGGGGTGAGCTCTGTGCTGGGGGGAGGGAGAAAGCACTCCCATTGGGCTACTGGGCAGAGGGGCGGGGCGAACTCTGTGCTAGGGTGACTGAATGGGTGCTCACAGAGAGGATGCCGAGTTCCACCTCTGGCATGCGTGCCATAGGTTAGCCACCACTGTCCCAGAAGGTTGGGAGCCTCTGCTTTAGAGTGCAGTTTTGCAATTGCTTAAACCAAAGTCTCCCAAACTTTCCAAGCCAGGGGCCAGGTCATGCTCCCTCAGTCAGCTTCAGGGGCCCGACAACCATTTTCCTCTGCCTGCACGATGGAGGTGGCCATTTGTTCCAACAGCTTCAAGGAGTGGCCATTTTGTTTCTCAAATAACTTTGGAGGGGATGGGGGAGCACATGAAATTGCGCCATGGGCCAGGTTCAACCCAGGGGCCTTAGGTTGGGAACCTCTGGCTTAAACTTGTGATCATAACTTTTCTCATACACATAGTAGAGGAGGTAAATTTTGTTTTACCTCAACTGTACCTCTTGCTTGCTGTGACCATATATTGTTGTTATATGCCGTCAGGTTAACATTGACTTATACTGACCCTAATAAGGCTTTCAAGGCAAGTCAGATATTTAAAGAGTGGTATTCACCAGTTCCAAACACTCCCCAATGAGTTTCCATCACTGACTTGATGATTTGAACCCAAGCTTCCTGAGTCCTAATCTGTCACTCTATCCACTACAGCAGGAGTTCTCAACCTTTTTAAGTTTGTTCTTACCCCCTTACCCGGTCCTGTTTTTTTAAAAAAAAAAAATAATTTGTGTAATTTTATAACTTGGAAATGTTTAATTCCTTTTTAGCTTAACTTTTAATATTGTATTGATTCTTATTTTTAACTGTTAATAGGGTATTGTATACCGATTTGTGGTCTTCCACTATGTATTTCTTAAATTTGTTTATGTAAGCCGCCCAGAATTGGGTTTTGACCCGATTGGGGCGGGATAACAAGTTGAGAAATTAAATTAAATTAATTAAATGAGGGCCGAGTCACACTCCCTCAGATAGCTTTGGGGGCCAGATGGCCATTTTGCTCTTCCTCCACCACATGGCACTTCCTGGTATGGTGGAGGCGGTGGGGGGGGGGCACACGAAATGGTGCCGTGGGCCACATCCAGCCATGGGGTGCAGGTTGAGAATCCCTGCACTACAGCATGCTGGTGCCCATATACTGTGGTATCTTGTGTGATGCGGCTGGGAAAACATGTTGCTTCTCTGTACCTTGTTTTCTGCACTACCTAATCTCAACTGCTGGATAGTCTAACTGGAATCAGATGTTGGGTTTCAAGTGTTTTTCTTCCATTTTCTTTTGGGATGGAACACCCTGAAATGCTCTGTTTTGGCAGCCTGTGTTGTGAGCATGCTCTCTGGCAACTTCTGCATCACAGGGATCCCGCAGCCACTTTCAAAGCTGGGGAACAACTGCAACAGTGAGGGAAGGGTTTGCCTGTAGAAGATTTGTGGAGGGGAGAAGACAGTGTAGTCCTGTAGTGTCATGAAGTTGTCCAACCTTGCTTTCTGAGGATTACCCTCTTAAGCACATAAGCTGTATTGTAACACACGGGTATCAAGAGCCCTTGAGGCCTTGACAGCTTGTAACAGTTCTTTAGCTATTGCTGTTTGGATGCCTTCCATATCGTTATTGGTAGCAGATGATGGAATGAACCACTTCAGACAACAGAGATGGGTGGGGATGAAGGTACTTGTGCCACCAGGAGTTCCTTATTGGTATTGAATAGAGCTGTGCATTCATAACACCTGTCTTGGACTCCCTAAAGCGGAGGTTCGCAGCCTTTTCAAGTTGGGGGCCGTGTCATGCTCCCTAAAACACTTGGCGGGTAGGACTGGTGCTCCAGCCGTCACTGCTGGAATCGGCTGCAGACTCATTTACGATTGTAAATGCATTTAGAACAGCCGTTAATGGGTCAGCAGCTGAGTCTGGCGGTGGCGCTGGATCAAGGGTGAGGGCAGGATTATTTGGTGCTGCAGGTTGGATCTGGCCTACTAGCCATAGATTGAGAACCCCTCCCCTAAAGTATCCTTTGGACTCAGATACAGTGGAGGACAGAAGACTGTACTGTCTCCCAATAGATCCCATCACTATGTTGAAGTAAGATTCAATTCCCAGTCTGGTTACTGTTGATAAATAGAAATGGGAAGGCAGTACAGTATTGCCCTTTACCTTAGGTGACAAGTTGTCCTTCCACAAGTAGGGAAAGCCCTTTCTCTTCATGGAGGCTTTCCTTGAGTGAGTGAGTGAGTGGCTGGCCATCTAAGAGAGGTTTTTTAAACGGGGTTGTTTCTATTTTTGTTGTTTCTATTTTGGCTCAAGTCACTAAGACGCTGACTGGGAGACGGAAGGTCAACAGTTCGATTCTCGAGTACTGCAGGATGGAATGAGCTCCCATCTCTGTCCCAGCTCCTGCCAACCTAGCAATTCGAAAGCAAGAAATTGCAAGTAGATAAATAGGGACCACTTCGGTGGGAAGGTAACAGCGTTCCGTGCACTCCAGTGTCTAGTCATGCCTGCCACATGACCGTGGAAACGTCTGCAGAAGCAGACAGCGCTGGCTCTTCGGCTTAAAAACAGAGATGAGCACTGACCCCTAGAGTCGGATACGACTGGCATTCGAGCAAGGGAAACGTTTACCTTTATTTTCTGTTTTAGAAATGTTTTATCTAATATTTTTAATATGTTTGTTTAATTTTTTTAAATATTTGAATAATTTACTGTTTTTAGCTTTTTTTAAATTACTCCTTTTAGGAGAAATTGATGGATGGATAGCTTGGGTTAGTCTTGAGCAAAATAACATAAGGGAATTGTTTCAGTATGGTGTTTCTTTTGGCTCTTTCTGTCTACCTAAATTACACCGATTAGACATGAAGCTAATCTGTGTTCTGACAGTGGAAAAGTCTATGTTTTGACAGTGAGGCCAAGCCTGGGTGAATATTCCCAATTGAAGGGCTGAATGGAGTGGCCTGATTCCTATACCTTTGATGTAATATTGAGGCCAGTGCCAACAGAGGATTGGTCTTCTAACTGTTCATATTTCTGCATTGTTTTCCTTGTCTTCTTGCACATTCAGAGTTTCAAGCTCATAGTGAAAACCTGGTGGGTCTTATTAATTAAGCCTTGTACTGATTTTGCAACAAGTCCTAGTTTGTTTTTGAATCTGTGTCACTTAGCTAACAAACCATGACCTTATTGGGGTTGCCGAATCAGAAAAGCAAAGCTTTCATATTGATTTCAGATAGTGTTTATAGTAAATTGTGATGTGCTATTCTGTCTGAATTCACACACCAATGTCACACTTGACAGTCTTGGTCAAAAGGCTGCTGTGTTGTGGAGAGCATGGTAAATCTGAATATCCAAAGAGTAAGTAAAATAGTACAAAATAAACAGAAGATGAATGCAGATGAATAACTATAAATTGCATTTTGCTACATTTAGGAATGTCAAAGTGTTCTCATTATTATGTCTTAACATTGGATAATGCAAATATTGTTTGGGCGGTTGTGATAGTTGAATGGAGCCTTAGAGGCAACTGTGTCTGTGATCTGACACCTACAGTAGCTGGGTTATGAGTTGCTACCCAAAAGATGTTGCTGCTTGGCCATTAATGTGAGCTGTCTCCTTGTGCCGACTGTGTTGATGTTTTAGCCCTTTCTGTGCTGCTATTGACAGGTCACAGGGCTCTTAGGCAGCATAACCTAAATAACTCTAGCTGCAAAGTGGTGAGGTAAGAGCTGTCTTCTAAACCCCAGCTGACCCACTGTCTACAGCTAATCCTGTCCAGGGCTTCCTATCCTTTTCTTTATTCCTCCTGCGGGCATACCGTATTAATGCGAATCCTAGCCTGTTGATTGTTCCTTACACCTGCAAAAATGAGATTACAGACCAACCTGAGTAAGGGATAAGCAAAGAAAGTGCAGGGAGTTTTGTTGTGTAAACCTGTTTTGACTGATTGGGAAAGAGCTGTTGCCCTAGATTTGGTGCAAAGATGGAACTCTTAAAGTTGATTTGTGCCCCAACTTTGGCAATTTGGAAAGTCTTTTTGGCTTAAACTATAGTACAGTAAAACTCCGCATAAAGAGCACCTCACTTAGAGACTAACTAGCTTAAAGAGCAGAGTTTTCTTTGAATGGTCGCTTCGCTTAACAACTAAAACCAACCAAAAACTCACTTAACAAATAAATCGGAGTTCGCAATCCCTCCCGCCAGAAGTCACAATTGGTCACTTACAATGGTGTTTCGCTTAAAGAACAAACTCGTTTAAAGAGCAGTCCCATGGAACGCATTATGCTCTTCAAGCGAGCTACCACTGTACTTGAAAAAAGCACTCAGCTTGACTTAGATTGAACTAAAATATCAGAGGCATTATTCTTCTTTGTGGTCTCTGTGAAGCCACACTAATGGGTTATTAACTTCGCGCATGTTCAGTTAAACCCATTAGTGTGGTTTCACAGGTGACCACTCAAAGAACAACAGTTACAAGTAAACAACCTGCCCTTTCTCCTTATTGACTTACTGAGAAATCAAATTGTGACATCTGCTGCTTTTGCTTCCTTTCTCCTCTCTCCTTAGTATGATTAGATTAGATTTGCAGGTACTGTATATTATATTCTTTTAGGAAAAAAGGTTTGCCAGAATCTGTCTGTCAGGGATACGGTGGCTCAGTGGTTAAGAAGCTCTCCTTGTTAACTGGAAGGTTGGCAGTTTGAGACCAGGGTACTGCATGACAGATTGAGCGCCTGTCTCTGTCCCAGCTCTTTGGGACATGAAATGAGCCTAATTTGGGTGTCCTTTGAGCTGAGTTTCTTCCGCAGAAATCCTTTCAACTCAGAATAATTTCTGACACGGAATTATCATCATCATCATCATCATCATCTAACAAGAATGTTACTCTAGATGTTTTACAATGCAAATATGCACATATGAATACTCCAATACTGCAACAGAAATAAGACCATGTTTAAATACATCATAAAAATAACCCAAAATTTAGTAGTATCAGAAAGAAGATAAATAACAGTTATCAGAGGAAGACATTACTACGGAGTCAAGATGTTCCCAAACACTCCCTTGTATACCGTATATACTCGAGTATAAGCCGACCTGAATATAAGCCGGGGTACTTAATTTTGACCTGAAAACCCAGGAAAATAGATTGACCTGAGTATAAGCCGAGGGTGGGAAATGCCGCAGCTTGTTAGTGAGTTTCAGTCATCAAAATACAGTAATACCTCATATAACATTAGTATCGAATAACACTAAAATCGCATAACATTAAGGAATCTGGGGGGAAGAATTGCATCAGATAACATTAAGATCCTATGGGATGCTTCAGATAGCAACCGCTAAAGCCTGTGTGGTTACAATGTATCTCTATGGATCCCATAGAGGATCAGATAACACTAAAAATCATATAACACCAAGACTTGTGGAACCAGGTTTTAGTGTTATATGAAGTTTTACTGTACATGAAAATATGGTAAAATTAATTATATTGTTGGCACATCTCAATCCGGCACGGTCTTTGGATCCTCGTGGTCATTGACATGAGTATAAGCCGAGTCCCCTTTTGGGAGCTAAAAAAACTCGGCTTATACTCAAGTATATACGATAACTCAGCCTTAGCCCATTTGTAGAAAGTCTGGAGGGAGGGGTCATAATTTCAAAACACTATGTTCAAGGAGCTGTTGTTTTGAAATTGTTTTTGGTTGGTGATTAAAATGGCCCGTCTCGCACGCCTAAATCCCAGTCAACATAGAGTCAATTGTGAGATGGCAAATGCTTCTATTAATCTCATTGATTCAATGCATCAGCTCTAGTGGGAGCTAATAATAGTATTCTGGACACACACAGAGATAGAGTGTCTGCAGTGGTTGCACAATTAAACTGAATGATGTTCCGTTAGAAGATGCTTTATAATTGCATTTTGGAGCATGTTGTACACAGAACAAAGGACATGGCACGTGCCAGTCAGCACAAAGAGTCAAGTGAAAGCTAAAGTACTGAACTGGTCAGAGACGGAAATAAATATGGGGAATGTGTGGCCCTCTAGACTGCTGCTTCCATGAGCCCTAGCCAGGATAGGTCAGAGCTTAGAAACAGTTGCATTGTTTTTTAGGCTACAGTTCCCAGGATGTCTTAAGTGCCTCTGTTCAGTAGATGGCTTGAGACACCACAGACCTGTTAATTGTTCCTGATGCAACAGATTAACAAGGTTACAGGTTTGTCCTGAGTCATCTGCAGGAATTTTGCTTGCCTACTTAAGTTGAAGGTTTGGCTCAGGGAGTTCTGTGATGTTACATAACAGTGAAAATATAGCAGTTAGTCTTTAAAGTGCTACTGTGTTTTTTAATTTTATTTTACTTTATTTTGTTTTGTTTTGTCTTGTTTTCTGAATTACATAACTCAGACTTTCTTTTTCCACCACAGGCTGACGGACTCACCCTGCCCAAGATGGCTGACAGTGACAAAAATGGAAGAAGCCGCTCTAGTAGCAGCAGCAGCAGTCGCTTGCAGAGCAAGAAGCCCCCAAACCTGTCCATCATAATTCCCCCAGTGGAGGGAGAAAATGAAAGCAGCCAAACAGTGGTATGGTTGACTACCGTTATCCATGAAAGCTGGTTACGTTTTTAGTTTCCATTAGTAATGTGGGGAAGCCCCCCCCCCCCGGTCTGGGATATTACCTGTGGATGGGAAGGGAATAAATGGTTATCTCCCCCCAGTGTGTGTGTTATAAAGTTCCCTAATTAGATGACCCATTCTCTCAAAGCCAAGGCAAAAATCATCCTCGTACTATCCCACAAACACAATCCTAAAAGTGTAATAACATTACAGTAAAGTGATAAGAACTAAGCTGAATGGGAGAACAGAGGGAAAGAAGCATATTTCACAATGCTAGAAAGGCTAACTAAGCAGCCTCACGTGATTTCTTCATCCTACAGCTCTATAAAATGTCTGATGTATACATGCAGTGCAGTGACCTCGGTCTGAATCCTCCCTAGAACTTCGGTGGTTGAAGTGTCTAGGAAGGGTCTTGTACTGTATTTGGCAGGTTTAACTCTCACTCCAGTAGAGCCAGCCTAATGCATTGCTTTCCAATTCCCCTTTCCTCAGTTCAGATTGCCAACAATGTTTCCCCCCCCCACCTTTGTGAATGCTGAATGGGGTTTGTTGTGGTGTTTGCTTAACCCTGAGGGTGAACGGTGGCTCCTTGCTCTGCCTCGTAGTCACCCTGGCATTGGCAAAACTATCCCTGATTAGGTCTGGTTTTGCACATTTGTCTGAAGATAATGCATGTGTCTAATTTTCAGGGTTATCTGAAATATGGAGAGGTTGTCTCTTGTTGCTATTAATTATCTTAAAACTTTAGTCTCTGCCTGAGTCTGCCGTCTAAGAGATTACTTTTCCTCATGTCCTGCCTTAATCTCTAATTATTCTTGAATATAATACACTATTGTGTGGATACTCAGTATAGTGTAGTTAGGGTTACCATATCTCAGAATCCTGAGATATGGTAACCCTAAGTGTAGTGGACAGAGAGATGGATGAGGACACTGAAGGCCCTGGGTTCAAAACCCCACTCAGCCATGGAATCTCACTAGTGAGTGTGGAACTGGTAACACACTCATTACATCTCTCACTTATCTTGAAAGCCCTATTAGATTTGCTGTAAGTTGTTTCTCACTTGATGGCACATGGCAACATAATCATGTGCAAGATTTGTCCTGTATTGACACATAAATTAGCAGCCTAATGGCTTCCCTAATGGCTGCCTGAAGGTTCACCAAAGCCCTCATATCTCCTTCTCCAGACATGTTTCAAAGCCTTCCTTTCTGGTAGTTCAAGTCTGGAATGAAACTGAATCATGAGATTCAAATACTGTATAAGACTTAAGATTCATTAAACCAATTTTGAAGCTAGGCTACCTGACTTAAGGAAGACCTGCCTTCTCAAAAGCCCAATACAATTAATCAGTCAGAGATACTCAATACGTTGAGTTGACATAACATGTATCAATTATTCTTCTCGCCCTAGACACTTGTGCATCTCTTTGCAAAGCTTGGAAGGTTACTTTTCAAAATAGTGAAAGCAATGACATGCCAATGCTATCCGTAATTAAATGATGATAGGGTAGTGACTGGAGCATCATCTAACACAGCTCAGTTACAGATGGCTGGCATGTCATTACACTGACTTTTTAAAGATAACTTTCCAAATTGTGGGTTTGCTATGGGCGGGGGGGAATCATTCTACCTGTATTTGGTAACTTTCCTGAATCCCATAACACTAATAATAGATAACCAACAGCCAGGCAGCCATCCTGTTCCATGGCTTCTGTCTCCCTTACCTCCACTGATTCTCACAGCCCACTCTGTCAAGGCCACACTTGCAATCAGACTTATGTATGTGTAGTGTATCTGAGAGTAAACAAAACAAAACAGCAAAAAAAAAGTCAAAAAATGTTGTGGCACCTTAAAGATTAACTCCTGTACAGTCAAACCTCGCATAACGAGCATTTCGCTTAGCGAAAAACTCGCATAACGAGCAAGTTTTTCACTAAGCGGTCTGACTCGCATAACACATTTTTCGCTATGCAAGTTGGACTTTTCCCTATGGAAAAACTTGCATAATGAGCGGTTCTATGGGGAAAACGCGCATAGCGAAAAATTTTCGCTATGCGCGTTTTCCCCCTTGAAATGCTCGTTATGCGAGTTTTTCCATAGGGAAAAGTCTGACTCACATAGCAAAAAATTCGTTATCCGAGTCTGACTCATATAGCAAAAAACTCGTGTAGTGAGCAGCCTCGCAGAATGAATTAAATTCTTTATGCGAAGTATGACTGTATTAAAATGTGAGCTTTCGTGAACCAAGTCCACTTCATCAGACCACAACATTTTTGTCTTTTTTTTTTTTTTGCTTTTCTGTTTTGTTTACTCTCGGATATGCTTGCACAAACTAACTTCAAACATTTCAACTCTATGTGTGCACTCATAAGCGTATACTACTCTCTTAGTAACAACCCTAGTGTTTCTAGCTGGGGACTAGAGAAAACCCTTCTGGTTTTCTCTCTCCTTGATTAAAGAGTGTGATTATTGGCCTCTGGCGGACCTTCCATAGCAAGAAGAGACCTAAGCTGGGTGTTTCATGCCTTTCTCAGTCATATCTTTCTTTCTTTCTTTTTTTTTGCAATGACTTCAATTATTTATTCCAGCTTTTGAAGAAAAACCCAATTTTACAAAAGAGTGTCAGCCTCCAGGAATCGAGTATGAAAAGGCAGGACAGCAACTTTGAAAGACATCCCGGCTTACACAGGCAAACCTCTCTATCCCAGAGCATTCGCAAGTAAGGATACCCTTTGGCCTCCGTTTTAGTACAGGCCTGTGTTGTTATCTTCACATCTTTTGAAGACCTTATGAGGACTTGCTGTTAAGTGTGACAACAGTGCTGTTCAACAGGATCTGATGATCTGATGCCCATTTTCACCTGACTGCAAACCTCATTTGGCCTTTTGCATAACTCACCCCCCCCCCCCGGTAATTTGTCCTACCAGAAGCCTCTGAAAGAGTGCAGTTTACCATTTCTGTGAATTTCATCTCCCTGGTCCTCCTTTAGATGAGAACACCCCCTTTTTAAAATCTTTATTGGAAAGAAAGAATCTGGTTATTTCCATTTTCCAGAAAGACCTCTCTTTTGGTCTAAAAGAGGTCCACACTTTGGAATCTTGATAACAATCTGTGCAATCAAATTTTCATCAATAATGTTTAGTGTTTCCTTTGTTTATGTTCCCCACGACTACCATGTTACAAAACGGCTTCTCTGATAAAGGGTATGGGTCTTATTAAACATTTTGGGCCAGCTGGATCCGTTCTTTGGGCTCACAATACGGCGTGGTGGTGGTGAATAGCATGTTCTGTGTTGATCCACAAACACCTCCTTCTGTACTGGTGTACTTTATTGGTGGATTTCATGTCAGCCACTGATCTCCATATACTGTGTTTGGGATTAACCCCAGGAGCAAGAGAGATCAAGTGGGCTCTGTGTCTTCTGTTTCCAACTCCCAGGGGGGCAGCCCAATGGTTTGGAGTCAGCAGCGACTGGGATGGAAAGCGGCAGCACTGGCAGCGCATGAGCCTGCAGCACTGCAGCCTGCGGTATGGAAAACTCAAAGCCCCCTACCGTGAAATGGAGCTGGCCAGCCAAGAAGTGCCTTCCTTCCAAGGCACGGAGTCTCCCAAGCCAAAAAAGATGCCCAAGGTAGGATAGTTGTGGTGGCGGTGGTCATCTTGGCAATAAAACCCAAGGTGATGATCAGATACAGGGGGTGGCAGAGGGAGGTGGCTTGGATGTCAAGCTTATTGGTAGATGCAGAGCTGATGGTCTGTGAGTAAACCAGTGACTTCTGTGTTCAAGAGTCAGTTCACTTTGATTAAGCAAAGGGAGTAGATGCTTTTCAGGCAGAAAGTCATAAGTTCCATTCGAGGCATTTTCCATTAAAATGTCCGGATAGCAGGGGTTGGGAGAGATTTACCTTGGACATCAGTGAGTGACTGGCAATCGAGAGAGTAAAGGTAAACTTCTCCCTTGCTCAAAAGCCAGTCATATCCGACTTTAGGGTGTTGTGCTCATTTCTATTTACAGCCAAATTTCTGTGGTCATCTGGCAGGCATGGAATGCTGTTACCTTTCCTGCTGAAGCGGTACCTATTTATCTAGTTGTAATTTCTTGCTTTCAAACTGTTAGGTTGGCAGGAGCCAGAACAGATGATGGGAGCTCACTCCATTGTGCAGTACTCGGACCTCAAACTGTTGACCTGCCGACCTTCCAGTCGTCAAGTTCTGCATCTTAACCACTAAGCCACCCCAGTCTCTGAATCAGGAGAATGGAGCTTAGAAAAAATCCCTTTTTGGCCTCAACTCCCACAGTCTTCCAGCCGCTAGCTCTATACACTGGGGGAAAACTATGGGAGGTGTTGTTTCAAATAGTTAACATCCTGAAACTGCAGAAGAGAGCACACTGTGGTAGGTGACGGACCATCAGTCTAATTTGTTTTAAGGCAGCTTCCTGTGTCCCTACGTGACAGGATATGCTAAAGTGGGCTTAAGGCTGAGAGACAGAGAGTGATTTGATTAACCTACCTCATGCTTAAAATGCCACACCTAAGTTTGGGGTTAGGGGGAAGGGAAGAGGACAACAGAGTAACAATCCCTGCAGTGTTTCCCAAATGCTGGTTTTTGGACTTCAATTCCCAGAAGCCTAAGTCATTTCCCCAAAGCACTGATCAGCCAATGTACTGACTGAGGCTTCTGGGAATTGAAATCCACTAGTGGGCTGTATACCCCTTGTTGGGAACCACTGCCCAGGTGGCATGGTGGTTAAGCTGTGGTACTGCATTCAGATGCCATGCATTTGATCCTGATGGGGATCCAGGTTGACTCAGTCTTCCATCCTTCCAAGGATGATGAGGAGCCATCATGTTGGGGGCACAATGCTCATCGACTATGATTCATCCAGAGAGTGCACTACGCACGATGGGATATAAGTGTAATTGCTGTTATAATCTGGGTATCTTTTGGCTGAATGGCTTTGGTATTTCAGATTGTGGACCCACTGGCGCGAGGCCGGCCCTTCCGGCACCCAGATGAAGTGGATCGCCCCCGTACCCCACATCCTGTTGCCCCTCCTCTGACCCCCGGCGTCATCTCCTTGACATCTTGTGGCAGCACACGCTCTGGCTACACTCGCATGCCTCGTCGGAAGAGGGAGTCCGTTGCTCATATGAGCTTTAAGGCAGCTGCAGCTATAATCAGGGTGAGTTTTCTGCCTTCTGCCTGCTAATGACTGTGGTCTTTCGGAAGGAACTATCTGTGTGTGTGTGTCTCTCTCTCTCTCTCTCTCTCTCTCTCTCTCTCTCTCTCTTTTCTGTCCTCTTATCCTTCTGCTCATCAGCAACGAAACTCAAGCTTTGTCTATGGCTGGTATATAGAGTTTCACCCTGCCCGGAAAATGGAATCGCAGCAAAGTCTTTCTCTCCAGTTCTTATGAGGTACACTCTCATCCCTTGGTAATATACTGTTGACTATCTTCATACTGAACAAAAAGAAAGAAAGGGGGGTATTATGTTGTATTTCACTATGTGGATTGAAATTAGACAACTATTTGTATGAAGATATGTTTGTGGGGAAGACAGCCACCTGCTTTTTCAGTGGTGTAATTGTATTAGGGTACTCAACTTTGAAAGAAAATAAGAAGTTATATTGTAAGACTGAAACAAATATTCAAATCAAACTCTTAGTTTGTAAATGTTGTTAATTTTTCTAAATATCCAGCTGTCAGAATATATTGTGTCCACATCAAATTCTAATTTTTAATGAGACCTGAGGCAGTTTCAGTCAGTTTGGGGAAAAATGTCAATCTTGACATTTTAAGACTTTGTTATAAGTAATTACCTAGTAAGCTTAAAATTGACTAGTGATACTGAAGTTTCTTATTCTGAACCTATCTGTGCTGTAGTAGGTTGTGCATATTTTTTAACATGTGTATCAATTTTAGAACTGTTCCTTGCCATCAAACATCCACTGCCTTCATATCATTAAATAAACCTGTTACAGATCCCTTGACTGTTATGCAGCTGAGATATCTTAGCCTCAATTTCATGAATGCCGACGCAAGCTTTATGGGTAGGGCCGCCAGGTGGCACTCTTGCATTACCTGGGGGAAATGTGACCAGGTGAGATTAAGAAAGATGTCAGAATTTTTTTCCCTATGCAAAACTCCCAACCTGAAATTTTTAAAAAAATCAATATTTGTGTAATCTGCATAAGTGGATTTATTTAAAATATTTATACCCCACTGGGACTGAAGGCAGCCTTGGAAGGTATGCAGCAAAAGAAGGCAGATTTGGTGAAGAGGCTGATGCTGTACTGGCCCCGGGCAGCTGTGTGTGCCGGATACCGGGAACGTCTAGCTATTCAGCTGCGGCATGAAATTTGGTTTCTTCATTTTCTTCCTCCAAGACTCATTTCCAGCAAAGCTAGAGTGAGGATGGCAGAGTATTTAGCCTTTCAGCTATTATGGCGATGCAAATTCCCACAACCTTATTGACCATATTCTAGGAGCTGACAGCCAAAACTTCTGGAGGGCAAAATGCTCTCCTCTGTGTCTTCATAGGAAGTTACTCTAAAACAGTGATGGCCAACCTTGGCACTCAAGGCAGTTATTGAACTTTGATTCCCAGAAGCCCTGATCAGCAGGTGTGTTGACTTGAGTTTCTGGGAATTGAAGTCCAAGAACACCTGGAATGCCAAGGTTGGCCATCTCTGCTCTAGAAGGACTTACAGTAACATAAATCTCTTGTCCAAACTCACAGTCTACTCTCCTGATTTTGTCCTCTCTCTGAAAGGGACGTTCTGTTCTGGAGACCTCGGCACCAAAACGGAGGGGCAACAAAAGGAGCTTTATGTACCCCAGCTTCATGGATGACGATGTGGTGGATGGCCTGGAGACCCATGACTCTTCCTTCTTCAGTAAGGCAAGCATGGTTCCATGGCTGTTCTGTGTCCCCCTTACTGTGGTTCTCATGACTTTCCTCCTTCTGGGACCACCCTCCCTCCCCCCTGGCTCAACCTGTGCATGGGTGGAAGTCTTCAGCAAGTCTCTCTGAGATTTTGATTTCTCCTGAATCTTCCTCCCATCCTAATTTATCCCTCATGACCCAGCGTGGGGTGTCTTGTTCCCTGGAAGACACTGGAGGGCAGACTTTCCACTCTGGCTGCGCTGTAGAATTTTGCTGATGCAGCAGCAGAGGAGAGAAAGTTCCTGGGCAGGTTGCCTTTAAAATAAGCCACATGGGGAGCTCTCCTGTTGTGTCCAAAAAGATGAGGGCTGCAGGGAATTTCTTGTAAGCACAAAGGGAATCAGGCAGGTGCTCCCAGTAGGGTTGGCTTTAGAAGTGAATTGTGACTCTTTTCCCTCACTCAGGCCAGGGATTAGCTTGCCGAGAGCAGAGGTTCCCAACCTTTTCAAGCCAGAGGTCGGGTCACGCTCTCAGTCAGCTTCAAGGGCCAGACGGCCATTTTGCCCTGCCTGCACGATTGGGGTGGTGGTTGTTGGCCATTTTGCCCCAACAGCTTCAAGGGGGTGGCCATTTTATTTCTCTAATGCCCTAGGTTGGTTGGGGGGACCACATAAACTGGCACCACGGGCCTGATCCAGCCCGCAGGCCTTAGGTTGGGAACCCGTGGCCTAGAGTGTTCTGGCAGCATTCCTCACCTTATAAAGTAGAGCCCATGTCCTCACTACTGTGAGTGGGTGGAAAACACTCTGCACACAGTCCTTTGCTCACACTGAAGAGTGTCCCTATGGATTCCCGCAGAGCTGAGGTGTGCTCAGAGAAGTCCTGAGCCCTGGGGGCACAGGGGTTAAATTGTTGTACTGCAGCCAGAACAGTGTGATCCTGACTCAGCCTTCCATCCTTCCCAGGGCAGTAAAATGAGGACCCAGCACGTTGAGGGCCAAAATGCTAATTAACTTGTGATCTGCCCAGAGTGTGCACTAAACACACACTGGGTGTGGTATAGAAGTGGGATTGCTATTGCTAATAGTGTTTCCTGCCAAGAAAACATCATACAGCAGCTGTTCATCTTTGCTTGTTCTTTTTATAATAGTGTGTTGTGGCAGGTTTGTTTCTTTGTGCCCACAAAAAAATCCCGTTGAGTTTTGTTGGTTGGAATGGGTTTCATTGAGTGGCAAGCTGGATGCTCTTGCTGAAAGGGGAAACGGCAGTAACAACAATGCTAACCCTTTAGCTAAACTGCCGGCATCCTCTTGTAGAGATTCCCTTGTCTCACAGGCTCTTGTGGCTTCCACTTCTAAGCAGTGGGGAAGTCACTTTTAGACCATTTTAACAAAGCAAAGCAGTTAGACTTCTATACCACCCCATAGTGCTTAGTCCACTTTCTGGGTGGTTCACTGGTTAATTAGTATGTATTGTGTACTCATTTTACTGATCTGGGGAGGATGGAAGGCTGAGTCAACCTTGAGCCCTGGTCAGGATTGAACTCAAAATCTTTTGGTTGCAGGACAGCAGTTTAACCACGGCACCCCCCGGGCTCTTTCTGGTTGTCTTCTTAGCCAACAGAGGTGGCCCTGGGAATGTGGCTGGCGTGAATGGAGACATGGAATGAGAGTCAACGCGGTGTCTGGGCTGGCCAGTCATGTAGGGTCATATAAGAAAGGCAAGAAGGCTCACTGAAGAGGAGCTAGGCTATGACCCCCCCTTTTTTATTTATTTATTTCTCACAGGCTGACCCACACGAGGAGATGTGCTCCATGCCTGACGATGTCTTTGAATCCCCGCCCCTCTCTGCCACGTACGCACTTCCTCAGCCACAGGAGGAAAAGTCAGCTGAAGCTGAGCACCCAGCGCAGTGAGTCTTGGGTTCTCATCTAAAAGCCACGCCAAGATAGGGATGTACTTCGATCCATTCCCATAGCTGAACTTTTCAGCAAGGCAATGGCCATATTCGTTTACTGCCGCAAAACTGGCAAAGAAAACCTTGTAGCACCTGAAGGGCTTTCAAGTTTTGTGGGCCCCACCCAGTATTTTGGAAGTATATGAGATTTCAGTCCCCAGAATCCTAACGCAAAAAACCCAACAACAGCCCACTCTGTTAGTTTTGCAGGTCTCCTGAAACTTTTTGTCATCTCTGATCTATTCCCATCAACATGATGTGGAAACAAAGCCAGGCACCTAACCTTGCCATTTGAGATAAGACAGCTGAAGGCCAAAGAAATGATCCTTTTAGTGGTGGCCAGTCGTATCCAGCTCTAGGGTCCAGTGCTCATCTCTGTTTCATAGCCAAGGAGCCAGCGCTGTATGCATCTGCAGACGTTTTCATGGTCATGTGGCAGGCATGACTAGACACCAGAGTGCACAAACCACTGTCTCCTTCCCACCGAAGTGGTTCCTATTTATTTACTTGCAATTTCTCACTTTTGAACTGCTAGGTTGGCATGAGCTGAGACAGGAGCTCATTCTGTCATGCAGTACTCGGGTATCGAACTGCTGACCTACTGCCTTCCAGTTAGCATCTTAACCACTTGAGCCACTGCAGTACCTGTGGTTGTTGAACATATGCCATACCAATATCACACAGATTTCTTGAGGAAGCCTAGGCCCACACGTATGGGACTGTGGGAACAGAATTGTTACTGTCTAAGAGTAAATGCACCCCACCCGCCCACCCCCCTCTCTCTCCCTCTCTGTGGTTCCTGTGCTTTTGGTCAAAGAACATCATCTCTTGTAGGCAGGCAGGAGCTGCTTCCATTCCCAAGAGGGGAACACGGATTGCTTCCCGCGTGAAACATTTTGCCTTTGACCGCAAGAAGCGCTACTATGGCCAGGGGGTCGTGGGCAAGTGGCTGAACAGGACATATCGGCGGAGTATCAGCAGTATGGTACGCTCTCAGCTGGAGATCACAGACAGCCACAGGTAGGGGCCAGGGGGCTGCACTCAGGGCATCCCGTTAAGAAACCCTGTTTTCTTCCTGTGGTTTTTGTAATCATAGCTTTGTTTCAACATTCATGCGGCAGAATCTCTCCTGAAACTCCCAGGAGACGTCTTGTTCTCTGCAGCATCTGCAAGGTTCTTTGTAAATACACATTTCTCTGAAACTGAATGTATGCCCTTCCTGAAAGTGGAAGGACTGATCTCTTAGGCTCCTTTTGTCTGCCATAATTTTGAAACACTCAGGATTAATCACACACACACCTCTTTTTTTTAATTCCAGGAGGCTTGTAACTCGCAGGCTAACTAAGGAGGTTATTTCTGGGAATCCACCTCCTATATATCTTCTGTTCTTGTTAATCTCAGCACACTCTGCTGCCTTTCTTTTCTGGGAACAGAGAGCCTTGCGTAAAAGGACCACAGCTAACTAGTTCAGACTGTTCAGAGGAGTCCAGATGATTTCCCTCCTTCCCCAACAGCTTGTTTCACATGTTTCAGGAGGGCTTTTTGTAATACTGGTGGTTGTTGTTGTTTTGGGGGTGGGTGGCACTGTTATCTACATAACACTTCAAAAATGAATGTACCTTAACAAGCCATTGCATTAAGTACAGTAAAACCTCGCATAAAGAGTGCCTTGCTTAGAGACTAACTCGCTTAAATAACAGTATTTTCTCTGAATGGTCACCTCACTTAACAACTAAAACCAACCAAAAACTCGCTTAACAACTAAATCAGGGTTTGCAACCCCCCACCCCACCAGAAGTCACATTTGGTCATTTACAATGGTGTTTTGCTTAAAGAGCAAACTCGCTTAAAGAGCAAGCCCGGGGAATGCATTATGCTCTTTAAGCGAAGTACAGTAATACCTCGGATAACGCTAAAACTTGGTTCCACAAGTCTTGGTGTTATCCGATTTTTAGTGTTATCCGATGCATGTTAAAATCCTATGGGATCCATAGAGATACATTGTAACCGCACAGGCTTTAGCGGTTGTTATCCGATCCATCCCATAGGACCTTAACGTTATTCGATCCAATTCTCCTCCCCAGATTACTTAACGTTATGCGATTTTAGCGTTATCCGAGGTAAATGTTATCCGAGGTATTACTGTACCACTGTACACTTTTTCCTTTCTATTGCCCTGTGTGGGTTTGGTGTGGGTGGAATAAAAAATTCCTGTAATGGCAAAAGGATAGCTGTGAGGGCACGCTTCACACACAGCCTCTTGTTTCGGCAAGTAATGGGGAACCTTTGAAGAATCACCGGGGGGTGGGGGGGTGGAGTAGGGGTTGTAGTTCTTACTTACTGCTGTCCTTACTTCAACCCACCCTGCTTCATCTCCTTCGGGTGGGACATTCCACCATGGCCAAGTGAGGTCCGATTCTGTGAAACGGAAGTAGAGCCAAGGCACTACCTGCTGGCTACAACAGGCCTGCGGCTTTGCCAGAGGCTCCTCCCACCGCCACAGTTTGGTCACTCAGTCTCTAGGAGGTTTGCCATCACTGCCCTCATGCAATCTAATGTGCTAATGCTGATTGTCTGATAGTTGGGTTCCTAATTCATGATGATGATCAAATCCCAAAGTGACTTTCATCCTGTCCTAGAATAAGAACGCAGAGCATGTGGGGACCGTATATGACTGCCTTATGCTTTCCTGCCAGTGTCACTCCATCACCAACTGCTGCCATTTGGTGCCACTGCTCCTATGTTGCAAATGAGGGGGAAAACCTGAAGCTTGTCTCAGTTGCTCATCACTGCTGATGGTTTAAGTTCTCCTCTTCCTCCTTCTCCTTTGGGACCTTGAAGCGGCTACTGACATATTTTCCCCTCAAACTCTGACTGAGCAACAGTACCTGCTGGGTCTTTTGGGAAGGAGGAGGTCACCAGGCACATGGTCCAGGGAGAAACAGCAACAGTTCCAGCATTAGAGAACAGGGAGGGACCTTATGTTTTGTTTCCTTACGATCAAGACATTGCCCTTTTCCCTTCCTCAACGGTTCCTCACAAATTGTATTGCAGTCTTTCCCCAAGCAGTTGGTATCTACCTAATTCTTCATTATGAACATAATTTTTTCTGAATATAAATCTGATCTCTAGCTGCTGCTTCTCTCCGTTTTCTTCTTTGTAGGCCTTACTTTACCTACTGGATCACCTGTGTCCATATCATCATTACCCTCCTGATCATTTGCACCTATGGGATTGCACCAGTTGGATTTGCCCAACATCTGACAACAGCATTAGTGAGTCTAATTTTTGTTTTAATTCTCCTCCTCTAATTATTGTTCCCATGAAGCGGACTTTAAAACGCCTTAGGGTGCCTAACAATGTTTTGAAAATCGAATACACATAATACAATCAACTAGGGATATACTTGGGATTCAGAATTTGTTCAGAAAATGAAGTGAACCAGGGTTTGTTTGTTTTTGCTTCTGCACTGATCCAGACTGAAGTGGCTAAGCCAGAAGCAGTGTTCAATTCAAATTGGGGCTCTCCAAAGTAACAAATTTTGTTTTAGTATTTATTTATTAGTCATATTTGTATTGCTGCCCACTCGGCAAGCGACTCTGGGCAGCATACAACAATTACATAAAACCAATAAAAAACCCAATTAAAAAACCAATAAAAATTAGCCTGACAACTAAAAAGAGCGAGGGAGCGATATTACTACATCAGCCAGCAGGTGAGGGTCACCACATCCCCAGTGCCCCACACCAGCTTTGCTAGCCAGGTTTTTAGTTCTTTCCTGAAGGACAGCAACTCTGTTTGGAATCGTAGCTCAATTGGCAGGAGGTTCCATAGGGCCAGAGCAGACACAGAGAAGGCCCTCCTTCTGGTGCTAGAGAGGCGAGCCTTTCTAGCAGATGGCACAATGGGAGAACCTCTCTCATCTGCTCTAGTGGGACAGGCAGATGTCCTTGGGGTGATGCAGTCTCTTAAGTATCCTGGCCCACTACCATATAGGGCTTTAAAGGTCATTACCAGCACCTTGAATTGCACCTGGAGGCACACCGGTAACCCAGTGCAGCTCCTGAAGCAGTGGCAAGGCACAAGCATAACGCCTGCGCCCCATCACCATCTGGGCAGCCACATTCTGGACCAGTTGCAGCCTATTGGTCATGAAGGGCAGCCCCATGTAGAGTGTGGTACAATAATCCAGTCTTGTGACCAGAGCATGCGTGACCATGAGCAAGGAGTTCTGATCTAGGAGTGAGTGTAACTGGCATATGACACAAAGTTGCCCAAAAAGCCCTCCTGGCCACGACTGCAACCTGCTCATTGAGCAGGAATCACATGTCCAGGAGGATCCCCAGATTATGCATCGGGTCTGTTTGGGGCAAAATAGCCCCATCCCGAACCCAAAATGGTAGCAGGACCCCTGACCCATAGCCACACAGTCTTGCCGGGATTCAGCTGAAGCCCGTTGTCCCCCATCCAGACCCCAACAGCCTCCAGACACCTGGATAGGACTCTGACCGCGTCACTTGGATCACCACAGGCCGAGATGTACATCTGAGTATCATCAGCATACTGATGATACCTCACCCTGTGGGAACAGATGATCTCCCCCAACAGCTTCATATAGATGTTAAATAGGAGAAGTGAGAGCACCGAGGCCTGAGGCACCCCAAATTGGAGGGGCTTAGGGCTGGACATCCCATCCTCCAACCACACTGACTGGGTTTGGCCCCTCAGAAATGAGGCAAACCAGGACCACACAGTGCCCTGGATCCCCAGTCCTCAGAGAAGGATTCTGTGGTCAACAGTATTGAAGGCCACTGAGAGGTCAAGAAGAGCATATGAGGAAAGTCTGGTTTTATCACCAAGCCAATACTGATAACATTTCATTGGGGCCTGACACTGTTATAGTGAAAACAAGAGAAAGGGACAGCCCTGCCTGAGCTCTCCCCAAGCAAACTGACGCTCGCACACTGGGAGCACCGGTTTGTTTGGGGAAAGATCGGGCAGGTGGGCCCTCCCCCCAACCAAACCGCCACTCTGAGCTGAGATCTCTGCCACAAAGCCCACAGGGCTGTTTTCCAGTCCTGCGGGCCTTTGGGCAGAGATCAATGAACAGGAATTTCAGGCAAACTTTTGCATGGCACAACATTATCTTAACATTGTGCAGGGCAAAAGTTTGCCTCAAATTCCCCTTTGTTATTCGGTTTTGGCGTGCAGTGCAAACGCTAACCGGGGTATTACTGTATTACATTTTTCATTAGGAGCCATCTGTTATCCGCAAGCATGTGGGCCCCATTTGGGAGGAACTGAAATTTGTGGAGATTCTCCCAAAATGTATGTCTTTCTGGTGGGAATAAATAGCAGTGTTCCCATGTAGAGTGAATCGAGTCAGTGGCTGACTGACTGTCCAATACTAACCTCTGCAGCTGGAGAACTTGCTTTTTGTAGATTTTTTTGATAGCAGGACAAAATGTTACAAGGGCAAGAAAAGGTTATTTGAATCGATCAGCTGAATGTGTGAAGCTGCAGTTGAATATGTCAGACAGGGTTAAGTTCAGTCTGTAATTTGCATCAGAGCTTTGCAGCTAGAAAACAAAACCCATGCTGAATCTTCTTTCAGAAGGTTGACTATTAACATACTTATTTCCCGGTCACATTGCAGGTGCTGCGAAACAAAGGTGTATATGAAAGTGTAAAGTACATCCAGCAAGAGAACTTTTGGATTGGACCAAGCTCGGTAAAGGCTTCACTTTCTTGTGTACATTGTTCTTGCTGAGATAGTGCTTCTCAACTTTAGTGACTGCATTATTTTTAAAAAGCCACTTCTTAGCTTGCGGCTTGAAATGTGTGTCTCTTATTAATTTTTAAAAATCATCTATAATAACCTACAGACTATGGTAAAATAAATGTTGGTATTTAGCAAGCAGTTGGCTAGGTTATGAGGATGATTCTTAAATCCACTTTTCCTAGTAGAGATACTATCTGAAAAAAGTAGGTCTAAAGTATTGAAGAGAAGAAAATACTCCTAATTTTGTACACTTAAGAGACTCTGCAGCCAGTTCTTGGTGTGGCCATTAGCTATTGTGCAGAGAAGCAAATTTTGTGCCTGGGAAGGGGTTGGAGAGAAAGAGTGAGAGAACTACCACCCCTGCACTCATGCTCTCTCTGTCTCATAATGTTTTGTACCTTAAACTTATCAGGATGGAATGGGGTTGGATGGCAGCTGAGACTTTTGAAAATAGGAAATTGCAAGTAGATAAATAGGTACCACTTCAGCAGAAAAGGTAACAGCATTCCATGCACTCTGGTGTCTAGTCATGCCTGCCACATGTCCACAAAAATGTCTGTAAACGCAGACAGCGCTGGCTCTTTGGCTATAAACAGAGATGAGCACCAAGCCCTAGAGTCGGATACAACTGGCTTTCAAGCAAGGGTGACCTTTACCTTTACTAGGAGTAGCAAGAGAGTAAATAATTTGGCACTTAGGTTTGTTGGAAAAGAGGGAAGATTTCTGGTTAACGCACAGATTTCTGGTTAATATGAACCTTTTCATGAGATCCGGAAGGGAGAAAAGAAAAGACCCACTCAGTCATACTTTTTCCTTCGCCACTTCTGTGGAACTGGGAACTCGCTCCAAAGACTTGTCTTGTGGCTTTGCTAGGACTTAGTTGTCACTCACTGTGATGGTGAGCCTGGATTATTTAGAAAGAGAAGCATTTTCTACCCTTGAGGATCTTTCCATCACCTCTTTTGCATTTCAGATTGACTTGATCCATCTCGGGGCTAAGTTTTCTCCTTGCATTCGAAAGGACCAACAGATTGAGAAGCTGATTCAGAAAGAGAGAGACCGAGAGCACAATTCAGGCTGTTGTGTCCAAAATGACAATTCTGGCTGTGTTCAGACTCAGAGAGAGGATTGTTCGGTGAGCGCAATAAATAGCTCTGGTCATCAGTCATTCCTTTGAATTTTGGGCTGATGCTGGAAATGTGACATAAACTTGGAGGTGGAAGATGACTTATTTTGTCATTCCTGTTGTTGGGGTAAGAATGGTGCTGAATGTATTAGGCCGGGGTGTCCAAACTATGGCCCGGAGGCTGGATCCGGCCTTCAGTGCCAATTCATCCAGCCCATGAAGCCCTCGTCATTCCCAGAAGCAGAAGTAAAACGGCCCCGGGCCATAATGACCAGCCCCCTGAACCACATGACCGGCCCACGGCCTGAATGGACACCCCTGGATTAGGCCCTATCCTTTAGGATGAGACAGCTGTCTTGGGCAGCAGATTTGGGGATGACCTGAAAGGACAATGAACACAATCAGTTACTTGAATTGTTACTTCAGCCCTTTGACTGCCAGGAATGGGGAAGAGCTCCTTGTGGGTTTCTGTGCCAACTTGGCTGGCTTTGGGACTTGGCTTTGACACATGTGAAGGTGGCACCTTTTGCTGAGCTACCTCATGTGAGCAAACTCTCCAGCCTCCCTTGGGTCAGGAAGCAGAGACGTCCACCTGAAGGTGATGATTTTGATGGATTGGATTGGATTGAGACCTTCCACTGAACCATTCACAGCTCAGCAGCACGGACTTGAGTCTCAGAATCAAGGAAATTGCCACTTTGCAAATCTGTGCTGTCAGGAGACTACACAGGGTAGTGAGGAGGGGGTCCTCTCTGGCCTCCCAGCGGCCATGGCTTCTGTTGCCCACATTAGCCATTGGGCTGCAGCACACCTTGGCCATGGGGAGGCTTCTTCCTACTGCTCCCTTTGCCTTCCCTCCCTGGTTGGAGCACACCTCACACGAAAAGGAAAGCTCTCTTGGGCAAGGAGGTTCTATGATGACCCAGCATGTTGGGGGCGAAATTGGTAATCCGCCTGTGACCCACCCAGAGAGTGATCTAAGCGCTATAGAGACGATATGTATATAAGCGTAAGTGCTAATTGCTGTACCTGGACTTCTGTCTCGGGAGCTGACTCTGAGCAATAACCTGCTCCTTAACACACTCTGGCTCAGCCACACAGCCAAGGTCTGGATTTAGTTGTTTCCGCAGTGCTCAGTGAACCCAAGGACTCAAAAGTGCCTTTATTAAAAATAAAAGGGTAGAACAACAAAGGGGAAAACAGGGTACAGAAAAATCAAAGGATGCTTCTATAAACACAAACGTCAAAATCTCCACTCAGGTGCAAAATAGAGCACGAGACAAACTTTCAGGGTTCAACAAAACCCACCAGTAAAAGAAAGAAGAGAGGGTGAAACCTTCAAGCCTCTACAGCTGATTGTCTGCTAGACCAATGAGCCTGACTTTCCCCACTAAATCGATTTAACCTACCTGTCCACAGAAAAGACCAGTTGATAATTCTCCGCTCCGCTTAGGATAGCCCAAAAACTAACCACCATTGTCTTGACACCCACTCTTATGCTCATTTTCCCCTCACCTGATCTAACTTGGCCAATCGGCTGTAAGGAACCAAGGCTGAAGGTGAAATTCTCCCCAGATTCAGACCCCTGACTGTGCCGGCTCATCCTTGGCCCAGGTGCAGCTCTGTCATCATCCTCATCCTCATCATCTGGTGCCTTGCTGGCAGGAAGGGCTAAGCTAAAGGGAATGGCCGGCAATATCCCAACTCCCTGTTCACTGGCACTCAGAACCTCCAGGCCAGTTGTTTTCCCTTTTGCTCCTTTACAGCCAGGTTTTCACTCTTACAGGACCAATTTTCACCTGGGTATGTGTTTGAGTCAGAAAGTACCCCTGGCACTATTATCTCTTGCCAAAGGTATTGCTTGTGTCTTTCTCACATCAACCATAGCCCAAAGGTGTTGATCTGGTTACTTTAGGGATCTGAAACCAAACTTTAAAAGGATTTAAATGTCTTTTTAAAGCCTTGAAAGAGGAGGGAGGCTGAATTAATTTCTTCAGCTTGATGTGGCTTTGGAAGACCTCTTCAGGTGACAAATTCCGAGTGACAAATACCACATTCATTTGGTGTTCTGAGCGAGCTGGGCTCTGGGGGAGGAGGGGCATTGAGGGCCCCCCCACCCCCATCCTTTCTGACCCATGTCAGTGTGTGCTACAGAAATATTATTTTATTAGCTAGGTTAGAGTTGAAGTACCCACTGTCTGTTGAATTTCCTATGTTTCTGTAATGAAATGTTACGACATGTGCACTGAGGAAGACTTTTCCCTCCTAGGAAACTTTGGCTACTTTTGTCAAATGGCCGGATCATAATCCACCCGCCATAGACCCCAGCAACGCCAGTGCGAAGAGGACATCGGGCGCTGTGTGCTCTCAGGATCCCAGGTACTGTATCTGTATGCTTGCTTATGGCTGTTGACAGGCTAAGGGGACTGTTTCTTGTACAAATACAACAGTGAGAGGTGTGGTATGTGGGTACATGGCCCATTTCAGCCCAAAACTGTGTGGGTATGCTTCTGCTCCTCATTGTGGCCTATCTCTTTGTCAGGACCTGTGAGGAACCAGCCTCAAACCACCCGCACATCTGGCCAGATGACATCACCAAGTGGCCGGTAAATGTTTCCCTTTCTTTCTTTAATTGTCTTTGCTTGCTCTCTCTCTCTCTCTCTCTCTCACTCTCTCTCTCTCTCTCTCTCACACACACACACACACACCTCTGTTTCTGGTCTTTTGGAGATTTTTTTTTGCAAAGGACATCTCATGATGCAAAAAGAAGTGGTTGTTATTATTCATTTATTTGATGATTTCTTAATTACTTATACACTTGTCTTTTCATTGCTAGGGTAGTGCTCACAGCAGCCTTCTATCATAAACCATGATAGAATCTGTAAAGACAAATTCAAGTATAGAGTCATTAGAAATAATTAAATCATTATACAGAGCAAGACAATAAAATTATTAAAATCTATGCATCTTCAATCTGTTAATCATCACTATAAATTAAACATTGTCAGGAACCAATTTAAAAAGATTTGTGTCTTCATACCCTTCCTAGGAGAGGGAAGAATGAAAAGTGTTCCCATCTCTGAG
Organism: Furcifer pardalis; assembly: GCA_030440675.1. Lineage (NCBI taxonomy): Eukaryota > Metazoa > Chordata > Lepidosauria > Squamata > Chamaeleonidae > Furcifer > Furcifer pardalis. Next base: position 55,110,802 of record CP126893.1, on the reverse strand, counting down.
GGAAACATGCAGAAGAAAATTCTCACCTGTCAAGCAGGGCTATGGAGATGCAGTATTGCCATTCTGAGGAGTTCATCATCTGAGCAGGTTGATCATGAGACAGGTGGTCCTTTAGGTGGCTAAACCTCAAGCCATTTAGGGCTTTACAGGTTAAAACCAGCACCTTGAATTGGGTTTAGTAGGCAGTAGACAACTAGTGCATTTCTTCCAGGATCAAGGTGATTTGATTTCTGTTCTTTGCCCTGGTTAGTGGCCCAGCTGCTGCACCTCAAATCCTGGACTTTCTTCCAGGATAGCTCCATACAGAGTTCATTGCGTTAGTCAAGTCATTCGGTAACTAAGTTGTGAATGACTGTTGGCTAGTCAGGTTGATTCAGGGAAGGTTTATTTGGTGCATTGAGCTGACTTGTGTGAAGGCATTCCTCCTCGTCAACCATCAAATGGGAACCAAAGTGCAAAATTAAGGAGCATTCCCAACTGTGATCTGTTGCAAATGGGCAAAATCTCTTCTAAACAAGATGGAATTGAACCCTAAGCCTGATGTTAAAATACCCAACTATGCCTCTCTTGTGTCAGGGTTAAATTTCATTTTGTTTGTCCTTATTCATCCCATTATTGGTTTCAGGAGGTACTCAAAGGTCCTGGTTGTAACGTTGGTGTTAAATGAAAATGAACACTTGAGTGTCATCAACATCCATGGAGCCTTGAGAGGACACTGTATGCCCAAAGCTTTGGTGTTGAACATTTATTTCTCCTAGCAACAGCTCTGAAGGGAAGCTGATTGAGTGCAAGTGATCTGACGATCCACTGGTAGACCTGGTCTACGTTCTTCCCACCTTGGCTAAGAATACCCTCTTAGAGGTTGCAGTCTATCTGCAATGCAGTGTCCAGCAGCAGTAGTTATTTGCATGAATAAAATCAATTCTATGCTGGTCTTGGACCGTAATAAAGATTGATTGATTGAATAAGATCAATTTGTTGTGAGGAAAAACCTCTTTTTCTAATTTTACATCACTTTTATTGATAGATATGTACTTATCAGGCCAAAAATAACCACACTGGCTTCATGCATATGGACTGTGACATTAAGGGAAGACCGTGCTGTCTTGGAACCAAAGGCAGGTAAATACTCATCATCCTAGGAATATTCTAAAGCTCCTCCAAAATGTGTTACTTTGGGAAATGCAGTCCTGTTGTCTACAACCCAGTTTGGGTAGGAAGCGCACAAGTTTTAGAGCCTGTCTGTTCCACAAAATTGTCTTCTGATTTGGACTCTGTTAGTTTCCTGAGTGGTGTTGCTGTCAAGAACTACGAAAGAGAGAGAAAACTCAGTGAAGCTATATTTGTATGCATTTAAAAATCTATTAGAGTGGTCCATCGCTTAAAGAGCATAATGTGTTCCACGGGATTGCTCTTTAAGCGAAATACCATTGTAAGTGACCAGTTGTGACTTCTGGATTGGGAACCCCGATTTATTTGTTAAGTGAGATTTTGGTTGGTTTTATTTGTTAAGCGAACATTCAGAGAAAATTCTGCTCTTTAAGCGAAGTGCTCTTTAAGCGAGACGCTCTTTATGCGAGGTTTGACTGTATTCATTTTATAGATAGATAAACAATATGCTTATAGATAAGGTAGTGTTTAGCTCTTAGACCAGGGGTTCCCAACCTTCTCAAGCTGGGGGCCAGGTCATGCTCTCTCGGTTTGCTTCGAGACCCAGACAGCCAGTTTCCCCTGCTTTGCACGATGGGGGCAGCCATTTTGTTTCTCAAATGCCCTTGAAGGGGTGGGGGCCCACATGAAATGGTGCCACAGGCCTTAGGTTGGGAACCCCTGTCTTAAACTGACATAAAATAAAAGTAGACATAATCTACATGGAACAGTTGTGTTGTACTGTTAAAAGCAGCAGTAGCTAAAAAAAAGACCTTTGGGAAATGGTGAAAAGTGTTTTGTGGAACAAAAGACTGTTTGTGCCTCCACAACAGAGGTGAGCAAATTCCCATCAGTGAATGGGTCATCTTGGTGCTGAGAGAGAGAGAGAGAGACACCAAAATGTGCTATGGGGGCAGCAGCAATACCCTTTCCCCCATGTTACCCACCCCCGTCTCGATCCCACAGACACAGTGTATTTCTGTTGGGATGTGGAAGCATGTGATTGTATGGGGGAAACAGCTGCTGAACTGCACTGGTGGCAGGGAGTCTTTGGTGAATGAGTGGGCCACAAAAATGGTATGGATAAGCTCTTCTAATTGGCATTGAGGTAATGCCATAGTGGAAGAGGAGACTATTGTGAACTTAAAAACATCAGCCCTTTGGTCTAGTTTTAGAATAGGTTGCTTCCATGTTATTTTTATTTCAGAACATTAGCTTTTATTTAGCAGGAGGTACAGGGTTGCTGAGCTATCAGTGGCCAAATCCTGTTCCATAAACTACACCTCTGTGAAGATGATAACATCATTGGCCGGGAGCAGTAGAAGAAATTGTGCTTCAATTTTGGACTTGACTGGACTGACATGTAAATTGTCTCCTTGCATGTGAGTCAAGGGAGCTTCAGGATCAAAGGAATAACCTCTGATAGAAGATCTTTCCAACAGTGGCAAATGGCTAGTCATGAAAGAGTCTTTGCTTCATTCCCAGGGCTCACTTGACTCATGCACAATGAGTTTTTCTGCAGAAGAAATGGATGGGTAAGCCCTGGGACAGAAGCAAGACTTTTTGATTTCTGGCAGTTTCCTCCTGCTAGTGATGCTATTGTCACCCTTGTGCAGGTGCAATAATGGAACGGGATTTGTTTACTGTTATGCTGTGTTATGTGAAATGAGTATAGGAAACAAAGGTTTGCAATAGTAGTGATGATGACGATATGGGTAACATGTCTTCAGGTCAGTTCTAACTTATAACAACCCTATTTAGGGCTTTCTAGAAAAAGAATACACAGGTGTGTTGCCATCCTTTTCTTCTGGGGACATCCTGGAACTGTACAGCTTACCCAAAGCCTCATAGGCTGTCTCTTCTCACAGGAGACACCGTGGGGAATTGAACTCTTAACTTCTGGCTCTGCAGCCAGATACCTAAAACACTGAGCTATCCACCCAGCTAGACAAAAACTTATGCTACAATAAAATGTTGCTAGTCTTCAAGGTTAACTAACCTGACAACCCCGAGGACTAACGACCTTGGGTTGCCAAAGTACAGGGGAGGGTGATGGTCCCCAAGTGGATTAAATCCCACTTGAATCCATCTTGATGGAGGGTGCCAACTTCATCCATACTGGCCTGAGGCTGAGGAGGACTTGTGTGCCAAAAGGGCTCAGGACCAGAAAGTGACCAATGGAACTGAATCAGTGGTACTGGGGTCATGCTGTGATGCAGAAGGCAGATGCAAGGCCACAGCATTATATTATTAGGACAGTCTTCATGGCTGATCGCCATGATGATTGCCAAGATTTGGATACAGCAGAAGAAAGAGAAGTCTTCAAGGTGCCAGAAGGATTTGAAAGGATATTGTAGAAGTGTGACTCCATTTGTGTCTATGTCACTCTTTACTAGCTGTGAGATCACTACTCGGGAGTACTGTGAATTCATGCATGGCTACTTCCATGAAGAAGCAACACTTTGTTCACAGGTAAGTGACCCCCTTCATGTGTATTAGAGAAGGTAAGATATTTGGAGATGCTTGTTGAATCCATCTGTATAACTTGCTAGGGAAAGCATATCTATCGAACTAGTGAAAACATAATGTCAGATCTTGTTTGATATGAGAAACTGAGCAGCATTAGGCCCACTGGAAGTCAGTGGCTTCTTTATTGGTGGGCAGTGAATCCACTCTGGGTGCGCTTGTGAATTTTAGAAGAACTAGCTCAGGTGCTGAACCTACTTTGAGGATAGGGCTAAGCACTGTGGATAGCTTTTGTAACATTTGGACTAAAATCCAGAGTACAGTCATACCTTGTATAACGAGTTTAATTTGTTCTGCAAGGTTGCTCACTATGCGAAAAATTCGCTATGCGAGTCTGACTCGCAAAATGAATTTTTTGCTATGCGAGCCGGAGTTTTCCCTATGGAAAAACTCCCATAACAAGCGTTTCTATGGGGAAAACTCACATAGCGAGAAAATTTGTTATGCGAGTTTTCCCCATAGAAACGCTCATTATGCGAGTTTTTCCATAGGAAATAGTCCAACTCGCATAGCGAAAAATTCGTTATGCGAGTCTTTAGCAAAAAACTTGCTCGTTAAACACTCGTTATGCGAGGTTTGACTGTACATTTATGATTGAGTTGACATCTGAGTTCTTGAATAAGAGGCCATTAAGGATTCCATGGTAAGACTAGGAAGGACCTCTGGAGAGTCATGGCTCCCAGGTGTTGTTGTTGACCATGTGGGGCTTGACAGACTAAGGGTTTCACTCAGCGTGAGGTAGCTCCTCTCCATGCTCGGTCTCCTCCTTTACCTGCCTGTGACATTCAGAATGGCCCCACAGCCACCTTCCTCTCCCATGTCCAGGAACCGTTGTAGTCTATGGCACTGTGGGGAAACAAATCCCAGCTTCCTGGAGGCTGCTTGGAGCACTGCTGAAAAGTAAGCTACCCAGTGGCCACCAGTGGAAGTAGTGAGGGGTCTTCCAACAGGGACAGTTAGAGCAGGATCCCTTCACGCTCAAAGCTAGACCTAAGCCAGTCCTTAGCATTGAGTCCTAGCTTGTATATACAGTAATACCTCGGATAACGCTAAGACTTGGTTCCACAAGTCTTGGTGTTATCCGATTTTTAGTGTAATCCGAGGCATGTTAAAATCCTATGGGATGTATCGGATAACATTAAAGCTCCATAGAGATACATTGTAACCGCACAGGCTTTAGCGGTTGTTATCCGATACATCCCATAGGATCTTAACGTTATTCAATCCAATTCTCCTCCCCAGATTACTTAACGTTATGCGATTTTAGCGTTATCCAAGGTATACGTTATCCGAGGTATTACTGTATGTCGGAAGTCTCAACCTTGGGTCTGCCATTCTCCACTATTCAGTCCTTGTTTAGAAAGCATTTGCTCTTCAAAGCATCTTCCTAGTTGTTGAAAACCCTTGGTTCCCAACCTTCTGCCCATGGGCTGGCCCCTGATGCCTCCACCATACCTGGAAGTGGAAGCAGGTGCATTTACATCTTCTGTAAATTACGCACCCACAAACACGCCAGTGACTGTCATAAACGCAGAAGTAGGTGCAGGACTCTGCCCCCATCCCTGGACTTCCTTGTGGCCGGGGCGAAGAGGCTGCTGCGGTGACGGGACCCTCCACCGTCGACATCTGGGCCCTGCCCTGGGCCGGGGCACAAAAGGCTGCTACGGCAGCGCATGGCAGGACTTCGCCGCTGCCACCCTCAGACTTGCCTGCTGCCGGAGTGGAGAGACCGTTGTACTATTGTACTGTTTTATATTGTGATATGTGCTTTTGTAGGATAAATATGGTAGAATTATTATCTATATTGTATTATTGTGTTTACTGCATAATATTGTGTGAGCTGCCTTGAGTCGGGTTTCCTGATTGGGCGGCATACAAGTGTGAGAATTAAATTAAATTAAATTTACACCAGTCGTAAATGCATTCGCTTCTGGGGAACATGGTCAGGTCCGCAGCGCCAAAAGTTTGGCCACAGCTGGTTTAATGTCTCCTATTCAAAGATGGAAACGTCTGTGACCTATTCATTACTCTCCCAAGGCCCCTAATCCAAGTTCCTTTCTATGCATTCAGCCACTTAGTCTGCTTCTCCTCCGACATTCCCTCCCCTTCTTAGCTGTCCTTTCCAAAAGAGAAAGCTCAGACTCAAGCAAGAGTCCCCACTAGAGGAACCACCTTCGCATTGCCTTCAGCCATGTGCTCAGTTTTTCCTTTTATCTTCTGCAGCTGAGCCAGTACCGTAGCTCAGTAGTGTTGACTGCATGTTTTGCATGCTAGACGGTCCCAGGTTCCATCTCAAGGTGGTAAAAGTCCATGAGGATTCAAAGGGCCTGTTCTTTGTTGGAACAGGCTGGTGGTACCCTGGATGGACAAATGGTTTTCCTTCATTGCACAGATGGCAACATCTGTTTTGAGTGTTCAGAGACACAGATCAACAGGGAAATGGTTGCTTCTTTCTCATCCCTAGCCACACCCCTCGAATGTCTTATCCTTGCTACATTCCCAACTCTCCAATACCTCACCCTGTTTTTGGAAATAGTTAAAGGGAAAGCAGCCAAGAAGGCAATTTGTATGGCAAATGGCTCTTCTTATGGTCAAAATGACCAGGGCAGGAGCAGCTTCTTCTTCTGTGTCTAGGCCGGTCATGAAACTACCAAAATGAAGGCACATTCTGCACCTCCTTTTGCCGGACCTATGGTGAGAAAGATTAGCCAACATAACCAGGTTGGCATTGCCCAGAGTATGCTCAATTAGGGTTCAAAAATACCACAATCATCTAGGAGACGATTGTACCCAAGCAGGAGCAGCTAATTGCTAACTATTCTGAAATGAAGGATTTCCTATACACATGACTCCCTGAGTTAAGAGGAGCAAGTGATATCAGGGATCCCCAAGTACAATGAGTCCAAAGGTTTTACACTCCCAGGTTTGTCTGGTGTAGATGCCGTGTTTTATTCATTTCCTGCAATTCTGTTTTATTTTCCCGCTAATATGTTTCAGAAAGTATACGTGGCTCTTCCTGCCCTAAGGTTATCATTGCACCAGACCGTGTGATGATAGGCTTGGTCAAAGTCACCAGCTGGATTTCAAGGTTCAGCAAGGATTTGGACTTGAATCTTCCAAAGCCCCGTCCAACCTTTGGATCTCTGCATCATGCGCCTCTTCCTCTTACACTCTCTTGTTCTTGTTCTCCCCAGGTAAACTGCATGGGTGAGGTGTGTGGCCTGTTGCCCTTTTTGAACCCAGAGATTCCTGATCAGTTCTACAGACTCTGGCTGTCCTTATTCCTTCACGCTGGGTAGGTGAGAGGAAGGGAACAAAGCAGCCCTTGGGATAGACAGCCTCTGCAGGGGGGCTCTGTTTTGCAATGGTTCCTTGACTTTTCTCAGGGGTTTGGCCTTTGCTGACTTTATGGTGTGTTTTTTCTAAAGCTTTTAATTAGAGCTTGGCAAAAGTTGTCTTGTTTTTCATGAGAACTTCCAGATCTACCATCTGGAGCCTGGTGCAAGAAGACATATGCCAGGAACTAAAGAATGTGGTGCCCAGGAGTTTTAAAAGGGAGGATTTACTGTCAGGTCCAGAAATATTGGAACACGGATATTTATTTATTTAAATTTCTATACTGCCCTCCTTGCCGAAGGCGACCCAGGGCGGTTTAACACATCCTAAATACATCAAAACAATATAGGTTAAAATTCTAAACATTCTTAAAATCTATAATTAAAGCCAATTAAAACTATGACTAAAACTTTGTATGATTTAAAACTTAAAAACTTATGGGAGCAGGGGGGGAGGTCAAACCAGCCAGCAGGCTGAGGTCGTTGTGCCTCCAGTACCCCAGATCTGCCCTGCCAGCCAGGTTTTTACACCCTTCCGAAAGGGTAGCAGCTCTGCCTAGAGGCGCAGCTCAGTTGGCAAGAGGTTTCACAGGGCCAGAGCAGACACAGCCCTCCTTCTAGTGCTAGAGAGATGTGCCTCTCTAGCTGATGGTACAACCAGAGAGCCTCTCTGGTCCACTCTAGTGGGACGGGCAGATGTCCTTGGGACAATGCAGTATCTTAGGTATCCTGGCCCATTACCATATAGGGCTTTGAAGGTAATAACCAGCACCTTGAATTGCATCCGGAGGCACACTGGCAGCCAGTGCAGCTCCCAAAGCAATAGTGAGGCACGAGCATAACGCCTGCACCCCATCATGACCCGGGCAGCCACATTCTGAACCAGTTGCAGCCTCCGAATGGTCGCCAAGGGTAGTCCCATGTAGAGCGCATTACAGTAATCAAGTCTGGAAGTGACCAAAGCGTGTGTGATCATGAGCAAGGAGTCCCGGTCTAGGAGCGGACGTAACTAGTGTATTACACAAAGTTGTGCAAAAGCCCTCCTGGCCACAGTTGCCACCTGCTCTTCGAGCAGTAGTCGTGAGTCCAAGAGGACCCCCAGGTTACGCACCAGGTCTGCTTGGGGCAAAACCGCCCCATCCAGATCCAAAGATGGTAGCTCCCGAGATAATGCAGGACTCCTGACCCACAGCCACTCAGTCTTCCCACTCAGCTGTAGCCCGTTGTCTCCCATCCAGACGCTCACAGCCTCCAGGCACCTGGAAAGGACTTCCACTGCATCGCTTGGGTCCCCACGGGACAAGATATACAGCTGGGTATCATAAGCATATTGATGATATCTCACCCCGTGGGAACAGATGATCCCACGGGGGTGTATTTGGCACCTGGCCTTTGCATCCTACCACAGTGAAGATGAAATGAAGCACTCTCGAAGATATGGGCTGTGCCAAGATTGTCAGCTTTAATGCAAGGGGTCTGACAAAAATGGGGCATTAAGAATCAGGAAGCACAGCCTTTGGCGCGCGTGCACACACACACACACACACACACACACACACACACACACACACACACCAGTGGCGTAGCGTGGGAGGGCGGGGGGGCGGATGCCCCGGGCAGCAGCTTTCAGGGGGCGGCAAAATGTCCCCACCACTTTGGCCTCCCTCTGCCTGGGCTTAGGAAACAGGACTTCCCATGCGGAGGGCGGCCCTTTTGCTGGCGAGCGCTGCTCGCCTCCGTCCGCCTGGCTGGCCGTCGGGGGCTCTTCGCCGCCTGCCCCTGGCTCCGCCTCCGTTGCGAGTTCGATCCTGGCGGGATACCAGATTGCCTAAGCCATTCATCCTTCCAAGGCCGGTTAAATGAGTACCCAATGAGACGGGGGCGAGCAGCGCTCGCCAGCAAAAGGGCCGCCCTCCGCCTGGGAAGTCCTGCACGCGCGCGCCTGCTGCCCACCTCCTCCCGCCTAGCTTGCCGTCAGACGGGGTGCCCGTCGGGGGTGGGTGGCGCCGTGGCGGGGAGCCCCTGGCAGCTGGGTGGGTGGCTGGGCGGGAGGAGGTGGGTAGCGGGCGCGCGCGCGTGCAGGACTTCCCAGGCGGAGGGCGGCCCTTTTGCTGGCGAGCGCTGCTCGCCTCCGTCCCATTGGGTACTCATTTAACCGGCCTCGGAAGGATGAATGGCTTAGGCCAGTGGTCTGCAAACTTGGCTCTCCAGGTGTTCTTGGGCTTCTGGGAATTGAAGTCCAAGAACACCTGGAGAGCCAAGTTTGCAGACCACTGGCTTAGGCAATCTGGTATCCCGCCAGGATCGAACTCGCAACGTTTTGGCTGCAGTGCAAGAAGGCTGGAAAGTCCATAGAGTTGGAGCACCTCTCCTGAGAAACAACAAATGCTCCGGAGAAACTCCGGACCTGGTGTGCGTGCGTGCGTGCGTGCGTGCGTGGCGCTCGTCGGGGTGGGTGGCGCCCCTGGCGGCTAGCTGGGTGGGCTGGCGGGCAGAGGTGTGGGCTGGCGTCAGCAGGGGGGCCGCCTTCTGCCTGGGTCCGGGGGGGCAGCGGCGAGCGGGGGGGGAGCGAGTTTGTTCTTCGCCCCCGGCGGCTGAACTCTGTGCGACACCACTGACACACACACACACACGTTTTGGGTGGCTCATAAGTAATGGAACAAACTAGTAGCACAAACAAAAGGATTGCCTTCCATACTTGGTTAGCATGGTTATTCGGCAGAATGAAAACTTCCTGGCTATTCTCACAAACTCTCCAGCTGTCCTTCTGTGTTGAAGGACCTTACTTTTTGGCACCTTACTTTTTATTGTGCTTTACTCCTTCTCTTTTATCCTTCTGTAGACATCTGAAACCCAATCAGGCAGGCCTTTAATAATTATAACTATGTCCCTGGATGCTGTTTTTTTAGCTATTGTCTCTTAATGCTTTGCCCATTTTAAAAGTTTTTAATGCTTTAATCCTGTTTTGATTGTTTAATATATCTTAATTATTATGCCAGTTTAATTCTTTTAACTGTACAAATATTGCGTTTTAATTTGCTTTTTTACAAAACATTGTAAGCCACCTTGAGTCTTCTGTGGGGAGAAAGGTGGCCTATAAATAAAACAAAGAAATAAAAACCTGCCCTGCTTTGCCCCCAAAGCAGTGGAGGATCCTTCCCCAGGCCCAGTGTTGATATAACATTGTACTGACAATCCAGTCAGTTTCTGTCTCCCTCTGTGTAGCGTGCATCCGTGCACCCTCTTATCCTTTGTCCCTGGCAGTGGGATGTCTGTGGATCTGAATGCAATTAAGAAAGAGAACCAAGGAAGAGTTTACGGCAGGGGTGCCCAATTCTTTTGAGCCATGGGCTGGTCGTGTGGTTCAGGGGCCTGCTTACTATGGCCCAGGGGCCAGATCCAGCCCTGGCGGCAATTCATCCAGCCCATGAAGTACTCATCACTTCTGGGAGTGACAAGGGCTTCGGAGGCCAAATGAATTGGCGTCAGGGGCCGGTTCTGGCCCCCAAGCCATAGTTTGGTCACCCTTGGTTTAGAGGATAAGGCCTTATCCTGTCTTTTTCCCCACAGGATCATCCACTGCATGGTGTCGGTGGTCTTCCAGATGACTGTCCTCAGGGACTTGGAGAAGCTGGCCGGCTGGCTCAGGATCACCATCATTTTCATCCTGAGTGGCATTACTGGCAACCTGGCCAGTGCTATCTTCCTTCCATACAGAGCAGAGGTAAGGGAAGCTCTGGGCCCCTTCTTTGAAACTGCATAGTTAAAAAACATACATGAGTAACTGATGCAGCAGATGCACCTGCTATTTCCAGAACTGACTGTGTTTTGCAGGCAAGGAAAATCTGAAATGTTGGAAAGTCTTTAACAGGGATGGGGAGCTTGCTTACTCTGAGCAGTCAGCAAGTCTGCCTTTCATCTGTGCATCAGAAAAGGAGGATCAATAAGGAGTAGTGCATTTAATGAGTAAAATGTTAGCATAAAATTCCCAACTTTTGGAATGATTGGCAAAGGAAAGTGGTTAAGAAATTAGATAAAAGGATCATAGAATCAGAATGAGTTGGAAGGGGCCTATGAAGCCATTGAGTCCAACCTCCTGATCAGTGCAGGAAATCTATATCAAAGCAGTTCTGACAGATGATTGTCCCACCTTCTCAATGCCTACTGCTTTCTAGTGGTCACCACCTCCCAGAGTAATTGGTTCCGTTGTTGTACTGCTCTAACCATTAAGAAGTATTTCCTTATATTCAGCCGATATCTGGCTTCCTTTAGTTTGAGCCCATTAATATGTGTCCTGCACTCTGGGATGACCAAGAACAGATCCCGCCTCCCCTCTTTATGACCCATCTTCCAGGTGTTTGAAGAGTGTTACCATATCCCTTCTCATTCTCCTTTTCTCAAGGCTAAACATGGACAGTTCCTTCAGTCTTTCTTCATAGGGCTTGGCTTCCAGTTCTCTGATCAGGACCTCTCTACTATATTGTCAGCAAAAGGCAAAGTGTAAGAAAGCTGCCTTTTAGCACTCTGGCTTCCTGTCACTGGAAGTTGAGTGACCAGAGAAGAAGAAAGACACCACAGCTGTGACCCCTGCAAGCTGTGCATGTGCAATTCTGTCATGCTGCTCATATATGGTCTAGGTGGGATGCGAGAAACCTTTTCAGACTCCAATGTTGGAATAGTTTATCCTATTCTCTGCATATAGAAAGCTAGCATAACAGGGTCAGAGTTCAAGCTCAGCCATGGGAGTTAATGTGCTGGATTTCTATGTGAAGGGAGTTGTGTGAGTGAATCTGTTTTAGCATTGGGTCCTGGTATCATTTTTACATGAGAGACAGATTGTATGGTGTTTCTGCATATTAAGTCTGTAGCTACTTAATGCATTCATTTCTACTGTTGCTTCTTGGGTGTCTTGGACTTCTGCTCTTGTCTCTAAAAACACCTGGACTTACTATAATTGGGTTGGTTGTTTTTTTAGAGGAGGGAATTGTGTGAGCTGATGGTGGCCCACTGGCCTTCCAACTGAGCTCCCTCGCTCTGGAGGGATTAATTCTGGAGCTGCTTTGGCTTATCCTTATCCTCCCTCTCCTTCTTTTCCCTTGGCTGGCACGTGGCAGAAGCATCCTGAGCAATGAAGGTGGGGTGTGAGGGCAGCTGGGGCATGCTGTTGGCTGGGGTGTGCCTTGCCACCATCATGCCCCAGGGCAGGCCAAGGAAGCCAGCCCAGAGGAGGTTGGAGGGAACTGGGCAGTGGGGCTGCTTGGCAGGGGAAGCAGAAGAGCCTCCTTTGCTTCTTCAGGCCAGAGGGGATCCAGCCAGCACAGCAGAGCCAGCGCTTCCATCAGGTGCCACCTTTGGCTTCAGTAAGGTGGACTGTGTGTCTCCAATCCATCATTAGCTAGTGAAGCAATACACGGAAGAGGGTCCATCATCTGCCTTCCAGGCTTCTCTCCCAGCCTCCTCCTTATCCCTCCTGTCTGGGTCTGCACAACCTCCCATCTCCAATTGTAAATAAAAGATTTCCCTCTATGGGAATCTTTTATCTGCAGTCCCTGATTGGAAATCAGAAAGTCTTCGTATTTTATGTCTGTTGTGCTCCACCCTGAGTCGCTTGTGCGAGTAGGGCGGAATATACATTTGATAAATTAATAAATAAATAAATTCCTTGCCATTGGCTCTTCTATGCTGCCCTTGACCACTTCTTTTTTGCTGTTGTTCAGTCACTTCTGACCCTTTGCAACCCCATGGACCTTTGTCCCCCAGGCACCTCTGTCCTCCACCATCCTCCTCAACCCGCTTTTCGGAATGGTGCAGTTGGCTTTTCAGAATGGTGCTCTGTCTGTCTGTCTGTCTGTGCGTGCGCAAGAGAGAGAGAGAAGGAGGGAGAATGGAAACTGAATAATCATGCCCAAGAAGAGACTTGCTTTAATTTGGATTCCTGCATTGAGCAGGGAGTTGGACTCGGTGGCCTCAGTGATTCTATGATGCTATCCATCTGTCAAGAGTGCCTCGTGTTGCACTGCTGAGTGTAACCTGGATGATGTCTACTCACTTTGAGGAAGGCTCCTGTCATGCTTGCCCAGTAACAGTTTGGCTAAAGAAAGTTTGCCCGCACCCATCCCTACTTCAACTCAAGTTTCTGCTTATGCACGGCTAGGCAATCAGCTTGCTAATGTTTGGTTGGAGATTGGGTTCGATGTCCTAAAAGACCCCTTCCAACTCAGTTATTTTATTATTTGCCCCAGAGCAGAGATACCCTGGGGCTGTGAGTTGTCCAGGCTTGGCAGACTTTCTCTTTCTCAGTTGAAATGCCTCCTCGGCCCTGAAGCTCATGGGTTGCTCTGAACAAACCTCATTGCCAGCCAAACATACTCACAAGGCTGTGGTGAAGAGACCATTGGGGCTATTGCTGCCCAGAAGCCTTTCCAGCGGGCATCTCCACATTCTCAGCGTAGCACTTTATGCCTGAGATATTTATTTATTTATTTATTTTATTTACATTTTTATACCGCCCTTCTCGCCGGGGCGACCCAGGGCGGTTTACAACATCATAAAAGCATAATACAACCCAACCCAAACCAATTGTTAAAAACTTCAAAATTACAATTATAAAATTTAAAAAGTTTTAAAATGTATAAAAATCCACAGGTCCCAATAATAATTAAAAAGTTAAAAACTTAGAAACAAAAGATTAAAAGACCAGGGGGGAAGAGGCAGTGGAACCTCCCTTAACAAGCGGCTCGCTTAACACAAAAATCGCATAACAAAAGGAAAGCCATAGAAAATAGTGGCTCGGTTAACATATTTTTTTTCAGAATTGATTAATTGGTTTTCAATGCATTCCAAATGGGAAACTGCATTTCGGTTAACAAATTTTGGTTTTCAATGCATCCCAATGGGAAACTGTATTCAATGCATTTCTATGGGAAATTTGCTTTACAAATTTTTCGTAGTACAGAAGGTCCCAGAAAATACATTAAATTTGTTAAGCGAGGGTCTGCTGTATTGGAGAAACATGCCTTGTGTTTTCCAGTGGGATAGCCATATTGCTTTGTTTCGGCAAAAATAGCCAAGAATTGGATGGCACCTTAAGGATGGACACATTTTAATTGACATACCAAGCAAGCAATTAGCAAAGCAATCACACTTCTATACCCCCCCATAGCGCTTAGTGCACACTCTGGGCGGTTCACAAGTTAATTAGCATTTTGCCCCAAACATGCTGGGTACTCATCAACCACAGAAGGATGGAAGGCTTTGTCCACCAGAAGCTCCGTCAAGATCAAACTCAGAATGCTAGTGTTTGGCTGCAGTACAGCAGTTTTAACCACGGCTCCACCAGGGCTCTGAAACTTTGGCGTGAAACTTTGAGGGTAGCAGCTCACTCTGATCATGTGCCCTGCAGCTGCTGGTGCTTTTGGCCTTTAAGGTGCCACATGACCTGTGGCTGTTCCCCACCACCACCACCACCACACACACACACAGTAGGTTTTTCTTTCTCTTCCTTGGCTTGGCGTTGGAAATCCCTCCCTTCCGTTATGTGAGCCACAAGTAGTCAGGCAGGACCGTTCTTGAGTCAAAGCATCTGCCCAGCCGCCTCATGCTGAGCTGGCACATGTTGGCTGCCCTACTTGTTCACATGTGAGAGTGCCTGGCACGCTTTGGAGAGCTACAGCAGGCAGGCGGCTAATCTGAGGTTTTGCCAGACTCAGAAAACCCTCTTCTAATCCTTTAGATTGGCATCAGCCGCCTCTCCGCGCATTGCCTAGCAGTATAAAGGCTCCAGCGTCTGGTGGCTGAGTTGCTGGTAGCCCTTTCAGCATCCCCTCCCAACAGGATCCTTCCCTAACTGGGCTCATCCCTTTCCTTTGGCCAATGGGCCATCGTGGGAAACCAGAATGGAGGGTCCCTGTGCAATTCCTCTGTCCTCTCTGGCTTGCTAGAGTGTTTCGTATTGCTGCCCAAAAGGAATGAGTGTGCCAAGAAGGAGTGGGGATTTTGGAGTACACATCCCATAATTCTCCATTTTGGGAGGTTGATCTGACAGATCGACAGGCACCTAAATGTGGCTTTCCCTGGAGAAAAAGCCTAAGTGGGAGGGCGTTGAGGCTTAGGCACGGGTCTAGCCCTGGTGTAGCTTCTTATGTAGAAAGGCAGAACTAGACCTAGATCAGGGACTGCAGTGGCTTAGTGGTTAAGACACTGGCCTTGATGATTGGAAGGTCAGCCTTTTGAGACCCGAGTACTGCACAACAGAGTGAACTCCCGTTGTTTGTCCCAGCTCCTGCCAACCTAGCAGCTTGAAAGCAAGAAATTGAAAGTAGATAAATAAGGACCACTTCAGTGGGAAGGTAAACAATGTTCTGTGCACTCCGGCAGCTAGTCATGTCTGCCACATGTCCACAGAAACCTCTCCAGATGCAGACAGCGCTGCCTCTTTGGCTGTAAATGGAGATGAGCATCAACCCCTAGAGTCAGATACGACTGGCTTTCAAGCAAGGGAGACCTTGGCCTAGACTCACCCTGGTCACTTTCCTGGATGGGTCTTTTCTCCAGGTGAATCATGATGGAAGTGCCAGAACAGAAAATGATGGGATTTGTAGTACAAAAATCCCAAAACTCCCAAGTGCCAGGTAGAGAGCGCACTATATGTGGCAGAGGGACATGGGGTAGTAAAGGCTTTCCCCACAATAACACAACTTTTTTTGTTTTCATAAAAAAAAAACAAATTACCGTATATGCCGGTGTACAAGACGACTGGGTGTATAAGACGACCTCCCAACATTTCCACTCAAAATATAGAGTTTGTTATATACTAGCCGTATAAGACTACCCCCTCTTCCGCACACCTTCCACACACCAAATAAAACGTAAAAGAACATCAGATTTGATTTCAACATGTTAATTTATATTCAAATGCTTATGACATGTAGAAAAACTGTCACAAGGCTGTATGTTATCAAACATGTACAGTAAACATAAAACAGTGCAAGTGCAAAGTGGTACTTATTTATCTACCATATATACATGAATATAAGCTGACCCGAATATAACCCAAGGTACCTAATTTTGACCTTGAAATCCAGGAAAATAGATTGACCTGAGTATAAGCCAAGAGTGGGAAATGTAGCAACTGCTAGTGAGTTTCAGTAATTAAAATACAGTAATATTAATTATTTTATTGATTTTTTAGAACTGTACTTGCACCACCCACCAGTGGTGGCGCTGCAGGTAAAGTGGGTGGGCAGGTCAATTGCACCGAGGCAGGAAGTGTTGCTCTAGCCTAGCCTCTTGCTTCACCTGCAAGGAAGAAGCATGGCTTTTTCCTCCATTTTGGGCAGAGCAGAGAGATAAGGGCAGAAGGTACCAGTAAATGAAACCCTTTCTTTTTCCCCACCAGTTTGAAAGAGAGACACAATTGTAATGTAGAGCTTCTTTCTTCATCTGGATGGTATGTAGAATGAGGTGGGCGAGCATCAGGAGGCCACTATGGGCAGCTATGTCTATCCCAACTGAAGTGCACCCGGGGTATAAGACGACCCCCTCACTTGGAGGCATGTTTTTCAGGGTGAAAAAGTCATCTTCTACACCAGCAAATATGGGTATGCAGACTACCAAACTGTCTTATAACTTCTGCCACTTTTCAAATGGATGCAATGAGATAAAGCATTTGCCTTTCATTTGTTTTTTTAGTTCATTTCAATGTTAAGACGAACTGCATTCTTAACATAAAATGCTAGTTGTTTCCTGTAGGGAGAGGGATTTTTTTAGCAGCATTAGAAATGGAAGCTGTTGACTGTGCAGTAAACTACTGTGCTAATGCTTCAGGGTGTCGTCTGGATGTCAAAGGGCTGATAAGCGGCTTGACCTGACAGGGAAAGTGCATCTTGTGATAATATATTCTTAATTTTTCTCTTCCTCATTAGGTGGGTCCAGCCGGATCACAGTTTGGCTTGCTAGCTTGCCTGTTTGTGGAACTTATTCAGAGCTGGCAAGTCCTAGAGAAACCCTGGAAAGCTTTCTTGAACCTTTTTGGGATTGTCCTTTTTCTCTTTATCTGTGGCCTCCTGCCATGGATTGACAACATTGCACACATTTTCGGCTTCCTCAGCGGCCTCTTGCTTTCCTTTGCCTTCCTGCCCTATATCACCTTTGGCACAGCAGACAAGTACCGCAAACGGGCCATGATTATTGTCTCCCTGCTAGTCTTCGTCGGTCTGTTTGCATCTCTCGTCATCTGGCTCTACGTGTACCCTATTAACTGGCACTGGACTGAGTATTTAACCTGCCTGCCTTTTACTGCCAAGTTCTGTGAGAATTACGATTTGGACCAGGTCTTGCATTGATGTCGCCAGGAGACTCCTGAATGGGTTCAGTGGAGAATTGAAACATGCCAGATGTTGAACAACAAGGGATGGGCAGGAATGCGACTGATGGGTAAAACCAAAGCACCTTTGCTCCCAGTTTTCCTTTGGAATTCCCCAGGAACCACCCATGAAACATCAGGTTCTCAATGTTGAAGCAGAACCAACTGAGCAAGTCTCCTCCTCGTTTGTAACTGAGACGAGACTGAGAGTATTAGCAGACGTAAACTGTTACTCCTTTCTCTATGACACTTCTGGGCATCAGTTAGCCTTTATCAGTAGGTGTACCCATGGAGCATGATCATTCATCACAGCTCTTGAGTTCTAAACGGGTCAATGTCTCTTTGTTACCCCTCTAAAGGCCTTCCCACTGCAACAGATGGTCAGCTCTGTGAAGGTTTGATGTCAAGATTGCCTCTCCAGAGTTGGCAGTACAGAAGAGAATCTTCCATCTCTGACCTTTAGGCTAAGTTCCTTCTGCTGTTGTGTTGATTCGGGGCCATGTTTCATCAGTGGAGCTCCTCTGGCCCCATTTGGGACATATATCTAGCAGGAAGTGACTTTAATAGAGCACCTTCATGATGAAGTAGCATCCTGTCAGAGTACTCATATTTACCTTCTGTGTGGTTCTATGGTCTCCCAATGGAAAATTTTCCTTTTTATGCAATTCCTGGTTCTGAGAGTTCTTTTCCTAATGCCTTCTTGGCACAAGTTGGTGCTTGGACTCTATGGCAGTCTTTGCCACTTTAGTGCCTTTTTGTGGTACTAGTAATTGTACTGTGAAAACAAACCCCTCCTTTTTTTTGTCCAAGGGGTATTTTTGTATGGTCCCCCCCCCCCCGCCCCAAGACATTCACAATCTCTGTGTTAAGAGCCAAATACTTTTTTTTCCTTTTTGGCAAAGATAACTGATGCTTTTAAAAGAAATCTTGTGCCATCTGTCAGCATTGCCTGCAGCCATTCCAATGTCTGTGTTGGGTGACTAATACAGAGGCCTGACATTTCTGGAAGAGTCAGCTTGAAAGAGAGCTTCCCTTGAAGGGAGGCCAAACAGATTCTGGAGTGATAGAAATAATGGGGAGTGGGAGGAACGTTATTTTTGTTCTAAATAAATTAATGTGTTTCAAACAAGCCAGTGGAAGTGTTTATTCCGATTGGAGCTTTGCACAATTTAAAATTATAGACATACATAGATATAGATAACATCCAAACAAATTAACTTGTTAAAATGATTAGACTGTTTTTGAGCAGATGAAGGCTTCTTCAGTTGTCTTCTCAGCCAAGTCTTGTTTTGTACTCAAGATGGACACAAATTGTGTGCTCATAGATATTGCATTATTTCACCATATTCACAGAAAATGTGTCCTGTATCCAAGTAACTCCATTTAATTTTGTTTCACAGTCCATTAAGCGACTTCTGAATTGTTCAGCCAGAATCTTGTCCTGGTGGGAGATAGCCTTTAGTATTCATCCATTCAGCAAGGCATTATTATTTTTTTGCTCTCCACAGGTATAGCGTAGCCTCACCTCTTCTGGTTTAATATACAGAGCTTGAGAGGTTTGCAGAAAACCTTTCCTCAATTTTAGCTATCGTCTAGGGCAGTGGTAGTGAACCTGTGGGATGTGTGCCAGAGGTACAACTCGAAGCCCTCTCTGTGGGCACCCGTGAAGTCACCCAACACAGAGTTTGCTCTGCCCAGCAGCCCAATGGGAGCACTTCCTCCCTCCCCCCAGCACAGACTTCACCCCGCCCCCTCTGCTCAGCAGCCCAATGGGAGTGTTTCCTTCCTCCCCTGTTGCTGTGTTCGTACTTTGTGATAAATAAGTGGGTTTTAGGTTGCAGTTTGGGCACTCTGTCTCTAAAAGGTTCGCCATCACTGGTCTAGGAGAATGGTGTCCATGAAGTAGATGAATCTGGAGCTATATTAGCTTATTTCATTTGTTATTTTCTAGCACCTCTCAATGAACTACCTGAAGGGCAATGCCAACCAAATAATATCATCATCATCATCATCATCATCTTTTCAATTTATATGCCGCCCTACTCAGTAAAACCGATTCAGGGCGGCTCACAACATACAATCGGATACAATGTTACAATTCAATAGAACAGCATAATGTCACAGTATAATCAGATATCATACATCAATAATTCAAAACAATAAAATAAAGCATATTATTTCTGTTTGGCATTTAGACAAGATTTTTACAGGTCAGGGTTCAATCCAGAGTGATGCCTAAATATATTGGGATAGAGCAATGATCCAAAATCTCGCCTTCCCAGTTAATGCAGAGTTTCCTCTCTGCTTTTTTTTTTTTTGTTTTCTAAATGGAAGGCATAGATCTGTGGTTTTAAAAGGGCTTGGTTTCAGCTGATTGTTTTTATAATGTAAATAAAGATCTTCTAATGCAGAGATTAGCTGGTGCTTGATAGAATCAAAAGCTTCTCCCTGGATTGTCAAGGCAAGATCATCATAGAGTATGGGACCATTGATCATTTGTATAAGAGAGAGACTGTTCCTTTGATTTCTCCCTTGAAATTCAACAAATAATTTTTGGTTTTGAAGTAGAATGGTGACATCTCTTGGTCCATGATCTTTCTTCTTCTGTGATCAAACTTTAAACTGCCAGAATGAGGCCACCTTCTTGGCTTTGTCATTGGCCAAAATTAAATCCTCATTGGTACATGTTTCTGGTAGGAGTTATCACACCAGCAAGGGAGCTGGACTGTGTGTCTCTCCACAGTCACAGTGTGTTGTCCACCCACAGTCCCCAATTAAGTATGTTGGTTGGTCTTGTTTAGGCACTCCAACCCTCAGTCTGTTCAAGATCCTCCAAGTGACATAGGGGAGGTCGAGTTCCTCAACCATGTTATTCCTTGCATAAGTGTCACAAGTAGAGTGAGCCTGTATTTTTGGGGATGTGATGTATGTTGCTGTTTTTTGCCTGGTTTCAGTGTAGATCTTATTTTAGTCTTCTGCCTTGTTTAGGGAGACACAGGAGATGCCTCCCTGAATAGTGGAAAGCAAGAGTGGAAAGTACACTTGAGTGTGTCCCTGGGCAGTGTCACGCAGCCACCTAAACATCCATATCCAGAAATGTTGCCCCATAAACCTGCCAATGGAAGTGACTTTTTAAAAGAACCGCCTTGTGTAAATCTATGGGTTAATTAACTATAAAAAGCTGTGATATTTACATTGCATTGTTACTCTGACAGCTGACATAAAGGGATGGTTTTAGCAGACAAAGAGGAAATAATTATATTTTATTTAGTGGACATTAATGTAATACAGACTTTACATATTTACTTTTAAAGGAAACTTTTCCAATGGAAGTTAATGATTTGAGTACTCCAAGAAATGGGCTGAGTTACTCCATTTAGTAGATGGATTAATATTAATCAGCCTAGCCACAGCCTTTCTGTAAGCATAAAGCAGGTGAAGGAAACTTGCAGACCTCAAGTCAACATTGGCTGTTCATGTATAGGTTGGCTACAGCTGGTGGGATTTGTAATTCAGTAACATCCGGTGGCACACATTGCCTATTCCTGGCATATGAGGAAAAGTTGCCATTTGGAACATGATTGATTTGTTGTATTGTGGATTATACCCTGTAGGCACAACTGCACTTGTGGAAGGCTGTCATCAGCAAGGGCGGTTATTCAGAAATCGAACATGTCTGTCCTGTGGCTCCTGTGTAATCTCTTTCATCATGAGGAAACTATAGGACAGGAGAAGGAAGTGTTTCATTAACAAACAAACAAAATATCAGCACCGTTACTAGTGGCAGTTATTTTTAGAAGTTAAAAGACTTCCTTCTCCTGTGCTGTAGCACCCATGGCTTGTTGGCAATTAAAGGGACTATGTGGGAACCACAAGATAATAATTTTGTGTCAGAAATTATTCTGGGTTGAAAGGATTTTTGGTGGAGAAATCCCACTCACGCCACCCAAATGAGGCTCCTTTCATGTCACCAAGAGCTGGGACAAAGATGGGTGCTCGATCTGTCATCGTGGAATACTTAACTTTGAAAAATAATCCTATTAATAATGATGGCATTAACCATGCACAGATGTTTTGTCAAAAGGATTTCAGCCAATGTGTTATGACTGTTCTTTTACTTTTAAAAGTTTGCTAATCTGCTTTCTGTACTTCATATTTTTCTTTTTACCGTAACTGAAATCCTGAAATGATTTTGACTTCAGTGCTAAATCAAAATGTCCAATATTCACAACTATGCTCGTTGCCCATGGTTGGTATTATGGGCTGCCGGTGATCTTCCTTTGGATTTCAGTAAGCTTCAGTGTAGCCCATCATTGTATCCCATGCAGATCTGAATCTGCAAGTCTTCTCCAGTGCGCAAGTGCATTTGCATAGGGACCCCACAGACCGCTCAAGTCCAAAGTTGCAGTGAGTTGGAGTTCTCATGATATTGTTCATAGGTCTGTCTTTCTCTTGCTCAACAAAAGTATTTTGACATATTGAGAAACCCTATAGAAAAAAATGGGCAACCACTATAAGATTTTTGTATTTCATGGCAGTAAAAATACCAAAATTTCCCCTCAGCAGTAGAATTAAAAACCCTTTATTAAAAAACCTTGAATTTTGTGCAAAAACTCCATACCATTAAAGTTACAGGAAAAAAACTTGAGTGATCTCACTCAATGGGGAGAAAACTATTGAAATGTTTCATTCTTGTCTGTGAGCGCAAAGTAAGTGAAGATGTGCACCCCTACTAGAACCAGTAACTTTCCAAGTTACTGTCTGCAGTTTAGCTTTATCCTGTGCTCATATTCCTTTAGTACAGGGATTCTCAACCTGCGATGGCATTTCATGTGGCCCACCTCCACCACACCAGGAAGTGCCATGTGGTGAAGGGCAAAATGGCTGTCCAGCCTCCGAAGCTGTCTGAGGGAGCGTGACCTAATGGCCCCCGGCTTTAAAATGGTTGAGAACTCCTGCTTTAGTATCTGCTGACTGTACATCCTTCAGTATGATCAAAACAAGAGTGATTTAGCTTCTTGCATCACTTTTCCCCTTCTCCCACCTCAAAATCTAAACCACCCTTTTCCTGTGCAAAACTACTTCCCAATATCTGTTGTGTTATTTTCTTAAGTAAATTTGGCGGTGGGAAAAGAAAGATAAAAGCAAAAACTCCTTAGAAAAAGCATTATTTATTTCCTGACTTTACAGAATACTTAGCAAGTGGAAAACAACAGACAGAATAGTTGTGGGTTAGCAAAGGAATGGCCAGTAGCAGGTGCAACAAACAGGTGCCTGTAGGCAGGAGTTGGGGGGTCTCAGTCACCAAAATAACCAATTTGGTTTTGTTTTTCAGTTAGTGCTACCTTATAAGCAGATTACACTTTCATTGTGAGGATTGCAGCCTTAGTGGAGCTTTCTGGAGTAGACATGCATAAGACTGCACACCAAAGAGTCTATCACCAATCCCAGCGAAACAAAGAAACAGGTGCCTACTCTGAGCATAAAGATGCTACTACTAGTTGTAAGCTGTCACACATATCCAACTTTCTTCTTCTAAAACTTCTACCTTCGCTCTACTTACGGCAAGTATGTGAGCAAGTACTGGAGAATGTTAGTACAGTAATACCCCAGATAACGATTGCATCGGATAACGCCAGAATCGGATAACGATGCAAGTTTTTTGGGAGGAAACTTGCATCAGATAACGATTCTTTTAGCGTTGTCCGATGCAATGGTCTGCAGGTGTGGGGTGGTTTGGGTAGAACTACCCAATCCACCCCCTACCCGCAGCGGTCTCTGCCACTGCAGTAGGGTCGGGGGAAAGCACCCGCCTTTCCCCGACCCTACTGCAGTCGCAAAGCCTCCCTGTCTCTTTCCCTCCCTGTATTTAAACTACAGGGAAGGGGGAAAGAGAGACGTGATTGGTTCTCTAGAGAACCAATCACATCTCTCTCTTTCCCCCTCCCTGTAGTTTAAATACAAAGATGGAAGCAGTTCTTTTTTCCTCCCTGTATTTAAACTACAGGAAGAGAGGATTGTGTTTTAAATACAGGGAGGGGAAGAAAAAAACACAACCCTCTCTCTTCCTGTAGTTTAAAGTTCTTTCCCTGCCTGCCTTTAAAGCGATTTGTCCCTGAAGTCAGGGATTTTTTGTGGAAACAAGTCATAACGTTATCCGGGGTATTACTGTACTCTCATATGACAGCTGGGTTAGAAATAGCCATTTTAAAATGGAATTAATGGCCAGAATTCTGATGATCATTTACAGCAGCACCGGGACAATGATATAATTCTCAGTAGCAAGCTGCCACTTATTGCCAAGTTGTCACCTTCATTCTTGGTCATGCAACAAGGAATACAATAAAAACACAGTACTGTACTTTAAGTGTAATGGATTCCTCCCCAGATTTCCTCATAGGAAAGACAGCTAGGCACTATACTTTGTTGCTCCTCTCTCTCCTGCATCGGGACAATAGAGAGCCCCTAAAACACTTCTTTTTGGAAGTGGGAGCTGTTCTCCAGATTGTGGCAGAAAGCAAAATACATTAAAATAAAGGCCAGACGACTTCCTCTTTGTAAACAAGGACCTGCTTTTATAGTTGGGAAGAACTTAGCCGAGAAAGAAGTCCCTTGTGGCATACAGTATATATGTACTGTACAGAGGGCACATATTTACAGAATATACAGGCACAGATTCCATGCATTTTCACACAAGGCAGTCACTCACATGAGAAGTAAGAGACAATGTTTCTCTGCAGAGTCTTTTAATCAGAACATTTTTCTTTTCTCAAGGCAAATAGCAGCCCCAAGCAATGGGGGACCTAGTTACATTATTCTTTGTTGTCGACTGCAACTCATATCCGAGAATGCATTTCCCCCCTGAAGCAGGAAAAATGTGATTGGCGTGAATTTGTTTAAGGGGGAACCCAGCTTGCCAAGAAGTGACCCGCACACTATATTCTCAAAGCCATCTCCTGTGGCACATATGAAACGTGAGATGCAGGATTTAACACCAGGACTGCAATGGACTGCCTCAGCCTTGAGGATATGGACAAGGTGTGCCTTCACAGCCAGTCCATCTGGCATGGCCTCTTCTGCCTCCATGACCGTTGGGAATCAGAGTTCCTCCTCCACACATTTTGCCGTTGGGCCCAAAAGATGGTTTCCAGTGGCATTTACTCCACTGAGGGGAACCATCACCCCACCTAAAAGGGCTCATCCACCTGTAGCCGTTGGCCCCTTTAGGGAGTCAGGTTAGTTAACCGCCACCAGACACTCAGTATTGAGTCACTGGCTGTATGGTCTACTCCATTACTGTAGCAAGATGTCTAGCTAGACATGCAACAAGTATTCTAACATTCCACTAATATCTTCCTAAATGCCCTGTTAACTTCAAGGAAGGAAGGAAGCAAGGATTCTGCTACATTTTAATACAAAGGGTGACTACTGGAAATAATTGCATACTTACGCAAATATTCTGGTTTGCTTTAAAATTATGGATGCAAAATTTGACTTCTAACACAGTTTTGCTATCCTTTACAATGGGTTCATATTGCAACTACAAGGCTGCTAGTACCTATGCCTTATAAGCAATTGTGTAGTTTAGACCCTTTAATGTGACCATTAGTTATCTGAAGTCTGTCAAAGTCCATGTGTTCTGGCATATAGACTCCATCTTCAATTAAGTAGTTAGCTCCTCCCACATTAAGCATCTTAAGTTTCAAGTCTATGCCTTCAACTTGCCATGTCCTTACCAACTTCCCAGTTAAATGGGAAGTGATGAGTGACAGACATGGCCACCATTTCCTGTCCAAGCTACACAAAGATGCATGGCAAAAGTCCTCTAAGACACAAGTAAGAGGAAAACTGGGACAATAACAGTTTTAAAGACAGTTGTAAAAAGGGAATGCTGGGTCTTAAGCATTTTGTTCCTTCACAGAAATGGCTACAGTGATGACAGGAGGACCGTATCACAGTGGTAGATAGCCCAATCTGCATGTCGCGGTGGTTCCCAAACTTTTAAAGACTGGGATCTATCAATTCAGTCTTGTTTGGGTAGTCTTCCTTGGCCTACCAGGATGTGGAAGGCCCCAACGCTCAAATAACTTGGCAACCCACCCACAGAACACTCTGATTCATTGGTAAGGCCCCATCTGAAGACTTGAGGATCACTAGAAAGCTGGGCTTTTCAGCCAACAAGAGCAGTAGCTGGAAATGAATGGGAAAGGGAGGTGTGTGAACTCAGCAGCCACTGTTCCTTCGCATGAAGGCATGACCACGAACAGCATAGATCATCTCAATGAAATTCAATGAGCCCACAGTGATTTCGCAGGGGCCGACTGCTTTGAAGCCACACTTGGAATAGAAAGGGACAAGGAAGTCCTCACACATCAGAGTAGCTTGGCGCACATATGGTAGGCAACAAAGATATTGTAGGTAGCGCCACATCAAGATGAAGCCTTTGCCTTGCTGGCGGAAGGTGCGATGGACTGCCAGGATGTGGATGTGGACGGTGCTGCCGTGGGGTTTGTGCAAGGTCAAAGCATCCTGCAATTGATTGGAGAGGAGGAGGAGATTACTGTGAGTGACATAGTTCCATCCACATGAACCCCCAGCATAGGCAGAATCACATATTTAAAATAGGAGTGTTATCAACGGTATCTTCTGTATAAAATGTCCAGTTATAAAATGGTATGAATCAAAAAGTTCACTAGTTCTCTTGTAATAAATTGTGCCTTATATGACTAATGGAGGAAAAGATTCCAAGCACTGCTAATATTTAAAACAAGGGTTCCCAATCTATTCCCTGTGTGCCAGATCTGGCCCCAGGTCGAACTGCCATCGATGCCAGAAGTGCCCCTATGTCACTGGAAGTGCTGAAATCGCTGCGTTTTCATACCAAAACACAGAAAATGCAGTGGGGGGGAATAAAAAATTGTTCCAAACTCCCTCCTCCAAGTGAAGCGGCAGAGGTGGGGGAAAGCCCAGAAACCTGGCACAAATGCACGCACCAGCAGTGGGCAGAACCATGTGACCAGCCCCTCAGCTGACTGAGAGGGTGTGATCAGGCCCCTGGCAGGAAAAGGTTGAGAACCCCTGATTTAGAAGAATTAGGCATTCCTTCAATTATCTGTTGGACAAGAAGTTCAACTTGTACTGAGAAGGAGCAACAGTCCCTTCATTCTGGAACAATTCTACTGCAAGATTCATGGGCACCAATTTTCTCTAGGAAAATGTGTAAATCCTAATTAACAGTATAAATACATATGTACCTGCAAAAACATAACATTTGAATTAACCTTCAGGAAATCAAACAAAAAAAAACAACCAAGTGATTTCTACCCTTTCAACTTCTTTTCATTGAGTTTCTACATATCTACAGTATTGCATATCTGTGTTCTCACCTTATTTTCCACAGCTCCTACCCTGGACAATACAACCATTGTTGACTCTTGAAAAGTTTTGAAAATATATCCCAATTCTGCCAGTTGTCTTTGACTACCAAAATATAATCTCACTTTGGTTTCCTTGTAGTTCAGTGTGATAAGATTCAGCATGTAGGTACAGTAATTATATAGCCCTAAACCAGAGGTGCCCAAACTATGGCCCAGAGACCGGATGCAGTCCCAATGCCAATTCATCCGGCCTGCACAGCCCATGTGTGCGTTTTACTTCGCTTCTGGGAGCGAGGGCTTTGTAGGCTGGATTAATTGGCATTGGGGGGCGCATCCGGCCACCAGGTCATAGTGACCAGGGCCCTGAACCACATGACTGGCCCACAGCCTGAAAAGTTAGGGCACCCCTGCCCTAAACCTTAGCAGTCTAGCAGAACTGTCCCACCCTGCTGAGATTGAGGACTAAGTGAATTGCTCTTCTAAACCTGAATCTGAGCAGCACAAATACAGAGATGGAAATACAGTGTCGAATAACGCGATTTTTAGCGTTATCCAGAGCAATTGTGTGTGTGGGGGGGGGAGGGTTGGATCGGGTAGAACATCTACCCGATCCACCCCCCCAGGGCCCGCCCGCCCGAAGTTTGGAAAGGGTATGATCCCCCATACCCTTTCCAAACATCGTGCAAGCGCGCGCCTGTCAAACGGGGTTTGGGGAGGATATGGAGAAAATCTCCGTATGCTCCCCAAACCGTGTTTGACGCGCGCGCCAACGCGCCTGATGTTTGGAAAGGGTATGGTCCCCCATACCCTTTCCAAACATCGTGCAAGCACGCACCTGTCAAACGGGGCTTGGGGAGGATACGGAGAAAATCTCCGTATGCTCCCCAAACCGCGTTTGACATGCGCGTGCCAACACGCCCGATGTTTGGAAAGGGTATGGTCCCCCATACCCTTTCCAAACATTGTGCAAGCACGCGCCTGTCAAACGGGGTTTGGGGAGGATCCGGAGAAAATCTCCGTATGCTCCCCAAACTGCGTTTGACACGCGCGCGCCAACGCACCCGATGTTTTTTAGCGTTGTTCGGTGTATACCCCGGACAACGCTAAAAACCGGATAACAACATGACTTGTGGAACCAAGTCTTAACGTTATCCGGGGTACTAGTGTACTGTACTTTTACTACCCCCTTCTTTACCGTGGATGAGAGCTTCTTCGGTTGGAAATAGCAGCTGAGTTGAATGAGAAATATGCTCCACTGTCTGCTATCATTTAAAACAAATCCACCAGTAATTAAAAACCCACTGTTTCATTTGCTTTTCTATGACACCATAAAATGGCCTTCTGGGATGATGCTGTACCTTCACCAGTTGACTGAATTGTATAGTTTGGGGCGGTGGCCTGAAAAAATATCAGCTGTGAATACATAAGCTGTGAAAACTGTCTGGAATCAATTTTTTCTTTGTTTCTAAAATGTCTATGATCTCATAGCCTGAGTTCTCATACTGATTTAGGTAACGTTTGCCCTCGTTTATGATGACAAATCCTATTGAAATGCCGTTCTGGGTTATGGACCTCCGTCGTAACCCGGGGTTTTACTGTACCTCTATTATCTTTGGTTTCTCAAGGTTAAAGTGGAGACCTACTGATTTATGATAACTATTTTCAGTTGGATTTTAGCACATAGGGTAAAATGCTAGAAAGTTCCTGATTTTATGTCCCCAAACTGATATTTGGATCTATCTGGGTTGCTATGGGATTTTGGTATAAAAGTGGGCCCTGCCCTTTTGTCTCATGTCTTCTATCTTGTTTCCTGTCTGGTCTGATGATATTGCATTTTGGTGGAATAGTAGCTGTGTTAGTCTGTACTTCAGGCATATCAGATAACAAAATAAAAATAAAATAAAATAAAAAACACTGTAGCACTTTAAAGACTAACTGCTATATTTTTATTGTTAACTTTCGTGGATCAAGTCCACTTCTTCAGACAAGGAGTGAAACTTACAGGCATGGTTTTTATACACCAAATATGGGATATTGGAACTAGACCCTGCTGCAAATCCAAATGTCAACTATGCCCCCACATTCGCTCTGGAAACAGCATTACTGAACCCAACGGCACAACACACAACATTAAAGGCAGTTTTACTTGTGCTTCTGCCAATGTGATTTATGCCATCTTTTGCCAAAAGAAGTCCATCTGTGCTTTATGTAGGACAAACAGGACAATCTTTACGCAAAAGAATTAATGGACACAAATCAGACATCCAGAATGGCAACACAGAGAAACCTGTCTCAAACCACTTCAATCTGACTGGACCAGTGATGGGATGATAAAATTTTTAGTACCCCACCCTGACGTCATCACAGTGGGGGCAGAGCTAACGTCATGACGTCATGAGTGGAGCCAACGTCATGACATCATGATGTTGTAGGCGGGGCCAAAAATAAAATAAATAAAATAAAAATAAAACACACACACACACACCCCTCAACCCACACACACAAAACCGTTAATAAAATAAATAAATAAAATAATAATTAAATAAAAATACACCCAAACACCCCAAACACTAACCCCACTTACAATGGGGACCATTGGGGCTGGCTCCGAGCCTCGGCGCCCAGCGGCGGCGCGCCTAGCTGGGCGGCTGAGGGCCTCTCGGCCGCAACCCTCCACGGGCAGCCCTGAGCCTCGGCACCCAGCAGCGGTGCGCCTAGCCTGGCGGCCCAGGGCTCCCGGCCGCAACTCTCCACAGGCGGTCTTGAGCCTCGGCGCCCAGCAGCGGCGCACCTACCCGGGCGGCCGAGGGCCTCCCGGCCGCAACTCTCTACAGGCAGTCTTGAGCCTCGGCGCCCAGCGGCGGCGCGCCTAGCCGGGCGGCCCAGGGCTCCCGGCTACAACTCTCCACAGGCAGCCCTGAGCCTCGGCGCCTGGCGCCGATGCGCCTACCCGGGCGGCCCAGGGCTCCCGGCCGTAACTCTCCACGGGCGGCCCCGAGCTGCGAAAACTGTCTGGAATCTGGAGGCTTGGGGCGCCCGTGGAGAGTTGCGGCCGGGAGGCCCTGGGCTGCCCGGCTAGGCACAGCTCCTCCTCCTAAGCCCTCCGCCACTGCTGGAACCGTTCCAAAATGGTCCGGCTCCGGCAAAAACAAGTGCGCATGCGCAGAAACGGAATCTGATGCATGCGCAATTCAAAATTGCAGCACGCATGCGTCAGATTGACTTCTGCGCATGCGCACTGAATTGGAGCCATTTTGGCTCCAATTTTAAAAAAAAAAATCTTTTTTTCAGGCGTCTGGAAGCGGACGCCTTAAAAATGGACTACCCTCTCGGAGAACCCTCCGAAATTGTTCTTACCGGTTCCAGGGAACCGGATGGAACCGGGGTCATCCCATCACTGGACTGGACACTATCCAAGACCTGAAAGTTACAATTTTGGAACAGAGAAATTACAAAATTAGGACTGAAAGGGAGACATCAGAAATCAAATACATCCATCTGTTAGACACCCATCGCAGGGGACTAAATATTAGTGACGGGTTTCTGGGACATCAAATTTCATACATAGATTGCTATATGCTGCTACATATTTTATATATTATATTACAACCTTCTTGCCAATTCTCTTTAGCAAAACAGGAAGTAACCAGGTACAGGTACAGTGTTTTTGTTTGTTTTCTGACATACACGTCAAAGGTTGATTAGAGACCAGAATGGGCTTTCTCAGCAACCTTGAGATTGAAAGGGCGTCATTTAGAGCTAATCTAATCCACGGCGAGTGGGCGGCAATATAAATTTGAACTAATAAATAATAAAATAAATAATAAATAAATCTGAATAAACTATTGTTGCTAATGGCTGTGTGAAGCTGTATTGTTGTGCTTGGTTGTCTGTCATCTTGCTTGACCACACCCTTCTCCCTTTGACCCCCCTGAATTTGGTGAATAAAAACCATGCCTGTAATTTTCGCTCTCTGACTGAAGAAGTGGACTTGATCCACGAAAGCTAACAATAAAAATATAGCAGTTAGTCTTTAAAGTGCTGCAGTGTTTTTTATTTTATTTTGTTTTGTTTATTTTATTTTGTTTTCTGATATGTCTTGCATTTTGGGGTTTGCTTCTTGGGTCTTCAGTGCCTATTTCCGTGAGGCCAAACTTCTGGAATAGCTAAGCTAATTCAGATTTCTTATTTTCTGGCAATTGTATATTTCCAAAATGTTATTGTGATTTTCTGTATTTTTTTAATTTCTTACACCCTCTAAATAACTTAACTACCAGACACTTCAAGAAAGCCTTGGTTCTACATCCTAGCTCTTGTTTCATTCTATTGAACATTGTTCAATAGTTTCCAGCCTAATGCCATGGAAACAGAAGATACAGTTTGGCTCTTATTCTCATAAATTGGCAGGGATATCCTGTAAAGTAACATTTCCCAAACTTTGGTTTTTGGACTTAAATTCTCAGAAGCCTAGGTCAGTACCCCCAAAGCACTAATCAGACAATGTACTGATTTAGGCTTCTGAGAACTGAAGTCCACCAGTGTTCAGTGAAACATAGTTTGGGAAATGCTGTTGTAAAGTATGGACTTTCCTGGCCCAGATTAACTTGAAAAAAGGGAATTGCATCAGTCTAATTTACAAGTTTGGCATTCGAGCCTGGAATATTTTTGCTATTTCCTGGGCTACATCCCTTGGCAAGTTTGAAAGGCAAAATAAATCCCCCATTAATGTTGGAGATGCTGTGCATTTATGCTGGGTTCATTCTCATTCTCATCCTCTTCCAGTCCATTAGAAAATGGGAAGTAGATACATTCTTAATCCATGATGGCAAACCTTGGTACTCCAGGTGTTCTTGAACTTCAATTTCGAGAAGCCCAAATCTCTGTGAACCCACACGAATGGGTTTACGTACAGTAAACCCATTCGTGTGGGTTCACAGAGATTTGGGCTTCTGGGAATTGAAGTCCAAGAACACCTGGAGTGCCAAGGTTCGCCATCACTGTTCTAAAGGGAGATATTTCTTACCTGGCTGAGTCTTTCCTGATCCCAGAGAGAGCCAATAATGAAAGCAACTAGCCGGCCTTCTTCAAACCAGCCAAGTGACAGCTCAGGACACAGAGTGAGAAAGTGGCGAATCTCATCCAAGTGGAGGGGGCAATCTCCCGATACGGAAATAAAGGCTGTAAATGAGACAATGAAGTACATTTTATGATCCCACACTTTTCTGGAAACAGAGAAAAGGCTAAGCTAATCATAACCAACTCTAGGGTTCAGTGCTCATTTCTGTTTATACCCAAAGAGCCAGCACTATCTGTGGTTGCAGATGTTTCCATGGACATATGGCAGGCATGCCTCAACACTAGAGTGCACAGAATGCTGTTTACCTTCCTGCCGAAGTGGTCCCTATTTATCTACTTGCAATTTCTTGCTTTCAAACTGCTAGAAGCTGGGATAGAAACTGGAGCAATACCTGGAAATCAAACTCCGACCTTCCAGTCAGCGGGATCAGCGTCATAAAAACGTGAGCCACCACAGTGGCTTGCTAAGAACAAGGGTCCAAATTAGAGCTATTGTTAAGACAAAAAAAAATGGGGGGGGGGAGCTTTCCAAACACAGAAGACTGTACAGGACTGTGCCTGGTATCCTGTTTAGCATCCTCTGAGGAGAAAGTCCTACCAATGTGGGACTGTGCTATTGTGCAAGCACTGCTATTGAGAAAATGAATGACAGGTTTTCTTCATGGACATTCGTATTTATGCAACAGCAATTGCTTAACCCCATGTTCCTATAGTGGCAGGATCTTTTCTCTGAAGCTCAGTAATACAGCATTTTGCATCTAGATTTAATTTAATGGAACCAGAACATAAATAAGTGTACTAGCATGGACCCATAAATTATTTCACAAGAGAATTGTTGGGTGGTAATGCTCTATACTGCATCAACAAACAGCTTTATAGAACTCTTGAATTTAAAAATCAGCTACCAAAGTGGCACAAGGTATTGCCTTTTTTAAGTGGAAAAAAACATTACATTTGCACACAAATAAGTTTGATTACATGACTGCAACTAGAACCGGTTTGATATCTTTTGAGGGATAAGGCACTATGGTTTAAAAAAAAAAACCCTAAGACAACACTATTTTCCCACTCTCTTTTTGTTCCCTCCTATCGCCACCTCCAAAAAAAAAACCCTCTTTGCCAGTGGGAAGAGCTGAACTGGGCCAAGCTTTAACCTAATGGAACATCTGAATCATCAAGACACCTATGGCACTAGCAAGGACATCTGATGTTTTAAAAGAATTGGCTCTATGGCAATATTCAAATGTTTCATCCAAAGAAGAAATGTCCAAGTAAGAATAAAAATACACCAATTAAAAATACTTTCAGATTTCAACACTGAAATTCAAGTGTGGCAAACAGCATGAGTTCATGTGATGACTTGCAAAACAACTTACACACACAGTATGTAGATAGATGATAAACAGTTCCTTCAAACCTTGGCTTTCCTAATGCATTGGAACTGTTTTTACTGTTTCTTCAGTAATCTCTCCACCTCTCTTATTCTTGTTTCATTTAAAATGTTACATAAATATGTCTCTCAACTGTCACTTACAAACATCTAATTTCATCTCCTCCCAATCTTACAGTGGGTCATCTTGATCTTTTGGCCCAATTATGTTTCACTACACGCCATGCTTAATACACACTTGGTAATACAGTTGTAAGAAAAATGTAATTTTAGTTCTCTTTTACTCGGAAATAATGCTTTTTAATTGTACCTCTTAAAACAGATGGCTGTAGTTTGTGATATATTTGTATCACAGAATACATTTTCTAAAAAGGATCTCCCTTTATATTTTTGTTTTCTCTTTCTTCAATTCATCATTCAGTCAAAGATACCAGTAAACCTAGTACTGTATTTCCAAATTATGAAAGTATTATCCTTCTGGGGATGAGGTCAGGGATAATTAGGAAAGATGGATGAGCTTGTATCTTACCTTCTCTCTCAATTTCAAACACACTAATAGCATCCTCAGGAGTGAGGCACCGGAATTCACTGGCAGGAAGAGTATGACGGCGGCGTTGGCGTTCTGGAAAACTCCGTGGAGGCCTGAAGTGAATGGGTTTAAGAAATGGCAGAGCGCTGATCACAGACATCTTCTCTCTCTATTTCTCTCTGTGTTTCGTCAATGTACTTGGGTTTGGAATCAGCACGTCACTGTTTCAGCCAGTTGCCTCAGGCACAATTAACCATCAACTGAAAATATCTGCACAGGATATATCAAATTAGGTTGTTTACATATCTTTATATATACACAACAAGAGTCTGCATAACCCCTACCACCTTAGTCATCCTCATCACTGCTGGGGTAGTGGTGGTGGAGGACCACTGGATCACAAAAGTGGGTCATTGTTATTTTCCAGCTCATAAGAGAAAAGTCCAGCAAGGACCCAGATGCTATGCAGAGAGACAGAGAAATGGCTTTTATAGCATAGGGACATGCTGAGAAGGTTAAATGGCAAGGATGACGGATAATTCACTGTTGTGATCTGTGAAAGAATGGTTACTTTAGGTCATCCAAAAGCTGGATTGGATGGTACAAACACTCTTAGGACCTAATCCTGAGAGACACAGATTGTCTCTTGCTAGGCTCCGAATTCTTGTGACTACAGTGGCAAAAGTGGGAACTCAGCATCAGGAAAAGCATGCTGGATTCTCACACTGAATCAGGCTCTTAATACTGTCAAATCATCTGTGTTCTGGAAACTTCCCCTCTAACTGTTAATTAACCATTATATAACTCAACAGATGTAGGGACCAGAGTTGTTTTGGTTGGAAGACTAAGCAGGAAGAAACCAATTATGGGATCAAGGGTTACCTATAGGGCAATCTTAAAAGTAGGAAGATAGAGCCAGGCTTGAAAAGTCACATTAAGCAAGGGCTGCTGTAGAAATAATGCTCTTGGCAAGAAATCAACTTTCTAAATTCAGACAGCTAAGAGTAAGAGATTTCTTCACTGCAATGTCCCTGATTTCACTATTTTATTAAACATGCTCTTCTGTTTTCTGTAGATACACATGTGCACACATACACTATCTTCATTTTCACACCATTCTTTTGAATGCCTTTTGCAGATTACTGGATACCAGTTTATTTAATACAATGCAAGTTAACAATGCAATGAGGCACATCCACAAAAGTACACTAGCAACAAAGCTGCCTTTTAGTTTTCAGTGCTGAAAATGGCTGTGTCTACATTTGTTTTTATAGTTTAAAGGGATTCGCAGACACATGAGGCAGGGATGGCAATCAATTTGTGGCTTCAAAGGGGATCTAAGCATATTAATAAAGGATGGGTTTAATCCTTCCAGCAGCCAAAGCTGTTGTAATTTATCTCATTGCCTGTTTGGGGCAATCATCACCGACTCAATTTATTCCTGGCTATGAAATGAGGTGGAGGCATAAAGGAACACACAGAACCCATAGCTTCAGTATTCTGGGCATAAAAGCTGGTGGTTTTGAGGGGTTACAGTACAAAAACAATGCAGTGATAGTCCAAGCACAAACTTCTATATCTTGTACTGTATTATGCTTTTTAATGAATTTTTTATAATTTCATGGAACGAATAACAAAGTCTGAACCCAGGTTGGCTGCTAGCTAGTGGGATCTGCAAAAAAAGCCAAACAAAATAAACACAGTGCTTCAACAGGGTGGACACATGAGAAAAAATGGGGTGTATCGTGTGATTAGCAAAATGTTGCTGTTTTCCTGTGACTGGAAGGGTTTTTGACATGGCTTCACTACAGATGTAGTCATTTCCAAATGTTCAAAATAAGAACTTCAGAGCCATGCAAGTGCTGTAAGTATTGTTTTTAATGTGCTGTTTCTCAGTGTGCATGGCAGGGTGAAAGGGAAATGAGGAGACGGATCAGGTTAAGGAGATTAGCCCATCAATTATTGCAGGTCTCTGAGGTATTTACTTTGATGCGACAAGGGATCTGCACACTCTACCAAGTCTTAAGTGCCATCATTCCAACAAGACTTTTCGGGACAAATTCTTGATGGTCAATATTTTCTTTCCACTACTCATGTGCATGGGAGTTTTAAATTAACAGAAAGTGTAATGTGACAGATGACAAGTAGAGGCAGCAATGATACAGGTGATTTCAGACTTCTTCACACAACCATTTTGAATGGTTCAAGAATTATGCAACTGTTTGTATTGTGTCTACTTTCTCAGTTCTAAAATGAGCTGCAAGTGGTGTTATGATGTACAGTAATACCTCATATAACATTAGTATCGAATAACACTAAAATCGCATAACATCAAGGAATCTGGGGGGAAGAATTGCATCAGATAACATTAAGATCCTATGGGATGCTTCAGATAACAACCGCGAAAGCCTGTGTGGTTACAATGTATCTCTATGGATCCCATAGAGGATCAGATAACACTAAAAATCATATAACACGAAGACTTGTGGAACCAGGTTTTAGTGTTATATGAGGTTTTACTGTATATGTAGTATCATTGTCTATTTTTAGCAAACATTGCTAGGTCTGCCGCCTGCAGAATGAAAGGGACATAATGATAGGCTGTATTCCTCGTTTCTAAACCTACATGAAACTTTATATACATCTGTATTTAGGCAGAATATCAACATGGATTTATTTCAACAATGAACTCCAGTTCATTTATCAGGATTTAAAACTTTCAAGCATGAGTAGGAGAACTTCAATGGAAAGTATTTAGTTTAAATAATTTACAGTTTAAGATTGTTCAGGGGTGTTTTTCCCAAAAAGTGTTGAAGACTAAACAGAACAGTCTCTCTGTTAATTTTTAGGCAGGCCTCAGAATCACAGTGAGATTGCCACCAGCAACACATTTCAGAACATTGCTAAGCAAATGAAACTAGAATGGAAAGATCTGTTACTGAGTGCACAATTCTATACTCACATAGCACTTAAGGAGGAAACTAGGAAATAACAGGGGGGAACAAAACAGTCTGCAGTCTGTCATACAGGATGACACAGTTCTCAGTAAATGGGCTAAATTCTCTTTTACGCAATTGGAAGGGATTTGTGCAGCTGAAAAGTAGTTAGTCTAAGGCACAGACATTAAAAACAGGTTGCCTCTGACTTCACATGCAACTGAATATATCCAATGTAGAAGCATGAGGTGGATTATAGTTGGTAAAGGCTCATGGTATAATATATTTACTATTTCCTAAGATGATAAAGCACTGCTGTTTTTATATTAAAACAGACTAGTACAGCTGTCCTTTAGGAAATCTATTTCTATCAAGTCCACACAACGTTTATATGTTAAGTGCTGTCAAGTCAGAAATGACTTATAAGAACCTTTAAGCTTTTAAGGTAAGTGAAAAATTTAAGGAGTGGTTTTATCAACGCCACCCTCCTAGTGAATTTCCATGACTGACTAGAAATTCGAACCCAGGTCTCCTGAGTCTGACTCCTTCATTCTGTCCACACACCCACACTGAATATCCTATTCCTGCTCACATCCAGTAATATGTCACAACTAGGGTTAGGCCCATTGCATCAATGGAACTGAGATAAGAATTGACTCATTGAATCTCCACTGATTCAATAGAACTACTCTAGCTGTGACTTACTACTGAGTTTCATCCACTGTGCAACTTCATGTGAATAGGCCTCTTTACCACCCATGCCCTAGAAGTTTCTGTGTATCTCTAGAAAAACATATACTGTATAAACATCCATACAAATGGCTCTGGTAAACCCTGCCACTAAATTCGAACTGCTTCTAATTAAATTGCAAAGTATTTACTTTAATGTTACTGATTTAGTTCTACTAGAAATCCGAAGTATATTTTCTTTTTTATAATGCACAAGCTGAGACCCAAGAATACTTTCATCTTTCTCTCCACCCACCACCACAACAAAAAACATTAAGAAATTAGTTAGTAAAATTCATTCTTTAATCATAAACCCATTGATAAAATCAGAAGCCAGAAAACATGTTTGACTAGCATCTGAATCTTTTACTAACTCAGAATAAAGCTGTACAATCTTGATCTTAGAGGTAAGTAAAAATCTTGATATTCTCATTGTAAAAGATACTGTATACAGTACTCTGAAGAATGTTTAGAACTGGCAAGCAGTAATCATGTGCACAATTAAGTAATGAATTCTGCTTAGGTTTCAGGTTCATAAAAAAGGAAATTTTTTGAAATGGTAGCCATGTTAGTATGTGTTTCAAGCATATCAGAGAGTAAGCAAAATAAAAAGACAAAAAATGTTGTGAAACTTTATAGACTAACTGTTGTGTTTTAGTGTTAGCTTTTGTGGATCAAGTCCACTTCCTCAGACAAGAATCAGGGAGAGGAAACAACTTTCAGAGAAGCAATATGAGGAAAACACAAACGTGGAAGGAACTTCTACACCAATGATAAAACATATTAATATAACAGGCATGTTACTCAACTACTTACAGAATAGCAATTGAATATAGTAAGATAAGTATGTGTCTTAACTTTCTAAATGCAACTTTTATTAACTTCAAAGAAATTAAAAGAGAAACATAGACTCTTACCTGGGCATTAATGGTTTTTTTTAAAGATTCTGCTACTGATCCTAGTGAGTATCAGCCTCTAGATTTTGCAGAGCCGCTGCCAAAAAGAACAGAAGACAAAGCAGAGTGAAGTGAATGCTGCTGTCTACTCAGTTTTTATGCAGCACACTCAGAGAACATCAGCTTTATATATTTGTTATTTATAAGGCACATGATAGTACGCTTAAGACCCCTCTAAATCCTCATGAGACAGAATTGCAAAGGGGTTTCAAGTTGACATGGCAACCGAAAGTCCTAGTAGGCTTTACTTTCTTGGCATGACTTTCTGCCAAGGGATAAAGTGTTTTAGCTGATTGCTAAACACAAGGGTCATCACACAAGCCATAGTAGCAAATAACAGCTCCAAAGCTTTGACAGAAAACAGGTGAAGCAAAAACACATTGCATGTCTTTGCTGTTCAGTGTAAATTCTGAAATGACGACTTGCTTCTTAATGATACTATCGCAAATGCAACTGGCTTTCCTGGACTTGCAAATACTGTGATCAAAAATGTGTGTCATTAATTAATGGAAATGTACAGGCATATCAGATTACTCTTTTCACAAGACAGGGATGAGACTCATAAAAGCTACACATACTACAAAGCGGTAAGAACTGGAATTCAGTTGGGGGGGGGACTCTAAAGACTACCAAGCCAATTTAAATGTTGAAGGTACTGTATTTAAAATTGTAATATTTTCCCCCATAATAATATACTCTTACTAAATTTTAAATGTATCAGATCAGTTTTTATTAATGAATTCTGTAGGAATTATGAAATTGTGTTTTGCAGACAAAAACAGGGACATGCCTAACTCCTTAGTTCTCCAGTACAATACACTTTTGACAGCTATTCACACTTTGATGGATCTGTCTATGTAATCTGCAGCAGCCTGTCCTTCACTTAATGAAAAGCCAAGATACATCTGGATATATCAGAAACCATACATGTCTTGTTATCAGTATTCAAAATGTACTTCAGTAGGTGGCATGCATGAAATAGCAAGCAGTGGCAGGTTCAAAAACAAGTCAACTAAGCTACTTCTTAGGGATTCTACAAAGGGGGAAAAACTTTGATGCATTTGGTATTGCTATAGGGCAGTGTTGGTGAACCTTGGCACTCCAGGTGTTCTGGAACTTAAATTCCCTGAAGCCTTGATCAGCAGGAGTGCTGACTTGGGCTTCTGGTAATTGAAGTCAAAGAACACCTGGAGTACCAAGGTGCACCATCACTGCTATGGGGTCTCTTCAATGTGGCACCCCTTACAACTCAAACATATGTTAATCTTGTCCTAACAGCAGGCTGTCCACTGTATATCTAAGTAATTATACAAATTTACTTGATATAAAACTCATCCACGTCTGGAGGTCTTGGAGAATGTGAAAATCTTGAGGAAGAACAATACTTGCATATCATCAATTTCTGATTAATATCTCCCCCAAAGGCAAAAACAGGACAATTGTTTTCTGGAGTAGAGGCCAGAAAAGATAAGCTGTTGGCTTGTATGCTAAAACTGCGTGAAGAATTTATTATTCATGTAGAGTCATTGGCTATGCTCAGTCAGTGTGATAATTATCCATGGCTTCTTACAACAAGATTGAGGTACAGCAAGCTTCACGTTTTCCCTCCCAGTTTCTTTCAGCATGACAAAAAAGTGTTCAAAATATTTCCTTCATCTTTGGTTAACTATGATTTGTTGTATCATTAGAGCCAACTAATGATTGACATAAATTCTGCTTAAATTTTAAAGAACACAATTTTATAAAATAATTTATGAAATTGGTATGGAGAATAAATATGTGGCTATCTAGATGAGAAAATTAAGAATTTTGAAACTTAGATCACTAGAAGGAGAGGGAAGTATGCAAGACTTGTTACAGGCTGCGCACACCTCACAAAGCTACAATTTTGTGGGGGAGTGAGCGATATACAGCCCTCTTCAGGTGTTTCGGTTGCTCCTGTTGAGCCCAAGATTGTTTGTCAATTTTCCATGGTGGCACTGGCGAAAGTGCTGAGTTATTTCCTTGCAACAAAGTCATGTGGAGGCCTTGCTTTTAAGGAGAATTACACCTTAGAAGCTTGCAGTGTGATTCTACTTAAAAAGAATCTGAGCATCTTCCATAAACCTGTGTAGCAATCTTTGCCATCATAGCAGCAACCCGGATGGAGGTACAATAAGCCATTGCACATATACACTTTAAAAATATATTTTCATGTTGGGCCATGTACATGTATACTATATACTTGATATCATAATTTTACTCAACTATAATGCAAGCTATGTATATAAAGGAAACAAATGTCAGGAAAATACAGAAGGTTCACAATATCATGTGGTATTTGTCAAATATTGCAGTCCTGCTGGAGTGTCAAGACTACCACAGCCATGAACGCTGTGATAAAATGTGTCAAGTGCCCCTTGTGCAAAACAGCTTTTACAAGTAGTTCAAATTAAATAATGAAAATTATTTTGCACAACAATCTTTGATGTGGTCAATCCATTTATTCCAAGCCTGCAGGTTCCAAATGCGGAGTTTATAGTTAGCATAAGCATTTCTGCTCAGTGCCCTGAGCCACCATGTTTGGTAGGACTTCTTCCAGTCCAGAGTACAGGACTGCACTCTTAATGAGCACTACTCGTAACTGTGAAGGATCAAGCCACATCAAAACGATCTACCTAGATTATATACACTGTCATGTTACCATTTGGAATAAACCACTACCAAGAAACTTTAGAATTGGCTCCTTAGAAGGGGGAAGGGAAAGAACCAGTGTCACAATAGCTTTAGCTCTGTTGGTATTACAAAGAAATTACATTTTTTCTTAACAAGAGCCAAATGCAGCCAATAAAATACATAGTACAATGGAACCTTGGTTAATGAATGGCTTGATTAATGTAAAAATTGCGTAATGAAAGGAAATCCATAGAAAATAGTCGCTTGGTTTACTGAATTTTTCAGAATGGATTAATTGGTTTTTAATACATTCCTATGGGAAACCATGTTTTGGTTAACAAAAGTATTTTGGTTTTTAATGCATTTCTATAGGAAATTGCATTTAATGCATTCCTATGGGAAATTCAGTTTAAGTAATTTTTGTTGTACAAAACGTCCTGGAGAATGCATTAATTCCATTAATTGAGGTTCCATTGTATAGCCATTTCCCAAAAAGTCATTTTTGCTTAATGCTCTAGTTAGAAATAATCTCTGTTAAAAAGTGCAAATTGACCTAGTTTTGTCTGTAGATTATGGTCGCTAACTGATAGGAGGGTAAAAACATCTTGAAATGAAAATGGTTTTGAATCACTTTTAATTTGTTAAAAGGACTTTGTTAAGAAGA
Source organism: Furcifer pardalis (assembly GCA_030440675.1). Classification (NCBI taxonomy): domain Eukaryota; kingdom Metazoa; phylum Chordata; class Lepidosauria; order Squamata; family Chamaeleonidae; genus Furcifer; species Furcifer pardalis. The sequence continues at coordinate 55,069,117 of CP126893.1, read as the reverse complement.
ACCATGGATAACACTTTATGCAATATGTTATATGTGAAACAGATTGAAGAAAAAGTGAGGTAACTTGTGCAAGCTTCTTTGGAATGTATGATCCCAAATCTGGCTCAGAGTTCTTTTGGCTTCATGGTTTAACGAAGGACTTGTAATTGTAGGTTTTCTGAGTGGTCTCCTGTGAATTCACATGAATTGGTTTAGTCTGCACATGCATGGAGTGGTTGGATCTTCTAGAGCTTTAAGAGTTCAAAAACTCATCCCTTCATGCCTTGTGCATGTGGTCTCACATTTAATTCCCCTCGTTTCAAATTTTATCACCACCAGTAAGAGTCTGGACAACTATTCAATGACATAACCAGGGAGGTACATGTGCATTCATAGGAGTCCACTCGAAGAACTACAATTACAGGTAAGCAACCTGTCCTTCTTCATGGTCCCTGTGAATACATACTAAAGGCTGAATAGCAAGCTGGCTTACCAGATGGAGGGATGTTACTGTACAACTGTGGAAAGCACCCATCGGCCAAATGTTGCTTATTGTGACTGTCTCACATCCAGCCTGTAGTGTCTTATGAAAGTTATGGTGTGGATGGGGGAGAACAGTATGAACCTGAACCTAGAAAAAAACCCTTCCATAGTGTAAAATTTATAATTGCTCCAACCCAATTGCCTGTCACCGCCCTGGTTGTTTTGACTAACCAGGCAGGGCATGGATCTAATGCACAGGCAGTGGCATGAGCAGATCCTAGAAGCCTGTCCACTTCCTCAGAGACAAATGGATCAAACCAATTCCAGATAACATGGCCAGACTGCACTTCGGTCAACCCCAGCTCAACCTCTTCCACGCCAGGATTAAACTTTGAACAAATCCGAGCAATTTTCAGCAAAACCCTCAGTCGACCACTGCCAAGCAGGGTCTGACCCCCCCTCTACCAAGGAGTGATCTGGTCACCCAGAACAGGGTTGCCGGGTGATTATTTTTGGATGTTTATTATTCTGATTTATATACATCACTAAATCAATCTCAATAGATATATTGTGAGTCATGTAATGCAGTAAATAAAGCAGACAGACTCAAGTGGTTTCTAATTCCCACTTGGTCCTGGAAACTCACTGGCAGTGTGGCAATAGTAAATCACTCCTTGAACACCTCCTATACTCTGAAAACCCCACTGGGGATAATTCAGAAGCAATTTGATGGCACCTCACAAGAGATGTATATTGTGTTGTCATTTTGGATACAGTACCATCCCAAATTTGCAAATAGGAAGTTCAATTAACAGTGACAAAGTTAATATTGCATCTGGATACAAAGCTGTCTTGTCAAAGAGCGCCATCTATTGGGGAAATAAAATCTTCCAAATATACTAAGAAAGGAAATGACCTTTTGAAACATATCAGGGAAAAAAAGATGAAAATGTAGTGGCAACTTAGACTACCCACTATATTTTAATGTGAACTTTCATGAATTACATCCACTTTGTCAGACATAAAGTTCACATTAAAATAAAGCTCTAAGTCTTTCAGATGTTACAATGTTCTCTCTCTCTTTCTAATTTTAGTACGCGACTGATTCGTAGGAGGCAAGCGATGAGAAACCTGGGGAACACAGTGAAAAGTAGAGACAGCACATTGAAAACAAAAATTCGCATAGTCAAAGCAATGGTATTCCCTGTGGCAATGTATGGTTGTGAGAGCGGGACCATTAGGAAAGCTGTATGGTTGTGAGAGCTGGATCATTAGGAAAGCTGAGCGCAGAAGAATAGACGCCTTTGAGATGTGGTGTTGGAGGAGTGTTTTGAGAGTCCCCTGGACAGCGAGGAGAAATAGATCAATCTTAGAAGAAATCACCCCTGACTGCTCCTTAGAAGGTCAAATAATAAAGATGAAGCTAAAGTACTTTGGACATCAAATGAGAAGAGAGGATTCACTTGAGAAAGCCTTGATGCTTGGGAGGGTTGAGGGCAAAAGAAGAAGGGGACGGCCCAAGAGATGAGATGGTTAGATGGTATTGTGGAGACAATGGGCACAGAACTGAGCGAGTTGAGGGGGATGGTGGAGGACAGGAGTGCCTGGCGGACAGTGGTCCATGGGGTCGCAGAGGGTCGGAGTCGACTGTGCGACTGAACAACAAAAATGCTTGCATTTATTCTTGAAAATTATAGCTCTGAAATGCCCTTTGAAAGAAGATATAGAGAAAAAGATGACATATATTTCTAGTAGTTTACATAAAATGCAAGGGGAGCAGATCATATCAAGAGCACTGCTTTCCACGGAATTCTTTAACAAGAGTGAAATTACATGTGCAAATAATTTTTTTTTACAAAATTTAATGGGAATCTGGAAGAAATCTATTTTCTACCCTCTGCAGCATATCAAATGCTAGTCAGTGTCACCACATACAAGAAAAAGCCACACACATTTTCTAGTTTACCAAGAAGGAGACATACATTAACATTTCACATGGCCAAATCCTAGCCAGGCAAGAGAACAGAGGCACACAGATCACCTTAACCTCTCTAAGTATCCTCCCTTTCTCTCCTTAGAACATCCCATTCTCATCCCCTGTATACACTGCTAGTCAATGCAACACCCTGCATTTATTTATTTATTTATTACATTTTATACTACCCATCTGGAACATTTCGCGCTCACTTTTGCATCACCCCAAGCACATAATGCACAACAAAACAAACCCTGCTGGAATCTGACAACTCTCAGTTAACCCTGCCTCCCAAGAGGCAGAAGAAAAAGAAACCCAGCAAGGCCTGTTTTGGCTGAATAGACCCCATCTTGTCACAATGGTCTTCTCAAAGGGCCTGGCCTTGTTTTTTGTCTATGAAATCTCAGAACAGTTGAGGAGGTCACACCAGCAAAAATAATAACTTACTTATGAAAGGGGTCCTGTTCTTTAAGAGTCACAAAGATCTTACTGAAATTGCCTCCACCCTTGTCCAGCCACCAATAGGAACAATCCCGTGTGGCACTGCACCTTTGGAAAGACAGCCAGAAAGGAAATCTATTGCCTCAAAGAAACTGCTGAAGTCAGCCTCAGGAGGACTAGAAACAGAGTTCCTTAGAAGTGAGAACAAAAGGTGGTCTCCAAAAACAAGTCCATCTGTCAGTTCTTTCTAGCTTAGGTATGAAGAATATATGGCTTTCTACATCTTATGGGACAACTATTAGTCCTGGCCAGCACAGCCAATGATGAAGGATGGCTAGAGCTGCATTGCAGCAGTATCTTGAAGGCCATATGTTCTTCATCAAGGAGCTAAGTGATGTAGGAGTGTTTTGTAATAAAAAGCTAGTGATCACAGCTGGCATCTCACCCACAGCTGAGGGTAATGTATAGGATCTGAGCTTAAATATAGACTTTTGCTCTATCCCCATACCTATCCTTCTTCCCCTGAGTAAAATTAGTAAACACATACTGTACTTTAGAGGTCTACAAGCCTTAGCTCTCTACTTCTAGAGATTGAAAAGCATATTACAATTTGAAATAGTAGGTTTGTCCACTACTAACAAACAACAGCACTATTCCTCAGATGGCAACTGAGTATTGTTGTAAACATAAATACTTTCCTCTCGTTATTTTAAACCATAATCAGGCCGGAAATACTTACAAAGTGGTTCCAGCAGGAAAAGAGAGTCCACAAGATGGAGCAAGAGTGCTTCCCAAGAAACATAAATGCTGGATTACAGTTAAATCCAGTATGCTTGAATTTTCTCTCTGGAGATGCACTTTCAAGAATACAGATCTGTCCTGGATTAAAACAGGGTTCTTTGAAGTCTGAAATTTGATCTATTCAACTTTGCTCAGATTGGAAAGCAGAAGACTGGCCTTCTATTTCTGCCAGAGCTTAGGAAAGTTACTTTTTCAGGTCTATAGTTCATAGAACTTCTAGACAACACAGACAGAAATCATGCTGGCTGCAGCCCCCTAAAATAAAATGTTTTGTTCAACCAGCAGGGCTTGTGTTTCTTTGTGGTGTTGCCACTTATATTTATCTTGCTTTTGACTAATATAATTGGTAACACCAGTCCTTTTAGGTTGTCGTTGGGTGTGTCTATAAACCACCACTAATGGTTCACAGAGAAGGGCATGGACCCAAATGGGCCCTAATCCTATTTTTTCAGTTTATAGTTACAAACTATATTGCTAAACTGACACTGAACTTTCAAATGCTTACTTTCTTTTATCTATTCAGCACAATATCACTTATTAAACATGAAAAAAGATCTGAATGCTGACAAAAGGGGTGGGTAATGGTAAAGGGAGAAAAAGGGTGTGTGGATACTTGAGACACATCTTACTGGGATATTTCTGTGAAAACCACAGCAGCAATTTAAATGCCAGGATATGGTACAGGGAAGATCATAGGAACATGGTAAAATCCTCTGTGGGACCACCCACTAGAAATTATTTATCGCTCTGAACCAAATTCACAACACTATACTTCTTCATAGGTAGTCTATATACCATGAGAATGCAGGTCAGATAGTATGGAAAGAGAGGAAAGATTTGCCTCTAGGAGATTCATATGCAAAGCAGATAGAAAAATAAGTCTTGTTCTGTACCACACCAATGATAATTGACACACTACTGTATTTTGAAGTATAGCAGACAGTATCTCTCCTAGACTACAAGGACATTCTACTGTCTTCTCCCATAAATGACACTCAGATAAACAATCATGATGGACTGTTTGAGTGTCCTTCATGGTAGTTGCACTTTCAAGCAGTGGGAATATTTAAAATTCATAACCAAAACACTTCTATTGAAGAAGAATGCATACTTCAGAAGACAGGACATAAGAGAATGAATGCTTGTCCCATTTGGTTTTGACTTTACAGTAGAGAGAACGTAAGTTGCCAAAGGGGAATCAATACATTATGGATTCGAAATGTAGCAGAATATACTTCTGCACAAATAGAACTCAAGTGGTTTAAATCTTTCATTCTCTGTTGATGTTACTTCTCTGTGCTACATTCTTGTCATTTAGTTTGGAGCAGCACTACTGGGCCCAAATTTTAAACAAAAGTTACATTTTACACAAATATTGCATTATTAAAATCCTTTAAAACATATTGCATTAAAATGCATTACAATGATTACTAAACATTTGTTAGAAACAAAACAAGTGTTTTGTTCTGTTTTTACAATGAAGAGATGAATGATGAACTCTCAGATGAAGCATTCACAATTACCACATTCTTCCCTCTGTAAACAGCAGAGCCAAACTGGCCACATTTGTCACTATAACAGGCCCATTCCTGCAATTTTCCAAGCTTTCTCCAGATCCCTCATAAAAAGCAATTCCCTGTTTCACCTTCTAACTTTCCATATCACAACTGGCCTCTCAATTTTGCTTTTCCAAGAAGCCAGCCACAGAAGTTAACTAGCAATCAGATGTCCTATGAGGTTCATGAGGATTGTGAAGGTTTTTTTTGCCATTTCATAAGTAATACTGTAGATGGGAGTTAATTCACATTTATGATTCATGAATTTCTCACCTTCTTATTAATATTACAGTAACTGAATTTTTATACCACCCACCTAAGATATTTCCACCTCCTTGCCTTTAGTTCCCCTCTGCTAGATTTGCTTTATTTTTCGTCCACCAATTAGGTCTCTACTCCCATTCTTCATTACCTTAACTCTCGTAGTCTTCAAAATTTCACTTTTGCCAGAGTACTGTTCATTTCTTCCCCCTTGTTCTATTTAAATCCCTTGGACAACCTGTAGTGCCTTGCGCCTCAATCAACCTGGCTTGAACGACTGGGTTTCTTCTCTTTTTCTCTCTTCCTCATTTCTTACCTCCTGCCATCTTTTCTATCCCTTATTCCCTCTTCCCTTCCAAAGGCACTGTCTGCTTCTCCTTCACTTCAGCCACCTTTTTCTGGTGGCTACTCTCTTGACCCCTGAAGTAAGCCCTACTCCTTGGGGAGCAGAAGCAAAGTGCTAGAGGGAGGAAGGTTCATCCCATAAGACTTGCACTAGGTAAAGGTCTCCCCTGCTTAAAAGCCAGTCATATCTGACTCTAGGGTGCAGTGCTCATCTCCATTTACAGCCAAAGAGCCAACACTGTCTGTGTCAGATTTTTCTATGGTCATGTGGCAGGCATGACTAGATGCCAGAGTGCACAGAGAGCTGTTACTTTTCCCGCCAAAGTGATACCTATGTAAAGGTTTCCCTTGTTCGAAAGCCAGTCGTATCTGACTCTAGGGGTCAGTGCTCATCTCTGTTTCTAAGCCGAAGAGCCAGCGCTCTCTGCTTCTGCAGACGTTTCCATGGTCATGTGGCGGGCATGACTAGACACCGGAGCACATGGAACGCTGTTACCTTCCCACCGAAGTGGTACCTAATTTATACACTTGCAATTTCTTGCTTTCGAACTGCTAGGTCGGCAGGAACTGGGACAGAGGCGGCTGACTCCTGGGTCTTGAACTGCTGACCTGCCGACCTTCCAACCGTCAAGTTCAGCGTCTTAACCACTGACTAAGCCACAGTGATCCCTAAGACTTGTACTACCTCTTCCCTGAGGCAAAGGATGCCACCCCATCCTCGGCAAGAAGACCCGACTGCCTGCCTAACGGTTCTTGGGCACAGGTGGGGGCGCCATTTTGTCTTTCTCAGGCAGCCCCTCCCACTGTGTCTATACCAACTGCCAGGGGAAGAAGCAGCCAGGGCAGGATGAGGACCTTGCCGCCCATCCCCCTGTGCCTACACCAACTGCCAGGGGAAGAAGCAACCAGGGCAGGATGAGGACCTTTGCCACCCCTCCCCCTGTGCCTACACCAACTGCCAGGGGAAGAAGAAGCCAGGGCAGGATGAGGACCTTACCGCCCCTCCCCCTGTGCCTATACCAACTGCCAGGGGAAGAAGCAGCCAGGGCAGGTTGAGGACCTTGCCACCCCTCCCACTGTGTCTATACCAACTGCCAGGGGGAGAAGCAGCCAGGGCAGGATGAGGACCTTTGCCACCCCTCCCCCTGTGCCTACACCAACTGCCAGGGGAAGAAGAAGCCAGGGCAGGATGAGGACCTTACCGCCCCTCCCCCTGTGCCTATACCAACTGCCAGGGGAAGAAGCAGCCAGGGCAGGATGAGGACCTTGCCGCCCGTCCCACTGTGTCTATACCAACTGCCAGGGGAAGAAGCAGCCAGGGCAGGATGAGGACCTTGCCGCCCCTCCCCCTGTGCCTACACCAACTGCCAGGGGAAGAAGAAGCCAGGGCAGGATGAGGACCTTACCGCCCCTCCCCCTGTGCCTATACCAACTGCCAGGGGAAGAAGCAGCCAGGGCAGGATGAGGACCTTGCCGCCCGTCCCACTGTGTCTATACCAACTGCCAGGGGAAGAAGCAGCCAGGGCAGGATGAGGACCTTGCCGCCCCTCCCCCTGTGCCTACACCAACTGCCAGGGGAAGAAGAAGCCAGGGCAGGATGAGGACCTTACCGCCCCTCCCCCTGTGCCTATACCAACTGCCAGGGGAAGAAGCAGCCAGGGCAGGATGAGGACCTTGCCGCCCGTCCCACTGTGTCTATACCAACTGCCAGGGGAAGAAGCAGCCAGGGCAGGATGAGGACCTTGCCGCCCGTCCCACTGTGCCTACACCAACTGCCAGGGGAAGAAGCAGCCAGGGCAGGATGAGGACCTTGCCGCCCCTCCCCCTGTGCCTATACCAACTGCCAGGGGAAGAAGCAGCCAGGGCAGGATGAGGACCTTGCCGCCCGTCCCACTGTGTCTATACCAACTGCCAGGGGAAGAAGCAGCCAGGGCAGGATGAGGACCTTGCCGCCCATCCCCCTGTGCCTACACCAACTGCCAGGGGAAGAAGAAGCCAGGGCAGGATGAGGACCTTACCGCCCCTCCCCCTGTGCCTATACCAACTGCCAGGGGAAGAAGCAGCCAGGGCAGGATGAGGACCTTGCCGCCCGTCCCACTGTGTCTATACCAACTGCCAGGGGAAGAAGCAGCCAGGGCAGGATGAGGACCTTGCCGCCCCTCCCCCTGTGCCTACACCAACTGCCAGGGGAAGAAGAAGCCAGGGCAGGATGAGGACCTTGCCGCCCCTCCCCCTGTGCCTACACCAACTGCCAGGGGAAGAAGAAGCCAGGGCAGGATGAGGACCTTGCCGCCCCTCCCCCTGTGCCTATACCAACTGCCAGGGGAAGAAGCAGCCAGGGCAGGATGAGGACCTTGCCGCCCCTCCCACTGTGTCTATACCAACTGCCAGGGGAAGAAGCAGCCAGGGCAGGATGAGGACCTTGCCGCCCCTCCCCCTGTGCCTACACCAACTGCCAGGGGAAGAAGAAGCCAGTGCAGGATGAGGACCTTGCCGCCCCTCCCCCTGTGCCTATACCAACTGCCAGGGGGAGAAGCAGCCAGGGCAGGATGAGGACCTTTGCCGCCCCTCCCCCTGTGCCTACACCAACTGCCAGGGGAAGAAGAAGCCAGGGCAGGATGAGGACCTTGCCGCCCCTCCCCCTGTGCCTATACCAACTGCCAGGGGGAGAAGCAGCCAGGGCAGGATGAGGACCTTGCCGCCCCTCCCCCTGTGCCTATACCAACTCCCAGGGGAAGAAGAACCCAGGGCAGGATGAGGACCTTGCCGCCCCTCCCCCTGTGCCTACACCAACTGCCAGGGGAAGAAGAAGCCAGGGCAGGATGAGGACCTTACCGCCCCTCCCCCTGTGCCTATACCAACTGCCAGGGGAAGAAGAAGCCAGGGCAGGATGAGGACCTTGCCGCCCCTCCCCCTGTGCCTATACCAACTGCCAGGGGGAGAAGCAGCCAGGGCAGGATGAGGACCTTGCCGCCCCTCCCCCTGTGCCTATACCAACTCCCAGGGGAAGAAGAACCCAGGGCAGGATGAGGACCTTGCCGCCCCTCCCCCTGTGCCTACACCAACTGCCAGGGGAAGAAGAAGCCAGGGCAGGATGAGGACCTTGCCGCCCCTCCCCCTGTGCCTACACCAACTGCCAGGGGAAGAAGAAGCCAGGGCAGGATGAGGACCTTGCCGCCCCTCCCCCTGTGCCTACACCAACTGCCAGGGGAAGAAGAAGCCAAGGCAGGATGAGGACCTTGCTGCCCCTACTCCTGTGCCCACACCAACATATTGTAATGTAATGCAATGTATTGTCTGTAAGCCGCCCTGAGTCGCCACGGCGAGTGGGCGGCAATATAAATTTGAACTAATAAAATAAATAAATAAATAAATAAATAAATAAATAAATAAATAATAATAATAATAATAATAATAATAATAATAATAATAATAATAATAATATAGCATGGGCCGTTCCCCTCCTCACCAACCATCTGCAGGTCTCCCTCCTTGCCCCTCTTCCCGCCCCCCAATATTCTTAAACTAGTCTCCCTCCTTTTTATTCCCTTTCTTCCCTCCCTGCCCTCCTCCCCTGCTTTCCCTCAGCGACTCTCCCCGCTCCAAACGTCCCTCCTCCCTGCGCTCTGACTCCCCCCCCCCCGCCCTCCTCCGGGCGCGCGCCGTCCCGGCCCCGCCCCTCTTTCCCATCCGTGGCCGCCATTGGGCGACAGGGCCAGAGAGGCGCGGCCTTTGGCTGTTCTGAACCCCACCTCTCTCTCTCTCCCCCCCCCCCACACACACACACTGTGACTGTGCTTGTGTGGGCCGGTGGGCCGCCGCTCTTCTTCCTCTTCTTCGTTCTTTCTTTCCCTCCCCCTCCCTCCTCCTCCTCCGCCTCTTCTTCCTTCTCCTCCTTCTTCTCCCTCCGCCGCCGCTCCTTCTTCCCCCTCCTTCCAGTCAGCCCCGGTGTGCGCGCCATGGCGGAGCCGCCGCCTCCCGCAGCCACGCTACTCCCCGCACCGCCGACGACGGCTCCGGCCTCCGCTCCCTCCGCCGCCGGCTCCCAGCGCCTGTTGTTCACCCACGACCTGGTGTCCGGGCGCTACCGGGGCTCGGTGCGCTTCGGCCTGGTCCGCGTCATGCATGGCGAGGACTCCGACTCGGAGGAGGAGGACGAGGCCGCCCCGGGGCGAGGCGGGGCCGGTGGTGGCCCCGGGGGAGGCGGGCAAGGCAGCTCTGGGGGCTCGGAGTCCGGAGGGCCTGGCGGCGGCGGAGGAGGAGGAGGAGGAGAGGAGACCCGCGGCAGCCCTCTCCGCCGCGGCTACGTGCGAGTGCAGTGGTACCCGGAAGGCATCAAGCAGCATGTCAAGGAGACCAAGGTAAACCACCTCACACAATGAGGCTAGGCCTGAAGGGTAAACTCGGCAGCAAATGTGTCATCCCACAATATGGTGGGTCTGGCATCCCATCTGTTGACCATTTGCAATTCGACAGGGCCAAGCTTCACCTGAAAAAACAGGTACAGTATTAGTAGAGGTAAAGGTTTCCCTTGCTCAAAAAGCCAGCCATACCTGCCAACCTAGCAGTTCGAAAGCAAGAAATTGCAAGTAGATAAATAGGGTACCACTTCGGTGGGAAGGTAACAGCGTTCCATGCACTCCGGTGTCTAGTCATGCCTGCCACATGACCATGGAAACGTCTGCAGGAGCAGACAGCGCTGGCTCTTCGGCTTAGAAACAGAGATGAGCACTGACCCCTAGAGTCGGATACGACTGGCTTTCGAGCAAGGGAGACCTTTACCTTTTATCTGACTCTAAGGTTCAGTGCTCATATGTTTCAAAGCCTAAGAGCTTCTGCAGACATTTCCGTGATCATGTGGCAGGCATGACTAGACACCTGAGCGCACAGAACAGTGTTTAGCATCCCACCAAAGTGGTCCCTATTTATCAACAGTAATACCTCAGATTGCAGCCATGAAATAAAAAGGCGACTGATTCTTGGGAGGCAAGCGATGAGAAACCTGGGGAGCATAGTGAAAAGTAGAGACATCACATTGCAAACAAAAGTTCGCATAGTCAAGGCAATGGTATTCCCTGTGGCAATGTAAGGTTGCGAGGGCTGGACCATTAGGAAAGCTGAACGCAGAAGAATAGACGCCTTTGAGATGTGGTGTTGGAGGAGAGTTTTGAGAGTCCCCTGGACAGCGAGGAGAACAAATAGGTCAATCTTAGAAGAAATAAACCCAGAATGCTCCTTAGAAAGTCAAATTGTAAAGATGAGGCTAAAGTACTTTGGACATCAAATGAGAAGAGAGGATTCACTTGAGAAAGCTTTGATGCTTGGAAGGGTCGAGGGCAAAAGAAGAAGGGGACGGCCCAAGATGAGATGGCTAGATGGTATTGTAGAGATAATGGGCGCAGAGCTGAGCGAGTTGAGGGGGATGGTGCAGGACAGGAGTGCCTGGCGGACAGTGGTCCATGGGGTCGCAGAGGGTCGGAATCGACTGTGCGACTGAACAACAACAAATACCTCAGATAACATTAGTATCGAACAGGGCCGTAGCTACCGCCGTATCTGCCGTATCAATTATACGGAGGCCCCCAACGTGCGTAAGCAAAACAAATCTTTACCCTTCCTAAGGGCCCCCAAACAAATTTTTATACGGGGCCCCGCCAAGGCACGCTACGCTTCTGGTATCGAATAACACTAAAATCGCATAACATTAAGCAATCAGGGGGGGAAGAATTGCATCGGATAACATTAAGATCCTATGGGATGCATCAGATAACAACCGCTAAAGCCTGTGTGGTTACAATGTATCTCTATGGATCCCATAGGATTTTAACATGCATCAGATAACACTAAAAATCGTATAACACCAAGACTTGTGGAACCAGGTTTTAGTGTTATCTGAGGTTTTACTGTACTTGCAATTTCTTGCTTTTGAACTGCTCGGTGGGCAGGAGGTGGGACAAAGATGGGAGCTCATTCCGTCCTGTAGCATTCAAGAATCGAACTACGGGCCTCCTGCCTTCTAGTCGGCATTTTGCTAGCTAACCATTCTGTACCTGATGTGTATAAATGGATGCCATGAGACCTCACTCTTATGTCTGACGAAGAGGACTTGGTCCACAAAAGCTCACCTTTAAATACAGAAGCTAGTCTTTAAGGTGCCACAATGTTTTGTGTTGTCTACTACTTCCTGATATTCAAGGCCCTCTTAGGCCTCCCTGGCTGCTGCCTCCTCCTCTGCATACATCATGAGGGTCACCCGAGTGGGGCAAGGAAGGGGAACCGTGGAGAGCTTTTGTTGGGAAGCTGGAGGGGCCTTGCAGAGGTGTAAGTGCAGTATGTGGTTGAAGAAAACGGGCCCCGACAGGAGGTTTAGAGGAGTTTGGGGCCTAAATTAAGTTGGCCATTGCAGGAGCAAGGGGAGGAAAGGAGGAGGCCTGATCTGTGGACTACGGAAAAGGCGGGGTTGTCTTGGCCACCCTCTACTACTGCATTTGTCAGATTTTGTCTCTGCCCTTTCCATTGATTGCTTTTTCTGTGCCAGACAAGACGAAGCTCTAATTTGCTAGTCTGTCTTTCAGCATTTACCATTCTTGTTGTTTATTATGTGGAAATGGCTTTATAATATTTTCTAAGGCCCATATAAGGGCTACAGTGGCTTTTGGCTTAGTGGTTAAGACGCTGAGCTTGATGACTGGAAGGTCAGCAGGTCAATAGTTCAAGACCTGAGTGTTCTGTCTCTGCCCCAACTCCTGTCAACCTAGCAGTTCGAAAGTAAGAAATTGCAAGTAGATAAATAGGTGGGAAGGTAAACAGCGTTCCGTGCGCTTTGGTCTCTAAGTCCTGCCTGCCACGTTACCACTGAAACGTCTGCAGAAACAGGCAGCTCTGCTCTTTGACTGTAAACAGAGATGAGCACTGACTCCTAGAATTGGATGCAACTGGCTCTCGAGCAAGGGATATCCATACCTAAAGTCCATACAGGTTCCTGTTCATCATGTCTTGTGCTTTCAGTCTCAGCTGTAATTCTGCCTAGTGTGAAGTTTGCAAGGAATCTTTGGCCTTAGGTTTGAATTGGTCTCCCTGACTTACCTATGACATCTGCCAATGGGGGATTGTTGCATTTTTGTTTTACAGAAATGTATTAAATCAGTGATCTTTCCCTTACAGACACACAAATAATCATGATTAACACTGTACATTTCATGAGCACAAATTTGGACTAAAGTAAGCTTTTGTAATGTCTTGTATTAAAGTATATTACTTTATCAACATTTTATAAACAATTATTAGACCCTGAAAGAAATGTTTTCTTCTAAGAAAACAAGATCGTTTTTCTGGTAAGGATGAAGTAAATGTAGTGACCCATTTTGAAAAGCAAAATGCTGAAGGGTAAAAACTGTTGGTTGAGGATAGTGAGTGAGCTCCTTTTCTGGTAGAAGAGGTTGTACAGTATTTTGTTTTGCTGCAATATACATAATCATCATTCATACTTATTATGCATTTCTATCCTTAAGGCTTATATATGTATATATATCTGAAATGCAAGCTTGTTTGAACTAATATTTTACATTTTCTCCCACAAATGAATTTTCAGTGTACAGTATGTGCCAACTAAGATGCATTTTCCCTGATGGTCTTAAACCCGATGAATGCTAATTTTTCAATTTTTGTAGAAAACGTTGCTCACTTCAGACATGAGAGACAAAAGAAATTGTGAGGGCGGGATGTAATAGGAGAGGAATAATGAACAACTATATGGCCCTAGTGGTTTAGCAACCAGAAGGAATTGCAAGCTGTGATCAAGTCAAGTGATTTACAGTAAAATCTCCCATAAAGAGTGCCTCGCTTAGAGACGAACTCGCTTAAAGAGCAGAATTTTCTCTGAATGGTCGCCTCGCTTAACAACTAAAACCAACCAAAAACTCGCTTAACAACTAAATTGGAGTTCACAATTCACCCTGCCAGAAGTCACAATTGGTCACTTACAATGGTGTTTCACTTACAGAGCAAACTCGCTTAAAGAGCAATCCCGTGGAACACATTATGTTCTTTAAGGGAGGTACCACTGTTGTACCTCGCTTAAAGATCATAATGTGTTCCAGAGGATTGCTCTTTAAGCGAGTTTGCTCTTTAAGCGAAACACCATTGTAACTGACCAATTGTGACTTCGGGGGGGGGGGATTGCAAACCCCGATTTATTTGTTAAGCAAGTTTTTGGTTGGTTTTATTTGTTAAGCGAAGTGAACATTCAGAGAAAATTATCTTTAAGTGAGTTACTCATTCTAGTTTTGCCTTTCTTTCAAGATATAGGTCAATCTCAAATAAGAAAATGTTACATTTCCTAAAATTCATAGAGGTGGCTTAGTAGCTAAGATGTGAAATAATTAACATATTAGTTATGTTCCATGTCATAATTTTTTTGAGAAGTCTTATAAATCTCTTTGTTCTTGTGAATCTGTTAGCAGCATTCTTCTTGTAATTCTGATGGGTTGTGTGAATTATTGTAAACAAATGAGTATATTAGCAGAAAGAGTGAGGAGGCACTTTCATATTGGAAAGTAGACATTTGGACAAAATAAAGGTAATTTCTATGGTATATTTGCTAGAGGAGGAATTGTATTTCAGACCAATTTCAGCTATTTAATTTGAGACACTTACAACTACAATTACAACCGGTATAACAGGAGATGAGATGTGAATTAAATGGAGTAAGTTGTTATTTCTCTTATACTGTACTTGCTATAAAAACTCACACTGACCAAAATAGTTTCCTGGGTGAGAAATGTTAATTTCTAGCTACCTCATTGTTGTTACAGTTGCATGTACTGTACATTATTTTTCCTCCCACTGCTTGTTGCTTTGATCTCTTATTTTTCCATGCTGAGTCATGAGTGATATTACTAAAATGGATTACATTCTCCTTTTCCTTGTTTAGTTTGCTCCCTTTTATTTATATGTGTAAGGTATTCTTTGAAAAATATTGAGCTTCACTTTGCTATCTGTTTTGGTTTGTGGAGTTTAAATTACTGTTCCCTTATGAAGCCAATTCTAGATACAGTACTGTCATTTACCTTTAAAATCCTAAATGGCTTTGAACCCATATATTTCAAAGAGTTGTTCCTGCCATACCATCCTGCCTGTGCACTAAGATTCTCAGATAAGGCCCTCATCCACCTGCCACCTATTGATGAGGTGTGTTATGAATGTATTGAGGAAAAGGCCTTCTTTGTGGTGCCATGCTATTGTTAACTTCCATAATATAGTTAATGGTATAGTAAGTGCCACTACAGTCTTTCCAGCATCAAGGCAGGACAGTTTGTGTGTTCTATCATGCAATTCTATGGTCTTTCTGTCTTTTATTGTTATTGAAGGTTGGTTGACATAATTTTTTATTATGGCATATTTTTATTATATGCTACCCTAAAACCTAGCAAGTTGAAGAGTGGGTTAGAAAATAGAACAAAAATAAATCTATCATATTAGACTAGTTTGATAGTATTCACCTGCTGCCCTACCCCTGGACTTCCACCTACGGGGACTTTAAAAGTCACACTGGCTTGGGCGGCAGAGGAGCACCCCGCCCAGATGCTGAAGTCATCTGCTGCTCCATCCTTGGACTTTGTTGTCTGTTTAGGGATTTTTTCTTAAGTGGCTATGGTGATTATTAATATTGAATTTTGTATATTGTATTCTATATTTACCGTGTTGATTTTCATGTATTTTGTATTTACTGTATTTGATTGTCATGTGAGCTGCCCTGAGTTGGGTTCCTGGTTGGGCGGGATATAAATCAAAAAATTAAATTAAAATTAAATTAAATTCTGTTTTATACTGTGGATGCAATATTTGAACAGTTGGTTAAATTTTTGAAAATGTTAGACATTTTCCCCATTCCATATCATATGCAGAAGAAAGGCTTCTAAATAACCCAAACTTGGTTGGGTAAGTTGCCTTTAATCAAATTACAAATTTTATTTGGAGACTCTCAGGGTGGATTTGATTTTAAGTCAAAACAATGTAAATCACTGCTCAGTAAGACTAGATTTAAATCATGGTTTTCTGCATAAAACCTCATAAAGGCTCTAAAGCAGGGGTCCTCAACCTTTTAAAGACAGGGGCCGGTTCATGTCCCCGCAGACTATTTGTGGGCCAGATGCAGCAGTGGGGAGGGGGCTCAGTGTGGTGTCTGTGGTGGTGGGACCACCCCGAACCCCCAAAACTCACACATATACACTGCTTCCCTGCCTGAAGGAGCTGTATGGTGTGGGTGAAGGAGGGGTCCTGGCTGTCCTTCTTGCCCGCACTCAGCCAGAGTGGCCCCTGGGAAAGATGCAGGCGGCTGCTTGTGGCTGCCGGAAAAGCTGCTCTTAGCCAGAGCGGCTAATGGGAAAAACACAGGTGGTTGCAGGCGGCCACCAATTTCGCTACCACTGCCTCAATCCTTCTCCCCTCTGCTTGGCTTGGCATGTCCCTAATGTTACTCAGTAGCAGGGCAGTTGTTGTAAGCCTTCTTACAACAGCTGCCCTGCTACGGAGCACAGTTAGGGCCACACTGAGCCAAGCAGAGGAGACAAGGATTGAGGCAGTGGTGGCAGCTGGAGTGAGGGGGCAGGCTGGATGGAATGATGCTGTGGGCCGGTTCTGGCCCATGGGCCATAGGTTGAGGATCCCTGTGCTAAAGCAGTGGTTCCCAGCATGGGACACAGGCCCCACAGGGGGACCTCAATTCCCAGAAGCCTAAGTCAGTACATTGACTGATCATTGTTTTGAGGAATTGACCTAGGCTTTTGAGAATTGAAGTCCAGAAACCAAAGGTTGGGAAATAGTGCTCTAAAGGTTTCACTTTCTTTTTTACTACTTGCCCCTACCTCCTTACACTATTCCACTCCCAACAGTATTCTTCTATTAAGAGATAAGGGTTTGATTCAGTCTTTGTATATAGATTTGCAAAGGAACAATGAGATTAAGATCTTTTTTCCTCAACTTTGTTTGTTTTATAACACTTTTGCAGTGTAGAACAGACATGTGATCTCTGCAGACACAGATTCATAGTTCTGAGAACTGTAAACCAAACATCTGTGACGATATCTTCTAGACAGAAAAATTGCCCACTCATCTTACAGAAAGCACTGGAAGAGCTTGGCATTGTGAATGGATTAGAGGAATTCATTTACCAAAATTTAAAAATTGCATGCATATATAGCTTCACAAGGTATTATTTCCAAGTGCTGATACAGTAATCATCATTATCATTTGCTATTAACTCAACTCTGACTTATATTGACTTCTGTTTGAGGTGATTTACTCTTCCCTTCTTCTGGGTCTGTGCAGCTTGCTCAAGGCCATACTTTGGGCAGCTCTTCTAGGTTGGACAATAGGGAGCTGAATTCCCAATATCAGCCAGATACTTAATTCACTGAGCTAAACAGACACCCAATTTCTAGATTTTTATATGGGTTTTTGGTATATATTTTGACTGACATGTAAAATATTTTGCTATCTCTTCACTCTCCCACTCTAGTCCACCTTCTGTTCTACCAAATAACTTTATGTGGACAGCAGATATAGAATATGCTGAGCAATGAAAAGAGGGGGAACCTCCCAGATGAGACACAGATGATGAACTTGTTTTTAAGCAATTCAGTCATATGGGGTATATATATTCATAAGTGTCTTTTGCATTCATACATTTTTTTTCCAGCATTAACTCTCCATTCCAAATCCCTGCATTCTAACTGTTTGAGAAAGTTAGAATATACTTGGTCATTCCACAGCAGCATTAGAGCTTGGCAAATGACTTGAAAAATCTCAAATACCACGGGCAATAAAATACAGTAACTGACGTTCCCCCCCTTTAGAGTCTTATGACTGAAGGGGTCCCAAATTATAGAATTATAATTTCCTGTATATACATGTGTGTGTTGTAATCACTTATGATTATGTAAGCACAATGCATCCCTGTGCATGCTTTCACACATAAGATTGTATTATGTATATTTTATTTTATTTATTACGTATAGCTTTCTTACTCAAACCCTTACATAAAATTATATTTCATATATCCTTATGGCTATTTTTGTATAAACTTAGAACTACCCTCGCCCTAAATGTAACCTCAGAAGGTCACTTTCGTTTCTCCCTTTAGTTATGTTAGACCTTTGATTCACTTTTGATTCTTGCTTGCAGGATGATGGAGGGACCCATTGGAATGTGGTAGGGAATTAGTGACAAAAATAACATCGGAGAAGAAAGAAAAGTGGGTCCTGTACTTTCCAAGGTTAGGGAGGACCAGGCAAAATGATTGAAAACAATAAATCATAGCTGGGGGGGAGGAGTATTGGAAATTGGGTATAAGTATAGGGTGATTTCTTTGTCCAGGGAGCCACTCCAGCCATATTTGCTTGTAGTGTGTCGCCCAGTTCTCTCATAAGCTGATTATTATTTTATTTTGGGTCTCTCCTTGTCTGATTTAATTGGGTAAAGGGATCCAACAAGCATAAGGACCAGGAAATAGTTCTGGTCCACAAGTTGACTGTTGGCTAAACTAGCATCCTGAAGTCAGTTTTTTTCCCAAGGGGATCAGAATTTATTCATCCTTTCAATAAAAGTTGATATGAGCCATAACCCTAACTATGTATGTATATATTTCAGTTGTCTGAGAATCTGAAAAAGATCAGAATGAATAGGTAAAGCTTTCATTAGATGTTGCTGAACAATTTCAATAAACGTATTTTGAAGAATTGTTAATTCTTATGCAATACGTAGGTTTCAAAGCGTCCAACTTTCTCTTTTATCTAATTAGGAAACCACATCTAACAGGCCTCTTCTGACATTTCATTCAGTCACTTTGGGATTACTTAACAATCATCTGGGAGTCATAGTGAATAGAGGTTGGAGGAAAACAAAAGGTCTGGACAATAGGTGAATAATCTGCAACATTCTTCTAATGTATTTATTCAGAGGTTAAGTGTCCTTTACTATCTTCAGTTTGTAATGCAGGCTAATGCCTCTGACTATTTTTTTTTTACAGTTTATAGACTCTCAGGGATTTCACCATTTGAGTTCTTTTTATTTTAAAAGGCTTTGAATAATAACTTTAATAACATGAGAGTAGTAGTGGGGATGTCAGTCTAAAAGACAGTCCTCATCAAACAAGATTTATTAGCTAGAATGACTCTGAAAGCAGATGACATTCCAAATTCATTGTGCTAGATTTACCAAGGAATTTTTAGATGCATTTCTTTTCTTTTTTTCAAGAATGTGTTTCTGTTTTGCAGGAGTGAAGCTTGAAAAGCCTTTAATAGTCATTAGGGTTTCATTGGCTGTTTTCCTGGGGGCAATTACAGATGACTTTATTTTGAGGGCAATTTCAGATGACTTCATACTCCCTTTGCTGCTTCTGCACCTCTGTTCGGATTATAATGAGTACTTTGCATTTCCCATCCCAAACATTCACATTGATTAGTGACACATAAATTTCCAGTTTAGTTGTTTGATTAAAGTTAGACTCAGAGGAAGAAGTTTATTTAGTCTCATTTTGTGTCAGAGAACCTGATACTTCTTACTTAAATGCAGATTTTTACAATTATATGCAGTGAAATTCATTTTGGGTTCTTCACTTTGTGAAGATCAAAGTGGGTCCTGTTTATGTTCTTAAAAGTATCAGTTGCTTGTGGAGTTTCATTCATCTAAGAGCATCTTTTATATTCCCTGGTCAAAGACAAATAAAATGCTAAACAGAATGGGGCAGAGAATAGTACCTTGTCATACCCCATTGTTATGTCTTGTCTAGATTAGCAAGGAGTCATTGAAAAGCACTCCTTGGACAAGACTGACAATTTTGCCAGCTTGGCATAAAGAATATCATGGGAAGATTTTCAAAAGTCCTGCTGAAATCAAGATAGATGCCCACAGTTTCACTCTGATCTGTTCTCATGTTATGTTATTAATGCTGTCAGCAAAATAAATAGGACTAATCTAGAAAAAAGAAAAAAAGAAATTGATACTAGTTCTTTCTTGATAACATTATCTCCTAAATGCTCACAAACTCTTGTCATTCCAATACTGATAGGCTGATCTATTAAATGTTGCCTATCTACTTACGTTTAGTATTTGAAGAGGGATGCTACATTTGTCTCCTCATTTTCACAATTTTTAAAGAAGCATAAAGAGATTTGGATGCAGGTGGAAACTGAAGGAAGTCTACATGGTGGAATGCCTGTTTCTGCGTTCATTCTCCATAAATGAGATGGCTAGATGGTATTGTAAATGCCAAGGGCACAAAGCTGGGCGGGCTGAGGAGAATGGTGGAGGACAGAGTTGCCTGGAGGACAATGGTCCATATGGTTGCAAAGGGTCAGAATCGACTGTGCGACTGAACAACATCTACTTTTTCCATTTTTGTGTTTCTGACATACTTAACTTCAGTTAAACAGGTAATTGATACCTGATAGAGTAAAACAGGAAGCAAAGAAGAAGACTTTGCCTTTGTGTAGAACAGGTAAAATCTTACTACAGTCAAACCTTGCTTAACGAGTGACTCGCTTAGCAAAAAACTCGCATAACGAGTGGGTTTTTCGCTAACTGGTCCGACTTGCATAACAAAAATTTTTGCTATGTGAGTCCGACTTGCATAGCGAAAATTTTCGCTATGCGAATCAGACTTTTCCTATGGAAACACTCGCATAGCGAGCGTTTCTATGGGGAAAACTCACATAATGAAAAAAATTTCACTATGCGAATTTTCCTCCTAACAAAGCTTGTTATGTGAGTTTTTCCATAGGAATTTTCACTATGCAAGTTTGTTTCGCATAGTGGAAAACTTGCATAGTGTACAGCCTCGCAGGACGAATTAAATTCATTATGCGAGGTATGACTGAATATGGTCTGTAGCACAAGGTTCTGTCATGTCAGTATCACTACACAATCTTGATAAGAGGTTTTTCTTCATTTTCATCCAGGTTATAACTAGGGATTAAGTCAGTTCTGTGCAAATCAGATGAAAAGTAGAAGATAGAGCTTGGTCTTGTTAAGACTGCATGCTAACTCTCTGTTTGAAATTCCAGGTGACCATGCTCAATAGTTGCACAGAAATTGAACATTGCAACACTTTATTCTAGATTGTGTAGAGCTAGATTTGTTCCCAAGTGTGAAAGGAGTAGCAACTGAATTTACAGCCTAGCTGTCTTCATATGTAATTTACATGGAAAATTAAAGAGCATCACAATAGATGACATCTTACAATGACCCACTTTACAACAACTCCTTTTACACTCATTCCAGGGTTAAGTAATGTCCCCTCAGAATCCAAAACTCACTTTCACTGTGACAGGTTTTGGAAACTGATGTGTTTATGTCACAGAGGAGAGATAGAAGGAAGAAGAGATGAAGACAGCACAGGTCAAAATGAAGTATCCAGCAAGAAAATAAGAAAACCAATGTGCAGGAGAAGTAAAGAGACAGCAGAAATCTAGCATGGCAGGCTACAGAGAGGAGGTAGGAAGAAGGAGACATCAGAGCTCAGAGGGGCATGTCTAACAAACTATGGAGAGGAAGAGAGAAGGAAAAGTGAGTTTGGAGAGAAGGACTCAGAAAGCTAAACTGACAAAATAAGGAAATAGGCATGCATATCAGAGTAAACAAAATGACAACAACAAACAGATACAAATTCTTGCAGAGGCTAACACAGCTAAGGTCTTCAAAAATTTCAGGAATGTATATGTGTGATGTAGATGAGTTTCTTTGCTGATTCAGCTTCAAACTGCATACATCTTTATTTCCATTGTGCACATCACTAGTTGAAGTTGGATCATGAAGCATTTTTAAGGAGATTGGGAAAGTTCATTTCAGCTTTTCATGAAAAAACACATGTAGCCATTGCAGCAGGCTACTTTGGATACTTGTTCTGGAGCGAAACATTTAATTTCTGTCATATGATTCCTCTTCTGAAAACAAATCAAAGCTAAAAATGTAGGAACAATAGCTGAAGAAAAAGCATTATTTTCAGTATATGACTCCATAGATTGATATATAAAGTATAACCCCCATCTCTTTGAATGCAAGAGGCAATGGTAAAAAGTATATTTACAATGAGAAAAGCATTTGAATTACATGAGAGATTTTTGCAGGATTTGAAGGTTAGCAGCACATTGTGTGGGGCAAACCTGCCTCAGTCTTTTTTCTTTTTGTCTCTCTTGCAGTAATCTTAAGTTTTTTTCTCAGGTCATGGTTAGACTTTGTTTTTATGTTTTTGTACACTAAAATGTGAATGAACATATGCTGCAAGTAATGTTTCGCCACCATCAGTTTGAAAAGCAGATTTTTTTCCCTAATGCATTATTGTACAGTATTTAGAAATTATGGTATGGACCAAAGCTAACAGGCTGAAGCTGACTGAACCCTGACAAAGTTTTGGTGTTTGAGAGGCTGTCTGCCTAACTGGGAGGTCTGGTCCCTACCCTGGATGGAACTACTCTTGCCCTAGGGACCAGGTCTGCAATCTGGGGGTCATTATGGACCCACTACTCTCATTTGAACAACAGATAGTGACGGTGTCCAAAGCTGCTTTTTTCCAGCTCTGGCAGATTGAGCCAGCTGTGCTCCTACTTGGATAGATGGTCTCTCATAACACTGCCCCATTCATTGGTAATCTCATGGATTGACTACTGTATATATTTGTGACAAAAAAAAAGTTTGTGATAAAATTGTGGTTACCAGGACTATAGTAAATATCACAGGATGTTGTTAAATGTTTTGAAAATATGGGTAGAAAGATGTAACGGGGAATTATAATAATACTTTTGTATTTTTTCTTTTTTGTTGTAATTGTTTTATTTTATATTGTATTGTATTACAATTTTTTTCTTGTACGTTTGTTTTAAAAAATAATAAAAATATATATTTTAAATGATACAGAGGTTACAACAGGTCCAGAATGCAACAACTAGGCTGGGGACAGGCTTGAAGAAATTCAATCATATTTCCCCACCCTTAGCAGCCTGCACTGTTTACCTGTTGCCTACTATGTCAGATACAAGGTCTTAATGTTATCATACATGGCCCTATACAGTTTGGGACCTTGCTATCTGTTGGAGCATCTCTCCTTCAGAGCAACTTCCTGCATCACCCGGTTATCACATTCAGCTCAGCTCCTGGTGCCGACCCCGAGGATGGCTCGAAAGTCTTTAACTAGAAGTAGAGCCTTCTCGGTGGCGGCACCAACACTGTGGAATACACTATCTGTGGAGCTGCACTAGGCCTCATCACTGGCTACCTTTAAAAAAGAATTAAAACACACTTTTTCAAGGAGGCTTTTCAGAGTGTTGTTCCCTTACCAATAAATTAGCCAGTTAGGTTCAGTCCCGATGCCCTCAAACACCAATTAGTTTAGTTTAGTTTAGTTTGTGATGTATATGTAGGCGGTGGGTTTTGATTTGTTGTGGGTATTGTTATTTGTTTTCTGTTTGTTCACTGCTAAGAGTGGGATAACACCCAGATGGGCAGTATAGAAATTCAATAAATAAATAAATAAATATGCAGACTAAGTGATTTTTTAAAAGTCAGATACAGTAATACCTCATATAACATTAGTATCGAATAACACTAAAATCGCATAACATTAAGGAATCTGGGGGGAAGAATTGCATCAGATAACATTAAGATCCTATGGGATGCTTCAGATAACAACCGCTAAAGCCTGTGTGGTTACAATGTATCTCTATGGATCCCATAGGATTTTAACATGCATCAGATAACACTAAAAATCATATAACACCAAGACTTGTGGAACCAGGTTTTAGTGTTATATGAGGTTTTACTGTAATATGAGATTTTTTGTTGCTCTTAATGATAAAAGTAAATAATTTGATTGGATCCAATGTGAGTTTTGTGAAATAGAGTTCCACACCAGATGCCCCAAAACAGCAGATATGGAGTACATGTAAAAGAAAGCAATATTTTAACCATCATTTCTGAAGTAAAAAGAAAAAGAGAAGAGAGTTTCATGGCACCTTCAAGAGTAGCAAGTATTATTATTATTATGTAGTCAGCAGTATGCTTTTTTAGGGTTGCTGTCACCTCAATGTTGGTGTAGCTGAGACACTACAAAATTAGAATTAAAAAAACATCTTGGTGGTAGCACAACTTTTTAATGACTGAACTCTTTTAAACAGTTACAACATCAGCTTCTGTTTTGTGGTTACAATTAAAAAGAAAGAAATACTGTAGTACTGTTTCATTATATGAGAAAAACATGAAAGGAAATAATTAAATATAGTACAGTATGTCTTTCCTCAAGTCACACACCAGAATTAGCGCAATTAAAGCATTATTCATTACTTATCTGCCTGTTGTGATAAACAGGAACATATAGAACTTGAAGAGCAATAAACAGGATGCCTTTTATTAAAGACATTGTCCTAATAACACTGCTATCTTGCTTTATGTCACTGGGCAGGTAAATGTTGCATTTTACTTTAAAAACTGTTCTTATAGCTAATTGGGTCTCAAAGAATGAGGAAAAACAACATGACCACAAAAGCATGAGACTTGAATAATGATACATGGTTTTTTGTTTCTAAGGATAGAAGAAAATAAAGAGTGGCAATAAAAGGTAAAGAAGTAATGTTCAAGAAATCTAAGGTGTCAGTGACTAAAATCCTGTTGACATAAATTTATGCTACACAGGCTAGATGACATCATCATCCAATAACAGATATTTGTAATGAATTAAAAGAAAAGCTTTGTATGCTTTTTCAGACACTGAGTCTCCCTAGTGACCCCTTTTGTCATTGGGAAGCCTCTGGGACCATCAGGATGGGGTGGAGAGAATCCTTTAATATTGGGAAATTGCCTGTGGTGGTCACACCAGAGGTAATCTCCATCTGGCAGCCAGACCACTACTGCCATATTTCTGTTATGAAAGACTCTCCCATACCAAGGCTCCAAAAAGCTTCCCAGGGGCTCCCTATGGGTGATTTGAACATGAAGAAGAAAGGAGGAAATAGGAAGTTTTAAATTTAATGTAAATTCTCTTTCATTAGATGATGATGTCATTTGGTTTGCATCATCCCAGCAGGATTTCAGCCAGCACTTCCAGTAAGCCAGTGAATTTCTTATAAGCAATACATAATGATTCAGTAGGCATTCTTCAATGGGAGTTTCTCAGAGTGTGATGGTTGTTAGTATTTTTTGGTTGCTTAGATCTGTGGGGCTGTATCTGACACTCAGCGTGGTAACTGGTAGAATATTTTTTGAAAAGCACACATTGTTGGTTGCTATAACAAGTAACATTTCCATCAAGAAAACCAAAATGTATACAGTGTCACTATGCCTGTTCAGATAAATGCATTTTAGAAATATTTAGGCTTAAGCTTGATGATCCTCCCACCAGTGGACTTTCTAGTATTTATGTCTGTATGTTTTAGAACAAAACCTAGAGCAATATAATAGTGTAGCCCTAATGAATTGCTTTTACATTTGCACAATGGTTACTTCAGTAATAAAAGATATGGAACTATCTAGGTAAGCTAATTTATCATCATTAGCTTTTTTCCCCACATCCAGGATAGTTTATTTTGTTGTGTTGGCAAATAGCCATGTTTTGAATCAGTTGTGACTTTCTTCTTCATTCATGATGCTCTTAAAATGAGGAATGGTCCAGTAATTGTGGGATGTAAGAGGAAAATTATGATGCTGCTTAGGTATTGCATTTTGGTTCCAGTATTTTTTTTCTCCCAGTTGGGAGTACTCCTAAAATAAAGTTCCAACCCAGATGACCCAGCAGGAACAGGCAAGAGGTTATCTTTGCTGATCCTTCCCTTTCTGTGCAAACTCCAGCACCATTTCCTGCAGGGTTCCAAAAGTTTCACTCAGTCCCTTGTGGTAAATTTTTCTAGAAGCCAAGAAAAAGGGGAGATCAGCACTTTGCCTAGAGAAGTGCTGCACTGAACCAGAAACCTCTGCAAATAGAAAACCTTACTTCCATTCAGTGGAGTAATACTCTACATCCAAACTTTTTGATCTGACTCTCTGCTGCTATGCTGAATGATTGTGCACTTAACCAGAAAATGTTCATTAACTCATACATTCAGATACATAAATATGGGAACAAGGGTAACATTTTTGGCATGTTGCTCTGCACCACAGTGAAGATGAAAGGAAACACTCAAGATGTGAACAAAGTCAGGACTGTCAGCTTTAATGCAAGGGGTTTGACAAAAGTGAGGCTTTAACCCAGGGGTCCCCAACCTTTTTATGTCATGGGCCTGACCATGCCCCTGAACAGCTGAGCAGGCCTGACCACATCCCTGGAAGCACATTTATGACAGCCACAGGTGCATTTGTGCATGCATGTTTTACAGCTGATGTAAATGCAACCGTTTCCACTTGCAGGTGCGCCGACGACGGGCCAGATGAAATGGTGCTGTGGGCCGGGTCCAGCCTGCAGGCAGTAGGTTGGGAACCCCTGCTTTAACCAGTCAGGAAGTACAGGTCCAATATTTCTGGACTTTACTGAATCTACAACTTAGATTAGTACAAGAAGACATTATGTATTAATCATTTTTCTGTTCTGAAAATATAGCTAACTGGTACATCTGGGAGAACGAAAGACACTGCAATTTGATGTGTACCAGCACAGTGGCTTTTTGACAAAAAATAAAAACTAGGTGGAAGCTCAAAATGTTTTATCCTGGATACAGAAATATAAACTGGAACTTTGTTCTGTAGTGGAGGAGCTGGTAGGAGGAAAATAAATTAAATTTTCCTTCAGGAAATGTCTTTTAGAGGCAAAGAAAATGAGGAGGGAGTGAAAGAAAAGGGGATTTCAGGTGAATGGTTGAGGGATGAACGATATGTGAGTGAGAATGTGGCATATGTGAGAGAAGGGATTCATGAAGGATGTGTTGGATATATGGTTATGGGTGGTTTGCTCATATCAAGGGGGGCTGATCATAGATGCTTTGCTGTAGATGAGCAAGGATTTCAGAATTCATAGTTGTTTGACAATTGTAACAACAAAGTAACATTTCCCTGATGCTGAAATCCAGAAGGCTTTGGAGGGTGAGGAACTTTTAAGTAATTTTTTGGTGAAAGAAGTAGAACTTTGGTTCAGTTTTAAATATTTGTAGCTTTGGCTTTATAGGCTCTTCTCATGTTTTAGTCCCCTTATTGTGAGAAAGGGAGTGTTCAAATGAGACAAAATAAATAAATCTTGTGTCCTACTGTCTGGGTAGTACTCTGGAATGAACTCACCAAAAGGTGCCTTCATTTTGGCAGTTTCACATCTGGCCTAGACATGGAAGAAGAAGATGCTACTTCCCAGATGACGGGGGAACTGCTTCCCTGAAAAGCTGAGAAATGATGATGATGGGTCTGCTGTTGGTCTAGTCTCTTTCTGATCTACTTTTGTTTAATCCAGTCATTATCAATGTTTTCAGGCTGCGGGGCTGACAACGCCTGCTGGGCAGCTGATCGGGCAGGTCACATGGTTCCGGAAGTGGAAGTAAAATGCGTATCACCCATGTGCAGAATGCATTTAGAAGCTTTCTGCGCATGCATGGCATGCAGTTTTTCCCACTTCCTGGTTTGGCGAGGGTGTCGCAGGCCTGATGAAATGGTTTTGCAGACTCTGGCTCACAGGCTGTAGATTGAGAATGCCTGGTTTAGTGTATTCAGTGTTTCGAGGGATTGTGGCTTATTAGTTGAGGCATCTTCTGCTGATAGTTAGAGCCTTTTTCTTCTTAGGCACAGATTATTATTTTTTTGTTTATTCTTTACCTACATCTCTAAGGCTTTTAAAAATTGTGCTTTCCATCATGGGAAAGGTTCCTAGACTAGATTCTTTTTCCTGTTTTCTGGCTTATCTTTACTGCTTTTAGTTCATATATCTGACTTTGCCTTTCAAGTGTCTCTGGCCCTAGGCCCCACTTTCCATCATTGCTTTGCCGGAGTTTATTTAGCTATGGATAAGGTGGGGACATTTGTTTTATGTTAGGAAATACCTTCTTCCAGTTAAAAAAAAGTTGTTTCTTTTTATAATGTCCTGCATTACATTTTAACAAGGCCTTGTTACAAGAGCTTTCTATTGATTTTCCATTTCACACCAACTGACATAAGCTGAGTTATGTTTAGATATGCAGATCTGTGCAAAGCAGTGTTCAGTGCTCATGAAAGCCATTTTTCACCGTGGTCCAAAGGTAAAGGTCACCCTTGCTCAAAAGCCAATTGTATCTGTCTCTATGGTTCAGTGCTCATCTCTGGTTATAGTTGAAGAGCCAGCGCTGTCTGCGTCTATGGACATGTGGCAGGCATGCTTAGATACCAGAATGCATGGGACACTGTTTACCTTCCCACTGAAGTGGTCCCTTTTTATCTATTTGTAATGTCTTGCTTTTAAACTGCTAGGTTGGCAGGAGCTGGGACAGAGACAGAAGCTCATTTCATCGTGCAGTACTTGGATATTGAACTGCTGACCTTGCCACCTTCCAGTCAGCGTCTTAACCACTTGAGCTACTGCAGTCCAAAACATGCCTATAATTCTAATTCCCCTATCATCATTTGAACAACAGCCTCTTCTATCAAGGTAGGGCATTTTGGCATAATCACTGCCTCTGAAGATATCCAATAATGATCTGAAAGAAAATGTTTTTGAAGTGGTAGTCTGTGCAAGCATATCAGACAAAAAAACAAAAGCAAAAAA
Organism: Furcifer pardalis; assembly: GCA_030440675.1. Taxonomy (NCBI): domain Eukaryota; kingdom Metazoa; phylum Chordata; class Lepidosauria; order Squamata; family Chamaeleonidae; genus Furcifer; species Furcifer pardalis. Next base: position 55,040,580 of record CP126893.1, on the reverse strand, counting down.
GAAGACTAAAATATTGTGGCACCTTAAAAACTAAATGCTATATTTTAATATGTGCTTTCATGATCAAGTTCATTTCCTCGGATACAAGAGTGAAACTACATAGCAAATATTTATATAATTATACATGGTCCTAGAATAAAGTGATGATGGATGTTTATTGTCACAAATAGCAAATCATGTGTGTCAAAGTGGAATTCCGCAACTGGTAATGATTTAAGACCTTTATTTTGATTTTCAGTTCTTTTGCTTTGAAACTTGATTCTTTGAAGCTTGGTTAATTAAGGTGGTTAGTTGGAACATTGACTATGGAAATAGCAACAAATTACAATATCATTATTATAGCATTTTACATTCAGTAATGGTTCTAAAAACCCTTGACTAATGTTAAATCTGTTGTGATGGGTTGTTGATTTGGATCCAGATTTAGAATGGTCCTACTGAAATGAATGGAACTTAAATGAGTTCTCACTCAAGCCTCAATGGTTTTGGTGACTAAGACTTGATTCAAGGTATAGTGTTGTGTTTTGAACTTGAAATGTACCAGATGCCTAACACTGTTCCATTACATCAGGGATTCTCAACCTGAGGCCCATGGCGCCAGTGCATATGGCCCCCACCGCCTCCACCACACACAGAAGTGCCATGTGGTGGAGGAAGGGCAAAATGACAATCAGGCCCTTGAAGCTGTCTGAGGGAGCATGACCCAGCACCCGACTTAAAAAGGTTGAGAACTCATGCATTAGATGTTGCATCTATTCATTGCAGAAACAGCTGTAGTTTTTTTTAGAAATATAGTAAAGGTAAAGGTTTCCCTTGCTCGAAAGCCAGTCGTATCCGACTCTAGGTTTCAGTGCTCTTCTCTGTTTCAAAGCCAAAGAGCCAGCACTGTCTGCTTCTGCAGACATTTCCGTGGTCCTGTGGCAGGCATTACTAGACACCGGAGCGCATGGAACACTGTTACCTTCCCACCGAAGTGGTCCCTATTTATCTACTTGTAATTTTTTGCTTTCGAACTGCTAGGTTGGCAGGAGCTGGGACAAAGATGGGAGCTCATTCTTTCCTGCAGTACTTGGGAAGCAAACTGCTGACCTTCCACCTCCTAGTATTTATTAAACAGTGCTTCTTTTTTATAGCTATAATGGTATATGGTGGCTGAAAACCTGTTGTTTAGCATAATCCTGATTTCACTTGAGTAAACCTATTGAATCAACAAAGGTTTGGTGATAAGCAAATCCTATTGCTTGTAATAGTAAACTGTACTAAAGTAGACCCATTGAATCCATGAGGATTTTGTGAATCAGGTCCTTGATTAAAATGGGCCTATTGGGATTTATAGGAGAGTTGACTCAGCTAATCCCCACTGATTCAGTAGACCTATTCTAGTGCAATTTACTTCAGTAAACAATTGGGTTGAAATTTTTGGAATAGTAGCTGTGTTAGTCTATGGTTCAGGCATATCATAAAACAAAACAAATAAAAAACACTGTAGCACTTTAAAGACTAACTGCTATATTTTTATTGTTAGCTTCTTCAGACAAAGAGTGAAACTTACAGGCATGGTTTTCATACACCAAATTCAGCAGTCAAAGGGAGAAGGGTCATTGAGGTTGCAGTCATTGAGTACAGCTGTAAAACAAACAGAATCTTTTTAAAAATGGGCTTCATTGTGTTATATTCTTGAATTCTATACCTTTTTAAAAACCATCAGAGACCAGTAATAAATACAATAAATTTTAAAATAAAGCAAATGAGATGGCTTTGAATTTTTAAAAAAGTTGTTTTATTGCCCCAAATGTTGAGACTGTACAAAGGATACAAAGATATTTTGAATAGGCTAATCTGGAGGTTTTCTTTAAAATGGAAGCTACTGTAAATGTCCAGTCTAAATGCTGTTTCATCATTTGTAATGCCTTTGAGTTGTGGTAAATGCCAAATTTTGCTGATGACTGGCAATCAATAGGCATAGCTAATACAGATAAAGTGTAGGAAACTAATGCATGAGCTCAGAGTTGAAAAATAGAAATAGGGTGAAATTTGATGATGCAAAGTGTAAGGTCATGTAGTTGGGGACTAGTAATAAGCACTTTAGCAATCTCTTGTGGTCCCATCAGCTAGGAGGGAAAGAGACAAGATACTGGGGGGGGGGGGGCAGGGAGCATTCTTGTTGATAGTACAGTGACCAAACCTCCAAACAATGCAGTTACAAAGCATACAAATATATTTTCATTTGCATTAAGTTAGGCTTTTCAATAACAAATGGTAGGTAGTAAGACTTCCCTAAGACATAATAATGTTTAAGAACAAATATGAAATATAATGGATGTGCAGAAACTGGCCAATTTACAGATGTTTCTCCAGTCTCAAGCAACTATTGACATACAACAGAGTACACAACTCATACAGAGATGAGAGCTAAACCCTGCTACAAACTTGGATGTCAATTCTGTCCCCACATGTTGTGAGGTGCCCGGAGTTGTGTTGTCTAGTGGGTGGCATACAAATGTAAATATACCACCACCACCACCACCTCCTAACACAGTTACAGGCCCCAGCAATGTCACACACACCATCAAGTGGCTGTTTTGTTCCTCTGCTAACTTTCCAAGAATTCCCCTATTGCACTCTTCATGGGAAAAACAGGACTGTCACTTCACAGAAGAATTAATGGACATAAATTTGACATCAGGAATGGTGGGTTTTCCTTCCTTGGAGTTTCTTAAGCAGAGGCCGAATGATCACTTGTCAGGGTTGTTGAAGCAGTAGATGTTTTGCTTCTGTAGGGAAGTGGACTTAATGGCTCTTGGGATCCATTCCACTCTATTTGTCCATGATTCTGTGTGTATGTGGGAATGAATGTGTGACAGCTGGAGTGTGTGTGCTGTAGGTATAGGAAATGGGGGAATTGATAGTTTTGTCTGCATGTATGTGCTTGTGAGTATAGCGTATGGGAGGGGGAAGAGAATATGGTTTTTACCACATATTCCTTTTCCTTAAATTACATTTTCATTTGGGCAAACTTTATTTAGCTATTACTTTTTAAATGGCAAATGATGGTTTTTCTCAGTTGGGAATCAAGGAGTGTGTACATGTGCGTATACACATGCATGCATGCACACACCTAGGCCAACTTGTTGGGGATATGAATCTGAAATCAGATTTGAGTTGCTAGTTATCTTTTTTAAATTTGGTAACAGGAACTAGCAGATCAAGAAAGGTAGCACAATAATATATTGACTGGCTAATCATGTTTGTCTCCTTGAAAGATAATTCCCTTTTAAGAAGAAAGAAATGCTTGGTTTCTAATTTCACAAATGGAGACAGAGAGGGGATATGAGAGATTGTTTCAGATACAGTAAAACCTCGAATAACGTTAAAACCTGGTTCCACAAGTCTTGGTGTTATTCGATTTTTAGTGTTATCCGATGCATGTTAAAATCCTATGGGATCCATAGAGATACATTGTAACCACACAGGCTTTAGCGGTTGTTATCCGATGCATCCCATAGGATCTTAATGTTATCCGATGCAATTCTTCCCCCCAGATTGCTTAATGTTATGCGATTTTAGTGTTATTCGATACTAATGTTATCTGAGGTATTACTGTACTTGAAAGATAGTCATAAAGAGAGGGGTAGGATCTTTTCTTGGGGCCTCATTCGGGCGGCTCCTGAGTGGGGTTTCTCCAGCAAAAATACTTTCAACCCAGAATAATTTCTGACAGGAAATTATTATTATCCAAGAGTGCACAACACATCATAATAGGCTGAAAGTACAGGAAGCCAGATATAAGCTGAATATCAGGAAAAAAACATCTTAACTGTTGAAGCAATATGACAATGGAATCTATTGCCTTGTAGGTGGTGAGTGCTCCAATGCTGGAGGCATTCAAGAGAAAATTGGACAACCATTTGTCAGATTGGCTTTGATTTGAATTCATGCATTAAGCATGGAGTTGGACTCAAAGATCTCATAAGCCTCTTTCAACTCAGTTGTATACTGAGGGGATGCATGCTGTATAGCTGTCTTACTATTTTTTGGTTAAAACGTTAGTCATCTCTGACCCTTGATGGGCCCAGCAAAATCTAGAAGGTTATGGATTTTTGGCTGCTCATATAAATAGGTGACAATTTGGTGTATTTAGTGAGACTAAAATAGAAGGGATTTATAAAACAGATGACTGTATTATGTGCTGAAGATAGAGCTATACACCAGGGCACAGAATGATATTTTGTACTGTATAAAAAGAAAATAGAAACTGAAGTTATCAATATGGTTCTTATGAGAAGGACAGGCAACTTCACCATTTCATTGTACTTTATGCCCCTCGTATTTACTATAGAAGATTTGATGATAGTTGTTTTTGTCTCTAGATGTTGCCTATTATTGGGTAAATACTGTCTGATTTGTTTGTTAATCCTGATATCACACTTCTGACATGATCAAAAAAAGACTAACGTTTATTTTGGAAATCATATGCTGGAAATAAATGAAGGTAAGAAAAGCTAATAACCTCATAATTCAGTGATCATAAGTTCACTCACCAATCTAAAAAGGAAAATATTCCATAAGATCCTTTTTATTCCTCCCAGGCTTCATTTTTTCTAATATAGTGGGTCTATATATTGAGGGACAGAATAGAGAAGGGGTGGAGGACTACAGTGGCTTAATGGTTAAGATGCTGAACTTGATGACTGGGAGGTCAGGAGTTTGAGACCTGAGTACTGCACAACGAAGTGAGCTCCTGTCTCTGTCCCAGCTCCTGCCAACTAGCAGTTCGAAAGCAAGACATTGCAAGTAGATAAATAGGTACCACTTCAGTGGGAAGGTAAACAGCTTACCATGCAGTCTGGTGTTTAGTCATGCCTACTACATGACCATGGAAAAGTCTGCAAACGCAAACTCTGGCTGTAAACAGAGATGAGCACTGAACCCTATAGTCGGCTTTCGAGCAATATTGACCTTTATGTTTACCTAGGGGAGTCTTAAACTCCATATGCTGCCCCCTGATAAACTAAGGGAGTGGGAAAGCTTATTCCCCATTTAATTGGATATAACAATGGAGCTGACCATTCTCAGGTGGCATTTGCAGGTACCAGCACAAGAAAAGGGGAAGAGAAGTAAAACTGGATTCTTGTCCAGAACATTGAATTTAAAAGTTTCAAATGATGATTCAACTGGAAGCTAGTAAAATCAGTGGTATGACCATAAAGCTAGTGAAAGGCTGGTAAGGAGAAGAGATTTCAGCTCCCTTTTGTTGCTGTTGTTCAGTCGCACAGTCAATTCCGACCCCCTGCAACCCCATGGACCATTGCACGCCAGGCACCCCTATCCTCCACCATCCTCCTCAACCCACCCAACTCTGTGCCCATTGCATCAACAATACCATCTAGCCATCTCATTTTCTGCCACCACCTTCTTCTTTTGCCCTCGACCTTTCCCATCATCAAGGCTTTCTCAAGTGAATCCTCTCTTCTCATTTGATTTCCAAAGTACTTTTGCTTCATCTTTACTGTTTGACCTTCCAAAGAGCAGTCAGGGTTGATTTAAATATGAGTAAATAAATAAATAAATAAATAATTCTTCTAAGATCAACTTATTTGTTCTCCTCGCTGTCCAGGGGACTCTCAAGACTCTTCTCCAATACCACATCTCAAAGGTGTCTATTCTTCTGTGCTCCGCTTTCCTTATGGTCCAACTCTCACAGCCATACATTACCACCAGGAATACCATTGTTTTGACTATGCGAATTTTTGTTTGCAAAGTGATGTCCATAATTTTCACTATGTTCCCCACCATTATTTCTTATTGTATGCATTTATAATTTATGATTGTTACTGTACTGTTGTTGTTTTGATTGTAAGGTACCCTGAGTCGCTACAGCGAGGGGGCAGCAATATACATATGAACAAATAAATAAATAAATGCTACTCATCTCATCACAGGGTTATTAAAGTACCTTTCCTACTTTTTCAGGGTCAGGATTAACAACCAAGCTTGGCTCTTACTCTTGTGTGTGATTTCCTTCAGCCTTAGAGAGCATGTAAGCACAGGAAAGGATGAGAATATGGGTCATGAAGATTATGGGTACAGTATGCTAGACAATGTCTGTTCTTGTTCTTCTCTGTGCATTTCTACGTATCTTTATCTTCTAACAGTAGTTTCAAATCAAGAAAATCACTGAAGTGGGATTCTTAAGTACCTGACAAGACTAAACCTGACATGGCATTCATATGACTGTTCATAGCTCAGATGTGCATCTCTGTCTTTGGGGTAATGAGAAATGAATATGCATCAGTGAATGAAAAAGGAGAAGAGATGGCATTGCATGAAAGAGAAACTGCTGCAGAATGTGCTTTGAATGAATCTGTGAAAAACCCATTAACATATATGCAGTAGTCAACTAATACTTCATGACAGGTGCTTTTGAAGGATTTTCAAAATATATTGTGCTGGTGGATGTGATTGTATATCAGCTTGTAGGTCTAAGACTCTTTACTCAAACACATATCTATTCTCTGTGCAGTGTAGGCATTACAGGAGAAAGCTTTGTGAATGTTATAGAGGAATTTCTCACCCTCAAAATACAATTATAAAAAGAAGACTGGTACTGCTGTCCAGTGCATAATACGGCTTTCTATGTGACACTTCTTGGACTTCAGACATTGTTCTTTTGCTACCTTTCAAGTACGTAAATAACATTTGCAATGCTATATTGGTCCAGAACCTATCCACCTTTTTTTCTTAAGGCATCATAGAGCTTGAGAAATGGACATGAGGAATATAAGACTGCAGAATAACAACCACTTCAGGAAGGAAAGGAGTCCTTGGTCAACTTCCAGTCATCTCAAACGGCCAAGCGCTTTTGTATCCTAGCATATTGCTGGTTATTTTTAACAATCCTCCAAACACATTTTATTCAAATGCCAGCTCAGTAGCCCTACTGGATTTAACAATCAAGGAAGAAATACTTTCTCATTATTCCATGTTATCCATTTGTTGTTGTTCAGTCGCCCAGTCGATTCCGACCCTCTGCGACCCCATGGACCACTGTCCGCCAGGCACTCCTGTCCTCCACCATCCCCCTCAACTCACTCAGCTCTGGGCCCATTGTCTCCACAATACCATCTAGCCATCTCATCTTGGGCCATCCCCTTCTTCTTTTGCCTTCAACCCTTCCAAGCATCAAGGCTTTCTCAAGTGAATCCTCTCTTCTCATTTGATGTCCAAAGTACTTTAGTTTCATCTTTATTATTTGACCTTCTAAGGAGCAGTCAGGGGTCATTTCTTCTAAGATTGACCTATTTGTTCTCCTCGCTGTCCAGGGGACTCTCAAAACTCTCCTCCAACACCACATCTCAAAGGCGTCTATTCTTCTGCACTCAGCTTTCCTAATGGTCCAGCTCTCACAACCATACATTGCCACAGGGAATACCATTGCTTTGACTATGCGAATTTTTGTTTGCAATGTGATGTCTCTACTTTTCACTATGCTCCCCAGGTTTCTCAATGCTTGCCTCCCAAGAATCAGTCGCCTTTTTATTTCATGGCTGCAATCACCATCTGCAGTGAGCTTTGATCCTAAGAAAGTAAAATCTGTCACTGCTTCTACTTCTTCCCCATCTATTTTCCAGTGACTGATATTTCTGCTATAATACAGAAGTCATTGCATAGAAGAAATATAACATGTGGGTAGCAGCTGCACTGTTTAGGTGATAGATCAGGAATTCACAACCTTTTTAACCCCCGGGGGGGGGGAGGCTGGTCAAGTTCCTCAGACAGCTTCGAGGGCCACATGGCCATTTTGCCCTTTCTCTACCACATGGCACTTCCTGGTGTGGTGGAGGCAGGAGGGGCACATGAAATGTTAGCATGGGCTGCATCCGGCCCATGGGCCACAGGTTAAGAATCCCTGTGATAGATGAACATCACCAAAAACAGAAATGGGTCTATAGCTTGAAGGTGGAGTACATTTTGATATAGCAGCGTGATTCAGATTCCTCCATAAACACTCAACTTCAGTTTGAAAATACAGTAAAACATCAATTTACGTATGCCTCTACTTACGTAAAAATCGACTTCTGTAACGATTTTTTGCATGTCCCAATTTATGGAAATAAATTGATTTACGTAAGGGGTTTACTTGTTTCTTGTAAGCCTAAAATGGTGCCGCTACCATTTTAAACTCTAAATGCAGCCCCACACCATTTTAGGCTTTGAAATTCCACCCCGTCCGGCAGCCCAGCCCACCCTCACTGCCGGAAGTTGCAAGTCATTACTTACTGTGGCGGCGGTGGCGATTGCGGCAGTTTTGCAGTGCTTTCCGGAGTCCCTGCCACTTCTACAGGGACTGGGAGAGTATCTGCTCGGTTCCACTCGTCATCCGAGGCTTCTCCAGGATGTGTTTTAGGTGGGAATGCACATCGGATGAAGAGCTTAAAAGAACCTATTTCCGGGTGCGGGGGGGGGGGGGATTTTGCCTGTCATTACCAGAGATGGCCACTACAGGCGCAAAGCACAATTTTTCCATAGGAATATACTGAAAACCAATTTCAAGCTGAGGCAAGCTCAGGCAGGGGGTTCCGGAAAACGCGGCAGCACTGGTGGTGGTTCTGGTTCCCACTCCCCCTACAGCCAGAGCAACTACTCAAGAGGAAGCAGATGCAGCAGCAGGGGAAAGGTAGGCAGATGGCTTTGTCATTCCCTTTGTGCTGCTTATTTATTATTATTATTTTTGGTCCGGTCGAGACCTTTTGTAAAAAAAATTCAATGCACCCCTATGGGGATGCATCAATTTACGTAAAAAAACAATTTATGTAAATAGCTACGGAACAGACTTCTTGCTTAAATCTCAGTTTTAATGTAGTCATATTTTGTGATTTTCTCCAGTTGTTTGTCTTCAATTTGTGCATCTCCTGGTATAGCAATGTCAATAATCCAGGTCTTCTTCTTTTCTACAACAATTATGTTGTTTGTTTGTTTGTTTGTTTGTTTAGAGCAGTGGTTCCCAACTTTTTTTTTTTCATGCCCCACCTAGGCACTCTAAAATTCTGGTCTCTCGGTGACATATAATTCTTATTACTACAAACAGATTCCAGTCAGAAGCCTATGTGTTATAAGTGTCCTCCAGTGCTTGTAGAAGTTTCAGAAACTGTGTTGGATGTCTTGGAATGGAGATCTGGATCAGTTTTATGATAGACACAATGAAGAGCCCTGGTGTCACGGTGGTCAAACTGCTGTACTGCAGCCAAAGCATTCTGAGTTCGAACTTGATGGGGATTCAGGTTGACTCAGCCTTCCAGCCTTCTGAGGTCAGTAAAATGAGTATGTTGGGCTCAACATACTAATTACCTTGTGAACTGCCCAGAGAGTACACTACAAGCTATGGGGTTGCTGTTCTTGTTCTGTCGCACAGTTGAATCCAACTCTTTGTGACTCCATGAACGCCAGGCTCCTCTGTCATCCACCATCCTCAGTAGTCTGCCCAGATCAATGCCCACTGCATCAGCTATATGCTGTCTAACCATCTCATCCTCTACTGCCCCATTCTCCTTTTACTTTTGATCTTTCCTAGCATCAGGGTCTTCTCTAGTGAGTCCTTTCTTTACATTTGGTTGCCAAAGCTTCAGCTTTGTCCTTTCAAGGAGCAGTCAGGGTTGATTTCCTTTAGGATTGACTGATTTGAGACAGTATAGAAGTGTAATAGCTATTGCTATTATTGAAAAATAGAACACGGTGACTTGAATGTTTCCACCAAAACTATTTTTTAAAAAAGATATATAATCTTGACAAATGAGTCAATAGTGCTTTTATGGCATGTGACATTCTAGATGATGTAGAATTTCAGTGCCCATCAGCCTTGAGGAACGTAGCCAGTGGTAGGGATGATGAGAGTTTTAGCCCACCAAACACATGCAACCTTCTGCAGTTTTATCAGAAGATATTAAGGTCCACAAGCATAGTTGATATCCAGGCAAAAAGATCCAAGGTAATCAAGCAGGCAGATATCTGAGTGTCACACATTGGGAAGCACAAATGTTGCTGCAACAAGGTTAGAGCAGGTGCATGTTTCTCTTTAAAAGTGGTTTAGCTTAAGGCTCCACAGCTGGGCGCACTCTCAGTAAATGAGCCCTGGCTGCCCTTTGGTGTAATTCCACAGCTGTCGCCTACAATGTTTTGATGTTGGCTCCACCTCCTCGCTGTCACTTAATGATTCAGTGATTACTAGCTATGCTTCTATCATTTCTCAGTCAACTGAATCAAGAGGAAGCAGATCCATGCTGACAGTGGGCTAAGGTGCAGGCTGCTAGCCTTCATCATTGGATTTGGACTCCATGGTCACAGTAATATGTGAACATGCTCTGGCTATTGGTCTGGAGCTTTCCTCAGCTAGTTCCTTCCATTGCCTTGCTCAGGAAGTATTAAGCAAAGAACAGACGCTGAGAATTCCAAGTGTGTCACTTCAATTCTATTCTATTTTTGTTAGTACTCCTGGGCAATTAGTTTGAACTAAAAGAATTGTACAGTGAACAGCTTTGAAAGCTTGCTGCACATTTGCTCTGTCATTTGACACATACTGTTATAGTACATTCACTTGATTCTTCTATCTTTGCACTGGAAGTAAAATCAGCTCTGTTGTACGAAGTCTGAGTCATTGCTGAATTCAAAGTATAGCCCTCATCTGTATGTAATATACAAAACTGCCAGCTGAACTAAGGCATTTGGTGTAGAACATACACTCATATAGACACACAATTTAGCCTAGATTATGTGTCCCCTTTTTAAATTAAAAATTTCTTCCCATACTAAACCTTTCTCCACAGCCCATACATCACAGTTAGGCAGAGGGAGTTGAAACAGTTTCAGTGATTGGTAACTGCGGTTGAGATGTTCAGGTAATGATGCAATTGTACCGCATTGTCCCAGTGGTTTTCACACACTCCTGCTGTGCCTGCTGTGGGAGTGGCTCTGTTGTTTATCAGGGAAATTAAATGCATAGTTTGAGTACAGCTGGGGGGGGGGGGAATGTACACTTGGAACTTAGCACATTTTAAAAATGCTTTTTTAAAAAACTCTTGCATGCCCTGGTGGTGCCGTGGTTAAATTGCTGTCCTGCAATCAGAAGGTTGTGAGTTCATTCCTGACCAGGGATCAAGGTTGACTCAACCTTCAGAGGTGGGTAAAATAAGTACGGTTATACGTCGCTTAAAGAGCATAGTGTATTCCACAGGATTGCTCTTTAAGCGAGTTTGCTCTTTAAGCAAAACACCATTGTAAATGACCAATGGGGAGGGGATTGTGAACCCCGATTTATTTGTTAAGCGAGTTTTTGGTTGGTTTTATTTGTTAGGCGAAGCGAACAGTTAGAGAAAATTCTGCTCTTTAAGCGAGTTACTCTTTAAGCAAGGCGCTCTTTATGCGAGGTTTGACTGTACCCAGCATTTTGGGGGCAAAATGCTAATTAACTTGTGAACTGCACAGAGAGTGCACAAAACGCTATGGCCCAATATACACGTGTGATTGCTATCTTAATACATCTCTTTGGTGCCATTAATTCTTCAATCTGCATCTAACCAAATAGTAAAGAAGTAAAGAAATGTTAGTACTGTATTCTAGAAATAATGTACACTTGGTATTCTGTGAGTGGGTGCTTTACACCCAATCAAATTAAACTACGTTCTTTGATTGGTATATGGTGATTGCATACAGGAAGGACTAGTTTGAAGATTTAAGGGAGGAGCTGTTTTATGATCCAGTGTGGCATAATAATCAGAGCACTGGACATCAGGTCACAGCTTATTGTAAGGCTCACTGGGTAAACGCAGGTGTGTTATAGTTGCTACTATTTTGGAATAAGTAGATAATAGCAGGTTTGTTGCTTGCATACCAGCTCTTGTCATTTGGACAGCATCATCAGGTTGAACCAAAATCTTCTGGCCTAGTTGGTTTTACAAATACCATTAATGTAGACCAGGGGTTTTCAAACTTTTTGCACCGTGGGCCGGTCACATGGTTGAGCAAGGCAAGTCACATGGTTCCTCCCACAGGAAGCAGAAGTATAATGCACCCACGTATGCACAAAACACTGGAGTAAATGCATCCACAGCTGTCATAAATGAATTTATGACAGCCATGGGTGCATTTACAGCAGCATTTTGTGCATGCATGGGCATGTTTTACTTGCAGGAGCGGGGCGGTGCAGGCTGGATGATTTGGCACCACGGGCCATAGTTTGGCCACCCCTGATGTAGACAGTAGATCTGATACATTTGTTGAAATGGCTGTCAGAATGTAATTGTTTTATGTTCCTCACTATGTTGCTTATGTATAAATGGCTGGTGAGACTTTATGATATGTTACTTTTGTTGTTGTTGTTGTTCAGTCGCACAGTCGATTCCGACCCTCTGCGACCCCATGGACCACCGCCCGCCAGGCACTCCTGTCCTCCACCATCCCCCTCAACTCGCTCAGCTCTGCGCCCACCGTCTCCACAACACCATCTAGCCATCTCATCCTGGGCCTTCCCCTTCCTCTTTTGCCCTCGACCCTTCCAAGCATCAAAGCTTTCTCAAGTGAATCCTCTCTTCTCATTTGATGTCCAAAGTACTTTAGCTTCATCTTTATTATTTGACCTTCTAATGAGCAGTCAGGGATGATTTCTTCTAAGATTGACCTATTTGTTCTCCTCGCTGTCCATGGGACTCTCAAAACTCTCCTCCAACACCACATCTCAAAGGCATCTATTCTTCTGCGCTCAGCTTTCCTAATGGTCCAGCTCTCACAACCATACATTGCCACAGGGAATACCATTGCTTTGACTATGCGAATTTTTGTTTTCAATGTGATGTCTCTACTTTTCACTATGTTCCCCAGGTTCATCATCATCTGCAGTGAGCTTTGATCCTAAGAAAGTAAAGTCTGTCACTGCTTCTACTTCTTCCCCATCTATTTTCCAGGGACTGATAGGGCCTGTTGCCATTATCTTGGTTTTTTTGATATTGAGTCTCAAGCCAGCTTTTTCACTTTCTTCTTTCAACCTAATCAGGAGCTTCTTTAGGTCCTCCTCACTTTCTGCCATTAGGGTGGTATCATCTGCATATCTCAAATTGTTGATATTTCTTCCAGCAATTTTGATCCCAAATTGTGATTCCTCCATCCCTGCATTGCGCATTATGTGTTCTGTGTATAAATTGAATAAGCATGGTGACAAAATGCAGCCTTGTCTTACTCCTTTTCCTATTCCAAACCACTCCGTCATTCCATTTTCTGTCCTAACTGTTGCCTCTTGATTCATGTACAGATTTCTCATGAGGCCTATAAGGTGTTCCGGTATTCCCATCTCTTTAATTACTTGCCACATCTTGTTGTGGTCAACACAATCAAAAGCCTTAGTGTAATCAATGAAACAGAAGTAGACTTGTTTCTGATATTCCTTTGTTTTTTCCATGATCCATCTTATGTTGGCGATGTGGCCTCTAGTCCCCCTGCCTGTTCGGAAACCCGCCTGCACTTCTGGTAATTCTCTCTCCACATACTGTTGCAGTCTATCCTGTATTATCTTGAGCATCACCTTGCTAGCGTGAGGGATGAGCGCAATTGTTCGATAATTTGAACATTCTTTAGCATTACCCTTTTTGGGGAGTGGAACGTATACAGATCTTTTCCAATCCTGTGGCCATTGTTTTGTTTTCCAAATCTGCTGGCATACAGAGTGCAATAATTTGATTCCATCATCTTGTAGGGCTTTGAAAAGTTCAACTTGGATACCATCAACTCCACTGGCTTTGTTGTTTGCAGTGTTTTTTAGGGCCTTTCTGACTTCACTCTCTAGAATGTCTGGCTCATGTTCAGTGTTCTCCTCATTGTGATTATCAGGTGTGTTGAGGTCCTTTTTGTAGAGTGCCTCTGTGTACTCTTTCCATCTTTTCTTAATCTCTTCTGCATCAGCTAACTCCCTGCCATCTTTGTCTTTTATCATGGTCATTTTTGCTTTAAATGTTCCCTTGAGTTCCCCAATTTTTTTGAAAAGATCTCTAGTCCTACCCCTAATATTGTTTTCCTCTATTTCTTTGCACTGTTTGTTCAGGTAGGTTTCCTTATCTCTCCTTGCTTTCCTTTGAAATTCTGTATTCAAGTGATTGTATTTTTCCTTTTCTCCTTGGCATTTTGCATTCCTTCTGTCCTCTGCTATTTTAAGAGCCTCATCGGTCAACCACTTAGCTTTCTTACGCTTCTTTTCTTTTGGTATGGTTTTCCTTGCTGCCTCCTGCATGATGTCCCGCATCTCTGTCCATAATTCTTCTGGCACTCTGTCTATCTGGTCCAAGCCATTAAATCTGTTCCACACCTCCACTGAGTATTCCCAAGGAATGTTTTCTAGGTCATATCTGTCTGGCCTAGTTGTTTTCCCTATTTTCTTTAGTCTAAGCCTGAATTTTGCAATCAATAGGTTGTGATCTGAGCCACAGTCTGCTCCTGGTCTTGTTTTTGCTGACTGTATGGAAGTTCTCCAACTTTGACTGCAGAGTATGTAATCAATCTGGTTTCGATGTTGGCCATCTGGTGATGTCCATGTGTAAAGTCTCCTCTTGTGTTGCTGGAAGAGAGTGTTTGCTATGACCAGTGCGTTATCTTGGCAGAACTCTATCAGTCTTTGGCCTGCTTCATTCTGTGTTCCAAGACCAAACTTGCCTGTTATTCCATTTACTTTTTGATTTCCTACTTTGGCATTCCAGTCTCCTATGATAATATGTACATCATTTCTTGGTTTCTGTTCTATGAAGTGTTCTAAGTCTTCATAGAACTGGTCAATTGTGGCTTCATCTGCACTAGCGGTTGGTGCATATATTTGGATTACAGTGATATTGAATGGCTTGCCTTGTATTCTGACTGACATCATTCTATCATTTTTGAGATTATATCCCATTACTGATATGTTACTATATGGCTGTAATTTTGTTGGAAGTTCAGCAGAAGTTCCCTTTGGATTTGGCAAAATGGACAGTGGTCTGCAAAATGTACATTCCAATAAATGTTAATATTTCAGGTGCCACATTATTCTTTTCTGTGTAGCTTGTTTTGTTATGCTTGAAGACACTAACTTTGTTACTTCTGTAGAAGTTACAATTTCTTGTTTTTCGGGAGGTCTTAGTATTCCACTCTATAGCAGGCAGTTTGAATCCTGTGCTGGACCATATTAATATTAAAGAATGTTGCATGCTGCAGAAATTGTTAAGAGTTTTAGCTTCGTCTGCTTATATATATAGCCTTACTGGTTTCCTCTCACAAATTGTGCTTACAGTGTTTTACTTCATTTAAAATCAGATTATTTCTTATAAATAAATATTGCAGTTCTAATCTGCTAATACACCTGTTACAAAAACTTCAGTAAACTGATTTTAAAATGGATTAAGGGTAGTTAGTCTTCAAGAGATGATTAGCAAAATGTGACCATTTTATTTGCCTTTATTTTAAAGCATTAGAATGGAAAAGCAGTTTGTGGTTCTATGCTAAAATTACAGGAATTCCACTCCATGATAACATTCTAAAAATCCCTTGTGTCAATTCTCTGTGTTGTGCATACCCTTGTACAAAGATTCTACATTAATTGAAAATCTCTGGGTTGAATCAAAATAATCTATATTTAACAACACTAATTGGGAATCTCTACTGTTACCTATCTGTGAGTTGATGTGTATGTTTATTTTGTTATAGCACTATGACTTTATTGAATAAACCCATAACAATATGTCCCACAAATATGAATGTTATGCCATATCAGCCCTTGCATTTTTATTCATCTGGCCTATTTATTTTAAATTATTTTGAATGCATCCATTAAAAACAGAAAACTACCTTATTTGTGTCAGGATATTCTTTAAATGGAGGTGAATGTTTCTTCTTTTTCTTCTTCCTACTTTTAAATATTAGAAGGAAGAGTACATATTATCTTTGGTATGAAGTGTGCCACTTTTCCAAACTGATACTTTATTACTATTGAACAAATGATTGTATCCTTAGAACGTTTATTCCAATAGCAGAAAGGTGCTGACAGTGTCAGTTGGCTATTTATCAGATGGTTTTTAGACTGTAGATCCTTTTTTAGAAGGTGTGTGATTAGAAAGAGAGAAATCATTAGTAGGTACCAAGTCATATATATATTTATATATACGTACCATGCTCTTGTATAGGATATAGTTTGTTCCCTTGATTTTTGAATTTGTCTCCAGATTTGTATTTCTTCAAGGAATCAGGTCATCGATCTCAACATGCAGACTTCTTTGAAGAGAACCTGGTGGAGTTCCAGCTCTTGCTTTATATCTAATGTATGGAACAGAATGTTCCCTCATGTGTTTAGAATTGTGCTTTTCCAGATGAATCTTGATACCAAAGTTAGGGCAGGGAGAGTTTTAGAATCAACCATATTATCACCATGAATTCATCCCTCCCTAAATTGTCACACACAAAAAGGTCATTTGAATCTTTGTATTTCTGGAGATTTTATGAGCATGTGTGTGAACTGTCCAAGCAGAACTTATGTTTTAGCTTCAGCATCAACTCTCGCTCAATGGCTTTTGGTGTCTCATTGGTTTTGATTATATTGGTCATTGGTTTTGATTATATTTTTGTTCCTGCATTCTTCCTTATCTTAACTTGTCTCCAGCTCCAACCATGTTGTGTCCTGCTTTCTGAATGCTATCCACGTTAAATTATCAATCTAATTGTATGAGTTCTGTAATACATTGTGAGACAGAGTGAGCTACAGTACTTCCAAATTATCAGCATCACTGCGGGCTCTGTCTCCAATAGCTGCTTTGGGTTAAATCCTTGAACTCATGTTTCCAGTCTATTCTGCAGCATTTTAGCAATGTTTTCATCACTGATAGCAGTACTTAGTAGAATGAGGGAGCTGCCATTGTTCAGTGGTTAAGAAGCTCGCCTTGTTGGCTGGAAGGCTGGAAAGTTAGCAGTTCAGACCTGGGTACTGCATGGCAGTTTGAACTCCCATCTTTGTCCTAGCTCCTGCCAACTTAGCAGTTTTAAAGCAAGAAAGCATGAAAGGAGCCTCATTTGGGCATCCCCTGAGTGGAGTTTCTCCAGCAAAAATCCTTTCAATCCAGAATTTCTGCTACAAAATTATTATTATACTAGAATTATCTTCTTCCATTGATTGCCTTCTGCCACTGGTCTGGTGCAGCTCGAATGCAGATGACTGCCATGCTGACTCATCATCCATGCCATCACTTTCTGTTTTCAACTAGTGTCTGGACAGAGGTATAGGATATCAGATATTTTTGATGCCAACTGATAATGCTCTGAAAAGCTCAGGACAAAAGTAGTTAGGTTTAGATCTTAAACTTCTGCCAGATATGAAGCCTTCTGTTGTGGATTTAGTTTTCTAGAAAGTTCAATACCGTTTTCTTTTAAGCCTAGTCCCATGTTATAGGCTTTGTACAACATTACAAGACAGTTTTGGCAAAAGCTGCCTTCTGTACCTCTTAACATTTTATAATGTAGACCAGTGGTTCCCAACAAGGGGTACACAGCCCACTAGTGGACTTCAATTCCCAGAAGCCTAAGTCAGTACATTGGCTGATCAGTGCTTTGGGGAAATGACTTAGGCTTCTGGGAATTGAAGTCCAAAATCCAGCATTTGGGAAACACTGATAGACAATTTACATGGAGAGCAAGAAGATTGTTGAGTTGTTGTTTCAGCATCCTTCCCCCAATTTAATAATTATAGATGTTTCACAGTCTGAAAGTTGGCAAAAAATGTAACTTTGTCCCATAGACAAGAATAAGAAGCTTGATACAATGGACCAAAGTCATGTTCTGGCACTATATATTTCAGACTGTCATATCAGACTATCACATTCAAGGCAGATACCAATTTTGCAGGGGTGGGTTGGTGTGAAGAGATTATACCTTCAACTGTTTTCCTAATGCACAGGGTAAACTGATCTTCTCTGTCAGGGATTTTCCTGGCAGTATGTGTGTCAGCGTAGCAGAGTAGCGATTAGGCTGTTGTGCAGCGAAAGGTTCGGGTGCAAAGACACACACACATACAGCTCCAGTGAATAGTGCAGTTTACTTGTGAGTGAGGGAAAAGACAACAAACACAGAACTATATACACAGGTACCAGTCTGCCTCCAAGCCCCACAGTTGCAACAGAGCTTGGAATCCCCTGATGACTCTAGTCCAAAGGCATGTACAGAGTCCTGGTAGCAAAAGCACTGACTGCTGGATGCCAAAGTCAGTGTGCTTCTTCTCTGTAGTATGAAGTACCTGATAGTTCTCAAAGAAACTGAGCTTCACACAGTACGTCTTTCTCCTCTCAAGTCAGTGGTCAGTCTGTCACAGTTCTTCCGCAGTTCTTACTTCACAGTAGAATACTCTACTCAGCAGTTTACCCTCCTTAGCATAACCTTCCCCAGTTGGCCATAGTCATACTGTGCTGTTACTATGCTATACCACTAAGTGGCTACAGCTGTGCTGTTGCTGAGGCACGTTCACCAGGTAGACACAGCTGTGTAATCAGTCTGTGCCTCAATCCCAAACACCTGTGTTTAAGGCTCTGCAAGAGTCTTAAAGCTATACTAACACATTGGGCAGAAATCTTGGTATGATACCACTCAAAATGCCCTAACATTCTCTTTCAGTCTGACATATATAGTTTAGCTAATCAGCAAGTAAAATAGCATGTGCCTTATTTGACTAGATTTTCAAAGCCAAATATTAAAGAAGGGAAGAAGCAGTAGCCCAAAATGAGGCTAGGCTCACCAGTAGTTCAGTGTCAAATACAGTAAAACCTCATATAACACTAAAACCTGGTTCCACAAGTCTTCGTGTTATATGATTTTTAGTGTTATCTGATCCTCTATGGGATCCATAGAGATACATTGTAACCACACAGGCTTTCGCGGTTGTTATCTGAAGCATCCCATAGGATCTTAATGTTATCTGATGCAATTCTTCCCCCCAGATTCCTTGATGTTATGCGATTTTAGTGTTATTCGATACTAATGTTATATGAGGTATTACTGTACAAACATCGTCCTTGTTGCCTATGGATAAGAGGGATCTGTCTAGCCACCTTTCCCTCATTTTCCATACCTTTGAGTTTTGAGTTCATTAGCTTGTTTAATAGGGTTTCTGAATGCATCTCTCACACTCTGAACCATTCTGTCCTATTCAGTGAATCCTATGTGAGTGAAAACCTCCATTTATAGGTGCTGCTTCCGTTTGAGTGCAGGAGTATGTTCCTGTTCTTGGAAATTAATTTAAGAAGCTGGTGAGTTTTTAGTAGATAACAGTGCCACCTGCTGCTTATTTTACTATTTTAGCAATTCAAGTTTATAAGAGCTAAAGACTTATTTTATATATACAGTCAAACTTCACATAAAGAGTGGCTTGGTTAAAGAGTAACTCGCTTAAAGAGCAGAATTTTCTCTGAATGTTCGCGTCGCTTAACAAATAAAACCAACCAAAAACTCGCTTAACAAATAAATTGGGATTCGCAATCCCCCCACAATTGGTCATTTATAATGGTGTTTCGCTTAAAGAGCAAACTTGCTTAAAGAGCAATCCTGTGGAACGCATTATGCTCTTTAAGCAAGGTACAATTGTACAGTATTGGCACAGTTGCTGATTAAAAATAAAAATTGCTTAATAATTACTGTTTAAAATGTTTGTTGAGTTATTTGAGAAGATCGGAGCTGTTCACACAGCACTCACTTTCTTCCATATGAAAAGCCATTGTGAACACAGATTACATATTATAAAGCTTGATTGATCTTGTTCAGAGGCCTTTATTTTGAGAAAATGAAATGAGGTAAAAATTAGCTACCTCTGCAGCAAATCCGTATTCCACAAAATGACAAGCCATTCCCCACTCCACCCCAACATTAGAAATCAATTTGGTTAACAGAACATAGTATATAGCAGTTATTTTCTGAAATGTCATAAAGAGGATAATGGCAACTTTGGAACAGTACATAGCAGCTCCCATTTTGAAATAAAAAAGTTGGGGATTCTTAGACATATATCAACTAACTGTTTTCTGTAACTTAAAGTAAGAGAGAAGTTAGGTGGAACTAAGATTGTATTGGTACCTAGCTGTCTTTATAGTATATAATAGCAAGCTGATAATGGATATAGATGCATATAGCAATAGCAGTTACAATTATATACCACCCCATTGCACTTAGTGCAC
Source organism: Furcifer pardalis (assembly GCA_030440675.1). Taxonomy (NCBI): domain Eukaryota; kingdom Metazoa; phylum Chordata; class Lepidosauria; order Squamata; family Chamaeleonidae; genus Furcifer; species Furcifer pardalis. The sequence continues at coordinate 55,020,370 of CP126893.1, read as the reverse complement.
TCATTGGGTGGTTCGCATGTTATATATGATAAGTATAGACTAGGTTTTCAGTAACTAAAAAAAAGAGTAAGGAGAAAATGTGAAATAATGGTAAAGCACCTTTGAAATAATATAGTTGTACCTCGCTTAAAGAGCATAATGCGTTCCACAGGATTGCTCTTTAAGTGAGTTTGCTCTTTAAGCAAAACACCATTGTAAATGACCAATTGTGGGGGGGAATTGCAAACACAGTTTTATTTGTTAAGCTAGTTTTTGGTTGGTTTTATTTGTTAAGCGAAACGAACATTCAGAGAAAAGTCTGCTCTTTAAGCGAGTTGCTCTTTAAGTGAAGCGCTCTTTATGCAAGGTTTGACTGTACATTTATTTCACATTTGACACACCTTAAAATAATACATTTATTTCACATTTGACATACCTTTGCACTATACTTGTTTTGGAACAGTGCAGTATTTTGCTCAGTGGATAATTGCTTACCTTATTTTTACCTTTGAAATAGTTTCCATGGCAATTTTGACATGCAGTCTCTGTTTAAAATCCTTACTGAATAATTTTTGCTCTAAATTTTAGATCTACAGAGAGCATATTCTTAGTAAAACTTGTCCTTGTTTCAGCCAATCTATTAATGCTTAGACGTGAAACACATTAATAGACAATAGCATGCCTGAATATTCCCTCTCATTGACCAAAGCTGGGTAATCTCTTTGGTATTCTAATATTAGGAAGCAGGTGAAATGATAACAGGATGAAAAAAAAATCTCATGCTAAAGTTGATCAGAGGTATGCCTGAACCTACCTGGAGCCCTACTGTGAACAGAGCAGTAAAGAAAAAAGTATGTTTCTTTTTATTTATTTAGAGAACCTACATATCTCTGTATAGCCGCAAGAGTCTCTCAAAGCAGTTTAGAAAATAATGTTAAAGTAAAGTCATATTCAAGACTAGTACAGAAACAGAAAGTATGCAGTGTCCATATAAAACAAGCATTATTAGGGGTGCATTTTCTATCCTCGTTCCTTTCTTCTTCTCTTCTGGCTGCTCAGTATAATCCAGTGGTGGTTATAAAACAAAACCATACCCATTCAAACTTGGATTTGGCTCAACGTTCTAGTTTAGACTGTGTAGGATATTTATTATCTTAACCAACAGGGACCTTTACTGTTCGTTCAAAATGAAAGTGTGGCTGAAGTCTCAGAAGGATGATAGAGGCTGTGTACATACTCAGTTATCTTTGTGGCTAATTAAATTGGAAACCAGCTGCTGTTAATACCTCTTTCCAAGATGGTCATTTCCAACAATATTTAAGAAAAGCAGTTGCATATCCGATTGAAGAAGCTCTCTCTGAATTTATTTATAACTACCAGTCAGGCTCAAATATTTCATTCTGGGACTGGATGTTTGACCCACTTGTCAAACCCCAGCTTCAGTTGAAGTTGGCTATTGGGCTTCCTTTCAGTCTGGCTTGAGGTCCTTCTCAGGGACAGAGCTTAATTTGATTGTTAGAGAATGGCTTGTAGTTGTATAAAACAACTAACAGGTTGTTATATGCTGCTATATACAGTATGTTGTTATATTATACCACCTTTACAGAAACTACTTCAGTGGAATTCTTATCCACAGCCTCAGGCTATGTCTCAGAACAAACGAAGAACCAGGTGCTTGGCCAATGCCACTCAAGCAGTAGCTGCTAGGCCTGAAGGGTAAATTCATTAGCGAATGTGTAATGCTAACCATTTGCAATTCAACAAGGCTGAAACTTCACAAATAATTTGAATAACAGACATTACCAGTTGTTTTAAAAACACACACACATTGATTTGTATACTTATATGTTATGCTGACCATTGTGTGCCACTGTACTTGATGTGTATAAATTGATGCCATGAAGTCTCACTTTTATGTCTGAGGAAGTGGACTTGATCCACAAAAGCTCACATTAAAACACAGCAGCTAGTCTTTAAAGTGCCCCAATGTGGTTTTTCCCCTGTTTACTCTCTGACATGCTTGTACTGTATTTGGGATTAATAGAGGAGTGCTATACTATTTTTAGGCCTCTTAGTGATGGTCACTGTTGGTGAGCATAGTGTAGTAATGTTCTGATCTCTTCATGGGAAAGAGGAACACTAAAGCCAAATCTTTTAATTAATTGTCTATTTATTGTTCTGGGTTTATCTAAATTGTGATGATTTTTAATCCGTAGTATGATGTAATTTGATCATGTGTAATTTGTAACTGTATTTTGTATCCCTGTAAGCCGCCCAGAGTCACTTTTGTGAGAGGGTGCGGCATAAAAGTCTAAAAATTAAATTAAATTTAACACTATTGTTATTGTTCAAATGTGCTGACAAGTTGTTTTGGACTCATAGAGGTTCTATGTATTAGGGACTTCCAAAAGAGGTAAATATCCTGGTGTAAAGGTAAAGATAACCCTTGCTCAAAAGCCAGTCATATCTGACTCTAGGATTCAGTGCTCATCTCTGTTTCATAGCCGAAGAGCCAGCGCTGTGTACTTCTGCAGATTTTTCCGTGGACATGTGGGAGGCATGACTAGATACTGGAACATTGTTTAACTTCCCACTGAAGTGGTTCCTATTTATCTACTTGCAATTTCTTGTTTTTGAACTGCTTGGTTGGCAGGAGCTGGGACAGAGACGGGAGCTCATTCCATCCTGCTGTATTCGGGTATCGAACTGCTGACCTGCTGCCTTCTAGTCATAGTCTTAGCCACTTGTGCCACTGCAGTCATGGTGTAGTCATGAGTAATTAGGAGTGCTTTTCTAGACTTACCTGATATCCATTCATGAAGAAAATAGTTATGGTCACACTCATTTATAGTACTGTATTTTGTTTGCTAGACTGGGCTAGTGTAACACACTATATGGAACTAACCTGAAAAGGGATTTGGAAAGTTAAGTTGATCTGAAACATTGCTACCAGATTGTTCTCTGTAGTAGTTGATAAGAGCATACTACTCAAGGTTACACTGATTAAGGTGGAGCAGATAAGCTCAAACATATTTTCAGTTGTGATGACATAATGCAGTTCCTTTTATGGTATTTTTATTCTGCTGTTTCACTGTCTGCTTTTTGACCCAAGAAAGCTTTTGTTGCAGGTTGGTATGCTGGATTGGCTGTTCTTTGACTAGACTTGTATTTATCTGGTTAGGTTACTGATGATGTTGCTGCTGCTGCTTTCAGGATAGGTAGGATAAATTTCTAATATGCCAGGACTTGTTATGAGTGGTCATATTGCCCATTAAAATATTTTTAGTTCACAGACAACTGTGAGGGGGGAAATTGATCTGTTATTTATCGACTTTTCCATCTCCAGGTTGGAATATGTTTTTGACAGCGAAAAGCTGCTTGTGCTTTTTACCCAGCACAATATAATGCTAGTAAATTTTGTTGAGGCTTACAGGATACTTCTATGTGTTTTTTTAAAAAACCCACAGGCAGCTGATTATCTCTTCACTGCCAAGAAGACTTGAATGCTGATACGCAATAAGATAGCTTGTGTTTCTCTTGTGCTAAACAATATGTTCGCTTTGTTGAGGTTGTTAAACAAAGTAAGAAAATATTGCAGACAACCATTGCTTTGCCAAGGTGATAATGGAGCCATTGTAGCTATAGATTTTTTTTTTACTGTGGGTGAAAAAGATAACATGCAAGATGTCCAGAGAGAGAAGCAACCAAATTTCCCTACCTAGGAAAAAAAGCATTCTCCTAAGACAGAGCTGGCTGTTTGGCTGTAAACAAAGATGAGCACCGAACCCTAGGGTGCAGATACAACTGGCCTTTGAGCAAGGGCAACCTTTACCTAAGACAAAGAAATGGATGCATGCTATGAATGAACACATTTTTAGGTGAATATTTCTGCCATTGGAATTTAAATTCACATTTCTGCAGGTATTAATCAAAGCATATTGATACACCATGTAGAAGTCACATGATAGTATTGATTTACATAAAGTGCAGGCTAGTGTGGGGATGATTGGGGGGCTTAACAGCTTTATTTGATGATTAGTATTGCTTTTACTGCAAGTAGCAAGAAGCAAATAAATGGCATCTGCTGTTTTCTAGATCAGGGGTACCCAAATTTTTCGAGCTGTGGGCAGGTCACATGATTCATGTGGTTCCTCCCACCAGAAGTGGAAGTAAAATGCACCTTGGAGTCTGTTTTGCAACAGGATGAGATAGATTTTTAGGCTGCCATTTTCTCAGCTTAAACCAGAGGTGCCCAAACTATGGCCCATGAGCTGGATCTGGCCTGGACACCAATTCATCCAGCCTGTGCTGCCCTTGACACTCCTGGAAGTGGAAGTAAAATGCGCATTTTACTTCCACTTCAAGGGGCGACATATGGGTGCATTTTACTTCTGCTTCCAGAGTGGCAAGGGTGGCGCAGGCCAGATGAATTGGTGTTGGGGGTTGGATCTGGCCGATGGGCCGTAGTTTGGACACCCCTGTTCTAGATCATTATTATTTAAAGCATCCGACCTCTTGCAATTGTCTATGTCCTGGAATGCCTTGGCTCATTTCTACTTTAGATTGACATAGTGAAACATAATGATGGCATTGTTCCCAAAACTTTCTGGGGACAGAAGCCATGCCTCTCTGCCAGTTGTTCCTTGGTGTTCCAACACCTGCAGTCTGATCAAATAGAGGAAGTCGTCCTCTCCACCCACCAAAACAAACAGGCATATCTGAGGAATCTGATCTATAGAGTATGTTGATGGAACAGTATGACATCTCCAGTTTTAGACACTTTGTCATGGTACCCATCCATATTTGTGTTGGGTTGCCACAAGGACAAAGTAGCATTTGTGGAAAACAATGGTGGTATACCAATGTAACCTATCTTTGTAATCCATCACAATGTTTTGTATTTGTAGATGCTCTAGGCTGCTTATGTGCACAAAAATTAAAATATTTGTCGTCTAGAGTGCCAAAGGTACTAATGCAGGGGTTCTCAACCTGCAACCTGTTGGCCGGATGTGGCCTGTGGCACCATTTCATGTACCCCCCTGCTTCCACCATGCCAAGAAGTGTCATGTGGTAGAGGAAGGGCAAAATGGCTATCCAGCTCCCAAAGCTGTCTGAGGGAGCATGACCCAGCACCCGGCTGAAAAAAGGTTAAGAACTCCTGCACGAATGGTGCCTACAAAGACATTGCTAGAATCAATCCTAATTCTTCTCTTTTCTTTCCCTACAGCTGAAACTTGAAGATCGGTCAGTGGTACCTCGTGATGTTGTCAGGCGCACAGGCTCACGTGTGAGTGCTTCTGTTTTCATATGTAGGAGTAAGAAACCTGAGTTCATGGTTTCAGTACCTGTATGTTTTCTTCAAGATGAGTCTGCAATGTAGAAGATGATTCTATGATTTCTAAGATAGTTGGGTCTGTATATCATATCATTATATTGCAAACACAGTATTTTGTAGTACAGAACTAATGCAGTAACTTAACAGACTCATGCGAAACTGCCGTTGATAAGATCCACATCAAAATGCATCTTATGTGTTGAACTTTGTGACTGTGTGTCAGCACTGGAGTTATTTTGGTCTTTACAAATGACTCTTTGGCTAGATGTCGATTTCTGCAGAAAGCTTGCGCTGTTACTTAGGTTTGGTGGGGATGGAGGAGAGAAAAACTTAAAAAACATGAACTGTATATTTAATTATACAGTAATACCTCAGATAACGCTAAGACTTGGTTCCACAAGTCTTGGTGTTATCCGATTTTTAGTGTTATCCGATGCATGTTAAAATCCTATGGGATGGATCGGATAACGTTAAAGCTCCATAGAGATACAGTAATACTTCGGATAACGCTAAAATCGCATAACGTTAAGTAATCTGGGGAGGAGAATTGGATCGAATAACGTTAAGATCCTATGGGATGGATCGGATAACAACCGCTAAAGCCTGTGCTGTTACAATGTATCTCTATGGAGCTTTAACGTTATCCGATGCATCCCATAGGATTTTAACATGCATCGGATAACACTAAAAATCGGATAACACCAAGACTTGTGGAACCAAGTCTTAGCGTTATCCGAGGTATTACTGTACATTGTAACCGCACAGGCTTTAGCGGTTGTTATCTGATCCATCCCATAGGACCTTAACGTTATTCAATCCAATTCTCCCCCCCCCCAAGATTACTTAACGTTATGCGATTTTAGCATTATCCAAGGTAAACGTTATCTAAGGTATTACTGTACTGTTGTCACTTAGGTCTGATCAATATTTAGTAAGCACTTTTCCCCGTAGTAACAGTGAAGCATGAAATCTTGTGTCTGTGAAGAAGGGGGGGGGGGATGGAAATCAGAATCATCATCTAGAATAGTCTAAAACAGAATTAGACAAGGAGACAGAGGAAGTAGGTGTGGTGCATGAGATAACTAAGGTTCAATTACATATTTAGTTTGCCTTAATGAATACTGCCAAAAACTATTATTATTCATGACTAGTTTTATTGTGAGTGATGGTGGAGCAGTTATTTCCCTGTCCACCATGCTCCAAGGTTTGTGATTGAAGAGAGATTTTTAAATGTATTAAATATCCATATTGTTTTGATCCTTTGCCTCAGTACAGATTTACAGAATTAAACATTTCATTTTTTACCCATCCAATAATATTTTAAGCAGAACGAGTCTTTTCTGATTAAGATTTGGGAGATGGACGGATGTGTGTTAGACTGTTTGGGTATTTCCAAGTGGCCTTTATCAGCTGACATAAAAGAATCACAAGTGGAACTCTTTTTCATATTACTACAATCACCCATTTGAGAGCTGGAAATCTATTGTTATGCAGCAGTTGACATTTTAGCATGCATTCACCAAGTTTTTCATTACTACAAAATATTCTGTGCAAGGAATGACTTATCTTTTTTGTGTAATATTTGTTAGAGCCTATTTAGAAAATAGTTGTACAAAGGGGGGATTGGATGGCAGGGGGGAAACTTATTCAGAGGGATTTATTCTACAAACTGTTTGTTTGCCTTCAAAAAGCATGAGCTGGTCTTGATTCATATTTAAAGTAGAGGACAAGACACAAGCACAGAGTGAAACTAAAAGGTGAGGTATATGCTGCAAGATGCTTTGAACCTTTCTGAACCACTGTTATCTACACATCAGCAAACATTTATTGGAAGCCTGCCCATTCCCAGGGATCTCAGGGAATTAGGCTTTCCACTTCAGATGACTGTCATGTCCAGAGACATGGCAGTCAAAGATGATATGGCACAGGCAGCAAACTGCTTATTTCGAGAGGGATAATCGTGTTAGTCTATTGCCAGAAAAGAAAGAAAAAGAGCAAGGAGTCCTTTAGCATCTTAAAGTCTAACAAGCTTTCATGGATTGCCCCTGGGGAAGTGGACTATAATGCAAGAAAGCTTATACATATAAAACTTGTCGTTTGCTGCAAGACTCTTCAGTAGATAAAAGTTGCTGGTCTCCTGTTGAAGTCTGGCCACTGTGCTGCGTAACAGTGAAAGTTAATTCTACAAGCAACTTGGTGGGGAAATGGCATCATTACATGTGTGGTGAACATAAGACCCCAGTTGTATCAGACCAAGCCCCATCTAGTCTAGCAATCTGTTCCCACTGTGACTAACCTGTTCCCTGTGGGAAGTTCTTAAGTAGCTTCATCTATGTTTTTCCCAAGAACTCGTATCCAGATCAGCATTTTTCTCACAGTGGAGGTGGGATGTAGTCCTTGTGACTAGAAGTCTCTGGTAGGCAACTTATTCTCTACAAGGTAACCAATTATCAAGTTCCAACCCTCCAAAGTATTTATGTTTGCATTAATAGACCCTGGGACCATTACAGAAACAAGCCACCAAATGTGTTTTCTAATAAATATGTAACAATTGCTAGTTGACAAAACAGTCCTAGAGTGAATCAAGGTTCATTTCATCTTCCTAAGTGAGTTAAGCAATTCATAGGCAGAAGCAGTACTGAATGACACATATGTTTTACTAGCAGTTCAAAAGCAAGAAATTGCAAGTAGATAAATAGGGACCACTTCGGTGGGAAGGTAACAGCGTTCCGTGCACTCCAGTATCTAGTCATGCCAGCCACATGACCACGGAAATGTCTGCAAAAGCAGACAGCGCTGGCTCTTTGGCTTTGGAACAGAGATGAGCACTGAACCCTAGAGTCAGATACAACTGGCTTTCGAGCAAGGGAAACCTTTACCTTAGGTGCTAATTAAATTGTGAACCGGCCAGAGAGTACAATAAGTGCTATGGTGCGGTATATAGGTGTGATTGCTATTACTAGGTATTAGTCTTTTTTGTGGGGGGCAGATTGGGGGTGAAACTCAGTACAGTCAAACCTCGCATAAAGAGCGACTTGCTTAAAGAGTAACTCGCTTAAAGAGCAGAATTTTCTCTGAATGTTCGCTTGGCTTAACAAATAAAACCAACCAAAAACTCACATAACATATAAATCGGGGTTCACAATCCCCCCCCCCCAAGTAACTTACAATAGTGTTTCACTTAAAGAGCAAACTCACTTAAAGAGCAATCCTGTGGAACGCATTATGCTCTTTAAGTGAGGTACAACTGTAGATTGTTGTATTCTATTACTGCATAATGTGAGGACGTGCTACAGTTTTTAAAACTTGTGTTTATTCTTCTAGGACAGCCAGTGTGGGACAGTTGTTGACGTAAATATAGAGTGTGCTGTAAAACTGGTGGGGACGAACTGTATCCTTTATCCTGTTAACAGCAAAGATCTTCAAAATATTTGGGTAAGAGTGATTTAAACTGTTTGTACTCATACAGCAGGAACATTTGCAACTTAACAAATTTGAATACTATATCAAAACAGATTATGTTCCATCTTTTACCAAGAGGGGTTTCATTTAGTGAGACTGTAATCATGCTCTGTGAAGAGTAACGCCTTTAAACCTTTCATGGTGGCAGTGTGTGTGTCATTAACTAGATTTCTACCATCGGCCAGCCTACATGTTAAGGTCATCTTCTGAGACTCAGTTCTAGGTCCTCCTGCTTTTGAGTTTGAGTCGACTGGAAAGGACATTCTTGCTTTTGAAAGGTTTTCCTTGTGGCCAGTCTACCAAACTTTTTTTTTAAGTGTTGTCTTTTTTGTTGTTGTTCAGTCGCACAGTTGATTCTAACCCCCTGCGACCCCATGGACCACTGTCCACCAGCCACCTCTGTCCTCCACCATCCCCCTCAACCCGTCCAACTCTGTGCCCATTGCGTCAACAATACCATCTAGCCATCTCATTTTTGGCTGCCCCCTTCATCTTTTGCCCTCGACCTTTCCCAGCATCAAAGCTTTCTCAAGTGAATCTTCTCTTTTCATTTGATGTCCAAAGTACTTTAGCTTCATCTTCAGTATTTGATCTTCCAAAGAGCACTTAGGAAATACCCTTTTTATTTTCCAAGGATTTTAATTTACTCACTTGCCTACTATGATTTTAATCTCTATTTTAATTTCTTTAAATTGTTGTCAATAACCTAAAGAGGTTATCTTGGAAGTGTTAATATCAGTGGGTGTTGTATTACTCCTTGAAATAAATAATGCAGGAGTTCCATACCACCATTCTTGTTTTTTTCCTTGAATATGCAGTTAGTTTCTGTCATTCTGAGTGAGGGTTTAGTCTGTAACAATCAGGGTGAGCAGCTTTTTGCATAATGATTAGCTGGAATGTTCACTTGATCAAGGCAGCCCCATAGCAACAGCATGGTCCTGACTTGCAATACAGTTAATATACTGTGTTAGCAAAATCTTTGAAAAGAAGAGAAAGTACAACAACAGTGCACATGAACAGGCTGTCACTAATTTCCAAGTGCATTGTTGGAGTTATTGCTGCCCCCCTTGGTTGTTGTTCATTTTTAAACTGTATCATAGATGGCAAATAGAGGTACACTAGTACCTCAGATAACGATAAGACTTGGTTCCACAAGTCTTAACGTTATCCGGTTTTTGTTATCCAGTTTTTAACGTCTGTGCGATGCATTGATTGCACAACGTAAAAAAAAAACCCTGTTCCCTTTCTGGGTGGGCAAGCCAAATCCCTCACTGTTAGCCTTTCAGTGTGGGATTCGTCTAACAGTGAGGGCTCCCGCACTGTTAGGTTTGCAAACCTTTCTGTGTGGGATTTGTCTAACAGTGAGGGATTCATCTTGCCCACCCTGTTGTTTCAGCAGGGGAGGCAGGGAGAATCTTTCTGTCTTTGCCTTTGGGTTGGAGGGGGGAGTATGGGCTCCTGTTTGGCCCCCACCCCAAAGGCAAAGGAAGAGAGATTCTCCCTTCCTCTCCTGCTGAAACAACAGGGTGGGCAAGATGAATCCCTCACTGTTAGACAAATCCCACACTGAAAGGCTAACAGTGAGGGATTTGTCTTGCCCACCCTGTTGTTTTAGCAGGGGAGGCAGGGAGAATCTCTCTAGCCTTTGCAGAGATCTCTGCCCCAAAGCCTGCAGGGTCCAGCCCTGCAGGCTTTGGGGAAGAGATCAAGTTGGGGAATTTGAGGCAAACATTTGCATTGCACAATGTTATCTTAACGTTGTGTAATACAAATGTTTGCCTCAAATTCCCCAACATTATCCAATTTTAGCCTTATCCAATGCAAACGTTATCTGAGGTACCACTGTACTATACAGTCAAACCTCGCATAAAGAGCACCTCGCTTAAGGAGTAACTTGCTTAAAGAGCAGAATTTTCTCTGACTGTTCGCTTCGCTTAACAAATAAAACCAACCAAAAACTTGCTTAACAAATAAATCGGGGTTCACAATCTCCTCCACAATTGGTCACTTTCAATGTTTCACTTAAAGAGCAAACTCGCTTAAAGAGCAATCCTGTGGAACACATTATGCTCTTTAAGCAAGGTACCACTGTACTTACATGTGTTTTGCCTTATCTGAGGCCTTCATTAAATTAATGAGAAATATTGTAGCTCCATCTTACCTTGTTTTTGCAAGGATGAAAGATACAACTCTAAATGCTTTATGATAAATATGAAAATGTTTCAAGATTTAGTCAGCATATTAGATACTTACCTGCATTGTGACATTTGTAAGAGAGCATAACCAATGATGTATTTCTGCATTCCCAAATCCTGTAACACAAAGATGGGAAAACAAACAAAGTAACTTTAATTATCTGGAGAGTTCTCTTGTTTTGTGTCAAATTACCTCCAACTCATGGTGACCCTATGATCATGATGGTGAACCTTGGTACTCCAGGTGTTCTTGGACTTCAACTACCCAAGCACTCCTGCTGATCAGGGCTTCTGGGAATTGAAGTTCAAGAGCACCTGGAATGCCAGGGTTCGCCATCACTGCCCTATGAATTAGTAACCTCCAACAAAGCCTAGCATCAAGGCTATGAGTTCCTTTCTTGAGTCTTACCTGGTCTTCCCCATTTCTGTTGCCTCCCATCTTACCCAGCATCATTGTCTTTTGCAATAAGTCTTTTCTTTTCATCGTGTGGCCAAAATCCAATAGCCTTTGTTTAGGGTTTTTTTTTCTTCCAGGGAAGGTTTAGGGTTAAGTCAAGAATGTGTGGATTCTTAATTTAATTTGCATGTACATCCTGAATTTCCATTCACTGTGCTTTCATTTCATGAGCATTAGGCTGCCAAATACATTCACTAGTTGTGTCAAAATGAATGAAGCAACCATCCTAATTTTCCTCTTTTCTCTCAGCCATTCATGTATGGTGACTGCATAGCCTATGACTGGTGGCTAGGAAAAGTGTATGATCTAAAGAACCAGATTATTCTGAAACTCTCCAATGGTGCCAGGTATTTATGTTCCTTCTGTTACAAAATGCTGCTTTTAACTCTTGGTTGAATAAACTTTGGCTCTTAGATTGAAGGCTCTCTTCAAGCAGGGTTAGCATCCAGCCTCTTGTTCCATAGACGTTCTTTTGTATTAAGGAAACATGAAGCTCCAGGGTTGTATAATGCATATTTGGAAATTCAATAAAAACAGCCAGTTGAATAGCAGTCCCCCCCCCCCCACACACACACACACAGCCTTCTGTCTTCATGTTTATTCTACATGATCCCGTATACTTTGTATTTTTGCAGGTTTGGAACATCAGGCACTGTAAATGCTCTAATTCTCTGAATGTAGAAAATCTATATGTGCCACTTCAGTGCTACACATGTCAAATGTTTAGTACTGAAGCAATACTCTCTCTCTCACACACACACACACACGCACGCACGCACGCGCGCACGCACACACACGACTAATTTTTCACTTTCATGGTTTTGAATGGAAATGGTCAAATGGTAACCCATAAAATAATTTTTCTGGTGTCAGGTAGTCATACTAAACCTTTAAAAGAAACTCCATGCATTAATCATGCCTCTCTTAAATTTCTGAGTAATATTTAGTTAAGTTCCTCTATTCCAGAATATCTGAGTTTTCAGAAGTGTCACCATAATTCTGAACACTCAAAACAACTTTTCTCACACACAGTAGAGTACAAATCAGGTTTTGAGGAAAGGATAATAGTTCTGATAGAGTGCATCTTTTGCAAACAGAAAGTCTGAGCTTATGTGGGCAATAGAGAAGATTTTTTTAATGGCAACTCCTGGTGCAATGGAATATAGTACTGTATATAAATTGTTTAGATGTTTGTTTACAAATTAATGCTTAGTTTTATATAGTTTATATATTTTTTCTTTCTTGTTATATGTTGACTTAATGTGTACAACTGCCATACACTAAATAAATAAACCAAACCCTGACATTTGCAAGTGGCACTGAGAGATGCTTCTGCCTGAAATTTGGAGCAGCTGTAGTGTGTCCAGTAATAAACTAAATAGGCCTGTGGTCTGACTTGGTATGTTAGTTTGATTCTGCTTTTAGATTGATTTCAGAATCTGCTGCTGAGAAACCCACTCTGTGTATTAACAAGTTGACTTGGAAACAATGGTACTGATTGTTACTTTAAAGCAGTGGTGCCCAAACTAAGGCCTGGGGGCTGGGTGCGGCCCCCGAAGCCCTCGCCACTCCTTGAAGTGGAAGTAAAACGCGCCCGTACAGGGGCGTTTTACTTCCGCTTCCAGGAGCGACAAGGGCTTCATGGGCCGGATGAATTGGCCTTGGGAGCCACACCCGGCCCCCAGGCCTTAGTGACCAGCTTCCTGAACCACATGATCGGCCTACGGCCCAAAAATTTTGGGCACCCCTGCTTTAAAGTGATCAGTCCTGTTTCTCCTCACTGTGGATGTTGTTTGGTATCAGCCATTGAAAAAAAAGGCAGAAATCTTCGGCTCCCTTTCATCACCCCCAGAGCAAAATTTAAAAGTGAAAATTAACATTATGAAGTATCTTCTATCATAATGTGTCATGATTTTGTGAGCTGCCATTTATCAATGTTTTGGAAGGCAGAATAGTTGTGGGAAACCAACATTCCCTCACAGTAATCAAGTCTGAATAGCTTCTTGACATGCTTCATTTTCATTACCAAGTTGATGACTGGGAGTCACTAAAATATTTTGCTCCTAGTCTTTTCCCCCCCACACTGTATTTCCATACAACTGATGGACATTTCCTTAAAATGATCTGGTGCTGATCTGATGTACTGACTGCAAAGTCTGCATTTAGCTCTGGTGTCTTCCTACGGTATGGGCTAGCATTAGATGCAGGTTAAAGTGTTTATTAATCCAAATTTTCCATTTAGAAAGCTGACTTGCCAAGCCTGTTTTCTAATTTCTTTTTTAGGTGTTCAATGAACACAGAAGATGCAGCCAAACTCTATGATGTCTGCCCACATGTCAGTGACTCAGTAAGTTGAAGAGTTTGGAGAAATATATTTTACATTATTTGGTGGCATCCCTGGCTAGCTGAAACACTATCCAGGAGTAGAGACTCATAAGAAGTACCATGTAGGATCAGTCCAGCATTCTCTTCACACAGTGAATAATTTATCACCTTTGGAAAACCCATTGCCAGGGCATGGGTCCTCCTTCCCATGTCTCAGGAACTGGTATACAGACTGCTTCTGATACTAGAATGAATATATAGCCAACCTGACTGATACTGTTGTTTTGTGGGATGGGGAGCAATGTTTGCTGTTGCCAGAATGACAGTGATTTAGTAAAGCCCATTTTTCCATGACAGTTAACAGCATCCGCTCATTTCTGTAGAGAAGGGTGCCCAAACCACAGCCCATGGGCTGGATCCAGCCTCTGACACCCAATTCATCCAGACCGTGCCACCCTCATTGCTCCCGGAAGTGAAACTAAAACGTGACCACACAGAACACTGCCGTAGGTGCACCCGTGGCTGTCGTAAACATGTTTATGACAGCTGCAGGTGTATTTACAGCAGTGTTCTGTCCATGCGAGGGCACATTTTACTTCCACTTCTAGTGGGAGGAACCAAATGACCAGCCTGCTGAATCACATGACTGGTCCATGGCCCAAAAAGTTTTGGCACCTGTGCTGGAGAGAGAGAGAGATTTTGCACTTATGATGCTAAGTCCTGGAAATTTTTTTGCCCCATCCGTGTATTTCTAACTTCAATTTCATTTGTTCTATTTGGTTTGATGGCTGCCACTGGCAGGTTTTAATTCTCTCCAAATTGGATGTCAGGGTATTGCCTGTACCCTGAACTCAGCCTGGTTCCAAGATGGAGATTTCCAACCTTAGGGGGACTGTGGCACATTCCTTAGAAGGATTGGTATTCAAAAACATGATAACCTCATGAGTTGGAAGAAATGAAACCTAATTTGTGATAGGCATATGATACTGTATGATCATTGGCTGGATTCCTTTAGGGGAATGGTAAGAGGGTGGGACATGTGTGAAGAGATAAAACCTGGAGGGAAGGGCCAAGACTCTCTCTTGATCCAGTGCTTCATGCTGAGAGTGAACAGTGAACTTAGACAACATGTAGGCGCTTAAGCCAGAAGGGGGAGCCTCCTGGGCTTCCCCAATTAGAGAAGCTTTCTTTGTTTCCATGGTCTTTCTGAACTTTTGGAAAACTTTCTTCTGTAACTTTCTTTGATTACAATATACTTTTCAAATACCAGAAGTGTTACTGGAGTGTTTACTTCGCCATGTGCTACCTTATTTACAATAAGCTAATATAAGCTTATAATTAGATAAGAGGGTGGCAGCCCAGAAGCAGGCATCCCAACCACTTGTAGGCCAAAGAGCTACTCGAGAGTAACAGTGTTCCTGACGTGGGGTTCCCAAGCTGTGTTCTTTCCTTGTCAAAAAATGCACAGCTGCTGTTCATGTTCACAGGAAAAAGCAAAACACTTCTGTGTTCCTCTGGCTACAATAAAGCCTTTTCTCCCCAATGCTACACTAGGCATCAAAAAATTTCACTACTGCTTTCAGATGCAGCTCAAATGTGAGTCAGATCCCTCCCTGCTTTGCCTTGTATGTATTTTGAGAGTTAACAGCCGTAGAACCATGTGGATGGGCTCAGAAAAAAAAATGCATTCTGTCTCTGAAATACCCAGATGTCATTGCACATGAATAAGTGCTTTTTGGGTGTTATCACAACAGATTCTCTGCTATATAGTAATGGAAAAATGAAATGAAATAAGGAACTGTTTCCTTGCATCTCTGTAAGTTTAATTCTGCTGTTTCCATAGTTGGTTGACTAAAGTAGAGAAAAGCACTTTGGAAGCAGAAAGGATTCCCACAGGAACTGCATCCCCTCTAAATATCTCCCTAATAATGAAAATAAGATTTGCATATAATAAGGACAGGAATCTCATTCCACAGAGAAAAGGCATGGGCTTAACCACACGTGACCCTGACTTACATGTTTTCTTTTCCTTCAGGGTCTCTTCTTCGATGACTCCTATGGCTTTTATCCTGGCCAAGTTCTCATTGGTCCTTCAAGAGTCTTCTCAAATGTGCAGTGGCTTTCAGGAGTGAAACCTGTTCTCAGCACAAAGAGCAAGTTCAGAGTGGTGGTAGAAGAGGTATGGCTTAGTGAGTTGTGGAAGTATGTGTAAGATCCTTGTTTCACCTAGCATTTCCCACAAAACAAGTCTTTTGATTCAGGCGTATTGGCTATGTTGACTGAAATAGAAGACTAGAAATTATTGGATTCAGATTAAGCACACAACCTATTCTGGGGAGATTGTAATTACGGTAGACATAGTCCTAATTTGGCTTCTACTCCCACACAGTTCTTAGCTTGAGTTCCCAATCAAGCCCTGAAGTAAGAGAAAAAGTTTGTGCTAGGAAAATTGTTCTTCTGTGTCTAGGCCAGACACAAAACTGCCAAAACAAAGGCACCTTTTGCTGAGTTCATTCTGCAGTTCCTTTCATCTGACCTAATGTGAGAAAGATTAGCCAGCAACACAAGGTAGCGGTTACCAGAGTATACCTGATTGTGGTTCAAAAATACTATACTGTATTATAGTATCTTCAAGGAGGCTCTTTCTGTGCATCCCGTTAGGAATGTTACGTCCATTTCAGCTTGGACTGCTGTGTTTTGGTTCTATTTAAGAATGCTGCACTAAAACCTGCTGAGATAAATGGAAATTGTTTGTAGGTTTTTTGTTTGTTTCTTGTTTGTTTTTGCTGAATAAAAGGTATCAGAAAGAAGGTAACTACACCAACACTTTTTTGGTGGTGTTAAAGGCAATGATAATTTAGTCATTGAATCTGCCCACCTAATGGTGTTCTTATGTGCTGCCAAATTGCTTTAGACTTGTGGTGACCCTAATAGGGTTTTGGAGGTATGTGAGGTGTGGCTTACTACTGCCACCTTCTGGAAAATTTCAATGATTGTGGTGGGATATGAAGCCAACTATTTTGAGTTTAAGTCTGGCACTATATCTAATATACCACAATGGCTGTCTAGTATGGTGTTTTTGTTGTTCAGTCGCACAGTCAATCACGACCCTTTGCGACCCCATGAACCACTGTCCGCCAGGCACCTCTGTCCTCCCACCATCCTCCTCAATTCGCTCAGCTTTGTGCCCATTGTGTCTACAATACCATCTAGCCATCTCATTTTTGGCTGCCCCCTTCTTCTTTTGCCCTCCACCCTTCCCAGCATCAAGGCTTTCTCAAGCGAATCCTCTCTTCTCATTTGATGTCCAAAGTACTTCAGCTTCAGCTTTACTATTTGATCTTCTAAGGAGCAGTCAGGGTTAATTTCTTCTAAGATTGACCTATTTGTTCTCCTCACTGCCCAGGGGACTCTCAAAACTCTCCCCCAACACCACATCTCAAAGGCATCTATTCTTCTGTGCTCAGCTTTCCTAATGGTCCAGCTCTCACAACCATACATTGCCACCGGGAATACCATTGCTTTGACTATGTGAATCTTTGTTTGCAATGTGATGTCTCTACTTTTCACTATGCTCCCCAGGTTTCTCATCGCTTGCCTCCCAAGAATCAGCCACCTTTTTATTTCATGGCTGCATTCACAATCTACCGTGAGCTTTGATCCTAAGAAAGTAAAATCTGTCACTGCTTCTGTTTCTTCCCCATCTATTTTCCAGGGACTAATAGGACCTGTTGCCATGATCTTGGTTTTCTTTATATTGAGTCTCAAGCCAGCTTTTGCACTTTCTTCTTTCAACCTAATCAGGAGCTTTTTTTAAGTCCTCCTCACTTTCTGCCATTAGGGTAGTATCATCTGCATGTCTCAAATTGTTGATGTTTCTCCCAGCAATTTTGATCCCAAATTGTGATTCCTCCGTCCCTGCATTGTGCATTATGTGCTCTGTGTATAAGTTGAATAAGCAGGGTGACAAAATGCAGCCTTGTCTTACTCCTTTTCCTATTCCAAACCACTCTGTCATTCCGTCCTAACTGTTGCTTCTTGATTCATGTACAGGTTTCTCATGAGGCATATAAGGTGTTCTGGTATTCCCATCTCTTTAATTACTTGCCACATTTTGTTGTGGTCGACACAGTCAAAGGCCTTAGTGTAGTCAATGAAACAGAAGTAGACTTGTTTCTGATATTCCTTTGTTTTTTCCATAATCCATGTTATGTTGGCGATGTGGTCTCTAGTCCCCCTGCCTCTTCTGAACCCCGCCTGCACTTCTGGTAATTCTCTCTCCATGTGCTGCTGCAGTCTATCCTGTATTATCTTGAGCATCACCTTGCTAGTGTGTGGGATGAGCGCAATTGTTTGATAATTTGAACATTCTTTGGCATTACCCTTTTTTGGGGATTGGAACGTATACTGATCTTTTCCAATCCTGTGGCCATTGTTGTGTTTTCCAAATCTGCTGGCATATAGAATGTAATAATTTGATTCCATCATCTTTTAGGGCTTTGAAAAGTTCAACTTGGATACCATCATTTCCACTGGCTTTGTTGTTTGGAGTGCTTTTTAGGGCCTTTCTGACTTCACTCTCTAGAATGTCTGGCTCATGTTCAATTTCCTCATCATTGTTATTATCAGGAGTGTTGAGGTCCTTTTTGTAGAGTTCCTCTGTGTACTCTTTCTATCTTGTCTTAATCTCTTCTGCATCAGCTATCTCCTTGCCGTCTTTGTATGGTGTTCAATATATTAAAATATGAATGCCAGAATCCTAAAAAAAAACCCCACATATGTTTCATCAATGAATTACAGCTTGTTTAACAAGGTGCCATTCATGTGCCTGGTTGTGTCTTTGGACCAAGTATAAGACTGTCATCTTATTAGTTAACTGTAATTTGACACTGTGACTTAAACCATTTAATTTCCTCCTGAGAAAAATCCCAGTAGTATTCTGACAAAATAATAATAATAATAATAATAATAATAATAATAATAATAATAATAATAATAATAATTATTATTATTATTATTATTATTATTATTATTATTATTATTATTATTATTATTATTATTATTATTATTATTATTATTATTATTATTATTATATGCTGCCCAATTGACAATGGGACTCAGGGCAACTCACAACAATACCACATCACAAATGAACTACCATCATAAAACGTTAAAAAAAGTCAATCATCTAAAAAGTTCAGTAAGTCGACCATAAAAGAGTCCAAGGCCTAAAAGTCCAAAATGTCCTAAAAGTCCAAGGGCTAGGCTGGCCAGGGAGAGATGCCCGCCCCCTCCACCCAGCGGCCAAGTCCATGGTCAAGTCCATGGCACCAGCCCACTCCACTGCGACACCGGGCCTGCCACACCCGACGCCGACCCAGCCGCAGCTGGGAGCAGAAAGCCGCTGCTGCCGCTTTTCAACCTCCAGCCAGGTGAGAGAGTGCTGGAGGTCTCACGGGGTGGGGGGCGGGCGGTGCAGTTCTTCCTCACTCAATGCATCAATAATACCACTGTCTGGGACAGCAGAATATAATAGCCAATAAAATCTGCAGCAAATATTTAAAATATTATAGCATATGAAATAAAATTTAAACCAGTGACAAGATAAATGTGCAAAGATGTGAAATATTAAAACATTTCTTAAAATATCTGGACATGGCACAAAGAATATCATAATGTCCCTACACTCTCAATGAAAAGGCCTCCGCTCTCATAGCCACATATGTTACCTCATTTGGCAGGAACACCTAGAACAGGGTGTTCAAGTCCAGCTACCAGTGGCATGGTTGTGTTATTTGCCCAATACATGTTGTAGACCATTGTTTCCCAACTTTAGGGTTTTGGACTTCAATTTCCAGAAGCTTAACTCAATTCCCCAAAGAACTGATCAGCCCATTGTCAGGAAACGACATATTTCCTCATGTTTCCCAAGGCTTGAAATTGTAGTTTTTAGCTAGGCCTCATAAATAGGCCTCATAGAAATCCTTTGTCCCTCTCTGTCTCATAGACTCATGTCACAAGACTGCCTGTTTTCCAGTATTTCTTATCTTTCTGGCTAGCTGAGATTCATGTTATGTCTACATGCCAGAACACTGATTGCACAAGTGTAAAAAACAATCCATTGTTTTGAGAATGTGTCTCTCTGTTACCTGATTGGCTATGAATAACCCACCTGACTGCAAATTCTCCATTTTGCAGAGAAGTTAGTTAGTTTGATCTTGGATATCAAGGGCTTAAGACCTCAGTTTGGCTTGTGGGATTTTCTTTTCCTTTCCTTTCACAATAGTTACCTAGATTACCTAATGAACCTGGACTGTTTGCTGGACTGATTTATGCTACTGACTTTTATGCTTTATGAACCTGATCAATAAACCTTCGTTTGCTTGAGCAACGTGTCTTCATTGGACTAAAAGGGTAAGAGAAGCATTGCATTCACACACTAGCCTCTGAACACGCTACCTGTTTAAACCTCCTTGTGGATGAGAAGCAGCTACGGGCTGTAAATCTGCTTTGCCGGCCAGCCCGCCCTCTGGGGGCTTTGGTATAGGAGGACCAGAGCAGAGGGGGCCGGCTGGTTACGTGACACCATATACTGACTTAGGCTTCTGGGGATTAAAGTTCAAAAACCAAAGGTTGTGAAACACTTTTATAGACCATAAAATGACCAAATTGTCCATCAGGGACCAGCCATGCCAATAAAAAAGTCTCCCAGGATTCTCTGAAATCTATCAAAAGTCATTCTCCTCTAGGGCAGAGTTTCTTAACCTTGAGCCCCCAGATGTGCTTGGGCTTCAATTCCCAGAATACCTAATCAAAAGGTGTTCTGACTTGGGCTTCTGGTAATTGAAGTCCAAGAACTCCTGGAGGCCAAAGGTTGCTTAGCCCTGCTCTTGGGAAGATTCCCATCCCTTCAGGAGAGGAAAATGCACTGAAAGTCTAAACCCTGACCGTTTTAGGTAGCCCAGGTTTTGGTAGTGTCCAAACTGTGCATTTGCACCGTTAAAAAGAGTGTGTCAGTTTCACCCATTCATGGAGAAGTCTGATCCAGCCATAGTGGCATGTACGGTACCTTAATTACATCCTGATTGGATTACTGTAAAACACACTGTATGGGGCTGTTTTTGGAAACTCGAGCACATCCAAAAGGCAAGTGCTTAATTGTTAAGTTGGGCTGGTTACATGGATCACTTCATCACCACCACACCTTACATCAACTCCACTGTCTGGTGAGCACAATTCAAAGTGCTGGTTTTCATCTATAAAGCCCCAAACAGCTTGGGGCCATGCTATCTAAAAGACCACCTCTCCCTTTATTGGCCTGCCCTACTGCGCTGGTCATCAACCCCAATAAAGTTTGAATTGTATTGTATTATTGGCCTGCCCAGGTGTTAAGATCTTCAAGGGAGGCTCTTCTCTCAATCCCACCACCCTCACAAGTGTGTTTGATGGGGACATGGGAGAGGGCCTTTTCTATTGCTGCTTTCTGTCCCTGGAACTCAGACCTGCAGGAGGCCAGGCTGATTCCATCTTAACTCTCCTCCTCCTCCTCCTTGTGCCATATCTGATTCCAAATATTGGTAATCATCATTGCAATCAGCCATAAAGACTGTCCTGCAAATATTAATGCCATGGCATTTTATCTGCCTTCCACATTGTAGCGTGACACCCGTACCACTGATCCAGCTCCGCAAGTAACTTTCTGGTCCTGAGCCCTTTTGGCACTTATCAAGTCCTCCTTAGCCCCAGGCCAGTATTGATGAAGCTGCTGCTGTCCATCAAGATGGATTCAAGTGGGGCTTAATGCACTTGGGGACCATCATCTTTCCCTGTGGACTTCTCCAAGGCCAATAGTCCTCAGGGTTGTTAGGTTAGTTAACCGCTGCCTGATGCTCGGTGTTGAGTCGCTGACAGGATGGTCTACTCTGTTACCGTAGCAAGATAACCTGGCCAGACAGCTTTCCTTTCAGTGACTGGTTAAGGAAACATTCTTAAAGTGGGATTGCTTGTGCCTTTTTGCTTTTAAATAGGTGTTTAACTTTGTTTTTTTAATGCACTCTTTTTACTATGATATTTGTTTAATTCTCTTTTAATATTGTGATAGTTGTTTTAAGCCCTTATATTGACTTATTTTTTTAATGGTGTAAGTCGCTTTGGGTCCTTTATAGGAGAATAACAGGCTAACAATATTTTAAATAAGTAAATAAATATAAATGACCAATGCTTAACCTAGTGAAATGTGGTAAGATTATTCTCCCCGCCCCCACCCCATTTACCCTCTTATAGGTGCAGGTCGTGGAATTGAAAGTTACATGGATCACCAAAAGCTTCTGTCCCGGAGGCACAGATAGTATAAGCCCACCACCATCTTTAATTACCCAAGAAAACTTGTCTAGGTGAGGCATATTTCATATTCAACATCTGACTATTCTGTTCTCTTCAAATTATATACGGCCTGTATTTTGCTACCACAAGAATAATAAAATGTTTTTATAAAAAGAGAAAGATTGCTGTGCTGTATTGGCCATCAATACACATTTTGTGAGCTCAGAGGGCTGGTAATCACATTTAGCAAGAGACCATGTCTGGTGGCCTTTGACCAGTCACGGGGTGGTACATGTTTAATTTCAAGACAAGACTAATTCTTCCTTATCTCTGAGACTTGTTTTTACAGTCAGAGTACATATATTCCAGTACTAAAATGAAAATTCTAAGAACAGAGGCAACAAATGAGGCTATCTCATCATAAAACAATCTTGGTCCTACAATTGGCAGAAAAGGCTTAGAGGCGGAACGTATTTCTCATTTAATAAATTACCTACAAAGTATCATTCTTATAAAATCTACCTTGAGAGACGATGGTAAGCAGAGTAATGTAAAAGCAACTATTAATTAATTATTGAGAAATTTGTGACAAGACCAAGTTAATTCTCCAAAAGGTTACCGTTTCTACTTGTCTTTAACAGGGTAAAGCGCCTGGGGTGCTTTGACCATGCTGAACGGCAACTTGGAGAGAGGTGTCTCTATGTATTTCCTGAAAAAGTGGAACCCGCAAAAATCACGTGTGAGTGCCCAGAAAGAAACTGTGTTCTGAGTGATGGATCAGTTGCCAAAAAGGTATGTATGCTGGCAGAAAATATTGCTTCTGATAATTGTGTTTTGCTTAGAATTTCGGTAGACTGCTCTAATTCTCCTATCTAGTCATATTCATTTGGCTCTGAATCTGTATCCAGTCAGTCTGCAGAATTCAGATTAAATTTACTGAACTTCTCCATGCTTGACTCTTAATAATAAGATGGAGATTAGTTTAGACCTATATTAGATTGATTCACATTACAAACAATAGCTTATATCATTTCAACAGTTCCAGACAGAAAAAGAAATTAACTTTTTTGAAGGAATATGTTGCTTTATTCAACTCATCTCATTCCTGTATTTAGGATATGAAATTATTTCTCTTAATTTTTAGGCTTGCTGTCTATGTTACTTATTACTTACATTATGTTGTTCTTAGAAGTATGAGTTTGTTTCAAAGCACAAAAAGGGAAGATTTGTTCATGGAATAATAATACCTGATAAATTTTGCACACATGTTGTTTATATCATGTTGTTTATATGCATTTGTTTTGACTTCTTTTTCTTGGTTGTCTATGTATATTACTGTATGAAAAAAAGGACAGGAAGGAAACAATTAATTTTCTTTAAAATAAGAAGGATGACATCCTTAATTTGTTATAGCTATTTGTAAACAAATTTCAACTCTCTGTGCTCTGGTTTCAGTGGTGGGATGTCAAAAATTTTACTACCCCACCATGATGTCATCACAGTGTGGGCGGAGCTAACATCATGATGTCATGTCATAGGCGGGGCCAAAGAAAAAAATACAAAATAATAAAAATAGGGAGCTTCAGGCTATAGGGAGCTTCAGGCTAGCAGCTTCTCTTCCTCCCCATTTGGGAGGACAGCAAGGAGGCCGTGCATATGTGCCAAGCACTAGGCGTGCATGCACACCAAGTGCTTGGCATGTATGCGCAGTGGGGGAACCAGTGAAAAGGTAAGCCCCAAAGGTGGTTCTCCCCAAAAGCTGCTACAGGTTCTCTGGGACACTGGGAAAAGTTACTACCGGTTCTGGAGAACTGGTGAGAACCTGTTACATCCCATCACTGTCTGGTTTGTTTTGACATTGTGGGTAAATTCCATTTTTTCCAGGAAAACAGATTTGATCTGCTTTGCATGTAAAATATATATTAGTAAATCTCACCTTTTTTATTTCATGATCAACCATACACCATTCTGAAAGCAACTTGGACAATTGTTTTTTGTTAATATACCTTGTAGTTATGAACATAATATGGAATTCTGTATATATTTGTGGCAATTTTTATATGACGATTTATCCCTATCATCAGGTATGGTAGTAGCCAGTAAATATGTGTCTTTTGTTACTTTTTATTTATGGACAATTTTTCACGTACTTTAACCTTTCTTAGTGGAGTATTCCTTGTTCTCCTACTGACTGTAAATGCTGTGTTGTATTCATATAGAAAAAAGGGAGGTTAGCCTTCCTTTAATCAGACCCACCAAATTAGATGCAGCTCTCAGCCATGAATGGTGGGATCTGAAAAAAAATGTAGAGCTCTTTTGGTATTTTTAATGTAAGTCTAAAACTATCTGGAGTTTCCTCAGTTCCCCATCAATGCTGTAAAAAAAGGAAGATTATACCATGAAAGCCATATACCTTCTGCATAAGGCTTACAGAGATGTAGGTTTTGCAGCCTTTCTCAGCGGTTTCATGTGTCAGTATAGCAGTGTCTTATTTACTACAAAATTCATATTTGCAACAAAGAAGAATAAACTCTATACAGTATGTTCTAATTTTCTCTGTTGGGTTAAAATATGAATAAAATGCTACAAATGCTGTGGATTGTTGCTTAAGGTGTATTGTATAACTTTAGATATCACATACTTCCATTAGTAATACAGAAATTATGGTGTTTAATATTGCAGATTGCCTGTCCTTGTTTCGTATCCAACGTAAAGCCTGAAAAGGTACTGTACTAATTGCTAAGTGCTTGACGTTCAGTTTATGTCCTTCTGAGAGTCTGATAAAATAGTTAACAATCTCAAGTATCACTATACAAAAAGACTGCCTCCTTCTTCTAAAGTAGTGGTTCCCAACGTGGGGCCCATGCCCCACAGGGGAACTTCAATTCCCAGAAGCCTAAGTTGGTACACTGGCTGGTCAGTGCTTTGGGGAATTGACTTAGGCTTCTGGGAATTGAAGTCCAAAAACCAAAGTCTGGGAAAACTGTTCTAAAGGATAATACTGTTTAAAATATTTTGTATTTCCATATGAAACTCAATACAGGTTATGTTATATGTTATGTTTCTCTGTAAACTATTAGTATAGCAGAAGAGGTATTTTTAGGTAATAATCATTTCAATTGCCATTAGTCATAGAAATGATTAGGTGATTTTTAAAAATAGATAACTTGAATGTTAATCTTATAAACAACTTTCAGTATACAGTACAGTCATACCTCACTTAAAGAGCATAATGCGTTCCACAGGATTGCTCTTTAAGCGAGTTTGCTCTTTAGGCGAAACACCATTGTAAATGACCAGTTGGGAGGGGGGGTTGCGAACCCCAATTTATTTGTTAAGCGAGTTTTTGGTTGGTTTTATTTGTTAAGCGAAGCGAACATTCAGAGAAAATTCTGCTCTTTAAGCGAGTTACTCTTTAAGTGAGGTGCTCTTTATGCGAGGTTTGACTGTATTTCTATACTATTTATTTATTTATTTATTTAGATTTATGTCACCACCCACTCGCCGTGGCGACTCAGGGCGGTTTACAGTCAGGAAAAACAAACAAACAAACAAAACAACAATACACACACACCACAAACAACTAAAATTAGCATGATACCTGCTAGGATGATAAGAGGGGAATATCAGGAAGGAAAGAGAGTTTGTACGTTAGAGATTCTAGAGTGGTAAGGCGTATTCCCACCCACCCCAGATGGTAACAAAATGGCTCCTATCATAACTTGGTGGTGACTGTCAATGAAAGAGATTTTTGTGTTGTTATGGACAGTTTTGCGAAACCATCAATCCAGCATGCAGTGTCTGTAAACAGGGCAAATTTCACATTAAGAGTCTTAAGAAGAATAACTAAAATAAAACTGGCTAAATCACAGTGCTTTCATATATACCTCTGATAAGACTATTTATATTTATTTATTTATTATTTATATTTATTATTTTGATTTATATGCCGCCCTACTTGGTGAAAACCAACTCAGGGCGGCTCCCAACATACAATTAAATACAATATAACAATTCAATAATGATACAATATAAAATAGAGTGTAACAAAACAAAATAAATATAACCACAATACAATCAGGATACAGTCCATATTCAGTACCAATGGACAATAAACAATATACTCACAATACAACCCCTACCCATTACAAAAAATAATAATATTATACAATAATCGATTTAACAATACGAAATACCGTCCCCAATATTAATATACATCCTCTCTACCACAACCGCAATTCAGTCCTAGTACAGCTGCGGCGAGATCCTACCCCCTATCCCCAGGTGGTCTCTGGGTGGCGGCGGGACAATGTCCAGGTGTTCTGGCTTCTCTCAACCTCCCGGCCGAGAACGAGAGGAACAAGAGTTCTAAGGTCTAAGCCAGGCAGAAGCTATCTGTGATATTGGGGTCCCCACACCTCAGAAGTATTGTAGATTGGGGGGACAGAAAGAAATTATCTAAACAATAAACTCTGTGAAGAAAGATTCCAGGATTTGGGGCCCTTTAGCTTTAGAAAAAAGTTAGAGGTAAGTATCTCTTGGTGACGAGGGCCACAGTGGCTTAGTGGTTAAGACACCGAGCTTGACGACCGGAAGGTCAGAAGGTCAGCAGATTGAGACCTGAACACTGCACAGTGGAGTGAGTGGCTGTCATCTGTCCCAGCTCCTGCCAACCTAGCAGTTCAAAAGCAAAAAATTGCAAGTAGATAAATAGGTACCATGTTGGTGGGAAAAGTAACAGTGTTCTGTGTGCTTTGGCATCTAGTCATGCCCGCCACATGACCACAGAAATGTCTTCAGATGCAGACAACACTGGCTCTTTGGCTGTAAACAGAGATGAGCCCTGAACCCCAGAGTCAGACATGACTGGCTTTTGAGCAAGGGTAACTATTATGTCTTGGTGAAGGTATAATAAAGTAATACTTCAAAGTAATAAAGGCTTTGCTCCTTCATTTCTGTGACACAGAGGCTTAAATTTTCCATTGATGTCATAAAAGGCGATCAAGTCTATTGGACAGGAAATACTATATACGAATGGTTCTAGGGGTTTTTTTGTTTATTTATTTATTAATCATATTTCTATGCTGCCCTCCTCACAAATGACTCAGAGTAGCTAACAGCAATTTTAAAAAATCATCAATAAAACCCACAATAAAATACCCACCCATCTAAGAGTTAAAAGTTAAAATTTAAGGATTAAAAGATTAAAAAAGAGAAAATATTAGTTCTTTTTCTGTCTTCTAATTTCTTATTCAGGTGTCCATACAGTAGACAATCTGGCCATTTTCTAGCCTACCTTTGCTATCTTTTGTCCTCCAGCTAAAAGAGAGAAGGCAGGTCTCCTTCAGTGCATGACGTCCAATCAGGAAAGAGGCAGTACAAGAGTACATGTCAGTTTTCTGGCTTCCCATTAGGGGATGGGGAAATTTCAGACATATGTATGGTTTTCAGTTCTACCCACACACTCATTGTGGCTTTCAAGAGGGATCGTGCTACTCCAGGGAGTTGGTGCTCCTAGTAAGTACTTTGTATACTAGTTTCAGTGACCTGTCAGAATGAAAACATGCCAGTTGTGATTGACAGAATGGTTTCACCTCGATCAGGGGTCAGCAAACTTAGCTCTTAAGGTGTTCTTGGACTTGAATTTCCAGAAGTCCTGATCATCATGAGTGCTGACTTGGGCTTTTGGTAATTGAAGTCCAAGAACACCTAGAGAGCTAAGTTTACTGACCCCTGATCTAGATGTTTGTTGTGACTGTACAGGTTACTCACATTTGGTACCAAACTGCATAGTGTTAAGAGAGGACAAAGAAAATTTTTGTCCTGATTTTGTTACTTTGCTTCCCCTTGATGTCCCCTTTGGTATTGAAACCCGACCTTCCAGTCTCCAGCCTAGCATCTTAACCACTAAGCCACCAGGGGAGCTTTCTCATAAGAGCATAGAAATTATTTACCTCAGAATAAGTCCAAGATGGCTGGTGCTAATCATAAACTTTAATGACCTAGTGTTGCCTTTCCATCTCTCCAACCACAGCAAATTGCTTGTGAATAGTGGCACAAATTGGGTGCTTACACTGTTTGATTCCCCTTGTTTTAACAGTGTTACTGCTTTCAGATTTTTAATGAAAGGTGGAATATAAATAAACTAAAGTTAAATTCATAAATGTATATTTCAGATCCGGATGAATTCCGAGCTGAGTCTTGATCTTTTGCAGTGGTCTGAATAGGAGCATTTTTGCTAGTTTGGTTGGCAATTTGAATTCAGAGGGACTCAGACACCCATATTCTACGTTTCCAAAACCTGATTTTTCTAAGCTCTGTAAAGAAAGAATACATCAGGGATAGGGAATGGAAGAGACAAAAGAGAGGGTCAGTCCGACATTTTCAGCTTCTAATAAAAATGAACAGGTTTTTTCCCCTCGGTTCTCGGGTCCGATTATTTGGAGGAAATGATGTTGAAGTGGTCCATTACAGCACTATTGCAGTATTGAGTGCTGTTCACTGATTCTGTTACTTAGAATTTGAAACATGATTGTTGTGAAGTCTGTGTTCTGTAGGAGAGATTACTAGGCAGGAAAATGCCTAATGTTCATGTTCTTCTTCCTCTGCCAGTGTATGTGCCACACCCAGTATCTGTCCGAGTCTGCTTTTGCATAGTCTGTGGCTTGGGGCCCAAGTAATTAGAATTTTTTTAAAAAAATCTTAATATTTCTAATTTACTATTCAAAATAGCTGTATAGTTAAAAACTGCTTCCTAACTATCCTTCTGACATTCTAAGAGAGAGTTACTATGCTTGTAACTTTCCTCCAATATCTAGAAAGCATTTTGCTGGTCTGAAGTGGTAAAAATAACAGGATGGAAGATTTGCATTTCCAAATGACAGTTTGGAGGCAAATTGAATTAGTCTTTCAAATTGCCCAGTTGGGGCTCAGAGCAAATCAAGAAGCACATCTTATGGTCCATGCACACCTCTAATCTACATAACTACAGCACTCTTGTGGAACTGAGTGGGAGACACTTCGCTACCCTTGCCTTGATTCAGAAACTCAATCGTGCAGTAAAAGAGTGCTTCTCTGCATCTTGTATTCTGCTTCCTGGCACACTACTAATGTTACAGTTATGTGGGCTGCTTTTTTAACATATAGATCAGGTAATAACATTCCTATCATGATCAGAGACACTTGAAAGGCACAGCATTTCTTCCCTTGAGCGAGAGGTCAGAGTACTGAACTACTGGCTTTGCCAGATGAATAGAGAACTGTGTAGACATTACTGTAATTAGTAGACTTTAAATCTTACTTCTGTGTCTTTCCCACATTTTCTGTTATTCTCGTCACCAGGGGTGCCCAAACTATGGCCCGTGGGCCACCTCTGGCCCCCAATGCCAATTTATCCAGCCTGCACCATTTCTGGAAGCGGAAGTAAAATGCACATGTCTGGGCACATAACACGCATCCACAGAGTGCTGCCGTAAATGACCCCTAGCTGTCATAAACACGTTTACAACAGCCACAGGTAATATGGCAGCATTCTGTGCATGCACATTTTACTTCCGGTGGGAGGAACCATGTGACCAGCCTGATCAGCTGTCGGAGGGGCGTGGTCAGACCCGCTGTCCGAAAAGTTTGAGCACCACTGCTCTACACTGATGCACTAACAGGCATTTTAAAGGCCTCTAGGCCTTCAGCTAAATTTCCTATATTCACTGTCATAGATACATATGACCAGCATGATAATGCTGTGTTTGATTCTCTTGCTTGGGTCTGCTTGATCACCTGAAAAATAGAGTATCCTTAATGGGCAGACAATGATATTGCTCATCTAGTATCCTATCTGTGTCATTAACTCCTAATACGCAAGGTATTATTTTAGCCTGTAAAATGTTTGAGACATCTTGTAGATGCAATATGACCTCACTCCTATTATTATTATTATTATTATTATTATTATTATTATTATTATTATTATTATTATTAGTAGTAGTAGTAGTAGTAGTAGTAGTAGTAGTAGTAGTAGTAGTAGCAGTAGCAGTAGCAGTAGCAGTAGCAGTAGCAGTAGTAGTGTCAGAGATTACTCTGGGTTGAAAGGATTTTTGCTGGAGAAACTCTGCTCAGGGGATACCCGTATGAGGCTCTTTTCATGTCCCCAAGTGCAGCTCTCTGGTATTGAAACCCAACCTTCCAGTCTCCAGTTCAGCATCTTAACCACTAAGCACTCCAATGACAACTTTGTAAAAAAGCCATAGATGTAGGTATATATTATACAGTCCAGCCAGAGCTGCTTACTACTCAGCCATGGATGCTATTCAGCCAGTTTATTAGGAATCATATCGTTTCAACTAGATTAATGTTGTTGGTTTGGTTTATGTGTCAGACTTCTTGTAGTAAGAGAGCACAAAATGTCATTAATTTCTAAGGCTGTTAAAATAGTTCTCTGAGCTGAAGATCCTACTGATGTGAAAGGGCAGCTGGCCTCTTTCTTCGTATGTTTGTTATATAATGTGTGTGATGTATATGAAGACCCTGTGCTACTTTATTCCCTCTCTGACCACCCCTCCAGGCAGCCACGTCAGGGAAGAGTGTGTCTATTATTCCACATTTGCGGTATTTACAGGCTTTCATAATTGTTTTCCCTGCATCCACAAGAACCCACATGTGTATCATATTGAGAATCTTGGAGGAGGCAAGAGAAACAAAAAGTCTGTAAGATGGAAAAAGCACTGCAGTTGAGCTGGCTAAACTGATATGAAACCTCCATTACCTCCACTGTCATTTTCTGCATCTAATCACGGAGAGACCGTGAGCTTGCATCTTCATTATAAGGAGCAGCCCCTTTGCTTCTTTCCATGTGTGAAATATTGTGTCAGAAGAGGAAATGCAGATGGTTCTGATATAAAAGGGAAATCCATACCTTTTTATTTAATCAGCAGAAGTACTGGTGTGATCTATTTTTAGCTGTTGAATGCTAATAAGATGGAGATTTCCATGTAGTTCCTAAGCATTATAGTGTACACTCTGTATTGTATAAAAGTATTATTTAAAAATAGGCTATCCTTGAAATTATGGAACTTTGAATTAATTTTAAACTCTAAGGAGGAGGAGTGTGATCTGGAAGAACTGGTGGTAAGAATTGAAATCTAGCATCTCAGTCTGTCCCAAGTCACATACAGTAAAACCTCATATAACACTAAAACCTGGTTCCACAAGTCTTGGTGTTATATGATTTTTAGTGTTATCTGATGCATGTTAAAATCCTATGGGATCCATAGAGATACATTGTAACCACACAGGCTTTAGCGGTTGTTATTTGAAGCATCCCATAGGATCTTAATGTTATCTGATGCAATTCTTCCCCCCAGATTCCTTAATGTTATGCGATTTTAGTGTTATTCGATACTAATGTTATATGAGGTATTACTGTATTACATGGGGCACCATTCCTTTCAGGATAGTGGGGAAGTTCAGCACCATCTGCCTTTCATTGTCTTCTGTTTCTCTTCTCCTTGCACACCCAACACATACAGACACACTTTCCCTCCCTCAGCAAAGCAAAGTTAGCTTGGAAGCTCCTGAGGAAAAGCAATATGCGCCATTATCAAATCTCAAAAGAAATTTCTGCCTCATAAACACAGGTATTATGTCTCTCCGTTCACTGCTTGTTTTCTTCTGCTAGCAGTTCCCAAGCCACCTAGACTTTTCTGAAGCCCAGGCATTCCCCCATAGCGAGAGGTAATACAGTAATACCTCGGATAACGCTAAGACTTGGTTCCACAAGTCTTGGTGTTATCCGATTTTTAGTGTTATCCGATGCATGTTAAAATCCTATGGGATGTATCGGATAACGTTAAAGCTCCATAGAGATACATTGTAACCGCACAGGCTTTAGTGGTTGTTATCTGATACATCCCATAGGACCTTAACGTTATTCGATCCAATTCTCCTCCCCAGATTACTTAACGTTATGCGATTTTAGCGTTATCCAAGGTAAACGTTATCCGAGCTATTACTGTACATTTATTCCTTAAAGCAGATCAATAAACTCTTAAAGAAAGATGGATTTCTAATATCTGTCTCCCTTCTCTTTAAACCTTTGGGTAGGAGATGAGTAACCAGTGGATACAGTTAACATTATCGTGACAGTAAAAAATTCTAGGCAAAGGAAAGGGTTAGTCAAGATATGCCAAGGAAAGTAGGGGGAAGGGCAGGTCTTATTTACTTCCTCTTTAACCCCTTTGGGTGTCAAGGGAGAGACAAGGTCCTTGTTTTGGCACTTCTAGTGGCCTCCACGAGGGTTATTTGGTATACTTGTAATATGTCTTTGATTTTAACTCAATTTTCCTCTGGGCCTTGTGCTCTTTGTCCTTTTCCTCGTTTTACAAATGTCTTGTATGGTATGGAATTTCTAGACATTCTCTACAAATGGGGAAAGCACTTTATTTGTTGTCTCTTTTTATGAAATATTTCTTTATACTTGTTGGTATTGCCTTATGTTGTAAGAGTAGAGCTAACTGTCCCAATTCTTCTTATTTATTATTTATTAGTTCAATTTTATATTGCTGCCCACTCGCCATAGCGACTCAGGGTGGCTTACAAACAATACATTACATTACATTACAATATGTTGATTGGGGCTCAGGGGGAGGGGTGGGGAAGACCTCAACCTGCCCTGGCTTCTTCTTCCCCCGGTCATTAGTGGCGAAGTCCTCAGTATTTGGCTTGCCTTACTACACCATATGATAATCTCTTCATCCATTGTCCAGTCTTCAGTAAATGTTGTTCCTATGTATTTGATCTACGGTCACTTGTTTTATACTTGTTCCAGCTGTTGTGATATTTAAGGCATGCTATTTCTTTCCAATTACCATTACCTCAGTCTTCTCTTTAGCGATTCTTATATTACTTATCTTGCATTCTTAGTTCATGGACTTAAGGTGTTGTTGTAGTTCCTTAGCTGTGCTTATTATCAATGCCCAATTATCTACAAAAAGTAATTGGTTGATATTGTTTCAATTCATGGCCTTAGCTTTTTGCTTATATTGTTTTATTTTGGTAGTAAATTATAACGGTGATAGTATACATTCCTGTCTCACTCCAAATGTTACTGCAAAGAGTTCCAGTATTCCTTTATTTCTTCTAAATACACTTCTACAGTCATTATATAAACATTTACATAACCTAATAAGATGTTCACTTACTTGATATTGGGCCAATGTTTACTATAGCAATTTCCTATCAACTCTTATCAAATGCCTTCTCTTGGTCTACAAATGCAACAAAGAGATTTTTATTTCATTCTATATTTTTTTTCTCTATAAGCTGTTTAAGCATAAAAATTTCATCTGTACACTTGTTTTTTTCTGAAGCTCGTCTGTTCTTCTGCTAGTTGTGGTTCTATAACTGGTCTTATCCTTGTTTCTGTTATCTTGGCATATATTTTCCTTGCACGGCTTAAGAGTGAGATGTCCCAGTATTATGTGCATTCTGATTCACTACCCTTGTTTTCCCATAGTGACATTATTATTGCTTGTTGCAATCAGTGACTATAGATAGTTGTGCCGATGCTGCACTGAAAATGCTATATAGCCATCTGATGCTGCTTTCCCCTGCTGCTAAAATTATTCCTGTTGGCAATCCATCTATTCTTGATGCTTTATGCTTAGGTGATTGTCAACTTCTTCAAGGGCAGGGGGTACTTTTAGTTAATCAAGTCTAGATTCCTCAAGTGTGCCACAGATGTGCCTTAGGTAATGATAAAGAAATTCAACCTGAAAGCATTTCTTTTCTCTTTCAATTTTAATTTTTAAACAGGTGTGTGCATTTTAAACTTCTAAGAGGGAGGAAAAACTTAATATGCAGAATAAAATTCAAAAGTGGAAACATTTTCAAAGCCCAAGAATTCCAAACTGTTAAAATAAAGTGCTCTGGTTATTTTCTGTCTATCCAATTATTTCCTGATTTAAGTGCTAAACCAAAAAGTATGGTTAGTTTTGGTTAATTTGTAGGATTAATCACTTTTACAAATGTGCATGGTTGACTTGAGCTGCATTTGTTGACCAGTTTTTTCTCCTTGTAGGTAAGGAGATTATTGAAGAAGCAGATAGTGAAGATCATGTCATGTTCTCCAGATTCTCAGGGAACCCTTGACCTCCCTGAAGGAGAACCTACTGCAGCAGGAGACCAACAATCGGGCAATCTCAAAGCCAGCCCAAAATATGAACCAGAAGACTCTGCCAGTAATGCTGCTAGATTACAAGAGGTAAAAGAAAGGCATATTGATGAAACAAAGAAACGGGCTCCTTGTGAAACAGCTGGGCTGCAGCTGCAAACCCCCTTCATAATAAAACGAGATGATGGCACCCTAGACTACAAGCATCAGTCAGCAGAACAAGATGCCGACGATGAAGCAGCAGATGACACAGATGACACCAGCTCCGTGACATCATCTGCCAGCTCCACAGCCTCCTCTCAGAGTGGCAGTGGCACAGGGCGCAAGAAGAGTATCCCACTCTCCATCAAAAACCTTAAAAGAAAACACAAGAAAAAGAAGACCAAGGTTTCACGGGAGTTTAAACCAGGTGACAGGTAATCCAAATGATCCCATCTTTGAAGTTCTGTTAAACCTATCTCTTCTGAATTCAACAGAAACAGATGCAACTTTGTTAGTGTGGCTCTCTTCTTGCTAGCATGTGTGATAGCAATAGCAGTTACACTTCTTTCCTGCACCATAGTGATTAGTGCACTCTGAGCGGTTCACAAGGTAGGTAGCATCTTGCCCCCAACATGCTGGTTACTCATTTTACCAACTTTGTGTGCTGGCATGGAGTTCTGGTAATTGAAGTCCAAGAACACCTGGGGGCCCAAGGCTGAGAAGCCCATAGTGGCCTCTAATTACCAGCTCTGGCAGTGTGACATAGAAATACATATACAGTAATACCTCGGATAACGCTAAGACTTGGTTCCACAAGTCTTGGTGTTATCCGATTTTTAGTGTTATCTGATGCATGTTAAAATCCTATGGGATGGATTGGATAACGTTAAAGCTCCATAGAGATACATTGTAACTGAGATACATTGTTATCCGATCCATCCCATAGGACCTTAATGTTATTCGATCCAATTCTCCTCCCCAGATTACTTGTTATGCGATTTTAGCGTTATCCGAGGTAAACGTTATCCGAGGTGTTACTGTACTGTACAAGTCACCCCATACTGGTGGAGGATGTGTTCTAAGATCTTATGTGGATAACTGAACCCACAGAAAGCAATAGATTCCATATTACAGCACAAACCCTGATTCATCCAACAAGGATGGTGGTGTCTGCAAATGCTTCCATTGATGTTTCAAGTCTGTTGGACGTGATTCCTCTTCTAGAAACAAAATCCCTATTCAACTTTATGTTATAAATATTGACCTCTAGTGGCCCACTCTGGTAATGCACCTTGTTTCTTATACAGCAGTTGCAGTGGGGGAATCTTGAGATTTATGCCAGTGTTTTCCTCCTATGTAATCTTCCAATTTAAGAACAGGCTCTTTAGACCTTAATCTATATCACTGGCTCTCTAAGGAAGGCATATTATGGTCCAAATGTTATGTGTTCTTCAGCAGTTAGATTCCTCACACATACACACACCAAATGCTGTATCTTGCAGCATTGAAGGCAGGCACCAACATTAGCTTGAAGGTTTGACCTGCTTTGTTTTCTATGGAAAGCTTCTTCTGTGGTTGGTAACTTGCTTATTCCTTTGATCACAGGGTTGCTGTGGAAGTGGTGACCACGATGACTTCAGCTGATGTCATGTGGCAGGATGGCACAGTGGAGAAGAACATTCGCTCCAATGAATTATTTCCTGTCCATCACTTGGACAACAATGAATTTTGCCCAGGCGATTTTGTGGTGGATAAAAGAGGTAATTGGTGAAATGTGCTCCTTCTGAGATGCTGTACCTCACTAACACTTTGCACTTATATTTTGACTTTGGGTCTTTGGGGTGTCAGTCATGTTAGGTGTAACAGCAAAAGTAAACAACTGGTGTCCAATCTAGAGTGAATCAGCCTAGCAGTGTTTTTTCTAAGAACAGAAAGTGCAGTGCCTTCTAGATCAGTCATGCTTTGGAGAAGGTGCTGTCTTCATGTATTTGGATAGTGGCAATGAGTGCCTTTGATCAGTCTATAACAAGAGCAGAGACTCTTCCATGCTTAGGCCAAATTCTGGGTCATAGGAATTGCCAGGATTCATTCAAGTGTTGGGATCTATGAATGTGCTTACCTTTAAGGAGAGCATGGAATTGGAGAGAGAACCTGCGCCTTCTTTCAAAGCTTGGAAATGCAAGAGAGCTTGTTCCTGTTGAGTTGCATCAACTGCAGAAATTGTTGTGGCAGAACGTTTATTGACATTGTACTGGATTTTAAAGCCATTTCCAAAGCTGTGAGGCCACTACCTGTTTTTATAAACGTCTGAAGTTTAGCACACCAAAGATGAACTCTTATCCTCTCTTTCAGGCTCACACTCTCACAGTTGAGCTCAGTGCAATGTCAGAATGCCCTGTCTTGCTTCATCCTACACCCAGAGTTTGTGTATGTCAGTAATAAATTCTGGCTGACCACCAAAGATGTTGCTACTTTGTTGTGTTACCAGAAACAACTAGATTGTGTTCCAGTGAAAGATGGATAAGAGTGATAAGCAATTTAAACAGCAGTTACTTCATATTTTACACACGATACTGCCTCGGTTTTATAGCCAACCTGTTGCCCTCAATACTTTGTACCTCTTTGAAGTCATTCTGTGCTTAAGCCTACATAGGGGTTGTGTTGGTAAACCTCAGCTGATGTTTGCTACCTCTTGGTGGGGTGATGTATCTACCTTACTCTAGTCTTAGGTAAAGCATGGAACTCTTAAGGCAGGAGTTCTCAACCTTTTTAAGCTGTGGGCCGGATCACACTCCCTCAGACAGTTTTGGGGGCCGGATGGCCATTTCCCCCTTCCTCCACCATATGGCACTTCTGGGTGTGGTGGAGGTGGTGGGGGGCCACATGAAATGGGCCACAGATTGAGAATCCCTTTCTTACGGAATGTCTGAGCTAGACACGAGGTGGTAACATCAGGAGAAATCAAGTCCTGGGTATGAGACATAACGGTGGGGAATTGATGTTACAGTGTATTGTTGTATCTTATTGGAATATCCTTTTTTCCAATCCCAAATAGCACAGAGTTCTCAGGATCCTGGTATGTATGGAGTTGTACAGTCAGGTGACCACATTGGCCGCACCTGTGTGGTGAAATGGTTTAAGTTGAAACCCAGCGGAGATGATGTTGAGGTAAGCAAAGTCCTACTGAGAAGATATTGCCTTTGGCTGTTATTATATCAAGTTGCAAAGTATCCCTCCATTGGTCTGTTTTGATGGGTTAACAGGGCTGTGACCTGAGCTGAGTGGGTTTTTCTGCTTCTGTATATTGTTTGGGGGTTTTTTTTCATTGTGTTAAGACATTATTTTGCTTTTTCAAATGTTAATTTATTCATTGTAAGTTATGCTCAGCTTTTGGAAATGTGGAAGACATTCTACATCTGTGCTGATTTAGTCCCTTTCCTAAAATACTCTAACAATAGATTTTGCCTTTTCCACTACTGAATCGTAGTTACCTATAAGAACTGAATATGAACACACTATCGCATTGTAAAGCATAGTGAACTGAGGTATTTTGAAATTTCTCATCCTCTTGATTTAGGCCACATCTTGATTTACAGAAAAACAAAAACACCACATGTGCATTGGTTCCTAGTTGTTTTAAACATTAGGAATTATGTGACACACATCTCAGACTGATTTATTTTGGCTACCAAGTGGTTTATCTGATGGTGATACTTAGATTGGTGTAAAATACAGTGATTTGGGCTTTGCACCCATCCCTACCAATATTTATTTGGGGTTTCCTAGATAAATGTGTAGCTGGAGCTGTCACAGGCTCCAGCTATTGGCAGAGGTAGCCCCAGCTGATCTGCAACATCTTCCTGCATCTATGGATCCGCTGACACTGGTTTCTACCAATCATCTTGAGTTCTCTGAGCTGCTGTGGCAGATTTTTAAAAATATTGATTTGAAGTGTCACAGTGCTGTGACATTTTGAATAACTACTGTATTTTTAAAATGATCCCTAGTGGCAGCTGATCAGGGCTCCCACTGATCAGCTGGGGATGGTCTCCACAAATCAGCTGGAGCCTGTGTCTGCTGAGCTATACTCTGCCCTGGCAGTGGAGATAGGCTCCAGCTGATGAGTGAGTCTATAGCAGTTGATCTATGGCAGTGGTGGCTAACCTTGGCACTCTAGGTGTTCTTGGACTTCAATTACCAGAAGCCGAAGTCAGCACACCTGCTGATCAGAGCTTCTGGGAATTGAAGTCCAAGAACATCTGGAGTGCCAGGGTTAGCCATCACTGATCTATGACATCTCTGCTGCTGCCATCAATTCCCCCCCATCAATCAGCTGATTTGCAGCATCTCCCTGCCACCAGCTGACTGGTGGAGGCAGTGGAGGTGCCATAGATCAGCAGCGGATGGTCTCTTCCACTCAGTTGGAGTTTACCTCCACTGCTAGGGCAGATTGTAGCCACATATCAGTGGAGATGGGCTCCAGCTGATTGGGAGAGACCAGTATGGAAGCACAGCCTTACTCAGACACCATATGATCTAAAATCTGGGTTTAAAAAATTCAATTTCAGGAGAGTGTTTTAACCTAAGCAAGACACAGCATTAGTCTTTTAGGTCTTACCTTATTTTAAGTGCTGGGTTGGGATTGTTGAAGGATTTCTGCCTGTGCTAAATCTCTGCTCCAGTTTTATGTGAGCTTGTAGCATGTAGTTTAGGTTTCTTGTGAACTTGAACTGGTTTGAGAAGTATCAAACTTTGTGTTCAGATATTAGGTATCTGTCTGCAAAGCCAGAAGTTAGGAGTTTAATTCCCACTGATTCATAGAGTTTCCCTACCAGTTCTGCAGTTCTAAGATGATGATGGTGATCTTCAGCTTCTTTAGCTTCTTGTATAATTAGGTGTAGGGGCTCAAGAAGCATTGGCTACACATGCTGCAGAAGCTTGAACTGGATACAGATATGTAGGCTAATGTTCTTCAGAAAACTACACCACTTTGGAAATGCATGCAGGAGTTTATTTTCTGTTTTCTCTTCGGAGATTCTCATTCATATAGAAAAGTGGCATAACAACTACCAGACAACACTTAAGATATTGCTTCCCATGTCTCCGGTGTTTATATTTTTACCCTCTTGGCAATATGGAGCAGTCATCTCATTCTCTGAAGCACCATATTCTTAAATGATTTAGTATGAATAAGTATTATGAAGCACTGCATATCATATATTGGAAAGTCTTTGCTCATTTGAGAGCATTGCTACATCAATATTTACCCCTGTGCATGCATGTCTGTTTGAATCACTTCACCACAGGGCTCTTTCAAAAATTGTATAGAAATTATTGTATCCCATCAAAACATACAGAAAGTGTCATTCTATTTGATTTTTAAAGAGCAGAAGTTTTGTATTAAAGAACATTGGACTTCCTGTGAGTTGGTCAGATCTAAGGGTTTGAAAATTCCTGTGTATGTGACATTTGACCCCATGATCTCTGTGTGTTTTTTGCCAGCTGTTTGGAGAGGAGGAAGATGTGAGTGTGTATGACATTACTGATCATCCAGACTTCCGCTTCCGCACAACTGATTTCGTGATTCGCATTGGCAATGCTGAGGATGGTGCTTCCATTGGAGAAAATGAGGCAAGTTATGTAAGTGCTGGTGGGACAGGGAGATATATAATAATAAGGAACTGGTGGGGACAGATATTGCTGCACTTTTCCTGTCTTTGGGTCTGGACTGAGAAGTGTAAGGCACCATAACATCTTTCTGGTGATGCCCCTAAGAGAAGTATTTACTTCCACTGTTTTTAGAAGGGTGTCTCTCTTATCCTTTTGCTCCTCTATAGAACGAATCTCTTGCCTTTGTAGCCATATCAGTATTAATTGAGTTGAAGGATAACCCATGATGTAACTAATGGCCAGAAAGTCGTCACGTCTCTGTCTGAAATTGCTGCAATGAAGAAATTTCAGTGAAGGCTGCAGTCTGGAAACTTTCAAACAGCCAATTAGCACTATTTGGTTTAAAGTACCATTTCAAAAACATGGACTTCTTAAAAGTCTTATCTTTCGCTGGGTTTTAATTCTTGCTGGGTAAAACCAAGTGTGAGCATCTTCAACCAGTGCAGTTTTGAATATAGGTCTTGACCATCGGGGCACTTTAGAAAGTTCATGTCAGTGACAACACAAAAGGTGAAGAGACTTAAAATCTTAATTCCTAAAAGCACCTCTAGGTGGTAGACTTTTCAAATAGGTTAGACCCAGTAATTTTCAGAGAAACTACAGTAGAAAACGCCTGTTAAATTTGAAAGGGTTCTTTAATGAGTGGCTTATAGTCAGATCAATTGTTATTATGTGCCATCAAGTCTCTGCCAACATATGAATACCCAATGAATTAGTTACTTCTAAAAGGTACTATCATGAACAGCCCTGCTCAGGTCTTATTTATTTATTACATTTATATCCAGCCCATCTGGGATATTTTCCCACTCTGGGCAGAGTACAACAAGTTAAATATATATTTTAACGTACAAACTCAAGGCTATAGGTTATTGCTGAGACTGTCCATTTCATGTTTTGTCTTTGCCTGCTGTCTTCTACTTTCCCAGTGTTGTTGTCTATTCCAACAAGTCTTATCTTCTCATGATATGCCCAAAATACAATACAGTGGAACCCCGTATAATGAATGTCTCCTATAGCGAAAAAAAATCACATAACGAAAAGTAAATGAAAACACATGGCGCCCCATACAATGAAAACTTCCACTATGCAATACAGGGTTCCTATGGGGAAAAAAATCATACAATGAAAATCTCTATGGGAAAAATCGCTTAGCAAATTGTTTTTCATTGTATCATTTTTTCCATAGAGATTTTTGTTGTACAATTTTTTCCATAGTGATTTTCATTAGTATAGAGGGGAAATTATATAACAAAAAAAATTGCATGACAAACAACACCATAGAATGAATTATTTTCGTTGTACGAGTTTCCACTATCAGTTTGGTCATTTTTCACTTCTGGAAAATTCATTTTGAATTTATTCTAGCACCTACTTAGATGTCTTTCTGGTGGCCTAAGATATTTGTTACGTTCTCTTCCCACAGCACATTTAAATGAATCAAGGGTTTTCCCTGCCATTTTACTTCACTGCCCCACTTTCACATCTGTAATCGTAATCAGAAAATGTAATGGTATGGGTGATCTTGACCTTGATATCTAGTGACAAGAGCAGGTCACATCAGATCATATTTTAAGCCAAATGTCTGTTTTCTCTTCTTTAAACCTGTCCTTCCAGACTTGGAACTCTATGCAGAAATAAACCCACGTTATGCCCCAATGACCAGTTAGAAAACAAAAGCAAACAAATTTGGAAAATATAAATCAATGCACCAGAAAATGCTGCCTGTTTACACAAATTAGAGTGAATAAGCAGAGCCCTTTCTGCATAAAGTGTGCTGTTTCTACATGTGGAATTTGTTTCCATCTAGTGAGGCCTTCTTTGTCTTTACAGTAGACTTTGTAGACTTTCCCCAGATTACAATTTTAGCAAGAGCATGATTCATTACTTGGTTACCAGCTTCATTTACTTCAAAGATGCAGTTTTGTCTAATATTACAGAAATTTTTTTTGTTTGCTTACTTGCTTGCTTATTTTCTCCCCGTAGCCCTCCGTGGGACAGGTGGCTCGTGTGGATTTCAGCAGCAAAGTGGAAGTCGTGTGGGCTGATAATTCTAGGACAATTGTCCTGCCACAGGTAAGCTTTGGGTAATGTATCAGTCCGCGGGTGCATCTGCTACATAAGATGTGGAGCGCATTGATCTGCTTCCACTAATGTGTGTTTTTCTTGGTCTTTAATATAAATAGATCCAATAAATTGCTTGCTGAGTTCCACTCATGTAGTCAGGTAGTTTCTTGGTCTTCCTTGCCATTCAGCTTCATGCTTCTTTTCCAAAAGCACCTGGATATCTGGAAGACTGTCTTGAATTTTGTGATGAATTAACTATATAACTGTAGGAAGAGGAATGTTGGATTAGTATATTCCTACACTAGGAATGTTCCATATTGGCTTTTCTGACAGTGACCTGCTGCGTGTTGCACAGGATCCTAGGATGTTTGGGGGACTGGCCAGGCTTCTTGGACTTCATTGTAATCATCAATGAATTGGTACATCCAACAGTGCACTCAGCACTTCCCTGGAGTTGTGTAGTGCAGGCAGAAGATGAGTAGTGGTGGAGTAGTTGTCTTCTTCAGAAGCACACACACATTGAAAGATGAGAAACCCAGGATTCCTTCAAACACTGGTTAAATGCTACTGTTGTGTCTAAGTTTCCATGGACATAGAATGTTTGGAAAATAAAGCTCTTACTATAGTTAGAGAAAGTAAGTAGGAGTAGATGAGAAACAACATCTGGGTCATAAACTATGCAGGCCAGACAAGTCTGATTTGCAAAGCTACTCTATGGTGATACCCTGCTCACTTCCCCCAGTGACAATTACTCAGTGGCTGAAATCCAATAGTAAATTACAACTATAGTAGGCATACTGTATCCGGGGCAATGGATGAGTCCTCTCCTCCATAAGTTTCTCCCTGCTTTATCAAATGGTCCTTCACCAGTTGCAACTTACTGCCAGATTTCAGCCAGGATCTTGAGCATAGCTGTATTAATCAGAGTACCATATATACTTGAGTATAAGTTGGGTTTTTAGCCCCCAAAATGAGGTCCAAAATGGGACTCAACTTACACTTGGGCCAACGTAAACACTAACAAACATACCCACACAAATGTCTAAATTAATTAATTTTACCATATTTTCATGTTTTTAATTATTGAAACTCACTAGCAGCTGCTGCATTTTCCACCTCCAATTTATACTCTGGTCAATCTATTTTCCTAGTTTTTGAGGTCCAAATTAGGTATGTCAACATATATTCGGGATGACTTATAGTCGAGTATATGCGATATGTAAAATGCAATATCTGTGTAACATGATATTTCTAAGGTAAAAAAAAAATATCTGGTGACACCTTGAAGTTAAATATGACCCAAATCAAAATGAGGGGAGGTGTAGCCTAACAAATATGTTATCCTATGCTTTGCTTCTTTGTCTTCAGATAGCTACTACTCTTTGGTATAGTCAGGACTTAGAAAAGTTTGTTACTGTTTTGGAAGTGTATTCATGTATACAAAATGCTTGGCAT
Organism: Furcifer pardalis; assembly: GCA_030440675.1. Taxonomy (NCBI): domain Eukaryota; kingdom Metazoa; phylum Chordata; class Lepidosauria; order Squamata; family Chamaeleonidae; genus Furcifer; species Furcifer pardalis. Next base: position 54,976,958 of record CP126893.1, on the reverse strand, counting down.
CCAGAATTATCTTTTCCTACACAGAGCAGTTCCCCTTTAATTGCAGGAGAATAGTGGCAGTGCCTGAGCTAAGGCAGTAGGATACAAAGAACTCTGCTGTCTCTCTTCCTACTCTTGTCATATGTGATCAGATCACAGCAAGAATCTGCCCATAAAGGAAAGCAGCCTCAGTATAATCCAGTGCCAGCATAAATGCCAACATAAATGGGGAGTCAGTGAACAGAAGATAGCCATTTCATGTCTTTGTTATAGAACCATAAAAACAGGAAAAGGAAAATACAGTAAGTGCCACCAGAAGTTTAAAGAAATGTTACTTGTTAGAGAAGTTCATTGTTCCGACATCTTTGTCTAACAGAGTGGTTGCATGCTGCTTTTTTTCCAGAATTCTCAGCTATCTTTAGCCTTTTTGAAAACTATTCCAGTAAAACTAGGGTGCCCTGGTCTTTGAGTGGAAAGTGCCAGTTCAGAATCTTATGCACAAGCAGTGAGTAAGACTAGTGATCAAAACAAATAGGATCCACCCAAATGTCAGTCTGGTGAGCACTGTGCCCTCAAGGCATGCTTTGAGTGAAAACATGCTACTGTAGAGGAAGCTTTTTTAAAAATTCACTAAAGTAATTCATGATGCCAAGCAATGTGAAAAAGACATCAGTCTCTTCCCCCCCACCACCCCAACTGTATAGGCTTAATTTTATCTTGTCTGTGGTTCATAGCACTTGTATAACATAGAGTCTGAGATGGATGAAGAGACGGACATTGATTCGATGGACGGTAGCACTAGTGGTGCCTCTTCAGATGAATGGGAAGATGAGAGTGATAGCTGGGAGACAGACAATGGCCTAATGGAAGATGACCACCCCAGGATTGAGGAAGTGGAGCTTGAGGAGCCACCAGTGGAAGAAGTGAAAAAGGGGGAGGAACAGGTCCAAGGGGCCGTGGCAATGGCCGTGGCCGTGGCAGATCTAACCACAGACAAGTCGGGCAAGGAAGGGACGCCAAAAAGCTTCCGAGAGCTGAAGGAGGCCATTAAGATTTTGGAGAGCCTGAAGAATATGACAGTAGAACAACTGCTGACAGGCTACCCCACCTCCCCAACGGTAGAACCTGAAAAGCCAACCCGGGAGAAGAAATTCCTAGATGACATTAAAAAGTTGCAGGAAAACCTGAAGAAGACTCTGGACAATGTAGCTATTGTAGAAGAGGACAAGATGGAGGCCATGGCAGAGGTGGAGAAGAAAGAAGAAAGAGAGGCACAGACACAGACTCCAGTGACATCAGAATGGCCCGGGGAGACTCCAGTGCTTTGCCAGCAGAGTGGAGGAAGGCCTGGCGTTACCTTCACCAGTGCCAAGGGGGAAGTCTTCTCTGTTCTGGAATATGCACCAGGTGAGTAAATGAGAACCAGACTTGCGCTTGTCCATTTCTTAAAACAGAGGTGTAGCTCTCTTACATTGCTAGACTTGTAACAGGCTTTAAGTCCCCACTGAGGTGGTGAGGGTAGGGATAGCTGTTGTCAGCAACCTCCCGACAAAACCACAACTTTTCCATCACTCATTTTAAAGAAAGTAATATTTGATAGTAACATTGTTATTTTCCTTTCTTTATGAAATTGCTAGCCTATTGGTAAAGGTGGGATAGTGTTTTGTAACTGGGTTCTTATTCTTATCCTCTCAATAGAAATGTTGCCTGTTCTCTCATGCAGGTCTGTTAACTAGGTATGATTGTTCGTTTGTTTCATTTCTATCCTCCTCATCCGGGATATTGTCCCACTCTGGGTGGCATGCAACAAATTAAAATATTTGTACAAGTTACAATATAAAATTAAACGTAATATAATATACTAACAAACAACAATAAACCAAACAGAATATACTGTATGGGCAAAAGCAATAGATAATAACGATACCCCAAAGACAGCATCCATTGACCATGGTAAAATTTCAAGTTCATTAAACCTATTGTTCAGCTCATGTCTGGCCGGACATCCCACTACGGTAATGGAGTAGACCATACAGCCAGCAACTCAAAGCCAAGTGTTGGGTGGCAGTAAATAACCTGACTCCCTAAAAGGGCCAATGACTATGGGCAGATGAGCCCCTTTAGGTGGGGTGATGGTCCCCTCAGTGGAGAAAATGCCACTGGAAACCATCATAATGGGCCCAATGGCAAAATGAGTGGAGGAGGAACTGATTCCCAATGGTCATGGAGCCAGAAGAAGCCATGCCAGATGGACTGGCTGTGAAGGTACACCTTGATAATATTGTATCCTCAAGGCAGCAGCAGTCCATTGCAGTCCTGGTGTTAAATCCTGCATGTCTCATTTCATATGTGCCACGTTGTCCAATGCAAATGTTTGCCTCAAGTTCCCAAACATTATCTTTGCTTGTGAAGGGAATAAAGCTCTCCTTGCAAGCAAAGAGCTCTTCCAGCGTCGAATAGCCCTTTTTTTGCAAAGGGAACAAGGCTTCCCTCACAAGCAAAGAGCTAGCAAAGAGCTATTCCAGCCTCGAATAATCCTTTACTTGGGAAGGGAATGAGCTCCTTTCAGAAGCAAATGGCTATTTGAGGTTGGAATAGCTCTTTGCTTGTGAGGGAAGCCTTGTTCCCTTTGCAAACAAAGGGCTATTCGAGGCGCTTTCCCTCCCCAAGCCTTAAAAACCGGATAATGTTATGACTTGTGGAACCAGTGTGCATACAAAAAAGTATATGCATAAAGTACACATAGGTGGTTTAATTAGTGGAGACTTAGGTTGAAAAATTATCTTATCTAAGAGTACAAATAGAAATCAGTCCACTGTGAAGCACATATCAAATCCTCATAAATTTTGAAAAATGTACATAATATATACAAATTACTGGAAGAAAGAAAAAAGCAAAGTTTGACAAATGGGTGAGTGAGCTTGTCAGTCCACTTATTCCTACTCTTAACCTGACATTAGCTTCTTGAATATATGGATGCTAGCCCCTGAAGTCATCATAAAGATGTTTTCATGATTGGGTGGGAAATAACTACTAGTCTTGATGAGTTTATTTCACCAAGAATTGGCAAGATATTCCATCCCTAAATTGCTTTAATGCCTAGGGATCCCATCATATGGATCCTTGGGGGAACTATAGTCGATTCACTATGGCAATGCTTCGTGGGAGGCACACCATGCTCAGTGTAGAGATTGTGATGTTCAGCTGGATAACTGAAACCCAGAAACATGTTAAAAGTTTACACGCAAGGGTGACCAAGCTCCAGGTGATGTGGGTGCTATATTTTGGCCCTTGGATCTTTTAGGGAGCTACACCCAAAAGTGATTATTAGGTTACATACCATTTCTTTAAAAATCCACTTTTTAAAAACCAAGCTCTTGGTGCTAACATAAAGATGTGTGAGAAATATATCTTCTTTTGTTGGAGAACTGGGAGTGTATGCTTCCAAGTTTTAAAATAAATATTCAGTATGAGGGGGGGGGGGAATCATTCTCAGGGTCTCCAGGAGCTTAAAATCATGTACCATGATTCTACCACCACTCCCCCATCTCAGGACATCCTATGTGTGAACAGCTAGAGAGCTGGTTTTTGCCTCCACCTTTATTTAAGTAATTTCTGGCTGATATCAAGGGTTAAAGAAACATCTTCTAATGAGTGATTACATTCTGTGTAGGTCATAGAAGGTTTAAAAATCTATTCTCCCAATGCTTTCTTACCCTGTTAGACAGCCATGCCTTTAAGAAAATGGAGTTCCAGCCTCCTGAAGCCAAGAAGTTTTTCAGCACAGTGAGGAAAGAAATGGCACTTTTAGCAACCTCCTTGCCAGATGGCATCATGGTCAAAACCTTTGAGGACAGAATGGTAAGTCCATTTAACTTGAAGTGAGCTTGCAACCCACAAAGAATGGAAAGCCTTCTTAGATCTGTTTCCACCAAGATGCTAACCAGAATCTTGAAAGAAAAAGATGTTGGCTTCTATCTGTGCATCTAAGGTATTTTCTGGTGAAAATGAGTGTGTTCATCGATAAGATGACTTTTGATCACTCTGTCTTCGAACAAATAGAAAGGGTAGACATTGGCCACTAGCTGCATCTCTGCATTTGTCTTCTTGAGCTTGTACATATGTGAATAGGCCTGTTTGGTTACTTGTGTTCATCTCCCTCTTTGGTAAAATGTGGAAACTGTGCATTAGTTAAATTTCAAGTAGAAGTCAAAAACATTGCTCATAAAATTAATAAATATTAATTAATAGAATAACAGGCATAAAATTAATAGAACAACAGAATGCTTTCCAAAAAACTTCTGTAAACATCTTCAAAATAAGCTTCAGTAGCTCTCCTCATTACTTGATGGTAAAAATTTGTCATACCATGAAATTTTGTGACACAGCATAGCCCATAGGTGGCATTCAAACCACAAACAAATTGTCATTTATTTATCCATTTGTTTTGAACCAGCAGATAAAAAGAAATGATATTTTTGCTCATCTGAATAATCTTGATCATATTTTTTTCATAAATAGGTCACTTGAACAAATATTTTTTCTATTTTTGTCAGAGCATTGCACAATTTGAAATTATGGGTGTATATGAAATATAGGGAAATTCAAAACAAATTAAGATGTTAAAATGATTAGTCTAGTTTTCATCAGAATCAGGTACTTCAATGTCATTATCTTGGTCATTACTAGATTTTATTTTGTACACAACATAGAGCATAAATTGCATGCACATTACTGCTTCATTGATTGAACTTCTCCACATTCACAGAAAAATTGTCCTATATCTAAGTAGCCCCTGATTATTCTTTGATCTTCCTACTTCACTTAAAAGTCTATTAAGTGACTTCCAGATGGTCTTGTCCTAGTGGGAAACACCATTCCGCATCCATCCATTTAACAAGGTGTGTTTTTGCTCCAAAGGCTTAGTCTAGCCCAGTGGCTCCCAACGTGGGGCACATACCCCACAGGGGGATTTCAATTTCCAGAAGCCTAAGTCAGTACATTGGCTGATCAGTGCTTTGGGGAATTGACTTGGGCTTCTGGAAACTGAAGTCCAAAAACCAAAGGTTGGAAAATGCTTGTCTAACCTCTTCTGGTTTAATAGTTAGAGACAGAGAGGTGTACAGAAAACCTTTCCTCCATTTTAGCCAATGTGGATGGGTAACGGTTGATTGTAGACAACTATTATCATTTGCTACTTTATGACTGACAAATGCCATTTCATTTTTATGTATTTAAGACCTTTTTCTATATACTGGATTAGATTTAAAATTTGAGTTGTACAGCTCTTGCCAGTTCTAAAGCCTTCCTGTTCTAGAATTAGAAGAGCTTTCAGTTTTATAACATTTCACAGAATGTTATATTTGTGTGTGTTTTTTGGGAGCCGCCCTGAGTCGGTTTTTACCAATCGAATAAATAATAAATAATAGTGGCTAGATGATTTAATCTCATTCATTCAAACACTTTGTATAAGTGGCATAGTAGGGAGATTACCTGTATTTTTTGGGGATATAATGTTCTTTGCCTGGCTTCAGCACAGCAATTATTTTTGAAGGAGCCATTCATTTGTTTTGTATTTTACTCAATCTGGATATTGAGTCCTGCTGTTTGCCATTCCTAATCTTGTTATGGCTTCCTCTAATTCTGCTAATATAAAAATAATAGAAAGTTCATTGAATTCACTCTGAATATCCCTTTGTTTTTTTGTTTTATGATGGTTGGTCTTCCCTGCCTGAAGCGATTGGTATTGGGTTATGTTGGTATTGACACTTGGATTTGGTTTTGGGTTATATTTGCATATACACTATCCTTTTGTTTGGATAATTGTTCACTCTAATAATCTCCAAGCTTTCTGGCTGCTTCTTGGAATTAGAAGCTGTTATAATGTCGATTTGGGGAGTGCTTTTTGTTTCTGAAAGGGGTGAAATCAAATTTTCCTAACTTTTATCATATGTTTGATAAAATGATTTTCTTTGAAGTGAGAAATACAATTTTCAGTATTAGGAGTGAGATTTGGGATGTAATTGGTCTGGCACCTTCTTGGAATGGAGGCATGAAGATACAGTAATACCTCGGATAACGCTAAGACTTGGTTCCACAAGTCTTGGTGTTATCCAATTTTTAGTGTTATCCGATCCATGTTAAAATCCTATGGGATGTATCGGATAACAGAGATACACTGTAACCGCACAGGCTTTAGCGGTTGTTATCTGAGACATCCCATAGGACCTTAACATTATTCGATCCTATTCTCCTCCCCAGATTACTTAACATTATGCGATTTTAGCGTTATCCGAGGTAAACGTTATCTGAGGTATTACTGTATTCCAAAACTGAAGATACAAGTTAATCACAGTTCTCTGTTTGAGGGGCAATCTGAAGCTCACCTGCATCTAGCATTGTTGTATGTAAACTTTTCCCAGGTGGCTTCTTTGAAATTTTATCTCCTACAGAATGGTATAGATTGATATCAGATGCCTAAGTAAAACTGACATAGAATGGGTCTGTGTTGGCATTGGATCACCCGTGCTCTTAATGTACCATTGAGCTATAGCTGTGATGGCAAACCTTGGCACTCCAGGTGTTCTTGGACTTCAATTACCAGAAGCCCAAGCTAAGCACTCCTGCTGATCAATTGAAGTTCCAGAACAGCTGGAGTGCCACAGTTAGCCATCACTGAGCTATAGGCTCACTAACAAAAATAAATAGATTTGAATTGTAGCTTCTCTGCAACCTGGCACTTTTAAATGTACAGTAATACCTCGGATAATGTTTACCTCGGATAACGCTAAAATTGCATAACGTTAAGTAATCTGGGGAGGAGAACTGGATCCAATAACATTAAGGTCCTATGGGATGTAGCGGATAACAACCGCTAAAGCCTGTGCGGTTACAATGTATCTCTATGGAGCTTTAACGTTATCCGATACATCCCATAGGATTTTAACATGCATTGGATAACACTAAAAATCGGATAACACCAAGACTTGTGGAACCAAGTCTTAGCGTTATCCGAGGTATTACTGTACTAGATAGTTTAGAATCATGTACAGTAAAACCTCAGATAACACTAAAACCTGGTTCCACAAGTCTTGGTGTTATACGATTTTTAGTGTTATCTGATGCATGTTAAAATCCTATGGGAGCCATAGAGATACATTGTAACCACACAGGCTTTAGCGGTTGTTATCTGAAGCATCCCATAGGATCTTAATGTTATCCGATGCAATTCTTCCCCCCAGATTCCTTAATGTTATGCAATTTTCGTGTTATTCGATACTAATGTTATATGAGGTATTACTGTACAAGATATACTGAGTGGAATTATGCCCCTTTTATAATGACTTTGCCATTTTCATTGTTGTGTTCATGGTCCTTAATTTTGCTATGGCTGTTGAAGTCATATTTTTGGTTTTCCTTACTAGACAACTTCTGAAAGCAGAATAGTACAGTAGTTTATAAATCAATGTTACTATGCATGCAGCCATTTCATCCATCAAGATTCCTATGTTGTCCTTTTCAGTATAGTCCATTGAGAGGATTATAATACCTGGTCTATGACACTTCTATATTGTTTATTGGGCCTTTCATCAAGTGTTGACTTCAAGTGTTGACAAAGTTTCTTGGGCACAGAAGATGCCCCACAGTATTTCTATTTGTGGCACAGTGAAGCTAAGAGTTCCTCTTTAAATGAAGGATGACATTTATATTAATCTAAATCAATATCATTTGTGGTTCGGAAAGAAGGAACAACATGAAATATAGACTCCTCCAACTTGCTCTGCAAGGAAAAATGTCTGGAAAGAGAGGCCCTGGACATAGACGGATTTCATGGCTTAAGAACCTGAGAAACTGGTGTGGAATATCCTCAGAAGAACTGTTCCGAGGAGTTAAGAGCAGGAAGACTATCGACATGATGATAACCAATATCCAGAATGGATATGGCACCGGAAGAAGAAGAAGGTCTGGAAAGATACCATTGGTTTGTTTTGCTCATCATCAAGTGTACAGCACAATACTTTTGGATAGAAAGGATTACTCATCTGCATGTCATTGCCCAGAGGACATCCAACTGTACTTGCAATGTTTTCCATTCTTCAGGGAGGCTTTTTCTATGACCCAATTTAGTTTGTGTATGTTCTTTTAAGAAATGCACATGTAATGTAGTACACCTACTTTACCAGATGGCTGAATTGATTGGCTGAGTCAAGATATTCTCTTCCACATATTTCTGGTAGATATCAGTCATCAGCAACATGTTCAGACCTGTAGTTAAGATGATGTACAGTATTGCATTTTGGAGATTTCTTATGAATAATGGTGGAACTCTTTATGGCCATTGGTTGCTTGGGTGCTTAGCCTCAGCAGGGATTCTGCCTTCAGTTCCTATCCTATGAGTTCCTTCAGAGACCTAATACCTGCACTTTACCCATATTCAGTAAATGGGGGTAAACATACTTTAGCAGAATGCAGCATTTAGCAGAATGCATTTTTAAATCCAGTGTAATGAATTGAAATGGGGCATTGGTTTGTGAGTTATGGATGCTATTGTTGCTTTCCTTCCTAAGAGGGAACGAAGAGAGGCTTGGAATTTGGCCTTCGGACCAGGTGTGAATTCCTTTTCTCCTAGATAGTCAAAATATGCTAGGACTGTGAGAATGGAAGGAGAAATGCTGGACTCTGAATGTGGAGTCTTATTGGGTAAGAGAGAGGAAGAGGTGGGACAAAGGATGAAATATGGTTTTTGTTTTCTTAGAATGGTAAAGAAGAAACACCATTGTTTTAAGTCCTGATTGTGTTAGCAAACTAGGCCAGGATAGATAGATAGATAGACATGCCTTTCTTGTTTTAACAAAGGATGGGGAGAAGTAAGAATCTTTTTATATATTTTTGTGTTCTTGATCTTTAATCTATTTTTCCTTCATATACCGGTAATAAAGCTTGACTTTTTACAGAGGGCTTTCGAAAGCAAGAAATTGCAAGTAGATAAATAGGTACCACTTTGGTGGGAAGGTAAACAGTGTTCCGTGCACTTCAGTGCCTAGGCATGCCTGCCACATGTCCACAGAAACGTCTGCAAATGCAGGCTATAAAACAGAGGTGAGCGCTGAACCCTAGAGTTGGATACAACTGGCTTTCGAGCAAGGGTGACCTTTACCTTTTGGACTTTATTTAGAACATAAGCTGGTGGGAGAATTCCAGTTCCTTTGGAAACCTTATTGGCATTTCAATACCTAATTTACATTGCTAAGTCCTACCTGATCTGGTTGGTTTGTAAGCATAAACAATCAGGGATTGAAATCTATCACATATTTTCCCAGTCTGGGGCAGAACTTCGTGGACTCTGAAGCAGCAGAAGGTCTTATGTTGGCTTGCTAAATGGGTGAAGGTTTCTGTCAGGTGGAATGGATCCTATGGTAGTGAGATAATGGGCTTTGTTATCCTTACATCCAATTTTACAGTTTATTAGCACTTTTTCTTTTTCTGAAATGTTGCTTGGGTTTACACCTCGTGTCTTCACAGGATCTCTTTTCGGCACTGGTCAAAGGACCCACACGGACACCGTACGAAGATGGGCTCTTCTTATTTGATATCCAGCTCCCCAACATCTACCCAGCTGTCCCCCCTCTCTTCCGCTACCTCTCCCAGTGCAGTGGGAGACTGAACCCAAACTTGTATGACAATGGAAAAGTCTGCGTAAGTCTTCTGGGGACATGGATAGGCAAGGTAATACTGCTTCTCAACCTTCTTGATGTTGCCGTAATTCAAAGTGGCACAATATAAACTACACCAAACTGCTCACCTTTCTTCAACCCCCAAATTCTCTTCAGTGTTTTTGCTCCAAAGGATGTGTTACTACATGAAATTACATTACACTGTCCAAACATAAATCTTAAAAAGAGTATGTGTACTCTTCCCTTGGGGACTGCGGTGGCTTAGTGGTTAAGATGCTGAACTTGATGACTGGAAGGTTGGCAAGTCAGCAATTTGAGACCCAAGTACTATACGATGGAGTGATCTCCAGTCTTTGTTCCAGGTCCTGCCAACCTAGGTTTGAAAACAAGACATTGCAAGTAGATAAATAGGTACCACTTTGGTGGGAACGTAAAAAGTGTTCCATGTACTCCAATGTCTAGGCATGCCTGCCACATGTCCACAGAAATGTCTGCAGATGCAGACAGTGCTGGCTGTTTGACTATAAACTGAGATGAGTACCAGACCCTAGAGTTGGATACGACTGGCTTTTGAGCAAGGGCAACCTTTACCTTACTCTTCCCTTGGAGTTAACTAGGTAATGTTAAAACATTTATTTATTTTTGTTATGGGGTGTGTGACTGCAAGAATCTAGTTCTTACAGTTAGTAACAAGCCTGGCTCAAATTGGTATTCTAAGCACATAGGAAATAAAACAAATGGCTGCTGTGAGCAAATACTCATTTTTTTCACAATATATTTCATTTTCTTAGCAGAGCATTGTAGGAAAGATTATATGTGACTATCATGTATGTAATCTTTATACTACAATCTGTTGTAGCAATTCAAAATAAAATAGTAAAAAATAATTATAAATATTTTTTTTATCATCTCTGACCTTTTGTTACGCTCAGCTGTGTTGACCTTCATTTCACTTGTAGCGGGCAGTGTCTCACCTCATATAGCCATGTCATATGACGTGCTAATAGTTTGGGTAATGGTATAAGGCAACATAGTTTAGAGACCCCAGGCCTCAAGCTGTGCCACAGGTGGTACTTCCTTGTGTAGTACCACCCTAGTATCTAACATTCATCCAGGTGTCTAATATAAGGTAAATTTATAAATATGGTGTTGTGGGTGGAGTCCTATACCAAAAAGATGTGCTACTCCATAGCAGCAGCTAATTTTAAGTGCCTTGGATTTGCCAAAAAATTGTTCTTAACCCCGTTTTCCTTGACCAAGAGGCTGGATTGAAACAAAATCTATCTTCCTAGGAATGTATGTGGACTTGAAGCCTAAGATACTGGCTAAATCCTGTTTGCAGAGCTACACTGCATAAGTCTGCTTTCATCATGCACTTCCTTTCATAATGTGGAAGCCATTGTCGACCACAATTTACAAACGACAGCAATTTTGCAAAATGAAAAACTCTTTTGACCTACAGTTCCCAACAGCTTTTCGTACTGAAAGGGGTCCCACAAGACCCTCAGGACTTTTGTGGGGGAGTTGGGTTTTTTTTAATTTTGGAAAAAATGTTGTGGCTGATGACATTACCAGCCTTATGCAGTATAGTTGTGCAAACTGGATTCCAGCCAATTAATATTGGCTAACAATGAAACTAAATGTTTTGGCCCTACCTGATGTTTTTTAAACCATTATCCCCTGCTGAGATAATCTCCTTAATACTGTATAACATGTGTCAGATGGCTTGGGAGCAGTGATGGGATAACAAAAATTCTACTACCACGCCATGACATCACGGACGTCATGGGCGTGCCCAATGTCATGACGTCATGGGCGAAGCCGACGTCATGACGTTGTGGGCGGGGTCAAAAATAAAAATAAATAAAAAATAAAAATAAACATACACACACACAAACCCCTCCCTCTCAGCCCACCCACCCAGACACAAATAAATAAAGAAATAAATAAAATAAAAACAACCACCCACCCAAAACACAAATAAATTACCCACCCACCCCAAATAAAAACCCCTCGCTTACCTTTCTTGGGACGACGAACCCCCATGGCCCGGGGCCACCCGGCACCCCGACTGCGGCCACAGGAGCCGCTGCCTGCAGCCCTGTGGCGTCCTCCTCGGGCCGGTACCTTTTTAACACGGCTGCCGAGCCTCCCTGGGCCGTCCCCATGCCCAGGGGACGCCCAGCGGGGCGCACCGCCACCGCCTGCAGCTTCCTCCTCCGCCGGACACCGCAGCCGGGCTAAAAAGGGACTGGCCCAAGGAGGAGGCCACAGGGCTGCAGGCAGCGGCAGCTCCGGCGGCGGGAGACGGGTGCTGTGGACGGCGGCTGCAGGCACCCGGCCCACAGGCGCCCGGCGGAGGAGGAGGCAGCGGTGCACCCCGCCGGGCGTCCCCAGGGCATGGGGCTTGTCGGCAGCGGATGGCCCAGGCAGGCCTCAACGTGCCGCGGGGGAGGTGCCCTCCTCAGAGTGCTGGTGCCGCTGCCGCCCTGAAAGCTCTAAAACATTTTTTTAAAAAAATCAGAGCTAAAATGGCTCCAATTGACTGCGCATGCGCAGAAACTCAATCTGACGCATGCACAATGCGTGAGATTGAGTTTCTGCGCATGCACAGTCAATTGGAGCCATTTTAGCTCCAATTTTTTTTAAAAAATTCTTTCGGTGAGGCGTCCGGAACCGGATGCCTCAAAAGTTGTCTACCCTCCCGGAGAACCCTCCGGGATTGGTCCTACCGGTTCCAGGGAACCGTATGGAACCGGGGACATCCCATCACTGCTTGGGAGCCTATCGGCTATCTTCTCCTGTGCAAAAGTGGAATGCAGGAGGGAGTGACTCCCAATGAGGGAAGATCTGGTTGGAAAAGTGTGCATATCTTTGCCCCCCACTATTCTCCCAGCTTGCATTCCCAGTCCATGTTTACAATGAAAAGAGATTTGGAACCACTGCTGGGAGTACATCTGCATCTGCTTTGCAAAGGAGAACTGGAGCCTTGTCTTAAGAGAGCCAGGGAGAAGATAAATATGTAACTGCAGTACAGTAATACCTCGGATAACGACTGCATCGGATAACACTAAAATCGGATAACGATGCAAAATTTCTATAGAAATTTTGCATCAGATAATGATCTTAATAGAGGCTGGGATAAGGGACCCAAGCCGCTGTTAGGAAGCGCCGCCCCCCCCCCCCCCGGGCCCTGGATTGCTCTTTAGCAAGAAGGTAGGGAGGGAAATCCTACCTTCTTTTTAGAAACTCTCCCCCCCGGCCTGGCTTGGTAAGGGTCTTAGCTATCTAGGCAAGGGGGGGTCTTCTTAATACAGGCAGGGATAAGGGACCCAAGCCTCTGTTAGGAAGCCCCCCCCCCCCGTGGCCTAGATTGCTAAGCTCTTTAGCAAGCCCGACGGAGGTTTCTAAAAAGAAGGGGGGGGGAATCCTACCTTTTTTTTAGAACTCCTCTCCCCCACCTGGCTTGGTAAGGGTCTTAGCTATTCAGCGGGGGGGGGGGGTTCTTCTTTATAGAGGCTGGAATAAGGGACCCAAGCCTCTGTTAGGAAGCGCCGCCCCCCCCGGCCTGGATCGCTAACCCTTTACCAAGCCAGACGGAGGTTTCTAAAAAGGTATCGGGGGGGGGGGGAAATCCTACCTTCTTTTTAGAACCCCTCCCCCCGGCCTGGCTTGGTAAGGGTCTTAGCTATCCAGGCAAGGGGGGGTCTTCTTAATAGAGGCTGGGATAAGGAACCCAAGCCTCTGTTAGGAAGCCCACCCCGGCCTGGATTGCTTAGCTCTTTAACTAGCCAGACGGAGGTTTCTAAAAAGAAGGGACCCAAGAGAGGCTTGGGGCCCTTCTTTTCAGACCCCCCCCCCCAGCTTGCTAACAAATCAGATTGGCCCCATGTTCCTTTTCCTCTTTGGAAAGGGAACAGAGATTTTTGTAACATTGTGCGATCAATGCATCGCACAACCTTAAAAACCGGATAATGTTATGACTTGTGGAACCAAGTCATAAAGTTATCCAAGGTACTAGTGTAATGCATGAAAAACAAGGAAGAACCTGCTAGGAAACACTGTTCATAAAGGAGGCTTAGACAGAAAAAGGAAGAGAAGTCTCATTCCATTCTAGTCCCTCCAGGCATGCTTCAGCAGGTAAGCTGCCTTCATGGTGATCTATTTATTTATTATTAATCAAATTTATTCATCGCCCTTCTCACAAAGTGACCCAGGGCGATTCACAATAAAAGCATCAACCGCAATTAAAAAATCTAAAAAGTTATTAGTCAAAGTTTTAAAACTAGCTAAAACCAATTAAAAATCTAAAGATTAAACATTTATATTAAATCACAACTAAGGACAGAGATTGCTTGTGCTGGCTTCTCTTCCAAACAGGAAATGGTTCCTGTGTAATGTTATGAAAGTAACATTCAGATTTTATCGGTGCAGCCAACTGAAGAAAGTCCCAATGATAACCTGGGGGACTTTGGGTTTGTAGGTGAGTAAACAGTAGGCATATCTGTTCTCAGTGAACTTTTAGTGAATATAGTCTAGCTTAGATTGTGACAAAGCCAAAAGGGTATTTTCCATTGGCTCGCCTATCCGACCATGCCAATCTAACAGCATGCAAAGTTGTAGTTGGTTGGATGAGAGGGAATGGCAGTCAAAATATGATGTAAAAGAGACTTACTTACTGTTCCTGTTATCATTTCACAATCAGAATCACCACTTATCTTGTAGTTAGCTAGGATGGTCAGTGTTTGAGCCTGTTTGTAGTTACAAAGGATGCTTGAGAGGAAATACTACTGCAGTGTATTATTTTCCACTTAAAATTTAAAATGAGATGCCTTATTCTGTGAAATTTGTTTACCACACTCCCACATTCTTTACTAAAACAGTCACACCTATGTACCGTTGACCCTGCTAAAATAGACATAACCTGTTTATTTTAATTTGTCTATTTCAGGGCACAGAGAGGTGGACTAGTAAATCCAGTCTTCTGCAGGTGCTCATCTCAATCCAAGGTAAATCAGATTGGAAGGAGGTGGGTAGAATGTAGCCTTCAGCAAGGAATTACCCGAGTAGAGAGAATGAACCTGTCCCATCCTGACCAGCTGTGTTGTCTGCCTGACTTCCTTCCTCTGTAATTGCTATCCAGTCACTTTCTATTTCATGCCCAGAAAGGAAAACCACAGCCACCACATAGACAGCTGGCAACTCACAGAATATGCTCCTGTTAAAAGCAAGGAGGCACCATTCAAGGCGTTATTTTTACACATGCAGATTTTCTATCATTGTCCTTCTGTGCAGGTGTGCAGTCTGTGTGTCTGAAGACCAGTGTTGCAATTACTTAAGACGGGGGTGCCCAAACTATGGCCCACGGGCCAGATCCGGCCCCTGATGCCAGTTCATCCGGCCCACGCCACCCTCATTGCTCCCGGAAGTGGAAGTAAAATGTGCCTGTATGGGCACATGTTACTTCCACTTCCGGGAGTAACAAGGGTGGTGCGGCCCAGGTGAGTTGGCATCAGGGGCCGGATCTGGCCCATGGGCCATAGTTTGGGCACCCCTAGTTTAGCGGAGAAAATGGCAGCCTAAAATCTGTCTCATCCTGTTATAAAACATATCTGTTGCAAAACAGATTGCAAGGCACGTTTTACTTCTGCTTCCAGTGGGAGGAACCATGTGACCGTCCCGCTAAACCATGTGATCAGCCCACGTCCCAAAAAGTTTGGGTACTCCGAGTTAAGATGAAGAGCCCAGTTTGTCATTTTAGATGGCCATCTGGTGTCCACATGAGTTCTGTTTATAACTAGGCTATGACCTTCAGGGTAATTATTATGTGGCCAAGGGACAAGAGGCATATATCTGATATGTATCGCGGCCCAGGGTGGGGGGAGAGAGCATGGGGTCAGAAATGAATTATCTCCTTCTCAGGACTCAGGGTAATAGTAGACTCCCACAACTCCTACAGTGCTGCCCTGGAACGTTGTGCTTTCTCCCTGAGAAAGTCACCTTATCTCCCCTCGGGCGTGCTCTTCAAGGTCGAGTCATGGGAGATGTGATTGTAGCATGGAAAAATCTGATCCCCAATTTGTAAACAGGTGCAGGTCGTGCTGAAATTCCCTTATCTCAGGACCCCATCAACCTTGGACACAACACTTCCAGTTGTCTTTATAGAAGAGACCTTGTGCGGCCTCCCCCATTTATTGGAATAAAGAATAAAATAAAGTCCATAAAGCAATGAATTGTTTCATCAAGCAAAACATAGCAAAACTTGAAATTAAAACTTGGCAAAACAGGACCAAAATAAAGCTTCCCATTGTTGGGTAAAACCTAATCTAAAAGCATTCTAGTTTCTAGCAAACTAATTTCCTAGACGCAAAGCCTACTTAACACTTTGTCTAGTAAAATAACAAATTGTGTTTTTGTTCTAAGTTCAGTTTATCCTAGCTCATTATCTTCAAAGTCCAAAGATACCCAGAAAAATGGCAAAGTATGAAAGCCAAAATATTTCTAAGTATTCAGCCTTCAAAATCCAGACTAAATCAGATGACTAGACTGCCTCCCTTCTGATAAGGTTCAAAGAGTCAGCGGGTCCCGGCCTCATCTTCTTCAGAAGTCCATTGTTGTCCCGAAGATCAAAGGCTCTCACTAAATCCAAAGATCTCTCTAACTGGGCTCTAGCTGCTCTTTTTATTCCCAAAAAGTGACTCACTCCCGCCTTAGGAATGTCAAGTGACCTTGAAACTAGATCAAGAGATGAGATTTCCATTATCTTTAAGATCTCCCAAGGTCGCATAACCAGGATCAGACCTTTTTCTTGGTAAAGGTGCCAAAGCTTTCACACACACCCTTCTCTCGGTGATTGACCTTTCAAGTTCAAAGTGTGTGAACTTGCCCTGGGCAATCCTTCCCTTGATGACTAAAGAAGCCTCTAGGGGTGCTCATCCTGGTGACATAATGCTTCACTGGGAAATATCAATGCAAAGCTGGACGGAAATGTTTTGTTTCTCCGAACATCAAGTCGCTGTGATTAACTAAATCATAGTGACACATTCTGGTGAGCTTATTTTCATAATTAAAGTTTCCAAATTCATTACAATATGAACAGAAGCGTAGTGTGCCTTGGCAGGGCCCCGTACAAAAATTTGTTTGGGGGCCCTTAGGAAGAGTAAAGATTTCTCACAAAAGAAAAAAATTGCATAAAATTAAAAGAAATATATCGTATGTACATCGATTATTGTGGGATTTCCCCGTTGAAGTAAATGATTTAAACGGGGAAATCCTGCAGCCCGCGATAACCGATGTAGGGTGTTGCCAACTTTTGAACGCACGCTTTACGCGGGGAAAAAAGAAATTGCTTTTTTTGACTTTTGTCATTTGTGAAATTAAAAAAAATTGGGAAGTTTTTATTAATTTTTGCTTACGCACGTTGGGGGCCACCGTATAATTGATACGGCAGATACGGCGGTAGCTACGCCCCTGAATATGAACTTGCGAAGCAATCTGTCCACATGTACCATAGAGCATTCTAAGATGAAGAGATGGCATATTGTCATTAACCAAACATTCTTCAGTGCAGCTGGCAGTGGTTTGCATCAGTAGCAGCAGGTCGTCCAAACCACATAGTGTTCTTCCTACCAAAAAAATAAATAAATCAAAAAATGGGTAGATCCAAAACCTAACTTTTCTAGAATTCTGGTTCGTGACACAGTTGGTAATTGTGTGCAGTTGTCAGCTTTAGCTGAAGTATCCATCTCAGCATTGTGGAATAAATAATTTAAGCTTAGGATATTATCACAATAATAAATTGGGAGTAAATATATTGGGTTTAAAACACCTACTCTAAGTCTACAAAGACACCTGCCTTCCTAAAACACAAGCTTACTTCTTCCCAAAATTCTCCCTGAAATTTTTAATGTTGACTTCATTTTCCTGGCATGCAGCTCCCCCAATGGCTTAGTGGTTAAGATGCTGAGATGGAGACTGGAAGGTCGGGTTTCAGTACCCGAGGGTTGCACTTGGGGACATGAAAAGAGCCTCATTAGGGCCTCCAGCAAAAATCCTTCCAACCCAGAGTAATCTCTTGACACAAAATTATTATTCTTATTATTTAATGACATGCTTTTTACTTCTCTAACTATTGGCTGTGAGGCAGACCTTAGCAACTCCTATATGTATATTTCCCCCGCATAACCATGATCTCTGGCAGTACACTAAATGCCTTGGTTTTTTTCCTTTTTCTCTCCCTCCTGTCCTTCTCCCCTTATTTTCTTACCACCAGGGCTTATCCTAGTCAACGAACCTTACTACAACGAGGCTGGCTTTGACAGTGATCGGGGCCTGCAGGAAGGCTACGAGAACAGTCGGTGCTACAATGAGATGGCCTTGATCCGTGTGGTGCAGTCGATGATGCAACTCCTACGCAAGCCAGTGGAAGTCTTTGAGCAGGAAATCTATGAGCATTTCCGCTGCAATGGCTGGCGCCTCGTCCACCGGATTGAGTCTTGGCTGGAAACAAATGAACTGGTAGAGAGGAGTCATGATCATGCCAGGCTAGGAGAGTCTTCCTTTGTACATTCGGCATGTGGGGTTCTAGCCGAGAGCCCTGTAGACAGCATGGGGGCACTGGGAGAGCAAGAGTTGGGGGCAACTGCAGCAGCAGCTAACCAGCTGCCTGATGACAAGGAGGAGCTGGAAGACTCTGGTTATGGGATGTCGACACTGGCTGCCAGTGACACCCATCAGTATTCCGACTCCGAGAGCATGGGCCAAGCCCGAACCATGCATTTCATCAGAGACCTAGCCGACGAAGGTAAACCAGTTCAAGACTCTGCCATGCAGCCTACTGTGAAACCAAAGAAAAGGAGGAAGAGCTACCGAAGCTTTCTTCCTGAAAGGAGTGGCTACCCTGATATTGGGTTCCCCCTCTTCCCCCTCTCCAAGGGGTTCATTAAGAGCATCCGTGGTGTCTTGCAACAGTTCCGGGCTGCCTTAGTAGAGGCCAACATCACAGAGTGGACAGAAGACAAATAAAACACACCAGGTCAGGGGACAAGACAGATGCACAGAACAGAAGGGGAAGACGGGAGGAAGACAATAGCGGAAGTTGTTAACAATAAATAGACGGTCTCACTGCACCCATTCCTCCTTGGCCTGGTTTGTTATAGAGAAAGCAGACACTCACATAAATCATTTTAGGCTGGCTTTCCCCGCACACACACACACACACACACACTCTCTCTCTCTCACTTACTTTTCAAGTGCACAAAAGACAGTTGAGCAACTCTGTACACGCACAAATAAGCCACCCCACCCCATCATGGTCCCTCTTGAACTTGACCCTGAGAATATAGAAGCTGTGGCCTTTCTTTTCCAGAGTTTATAAAAAGCAAGAGTTGGGTCGTCTTAGTTCCTGTTTGAGTGAAATGATTCCTTCTTTCTGTTTGCACCTCTTGGGTGCTATGGATTATGGCGATAGGGAATGCTTTTGATTTAACCTTGTTTTGTATCTAATGAGGAAGTTACTGTGTTGTACCATTCCTCTACCTTCTAACTTAACTTCACTAATGTATGTCCATTAATAAGCACTGAATAGCCACATTTTTAAGCTCTGTCCCCATCCTTAGTTCTGTTCTGTGCTTGCCACGTGGATCTGTGTGAGTTAAGGAGATGAATTTCTCAGAAAGGCTGAGATAATATAGCCTGGACTTATTCCCGAGAACCACAGTGTGATAAACTGAAGCTATTTTTCCTGGTACTCTAATCTTATGATAGATAACTTTGATGCAGAAAGTCACTGCTAGATGAGAGGTACCGAATGCGATCAGCTTTCAGAATATTTTCTTTGGCTTCTGAGGTTCACCTGCTGTCTGTCTGATGTACGTAGTTCCTTCTGAACAGTGTATCTTTTTCCACTTTGCCTTTAAGGGGAAGAGTGCATATAACGCACTATTCCCCTGAGTTCATGAATGCTCTGCTACCAACTCAACTATGTACGCTAGGATACCTCAGGATGACGCTCAAACAATTGCATGGTGCAACACAGTATTTTTAAAATTCCAACTTCCACTTGCAGATACGTAAAGCAGCAGCTCTGCCTGGGACTTGTACCTACCTTATAGCAACAAGCTGACATTCTGGTAGTTGATGGGTCTTCTCCAATCTCCCCTCCATCATTAAGTAAAAATCACAGTCTTTATGGTGTGAGCCACCATTATGTTCCATTTTCTGTACCTATGACTGTTGTTTCTAGGTGACATAACCGGTGTGCTACAGTAGGACCGGTGTGGCAAAGGGCCTGTTCTGGTGAATCATGGCTGGTGATTTGTTCAACTTACTGCAACCTAAACAGGAGTGCAGTCTGCTCATCATTCAGTGTGCCTCCTCAATCATTGCATGATATCTCAGCAAGTTATCCCTTTAATCTCTGTTCTGTCATTATCACTTAGAAAAACCACCTGCCATCCTTCCAGTAGCATAATCGGGTTAGGAGATCCTAAAACGAATGACATGAGTTTTATGTGTACTTGAATATTAGTGAGCTAGTTCTCTCAGTGTTGTAGATCAAAATTTGAGAGATGGTAGTTCTCTACGTGGAAGGCTAGAGTATGCAGGCAAGGTTGACCAAGGTGATCATGAATCAGAAAACAAACTAGAAGAGTAGCAAAATAATCCACTTGATACAATCCTTGGGTTGGGGTAAGTCAAGAATTTGGCCGAATGGCATGTGTTGTGTATCAGCCAGCATTCTTAATGGTGTGAAGGCAAAGATAGTGAGGGGCCTAGGTCTCTGTCACTACATTCCTCTTGCTGATGTAGCCACACGTCTTCATCCTACTTGGAAACTTAAACTCACTACCCACATACTTCATAATGATGGCACATGTTAAAAAGCAAGCTCTCCCTAACAAGCAGTCTTGTATCAGAGTTGCCCATCCATTTCAGAGGGGTGGTTGGGTTCCCATTTTGAGTACATTAAGAAGGTAGGACGAGACACATGAACATAAAGCTGATGGTGCTCTTGATAGCAAGGAGCTGAGCTATGAGACCACCTTGCTTTCTTAAGACTGCAACCAAGAATTAAATCTGATCTCTTAAAGGCTCATCATGGGAAAATCCTATTGACTCCTCCTCCATAATGATATGCTCCCACCTTGTACATGAGTCAAGCACTGTCTGTATGCTTACTGCCGGCCCTTCCAGAGGCATGCACAGAAGTTTACATTCACACCCCAAAAGGCTTTTGGATAATGTGAAGCTCTAGGTTATGCAGTTGCTTCCGAGCATACTGCAGCTATGTAACTTTTTCTTTTTTAGTGTATGTATGTAATAAAGAGTGAAGAGACTTTCCAAGAAATGAAAATGCTTAAATAACACAGAAAAGCCAAAGCATGAGGCATATTGTAAGACTTGAGATGGGCTACATGATTGTGATGTATAAATTTTAAATCTCTTATCTGTTTAGTGCTGGGGCGGGAAGGAAAAGGAACTATTACAAAAATACATTTCTAGCCTTGATTCTGTACAGTATTTAAAACTGAAGGAGCTGTCAAACTGGAGCGATGCTTAGAGGTGTGTTACTTTTGCAGCTGTGAATGCTTGGTTGCTTACAATATATGTATAAAGTATTGTGTGATTCATTTTTTACTTGCAAATTTTGTTTGGCTAATTAAGATATAGTAATAAAGGAGAGAAAGTGGCTTGCTATTATGTTTTGCCGGTGTGAAGAGGTTTAATGACTTTTGCTGTGTCTTCTTCCATCCTGGACTTGAATCTAAAGTGGAAGTAGGTGAACCTGTAGCAGCTAATGAGTAGCTACACTTCTCTCCTGATTGGAAGACTTTCTCTAAACTCTTCTGTTTGAGAGCATTAAATCTATATGGCAGTCCCTTGTCTTTATGACCTGTAAGTTTCAGCACTGAACCACAATGCATTCACAATGACTAATGTAGTCTCTGTACTAACTGACCTTATTTTTATCAGATGCAGTGTTACTTTGCACACTGCACACATTGTCATCCCCTATTTATGTATCCCCTCATTCTCCCATGGTGGGCTTTTTCTATGGAAACAAGGGGATTCCCCCACCACCACCCTCTCTGTGTATCATAGAGTTGGAAGAGGCCTATGAGGCCAAAAAAATCCAAACCTTTGCTCAATGCAGGAAGCTAGATCAAAGCAGATCTGACATATGGTTGTTCAAATTTTCTCTTGACAATACGTATAAATGTATACATAGTGATCAAACCTCTGATCTTTTTCACAGACCCATCTGAAAATCAAGCTGTGCACACACTTCTGTTCTTTGAAGCAAGGCAGCTGAGACAGTTATTGGGGAGGAGAAAGGAAATAAGAGTATTAGCTTAGAGCAGGGCTGCCCAAACTTTTCTCAGGCCGTGGGGGTGGTCATGTGGTTCAGGGGGCCAGTCACTATGGCCTGAGGGCCGGATGCAGGCCCCAATGCCAATTCATCTGGCCCACAAAGCCCTCATTGCTCCAGGAAGCGGAAGCAAAATGCGCTTGTACGGGCAGTTTACTTCCGCTTCCAGAAGCAACGAGGGCTTTGCGGGCCGGATGAATTGGCATCAGGGGCGGCATCCAGCCCCCAGGCTGTAGTTTGGGTACACCTAGCTTAGAGAATACTGTAGTTTTGTGCATAACTAATGTTCTCATGTTTGGATCTTCTATACATTTGGGCCCACCTTCTCTTCCCTTCTCCAAGCACTCTTCCCCCCCCCCCCAATGCATTGGAACAAAATAGTAAACTTTCAGAATTATTTAAGTTTGCTGAACTCAGTAAAATATTTAGTTTATTTTGTCTTGCCATGATGTTCTGTTAGTCAGTGTCCCCCAACTCAAGTGAATTGTGAATGTAAAAGAGGTTTTATACATGCCGAGATTGGCTGATTTCTGTAGAGTTCTGGGATGCAGAAGGAACCAAAGCCTGCTGCTTCAAGGACCATTTGAGCAGATTTTGAAGGCAAATAAGAATTTACAGTGCAGCCAGAACACAAACTTATTACCTTCTCCGTAGTGTGTGCAAACTCTGTTGTTTTTATGGTGAAATAAACCAGTTGTATTGCTCCAGTTCAGTCCTGTGATACAGATCATTCTAGGTCCTCATGTGAAAGCTAGATGAGGTTTAATGGCTTGGAACAAAAACATTCCTTTTTAAAAAGCAAGCAGAAACAATTCAGTTTGACTCCACACTGCTTGCAGTAATGTTTCTGGTAGAATATGATTCCTCTATCACAGATGTAGAGAGGCTGTGATCTTCCCAGTATTGCTGGATTAGAATCTGTCTCACGTGTGCCCCTTCACTATCTTGACTTGTACTAATGGACTGAAAACTCACAGCTGGAGGTCCAAATGTTCTCCATTCTTTATCCTTCAGGGAGGTTGTATCTGTAAGCCTATGAGACTGTGGTGGCTCAAGTGGTCAAGATGCTAAACTCACTGACTAGAAGTTCGAAGTTCGATCCCTGGGTACTGTATGACGGAGTGAGCTCCCATCTCTGTCCCAGCTCCTGCCAACCTAGCAGTTCAAAAGCAAGAAATTGCAAGTAGGGACCACTTTGGTGGGAAGGTAAACAGCGTTCCATGCATGCTGGTGTTGAGGCATGCATGCCGTATGTCCATAGAAATGTCTACAGATGCAGGTAGCGCTGGCTCTTTGGCTTTAGATGAGCACTGAACCCTGGAGTCAGATACGACTGGCTTTTGAGCAAGGTAGACCTTTACCTTTACCTATCTGTAAGCTGTCCATCTCTGTAGGCAAACACTACAAGTGGAGACGGCTTACAGTTCTGCCTGAGGGTGGCTTCCACAGCCAACGATACACTCCAGTTAACTCTATACTGTAAATCTGTGGATTTCTAACTTACTCAGCAAAAACAACCCTTATCAAATGTATATTGTGTGGGCCTACACAAGTGGCTTATCAGCATAGGGGCCCAATCTCCACTTTTTCCACCAAGTCAGGTTGTGTATAACATATATTTGGTATCTATTGGTCTTGCCCTACTTTGAGGGTCATGTACAAGCCTATACACAGGCCTCAATTTTTTTTAACAAAAATGTTCCTGAATGTTACAAAGGAATCTTCTTTTCTTCTTCTGTCCTTATATTTGAAGATGTGTATTGGGTGGTACAAAAAAGAAATGCTTGATCTAAAAAACTTTGGCTCAGATTTCATTACCTTCGTACCGCATTGTAGTCTATCCTTACAAAAATAACTTCATAGTAAAAACTAAAGATTATCAAGCAATCTTCAAATGCACAGCATAAATTCAAATCTGGTTTCTACTGTAAGACAACATTCATTTTGCTTCGTCAGTTCCGCCAATTTCATACTGCTCCATCAGGGTTTGCTGTCACAAGCCTGTCTCTGAACTGTAAAATTAGGATCTGCACACCTTGTTTCTTCACTGTCTCCTCAACGGCAGTGTTGCTGCATCATGAGAACTGCACTGAATCTTGCATTTCAGCAGTGGTGAGAAACTTGGCAGTCCTTTCCTAATTTCAAAAGTCACCTACAAGGACATTTCTAGCAAGTGTGTGACATTTCTAGCAGTAGCAGGAGTTCTCAATCTACAGCCCATGGGCTGAGTTCGGCCTGCCATGCCCAATATATCCAGCCCTCGCTCAAGCCACTGGAATCGGCCACGGACTCATTTACGGCTGCCGTAAATGCAGTTATGACAGCCACGGACTCATTTATGGTACCCGTAAATGGCCAGGAGGGTCAACCAGTCCAGCCCCCTCAACTGTCTGAGGGAGCGTGACCTGGCATGATGGGACGGTGAGTTTTAAAGAAGAAAGAGGTGGGCTTCATCTCCCTGCTACAACCACTGGCGTGCAACTTTTGGCCGACAACCAGTGAGTGGAGGCTGCCCTAGTCAGAAAACCGAGGTTTCTGCCCCTGCTTCCCAGGCACTTAAGGTCTGCTGTATCTATTGAAAAGTTAATCGTTAATCCTTCTATTTTGCAGGGGAAGAGTGTAAATGGAAATAGCTATCATGCTCAACATCTTCCTTCTCTGAAGTGAAGATTCTGACGAGTTGCCAATTAATACAAGGGCGTCTGCTCATGTTGGTTCCACAAATTGGAATAACCTCTAGCTAAAACTGCCCTTGCAGCTTATGCCACAGAAGACTTGGGCCTGTTGCATGACAGGCCTCCACCTTGGGGACTTTACACGCACTGCCTTGCCCATGAAAGCCCATGCATTATCCGATTGTGGATACAGGGATTCCCGGGCAGAAGAGCCCCCATCAGAGCAGCTGGAAGTCACTGTGCCCCTATTTCACCTGCTTCACTTTCGCAGATTTTTAATAGTAAGGAAAAGGAAAAAGAGGTGGGAAAGCAAGGAAGCCACTGGCAATGTCTCACAGTATTCATACAGACTGTGAACCCTTACCAGCCAAGTGGCAACTCTGAAAAGATAGCCATGCCTTATCCCAGCCATTCTTCAGCAATACTGATGACTACCTAAATTTGCAAGAAGACATACATAGTGTGGTATGTGCCGATTTAAACTTATATGCAATCAAAGAACCAACCACACAGAAAGAAAACTACACTATGTTTCAAATTATGTTACCTACCAATGTTCTAATGGAGAGCACATGTATTATATTCTCGGAAGCGGGAGTGGGAGAGGGGAAATGAAGTGCTGCTGGAATAGCCTGTCAGCAAATGTTGTGTTGGCAAAACTAGCAGTGGAGGCATATCCTATGAAACGGAAGTCCTCCAGAGAAAACAGCTCAGACTTTACAAAGGCAAACTTAAGTTGCCATCACTGAACCGAAATCAAATTTAACTTTCGCTCATAACGTTTTCTTTTTGAGGAAGGTAGATCTTTATTATTTTTCTCTCTCTCCCATCAGAATCTAAACTATTGTCACATACAGGTTTGGAGGTTTGTGGTGTTTCTTTTTATAAAAAAAACCTTACAAAACAGAAGGATTAAAACTGGTGCTAAAAGTGGCATGGAATGACGCTGTTTTTATCGAGGCAGACATTGCACTGGGATGGTGTCGTGTCCGCTGGTTTTCTGTGATGGGTTTGCTCTTAGAAAGAAGAGTGAAACCGTATTAAGAGGAGCTGGCTTTGGTTTAGTTCTGAACTATTTCTCCTCCTTTCTAGGGCTATGCAGGGCAGGAAAACTCTTAAGCTGCCTTCTCTGCTACGCAACAGTTAGGCGGGAGGGGGATCTGGTTCTGCTCCAGCAAAAGAGTATCACCCATCATTCATACTGCAATTATTAAATAGCTGCTCCGCAAGCTGCCTTTCCCCCTGAGAATTAATACAAGCAGAGATCCTGTTGATGTCTTGAGTCAGTATCTGGAAGTCTTCCTTCCTTGTGCTTACAAAGCCTTTCACTCCCAGCATCAGTGCTCCTTTCTCAGAGGCCCCGCATCTTCCGAGGAGCCACAGATGATACGCACAAGCCGCCTGTGGATTTGGCCTTGCACTGCCTCACATGCTAAGACTTCACCATCCACTGTCATGAAGCCCTTGTGTTCAAAGGGCTCAAGGCGAAAAGCTTTCACAGGCACATAGTGTAAATAGGGGTTGTTGAGTCCCAGGTGGTTGCCGCTGCCCATAGACATGAAGAGCCGGACCAGGGCCGTTCTAGAGACCCCGGCACTCAAGTAGAAGAGGTGGATTGCATCGTCATACAGCTTGGCCGCAGGGGCCATGAAAAGGTCTGCTCCCAGGTGGGACTGATAAATGCCCATGATCGAGACAAACTCTTCCTCGGGCGCCACCGTCCAGTGCTTTGGAACTGGCTGCTCAAAAGGAACCAGCAAGGAGTCCTCAAGATCACAGCCCTCACTCGGGGACGGAGGCACGGGTGGAGGGAGGATGTGAGCCGGAGACTTCCCATTGTCTAGGGAGGCTGGGTGGGCGTGCTGTGCTGATGGGCAGGCCTGTGTCCCTGTAGGAAATGTGGAGTCCAAAGCACAGGGTTGCTCTTCAGCCGGCAGGTAGGAGAGGCGGCCCTTGTAGACTTGGAGTGTGGTGAGAAGCTGGAATGTTCCCATGGTGAAGCGAACACTGCCCAATTTTCGGTATCTTTCACTGGCGATGTCTACATCAGAGACAAAACCCCAGCCGAAGCTCAGGCTGGAGAACAGGCGTTTGCCCGAAGCGGTACGCAGGGACACAAGGTCCATCGGAGCATTCAGGCCCTTGCATAAGAAGTATGTGCAGTTAATTAGCAGGTCCTCCTTGACAAAGTTGCCCTTACTGTAGCAAGAGAAAAGAGAGAGAAAACAGAACTGTAGGAGAGAACAGCACAAGGCTAGTGCTGAAACATCTGGAACATAATATGCCAAAACAAATAAGCTAGGTTGGCCTTTTTATTAATTAATTAGTTAGTTAGTTAGCTAGTTTTTGCGATGCCTTCCTCTTTGCCCATATCACAGCACCAGGGGACCCTTCTGCTGTAATCACAGCTGATTTCCAAAGGGCTGATGCCTACTTTGCAACTAGTCACATCAAGGTTGCATCTAATGTGCCTGTGTCTCTTCACAATGTGAAGGCTCACAAATGGAGGGGAAAGCGACCTGTGTGGTTGCTGTTTGTAAGCTTCACTTCAGGGAGGTGGTTCTCCCATTTAACAACTCACACTTCTAGAATTCACCTGCAACCCCCACCCACCCCAGGCAAAACTCCAGGGCAAATAACAAGAACACAACATGTTTCTCTACTGCTATTCCACTCCACTCATGCTTCAGGTTCAATGATGAAGGAGGGAGCCCTGCTGCTTGCTGGCAGTATAGCAGTCCTTGAAATTCTTCCGTGTCTAGGACAGATGTGAAACTGCCAAAATGACGGCACCTTTTGGTGACTTCATTCTGTAGTTCCTTTTGCTGGACCCTAGTCTGAAATGAGGCAATCCCATCCCCATGTAATGTTCTAGCAACAGGAGGCCAGCCTTCCATCACCTACTGCCTTCCAGTTGTTTTTGACTGAATCTCCCTATAGTCCTGCCCATTGGCTATACTGTTTTGAGCTGTTGGGAAGGACAGGTCTGTCATGAATCAGGTTTGGGAAGATGGAACTAAACTATACTCACAGGAAGCAGGTGTGTAAAAACTGTGCCCCCTCTCAGTTTATTTGGGACACAACTCTCATAATTTGTCATCACTGGCTATAAAGGCTACTGGGAGGTGTGGATCTAAAACATCTGGAGAGCTGCAGCTGCCCACCCCACCTTAAAAACATCCCTCAATCCAGCCTGTTCCCAAAGTTCAAGTAAAAGAAGTAAGATATTACGTTTATAAAACCACTGCAATAGAAATGGCAGCTCTTGCGGGAAGTAAGAGTGCCGGATGGAAAGGCGCTTCACCATCTGTGGTCACTTGTGTCCAGCCCTTTGCACAGCAGATGGAAAAGGGAGTAGCATCACAATTATGGTTGTCAAGTTTGATCTAACAAGATGACCGAGACTAACTATCCTGACAAAAGGCCTAAGACCTTTGGTGCCATGAGCCATACAGTGGACTTAGTTCTTGGGGGCTGAGTTTTTTGTAATGTTCTATACATTGTTTCTGATATGTTTTTTGACTATTGTATTATTGTAAGGTGATGCGATACTGATTTTTTTTTTGTCAGCCGTGCGGGTTAGGCAGCATACAAGTTGAACAATTAAATTAAATTTTAAAAATTTAAAATTAAATTAATAATAAATGGACACAATGTGGAAGCATGACTTTGAATGAGGAGGGAAGGGTAATCATGCTTCTTGACTGATACGTGGTTGTGCAAGGATCCATTTAGAAGACAACCACCACTGCAGGCCATCTAACCTTACTCCTGCTTGGAGGTAGTTCAGGATGTAAGTAAACAGAGATAAGACAATGCACAGTATTTTGACTAGACGTTTACACACTCCTGCTGCTGCAGCCGGAGCAAAACCTGGCAACCCCTTTCCATTAGGTAGTCTGTTCTGAGTATTGTAGGGAACAGCAAATGTATTGACAGGTTAACTCTTTTAAGATTCGCAGGGTTAGAACTTCAGATGAGCCTTGTGGAAGATCAGGTTGCAGGAGAAGGAAAAATGGAAAGGAAGGGTGCAGAACCTGCAATGTATGTTGGGGGCAAAATGCTAATTAACCTGTGAACTGCCCAGAAAGTGCACTATGTCATGGGAAGACCCCTTTCACTAACGTGTGCAAGGTGAAGTAGGTGTGGAATGTTGGAACTCTCAGGGATATTGGTTGTGAAGAGAACAGTGAGGGTGTCTGATTGGTTGATACAAATTGGCTAGTGAGGGGAGACCCCTCTTGGTATAAAAAGGAACAACGCTGAAATGTTGAGGAGTTCTGTGGGAAGAATGAGGGGACAGTTCAGAGAGGGTTCTGTGGTAAAAGGAGGACTGAGGAAAAGAGGTCTGAGAGATTTCTGTGATAAAAAGAGAAGTCTAAGAGTGTTCAGAGTTTTTCTGAGGAAAAAAGTTCTGAGGGTTCTGTGGTAAAAGGAGGACTGAGGAAAAGAGGTCTGAGAGAGTTCTGTGATAAAAAGAGACATCTAAGAGAGTTCAGAGTTTTTCTGAGGAAAAAAGTTCTGAGGGTTCTGTGGTAAAAGGAGGACTGAGGAAAAGAGGTCTGAGAGAGTTCTGTGATAAAAAGAGACATCTAAGAGAGTTCAGAGTTTTTCTGAGGAAAAAAGTTCTGAGGGTTCTGTGGTAAAAGGAGGACTGAGGAAAAGAGGTCTGAGAGAGTTCTGTGATAAAAAGAGAAGTCTAAGAGAGTTCAGAGTTTTTCTGAGGAAAAAAGTTCTGAGGGTTCTGAGGTGAAGGGAGCTCTGTGAAAAAAGTGAGTTTTGAGGGAACAGTTCTGAGGTAAAAGATTAGAGAATCTTTAAGAAGAAGAAGGGACTCTTGACAGAACTAAAGGACTACTTAAATATGTTTTCTCTGTTGGAATTACTCTACGTTTTTTTCCCTATGTTATGAAACAATAAATCAACGTTGTTGTTTTTTAAAAGTCTCTTTATTGGGTAAGAGTTAAAGTGCATACAAGCCTCTGAATACGCTACCTATTAAACCACCTGACAGAAGAGAAGCAGCTAAGGGCTGTATAGCTGCATTGCCGGCCAGCTCGCCCGCTGGGAGCTTTGGTTAAAGGAGGTCCAGAGCAGAGGGGGCCGGCTGGTTTCGTGACACTAAGCACTATGAGACAGTATATAAATGTAATTGTAATTGTTATTGCTAAGTAGTAGTCTGGAACTTTAAGAATTAAACCTAGTGGTCCTTGTCCCCTGTTTTCTGTCAAAAGTATAAGCCTCTGGGCAGGGATTGACCTCTTACAAGCTGCCTGGCATCTTCTTCAAGTGGAAGCACAGGTGGAAATGTGAACAAACAACAGAACACATAGCTTCCACAGCACAGTGTTAACAGCAGGACAGATCTAAAAGAACAAGCAGTGTAATCAGGGTAGAAGAACATCAATAGTGTTGCCTTCAGATGTTTTGGAAGTCCACACCCACCAACCGCTGCTATGGCAGATAAAGTTAAATAAAGAGTTGCAATGGGGAACATCTGGAGGGCTTGGCCACAAAGCTCATGACATGATCTTGGGCCAGTCACGCCAACTTTATCTGCAGTCACAATAAGGACAATACGAAGGTTGGCTGACCGTATTCCCTATTCTGCTGACTTAGATAGAAAGAAATTGCCCCCAAGACTTGAATGTAATCCTTACCATGTAGTTTTCTTTTTAAAACTGTTTAATCAATGAACAGCTGTTACCCTCATAACGACAAATGGAACTTTTGGTATCAACATTAGTAGACATCTCTGCTTATCTTTCCATCCTGCGGATACCCTGTTCTTCCTGAGACTGGCATTTATGGAGATTATTCTGTTTTACCCTTGTGCTATTAGCAAATGCTAAGGGCAGGAGGAGGAGGAAAAATGCCTATTTCATTCCTTAAGAGTTTGGTCTTAAGAGTTTGGTTCAGGGTAACAGATGGTAAATTATGGGGCTGCTTAGTGCCTATGCAAGGTAGCCTCATCCTGACTCACTTTTGGTCTTCTTCTACACAACTTCAGTCAGGCCTTTATAGGTCTTGGAGGAGCCCCCTTTCTCTGCTGTGGGAACCAGAGATTTAGACAACCACAGTGGTAGGATTCATATATTTTTTTACTACCTACTCTGTGGACGTGATATGGTGGGCATGACCAGGGGGAAAGCCCTGTGTTATTTCAAAACTTGCATGGGTGGGCCAGCCAGAATTTCTGCTACTGGTTCTGGCAAACTGGGGTGAACTTGCTGAATCCTTCCACTGGACAGCCATCTCTGTCTTGGCAGACTCCAGGTGGCTGAGCCATCTTGACAAGGAGAGGCAAGGAACCCCTTAGCAATAGTCCCTAACTACCTCATTCTTTCCCCTCCTCAAACTAAAGCCTACTGCGAAATGAGGATTAGTCACAGAACAGATGGAAGGGGAGGCAGCTGTGCAAGGGGGCAGAGGGCAGAAGTGGGGGGTCTGGGTGGAACATCAAAGGTCATCACCTCAGAGAGGAGGAGTGAAACTTGAGCCAAGGATTGGCAACAAAGCAGTCTCTATCCCACCTCTCGTCATCTGAGAGCAAATGCTGCAAATGACAGTAGCATGTTAGAGACTCCTCCAGACACTGACCTCCTTCAAGCTGACCTCCTTCAAGCCATGCCTAACCACAAGCACCACAGAGTGGAATAGGCCAGAGCCAGGTACAAATTGGAGGCTAACTTTGCCAGGCCTGGCAGGATCTCAGACCTCATCAACAGCAGCCTAAACTGGGGGTGTCCAAGCTGGAGAACTTCTCTGTTCCTTCTACACTATTTCCTCGTTCTTTCCCAGGAAGCAAAGAGCAAAAGGGTGCAAAACATGTCCAGTAGGACATTGCAGATTGCCATGGTGCCATGCAAACATTGACTTGGAGTGGACCTTCTGTAGAATCTGCTTCATTTGACCAACAGCCCTAAGCACATTGCATGACTTGCAGAAAGCAGACAGAGACCTCACCCAGTGTGGAAGGGGGCTTGCTCTGGGGGGATGGTTTCAGACAAGCATGTGGCCTTTTTTGCTCAGACACAACCTAAATCAGGGGTTCTCCAACCTACAGCCCGGGGGCCAGATATGACCCACGACACCATTTCATGTGGCCCCTCAATGCCTCTGCCATGCCCGGAAGTGCCCTGTGTGGCAGGCAGGACAAAATGGCCGTCCTGCCCCAGAAGCTGTCTGAGGGAGTGTGACCCCTGCCCTCAGCTTGAAAAGGTTGAGAACCCCTGACCTAAACCATCCTGGAAGTCTTTCTGTGTTGCTCAACCTGTCTTTCAGGCTTCCCCTCCACCTTGTGGACTTTACACGCACTGCCTTGCCCATGAAAGCCCATGCATTATCCGATTGTGGATACAGGGATTCCCGGGCAGAAGAGCCCCCATCAGAGCAGCTGGAAGTCACTGTGCCCCTATTTCACCTGCTTCACTTTCACAGATTTTTAATAGTAAGGAAAAGGAAAAAGAGGTGGGAAAGCAAGGAAGCCACTGGCAATGTCTCACAGTATTCATACAGACCGTGAACCCTTACCTTGCATAGTGATTGAGAGACGCAGCCAAGGCATTCCCAGAGCCTCCAGGAAGAATGCAAAGAGGCTTCTGGATAACAGACCTCCAGTCGGGGCGTTCCATGAGCCCATTGATCACCTGCAAAGACACAGAGATGGCAGCTACAAGGCAGTCATTGCCCGTATCTGACAGGGGCTTCCCCAACAATGAGGGAGGAGGGTCGTCACAGAAGTGGCCCCTCGTTTTCAAGCTCTGCTATGGGCTTTCAGAGGCAGGAAGACAAAATGGCAAGGTGGTGGGGCATGGAGAGAGTAGTGCCTCCAGCTACTTTAGTCACCATATTAAGGACTACCCATAGGCAGGGACCATCATTATACTCATTTGCCTGTGAGTATGTCCCCCTTGAATGCCCCAGAATTTAATTTCTGAACACATGTCAGTAAGATTGTGTTGTACGAGGGCCCATTTCAGGCAAACAAGGTTGTTTCAACCTGGACCAACACAAGTTTACACCTTGGAATCATCCTTCATTCTAGATAACGCTATGACTTGGTTCCACAAGTCTTGGTGTTATCCGATTTTTAGTGTTATCCGATCCATGTTAAAACCCTATGGGATGGATTGGAGAGCGTTAAAGCTCCATAGAGATACATTGTAACCACACAGGCTTTAGCGGTTGTTATCCGATCCATCCCATAGGACCTTAAAGTTATCCGATGCAATTCTCCTCCCCAGATTACTTAACATTATGCGATTTTAGCATTATCCGAGGTAAACGTTATCCAAGGTATTACTGTATTATATAAATGGACAATGTGTCAAATTTTAGGGGTCAAATTTTATTTATTTATTTATTTTAATTTGATGGCTGGCACTTGCATGCTGCCAGCAGATGTAAAGAATGTGCCTCTATAGCAGGCATCCCAACCTTTTTACACCACGGGCCTGACTGCGTGCCCCCCAGACAGTTGAACAGGCTGGACCACGCTCCCTGGAAGTGGAATTAAATGCACCCACTTCCATGTTTACGACAGCCGTGGGCTCATCTACAGCTGACATAACCGCATTTACACATGTGTGGGCTCGTTTTACGGCTGTTGTAAATGTGCCCACTTCTATTTCCAAGTGCGGTGGCGGATGGCCACATGAAATGGTGCCATGGGCCAGGGCCAGCCAGTGGGCCATAGTTTGGGAAACCTTGTTCTATAGCCTGTAACGTCTCCTGGCTCATTTCCTGCCTTCTCCAACATGCCAAGCTGACTCTATGTTATGGCCAGCCAGCAGACAAGCACACATCCACAATGCCTCAGGGGTGAGGTTTGCACAGGAGTAGATGAGAACAGGTTGAAAGGCCTATTGGAACAAGTGGCCAGGTGTTTTCTGTCATCTTGAGCAGTGGAGCAATATCTGGTTCTTTTGTGGTTGGGGTGAGGATCAGGGTGACAATAGGCCATGCCATCAGGGTCCTGGACCCAAGGCAGGATCCTGGATCCCAGAAGGGTAAAGCACGATCTCACCTGTCCCTCCTCCTTACCTCATACATCAAGCCATCCCCAGCCATGGCAATCAAGGCATCCCATCTGGACATGTCCTTTTCCCTCACCAGATCCCAAGCATGGTTGCGCTTCTCTAAGAAGAAAGAAATGAACCTGTTAAGACATATTGGTGGATATGACCTTGTAGGCCAGGGGTTTGCAACCTACGGCCCACAGGCTCGACCCGGCTTGCAGCAGGAAATCATCTGGGCCATGGCAATGACCCCACCCACTGGAAGTGGAAGCGGATACATTTATGAAAACCATGCTCACATCCACAACCGCGCAAATGTGCCCACTGCGGTTTATGGCAGCGTTTACAGCGGCCCGTGGCACAAAAAGGTTGATAACCCCTGTTGTAGGCATTCAAAGCCCTGGAGAATGGATTAATTACTGGAGACTAAAAGTACACAAAAGCAAAAACTACTCATTTAAAAAAACAATCAGGATTGCCCGCCTGTTTCCATCAGTTATTGCAAATGAGACATCAGGCTCAAAGTACACATTCAGAGAAATCAGTTTCTTAGAAGGTGTTCTCCCTCAAGTGACAAAGAAAGATTTGATACATCAAAAAGTAAAACATGCAATCGGGATGATTTCCACAATGTATAGAACAGCTTCCTTTGCATAACGGAACAGACCATGTTGCTGTGCAAAAGCAGGAACGATACATTTAGTTGAACATTAACTTTTGCCCACAGCAATGCATTCTTTCGGGAATTCTTGTGCTATACTGATGAGGTAGGAAATTCCATCAGCCCACCACTGATTATTGTCCCCTGGTTGTATTATAATGCTGGAGAGTGGCTGGCTGACTCACTGTGTAAAATGACCAGCTTTCTGATCATCTGACAATGTATCATTCCTTGCCAGGAAAAGGACTTCAGGCCACATTCTCACAAGCAATCCTATCCTCCTGCCTCCAATCTTCTTTACTCACCTAAAAGTGTACTAAAGTAGAAGTGATTGGAATTAAAACCAGTACAAATAGTACCAAAGGATCAATCTACTCAACCACCAAAGAATGGTAATTAAATTGTGCCTCATCCTTCAAAAGAAAACAAGCGGAGGGCAACAGAGATTATGCAAGGCACATTGTGACAAAAGTAGGCAAAGCACATTCCTAAAACTTGCTGCACCAGCACAACAGGGGAGTAAACTGTCCTGCTTCCTAAGCCATTTTTAGTTCATCCAAAAGTGCTCAGAGCTGAAGAAGACATCTAAATCAAGAAGGGGGTGATGGAATCCTATCTCATCCTTCTCCTTCATTTCTTGGAACAGCAGCTAAAAGGTTAAGCAAAGGGTTAAAGGAACCTTTGACACTCCAGACATTTTGAACTTGAATCCTCCCAAGCCCCAGGCAATGGTAAGGGGCTGGAGAAACTGTGGAGGACCTTGGTCTGCTCCTTCTCCAAGTCTTTGAGAACAATAACAACACACACACACACATCACCAGTACTGGCACAAGTTTCAGAGCCTCCTCTGTGAACTGATATTAGTTCAGAGCCTCAAAAAACTTATTTCCAAACTTGCTCTTGTGTAGGCAGGAGGCACAGTCATTATTAAACAGGACAAGTGATAATCTGCTTAGATCAAACTATGGCTAGCCAGAAATGTTTCCTTAGCCTACAACTCCCAAGAGGCTTAGCAATGACTAGCTAATGGTGAAAGATTACAGACGCTGCATTCAAAAGCATATGGGCAGCCAAAGTTGCCTAAGCCTGTCTGTGAGTGGAGTTGGGAGGCATGGTTTGAACACACTCTTGTTTCAGGTCATGGTCCAGGCCTTTGTTGGACAGGAGAAAGTCTGCTCCGTTTTAAGAAGGAAGACGGCAGCTGCTGCTTTCCACAGTGGCTTTGGGCGAGATGCAAGGCTTACCAGTGACAAACAAATCAAAAGCTATGTTGGCTTCTGTCAGCATTGGCTGGACATGGGACTTGAAGAAAGGCAGCGCCCGGCCTGACCCACTCTGTGGATTCAACAGCACCATCACTCGGCAAGGGCGTGGAAGGAGTCCATACGTCCCTCCTGCAGGGAAACACAAGAAAGGAGATAACAGGAATTAGTGTTACATGTGGCAACATTAGGGCTTCTGGGTCAATACAGGAGGCTCTTTTAATCCCTTTCTGAGCTTTTTGGATCAGCCCAAGGGGTGAAAAAATCCTATGTGACTCAGGATCTGAATTAGAAAGAGCCAGAGAGGCAGAAGCTGCTGTTCCCACAGAGGAGGAGAAGGCCATGGCCATCTTGGTTTAGGGATTGAGATATTGTACTGTATATACGGAGCCAAATCCCACGTGTTGTGGACATTGTACTTTGATTGATAAATATATCTTGGACTTTGTTCTCATTTGGTTTCAAAGAGACATTTGAGTTCTTCTTTAATTCTTCAAGCAACTCCCACTCTGGTGCTGGTGAAAAAGAATTCAAGGATGTACAATTTTGTTATACAGGGTGTGGCAGCATAACTTCCTGTTTTCAAAACTTAATAAAATCCATTGTATGAATCAGAAAATTTTTATTTGTTTTTTATAATGTAGGCGCATACCTAAAGTTTTGTTTTACACAGTTTTGAAGATCAAATCAGGTAGGTGATGTCCCCCATTCTCCATACACTGAGTAAACCAATTTCTGGCATTTGTCATGACTCTTTCCAGCATAGCAGGCTGTATGCTGGGTTGCGATCACTGAACAACCGCTCGAAAAGTAGGCCTCAACGGCAAACGCACACTCCACACTATTCCAACGCATGATGGTGACTGAACTGTGTCGGGACAAAACTTTATAGTCCTGCCTCTCGAACGAGACCACTAGCGTTCCGCTACGACATCAACCGACTGAATTGCGCACATTTTAAAAAAGGAAGTTATGCTGCCACACCCTGTATCACCACTGTATTATTATTATTTTGTAAAATTATATAAAGAGAATTTTTTTGTGAAATTTGTGTTTGAAATGATAGATACAGTGGTGGCCATCAACAGGTTCACACCAGTTTGCCAGAACCAGTAGCAGAAATTCTGGCTGGCCCCGTCCATCCAAGTTTTGAAATAAAGTACTGTACCTGTAGTCCTAGTTCAGGTGCAACATAGAGCTTTCTCTCTGGCCACACCCACCATACCACGCCCACAGTATGGTAGTAAAAAAAAATTGAGCCCATCACTAGATAGATAGATAGATAGATAGATAGATAGATAGATAGATAGACAGACAGACAGACAGATGTTGCAATGATTAATCTTGTTGCTACAATATGTTATATGATTACAGAATGCCTGTATAGAGGTATCTGCATAGATTATCTGGGTCACAGGTTCACAACCTTTTTAAATTGGGGGGGCAGATCATGCTCCCCCAAACAGCTGTTTGTTTATGGCTGCCATAAATGAGTCCATGGCTGATTCTGGCAGCGGCAGCTGGAGCAAGGGTGGGACCTGGATTATTTGGCACCTTGGGCCATAGGTTGAGAAACCCGGATCTAGGTTAATTAGTATTCTGTATAGAAGATACCATTAGAAAATGTTTCAGATCTCAGACAGGGATTAGATAGATAGATAGATGGATGGATAGACAGATAGGCAGGCAGGCAGGCAGACAGACAGATAGATAGATAGATAGATAGATAGATAGATAGTGTTTTCTATCTCTGTTCTTTTTCTCTAGTATCTTCCTAAGGAGGACAAACATTTGTGGCAACCATGCTAATCCCTTATTTAACAAGCCAACCCATCCTTTTGCACCACCAGGGAAGATCTCAGTATGCCAGAATACTCTGCAATACAGCCAACCTATCCCACAACCAGCAAATCCTGGCTCTGCTGTCAGGAGTCCACGCAACTCAAAGTGGCATGGCAGACAATACCACCTTCTTGGCAAGCATCTGTGCTTGCCCTGGGTAAACAATTCTTCTCACTTGCACTCTACAGCCCCTCAGGTCCTGCCTGGCATGCTCTTTTCATTTCACAGCAAACAAATCCACAGGTTCTGACTTGGACCAAAGCAAAGTTACTTCAGTTAAACAAAATTAAACAAAGGAGCGCATGCAGCCATCAGTTTAATGGTGCTAAAAATTCCCTTTTGTTGTGTAGTCCCCAGCTTTCCTGGTAGTGAGAAGTTTAAGGTGCAGCATAGATCCAATCTGACTGTTTCTCTGTTGCACACACACACTCTCACATATACACACAAACAGATGGTGATGTAGGTTCAAAGTTCCACTGGGCAGGCTGACATAAATCAATATGTCAACTTCTGGGGCAGGGACCTGCTATATGGGGAGGGCAGGATCGTGAACAACAAGTTCAAAGTTGCAAAGCAAAGATCATAATTGAGAAACTTTTAGCCTAGCAAGAATAGTAATAAGGAACCATATTCCTCTCTTTCTTTCCTGTTGCTTAGTGCTTTTACTTTTATTTAAATGTTTATATTGCTTCAAGTTGACTAAAAGCAAACAGCAGATTTTTTAAAAAAAGGTTTAAAAAGAGATTCAGTTAAATGTGAAGAAAAACTTCAAATTTTTATTTCCCCTCCTAAAGAGGCCATTTGTCTTTCTTTTCCAGTTCACAACTAACCTCATCTATGCAATGGCCCACGTCTGTGTTCACTTGTATAGTCAAACCTCGCATAAAGAGTGCCTCGCTTAAAGAGTAACTCACTAAAAGAGCAGAATTTTCTCTGAATGTTTGCTTCGCTTAACAAATAAAACCAACCAAAAACTAGCTTAACAAATAAATCGGGGTTCGCAATCCCCCCCACAATTGGTCACTTACAATGGTGTTTCGCTTAAAGAGCAAACTCGCTTAAAGAACAATCCTGTGGAACGCATTATGCTCTTTAAGCGAGGTACAACTGTATTGTCTCCATAGTTTTCTTTGGCCCATAGAGAAGCCATTCAGATGCAATAACCTATAATTACCTCGCCCTCCTTACTATGCTGGAAGTCAGATCAAGATCCAAAGTCCACACACAGTAATGCACAATTGTCATTTACAACCTACATCACCTCCGTCCTTTATTTCTCCTTATGCTAGCTCTCGCATGAGGCATACCTGGCAGGAGCAATGGGAGAGCAGGGAATGATGCATTTTTATTTGCACAAAACATGCTGTGTGAAATGGAATGTGGTAAGACCAGGGGCTGCCATGGTATTTAAAATATAGTTTTAAAGGTTTCTAAAATGTCAGGGATTAATTGCCGAACCTGGACCCTTCATGGACAGCATCAAATTCATCTAGCAAAATTTCCAAATATAGTAGATTTATTTGTTTGTTTGTTTGTTTGTTCTAACTTGTTATCCCGCCCCAATCAGGTAAAACCCAACTCTGGGCAGCTTACAAAACAGGTTTAAAAATACATAGTTGAAGACCACCAATCAAAATTCAGTTCCCTATTAACAGTTTAAAAATGTGAATTAATACAATATTAAAAGTTAGGCTAAAAAGAAATTAAACATTTTCGAGTTACAAAAGCCAGAACAGAAGTGCTGACCATGTGTGTATGCAGTCCTAGTTGCTGTAGTCCAAAAATGTAACTTATTCAAGATCTGCATAAAATATGCACCTCAAGTATGCCTTGGCTCTCAATATTTTCTTACAATAGACATCTTCAGTTCAGCTAATAAAATTATTGTCCAATATTCAGATATTACTGAATTTGCTGTGGTGGCTTAGTGGTTAAGAAGCTCACCTTGTTAGCTGGAAGGTTGGCAAGTCAACAGTTCGAGACCCAGGTACTGCAAGACAGATTGAGTGCTCATCTCTGTCCCAGCTCTTGGGGACATGAAAGTAGCCTCTTTCGGCCGTCCCCTGAGCGGAATTTCTTCCGCAAAAATCTTTTCAACCCAGAATAATTTCTGACTTGAAATTATTATTACTGCATTCACAAGAGACAACAAGGGAACCAACTGCACTGCATAGCTTACCCCAACGTCATGCATGGCACCTCATGTCCATAAACATCCAGTTCCTGCACATCTGGGTTTAGACTGAGGCTCAACATACGCAAAGGGAACCCAAAGCCTCTTGAGGAGGCTGAAGCTCAGTCCATCAGTAGTGATATGCATGGTGACCTATGCGGATTGAGCTGAACAGCATTCATAAACTCAACATGGTGCCTCAATATGAAGCATGCTGGCTTGTTAACTAATCATCCATAGCCAAATTAATAATATCACTCCCGATAATATCACCATCCCCCATCCACAGCAGACATGGAAACTCTGTTAAGAGCTATACTTGCTTTGTGAAAGCCCTGTCAGACCCAATTAGTCATGTGGACCAATTATTTTCCCAACATATTTGCTGTTAGCAGGCTCCATCTGACTCCTGTCTTGCAAAACAAGGCCATCTCAGGATAGGCTCCTGTGTTTCTTGGTTGGGACAACACTCAACAGACAACGTGATACTCAGAAGCTATGAGCAGCAACATTAACGACCAAAGAGCAGAAGGCCGAGCTCTGTGTGGCTTCAGATGCTCCCAAATCCAGATCAACAGCCAGCAGCCTTGAGAGATAATAAAACCCATTCCTTCATTATGCCTGTCTTCACACCCTATTCCCAACAGCTCAGGAATCCATCCCATTGCTGCAAGCTCAACAGTCAGCCTGGAGAAATGGCTCTTTCATAGCATTCTTATCCTTCCGGTCTAATGTGGAAAATTACAAATGATAACATTAATCATGTCCTTTGGCAGGATTGGGGTGATTTCATGTTCACAGGCTCTATTTCAGGTTGTTGTTGGGGGGGAGGGTTGGGGGGGTTAATATTTTTTTACTGGAATCTTGAGATCAACCAATCTAATACAAATGAGGTAACCCTTAGAATTATTAAAGCTTTATTGAAGCATCATTCAGAGATTAAGACTACAGAAACAAAGAGGATTTGATCATCTGTCTGCATTTTCAGAAACTGGTCTTGCTTAAAGGGAAAACCACACATACCCTTTTCCTCAATCCCGCACCATTTGCCCCCAGACTGGTGGGGGGTGGGGGGGATTGAGGCCCCCAGGCTTAATTCACAATGCTGGGATATTTTTATCTCCCCAGAGCCACGCATGAGAAGGTCAAGGATTGTGTTGATGGCAGCAGACTGCCTGTACCAAACACAATTGACATATTCAGGAATGTTTGGGGTGATCACAAAATGAAAAGCTATTCTAAAGAGCAGCCGGTCAGGGTTTTCAGTAATGGGGGGGAAGTGGTGGGGTGTAGGTAATTATCCCACTAACTAAAGGCAGAAAACTGCCCCGAAACACAACAAAAGCAAACCAGTCCTTTATGCAAAGGGCCTGCAGTTTTTGCATTTAAATCAGATCAGGGATTCTCAACCTGCGGGCCATGGGCCAGATGTGGCCCACAGAACCATTTAATGTGGTCCCCCACATCAGGAAGTGCCATGGGGTGGAGGAAGAGCAAAATGGCCCCCAAAGCTATCTGAGGGAGCATGACCTGGCTCCTGGTTTAAAAAGGTTGAGAACTTCTGACTTAGATGAACAAAAATCGTGCTGTCAATAGCAGTAAATAATTAGAAACACAGCTTTCTCTCATGACAGCTGAGGTCACAGAAACTGAAAGGGCAGCAGGGAAGCACCTGGTTTTGCAGGAACTCCATGGGAATTGTGTCCACAGTGCTGTCATTTCCCTTGCTCCTGGGTGTGGCAGAATCCTCTCTATCCACAAAACCCAAAACAACTTCTAAATGACTTCAGAGCAGGGAGTGAACTAAACACAGTTAAAAAGGAAAAATGTATTTCATGACCAAAAGTGTGCTGCCAAAGCGTTGCTGGATCTTTCTTTAACCTTTCTCCCCATCTCACTACTGAGCTGCCAGTCAGCTTTACTGTGGGAGCAAAGAGGGGAAGTGCTCAACCTCTTCCCTGCTGTTGGGTAATGGGTTAATGAGTTTTTGCTGCATTCTTCAGGACACCCTGGAAAGGTGCCAGCACTGGCATCTTCAGTCTGGCTTTGTTGCCCCTCACCCAGACCCCACTCCACCCTGCTCCAATACAGCCAGAGGTGGCAATTGCAGATGTCAGCTACATTCCCCTTGAGAAACCCAGGATGGGATCTGGCAAAGATCAGCCCAGCCACTTGCCTTAGTTAATATTTATATAACGAGGCTACTGGGATATAAGATAGTTCAGAGGCCAATCCTAGCAACAACCCAAAACAATAGAACTGATGGCAACATTATAATATCAGTAATAAGGATACTACTAACATACAGTAGTGGGCATCAGCAGGCTCACACCAGTTTGCCAGAACCGGTAGCAGAAATTCTGGCTGGCCCCTCTGCCCATCCAAGTTTTGAAATACAGTAATACCTCAGATAACGTTTGCCTCGGATAACGCTAAAATCGCATAAAGTTAAGTAATCTGGGGAGGAGAATTGGATCGAATAACGTTAAGGTCCTATGGGATGGATCGGATAACAACCGCTAAAGCCTGTGCGGTTACAATGTATCTCTATGGAGCTTTAACATTATCCGATCCATCCCATAGGATTTTAACATGGATTGGATAACACTAAAAATCGGATAACACCAAGACTTGTGGAACCAAGTCTTAGTGTTATCCAAGGTATTACTGTAAAGTAGTCCTAATTCAGGTGCGACACAGGGCTTTCCCCCTGGCGACGCCCACCATACCACACCCACAGTGTGGTAATATTTTTTTTGGAGCTCACCATTGCTAACATAGTGATGAGGATCTTAATTGTGTTCTAACCAAACTATACATATTTGCTGTTACATGTTGTCATTTCCAATCTATGGTAAATCTGACAGGTTTTCAAGGTAGGTGAGATGTTTAAAGAGGGGTCTGTCACTGCCTCCTCCCAGTGAGTTCCTTACTATCATTACATACAAAGAATGTATGCAACAATTGGGGGGAGGGGACACAACACCATAGCAGGGTAAAGCAAAAGAAAATCAGTAAGAAAAATTGACACCAAGTTCATTTAATTATAAGTGTTTTTTCTTCATTTAGCAAATGAAAGCCAATTTCATCTGTCTCTGTTCTCACCCCTTGCTTAAAACAGAAATGTGGTTTTCACAATAAAAAGCTGTGACTAACAGGAAGCTGAGTTGTCCAACCCAAATGCACATTCTGCCCCTCCCCCTCAGAGCTATAACATGTATACCCTCACAGGAAGCAGCACAGAAGGCCGTAGTAGGTATCAAAGTCCTGGTAATCACAATAGCTTTCAGGAATCAAACAGCAATCACATTTATTTATTTATTTATTTATTTATTTATTTATTTATTTATTTATTTATTTATTTATTTATGCATTCATTCATGCATGCATGCATGCATGCATTCATTCATTCATTCATTCATTCATTCATTCATTCAGATTTATATTGCCGCCCACTCGCCAAGGCGACTCAGGGCGGCTTACAGTCAAAACAGCAACAGTACAATACAAATTATAAAATATAACCTCACAAAATACAAAATTCAACCAAACCAGAACACAGACTAACTCCCCTCAGGCCGTTGTTGTGGGCCCAGAGAAGGGGGCGAGGTCCTCAGCCACCTGCCAAGCCATGGAGTCTTCTCCCTCAGGCCGTTGTTGTGGGCCCAGAGAAGGGGGCGAGGTCCTCAGCCACCTGCCAGGCCATGGAGTCTTCTCCCTCAGGCCGTTGTTGTGGGCCCAGAGGAGGGGGTGAGGTCCTCAGCCACCTGCCAGGCCATGGAGTCTTCTCCCTCAGGCCGTTGTTGTGGGCCCAGAGAAGGGGGCGAGGTCCTCAGCCACCTGCCAAGCCATGGAGTCTTCTCCCTCAGGCCGTTGTTGTGGGCCCAGAGAAGGGGGCGAGGTCCTCAGCCACCTGCCAGGCCATGGAGTCTTCTCCCTCAGGCCGTTGTTGTGGGCCCAGAGGAGGGGGTGAGGTCCTCAGCCACCTGCCAGGCCATGGAGTCTTCTCCCTCAGGCCGTTGTTGTGGGC
This sequence comes from Furcifer pardalis, assembly GCA_030440675.1. Classification (NCBI taxonomy): domain Eukaryota; kingdom Metazoa; phylum Chordata; class Lepidosauria; order Squamata; family Chamaeleonidae; genus Furcifer; species Furcifer pardalis. The sequence continues at coordinate 54,933,272 of CP126893.1, read as the reverse complement.
CCAGAGAAGGGAGTGAGGTCCTCAGCCACCTGCCAGGCCATGGAGTCTTCTCCCTCAGGCCGTTGTTGTGGGCCCAGAGGAGGGGGCGATGTTCTCAGCCACTGCTAGGCCAAGGAGTCTTCTCCTCAGGCCACTCCATAGCACTTAGTGCAGTCTGAGCAGTTCACAAGTTAATTAGCATTTTGCCCCCATCTGTAGGATTTCCCATTATTGGTACAATCTAAATGATGCATGTAGGAGAATAAAATAACACAGAATATGCAGTTGTGCATAATTTGGTTTGCAGAACATAGATCAGGAGTTCTGAACCTTTTAAAGCTGGGGGCCGGGTCACCCTCCCTCAGACAGCTTCGGTGGCCGGACTGCCATTTTGCCCTTTCTCCACCACATGGCACTTCCTGGTGTGGTGGAAGCAGTGTGTAGGGGGGGCATGAAATGGTGCTGTGGGCTGCATCTGGCTTACAGGCCGCAGGTTGAGAATCCCTGACATAGATGGTCTGCGAGCACAATTTATTTTTACTCTGTTGTGTTAATACTGAGCCTGAACTTCTAGTTGTACTGAGAAAGAGTTTGGTGAAAAGTTAGTTTTATAGACTACAATCCCCAGTACCCTCAGGCTGTACAATCCCTGTTCTTCAGTCACAAGTGGGGCTCCTTAAAGGTGACTCAGGAAACAACAGCTCTTCCAACCCAACTCTCCCCTTCTCCAGCCTCTTAAGTCACCAACTCCTTCCTCTCACCTTCCCTTGCATCTTCCAGAAAGATGCTTACCAGATGGCTGGTGAAAGCAGTCTATTTCTCACTCGCCATCTCCCTAGAGATCGAGCACAGATTTTGCTGACTCCTCTACTATAGCCTGCCAGAAATATTTGCTTGGTCAAGTTCAGGCGAAGGAAGGGAGGATTTCTCAAGAAAAATGATCGCATTCTGCCACAGAGCACACACAAACAAACACCCTTCACAAAGGATCCTGCAGCAGGTAAAGGATCCCTAGGGAGCACCCCTGGGAACAGCCAAACTGACAAGATCACACACCGAGTTCCAATCAACATTTTAATGTCTTCCACATCCAATGTGGGTTTTTTTTTATAATTTTTATTTAGAACATGTTTACAATCAATACATGCAAAGCCTTTAAAAGCACCATTATAATACTCATGTTAATCATCTTAAGCCAAACAACATTTTTTAACTCCCCCACCACTACCATTTAGAATTACTAAATCAAACTTTATTCCATTATAATAATAATTTTGTGTCAGAAATTATTCTGGGTTGAAAGGATTTTTGCAGGAGAAACTCCACTCAAGGAAGGCCCAAATGAGGCTCCTTTCACATCCCCAAGAGCTGGGATAGAGACGGGTACTCAATCCATTATGCAGTCCCAGGTCTCAAACCTTACAGCTAACAAGGCGAGCTTTATAACCACTGAACAACCACATTCCATTAACTACATTCCATTAATTCATTTAAACCCCACCCCACCCCAATCTTCCCTAAGATGACACTGTATCTACTGCTGGCCTTCGTCCTTTCCCTTTTACAGTTGTACCTCGCTTAAAGAGCATAATGCGCTCCACAGGATTGCTCTTTAAGCGAAACACCATTGTATGTGACCAATTGTGACTTCTGGTGGGGGGATTGCGAACCCCGATTTATTCATTAAGCGAGTTTTTGGTTGGTTTTATTTGTTAAGCGAAGCAAACATTCAGAGAAAATTCTGTTCTTTAAGCGAGTTACTCTTTAAGCGAGACACACTTTATGCGAGGTTTGACTGTATTAATACAAATTTCATAAAACCACCCCAAATATCTTGAAAACAATTAATTTTCATCAAACCCTTTAAAACTTTATTCTCAGTTGTCAAGTTACCATTAACTGCTATATTCCAGGGGTTCGCAACCCACGGGCCGGCCCTGGTCCGCAGCGCCATTCCATCCAGCCCGAGGCGACAACCCTGGAAACAGAAGTGGACGTGTTTACGATAGCCACAAACACGCCCACCACAGTTTATGACAGTATTTATGGCATGGGGGAAATCACGTGTCCAGCCCACTCAGCTATGCGATGGGGTGTGATCTAGCTTGTGGTGCAAAAAGGCTGAGAACCACTGCTATAGTCCAACATTTTTATACCATTCGGTTACTTGAAAATCACAAATCACTTTCCAATTTTTTGCAATAACCTTGTTGCTGTCACACCCAACAATGTGTTATATGATTACTGGATGCCTGTACACAGGTGTCTGCATAGATTATCTGGGTCAGGGGTTCTCAACCTTTTAAAGTTGGGGGGTGGGTCACACTCCCTCAAACAGCTGTTTACGGCTGCCATAAATGAGTCCACGGCTGATTCCGGCAGCGGCAGCTGGAGCAAGGGTGGGGGCCAGATTATTTGGTGCAGTGGGCAGTAGGTTGAGAACTCCTGATCTAGGTCAATTAGTATTCTTTGTTGAAGATACCATTAGAACATGTTTCAGATCTCAGACAGGGATTAGACAGACAGAGAGGCAAAGAAAACAAAATAAAAAAGTGGGAAATAATAGACGTAATCAGTGCTATTTTCTGGTTTTTCAAACGTCTCCAACTTTCTGGAATCATAACAGCTTGTAAGATCCTCAAGCAGGGGCGTAGCTACCGTCGTATCTGCCGTATCAATTATACAGGCCCCCCGGGCCATGGGGGCCCCCAACGTGCGCAAGCAAAAATTAATAAAAACTTCCCAAAAAATTTTTATTTCACAAATGACAACAGTCAAAAAAAGCAATTTCTTTTTTTCCCACGTAAAGCGTGCGTTCAAAAGTTGACAACACCCTACATCGGTTATCGCAGGCTGCGGGATTTCCCCGTTTAAGTCATTTACTTCAACGGGGGAATCCCACAATAATCGATGTACATACGATACGATGATACGATGATAAACCACGGACGGAGAGCAGTGTTTATTGATAGATAATTATGATGAATAAATATTTCTTTTAATTTTATGCAATTTTTTTCTTTTGTGAGAAATCTTTACCCTTCCTAAGGGCCCCCAAACAAATTTTTATATGGGGCCCCGCCAAGGCACGCTACGCTTCTGTCCTCAAGTTCAACCTTCAGCTCAGTGCAAGAATTATATAATGTTGAAAATGGTGGAAAAACTATTAGAATCCTGATGACTGCCTTTAATAGTTTAGTTGGGTGATACTGATTCCTTTAGAGTTGCAATCCTAGCTACTGTGTGCTGCAACTTTGTGTAGATAGAGTCAAGACCTTGTCCTCAACCCCACCATCCAAAGGGCACACTTTCAAACACTGGAAATAATCAAGACAAGTTTATCAGAGGTGAAGTCAATCTTGGGCAAGGAGGTTGTGCAAAATATGTATTGTGAAGAATACACATTAAGGTTACAGCAAACAGGAGTGTATTTCTGAGGTGGGAGGAATAAAATCATGTCTTTCTGACTACTGATTCAATCAATCAATTGAATCCAGGGGTTCCCAACCTAAGGCCCATGGGCCGGATCTGACCTATGGTGCCATTTTATGTAGTCCCCCTCCAAGGGCATTTAAGAAACAAAATGGCCACCCCTTTTGAAGATGATGGGACAAAATGGCCACACACCCCCACTGTGCATCTGGCCCTCAAAGCCCTCAATAAAACTCACCTTGCCTGAAACCCAGTGTATCCAATCTATCATTGTCTCCTAGAATGTCTTCTAAAGTCTTTATCCCTGAATATGTTCCTTGTGTGTGATGTACTGTACAGTATATGTACAAATCCATCTAATGGACAGTACTTCTAGTAAGCAGCAGGCCCCATGACTTATTTGAAAGGAGAATGGCCACACCCAGAGTGGCAGATCTCCTTTTCCTGCCAACTCTATTTAGGGTGTTTTTATTATTTATTTATTTATTTATTCAGTCGTACTTGTTCATTGCCCTCCTCCCCAAAGGGACCCAGGGCGATTTACAGCATAACATATCAACCACACATATCAATCACCACACCATATAACTGCACATGTTCAACTGATACAATGTGTTCTGCTATTGCTTTTTTCTATTAAGGTCTCTGCCTCTTAGTCATCAACACCTGTACAATGTACAGGTATCCCCCACCCTAGGTATGAATATTCTGTTGGTTGGCTATTGGCAACCCCAAAGCCAATGGAGACTGAACAGGCCTCAACTGCACAGTAGGGCGCAACCTCTCCTCTCTCTGTTTCACAAACCAGGTCTTCATAAGCAACCACAATGGGTCCATGTAAGGTGGGTTGGGTCCTATTATGAAGCCTTTTCTCAGTGGGGCACCATTTCAAAGACTGAGTAGTCTCTATGCTTAAGCACATGCTAACCAAAAACTGTTATCTCACCCCTTCCCATCTCAATCTCCAGATTTTTGTGTAATTCTTGGGACCCAGCCAATGCCTCCCCTTTGTAAGTGGTTATCAATTATGAGCAGACTCTCCTGCACAAGGCCTCAAACGTCAGCACTCATGTCCACCCTTCTGCAGCAGAGGCCTCTTGGCGGGATGCAACTGGCTCACAGAAGATATTGGTACTAGATGTCCTTGAAACATACAGCAATCACCTGAGATTGTGAGGCATACTCTGACAAAGCCTCCCCTCTGAAACTAACACACCTTTAAACCAAATTCTGTCTGCCTAAATATACAGTAATCAGAGCTTGATCAAGTTAATTATAATAATTTTGTGTCAAAAATTACTCTGGATCGGAAGGATTTTTGCTGGAGAAATTCCACTCAGGGGACCCCTAAATGAGGCTCTTTTCATGCCCCCATGCAGCCCTTGGGTATCAAAACCCAACCTTCCAGTCTCCAAGGTCAGTGTCTTAACCACTAAGCCACCGGGGGGAGCTGAAAATTTATTTTGAACAGCAACTCCCAAAAACCTAGTTTTATTTGTTATTATTGTGATGTTTGTAAGCTGTCCCTGAGTGGTACCTGCACCAAAAGGGTGGGGTATAAATGAAGTAAGTAAGTAGGTAGGTAAGTAAGTAGGTAGGTAGGTAGGTGTGGGGCTGCTGTGGCTCAGTGGTTAAGAAGCTCAGTGGTTAACTGGAAGACTAGCAAGTCAGCAGTTCAAGACTCGGATAATGCATGACAGATTGAGTGCCTGTCTCTGTCCCAGCTCCTACCAACCTAGCAGATCGAAAGCAGGAAATTGCAAGTAGATAAATAGGGACCACTTTGGTGGGAAAAGATCTTGGGGACATGAAAGGAGCCTCATTTGGGTGGAGCAGAGTTCCTCCAGCAAAAATCCTTTCAATCCAGAATAATTTCTGACACAAAATTATTATTACTATTAAGTAAGTAAGTAAGTAAGTAAGTAAGTAAGTAAGTAAGTAAGTAAGTAAGTAAGTAAGTAAGTAAGTAAATCACACAAAGAAGTAATTCTGAGAGATGTAATTTTTTAAAAGGTCAATTTTTTGATACTTTGAATAGTGAGTACTTGTCCCAGTCAACTACAATGTACACTTTGGTACAACAACCCACAATACTTACTTCCTCTTCTATTATATTCTCATTCAGTGCTATTATTCACAATAGAAGCCGACTACAGACTTATTCTCCCCAGCTGCTGACAGAGGAAGAAAAGTCAACAACTACCTGAAATGCCAGGCTTTTTACATCTCCCAACACATTAAACTGGATGGGACTGAAGCTCCTTCTGCATCAAACCTGGGGGAGCCAGTGGTGCTCCAGAAGTTGCTGGCATCCAATCTCAGTCATGTAAACTCACTAGGGATCTGACAATGTTAGAACAACCTCTTAAATATCTCACTTACCTGGGAAGCCCTATTAGAGTCATTATAAGTTGGTTCTGACTTGATGGCACATTATGAAGATCTAGAAGAAAAATCAGGCTGCCCACTTCCCCAACCAAAATGCCAACTTTCCTTTCCTTATTGTTTCCCTGCCTCCAAACCACAATTGAACTCAACAGTTTTCAACCCTGGCCACAGTCACTGAGCTTGGAGACTGGGAGGTTGGGTTTCAATACCTGAGGGCTGCACTTGGGGACATGAAAGGAGCCTCGTTCAGGCATCCTCTGAGCTGAGTATCTCTAGCAAAAATCCTTTCAACCCAGAGTAATCTCTGACATGAAATTATTATTTTTGCTATCCTGCCTCTGCTTTCTCTTTAGTACTTCTTCAAGCCTTCCAACTAAACCCAACAACACTTGGTGTCCATGAAAAAAAACAAAAAACAACTAGTAAGTATAGGCAGCCCAGACATTTGCTTCTGTATGTGAAGCAAATACTCTTGGTTCTTCTTGTGCAAGGACAACGTTATGTGCACCAAGCACATTCTAGATTTCAGATAGCAGCTAGATCAATTGGACAATTGCTGCTAACAGCAAAAAAAAAAATGCCTAATTAAGACAGCAGGGGAGAACAAATGCTGAGTTAATGGGAACTACTACATCTACAGTACAATCACTTGCTCCACATGTTATCCTACTACTTTTGAGCACAGAAGATAGACAAAACATAATTATGTTAGCAACATGTTTTTAAGTATTGTGGTCCTTCAACGGGAAAATTCAGAATAAACAAGTTATCTGGTACAATACTCCTCTCTCTTAAGTACTAAAGCTTAAAATTTACTAAAATAATCAATATTTATTCTATACCTCACTGTTTTTAATGTCTTACTAACCCACCTGATGTTTCCATTCCACCAGATTTTCTTTCCCAGCAGAGCATGTTCCTGAATCCCACAGAGAGCAGGGCCATTGGTAAGGATGGAAGCCGCTAAAACAGCTCACTGGCAGATGCTGGGAATTGTTGTTCCAAAAAGTATCTTTTCTCAGCTCTGCATATGAGTACATGCCAGAGGACAGTTGAGAACTGCTTATATGTTGAGCCATATGGCATTGTATGATGGGTTTGATGGCATTTTTTGGTTGCATTACTAACAGTAATAACCATAACCAAGGCAAACAAGTCAAGATCATCTAATAAAATACTAGTTTCACCAGCTTTCTGATGGCCTAGAATGCAAGCCTCTAGAACAGCACCTGTTCTGAGCCTCCTGTCCTTTATTTAATGTTGGAATCAGAAGCACTGCAGAACAATGGTTCTAGATGTGGAAGTAGGTCCATGCGTGCAGTGATAACCGTGAAAGTGGCCTTCCAGTGGTTCCCAACAAGGGGTACACAGCCCACTAGTGGACTTCAATTCCCAGAAGCCTAAGTCAGTACATTGGCTGATCAGTGCTTTGGGGAAATGACTTAGGCTTCTGGGAATTGAAGTCCACAAACCAGCATTTGGGAAACACTGCTCTAGGCACTATAAAAAGGGTAGGTGTCTGATATACAGTACACTTTCAAAAGGGTAAATTGAAAGTACTGTATAAGAAGTAAAACATACCCTGAAACATGCACCGTATGAAAGACTGTTTCAGATCCCAGCAACCTTTTACGCCATTGCATTCTGAACTGTTTTCCACTACAGCTTGTGTGCTTCCACTGTTCCTGGTCCCCATAAAAATACTGCACTCATAATATTTGTATTGGTCCTCTACATAGGAGGCAAGCTGGGCAGAGAGATGGGACAAAATCTGTGCTGGGGAAGGAAGGAAGCACTCTCATTGGCTCAGTGATGGGATGTAACAGGTTTGCACCAGTTTGCCAGAACCGGTAGTAACTTTTCCCAGTGTCCCGGAGAACCGGTAGCAGCTTGTGGAGGGGGGGGGGAAGAAACCACCTTCGGGGCTTACCTTTTCACTGGTTCCCCCACTGCGCATGTGCACCAAGCACTTGGTGTGCATGCATGCCTACAGTGCTTGGCACTTATGCACGGCCTCATTGTAGTCCTCCCAAGCGGGGAGGAGGAAGAGAAGCTGCTAGCCTGAAGCTCCCTATAGCCTGCTCCCCAGGGTAAGTGACTCACCTTTGGATGTGGTATGTCTGTCTGTATTTTAATGTGTATTTAATACCTTTACCTATATTGACGTACTACCACAGTTCCTAAAAAGGCCTGGTGGCCAGCAAGCCTGGTGGCCTGGCTTGGGGTTTTTAAGCAAAGTTTTGGAGTTTTGGCACTTTTGAACAGTTAAAGAAGTTAGGTACTAAGTCTTTGCCTAACCAGTTCTCTAGGATAATATGCCTTAATGTAAATGTAAAACAGCTGTACCTCCTTAAGGTTTCTCCAATTGGAACAGCACAGGTGTAGCTTATTGATGAGGTAACTCCAAGACTTTGCTTAAAAAAACCAAGCCAGGCTGCCAGGCCTTTTTAGGAACTGTGATAGTACGTCAATATAGGTAAAGGTATTAAATACACATTTAAATACACACAGACACACCACATCCAAAGGTGAGTCACTTACCCTGGGGAGCAGGCTATAGGGAACTTCGGGCTAGCAGCTTCTCTTCCTATTCCCCGCTTGGGAGGACAGCAAGGAGGCCATGGATACGCGCCAAGCACTGTAGGTGGTACGCATGCGCAGTGGGGGAACCAGTGAAAAGGTAAGCCCCAAAGGTGGTTCCCCCCAAAAGCTGCTGCCGGTTCTCTGGGACACTGGGGAAAGTTACTACTGGTTCTGGCGAACTGGTGCAAACCTGTTGCATCCCATCACTGATTTAATCTATTATTTATTTATTTATTTAATTTATTTGCGGGTTTGTGTTGTGGGTGGGTGGGTTGAGGGTGTGTGCATGCTTATTTTTATATTATTATTATTATTATTTTTCTTTGGCCCCGCCCACAACATCATGATGTCATTATATTGGCTCCACCCATGACATCATGGCATCATAATGCTAGCTCCACCCACACTGTGATGACATCACGGTGGGGTAGTAAAAATTGTGACATCCCACCACTGATTGGGCTGCTGGGCAAAGAGGCTGGGAGAACACTGTTGGGATGACCACATGGGTGCCCACAGAGAGGGCTCCGAGTGCCACTGCTGTCACGCATGCCACAGGTTCACCACCACTGTTTTAGGCCACCTAGTCCAACCTCCTGCTCAATGCAGGAATCCAAATCAAAGCAGATATGATGGATGGTTGTCCAATTCTCTCTTGAATGCTTCCAGTGTTGGAGCACTAGCATCACCTCTCAAGGCAGTTGGTTCTACTGTCGTACTGCTCTAACTGTTAAGAAGTTAATATTCAGCCTATATCTGGCTTCCTGTGATTTTATTATTATGTATCCTGCACTCTGGGATGATAAGAGAACACAACTTTCCCTTCCTGTTTATGGTTGTTTTTCAGTTATTTGAAGAGTGCTATCATATCCCCTCCCAGTCTCCTTTTCTCAAGGTTAAAGTGTTTGTGGGTCTTGGGAACTCTGTCTCTGGTTGCACTAGGTCCAAGATGACATACAGAAGGACTGGGGAACCTCTGGCCTGCAAAACCTGGGACTCCAGCTCTCTAAAGCCCCCACCCAGAAATGCCCAATGGTAAAATATTATGGAAGTTATTTCTGAAAGACTGAGAGGGCCAGATGCTCCCAGTCCTCATTCATGTCAAAACCAAGAATAATCTGACTACTCATCAATATTTGCACCTTTAGACCCATTTCCTAGAGGCTAGCAACTCTCAGAAATAAAAAGCATTATGAACTTGCCAGCCAATCATACAGGGCAATTACACTGACACATACTTGCGGGGGGGGGGGTGTTGGATGCTCCAGGATTTGGGTGATCAGATTCACATTACTTTCCATTGACTACATGACATACAAGTCAATGGGAATCAGATTTAGCTGTCTAATCCATCATTTTTGCCTCCACTACTGGGACTGCTGGTGTTTTTTTAAATGATCAAATGCATTTGCATTGGTCCAGGCAGTATGATTTGCTTGAGCTTCTTCTTCTGTGTCTAAGAGCTAATGTGGAGGGAGTTTGTAGCTGTTTCATTTCAAGTGACTCCACCGGCTACAATAGCAGTGAGAGAAGTACTGTAGCCAGAAAACTGATTGCCATTTGAATCTTCTCTATCCCACACCTGATATCTGGGTCTACCTGTTTTTCTTTTTCCATCCTATTTCTCCTCCATAATTCAACTTTTAAAGGCTTGCTACCCTAATACTAGAATTGTCAGGTGACCAAAGAGGGTGGAGAAAAAGTAAGGAATTGAGTGAAAGAGAGAGAGAGAAGGAAGTTTTCATTCAGCCTTGTTCCCAGCTTGTTAAGGCAGCTCTGCTCCGACCATAGCTCATGCAGATCCGAACAGCCAGAGTAGAGTTACCTGAACAAAATCCAGAAGGTATTAAGTTCAGAATGAGAATTAGTGCCCTCCCCATCCCCCACAATTTATTTTAAATTAGAAGCTCTCATTCTTTGTGGCTCATTATCACAGCCTCCCACTTTTGTGCATTTCTGGGACTGGTTTACAACCTATCAGTATTGTCGCAATAACTACTGTACATATTTGAACTTAGCCAAAAGGCTGAGAAGGGATCGCAATAATTGGACAACTGGAATCTTAACTAGTTAATCAAGATAATTTGGATATAATCCAGTGCTGATTTTCACACTTCCTCAATTTGCAGTCACTCCTTTTGATTCACTAGATGGTACTTCTTCTCATGTTCTGGACTAAAATGGCTTTTGGTTGTGGTTGTTGTTTTTTAAAAGGGAGAACATCTCTGTTGCAGCCTCAGCCCTCTTTATGTTATATATTGCTACATATTAGCACAAAAGCAAAGTGGAAAAAGTGTGTGATGCATTGTGTCAGTGTGAAAACCTCTTAACCCACTTTAACTTGGCATTTTTCTGATATGCAGATGGAGCCAAACAAAATGAAACTCCTGAAAACCCTAAGTACTTCTTTTGAACTATTTTAAATGTTGACGCACAAGAAGTCTGCTCAACTGTCTGCAAAATACCTCCTAAACTAGGTTATACACTAGTACCCCGGATAACGTTATGACATGGTACCACAAGTCATGACGTTGTCCGGGTTTTAGCATTGTCCGGGGTATACATTGAACAATGCTTAAAAAAACCTGAGAAGAGGCGCTCGCACATGCACGAAAAGGCACGCCAGCGGGAGCCTCTTCTACCAAACGGGTATAGCAACGGGGATCGCACGTCAAGGCAAGGGATCAAAGCCGGGGGTGCCACCCCCCACTTTGATCCCTTACCTTAACGTGCGATCCCCGTTTCGTGCAACTGGGCAAGGGTCGGCTTTTCCGAATTCCCCCCTCCCCGGGGGGAATTCGGAAAAGCCGACCCTTGCCCAGGCGCGCGAAACGGGGATCGCACGTCAAGGCAATGGATCAAAGCGGGGGGAGCCACCCCCCGCTTTGATCCATTGCCTAGACGTGCAATCCTTGTTGCTATAGCGAGCCCGGGAAAGAGGCGGCTTGGTCGAAATCCTCACCCCTGAGCACGGGGAGAGAATTTCGGCCAAGCCTCCTCTTTCCGAAGCCGGGGAGACCCCGCGGAGAGGCGCCTCTCCTTACCCGGATCTCCCCAGCCTCGCAGCGAGCCGCTACAAGGCCGGGGAGACCCTGCGGAGAGGCGCCTCTCATCTCCCAATGTTCCGAAAGGGTAAGGATCCTTACCCTTTCGGAACATCGGGTGGCATGCGTGCGCATCGGTGGGGGTTAGGGCAGGATACGGAGATCTCCCCCGTATCCTGCCCTAACCCCCACCAATGTGCGCCGCTCGCCTGAAGTTTCGAAAGGGTAAGGATCCTTACCCTTTCGGAACATCGGGTGGCTTGCAGGCGCGCACACGTCGGTGGGGGTTAGGGCAGGATACGGAGGTCTCCCCCGTATCCTGCCCTAACCCCCACTGACATGCGCCGCTCACCCGAAGTTTTGAAAGGGTAAGAATCCTTACCCTTTGGGAACATTGGGTGGCTTGCAGGCGCGTGCGCGTCGGTGGGGGTTAGAGCAGGATATGGAGGTCTCCCCCGTATCCTGCCCTAACCCCCACCAACGCATGCCGCTCACCCGAAGTTTTGAAAGGGTAAGGATCCTTACCCTTTCGGAACACCGGGTGGCTAGCAGGCGCGCGCGCGTCGGTGGGGCTTAGGGCAGGATACGGAGGTCTCCTCCGTATCCTGCCCTAACCCCCACCAACGCCCGACACTCACCCGAAGTTTTGAAAGGGTAAGGATCCCCGTACCCTTTCCAAACATCGTGGGGGCGGGCGCTGGGGGGGTTTGGGTTGGGTAGATGTTCTACCCAATCCAACTCCCCCCCCACGCATACGCTTGTTCCGGATAACGCTAAAAATTGCGTTATTCTATACAAGATTTTTCCGAAAATCTTGTAACGTTATGCGGTTTTCGCGCTATACAGTACTCGCGTTATCCGGGGTATTACTGTATCTCCTTTTCATTTCTCCTCCTGCCCCAAAGAAGAATTTTGCAGGATCTGAAGGCTTTATGGCTTACAACTTTGAAGGCTAAAACTCCATGACTTGGGTTTTAATCAAAGTACTGCATCACACAACTATGACCAGCTGGCTGTATAGCTCAGTAATAGTAATTTTGTATCAGTGATTAATCTGGGTTGAAAGGATTTTTTGCTGGAGAAACGCTGCTCAGGGGATGTCCAAATGAGGTTCCTTTCATGTCCCCAAGAGCAGCCCTCAGGTATCGAAACCTGACCTTCCAGTCTCTAGCTCAGTGTCTTAACCACTAAGCCATCAGGGGAGCTGCTCAGTGAATTGGAGGAACTGACTGTGCACTCAGGGCTCAAGAATTAAAATCTCCACCATAGCTTTAAAGCAGTGTGTTCCCAACCTTTGGTTTTTGGACTTCAATTCCCAGAAGCCTAGGTCAATTCCCCAAAGCACTGATAAGCCAATGTACCCACTTAAGCTTCTGGGAATTGAAGTCCCCCTGTGGGGTATGGACCCCATGTTGGGAACCACTGCTTTAAGGGTAAGAGCTGGCCTGTGTGACTTAAAGCTGCACAGAGCCTTGATGTCCCCAGAAGAAGGCAACAATAAACCACTTTTGCGTACTTTATACTTAGAAAAACACAAGGGCTGCCGTAAGTTGGAATCAACTTGATGACAAAATTAAACAAATTGTTTACAACAATGACATCTAGATTTTCGCCCCTAACAAACCAACACAACCAACCAGCAAGAACTTTGAAAATACACAAATGACCCAGTAACTCACAGGCTGATACTTGGTGGAAAACTACATCTAGATCAGGAGTGCCCAAACTTTTTGGGCCGTGGGCCAATCGTGTGGTTCAGGGAGCTGGTCACTAAGGCCCTGGGGCAGCCCTTGATGGCAATTCATCTGGCCCGCAAAGGTCTCATCGCTCCTGGAAGCAGAAGTAAAACGTGCCCGTATGGGTGTGTTTTACTTCCGCTTCCAGGAGTTATGAGGGATTCATGGGCCGGATTAATTGGCACCGGGGGCCGCACTCGGGCCCTGGGCCTTAGTTTGGGCACCACTGATCTAGACAATTGTATCTTGACTGAAGAGGTACACTAATGGAGGGGAGGGGGGAAATCTGAGTTTTGTAAAGATGTTTGAAACTCAACCAAGTAGGATTTAGGCCAGTGGTCAGCAAACTTGGCTCTCCAGCTGTTCTTGGACTTCAGTTCCCAGAAACCTTGATCAGCAGGAGTGCTGACTTGGGCTTCTGAGAATTGAAGTCCAAGAACACCTGGAGAGCCAAGTTTGCAAACCCCTGATTTAGGCCAAAACCACTTTACTGTATTACTAGAGAGGCAGGGAGTGAAACTACCTTCAAAAGTACAAACATCTGCCTCGTAGGGTTTGATTTCAATTTCTCTCCCTCTTTCTCTCACACTTCTGTACAAAGCCAGATTGACAGCAATGAAATGGCAATGTTAGGTGTCAGAGGGTTTTTTTAAAAAAAAAATCACCACAACCAAGCCTAAATGAAATACATGCAGAAATACATCTCAGAAATACATGCAGCTAGACAAAGCCATCTTGGAAGCAGCTCAGTACCGGGGGGGGGGGGGTCAAATTTAAAATTAAAATAAACACGTGGCTTTATGAGCTACCCATTTTTAATTAAAACATGTCTGGCACAAATCATGTTGCCAACTGAACAGCACAAAAATTGGTAAGGCTTTTTCCTAATCTGAAGCACTTTGCTAAAGCTTACCAGAAGCAACCGTATCCTGTTTGCCATCCACTCCACCTTCAGCCAGGTCTATGGATAAATTTAAAATGACCTGTTGGAGGTACCATAAAGAGGAAGGTCAATGATGGTGAACCTATGGCACACATGCCAGAGGAGGCACACCACCTATTAGCTGCTGGAACAAAGCGAGGAAGCAGCAGGAAATTTTTAAAATGAAGCAATCGTGGTCCTGAAAACCTGCCGCCACCCTTGGAAGCAGGGGAGGCTATCCAAAGACCCACAAAAACTGTACAATTGTCATTGCCCCTGCTGCTGCGCATGATCAGTGATGACAAAAACGTATGTCCAGGGAGCCTCCATCCCTCCAGCTGGGGAGTGTCAGGGGTAGGCCTGGGCCCTGGTGGGAAAATGTTGTGAAGGCCTGCTCTAAAAGGTTCGTCATCACTGAGTTATATCGTCTGGAATGTGTTTCCTCTGTGTTAGTACCATTGTTTTCAGATCTCATGAGTAAAGGCTTTGTTAAAAGTGAGAATTTTGACTCTTGACATGGATATGCCAGTGCAGTTGGGATTTTTATTTATCATTTTTAGGGGGGGCAGGGGAAAGAAGTTTCTGCTCAAGGATCAACTAGAAACCTTCTATTTTTGGGCTTTCATTCCTACACACACACGATTGCCTTTCCCACTAAATTGTAGGGTTCAAACTTATTACCTTTAAAGACAAAGCAATTACACTTATATATCACCCCATAGCATTCAGTGCACTCTCTGGGCGGTTCTGGGTACTGGGTACTCATTTTACCAACCTTGGAATCATGGGAGTCTGAGTCAATCTTGTGTCCCATCAGAACCAAACTCACAACCTTTTGGCTGCAGTACAGCAGTTTAATCACTGTATCACCAGGGATCTGTTACTGTCATAAATACATGGTACCTTTTACTTTTTTTAATGTTTTTTAACAGGGCCCTTGGATTGAGGAGGATTCTTTGCTCTCTCATTCGCCTTATCTTCTATTTTATAAAAGTTGCTGGGTACTCCTGCACCAGTGGCCTGAAATGTGGGTTGCCAGGTATGTGGGACCTCTTCTTGTCATAGTGGTGGGAAGGGCAGGGGATACCACAGCCTGATATTCCATTCCAGGACAGCCCAGCCCAGCCCAGCATGGTCTGTCCTTCTTTTAAGTACAGTAATACCCTGGATAACGCAAGTACCGTATAGCGCGAAAACCGCATAACGTTACAAGATTTTCGGAAAAATCTTGTATCGAATAACGCGATTTTTAACGTTATCCGGAATAAGTGTATGTGTGGGGGGGAGTTGGATTGGGTAGAACATCTACCCAATCCAACCCCCCCCCCGCGCGCCCGCCCCCACGATGTTTGGAAAGGGTACGGGGATCCTTACCCTTTCAAAACTTCAGGCGCGCGGCACGCATTGGTGGGGGTTAGCGCAGGATACGGGGGAAACCTCCATATTCTGTGCTAACCCCCACCGATGCGCGCGCGCCTGCAAACCACCCGATGTTCTGAAAGGGTAAGGATCTTTACCCTTTCGAAACTTTGGGCGAGCGGCGCGCATCGGTGGGGGTTAGCGCAGGATACAGGGGAGACCACCGACGCGTGCACGCCTGCAAGCCACCCGATGTTCCGAAGGGGTAAAGGGGGAATTCGGAAAAGCAGACCCTTGCCCAGGTGCGCGAAACGGGGATCGCACGTTAAGGTAAGGGATCAAAGTGGGGGGTGGCACCCCCCGCTTTATTCCCTTGCCTTGATGTGCGATCCCCGTTGCTATACCCGTTTGGTAGAAGAGGTTCCCACTGGCGCGCCTTTTCGCGTGCATGCGAGCGCCTCTTCTCAGGGTTTTTTTAGCATTGTTCGATGTATACCCCAGACAACGCTAAAAACTGGACAACATCATGACTTGTGGAACCATGTCATAACGTTATCCGGGGTACTAGTGTACTCTTCTCCCTCTGAATTCAGTAACTCAAGCATAAGCTGCCCAGGGTATGTCCTTTCTTTGACCTTGGAGTCCCCAGAAAGAGCCTCCTTGAAGATCCTGATATTTTTGAATCACCATCGGGGGTATCCTGCCAACGGCAACCTTGTGTTGCTGGCTAACCTTTCTCACACTAGGTCAAGCGAAAGGAACTATGGACTGAACTTACCAAAAGGTGGCTTCATTTTGGCAGTTTAAATTCTGGCCTAGGCACGAAGGAAGAAGAAGAAAAATAAGCTCTAACTTTGACAGTACATGGAGGGTGGGAAGTATGAGTGCATCAGAGAAGCCTCATAACCGATTAAGGCTAAAATGTAACATTAATAGTTGACATCATGACCTTTAATAAAGAGTCTTAAAAGAAAAATAACATGGAGAGTCATTTCACATTCTAAGGGTACAGCGATTCATAAAACTAAACAGTGGTTACCCAAAAATATGTTAAGATTTACTGTTCCTCCCCCTCCTCTACCATTTTACCTTTTAAAAATATATTTTCTTAACTGAGGTAGCACTTTTCTAGATAAACTAAATACGTTGGTGGTATTATGTGCACCCTGGCAGTAGATACACTGCTGTTTTGCTATGTCACTTATTATTTAACACACACATGAAAAGGGGGTGGGGTGGGGTCTCCACAGGCCGCTGAATGGTGGCTTCAGGGAAAGGCATGGAAAGGCCATGAAAAGAATTGTCAATAATTAAACAGGAGACAAACTGGAGCAGTAAAATCAAAAGCCCAACTTAGACTCTTCTTACAAGAGAGAGAAACTTGGATCAGGGTGGACAGAAGGATTGCTCACGTGAGAGATAAAACAGATCACATTAAAAATGAGAACCCTTTACTTGCAAAGGAGACCACTCCAAATCCCCCTGTGCGCTCAAGGCCCTGTGTTTGCTCAGATGTCACTCCGTCATCTGTGAAGTTGTATCACGAGCCAATTCCATTTACACAAAATAAGGCTATTGACGTTGCAAACTATCCTCATTCGAAAAGAACCCATTTCTAACTAGTTTCTGGGGAAAACGGGCAAAAGTGTTGTAGACCAGACAGAGGAAAGTTGTGGCAGGTGACAAAATAAAACCTACTGGGTTAGCATGTGTTTCTACAGATAATAAGACAGAAGCAATGTGAGACAGAAAGATTTCTGGAGGCCTTAGAAAGGCAAACCACGGAGATGTGGCTCTGGGTTGCTCCTTGCAGGCCAAACTCCTTTAATTTTTCCCCCCTTTAGGCCAAACAACCAAGAGAAGAAGTTGTCTCTTCTGGGCTTCTCCCTCCCTTCCTCTTCATGCTCTGTCACATCAGGAATGGGATTACAAGGCAGCGCTTTGAGAGCAGAGCATCAGCTGCCCTGGCTCACTGTGTGTGTCACTCTCTATTAACATATCCGTTCCCTCTGTTCTTCCATCCTTGCTAGAGAGTCTGTCGAAGAGAGAGGCAGGCAGGCAGTGGCACCAAAATCCATCCGAAGTAGGTGGGCAAGCAAGCAGAAGATGGGCTGGAAAGACCCAATGGTTATCATACTCAAATAGGTGAGTCCAAAGCCAGCTGTGTTTCTGCCCCCACTTCATGTACAGATTGGGAAGATAGAGAAAAGAGAACACCAGACACGTTGCTCAAGACAACCACATGATTTTGAAATCCCTCTGCCTTGCTCTGTGGCCACATGATCTATCCACGGATGACTGGCAGTGCTGATGAGCAGGGAATCTGACTAATATGTCCATCACAGACTGAGATGAATCTGAATTTTGCCTTAAAATGAGGAACCTGAACCTTCATTCAGAAGGCATTGAATTTGTTTGGCTTCAAGGGTAAAGATCACCTACCTAGTCAAAGGTCACTGCGCATGCATGCTCTTTTTCTGTGCCTGGTCCAGACGTGAAACTGCAAAAATGAAGGCACCTTTGGGTGAGTTCATTCCACAGTTCTCTCCGCCTGACCTAGTGTAAGAAAGTTTAGCTGGCAACACAAGGTTGCCATTACCAGAGTACACCCGGTTATGGTTTTAAGATACCACAATCTTTGAGGAGGCTCTATGTACCTCTTGCATGCGTGGTTACATATGTAGACACACATGTTTGTAAAGAGCATCTGATGCTTGTAAACAAAAGTCTGGTTCTAGTCCCCCCTTTCCAAACTCATTAGATCTACAAAATTAAGTCAATCATTTAATTAACACAAAAATTTAATAACTCAATGAAGTGTCTCTTTATTAATTTAGAAGCACTTGATTTGCTACAGATGCGGTATAATGCTCCACCACAATCCTGGCCACAGAGGAATTTTTGCAACAAAAACTATCCTGGACAGCAAAATCCTCTGGCCGTCAGGAGATTAAAACCTCCTGTTTGCTGCAGGCAGCCATAATAGGCAGAATGATAAGCTGAGGTTGTCAAAGTTATCTTACTGCTTCAGGATAAACAATTCATTTATATTCATTTGAAACCGTCAAGCTAGAGCTGGTTAAATTGGAGAGACCCCCACCACCACAAGAGAGGATCACATTCCATGTGAATGAGAGATACATTTGAGTGAGCCAGCCTTATAGGTGGAGTCCAGTCAGGAGAGTCTGGAGTATAAGTCTAGCAAACACCACACTGGGAGAGATCCAGTGATGGGATGTAACAGGTTCTCACCAGTTCTCCAGAACCGGTAGTAACTTTTCCCAGTGTCCCAGAGAACCTGTAGCAGCTTTTGGGAGGAACCACCTTCAGGGCTTACCTTTTCACTGGTTCCCCCACTGCGCATGCATGCCAAGCACTTGGTGTGCATGCACGCCTAGTGCTTGGCACATATGCACGGCCTCCTTGCTGTCCTCCCAAACTGGGAGGAGGAAGAAAAGCTGCTAGCCTGAAGCTCCCTATAGCCTGAAACTCCCTATTTTTATTATCTTGTATTTTTTTCCCTTTGGCCCCGCCCATGACATGACATCATGATGTTAGCACCGCCCACACTGTGATGACATCACGGTGGGGTAGTAAAATGTTTGACATCCCACCACTGGAGAGATCATTGAGATTCAGAGTCATAATGTGAAACCCTACCCTCAAAATAGTGCGACCGAACTCCTTTGGTTGTTGTGGGCTGGAAGAGGCGGGAGCCAAACCAACTACTTAAGAGTCTGTGCAATTGCTATACAGTACATTTCTCTCCCTTTGAGGCCGTACTACTCCATGTCATGGAAACTACTAGAATAGCAGGGCTCTTGAATCTTTTAATGCATCTTTTATTGGTTTGGTTTTATTTCTTTATTTAGCCTTCTTTATAGGCCACCTTTCTTCCCAGGAGAGGTTATGTCAATAGTGTGTGGGTTTTCAAATCCCTTTGTCATTGTTATATGACAAGTGCATCTCCTAAAATTTCCTCATCTGTGCAACTATGAGGCAATACTCCAGTCTCTGTAAAGATTATTGCTGTGCAATATATAGGCATCCAATATCTGGGCAATGGCTGTTTGTGTTGATAGCCAAGCTTGCTCAATACTACATAATAGAATCTGCTTTCCTCAGGTCGTTATGAAGGCATTATCAGTACACCTATAATCCACCCCATAGCTTGGAGCACTAGCTTTTATACATACTGTACTGTATATATCCTGAGAAGGTGGTAGGTAAAGGTAAAGGTTTCCCTTGCTTGAAAGCTAGCTGTCTCCAACTCTAGGGTTCGGTGCTCATCTCTGTTTCAAAGCCGAAGAGCCAGCGCTGTCTGCTTCTGCAGACGTTTCCATGGTTGTGTGGCAGGCATGACTAGACACCAGAGTGCATGGGACGCTGTTACCTTCCCACCGAAGTGGTCCCTATTTATCTACTTGCAATTTCTTGCTTTCAAACGGCTAGGTTGGCAGGAGCCGGGACAAAGACGGGAGCTCATTCCGTCCTGCAGTACTCGGGAATCGAACTGCTAACTTTCTGCTTCCCAGTCAGCATCTCAGCCACATGAGCCACTGCAGGTTCCTATAAATGCATGGTAAGCAGAAATCCCAAATTTTATCCTGCAATGCATGACAGGAAAAAAGTTCATGTAACCAATTTCTACATACTACAGGGTGTCCCAAAAGTCACCACACATTGGCAAAATTGCATAACAATAGATATCTCGGAACATGTTCTCCATGACTTTGTGTATGTGTAGAAAGAGATGGCTATCATGTAGAGAATATTTTGTAAAAATTTGGGATGGATATAATTTATATAAAGGTACATTTAGCTACAATGTCCTATTTTCCCTATGTGTGGTGACTTTTGGAGCACCCTGTATATAGTAAAGGTAAGGGTTTCCCTTGCTCAAAAGCCAGTCGTATCCGACTCTAGGGGTCAGTGCTCATCTCTGTTTCTAAGCCGAAGAGCCAGCGCTGTCTGCTTCTGCAGACGTTTCCATGGTCATGTAGCAGGCATGACTAGACACCGGAACGCTGTTACCTTCCCACCAAAGTGGTCCCTATTTATCTACTTGCAATTTCTTGCTTTCGAACTGCTAGGTTGGCAGGAGCTGGGACAGAGACGGGAGCTCATTCCGTCCTGCAGTACTCGGGAATCGAACTGCTGACCTTCCGCCTCCCAGTCAGCATCTTAGTGACTTGAGCCACTGCAGTCCCAGGGTGCCCAAACATTTTGGGCCATGGGCCAGTCACATGATTCCTCCCACCAGAAGCAAAAGTAAAATGTGTTTACGACAGCTGTGGGTCAATTACAGCAGCATTCTGAGCATGCGTGAGTGTGGGCAAGTTATGGGCCAGCACATGCACATTTTACCTCCACTTCCAGGAGCAGCAAGGGCATTGTGGGCCAGATAAATCACCATTGGGGGCCAGATCCGGCCCATGGGCTGTAGTTTGGGCACCTCTGCTCTAAAGGCACCATGTTGGAAGCCCTGTTTTTAAATGGAATGATAAGCAACTTTGCATTCCAGGTCTGAGAGAAAGGCAGGACACAAGTCAAACACGTATGTAAACAAATCCTACCAACTTTTAAGCCATTCTTTGTAACTGTGCCACTCACTTCAGCAAAAGGTGCAGACAACTGTGGGAACATCTTCATCCATACATCAAAAGCATACTCTTGGGGTGGGGGTGGAGAGGTTTTGCACTTCAGGCTGCTGTTAAAAGCACAGGAGCTTACTAGACTGCACATTTTATGATCAATTGATAACTGTATCCCTAACAGCCCCTTCTCCCTCACACCATCACTTCACTTAAGAGTATTAATATCTGTTTCAATACAGTTTTGAAAACTCTGTTACATTGGTTGTCAGATAAACACATTTTTAAATGGCACCGGGCTCCTACTATTAACCATGCTAAGAGGAAATTTTAGCAGATGGCATTTGTCATGCTGTAATTCTTTCATTTGCACAACTATAAAATATACAGCAAATTTGTCCTGTTTTCCCCCATTTGGTCACCCTAAGAGTTGAGATGCACATTTCTCAAAAGTTGGAAAGTACATCTGAAATAAGCGTACAGGCTGAAATCTGATTGCTCAGTATCACAAGTTGTACTTCAGAAAGCCTATTAATCAGTGGGTATTTGGAGAGTTTACTCATTCATAATTTACACTTATTCAAATGGGGCTACTCTAGTGGGACTTATTACATTAAACCAGTGTACCACCACCACCACCCCACAGGGGAACTTCAATTCCTAGAAGTCTATGTCAGTATATTGGCTGATCAGTGCTTTGAGAAATTGACTTAGGCTTCTGGGAATTGAAGTCCAAAAACCAAAGGTTGGAAAACACTGCATTAAACAAAAGGATTTCAGTCCAGAGCAAGAAGATGTTTTACTGATATAAGTACTAATGAGGAAAGTAACAAACAGTATTTGGGGCTGGGCTATATTTCTCCTGGTTGGGCTGAAACTTCTCCAGTCTGAAACCTTGAGACACAACCTGTGTTAAATAAACCAATTGTCTGAAGACTACATGGAAGTAGTTACTGCTTCTTGGTCCACTGCAGGGATAGGTTGGTTCACTTCTAAAGACCACAATCGGACATGTCTTCATGCTGGACTCTGGAGCAAACCACTCTGTCCCCAGTGCAGTCCTACCTACACCTTTCTGGACCCTAGCAGGCGCTTCTACTTTTTCAATGCAACTAGGATCGCTCCATGGTTTAATTTGTTTCCAGTGCTTACAATCACTCGAAATGAATTAAAAACAAATCTTCCCTTGTCAGTTTGCCAGTACTGTATCATGAATAGCTTAAGGATAGTGACAACTTAAACACTTTCTCAGCTCCACAGAGAGGCCAAGGAAGTGTTTTGTGCAAGTTTTTTTTAGAAAGGTACATCATTTTAGAAAGATTAATAGAAAACTTTTTTGAGAAAGCAGAAGATACAGGAGGGAGCAAGGAGAGGTGTGTGTGTTTATTTGATTTTTTTCTTTCCCTTCTCTTTAATTTCTCCAGTCTCCTCCCGGTTTTCCCATTTCTCTCTCTTTTTAAGGTGATGAGTACACATGCATTATATTTGGTCTAAGAGAACTAAAGTGGTCTGGTATGGATATTTTTAAATCAGACAACTACAAAGTGTTGTTCCAAGATGGGAAATATAAACCAAGGTTAAGTATGCTGATAGCTCAACGAAGAAACATACTGGCTGATTCACACAATAACTTTGCCGAATAAAAATGATGATGTTCATCTTCATTTTAATTCAATTTAAAACTTCCCCACCTCCAGGTTCTGAGATGCTCTTGGGATCTTTTCTGCCCTGTGGAAAACTTTCAGAAGCTCAGGACAGGGACAAGGAACTTTTAATATTAGAAAATACCACCTGACCACAGTTGGCAGTCCCGATCCAGTAACAGAATCATAGTCATAATTTTCTGGTGAGTTCCTCAAGGTACAAGGGAGTCCCTACGGAACCTCAGACTCTCTAAGGGCAGGGAAGGAAGTTTTAAACTAAACTAAAAATTTATGTTGCCAGGTGATTGCAATAGCAATTATGTGGCAGAACTGCATCGATTACATTTCAGCCACTATCTGACAAAGATAAAATAAAAGTGGCAACAATCTATTGAAGAATAATAGAGAAAAGATTACTACATTCCTTTGAAAAGAATCTGATGCTGAAGAAAAGGCAATTTTAGAAAGTGAAGTGACAGCTGCTCTCAAATCACTTGGAAGAAATAAATCACTATCCAGGAGTAGGTGGAATCTTGATAGAACTATTCCAAACTGGCAAGACTGAATCTATTGAAATCCTAAAAAGAATATGCCAACAAATACAGAAGAGAGAACAACTAGAAATGTCTGATATACAATCTAATCCCCAAGAAGAGAGATGTGAAGGAGTGCAGCAACTATAGGCCATGGCATTAATTCCCAAGCAAATAAAGAGATGTTCAAAATGATACAGCAAAGACTTTTGTCCTGATGTTCAAGCTGGATTCTGAAAACAAAGAAGCACTAGAGACCATTGTACAAATATACACTGGTTACTGGCATAAATCAAAATATTTCAGAAGAAAACCAGTTTATATTTATAGACTACAGCAACTTTCAACTATGTGGATCATGAGAATCATGGTCATTGATCATGGGTTGTTTTGTACAATACAGTGTGAATGCTGGGCAGTTAAGAAAGCTGTCAGGGAAAAAGTAAATTACTGTACAGTATTTGAAATATTTTGCTGGAGAACTTTGAGGATTCTCTGAACCCCCCAAAAGTAAAAATGGATCCAGATCAAGCCTGGACTTTTTCTGGAAGCAAAGGGTTTGTTTTGTTTTATTTTACTTTGGTTTGCTATATTACTGTGGTCTCAGTACCAGTAAAACCTCATATAACACTAAAACCTGGTTCCACAAGTCTTGGTGTTATATGATTTTTAGTGTTATCTGATCCTCTATGGGATCCATAGAGATACATTGTAACCACACAGGCTTTAGCGGTTGTTATCTGAAGCATCCCATAGGATCTTAATGTTATCTGATGCAATTCTTCCCCCCAGATTCCTTAATGTTATGCGATTTTAGTGTTATTTGATACTAATGTTATATGAGGTATTACTGTATTCTGAAAACCAGTAAAGCTATCCAAAGTCCTGGAGTCCACACATTGTAAGGTTGGCTGAGGATGTCCATCATGCAGTCTCATGACTGAGCAACAATTGGGTGGGGAGGGACGGGGCGGACCAAATGAGACAGCATGTAGTCATCATGAAAACAACCTAGAATAGCACTGTAGTCGAGCTGTCTCCCCTTAGTCTTGCCTAATTTTGTGGTATGTGGTCGCGTCCAGTACTTTTTAAAGTAGCTGTACAGACCTTAGTTAAGCAGTTTTTAAAATTAAAAAAACCTGACACTCTTCTAAATGAAATATTCTATCCAAAAAAATGGATTTGCTGAGATAGATGAAATAATGAACAATTGTTACATTTTTTAGGAACAGTCATAGTCTGGAAAATAAATGTGACCTTTAACTGGTTTCCGGGTGACTCAAACGACACAGATCTCTTCCCCCCCACGCTCCCGATCATCCACTAGCCAGCAATCACAAAAATGCACATCAGCTTTTCATACTTGGGATCATAAAGTTATATGCAGGAGCTGAGGAATAAATACTGGGAGAGGCAACTGAAAACTTTAAAAGGCTATGCAGGCTTGCCTCGTCCAACAGGTTTGCATTGTGGACCTGAAAGAGTCAAGGCAACCCACTGAGCACACAGAAAGTACAACAGGCTTGGAAAAACCAAGGCTACCTGTTGATCAATGAGCCACTGCAGGGCCATAATTGGAGCACCCAGAATTTTCTGCTGGAGACTGTCCAGCCATTCTTCCCACAGTAAGAGAGGAGGTGGAGGGCAAACGAAAAAGGGGGCGGTCAAAAATGAGATGGCTAGATGGTATTGTAGAGACAATGGGCACAGAGCTGAGCGAGTTGAGGAGGATGGTGGAGGACAGAAGTGCCTGGCGGACAGTGGTCCATGGGGTCGCAAAGGGTCAGAATCAACTGTGCGACTGAACAAAACCAACACACATTCATAGTTCTCTAAGGAGAAGTGTCTGTCTCCTTTCTATTCCCCAGGATCTTCCCATACTGAGTTTCTTCTTTAGGCTGCTTTGCTCCAAGCTCAGTAACTCTTGCAAATGGAAAATAACGTGTCATTTTTCACCCTAAACCAGGGGTACCCAAACTTTTCAGGCCGTGGGCTTGATCAACCCCCCTGGACAGCTGACTGTGACAATCATGTGGTTCCTCACACCAGAAGTGGAAGTAAAACTTGCCCTGCGCATGCGCAGAATGCATTTACAGCAGCATTCTGCACATGTGCGGGTGTATTTTGCTTCCACTTCCGGGAGCAGTGATGGCACTGGGGCCGGATCCAGTCCATGGGCCACAGTTTGGACACCCCTGTCCTAGACCACTAGCAATGCAAATGTTCCTGGATTGTGGGCACAGTTCATAGTTTCACTCCAGCTTTTTCAACATGAAGCTACAATTAAGATCCTCAAGTGAGCTTATTTCAAAATCATTTGGGTTCAGGATACATCTCGTCTTTCCTTCACAAGATCTAGAACTGAGAAAGCCAATGCTTAGAAAGCTTTTCTTATCACAAGCCATATGGCTGGGAAGATCCAGTTGCCAGAACTGACAGCTCTGCTGAGAAAAATTCAGGGAGGCACAGCCAGGTTGCTTCCCCACAGTGCTCAGTGCAAGCAGACTTTGAACAGAAGCAATTCTTATGCGGGAACAATTAACGCCACGGAGAAGTTAAAGCATATCTGCTGGCTCTTGAAAACAAGATGCCAGACAGATGGACTTTGGACTGATCCAGCTCGTACATGTGTTAAAGGACATGTGAGGTTTTTCTTACAGTGATTACTGCATGCAAAGTCCACATACAATTTGTTCCAGAACTGCTTGCACATGCATCAAAAAACACAACTGGAGAAAGCCCAGAAAAGCGAGTGCACATTACTTAGTGGGGTTATTGATCTTTATCCAACATTTCACCTTTCTATTTTGAGGAAGGCAACTTTCAAATAAACATGCAGAAAGTTGGAGCTTTGGATTCAGTTACAATATACAGTCAAACCTCGCATAAAGAGTGCCTCACTTAAAGAGCAGAATTTTCTCTGAATGTTCGCTTCGCTTAACAAATAAAACTAACCAAAAACTCGCTTAACAAATAAATCGGGGTTCGCAATCCCCCTCACAATTGGTCAATTACAAAGGTGTTTCGCTTAAAGAGCAAACTCGCTTAAAGAGCAATCCTGTGGAACGCATTATGCTCTTTAAGCGAGGTACAACTGTAATGGGGATGCCTTTCAAACAGGCTCAAGTAGGGAGATGGGTGGGGATCAAACTGCTGGTGGAGTGGGCTTGAGCCCCACCTTCTTCTAGCCTTTTGTTGTTATGGTGCTAGTCAATTACAGCGGCAGATAAAGGAGGAAAACTCTGAAGCTCTTTTCTCAGTTTCTAGGAATAATTTGCAATAATAACTATCTGTTCCCATTCCTGAGACTTGAGGCTGGTTCCTGCTGCTACATGGTAAGGCCAGTCCTGCACAACTTTAAGATATTGTTCTGGAGCTATTAACCCCACAACCATTTTATAGAAATACCTAAGTGGTTAATAACTATAAATCAGAGATTAATGGTAGACTTGTTATGTGCCTTCTAGTCAGAAACAAAAATAGCAGCCAGAATCGGGCTTTCAAATTAAGTTAGATATACAGTATATGGAATGGTTTTACCAGTTCCATGCACCCCAATGAGCTTCCATGGCTAAGTGGAGATTTGAAGCAAGGCATCAAGTCTTAGTCCATAACCTTATCCACTACAAGACATTGAGTATCCTTCATGATAGAGAACAGCACCAAATACACATGTGTGTGGAATTGTCACACACAGCTGTTCCTATAAATTAACTGCACTGTTAAAATTCCTACTGAGATGTATATTCTGTGAAGGAAAACTACATATTATGTGTAGACACCTGGCTTGTAGGGTTTTTTTTGTGGGGGGTGGTGACTACAACCCCCCCCCAAAAAAAAAAACTCCCAGCAGAAGAGCCAGTGGTCAGAAGCTTTTTGCAGTTTAAAAAAAATAACTTTCTCAAACTTTGATGCTAGTGATAGAGAAAGGTGTTCAGATACCTTCTCCTGGACTACCTGCTGAAGGAAGTTTTTCCAAGCTAAGGGTGAGCTACATCAGTGGTCCCCAACCTTTGGGTTTTGGACTTCAATTCCCAGAAGCCTAGGTCAGATCGGCGCTTTGGGGAATTCCATGCTTCTGGGAACTGAAGTCCAAAAAAACCCCAAAGGTTGGGGACCACTGAGCTACATGACAGACCCCTTCTCAGGGCCATAGCCAGGGGGTGACCGGGGGTGGCCTTTGCCCACCCCTCAGTTAGCAGTTTGCCCACCCTCAAACTCCCTTCTGCTTTCCACAGGGCTCCATAGATAGATAGATAGATAGATAGATAGATAGATAGATAGATAGATAGATAGATAGATAGATAGATAGATAGATAGATAGATAGATAGATAGATAGATAGATAGATGACATTGTTGCCTATCCCAGGGATCTTCAAACTTGGCTCTCCAGCTGTTCTTGGACTTCAATTCCCAGAAGTCCTGATCAGCAGGCATACTGACTTGGGCTTCTAGATAGATAGATAGATAGATAGATAGATAGATAGATAGATAGATAGATAGATAGATAGATAGATAGATAGATAGATAGATAGATAGATAGATAGATAGATGACATTGTTGCCTATCAGGGATCTGCAAACTTGGCTCTCCAGCTGTTCTTGGACTTCAATTCCCAGAAGTCCTGATCAGCAGGCATACTGACTTGGGCTGATAGATAGATAGATAGATAGATAGATAGATAGATAGATAGATAGATAGATAGATAGATAGATAGATAGATAGATAGATAGATAGATGACATTGTTGCCTATCCCAGGGATCTGCAAACTTGGCTCTCCAGCTGTTCTTGGACTTCAATTCCCAGAAGTCCTGATCAGCAGGCATACTGACTTGGGCTTCTGGGAATTGAAGTCCAAGAACACCTGGAGAGCCAAGTTTGCAGATCCCTGGGCCCCTATCCTGAAAAAATATTCGCCCACCCACACCTAGGATCCTGGCTACTCACAGCCCTGCGCCTTCTAAGCCTGGAAAGTGATTTGCAGCCCCCGAACAAAGTGGCGGTCATGCCCATTTTACGGGCAAGGCATATGAAGTCTCTGCTAGTGGCCGTAAGGAAAGGAAAAGAAGAAAAGCGAGGCCAAAGTTTGGTGTCGCCCGTCGAGAAGTCCCCCACACACACACACTTCTGGAGACCATCTACGTACGCCCCCCCCCCTCCGCACACCCACACTTTAAGAGCGAGGGGACGGGGAGAGGAGCCTCTCCGAGCGCCCCTCCCGTCGGGTCCACCCCTAGGGAGGCTGCCCCGCGCGGCTCCGGGGCGGGCGCAGGGGTCCCGGGGCTCACCTTCGAGCCCGAGGCAGGGCGGGGAGGCGAGCTCGCGGATCTTCCTGGCCCAGGTCTCGGCGACCCGTCGGTTCTCGTCGCTCTCCTGCGAGACGAGGACGCGGAAGGTCTTGGCCACGCGTTGCCTGGACGGGCCGCCCCACCAGCTCCTCCGGCACGGGTAGCAGAAGACGGTGAAGTAGGCGGCCGGGGGTCCCTCCTCCTCCGCGCCCTCTTTGCGCTGGAAGGCGTAGCAGCCGACGCAGTCCGCCAGGCTCAGCGCCGCCACCACGGGGCTGCCGTCGGGCGCCGAGGGCTGCCGTCGCATCCGCAGCTCCGCGCCGCGGGTCAGGCTCAGGGCGTAGGTGGGCTTCAGCGCCGGCGCCAAGGCGAAGACCCCCGAGAGCAAAAC
This sequence comes from Furcifer pardalis, assembly GCA_030440675.1. NCBI lineage: Eukaryota > Metazoa > Chordata > Lepidosauria > Squamata > Chamaeleonidae > Furcifer > Furcifer pardalis. The sequence continues at coordinate 54,904,378 of CP126893.1, read as the reverse complement.
TTCGTCGGGCGCCCCGCCGCGCGGGGCGTCCGAGCCGGGGCCCGAGGAGGAGCCGCCGCCTTCCATCAGCTTCATGGGGCGCAGCGAGGGGCGCAGCCGCCCAGAGAGCCGCCCGGCGCCCGTCCGCCCCCGTTGCCACCACCGCGCGGCTCCGGCCCCCGAGGTCTCACTGAGCGCCGACGGAGCAGCGCTGCCTATGACATTGCCGCGCGGGGCGCGCCGCTCTCTGCTGCCGCCCACAGGCGAGCTGAGGAATGACACCTTCGCGCCTTCATCACGCCTGGATTTGAAACATTTTTATGTATAGAATGATAAAATAATTAAGAGGGGGCGGGGGCAGTGATGGGATGTAACAGGTTCTCACCAGTTCGCCAGAACCGGTAGTAACTTTTCCCAGTGTCCCAGAGAACTGGTAGCAGCTTTTTAAAATTATTATTATTATTATATTTCAATTTCTATACCGCCCTACTCGGTAGGACCGACTCAGGGCGGTTCACAGCATATGTAAAATTACAAGTTCATATCAATAAATCATGAATACATAACATCAAAATATCAATATCACTACAATAACAAGACATTCAATAAAACATCAATGTCAAATAACAGTCCAGAAGTTTCACAGCTTTTGGGGGGAACCACCTTCGGGGCTTACCTTTTCACTGGTTCCCCCCCCCCCGTGCATGCACGCCAAGCACTCGGTGTGCATGCACGCCTACAGTGCTTAGCACGTATGCACAGACTCCTTGTTGTCCTCCCAAGTGGGGAGGAGGAAGAGAAGCTGCTAGCCTGAAGCTCCCTTACCTTTGGATGTGGTGTGTCTGTGTATATTTTAATGCGTATTTAATACCTTTACCTATATTGACGTCAGAGGCATAGCTACCGCCGTATCTGCCATATCAATTATACGGGGGGCCCGGGCCACGGGGGCCCCAACGTGCGTAAGCAAAACAAATCTTTACCCTTCCTAAGGGCCCCCAAACAAATTTTTATACTGGCCCCGCCAAGGCACGCTACTCTTCTGATTGACGTATTACCACAGTTCCTAAAAAAGGCCTGGTGGCCGGCAGGCTGGCTTGGGGTTTTTAAGCAAAGTCTTAGAGTTACCTCATCAATAAGGTACAGCTGTTTTATATTTACATTAAGGCATATTATCATAGAGAACTGGTACGATGATCATAGCCATCTTGCAACATGGTGCTGCCCAGGCACTTATACTAACAGGTAAGTGACGGGTTTGTGTTTGGGGTGAGTGGGTTGATTTGTGTTTGGGGTGGGTGGGTGGTGCGTGGATGTATTTTAATCTAATTTTTATTTAATTTATTTAGGGGTTTGTGTTGTGGGTGGATGGGTTGAGGGGTGTGTGTGTGTGGTTATTTTTATTTTATTATTTTAATTTTCTTTGGCCCCGCCCATGATGTCATGATGTCATGATGTTAGCTCCACCCACACTGTGATGACATCACGGTGGGGTAGTAAAATTTTTGACATCCCACCACTGGGCGGGGGGAAATGCAACCCTGAACAACCTTGGTGCCTTTAAGAACAGCCGCAAGCCAGTTTCGACTGAGAAAGACCTTCCCTTTGGGACGTGGTCTGTGGCTAGAAGCAACTTTGGGAAGGAATCTGTGCGTCCCTCCTCCTCATTATTTTATTTATTTATTATATTTATACCTCCCCCATCTAGGAGATATTCCTTCTCTGGGCGGCTAACCACAGAAAATGTACACGTTAAAAGGAATCACACATTTCTAAAAATGCATATAAATATACAGTACCAGGATCACAAAACCTATTGGCAACCGAGAGAGATAAAATAAAATACAGTACCTAACACTCAGCCGTTGGCAATATATCCTTCAAAGCTTCTTTTAAAAGAAAAGATTTTAACTTTTAAATATAGGCAATGATGGAATCTGGCACAGCTCAACTCCTTCTTCTTCTTCTTCTTCCATATCCAAATCTGAATGTAGGTGAGCCTCATGGCGATTGGTCATGAAAACTGTCCTGAGAATATAATGCAGTGGCTTTTCATCTGCCTTCTGCATTGCAACATCTGCCCCTGCTGGTCTTTTTTATGTGTCCCACTATAGGCACTGAGAATGGACTGCTAATAGTGGGCTTTTAATCATTTTAGGACTGATATTTTATTAATATCATACCTTTCCCATATCAGAGAGTGAGGGACTGCGGTGGCTCAGTGGTTAAGAAGCTCACTTTGTTGGCTGGCAAGTCGGCAGTTCAAGACCCGAGTACTGCATGATGGCTTGAGCGCCCATCTCTGTCCCAGCTCCTGCCAATCTTGCTTGAAAGCAATTAATTGCAAGTAGAGAAATATGGACCACTTTGGTGGGAAAAGATCTTGGGGACATGAAAGGAGCATCATTCGAGCATCCCCTGAGCAGAGTTCCTCCAGCAAAAATTCTTTCAACCCAGAAAGCACCTTTGTGTGTTTTTGACATGGCTTAAAAAAAAAAATCAGATTAAACAACAAAACAAAAATACCTTTGCTAATAATTTATCTTGTTAGATTTGTGCTTGCTGGCCCTCAGACAGTATCATGTATTTATTAATCAGCAGACTTTAAATAGTGGGCTTTTTATCAGCTTAGGACTGATATTTCATGAATATACCTTTGCCAATAAGTTAGCTGGTTGGATTTTTGCTTGCTCGCCCTCAAATGCCATCAGGCATTTCTTTTGTTGTTGGTTGTATTATGTTGCTGTTGTTTATTTAATTGTTTGTACAATGCACAGGGCGGGAAATATCCCAAATGGGTGGGATAAAAATGTAATAAAATAAATAAATAATTTTAAATGGCATGGAAGGTGAAAAAGACCTGTCAACAAGGCCCCTTCAAAACACCTTGAAATCAGCTTTAAAATAAACTTTTTAAAATACTACCAACAATACAGTATCAACCACTATTAGTATTTTTAAGTAACTTCATTACACTCCCTTTTCATAAATAATAATTAGCTGCAACTAAAAACATGGCTCACAGCTCATTTCTTCCAAGTTCCGGTACTATTTCTTACTACGTATTACTATACTTCTTACTATTGCAACCTGAGTTTGTTAACTAAGTCCAATTTTGGCAGCAAACCTGCTTATTAGCTGTGGTTCAGGAACCACAAGGAATCTTAACATTTTATGATTATTAAAACAATTCCACAAAGTTTAATAGAAACTAATTACTGGCTGATCAAAAACATTCTTAGGATAAGTGCTGTCAAGCTGCATCCAACATGTGATCTCAGACGGGGTTTTCAAGGCATGTGAGGTTTTTCAGGAGCATTTCTACCACTGCCACTCCCCTATGAGTTTCCATGGCTGAGCAAGGATTTGTAGTTAGGTATTTGCAGTCCCAGTCCAAAATCCTATCTGCTACACCACAGTGTTTCTCTGTTGTTAAACTGAGAGCCAGTGAGGTGAGGCTGCAGTGGAACCTCGGTTAGCCAACAGCTTGGTTAACATAAAAATCGCATAACAAAAGAAAGACCATAGGAAATAGTGGCTTGGTTTACAGGATTTGTTTCAGAATAGATTAATTGGTTTTCAATGCATTCCAATGGGAAACCATGTTTAGATTAATGTATTTTGGTTTTCAATGCATTCCTATGGGAAATTGCATTCAATGCATTCTTATGGGAAATTCGGTTAAAGTAATTTTCACTGTAAGAAACATCCCAGAGAATGCATTAATTACGTTAACTGAGGATCCACTGAATTAGAATTCTTTATTTCTTCATAACTACCGGGGTAAAGGTCTTCCTTGTTCAAAATCCAGTCATGTCCAACTCTAGGGGGTGGTGCTCATCTCCATTTACAGTCAACGAGCTAGCACTGTCTGCACCTGCAGACATTTCATGGTCATGTGGGAAGCATGACTTAGATGCCAAAACACACGGAATGCTGCTGCCATTTTCTCTGCATAGGAAGTGAAGATCATAATTGATGCCAAGCCACCCTCTTGGATGAAGGGGGTTGCCACTTTTTTTTCTGCCAGGGACCTTAAAGATGTAAGACCAACAACAAATGTGCTTCCCACATGACCATGAAATGTCTGCAGGTGCAGACAGTGTTAGCTTGTTGACTGTAAATGGAGATGAGCACCACCCCCTAGAGTTGTTTGTTTTAATCCCATATTATCTGAAAGTTCCACTGAGTTGAGTGGAGCAAGGCCTTTCATCAACATATACCTTGAGCAAGATGGTGGCTCCCATATACTGTAGCCAGTAACTGCAAAACCTTCCTCCCATGCAGGAGCCTACGATCACACATGTAGCAACCACACCAACGCAGCATATAACTGGACAGGGTGTCACATCTAATAGGTATGATGGGAGAGACAGAAGTATAAATTGTTTCATCAACAATCATTCCCGGTGGCCGAGGGGTTAAGACACTGAGCCTGGAGACTGGAAGGTCAGGTTTTGATACCCAGGGGCTGCACTTGGGGACATGAAAGGGGCCTCATTTGGGCTTCCTCTGAGTTTCTCCAGCAAAAATCCTTTCAACCCAGAGTAATCTCTGACACAAAATTATTATTCCAGATGTCTTCCACAATTTATCTCAAGGATTGGCTGCCATGTACCATTATCTGAATTTGGCTTCAACACAGTGCCGGACATAGTTAGAGAAGTATTGATTTGTCCAAGGACACCCATTACCTATGTCAACTGTTAGTGGTCTTGCTCCTGGGCTTTTAATACAATGCACAGACATTTAGCAGCGAAGCCATTCCTACAATAGAAATAAGAAGTGGACAAAGCTTCAGCCACCTCATTTTCTCTGTTTGAAGTGGTCAGCCATATTAGTCTGTGCAAGCATATCTGAGAGTAAATAAAACAAAACAGCAAAAAAGACAAAAAAATATTGTGGCACCTTAAAGACTAACACCTGTATTTAAATGTGAGCTTTTGTGGACCAAGTCCACTTCATCAGACCATCAAATTTCTCTGAGTTTAAATTTACAGATTAAGTCATCAGTGGGAATGTTTGAAAATAGCAAGGAATCTGCATTAATGAATCCAGTGGGATTAATCTTGGAGTGGTATAGAGGTGTAACCTTGTTCAAAAGCCAGTCATATCTGACTCTAGGATTTGGTGCTCATCTCTGTTTATAGCCAAAGAGCCAGCACTGTCTGCATCTGCAGACATTTATGTGGACATCTGGGAGAGGACACCAGAGTGCAGAGGTAAGTAATCTGTTGCCAGGCAAATTATATCAACCAGTGGTGGGATGTCAATTTTTTTACCAGCCCACCATGATGTCATCAGTGTGGGTGGAGCCAACATCATGACATCATGACTGTGGGCAGAGCCAAAGAAAAAATAATAAAAAATAAAAAATAAGCACACACCCACCTACCCACCCACAACACAAGGACAGCAAGGAGAACAGCAAGGAGGACAGTAAGGAGGCCGTGCATATGCGCCAAGCACTGTAGACATGCATGCACACCAAGTGCTTGGTGCACATGCGCAGTGGGGGAACCAGTGAAAAGGTAAGCCCCAAAGGTGGTTCCCCTCAAAAGCTGCTGCCGGTTCTCTGGGACACTGGGAAAAGTTACTACCGGTTCTGGCGAGCTGGTGAGAACCTGTTACATCCCATCACTGATATCAACCCTATTCAGCATAGTTGACTGTGATTATTCACAATTGTCCAACAACATCCAGAGAGCCACATTCTGCTTACTCCTCCCACATAGCCTCATTAATTACTCAAAAATAATTCCATCTGATTTTTTAAAAATTCAATCTCGTTTAAATGCAATTTGAGTGAGTTTATTGTTGTAAACAATAAATAAACATGAAATAAAAAGGCGACTGATTCTTGGGAGGCAAGCAATGAGAAACCTGGGGAACATAGTGAAAAGTAGAGACATCACATTGAAAACAAAAATTCGCGTGGTCAAAGCAATGGTATTCCCTGTGGCAATGTATGGTTGTGAGAGCTGGACCATTAGGAAAGCTGACCGCAGAAGAATAGACGCCTTTGAGATGTGGTGTTGGAGGAGAGTTTTGAGAGTCCCCTGGACAGCAAGGAGAACAAATAGGTCAATCTTAGAGGAAATCAAACCTGACTGCTCATTGGAGGGTCAAATAGTAAAGATGAAGCTAAGGTACTTTGGACATCAAATGAGAAGAGAGGATTCACTTGAGAAAGCCTTGATGCTTGGAAGGGTCGAGGGCAGAAGAAGAAGGGGACGGCCCAAGATGAGATGGCTGGATGGTGTTGTAGAGGCAATGAGTGCGGAGCTGGGCGAGTTGAGGGGGATGGTGGAGGACAGGAGTGCCTGGCGGACAGCGGTCCATGGGGTCGCAGAGGGTCGGAATCGACTGTGCGACTGAACAACAACAAAATTGTTGTCTATGAATTTGATTCCGGTTCTGTCAAAATAAAAAAGATGACACTTGAACAATTACAAGTACAGTAGAACCTCATTCAACAATTGCCCTGTATAGCAAGGAAATCGCATAACAATTAGGTTTTGGGGGGAAATGGTGTCTCGCATAACAATTTTCCCTATGAAAAAAAATCATACAACAATTTTTCAATAGGAGAAACCACTTAGACAAAAATAATAATCATTGTACGATGCATCCCATAGGGAAAATCACTAAATGATGCATGCATCATATAGCAATTGTTTCGTACAACAACGAGCCCCATGGAACGGATTAAAATCATTGTATGAGGTACCACTGTACTGTACTTCCAAGCTCTATTAACTTACTGTATATGACATTCTTAGGTAGGTTGTGTCAGTCACTCCTAGCTGTTAACAATGATAGGGTTGATTCCATAGTGAAATTAGAGAGCAATGTTAATCAAATCAAAGTTGATTTGGGCATCAAGCTAAAAGTTGCTTCATTCTTGGAATGATTTTAGGCAACATCAGCTTGCCTATTTCTACAAACTTTATTCTTTTAAGTTGCTTCTATGTACAAAACTCCCAAGAATTATTGAAAACTTATAACTTTTTGAGAAGTCACAGGAATGCTACTTCATCTTACAAAAAAAAAAATCATTCTTGCAACTATGAGAGGACTGTGGATACAAGTGCCTAAAATATATATGAAGACTAAATTTAAATGCCAGACAAATACTTAAATCAGAAAGGTATGTTTGTATTGTAAACTTTTAGTTATAAAAATTGCAGACAAGACCTTATATTTCAATCAAAAAATACTAGTGCATAAAAGGTACGATTAAAATATCAAAAAATGTTTTAATAGTACAGTATTCTTAAAATGCAAGAACGTATAGTCTAAAAAGGTGCGATAAAGAAGCAGAGAATATACTTCTTAAATATCAAAGTTATTAAAAGAAAAAATATATATAAGTAGCCATTAGGCATATTCAGACACCTGAGGAAATTATTTAACAATGTTTTCACCCAGCCAAGCCAGCTATGTACCAATTTGCATCTATGGAGAGAAATCCATAATCTTTATTTGTGTGTGTTGCTGATTTATGGAAGTGAAGCCTACTATAGTGGTATCTCCCTTAAAGAACATAATGCATTCCACAGGGATTGCTCTTTAAGCAAGTTTGCTCTTTAAGCGAAACACCATTGTAAGTGACCAATTGTGACTTCTGGTGGGGGCGACTGCAACCCCCGACTTATTTGTTAAGCAAGTTTTTGGTTGGTTTTACTTGTTAAACGAGTTAGTCTCTAAGTGAGGCGTTCTTTATGTGAAGTTTTACTGTCCTGTGTCATTGCCTTCCTCTCTTTGCTCTCTGGTGCCAAGTGTCTGGTATCTCTGTTGATGATATCAGGTATGTATGACTGTGTCTTGCTTCCTTATATCTATTTTAATTTTTTGTTTATGTTTCCATTATCAGTTGACACACTTCTCATATACCAACAATTTGCTACCAAACCAAACATGCCCCATACATTTTCTATGGAAAACTCTATTGCTTTTGCTCACGAAACTGCTGGCACTGTGGACTGCTTCCATAGCCATCTACTTGGATGGATGGATGGATGGATGGATGGATGGATGGATGGATGGATGGATGGATGGATGGATGGATGGATGGATGGATGGATGGATGGATGGATGGATGGATGGATGGATGGATGGATGAGTGGATAAATGAATGTCAACTGCCCAGAGTGTGCACTAAGTGCTAAGGGGGTGGTACATAAGCATAACTATAACTATTGTAGTACTCTAGGACTTTTTTTGCCAGTTATTCTATTTTAGCATGTATTTATTTTGTTGGTTTATTTTTAATTTATTGTGTGTTTTATAATGTTATTTTGATATTTGTATGTACACCACCCAGAGTGGGAAATATTTAATCTTTTTAGATTTTAATTTTAAATTTTATTTTAACAGCTTTGTATTTGAGGTTTTTAGGTAGTGTTTGTGTTTTGTCGTGATGTCTTTGTAAAAAACCCTGAGTCACTTCCGTGAGAAGGGTGGTGGAGAAAATAATAATAATAATAATAATAATAATAATAATAATAATAATAATAATAATAATAATAATAATAATAATAATAATTGTTCTTGTTCTTGTTCTTGTTCTTGTTCTTGTTCTTGTTCTTGTTCTTGTTCTTCTTCTTCTTCTTCTTCTTCTTCTTCTTCTTCTTATTATTATTATTATTATTATTATTATTATTATTATTATTATTATTCTGAGGGCACAATCCTAACTAACATGTCTGACTTTCAGTTAACTGAGCAGACTTAAGCTGATTGAGGGTATGTTGCACCCAAATCTCTTCTAGTTTGGGGTGGGGGAGGACGTCAGATGGCCTGCCCTAAGGCAGTGTTTTCCAACCTTCGGTTTTTGGACTTCAATTCCCAGGAACCTAAATCAAGTCCCCAAAGCACTGATCAGCCAATACTGACTAAGGTTTATGGTAATTGAAGCCCCCTCGTTCAGGGTGGGCCCCATATTGGGAAATACTGGCCTAATGGGGAAAGCACAAGATGGAAAAACACAAGTCCAGTACAAGCACCACAGAAACTGAGTTGACAACTACCAAGCAGTAGCTAGCAGCCAGTAGCTTGTCAAACTCAAAAAGGGGTGTGGTTATGAGTTTGATGAGTGCATCCATTCCCTACTGCTGCCAGTACAAGGGTTATCCAAACCCATCTCAGTCATTTTTAACTTGGAGTTAAGGTTGTGCCCTAAAACATTTTTAAAAGCTTTCATTTTCTCTTTCAATGTTTTCATGTCCGTGCTTAAGTGTTAGCTTGCTAGGAGAAAGATCCTTTGTGAGGGAATATTATTTTACATTGACCTTGCTTTCCCTGCGATGACTTTGAACAGAGTTGATTATGTTGTAGTGACTTTTTGTAAATTGCTGTTCAAACTTTATTTTCTTAAGCACAGTTCAGGGTTGCATTTTCCCCCCGCCCCTCTTAATTATTTTAACATTATATACATAAAAATGTTTTAAATCCTGGCAAGCTGATGTATCTCTGATTAAATGTCATGTACATGCAAATTGAGCTAAAAAAATTTTTTAGTTCCTATAGGGTTTCATCCTGGCTCTTCTACATCCAAATCTAACAATCTGCTCATAGGACAGCTCATAGGCAATTATGACCCTCCAGATGTTGCTGAATTTCACTTCCTTTCAGTCCTAGTCAACAGTGTACAATTGCCTGAAACTTCAGGGCCAAAAATTGAAACCAGGAGATAGCCCCTGGTGTAATACTGTACTGTACTGTATTTCCAAAATAACATGTCTTTCTCTCTCATAATGAATCGGAGAATGAATTAAAAAGATACCCTTTTGATGAGCCAGTAAACCCTGGCACCAGCTCAGTAACAATGAGATAACCACCCACCCTCCAGAATAAAACAGGCTTTCTCCTCCTCCTCCTCCTCCTCCTCCTCCTTCAGCACTACTCCTCTGAGATTTGTCTCTATGTCTGGTGACACAACACTTTGGGCTTTTGCTTCCTATTAGGACCTGGAAACTCTACTAGCCAGCAAAGCCAATTATGAGGGATTATGGGATCTGTAGTCCACCCCTGGACCCAAGATTTTTCCCAGGTTAGGAAGAGCTGCTAAGAAGGACATCATGGGTTGACCATGTGACGAACACAGAAGTGTTGCACCAAATGGATAAAGAACAAAGAACTGTTTAAAACCATTAAGCACAGAAAGTTCCAATATCTTGGCCGTGAGGAGCATATAGAATACAGTACTCCAACGTGCTATGCAAATGAAGATCCCTAGGAAAAGAGGCACTGGAAATAGACAGACTTCATGGCTAAAGAAATAGAGAGACTGTTGTGGCATGTCTTCAGGAAAACTATTTTGAGGAATTAAGAACAGGAAGACCATTGTCATGATGATAGCCAATATCTGGAATTGATATGGCACCTGGAAGAGGAGAAGGGAGAGCAGCTACTAAAGAAACAAGGTTACGATACCTTTATTTGTTGTGTAGAAGGGTAATTTCAGGAGATCTAATTCAAATGGTATTGGAGGTGAATGGCATTTGAATTAGATTTTTTTTGGTAAGAAATGATCTACTAGGTTGTTTCTGGTCAGATAAAACAGAACCATTAAAAAAAATTGTGAGAGTAGGGTACACATTCAGAACAACCTAAACACCCAGATCCTACATCTTGAGACCTTACCTCATACCTAAAGATTGAAAAAGAAAGAACCAATTGAGTTTCTTAAGATGAAGCCACACTATGAGCTTGGCATTGTTATCAAGAAGGTCATGTCATGTATTCCAACCAACTGTGCTTCTGAACGCAAGAAGACAGAGATCAAGGCCTCCAACTATATTTGTAAAGAGTAGGCAGACTGGTCAGAAGAGAGAGGTCTTTAAATGGATTGGCTCCATGGGTCTTTAGAGGTAATGTTTAGCACCTTAAACTGTGTCCAGAAGCTAACTACAAGTGAGTTTAGTTCTCATAACACTGAAATAATTCATTCCATTCAGCAGTTTCCAGCCAACAACACCACCACATAACAAAAAAGAGGAGCCAGGGCTCCTCTTTGCTTTATAATGGTGTTGAAGCATAAATTTCCACAGGTATAGTTCATCCCACAAGCTACACCTGCTGAAAATCCCTGTTCCAATCCACTATTAAAAGCACAGAAGGCTTGTTCTCTTTTTGCACATCCATCATGGTTGAAACTGTTTTATAGGCCATCCAGATTTCAACAGATATCATGCATATCAACAGATTTCTTAATCAAATACTACTTTTGTGTTATAATTAGTGTGTTGCTGGAATATAGATAATAACAACAAGTAATTTTACATTCCACTTTGACAATGGCATGCTGGATGCAGTTTCTGGGTGTGTTATGCAGCTTTAAATCTCCTTATTGGTGTTAGTGGCTTGATTATATGTTTCTATGTGCTGTACTGTAGCAAGGTAGAAATTGGTTTAAGAAAGAGCAGGACAGTGTCAGTTATGAAATGATATGGAAGGTGGTTAATTGTGCTGAAGGGAAAGATAGCTGTAGAACGGACTTTGGCACCACTGTTACAACTATGAGAGTAATTGTCTCATATGTGTGGCTACTTAGAGTAGTTTAGCCTAGACCTAGGTGTAGTTTTTCACCATAAGGGCAGGGTATAAATGCAATAAATAAACAAGCATGGCAAATGAAGTTGGCATTCTTTCCTCCATGGTCCTGGAAACACAAAATTTTCTAGCCTGTTTCATCCTTTAAACAGCACCTGCCAGCCCAGAATAAAACAAATTACATTTTAATGGCCACTTCCTCTAGAGGGGAAGCAACCATGTTAGTTTGTTAAGTGGTGGGAAGCCAAAAATTTTACTACCACACTGTGGGCGGAGCCAACATAGTGGGGAGAGCCGACATCATGGGTGGAGCCAATGTCATGATGTCATGGGTGGAATCAATGTTGTGGGTGGAGCCAATGTTAAAAAACCCCATAAAAATAAGTACACATAAAAATACAAATTAAATAGACATAAAAATACACATAAAAACACATAAAATACACATTAAAATACATACACACTAAATAGACATAAAACACATTAAAATACACATTAAATGGACATTAAAACACATAAAATACAAATTAAATACACATAAAACACATAAAAATACACATTAAAAATAAATACACATTAAAAACACATTAAAATACACCTACCCACCCCACATCCAAAGGTGAGTCACTTACCCTGGGGAGCAGGCTATAGGAGCTTCAGGCTAGCAGCTTCTCTTCCTCCTCCTCCCCGCTTGGGAGGACAGCAAGGAGGCCGCACATGCACGCCAAGCGCTGTAGGTGTGCATGCACACCAGGCACTTGGCACGCATGTGCAGTGGGGGAACCAGCAAAAAGGTAAGCCCCCGAGGTGGTTCCCTCCAAAAGCCGCTGCCAGTTCTCCGGGACACTGGGAAAAGTTACTACCGGTTCTGTCGAGCTGGTGCGAACCTGTTGCTGCCCATCACTGAGTTTGCTGCAGCAATAACAAAGGAGTCTTGTGAAGTCTTAATGAAGAACAGGCTTATTAAAAGTTAGGACATAAAAGTTAAGACATAAGGCTGTAACTCATAAAGAAATCAAAATAAATTTATTAGATGCCACATGCCTTTTCCCTGCCTTAGTATGATAAGAAGATGTGCACAATCATCTCCAATGTCTTCACAGCATGCTACTGGTAAAAACAAAGGAACATTGGTAAGGTGTGAAAAGTGGTAAACAAGCTTTAGCACAGACCTTATTCATTGCATTCTAAAATAACTGATTGCACAGTACACTACAACATTCCACCAGATTGCTCTTTAAGCGAGTTTGCTCTTTAAGCGAAATACCCATTGTAAGTGACCAAGTGTGACTTCTGGCAGGGGTGGGGGTGGGGATTGCGAACCCCGATTAAGTGAGTTTTTAGTTGGTTTTAGTTGTTAAGCGAAGCAAACATTCAGAGAAAATTCTGCTCTTTAAGTGAGTTATTCTCTATGCGAGGCACTCTTTATGCGAGGTTTTACTGTAGTTTGAAAGCCTATGGGTCTTCACCTTTTTAAGATTTGCCTGAAATAGTACAAACTCAGTTTCATCATTTTTGCTGCCACAGGTGAGTTTTCTTATTCAATAAGTTACAGTGCAAAGATATATAATGCAGAATCTATACAAAGTGCATTTGAGTAGCAAAAACAACAGTAACTATCAATAACATACTTTATTAGCAAGAAAGGAAGAGGGGGTGAAATAAAATACTTTCTACTCAGATTCTACTCCCAGATAGAAGATACAGTAACTGTCATTCCCTTGAAAATAATTATTTTTGTTATAGTTCACACAACATCTTTCCAGAACCTAAGCTGGTGTTGTGGGGGTCCCATAAAAGTAGAGTTGTTATTGATAAATATAAAAAAGTGACAAAATTTATAGATCAGTTTTTCTTTTCTATGCCTTTTGCTTCTCTCATTTTGCACGCCAGTCTTTCATTGAGTGCAACTAACCATATCCAATTCATCCAAGTATTTATCGACAAACCATCCAAATGTATCCCAATCCAATTAGTGTAACCCAGTAGTGGATTGCTGCCGGTTCGGCCCGGTTCGGGCGGACTGGTAGCAAAAATCTGGAGGGGATCACTGGGGGGGGGGGTATTAAACCCCCGGGCGGCTAGTTTGGTCACCTCTCTGGCCGCCCTCCAGATTGCAGTTCCAGGCTGCCCAAATTGGCTGCTCGGAAGTGCACATGAGTCAAAATTCCATTTGACACAAGTGCACTCACACGGCTTCTCCCCGAACACTCCCCCCAGCCCCACCGATCCATTGGTGAGGCTGGAGGAGGGTTTGGAGGGAAGCCGCGTGTGCACGGCTGGTCCCAGAACACCCACCCCCCCGCCCCAACGATGCATCAGTCGGGCTGGAGGAGGGCTCAAGTGCAAGCCGCGTGAGCACACAGCTTGGTCCCGGAACCTCCCCAACCCCACCAATGCATTGGTCAGGCTGGAGGAGGGCTGGGGGGCAAGCCGCACGGGCACCCGGCTTTGTCCCATAACCCCCCCAGCCCAATCGATGCATCGGTCGGGTTGGCAGGGGACACAGGGGCAAGCTGCGGGGGCGTGGCTTTGTCCCGTAACCCCTCACCCGCCCGATGCATCGGTCTGGCTGGCGGGGGGGGGTTACGGGACAAAGCCATGTGCGCAGCCGCGGTGCCTGCCTGCCTGCTGCCTGCCTGCCTGCTGCCTGCCTAGCTAGGTAAGTGACGGGTTTGTGTTTGGGACGTGTGGGTTGAGGTGTGTGTGTGTGTGTGTGTGTGTGTGTGTTTATTTTTATTTTATTTTATTAATTATTATTTATGTTATTTTTAATATTTTGGCTCCACCCACAACGTCATGATGTCATGATGTTGGCTCCACCCATAATGTCATGATGTCATGATACTGGTCACGCCCACGACATCCATGACATCATGGTGGGGTAGTAAATTTTTTGACAACCCACCACTGGTGTAACCACTACTCTGGGTAGCTCAGAACAACAAACAAATAACAACATCAACCAAAAACATAAAAATAAAACATAATTAAACATAACATAACAACCAGAATACAAAATACAAGGCAAATAATCAACAAAGCAAAACACAATCAACAATAAACTATAAGCTTTAAAAACCTAATGGTGCCCAATTTCAATTGATTATATTGGTGACAGTGTGTAGCAGATAACATGAGAGTTTACAAATTTAACAAATTAGACAACTAGAGTATTAGCATTAGAACATCTGCAGGGGTCATGAATTACAGCCAAAGCTGCGGATGCCTGTCATCCTAGTGCAGGATAGGATACAGAACTGCCAACTTTCTGAAAGCCTCCTCATATAACACCTAAGCATATCCTGCAAAGTCAGCATAAGCCCTATAAATCAAATTGGCATATTGCAAAAGTAGAACAGCTTGCCAAGGCTCCAAACGTAGAATCACTGTCACATATATTTAAAAAAACTGGCAAGCAATTGGCCCAAGGTCCTACCAGCCTTACACTTCTGCACATGTTTGTTCTCTTTACCTTAACCATTACCTCACTATATAGAAGATGGAGAATGTCAACATAGTCCATTTTTAGAATCTTCTCTTTCATAGCCAAGGAGAGATGATTGCCCAAAAGCACCACTTCATCAGTCACAGGCATCAGTTACCCATGGGGCAACCTGTCCTTGGGAGCCACCACCACCACAACCTGTCCCAGCCCCACCACTGCACTGCACCCTCCCCACATTTGACTAGGGTGCTAGCCAAACAGTGTCTGAATCTGCCGCTGTGGATAGCTATAGGAGTATATTTATTATGTAATTTATTATGCAATATTTGTAACTGTTTTTATGCTATGAATGTGCTATGTACTGTAACTGTTTCTTCTGTAAGCCGCCCAGAGTCGCTATGCGAGTGGGGCGGCATATAAGTCGAAAATACAATACAATACAATACAATGACAAGTATGACCGAGGGCACACAGGGATGGCCAGCCCATTACCTGCAAGTCCCTGGAAAGAAGATATGGTTAGGATAGGATGAATTCTTCAATATTCCAAAGCTCCTGTGAAGTGTGTTTATGCTCAATGCAGGTACAGCCTCACCTCCTCCTGATACCAAGATGTTCCCAGATGCCAGTTCAGACCCCAGAGAGGGGGTCAACGCCATTACATCCACATTAGACAGCAAAGCTTCAGACTGTGATGCAACTGGGAGATAGCAATCTTTTGCACTGCTGATATAGGTCCACCAACCCCCACTGATGATGCCATGGAAGGTCCACACTTGCCTCTAAAACTGCCAAATAGGACATAATTTTGTCAGCCACATCATGTAATTTAGACATTTTAGAACTTGTCATCTTCCTGTGAGAGCGACAAAGTGCAGGCTCCAACTCACCAATCGTTACACTCCATCCCCTTTATGACATTTTAATGCACACCAGCATGCCCTCAAAACTGGGCATTGCCTTATCTTTGGAAGATTGGGGGGGGGGGACACACTCCCTCTCTTCCATCCACATCACAGCAGAATTACAGAGGTGGCATTTTTCAGGCTTATTCTTCTGCAAGTGCCATATGTGATTCCAAACATGGTGATCAGCCATGAAAATAATCCTGGGAACAATATAATGTGATAGCCTTCAATTTGCCTTCCACATCGCAGTGTGACACCTGTACCACTCATGTAGTTCTACAAATCACTTTATGACCCTGAGCCCTTTTGGCACACAAAGTCCTCATCAGTCCCAGGCCAGAAGCTGCTGACCTCCATCTTGCCCACTCCTCTGGGCCAACAAGAACAGCCTGAGGGGAGTTAGTTTGTGTTCTGGTTTGGTTGTACAGTAAAACACCGGATAACGATTGGATCGGATAACGCTAAAATCGCATAACGTTGGGGAATTTGAGGCAAACATTTGGATCCGATAACATTATGTTAACCATTATGTTAACCATTATGTTAACCATTATGTTAACGTTATCCGATCCATCAGATAACCTTTGCCTCACATTCCCTGAGGTGTGGCTGTGACTCACCAGTTTCTCTTGGGAGAAAGGGAGGGGCTGTCTGCTCTCAAGCTTGCCACATTTGAATAACAAAGGCTTGCAAAAACCAGTCTGACTAGTTTAGCAAAGCAAAGGCTTAGGACCCTTTCCCCAGTGTAACCCAGAACATTTTGCAGAAAAATAATTGCAAAGAGACAATTTGACCCAATTACCTTTATGAAGTTTCCCCTTTAAATTCTAAACAGCCTGAACCCAAGATTCTAGCTCCGCAAGCCTCATGCATTGTCAATGGAAAACAAGCAGACTGAAACCTTTCACCTACAAAGCAATTAAGATTTTCACACCCTGCAAAGCCCTGAGGGAACTTCCTTTATTACAGCAATGGTAGGTGGGCTGATTCTAAACTAAAACATTTTCCTAGCTTCTGTTCAGATCTTTTAAAACAGCACTTTATAAAATTTTCAGAAATTTTAAAATGCTGTATGGCTTTCCCCCCCTAAAGTCAGGGTGGTCTGGCATGTTTTTGTAATGTATTTACCCTTTAGACAATTATTTCTTAAAGTTCTTTAAGTTTCCAGCATGTTTCCTTGACTTTCCCTTGAAGCCTCTGTTGCTTATCTCTATGGAGTTAACGTTATCTGATCCACCTAAATAGGATTTTAACGTTATCTGGTGCATGCATCGGATAAGGATAAAAATCAGATAACGTTAAGACTTGTGGAACCAAGTCTTAATGTTATCTGAGGTATTACTGCATTTTGCATTTTGTGAGGTTATATTTTATAATTTTTAATGTACTGTTGCTGTTTTGACTGTAAGCCGCCCTGAGTCGCCTCGGCGAGTGGGTGGCAATATAAATAAATGAATAAATAAACAAATAAATAAATAAAGATGGATTCAAGTGGGATTTAATTTAGTTGGGGATGATCACCCACCCCTATGGACTTCACCACCCAAGGCTAATAGTCCTCAAGGTGGTCAGGTTAGTTAACCACCACTTGACGATCACCATTGAGCAACTGGCAGTAGGGTCTACTCTATACCATAGCAGGGTAACCTGGCTAGACTGGTTTCAGACTAAAGCTTCTAAAATTTTCAAGCTACTGTTGGCTGAAGGATACTGGAACTTGTTGTCAAAAAAGTAACATTTGCAGGCTTTGGGCTCATCTCATCACAGTGGGACAAGATACCTCTCCCGCCTTCAGCCCCGCCCCTACCCCCGGCTGCATATAATTCTTCATAGAAATAGATTTAAAGAAAATGGCAGTGTCAAGGTTGTCTGGGCATTTATCTTGGAAGCAATGTAAATAACATTACCAAGTTAGTACAGTATTTGGATATAACTGAATGCCTGAACTCCTGTCCCCAAGTGCAGTGCTCAGGAATTGAAACCCAACCTTCCAGCCTCTAGTTCAGCTCAGCACCTTACCCACTAAGCCACCAGGGGAGCTGCAACTGACTAATAACAAGTAGAGAGCAATGCAACAACTTCTTTTTAACATGCAACCTCCAGACTACTGAATCAGTAGTGCTCTAGGACCAGTAAAGAGCCCATTGCCCTACCAGTACATGTGTACATGATCCGATACATCCATTCATTTATTTCACTTCTATATAACTACCCCATCAGTGTGAATAGCCTCTGGGTGCCTCACAACATATACTTCCATGTAGCATAGAGTATTAGAATGATCAGATGCAGCCTAAGAGTATTCTGAATTTGCAAACGTCTCATCTTCTAGCAAATGGGGATCATAAAAGCAACGGCCATTCTAAGAGAAACACATTGGATTGTTCTGATGCATAATTTGTACTCTGGGCAGGAAGCTATTACTAGGTGAGAATATTGGGGAGGGGGATAATTTTTCCCTTGGCAAATGGGTGACACAGTGGTGTATTTTCTTTCCTTATTGGTTCAATCAATATGCAGAACATACACCAAAAACTGGGTAAGATTTAGATGGAGTGAAAATTGATGGAAGAAACACCAGTAATCTAAAATAGGTAGATAATGACATGTTACTGGCAGTAAGCAGCAATGACTTGAAATAGCTCCTGATAAAAGTGAAAGAAGAAAGTGCAAATGCAGGACTAGAACTGAATATCAAGACAAAAGCCATATACAGTAAAACCCTGGTTTACGATTTTAGTCCGTTCCAACAGTTTTGTCAGAAACCGGATCATTCGTAAACCAAAGCACATTTTCCCATAGAGATGTATTTAAAATTTAAAAAAATCTTCCCGACCTCCCAAACCCCCCCTCTCCAAAAATGTGGGATATGTGGTAAAGGGGAATATAAATGAGGGAGCTAAGCTCTCTATCTTTTCTTACCTTGCTTGGGCTCTGGTGTTTCTTCCTCAGGGTCAGCATTGGGTGATGAAGAGGAGTGGTTTGTCCAGCCAGGGCTCCCCTGCTGAAGACACCGCAGTCGGGCAAGGTGGACCACACACCTCTCTTCCCTTTTCTGTGCTCATGTTGGTGGTGTGAAGGGGGGGGGGGGAGAGAGCTGATGGCTGTGGGGTGAACTTGCCTTGCGTGTTCACAGCGCCTCTTCTGGAGTGGCTGCTAAGGTGCCGGACATCTTTTAAATCCCACGCCTTAGAGGCGGCTCTGCAGAGGCTTAGCCGGGGGTGGGGTGGGGCTGCCCCAGGTGGCACCTTTTTTGGGCAGCAATATTTCACAATAAATAGGGATCATTCCCCACCAGCAGCGTATTGTACAGGCGGCTTAAACTTACGCTACACCACTGCGGCTCTGGAAGAGGCTCTGTGAATACACAAGGCAAGGTCATACCACTGAGATCGGCTCTCCCCTCCTTTGCCACACCAACCCAGGCACCGAAGGTTGGGGAGGTGATTGATCACAGCGGGGCGATCTTGTCTTACACGTTCATGGCGCCTCTTCCAGAGCTGTTGATAAGAATATAAAAGACATCCCCGCTTTAGCGGTGGCTCTGGATGAGGCACTGTGAATGCACAAGGCAAGGTCACCCCACTGTGATCATGCCACCCACAGAATCCAAAACGACTATGGGTGGTCTTAAATACCCCTGCAATCGTTTTGGACTCTGGGGAATTCCCGGTTGTAAGATGAAAAAACATCATAAAATGGGACATCATTTCCTCTGGATTTGCCATCGTAAATCATGGCAAACGTAAACCAAGGCAGTTGTAAGCTGGGGTCTTACTGTACACTGAAGAATTACATTAGTTTAATGTTAACAATGGGTATGGGTGGGTGAGCCCCTTTGGGTGAGGTGATGGGCCCCTCAGTGGATTAAATGCCACTGGAAACCATCATATTGGGCCTAATGGCAAAATGAGTGGAGGAGGAACCATTACACTATTCTGATTCCCAATGCTCATGGAGGTGGAAAAGGCCATGCCTGATGGACTGGGTGTGAAGGTGGACCTTGTGAATATCCTCAAGGCTGTGGCAGTCCATTGTAGTCCCGGTGTCAAATCCTGCATGTCTCATTTCATATGTGCCACAGGAGATGGCTCCTTGATAATAGTGTGTGGGTCACTTCTTGGCAAGCTGTGATCCACCTTAAACAAATTCATGCCAGTGGCATATTTCCTGTTTGTCACTCTTCTTTCAAAGTCCAGGATCAATGGGATAAGTACAATGGCAGCCAGTTTGGGGTGGAACTGAAGCCTCTAGTTTGTACTTGAACAGTGGCAGCAGATGTGTGATGGTCATATTACTGAGAATTGTGTGACTACTTAGGAATTCACTCCTGCATCTGTGTTTGGGCAGGCCTATTTAGGAGCACTGCTGCCCACCTCAATTGGGGAAGGCCCTAGAACAGTGATGGCGAATCTCTTAGACACCGAGTGCCCAATCACAACAGGCTGCTGTCCACACTGCAGAGGGGCAGGGGAAACTCTGTGCTGGGGGAAGGGAGGAAGCACTCCTATTGGGCTGCTGGGCAAAGGGGTGGGGCAATCTCTGTGCTGGGGCAATGGCAGGTTTGCCCATAGAGAGGGCTCTAAGTGCCCCCTCTGGCACACATACCATAGGTTCACCACCACTGCCCTAGAAAATGTAGTCTAAACTTTGGAAGGCACACATTTTGTCCGGCAGGGAGACCACACCCTGTGTGTCACCCCTTATATGTGGTTGAAAAATGAAGAACAAGCAAATGATAATGACAATTGGCACATGGAACATTAGGACACTACTCGATCTTGACAACAATGACAGACCTGAGAGAAGAACAGCTCTTGTGACCCATGAGCTTGCTAGGTTGAACATTGATGTTCCTGCCTTGAGTGAAACCAGATTGTCTGGCAAGGGGAAAAATATCATCAAGTCTGGTTCGGGATATACCATCTTTTGGAAGGGGAAAGAGGAGGGAGAGCGTCACATACATGGTGTAGGTTTTGCTGTGAGGACAAAGTTAGTAAATGACCCACTCATTCCTACCACAATTAGTGAAAAGTTTATGATTCTCTGCATGCCTCTCTCAGGAGATATCTCCATCACACTCATCTCTGCCTATGCCCCCACTTTAGATGCTGATGAAGATGTTAAAAACCAGTTCTACAATCAGCTGAACTCTACCATCACTAAGGTACCAGCTAGGGACAAGCTTTTGCTGCTTGGGGATTTCAATGCCAGGGTTGGAAGGGATTATCAACTCTGGGAAAAGGAGATGGGTAGGCAAGGACTTGGTAACTGCAATTCCAATGGACTACTGCTTCTTGGTCTATGTGGAGAACAACAGCTTTTCATCACCAACACTCAATTTTGACTACCCAACTGATTTAAGACCACATAGATGCATTTTCACTCCAAGCACTGGCACATCATCAATCGGCAGTGTGATAAGAAAGATGTCCTCATCACCAGGACAGCCAGAAATGTCGACAACTGTTGGACAGACCATAAGCTTTTGATTTCTAGACTCAGAATTTCTCTTCGCCAAAGGCTATCTAAGTACCTGCCTAACTTACCCAAACAGAAGTTCGATATTTTCATAATATTTTTTTGTAACCTTATGACGTATATTGGGGCTTTATTTTATTGTATGGTATTTTATGATATTTTATTGTTTTGAATTATTGCTGTATGATATCTGATTATACTGTGACATTATGGTGTTCTATTGAATTGTAACATTGTATTCGATTGTATGTTGTGAGCCGCCCTGAGTCGGTTTTACCAAGTAGGGCGGCGTATAAATAAAAAATGATGATGATGATGATATTTCTAAACTTTGGGATGAGCCCACTGCTGTGGATTTTCAGAATAAGATTTCCGACCTACTGTTGAATAGCCCAGTCAGCACTCATGATATCGAACAAGAATGGGCCTCACTGCAAAATATTATCATAGAAACTGCTAAGGAAACCCGTTGCACGAGGTACGCCAGATTGGGGTTCAAAAATGTCACAATCTTCAAGGAGGCTCTTTACCCCAGAGGTAGACTTATTAAACAAAAGAAGTCATGGCCTTGAGTTTACAATTGCTAAGCAGGGCTGTTGGCAACAGGATCTTTTGAAGGTTACTCATTCATAGGTTCAAAGTCAGAAGTGACTCAATGGCACATATCAACAACAGAACAACACCACCTCTTCCAGCTGTACGGGCACTTTCTAAAGGTACTGTTTCTGTAGGCCCCTTAGACTCCTGGAACTAATACTGTCCAAAAACAATGATTCCATTTGTACAATACTGATGTTGCAGTAATATCTGCTAGTAATAAAGAACTCGGTCCATCTGTATCTCCTGTTAGGCAAGCTATCTGTACTTTAAGTTCCACACACCCACACATTGCATGGTTGCTGTTCTTGTTCTAAGCAGATGAAATTCTTAATAGGCTTTTGTATTGAGTACACACTCACTTTCAGATAGTTGGTTGACAATGTATTCTGTCCTGTACTTACATAACAGTTAATCCTTCACTGCATGATATAGATGAATTTAATACTGACAAACAGGTTTAGAGGAGATTACAGGAAAAGGAAGGAGGAAAAGAAATAGGGGTCATTTTATCTTTTGTTATCTTGTGATAAGATTTCCAAAGTGCAAGTATGGAGCTGACGAAGCATAGCTCCTGCTCCTCTGATTAGGTGTGCCACTTCTGAGCAGATTGTACTACAGGTCAGCTTTTCAAATAAGGGATAAGCAGTGGTGGGATGTCAAAAAATTTACTACCACACCGTGATGTCATCACAGTGTGGGCGGAGCTAATGTCATGATGTCACGACGTCGTGGCAGAGCCAAAGAAAATAATAAAATAATAAAATAAAATAAAAATGAGCACACGCACACACACCCCTCAACCCACCCACAACACAAACCCGTAAATAAAATAAATAAATAAATAAAATAAAAATTACATTAAAATACACCCACCCACCCCAAACATAAATCAACCCACCCAAAACACAAACCCGTCACTTACCTGTTAGTATAAGTGCCTGGGCAGCACCATGTTGCAAGATGGGTATGGTCATCATACCAGTTCTCTAGGATAATATGCCTTAATGTAAATGCAAAACAGCTGTACCTCCTTAAGGGTTCTCCAATTGGAACAGCAATTGGAACAGCACAGGTGTAGCTTATTAATGAGGTAACTCCAAGACTTTGCTCAAAAACCCTTTTTAGGAACTGTGGTAGTACGTCAATATAGGTAAAGGTATTAAATACACATTAAAATACACACAGACACACCACTTCCAAAGGTGAGTCACTTACCCTGGGGAGCAGGCTATAGGGAGCTTCAGGCTAGCAGCTTCTCTTCCTCCTCCCCGCTTGGGAGGACAACAAGGAGGCAGTGCATACACACCAAGCGCTGTAGGCGTGCATGCACACCAAGTGAAAAGGTAAGGCCCGAAGGTGATTCCCCTAAAAAGCTGCTACCGGTTCTCCGGGACACTGGGAAAAGTTACTACCGGTTCTGGCGAACTGCTGAGAACCTGTTACATCCTATCACTGGGGATAAGGCAGATCTCGAAGAAGTGCTCAATCAGGATTTCTAACCTTCTGAGAAATCCCTTATTCTAGGATTTGCTTTACATCTTACAAACTTGATGTTTTATATACTGTACATTTTATTCCCTTTTTATACAAAGAGACAGCAACCAGTCACAGAAGATTACATGCACACTTACTTATTCCACACACCTCCAATGTACGATGTCCAGTTTTATTTCATGCTGCTATTTTAGTCAGGCATCATTTTTCAAGCATATGGAATGTGCTCTGCCTGTCTTGCTTGAGAGAAATCATTTTAATGATCCTGCAAATATTCCCACTATGTAATTCTGATAGCTCAGTAGATGCTCACCTACCTGCCCAAGAGAGGAAGAAGGTGTGGTTACTGATTTGCAGTCAAGACTATGACAACATATGTTTGGAGCAGATAGCAACTCAACAGGGTTGTGGAGGGAACAGCTGGTTGAAAGATTTTGCACCCTATATAATGAGTACTTTTATGTCAGATATTAATATAGATGCCTCCTCCTCCAGCTATAAATAAAAACATCATGATCTTTAAAATAACTGAGAGATTTTTCTGAGTTTAAAAGCTTGACTAGATCAGAGCTGTGACCATTTATGCAGCAGCAAATTCTATATAATAAAACAAAAATAAAAACAAAAGTATAGTGGCACTTTAAAAATTACTGGGTTTTTGAACAGTATGAATTTTTACAATCCACTAATCCACAAAAGTTTACATATGAAAACAGTAACTTTTTTTTTAATTGTTTCTGCTTGGCGGTGGCGGCAGTCGCATCTCGATCTGAGTAAAGTACAATAGAACCCCGGACAAAACGTTATGACATGGTTCCACAAGTCATGACGTTGTCCGGTTTTTCACGTTGTTCAATACATTGATCGAACAATGCTAAAAAAAAGCCCTGACGTCAGGGACAAACCACGCAGAGGCAAGGCTCGGCTTGTCCGAAATCCCCCCCCCCGGGTAGGCACGCGATCGCGTGTCGTTCGGGGTTAGGGCAAGGTATGGGAAAGACCCCCGTATCCTGCCCTAACCCCGAACGACACGCGTGCACGCTCGAAGTTGCGAAAGTGTAAGGATCTTTACCCTTTCGCAACTTCAGGCGGCTTGGAGGCTTGCTGCCTCGGCGCCGGTTAGGCAAGGATGCGGGGGTCTTTCCTGTATCCTCGCCTAACCGCCGCCACGGCGCACGTGCATGCCCGCGGTTCCGAAGGGGTACCCTCTCGGAACTTCGGGCGGCTTGGAGGCTTGCGCGCCGCTGCAGCGGTTAGGCGAGGATGCAGGAAAGACCCCTGCATGCGCACTAAATTGGAGCCATTTTGGCTCCAATTTTTTTTAAAAAAAAATTATTTCGGTGAGGCATCCGGAACAATGGGCTACCCTCTCCTGGCGGAAGGAACTAGGCAACTCACTGCCTTTTGATCCTTCCGCCAAAAAAAAGTCTGCCAATTTTTTTTAAAAAAAATAAAATAAAATTATAAGAGTTCTTATATCATGTCGGGGGGCAGATGAAATGGCTTGGTGGGCCGGATCCAGCCCGTGGGCCGTAGTTTGGGCATGCCTGCCTTAGGGAGTCAGATTATTTACCACTGCCCGTGCTTACAATCTGCTATTTCTGCTACAACTTATCAAAATAATTACCCCTCCTGCTGACCAATGCATTATGAATACTAAAACTGGATGTGGTTAAATCATTAATATTGTTTTTAAAAATGAACATGCAAGCAAGGAAGCAAATAAATAAATAAATAACACCCCTCCCCTCCACACACATATAGGGAGACTTATCTCCTCTCTAAAACATGATTCCTTCGCTTCTTTTCTTTGAGTCCAGCAGGCAGCACCATGAAGCCAGGCAGTAGTGATGGCGAGCGAACCTATGGCACGCGTGCCAGAGGTGGCACTCGGAACCTTCTCTCTGGGCATCCATGCAGTCACCCCAGCACATAGTTTGTCCCGCCCTTCAGCCCAGCAGCCCAATGGGAGAGCTTCTTCCCTCCCCCAGCACAGAGTTCACCCCGCCCCTCTGCCCAGCAGCCCAATGGAAGCGTTTCCTTCCTCTTCTGTTGCTATGTTGGCACTTTGCAATAAATAAGTGGGTTTTGGGTTGCAATTTGGGCACTCGGTCTCTAAAAGGTTTGCCATCACTGCCAGGCAACAACAAAAATACTGTAATCAAGAAAAGAAAGCGCTTTAATAATCAAGAGGGGGTGAATCCACAAAGAACTGGGGGAGCCCCCCCCCTAAAAAAACAACACTCAAGTTGGCACATTGACTCAGGGAGGCTACCAGGGAGTAGAAAACTAATTCAAAGAAATTGGATTTTAAAGCTCCAAAAATCAAGGGGAAAAGGCCAATAATAAAAGGATCCAAAGTTGGAGGCAATCAGCAATTCAAATGGAGGGCAAAAGACCTCAACACACAATATTCCCGGATAGAACAGGTGAAGCCCTGAGCAGGGCCACAGCCAGGATTCTAGATGTGGGTGGGGAAATTTGGTTAAAGTAATTTTCGCTGTAAGTAATGTCCTGGTGAACGCATTAATTATGTTAACTGAGGTTCCACTGTATCACCTTTTGAGGCTGGAGAGGATATGGTATTTCAAAAAGAATGTCCTTAGACAAGGAATATCAAAAGTTTATCTTTAAGCTAGAACCGTGACAAGCAAATCTGTCTGTTGCTCCTATATAAAGATGTATTCTAAGCAGAGGCAACCTCCCCAGTAACCTTCAAAGGGATTAAGGGTCAATAAAGACTATCACCAGGAAAAGTTAAAAGCAGTATCTAGAGAAAATGCCTTTTCAATGTCTGCATGCTCTTCAAAGAGAGATGCTAGCTTCCATGAATTAAGCCATGAGAGCAGTGGTTGGCAGCAAAAAAATTCGCTACCACATCACGGGCGGAGTCTACATAATGGGCAGAGCCTACATCATGGATGGATCCTACATTGTGGGTGATCTTAGTCATGCCTGCCATATGGCCATATGTACATCTGCAAACACAGGCAGCACTGGCTCTTTGGCTGTAAATGGGGATGAGCACTGCACCCTAGAGTCGGGTATGACTGGATTTTGATCAAGGGAGACCTTGAACCACTTGCAGGGACAAAACCTGATGGGGCAGGGCAGGGAGGTGGGTGTGGCCACCCAATTTCACTACCCCCCCCACCCAAAGGCCACCCAATTTTGCCACCCCCCTGCCCAGAGGCCACCCAATTTTGCTACTCCACTCCCGGTGGGGGGTTTGCGAACCTGTTGCTGCCCACCACTGAATGAGAGGCAGATTTATTCCTTCTCTAAATATGTGAACATTGCCTAACCGTTTTGCTTCTCTATAAATGTAAGAAATAGGGTAGGGAAATGTTTGTTTTCATCTCTGACCTCTGCATAAGCTAACCATGTCTTTACTCAGGTGATGTTTTGGGAAACTTACTCTAAAGTAAGAGTTTGTCCTTGTTTTACCATATTGTATTTATTTTTCCATTTTTGTTTTCTTCTTTTTCAATAAAATCTATAAAATTTAATTTAATTTAATTTAATTGTTTGATTTTTATGCCACCCCCACTTGCCTAAGCAACTCTGGGCGGCTAACAACAATACAAAAAGAACACAAAATATACAGCTACAATCAAACTAGCATAATGCACAAAACATTTCAGAACTTTAAAAAAATCCCACTTAACCCAGTACACCACAAACCCAGAAACCAAATCAACTAAAAAAAAAAATAAACTATATATTTACAAAAAAAAAAACACCCTCCAAGATTTAAAAGGTTAAAAGGGTTTTAAAAGTTTAAAAGTTTAAAAAAGTTTAAAAGTTTAAAAAAGTTTAAAAGTTTAAAAAAGTTTAAAAGTTTAAAAGAACGAGAGAGGGATGGCTGTCCCATCAGATCAACCACCCAACATGGGACCCCATATTACTGGAGCCTCACACCTGCCCTGCCAGCCAGGTTTTTAGGCCCTTCCGAAAGGGCAGTAGCTCTGTCTGTAGGCGCAGCTCAGTTGGCAGGAGGTTCCAAAGGTCCGGGGCGGACACGGAGAAGGCCCTCCTTCTGGTGCTAGAGAGATGCACCTCTCTAACTGATTGAATGATAAGAGAGCCTCTCCAGTCCTGTTGTTGGTTGAATTCGTAGAAGGGGAAATTCTGATACCAAATCAAATGTCCTTGCTTCACCTAACTACTGAGAATTTAATGAGATTAATTAGTAATGATATGGGGATGATGACAACATTGTTTCTCAGTTAAACTCCATGGAGACTTTGCCAGAGCAGTGAGCTGGAGAGTTTGGGAGTGGAAAGAAAAGGAGACCCTTCAGGTTTGATACATCCTCACCACTAGGTCTTCCCTGAGAGTCCCCAGCTCAGGATAAATCGGAAGATTAGGGTGGAGGGAATGAGGTGGAGTATCGTCACACACCCCAGAAATCTCAAAGAAAGGATGCTGCTGATTTGACAATCCTAAATTTAGGGATTCATTTTAATAGTTTCAGGAAATGGCAAAGGTTGCCCGTGCTCGAAAGCCAGTCATATCCGACTCTAGGGTTCGGTGCTCATTTCTGTTTACAACCAAAGAGCCAGCGCTGTCTGCATCTTCAGACATTCCATGGACACGTGGCAGGCATTCCTCAACACCAGAGTGCACGGAATGCTGTTTACCTTCTCACTGAAGTGGTATCTATTTATCCACTTGCAATTTCTTGCTTTCAAACTGCTAGGTTGACAGGAACTGGGACAGAGACAGGGGTTCACTCCACTGTGCAGTACTCGGGTCTTGAACTGCTGATCTGCCAACCTTCCAGTCATCACATTCAGGGTCTTAACCACTAAGCCACCACAGTCCCTTGTTGCTGTTGATCAGCTGCACAGTTGAGTCTGACCCTTTATGATCTCATGGACCACCGCACACCAAGCTCCTCTGTCATCTGCAATCCTTCATAGCCCACCCAGATCAATGCCCACTGCGTCAACAATGCCATCTAACCATCTCATCCTCTGTCGCCCCCTTCTCATCTTGCCTTTGATCTTTCCTAGCATCAGGACCTTCTCCAGTGAGTCCTCTCTTCTCATTTGGTGGGCAAACTACTGTACTTGAACTTCAGCTTCAGTATTTGTCCTTCCAATTAGCAGTCAGGGTTGATTTCTTTCAGGATTGTCTAATTTGAGCTCCTTACAGTCCAGGGGACTCTCAAGAGTTTCTCCGGCACCACAGTTCAAAGGCATCTATTCTTCTGTGCTCAGCCTTCCTTATGGTCCAGTTCTCACAGCGATACATTACTACTGGGAAGACCATTGCTTTAATTATGCACACTTTGGTTGTCAGGGTGATGTCTCTACTTTTTATTATGCTGCCTAGGTTTGTCATAGTCTGCCTCCCAAGAAGTAAGCGTCTTTTCATTTCATGGTTGCAGTCACCATCTGCAGTGATCTTAGATCACAAGAAGGTAAAGTCTGTCACTACTTACATTTCTTCCCCTTCTATTTTCCAGGGAGTGATGGGCCCAGATGCCATGATCTTGTTGTTGTTTTATTAATGTTGAGTTTCAGGCCAGCTTTTGCACTCTCTTCATTCACCCTGTCAAGAGGCTCTTTAGGTCTTCTTCATTTTCTGCCATTAGGGTAGTATCATCTACATATCTCAAGTTGTTGATGTTTCTCCCAGCAATCTTAATTCCAGTTTGTGCTTCATCCAGCCCTGTATTACGCATCATGTACTCTGCATATAAGTTAAATAAGCAGGGTGACAATATACAGCCTGCCCTTGTTGTACTCCTTTTCCTATTCTAAATCAATCAGTTGTTCCGTATCCTGACTTAACTGTCGCTTTTTGAGCCACATACAGATTGCTCAGAAGACAGATAAAGTAGTGTGGTTCTCCCATCTCTCTAAGGACTTGCCAAAGTTTATTGTCATCCACACAATCAAAGAGTTTGGTGTAGCCAATGAAACAGAAGTAGACATCCTTCTGGTACTCCCTTGCTTTCTCCATGATCCATGTTGGCAATTTGGTCACTAGTTCCCCAGTCTCTTCAGAACCCAGTTTGTACTTCTGGAAGTTCTCAATCCACGTATTGCTGAAGCCTAGCTTGTAGGATCTTGAGCATGACCTTGCTGGCATGTGAGATGAACACAATTGATCAATAATTTGAACATTCTTTGGCATTGCCCTTCTTTGGAATTGGAACTTAGACTGACCAATTCTGTGGCCACTGCTGTGTTTTCCAAATCTGCTGGCATACTGAGTAGACTTATTCAAAAGCATCTCTATCTTTTCTCACTTGCTGCTGTTGCTTGAAATAACAACTTTGGCTACAAACATTCTGGATAAATTATATCCTGATGTATCCTTCATTTAGCAATGTGAATCCTATAAACTAGAGCCTACAAATCTCTGGGAGGCAGATCCTTGGTAACATTTGTACTTTGCCAGTCTTTAAAATCATCACGATGTCTCCACAGATTCTGTCTGTGATATATGCACAATTCAGCAGCATCATTGAAGGGCTTGACTCTGGTGACAATTTTATTTGTTTATTTATTACCTTTATATACCTCCCAGTGCCAAGCCTCAGGTTTTGGCCCTGAAAACTCTCCAGCCTATTCAGCAATCTCTGCCACAGAGGACCAGGGCACAGTGGTGGTGAACCTTGGCACTCCAGCTGTTACTAGAAGCCCAAGTCAGCACACCTGCTGATCAGGGCTTCTAGGAGTTGAATCTGAGAATACCTGGAGTGCCAAGGTTTGCCACCGTGGTCCCACAGTACCCCACAGAGAACTGTACAGCATCTAAAATGCATTGGGGAAACACAGGAAGCCATACAATGTTCTCTCATATCCTGTTGTATGAGAATCCCTCATTTAAGTAATTAATGTGCCCCAGTCCTCATCAAGCACTAGGGTAAATAAGGATGTGGTTTGTGCAATGGGAAAACTATACTAATGTAATTACTAAAAGAAGATGTAGAAAACATCTGCTCATGCTCAGTAATCACACTTTTTTAATTCTCATTTTTTGAAAATTTCTCCCAGGGGTTTACAAAGAGCTGCAAAATAGCCTTGCGGGCAGCATCTTTTTCCAGTTCTTTCCTCAATTAAATAACAAATCACTGTTACTGATTACTCTAATTGCATCTTTGCTGTTGAAGTTTCTGAGAGCAGGGCATCCCATATACATATTTCTAAAATTAAAGGTAGGATGGATTGAAACAAATTGAAGTACTGTACCCCACTCTGCTTTTAACTTTTTCCATTTTTATATAAACAAAGATTGATCATGACAGATTTTCTAATTCTCATGGAGAGCCTAAAGTATCAACAAGCCATACAAACAGAACCAGGAGGTAATACTATAGTTAGGAAAGATCAGTGCACTACTATGACAACAGTAGGCTATTACCAATAAATGTAAAGCTATCAAGGAGATGTCTGGAAGCTTCTCTTGCAAGACCATGCCCTGGTCTGGATTTGCTTGTTCCTGTCTTCTCAACCAACTGCAGTACCCTAATAATCTGTACGGTGTTCTTAACTTGCCCTCATTGGACAACAACCACTAAGCTAAGTGAACACATAAACTTAGTAGATAAAACATCAGCCAGAATTCTATTAGTGTTCACATAAAGTTTGTGTAACTTTCTATGCCTTACTGATGGGGCACCAGCAAATAGGTACATGACCAGGCATATAACCAACACAGGCACTGTCACCTTATCAATTAGCCACAATTAGGTTTGGCAAACTAAACAAATCTTATGTGAGCACCAATCGGGTTTGGCTATTATGTCCAAAATCTATGAAAGATGAAATCATAGTCATTGATGTTGTCATAGCCACACACTGATCTTCCTCAACTGAACTCTATGAAATATGTTACTCATAAAAGTGAATAATGCTTCTTTCCCAAAACAGACAAACACAGCTACATGCAGTGATGGGCTGCTACCGGTTCGGAGCAGTTCATCCGAACTGGTAGCAGCTTTCTGGAGGGGATCATCGGGGGGGGGGGGGGGAGAACCCCTGGGTGACTGGTTCGGTCGCCTCTCCGGCTGCCCTCTGGAAGTGTATGGCTGCCCAGAACTGTGCATGTGTCAAACCTCCATTTGAAGCATGCACACTAAAAAATAGAAGTGTGCATGCGTCAAATGGAGGTTTCACGCATATGCAGTTCCAGGCAGCCATTTTGGCTGCCTGGAAAGGGCGCAGGCAGCACCTGAAGAAGAAGCAGCGGCAGCGGTGGCCTTTCCTTGCCGGGCTACACCGCGCTGCACCACCAGGCCACTGCACCACTGCGGTGGTTTGCTGCGGTGGTGGTTTGCTGCTGTGCTGCTGCGCCACCACGCTTACTGCCTGCCTGCCTAGCACCTGCTCCCTGACCCCAGGCCAGGCCAGGTAAGTGACGGGTTTGTGTTTGGGGTGGGTGGGTGGGTTGATTTGTGTTTGGGGTGGGTGGCTGAGTTGGTTGATTGTTTTAATTTTAATGTGTATTTTAATTTAATTTAATTTAATTTGGCTCCGCCCACAATCTCATGACGTCATGACATTGACACTGGCTACATGTCTTGTTCTTAAATTATCACAGCTATTTTTGTGAGCTTCCTTCCAGTAATGACTGGGAATGCTTTATTGTTTATTTATACTTGTACCTTGGTTTCTTTCAGCCTGAACCACCTCCAAGTCTTCTTTTTAGGCACTTATGCCTTTCCAACAATAGGAAATAAACTGAATTAAAGTGCTCCACGATACAAACCATGTGCTGAGATATCTCTCATTCATGCATCATTTCCCTTTCCTCCCTGCCTCAGAGGAGTTTGTTTTAACCTCCTACCACTCACAACCTACACATCGCCTTCTGTTCCAATTAACCACACACACCCGTTTTCTCCCTCTTGGCTCTGGTGACATATCTCAGATTGTGTTTGTAACTCATGTTTGTTATTGTCCAGCCAGGAGCAAGATTCTTGGAGATTATGCAATCACATTAAATGAACAGGGTGAGCAGAACTATTCATCATCGGAAACGGAACAATATACTTCATTCCTCTGCTGAAGACTGAAGCTGCTTGCAGTTAGTTAGTGAACACTGTGTGGATTTCTCAAGCTAAGCCAAAGCAAGAAGCAACCCAAACATAATTAATTGGTAGCCAAGAGATGATTGTGGAGTTTGTCTGAAAGACAATAGCCGGCAATAATGTTTCCTGGAAATCTCCT
This sequence comes from Furcifer pardalis, assembly GCA_030440675.1. Classification (NCBI taxonomy): domain Eukaryota; kingdom Metazoa; phylum Chordata; class Lepidosauria; order Squamata; family Chamaeleonidae; genus Furcifer; species Furcifer pardalis. The sequence goes on along the minus strand of CP126893.1, from coordinate 54,871,724 downwards.
CAAATAGGCTAGAGTAGAGATGGTGAATCTTAGCATTCCAGATGTTCTTGAACTTCAATTCCCAGAAGCCCTGATCAGCAAGAGTGCTGACTTGGGCTTCTGATAATGTAAGTCCACAAACACCTGGAGTGCCAAGGTTCACCATCACTGCTAGAGTCTAAGGCAGGGGTTCTCAATGTTTTCCTGTCGTGGGCCAGACCATGCTCCCTCAGACAGCTGAACGGGCTGGACACATGGTTCCCCTGCCATAAACACTGCTGTAAAACATATCTGCGGCTGTCATAGACACGTCTATGGCAGCTGCAGGTGCATTTACAGCATATCTTTTGCTGTTTTTGCCACTTCTGCTACTTCTGACAGTGGTGGCAGCGGGAGCAGTGGCGGGAGCAATGGTGGGAGCGGCAATAACAAGGGTGGGGTTGTTGTTGTTTTTTTGCTGGTTTTGCCACTTCTGGCGGCAGCGAGGGGAGTGGCAAGGGTGGCGGGGCACATGAAATGGTGCTGCGGACTAGGTCTGGCCTGTTGGCCTTAGGTTGTGAACCCCGATCTAAGATGAAAGCTTGCTTTCTCAGAATCCTTTGCACATAGGCTCACATGTAAGTACACATACACTTTCATTGGAACAGATCGGTAAAATGTTTAGGATCTTCCTCTGTCTCAGAATAATATAAACTAAATCCAAGGTTGACCTATTTCTACATATCTCAGGTCCTTGCTGAAGTGACAATACTTCTTGAGTACAGAGACACAGCTATCAACTTGGGGTAGCATTAGGTTATACATGGCAAAGTATAATATGTATTGCTAATAAAGATCTTATTCCCAGTGATAATGTCATCAGTTGTGCAGATGCTATTACTAGGATGGGGGAAATGTGCTCCTGTTTATTAGTAATTCATTAGTTTGCAGGAGAAACAATATCCTCAGAGACTATACAGAAACTGGAGAATGTATACATTCAGGAAAACATACCTTCTCCAGAATTTGTTATATATTTTTGGATACTGACTATCAATTTATTGTCTTATATTTTAAATACAGGAAACTAATGTCCAGAATGAAAATTCTAGAAGTGTGGGCTTCTGGACTAAATTTCAGCACCCTGGATCAAAATCTCAGTTAGCCTGCCCTACTTACAGCTCTGTTTAGGTCTAGAAACCCATTTTATAAGAATGAATGGGCAATAATAATGAAGGCCTTAGTTAGGTGAAGAAGGTAAATCGATTACTGTCACAAAACCCATTGAATTGAGTACTGTGCATGAAATTTATGTCTGTTTGCAGCAGACATCATAGTTCTACATATTACTGGTGAGAGGATGTGTTCCAAGCTTGATTGAGAGCTTGACTAAATGAGGAAAAATGCAGGAAATACTATTGGTTTAGGTCAATGGTTCCTAACATGGGGCTCAGGCCCCACTGGGGGACTTAAATTCCCAGAAACCTAAGTCAGTACATTAGCTGATCAGTGCTTTGGGGAACTGACCTAGGCTTCTAGGAATTGAAGTCCAAAAATCAAAGGTTGGGAAATACTGGTTTAGGTATAAGCTGATTCACATTTTCCTCTTGTCCACATGGCATAAAAATAAATGCAAATCGCTCAGGAGTCCCAGAACCTCATTATGTAATTTCCCCCACCCACCAGGGATTCTTCTACTTTTCAAAATTCATATCCTTTCTCTTCAGTTGAAAACATGTGAATGGTTTGAACCAATACAGGAAGGAATAACTAAGCAAGCATGTGTAAACACACATAAAGTGATACTTTGACAAAGCATCTTTCCCCTTGCCTCCTGCCAGTGGTGGGCTCCAAAAAAATTTACTGCCACAGTGTGGGAGTGGTATGGTAGGTGTGTCCAGGGGAAAGCCCTGCATTGCACCCGAATTAGGACTACTTTATTTCAAAACGTAGATGGGCGGGGGCAGCCAAAAATTTTGCTACTGGTTCTGGCAAACTGGTGCGAACCTGCTGATGCCCACCACTGTCTCCTGCCTCTCATGCACGCACAGTGCCAACATTCGTTTCTCTCTGCAAAGCCTCTCCTTTTCAAAGACACTTTTTTTTCTTAACACTTGTCCAATGGGTTGGCAATCATATTCTTTAAACAAACTTCATTAATGCCGATGTGATAATGGAAATGAGAAAGGAAAGCCTTCTTAAGGCAACTCCCTTGAGGCACCTACAGGCACTTCAACTCAAACGCAAGAAGGCTTTTTTCATTCTCTCTTCATGTGAACATTTGCATCTAACAGCAGTGACTGCCCTGTTACCACTTCATGGTGAGAGAATGTGAATTAATTCACATTTTCTTCACAGTGTAGTCACGCCTTGGCAGAGAAGAAATACATGCCCAAGAAAAATATCAAGATCCTGTACAAGTAATCAGAGGAACTTGTAAAACAAGGAACAGCAGAACAAATTGAAAATAAAAGGAAGACTCAAATGAAACACTTGTGTAAGAGTTGTTGTACCTTTAAGGATCATTTTCAGATATCTTGGGCTTTACCAGTCCCAGCTCAGGAATTCTCCAAGCTGTATTCTTAACTATTTGGAAGACAGCACACTGGAGAGGCTGATTGTATGTCAAAACAATTTCTATCTATACATTCATTGCTGGGAGGTTGACAGCTTAACCAAAGGACACATCTTCACTCTTTCTGCTTACCATTTCTCACACTGTTAGTGGCTCTGTCACTGCTGTGTTGCAAATGCTATGTTGCATTTCCCCCTGTAAACAGAAGACTTCTTGTTTGTCCCATGGCCCCATAACCATCCACCTTTTCCTATACAGTACTTAAAAAAACTTAAAGTACTTAAAGAAACAAGTCTACTTCTGTTTCATTGATTACACTAAGGCTTTTGACTGTGTCGACCACAACAAAATGTGGCAAGTAATTAAAGAGATGGGAATTCCGGAACACCTTATAGGCCTCATGAGAAATCTGTACATGAATCAACAGGCAACAGTTAGGACAGAAAATGGAATTACGGAGTGGTTTGGAATAGGAAAAGGAGTAAGACAAGGCTGCATTTTGTCACCCTGCTTATTCAACTTATACACAGAACACATAATGCGCAATGCAGGGATGGAGGAATCACAATTTGGGATCAAAATTGCTGGAAGAAACATCAACAATTTGAGATATGCAGATGATACCACCCTCATGGCAGAAAGTGAGGAGGAGCTAAAGAAGCTTCTGATTAAGTTGAAAGAAGAAAGTGAAAAAGCTGGCTTGAGACTAAATATCAAGAAAACCAAGATCATGGCAACAGGCCCTATCAGTCCCTGGAAAATAGATGGGGAAGAAGTAGAGGCAGTTACAGATTTTACTTTCCTAGGATCAAAGGTCACTGCAGATGGTGATTGCAGCCATGAAATAAAAAGGCAACTGATTCTCGGGAGGCAAGCGATGAGAAACCTGGGGAGCATAGTGAAAAGTAGAGACATTAAATTGCAAACAAAGATTCGCATAGTCAGGGCAATGGTATTTCCTGTGGCAATGTATGGTTGTGAGAGCTGGACCATTAGGAAAGCGGAGCGCAGAAAAATAGACGCCTTTGAGATGTGGTGTTGGAGGAGAGTTTTGAGAGTACCCTGGACAGCAAGGAGAACAAATAGGTCAATCTTAGAAGAAATCAAACCTGACTGCTCCTTAGAAGGTCAAATAATAAAGATGAAGCTAACGTACTTTGGACATCAAATGAGAAGAGAGGATTCACTTGAGAAAGCCTTGATGCTTGGAAGGGTCGAGGGCAAAAGAAGAAGGGGACGGCCCAAGATGAGATGGCTAGATGGTATTGTGGAGATAATGGGCACAGAGCTGAGCGAGTTGAGGGGGATGGTGGAGGACAGGAGTGCCTGGAGGACAGTGGTCCATGGGGTCGCAGAGGGTCGGAATCGACTGTGCGACTGAACAACAACAAACTTTAAAAAACACCAAGTAATGTAGAATATACAAAGATTTTCCACATCCTTTCCACCGCTGTTGGAATTTCAGAGCACCATGTCTCCTTCTTCCTGATTCACATCAAGATTTTCATTTTCATTTCTGGCATTTCCTTAATTTCCTTCCACAATGGCTAAAGGAACAACCTATTTATCACATTGACAAGTAAAACAATATAGGGGATAAGGAGAGTTTGTATAGTTACTTCTATAGTATAGCCCCCTCCCACCCCCCAATGGCTGCCAGAAAAAGGCTAGCTGAGATCATCTAGACTGGGGTACACAGAAAGAGCTTCCTTGAAGATTGTGATACAGGTAATTTGAATCCCAATCGGGCATACCCTGGTAAGGGCAACCTTGTGCTGCTAGCTAATCTTTCTCACACTAGGTCAGGTGAAAGGAACTGCAGAATGAACTCGCCAAAAGGTGCCTTCATTTTGGCAGCTTCACATTCGGCCTTGACTTGGAAAAACTCATCTAGACTAGAGCATGTGTGCCCTGCTCCAAGGATACATCCCGTGCCATCTGTCCAGTCCCAGGGCATCAGTGATTAACCACTTCTGATGCTTTACAACTAGAAAACCCTGGAAAGGTTGTCATAAGTCAGTATCAACTTGATGGTAGTATACAGTATACTTATTACTGAAGAAAGCTCCTCAGGATAGTCTTAAGGAAATATAATAATAGGAGTTAAATTAAATAAACCTATCTATTGCTTATACCAGGGGTGCGCAAACTTTTTGGGCCGTGGGCCGATCATGTGGTTCGGGGAGCTGGTCACTAAGGTCCGGGGGCCTGGTGCATCCCCCGACACTAATTCATCCAGCCCACAAAGCCCTCATTGCGCCTGAATGGACGCGTTTTACTTCCGCTTCCAGGAGCGATGAGGACTTCGTGGGCCGGATGAATTAGTTTGGGCATCACTGGCTTATACATATATTCAATAACTCAGTAAGAAAGAAAGAAAGAAAGAAAGAAAGAAAGAAAGAAAGAAAGAAAGAAAGAAAGAAAGAAAGAAAGAAAGAAAGAAAGAAAGAAAGAGCTTTTCATCTTTGTCTTGTCCACTTTGAATACTGAAACTGCTTGTCTAGGATAACAATGATGATTGTGTGAGGTGTTCTCAAGTCACTTCCAGCCAATGGTTATTCTTGTTGTGCTTTTGTGGTGAGATGCTCACGTCATGATAGCACCACTCCCCACCCTACCCCACCCACCTGAATGTATACATCTGAGCAGGGAGTGGGATGCTTTCTGCATTCCTAACCTGATACTCTGTCCATCACACCATGCTGGCTCTCAGTCACAATGATTAGGCCATAATAATCTCTGCTTTGTAATTAAAACAACATCCTTCAGCTTCCTGTACTTATAGAATAATTGTGATATTTTTGCACCACTAGTAAGAGAGTGTAAATAATCTGCAAGTTTAAAGGTTAAAACTCCCCAAACCTGTTTATGGCTCAGGCTGCTGTTAGCTCTGTCTAGCTTACTTCACTGTCCAGTGTCAGATCAAAGCTACAGTGGGGGAAAATATTAGGGAAACAGGAAAATTCTCGGATACGAGTTGCAGCCGACAACTAAGACAAGACAGTTACTTGCCTGTAGCCTTTATTGTGTAGCGGGACAGACCTCTGTGCAGTCCCAGGATGTTATGCATCTGTTAACTGAAGGCTGTATACTGGGGGTTCTCAACCTATGGCCTGGGGGCTGGATGCAGCCCACAATGCTATTTCATGTGCCCTGCCCTGCCTCTGCCATAACTGGAAGTGCCATGTGTGGCAGGCAGGAGAAACTGGCCATCCAGCCAGTGGTGGGATGTCAAAAATTTTACTACCCCACTGTGATGTCATCACGGTGTGGGCAGAGCTAACATCATGGGTGGAGCCAGCATCATGACATTGTGGGCGGGGCCAAAGAAAATAATAATAATAAATAAAATAAAAATAAACACACACACACACACACACACCTCAACCCACCCACCCACAACACAACCCTGTAAATAAATTAAATAAAAATACACTCACCCACCCCAAACACATATCAACCAGAGCTTTTAAACCAGAGCTTAAAGCTTATTCTGGCTAATCTTTCTCACAGTAGGTCAGATGGAAGGAACTACAGAATGAACTCACCACAAGATGGCTTCATTTTGGCACTTTTCAACAGTTAAAGAAGTTCGGTAATAAGTCTTTGCCTAACCAGTTCTCTAGGATAATATGCCTTAATGTAAATGTAAAACAGCTGTACCTCCTTAAGGGTTCTCCAATTGGAACAGCAATTGGAACAGCACAGGTGTAGCTTATTGATGAGGTAACTCCAAGACTTTGCTTAAAAACCCCAAGCCAGGCAGCCAGGCCTGCTGGCCGCCAGGCCTTTTTAGGAACTGTGGTAGTACGTCAATATAGGTAAAGGTATTAAATACACATTAAAATACAGACAGATACACCACATCCAAAGGTGAGTCACTTACCCTGGGGAGAAGGCTAGGAGCTTCAGGCTAGCAGCTTCTCTTCCTCCTCCCCACTTGGGAGGACAGCAAGGAGGCCGTGCATACGCGCCAAGCACTGTAGGTATGCATGCACACCAAGTGTTTGGCATGCATGCGCAGTGGGGGAACCAGTGAAAAGGTAAGCCCCGAAGGTGATTTCCCCCAAAAAGCTGCTACCGGTTCTCCAGGACACTGGGAAAAGTTACTACCGGTTCTGGCGAGCTGGTGAGAACCTGTTACATCCCATCACTGCATCCAGCCCCCGAAGCTGTCTGAAGGAACGTGACCCGGCTCTTGGCTTGAAAAGGATGAGAACTCCTGCTGTATACCACCAGTTTCTTGAATATTCCAAAAGACAACAGTTTGTGGAACAGAATACTAATCCCCACCACCACCACCACCACACAATTCTGTATGAGTGAGGCTGGAATAATAGTTGCAACTGTCTGACCAGAATTTGAAAATATGGGTAATGTCAATGGAAAGATGAATAGAATACTGAGGAGGGAAGGGTGAGCACAGCAGACCAGAAACTGACATTTTATTTTTTGATTCCAATTTACAGAATACTCCACCTTGCATACATATTCTGACAGCTGCAGTTTAAAAATAAAAAAGTAAAATTCCTCACCTCTGCATCACAAGTAACCAAAGGCAAAATCCTTAAACAGTGCGACTCAAGGAACAAGGAAACTCAGAGGGCCTTACCTTTGACGAAACAGGTTTACAGTATTTTAAAAAATCACCCATCCCCTCCTGGAACCTGAACTAAAATCCTTAAATGAATGTCAGCAATTCTAGTAACACATAGACAATTTCAGTAGCACATGATTAGAAGCACTGTTCTAATTATCTAGGCCAGGGATCTGCAAACTTGGCTCTCCAGGTGTTCTTGGACGTCAATTACCAGAAGCCCAAGTCAGTATGCCTGCTGATCAGGACTTCTGGGAATTGAAGTCCAAGAACATCTGGAGAGCCAAGTTTGCTGATCCCTGATCTAGGCTGGATGGTAGGAATCATTGGGAAATAAACACAGATATAATTTTGCAATTCTTATTGTTCAGAGGCACAGCCTCGAAGGAAATTGAATCACTAGAAGAAAAATGTTTGATTGACCTCTAGATTGACCTCCAAGGAATATCAATTGTGTGCCATCGAGTCTGATTTGCAGCAACCCTTTCCAGGATTTTCTAGGTACAGAAAACACAGAAATGGACTATCATTCCTGTCTTTTGGGGGCACTCTAGAATTGTGCAACTTGCCCATGAATACACAGGCAGGCTCTTGTCCCTGGAGGCACAGCTGGGAACAGAACTCAGCCTCTTAATGTCTCTACCTCACTGAGCTCTCCAGCCAGCTCTAGGCTGACCTCTACTGCATTTAAATAATATATCATACTACAGTACTGTACTGTACTTTGAAATTGAATGCTGGTGTTTGTTTCTATTTCATACAGTGTTTATTTCCCGAAAATTTAAATATACTGTACCAAAATTTTCCAAGGAAAGCTGACAGAAAACTGTTTGTTTTCCTCTTCTTATGGGCAGGAAGAAATACAGAGGCACCATTTTATACAGCCTACTGTACTTTTAAAAGTATTTACTAAACCTTTGAATATTAAAGTACTGTACTGAAATGGCTTAATTCCATCTGGATCCCATTGATCTTTTCAATCAAAATGGCAATGCTTGCCTATGTTATTCCTAACGTTCAAGTATTTCCACAGGCTCAAGTAAAGAAAATATTTGGTTTATTGCACTGCTGTACTGTATTCTATTTATTGCATTATACTGTATGACCTTTGATTATGTTATATTACTTTTGATTGTCTTATATATATGGTTTCTGTAAACCGCCCTGAGTCGGTTGCACCGAGTAGGGCGGTATACAAATCGAAGAAATGAATGAAATGAATGAATGAATGAATGGATTGGATTTAGATTTTTGTACATAAAAATGCTTGATTAATGGTTAAATGTTAAACATTTCAGTCCTAGCAAGTGTTCCTGGAATTGAGAAGCATGCCTTATACTTCCTCTAATTTATCAGAAATAATTGTTCCAATGATTAAGTGTCCCTGGATGTTTTTATATTATTTTAGTAAATTATTTTAGGGGGTGGATATTGAAAGCTTCCTCCCAGAAGGAGAAAGAAGGGATCAAGGAGGGGGATTTTTGTTTTGTTTTCACTGTCTTAAAGGAAGGCGAGCCAAATAGAGTCACTTGATTTATACATGCCATGTAGGTACTGTACAAGGATCTTTTTCTATCCCAGCATTCTTCCATGCAATTTGAAATTTGCTTTGCGTGTGAATGTAACTACTCAACAACTTTGGCGTACCATCTGCAAAGTGTGGTCAAACAAGTGTTTGGAATCTTTAACAGGATGCCTTGGTTTTTTTTTCCTGCCCCACACGTCACAATGTAGTTTTGCTTAACATACCTCCTAAAGAAGGGTCCTAAGGAATTTTAAAATGTGGTCGCTATTTTGTGACTTTTTTATTGGTATTAATAAATATTGGCTTCCATGTATTTTCTTTCTTATACTTTTGAAAACATAAATGTTTTCATCCTGTTACTAATCAGCTTATTACTGGTGATCCTTACAGAAGTGTGTGTGTGTGTGTGTGTGTGTGTGTGCATGCATGCGTGCGTGCGGTTGAATTTCACATTGCCGGAAAATACTCATAGTGTATGACTTCTCCAGCTGTTAAATAATCTAAGACATTTGTCATTTCTGATGTTCAGAATGTATAGTCTCCTTTGTAAAAGTTACATGTTTAGAAAAACATTAGATATGTTAGCTCATCTTGTAGCCGAAATCTGGTGATTAAGAGTGCAGAGACAGCTTTGTTGACCCTAGCCACACAGCCTCAAATCCAAACTCTATGGCAAAATCATACCCATGCCCTCTCTCCCCCTTCCCCTACCTTTGTAACACTATGCCTGAGAAAAGATGCTGACCCCCAAAGCTTGCCTATGGTTTTGCGTCGGCCACCCTGCCTGGTTGATATTGTCTTAATATGAAATTCACCTTATAGAATACGTGTTTTTTCCTTAACACTTGCACAGGCCATCCAACAGATTTGAGTGCCTGAAGGCAGAACATCCAATGTGTGCTCCTTAGTACTAATTAATACGTGGTATAGCCGAGAGAGGAGAGGCTTTTATCTTTAATTTTATCATGAGATTTCCCCAGAGGAATTTGCTGCTGTTTCTTAGTTTACATTTCTTTCTTGCTTTTTCTCCTTCAAAAACTATTCAATTCCACAATTACAGATGGATTCACTGTGCATTAAGAAATGTCCATGTACCTTCATGAGAAACGAAAATGCAGACTAAAAATGGTGGCAAACTATGCCTGTTCAGCTGTTTAAACAAAATCTCCAAATAAAAAGAAGCTTCTAGAAGTCCATTTGTTTCATCTCTGATTCCCCCGCCCCCACAATTACCAAGCAGAAACATTACTATGCAAAATGGAGCTTCAAGAGCTATTGCAGTTGTGACTTTGTGTTATTTTTAGCTTGCTGGCTACTGCTGCTGACATGGTGCTTTTGCTTTAATCTTTCATTCAACTCCATTCATCTCCCTTAGACAACACAGTGGGCTTTGGAATTTCAGTGATCAAGACTGCAGTCCTGTCAACTAACCTAAAGACCCTTCAATCTTGTGCATTTATTAAGACAGGCATCCTAGAATCATTTGAATATGGTGGGACAAATTACTGTAGGCTTTATTAGAAATAAAAATGCAAGAACCAGTGTGATCTATGGGATGGGTGCCATGGTGGGATCAGAAGAGGGACAATCTATAATTATGTAGTAGAGCAAGTGCCCACCAGTTTATGCTTCAGATAATTTCCTCTTCATAGCTGGCATAATGCCCCTCCTGACAAATAGTCAAAGGAGATTTCAGCCATGTGGAAGTTGTGTGGTTGCCAGGAAATACCATACTATCCACAAAGACAATATCTGTCCATCCTATCCCTTTCCTGAAACAGGATGACAAGCTGGGCCCTCAGGAAATTGGGGGGGGGGGGGGGAGAGAGAGAACCTTATTGTCACAACCAAATTCTAAACTAAGATAAACTCAACAATGGCTTGTTGAAAATGTTGAATTTCATAACCTATGGTTTGAATTTGGCCTGTTTCAGACAAATCATAGTTAATGTTAACCACACTTTATGACAATAGATATAATGATAAACAATGGTTCATGTTCATGTTCTCTTGGGGAGGGTGCATTCCTAGTGCCTTTGAAACATGCGCTGGTGCACCCCTTCCTTAAGAAACCTCACTCGACCCAACAATATCCAACAATATCAACCTCCCCTTTTGGGGGAAGGTGGCGGAGAAGGCAGTGGCGCAGCACCTCCAGGGTGTCCTGGATGAAGCGGATTATCTGGATCCATTTCAGTCATGATTCAGACCCAGATATGGTACCGAGACTCCATTGGTCACGCTTATGGATGATCCCTGGTGGGAGAGGGATGGAGGTAAACCATCTGTCCCTGCTCTTCTTGACCTTTCAGTGGCATTTGAGACCATTGACCATGGTATCCTTCTGGATTGTTCCGAGGGATGGGGATACACGGCACAGTGTGATCCTAGTTTCCCTCCTTCCTGAGGGGTTGAACCCAGTCGGTGTGGTTGGGGAGCAAGAGGTCTAGCCCAAAGCCCCTCACATGTAGGGTCCCGCAGGGCTTGGTACTGTCATCCCTTCTGTTCAACATCTACATGAAGCCACTGAGTGAGATAATCCGTTCCCACAGGGTGAAGCATCATCAGTATATTGATGATACTCAATTGTACATTTCAGCCCATGGTGATCCAAATGATGCGGTCAAAGTCCTATCCAGGTGCCTGGAGGCTGTGAGAGTCTGGATGGGGGATAATGGGCTACAACTGAATCCTGGCAAGACTGAGAGGTTGTGGTTAAGGGGCCTGTGTTGTCTTAGGAATTACCAACTTTGGTACTGGATGGGGCTTCTTTGCCCCAGACAGACCCAGTACATAATGTGGGAGTCCTCCTGGACTCATGACTCCTGCTCAAGGAGCAGGTGGCAGTCGTGGCCAGAAGGGCTTTTGCTCAAGTGATTCGCCAGTTACGCCCATTCCTGGACCAGGACTCCTTGCTCATGGTCACTCATGCACTGGTCACCTCCCAGTTAGATTATTGCAATGCACTCCACATGCGGCTGCCCTTGATGACCATTTGGAGGCTGCAGCTGGTGCAGAATGCGGCAGCCTGCATAGTGGTGGTTGTGGACGCTATGACCATGCCTCACCCTTGCTGTGGTAGCTGCACTGGCTACCAGTGTGCTCCCGGGTGCAATTCAAGGTGCTGGTTGTTACCTTTAAAGCCCTAAAGTGGGTCAGGTTACTTAAGAGACAGCATCACCCTGAGGATATCAGCCCATCCCACTAGAGCAGACCAGAGGGGCTCTCTGAGGGTACCAACTGCTAGAGAGGCTCACCTCTTTAGCACCAGACGTTGGGCCTTTTTGGAACCTCCTGCCGATTGACCTCCGCCTACAATCAGAATTGCTAACATTCATGAAAGGCCAGAAGACTTGGCTGGCCCAGTGGGTGTGGGATGCTGCGATGGGAGCAGACCCCCCCCCCCAGTTGGCTCATATGACTACTTCAACCATCTGGGGACTTTAGTTTAACTATCTAAGGATGTTTTTAATGAGCTGTATTGTATATTGACTGTAAGCCGCCCTGAGTTGCCGTGGCAAGCGGCCAGCGATATAAGTCTAAACAATAAATAAATAAATAAATAAATAAATAACATTGGAAGAAGAGGGAGCTTATTGGAGGAATAAAGAGTGAGAAGTACATATGTCTAAGGCCTACATATACAGTACTCATTTTCAATACTAATACATGGCTTACTGTGACATCTGAACACAGATGTTTTCTCTGAGCCTTCATTTTCTAAAGGGGGTTGTTATTGTTATGACCACATGCTCAGCTATAAGAGCAATTGGAGAGAGAAAGATTATGACCTTCTTTGCAGTGGCCTTCAGCTTCAACTAATAGCTACCATAGGCCTTAAGGACTTTTTTTTACTTTGGCTTTTAATTGTGCTAGTTTACTGAGCACCTTTGTATAAATAGTGATCTTAATCAAAACTTTAAAAACATTTTGTCCTAGTTTTATCATTGTTTTATTGTAACTTATGGTTTTAATTTTGTATACTGCCTTCGAAAAGTTGTCCCAAAAGTCTGCCTATAACTCTTTTAAATACCGGTAGATATACAGTACAAATATATGTGCACCTATAGGAGTCATTGAATAGATGTCCTACAGCTTTAGTGAATATTTTCAAAAGATGTCTTTTCCTTTCCCCCCAGATTATGAATTACAGCAATAGTACTAGTTTTTGACGCAAATTCCCAGGGCAATTGTTTCTCTCTGACTATAGTAAGATCCAAAATACAGTAAAACCTCGCATAAAGAGCACCTCACTTAGAGACTAACTCACTTAAAGAGCAGAATTTTATCTGAATGGTCACCTTGCTTAACAACTAAAACCAAACAAAAACTCGCTTAACAACTAAATTGGGGTTCGTAACCACCACCCCGGCCAGAAGTCAGAATTTGTTACTTACAATGGTGTGTCGCTTATAGAGCAAACTCACTTAAAGAGAATTGCCATAGAACGCATTATGCTCTTTAAGTGAGGTACCACTGTGTGAAGGATCCTTGATTTTGGAAAGAAAGCATGCTGATTCCCAAGTCACTTTCATAATACCAAAGTGCTTTTACTACACAGCTCCAGAGGAACTTTCATGCAAGTTTAAGAGAATGAAGAGACCTATTCCTTCCATTAACCAACAAAAGCAAAACATATGGGAGTTTGTTCTGATGAACTGACTCAGTGGTGGGATTCAAAAAAATTTACAACCTACTCTGTGGGTGTGGCATGGTGGGCATGGCCATGTGGTCATGCGACTGGGTGGGTGTGGCCATGTAACTTGTTGGGTGTGGCCATGTGACTGGGTGGCTGCACCGTCTGGGCAGGAGGCAGGTTCAGGCCTACAACCCAAGGCTCTGGCAACCTGATGGGGGAAGCCTGGAGAGGCTGCACCACCAGTATGGGAGGCAAGCGCAGGCCTACAACCCAAGGCTCTGGCAACCAGATGTGTGGGGCTAGTCATAATTTCTACTACCGGTACGGGCATACCGGGGCATACTAGCTGAATCCCACCACTGAAATGACTGACACCTGACACCAGAGGTGCCCCAACTTTTCAGGCCAGGGCCCTGACCACATCCCCGAAACAGCTGAGCGGGCCAGATCATGCCCCCGGACACATGGCATGTTTGTACATGCCTGGCTGCTTCTGCGCATGTGTGAAAGTGGCCATTTTGTGTCCTGGTTTGGTGCAGGAAACAAAATGACTGCTTTCACACATGCACAGAAGCATCCACGCCAAACTAGGAAATAAAATGGCCACTTCTGCACATGTGCTAAAGTAGCCATTTTATTTCCTGGTTTGCGTGAATGCTTCTGTGCATTCGTGAAAGTAGAAATTTTGTTTCCTGTGCCAAACCAGGACACAAAATAGCCGCTTTCACGCATGCACAGAAGTGTCCGTATTTACTTCCTGGTTTGGCAAGGGTATCAGGGGCTGGATTAAATGGGTTTGGGGGCTGGGGCTGGGACTGGCCCGCAGGCCGTAGTTTGGGCATGGCTGCCTGACACCATAAAACTGGCAACAAATTTCAGTCTCCCCCTAACTTTTATAATCTGAAATCAGTGACACATTTATCACCTCAGTCTTCCCTTGACCTCTGCCCAATGAGGAAAGGTCACTTCCTGCCTTTTAGTGAAAAATCCAGCATTCTCCAACTTGAGTGACCCATGTGATATGCATACTCCGTGACTTATTTTGGAGATAACTACTGCCTCTGTGAGGCAAATCTCTCAATTTGCATATTTAGGCAACTAATTTGGTTTTGAAATGTGGAAATGAGCTGTCTACAACACTAGCAAAGGCTGGAGATTAGCTACATTCAACTAAAGGAAGAAACGACTTATGCATCCTTCAAAAAATGTAATCTTGCACACATCTGGGAGAAGGCAGCTGTCCAAAGGAGGCCATGCATAAAAATGTTCTAGTCTTATTTCTTATTTGTGTTGCTATAAATAGCTCTTGCCTGTGGCTCTTTATTCATCTGAAGGTCAAAAATTACAGACGTTCTTTAATAATGGCACCTTGTGCACAGATGCAAAAATCCCAACGGTGACATAAGGAGAAGGGCAGCTATTGGGTAGAAACACATAGAATTCTAAAAGATTTTAATGAGGACATTGGCTATTATTGTAATATGCAGGCACAGAAGCTTCTCTGTTCAAAATAGCGACAGTTGTGAAGGGCCGGCATGTGAAGGCAATTGCTGAGAGCTGACAAGCTGTGATCACAGCAATTCATGCTTGTTGTCCTAAAGCCCCAATCAGTGCTGAATGCCTAGATGCATTAGAACAAGTTATTAAACATCCTGCTTGCTCCTTCAGGGCAGCTGACGAAGCTGGGTAGCTGTTCCCATTGGCTGTTTCAGAAATCAAAGAACAAAAAAAAAACCCTTAAAACAGATCAGTAAGTACAGAAAGCAGAAACCTTCATGTCGCTGTTGAATTAATAAATGCATGGAGGAATAAACACAGAAGATATGAATCATGCAGGTCTGTTAATGCACGTGCAAAAAAATGCATGAATGAAGAACCACAAATGATACAGGGAAAGAGATTAAGAGGGTCATTCCTTCTCAGCAAACTCTATTTCACAACATAAGATTAGAGTTTCTGAAATCCAACAAAGCCTAAATCCTGTAACCAGACTGGGACAGATTATGCAAATGAAAGGGTATAAATCCAGTGGTGGGATTCAGCAGGTTCGCACCAGTTTGCCAGAAATTCTGGCTGGCCCCTCTGCCCATCCAAGTTTTGAAATGAAGTAGTCCTAATTTGGGTGCAACACAGGGCTTTTCCCTTGACCACACCTACTATACCACGCCTATAGTGTGGTAGTAATTTTTTTTGAGCCCACCACTGTATAAATCCCTTTAAATTTCCGGTTTCATATTGTTTGCCTTGCTGACCTGTTTCTAATATGGAGAAAAAGATAAGGATCTAATAATGGTCCCAGGTCCATTTTTAATTCTAGAGTTGCTTCTATTTCTATTCCTGTTCAAGACATAGCAACATGTTTTCAGATCCAGCTTGCACCCCTCCTCCCAAGAACCACATGGAATAGAAGCAGCATTTAACCAACCAACCTGCTTGTAAACTAAATCATCTAGATGAGGGTTTCTCAACCTTGGGCTCCCAGGTGTTCTTTGACTTCAATTACAGAAGCCCATGTTAGTACACCTGCTGATGGAGGCTTCTGGTAATTGAAGACCAAGAACATCTGGGGGGCCAAGGTTGAGAAACCCTGATCTAGACACATTATGTGCCATCACAGCACATGTGGTACTGTTGCAACCAAGGGAAGGGAAGAGCAATGTCTTACTATATGCAGGAAGTCCAATGCAGCCGCTGTTGTAATAATTCCTAGAGTTGGACAACTAACATTTGATCACTAGAGATGGGTAGGAATCAAGGTACCGAGAATCAAAAATTCCACAGGTGATGTCTCTTTCTTACTCTTTCCTAAGAAAGGCATCTCTCATGTTTTCTTTAACAAAATAAAACTACAACTGCTTGAGGTGGGATTTATTATTTGTTATTTAAAGCAGGACAATACTCATTTACCCTGCAGGGATTTGCAATAGAAGGACAAGGCTACATCCCAACACCTTGGCTATGGGGGCCTGTTGTTGTTCAGTTGCACAGTCGAGTTTGACCCTTTGCGACCACATGGACCACCATACACCACGCTGATACTGTCCATGGGGTTTTCTTGGCAAAGGTACTGGTGTGGGTTGCCAGTTATTTCACCAGTGGATTGTGTTTAGTCTTGGGTGACCCTACACAGCATAGCCCATAGCCTCATTGAACCACGCAAGCCCCTTTGCCATGGTAAGGCATCACACGGTAAGGCAACCATCCTTGAGGGGTCTTTTGGGGCCTGACAAGCTCATTTTCCTGAGTTTCTTGCTTGTGCCATTTTCACTCTGTCACAGCTGTCATGATACACCTTTGCTGTTTTCTATTATGCTGCTAACTTTAAGGTTTTATCCTCTTTAATCTGGAGTAACTATCTGAATAAACATCAACCCTTTCTTTTAAAGAACTGCTTCTTCAACTGGTTGTTATTGTTCCTATTATCATGGTAACAAAACCCAAGCTAAATAGTCCAGTTTTATTCACTACAACTGCAGTGGCTTAGTGGTTAAGATGCTGAGCTTGGAGAGTGGAAGGTCAGGGTTCAAAACCCGGGTGCTGCATGACAGATCTGGGGAACATGAAAGGAATCTCATTTGGGCATCCCCTGAGTGGAGTTTCTCCAGCAAAAATCCTTTCAATCCAGAGTAATTTATTTATGTATCCACTACAATTCTCCAGCAAAAAGAGCAACAACATTCAAGGGCTTGCACAATCTATGACTCAGGTTTACATAATTTGTGAGGTATTAAGATAAATCCCACCCAACACCCAAGTATTGTAGCCTGACAGGTAGGGCTATAAAACAGATCCTGATACAAAACAAAGACAAATTTTAAATGTAAAGCCTGTGGCAGCCTGCTTTGTAACACAATGTACAGCCACAGCTTGGAATGTGGCTCTTTGAGATTTGAGTTACCTATGCTCAAGTAACAGGAAAAAAGAGGTTTTAGTGGATTTTTGCTCAAATGCCAGAGGTCAGGGGTGGCCAACCTTTTTTTGCCACAGGACTGACCACGCCCCGGACAGCTAAGTGGGCTGGATCATGCCCCCCAGAAGCGGGCACATTTACAGCTAATGTAAATGTGCCCACTTCTACATTTACATTGCACATGTGTGGGCGTGTTTTATGGATGATGTAAAACCACCCGTTTCCACTTCCAGGTGCGGCAGAGGCAGCAACAGACCAGATGAGATGGCATTGGGGGCTGAGTCTAGCCCATTAGCAGTAGGTTGGGAACCCCCGCCATAGGTGATTCACAAGCTCAGCTCAATTGTATGCTTACTTTTGCTCAAGGACGGCATATAACAGGTCCTGAGTCTTCCTTTCTCTTCATAACAACCCTGCAGAGTTGATTAGATTGATAGATTGTGACTGATTTAAGGTTACCAAAGGAATGTTCTGATCTTCATTTGGCATCATAGCCTTTGTTTTACCTATATATATATAAAAGAACACCCAAAGGCAGGGGTGCCCAAACTTTTTGGGCTGTGGGCTGGTCTTCGAGCCTCCCTCGGCCAGGGAGGCTCCTATACCCCGGATAACGTTATGACTTGGTTCCACAAGTCTAGTCGTTATCCGGTTTTTAACGCTGTGCGATACATTGATCACACAATGTTAAAAAAAGCCGTTTCCCTGGAGGCTGCAGCAAGCTAGAACGTCGGGATTTGAATCCTGACATTTTGGCTTGCTGCAGCCTCCAGGGAGGTGGAAGAACTTTGGAAACAGCTTGGATCGGGTCTCCCCACCTCCCTGGACCCAGCAGGGGGGGGGGTCAGAGACCCCAAAATTGGTAAAAAAAAAGGACTTTTTTTTACCAATTTTGGGGTCTCTGACACCCCCCCTGCCGGGTCTAGGGAGGTGGGGAGACCCGATCCAAGCTGTTTCTGTGCTTCCCTGACGTCCTCAGCCAGTGCAGCAAGCCAGAATGTCAGAGTTCGAATCCCAACATGCTGGCTTGCTGCACTGGCTGAGGACGTCGGGGAAGCCCAGAAACAACTTGGATCGGGTCCCCTGCCTGCTCCAGAGAGATCAGAGGACCCGATCTACAGCTGCAGGGTGGCTGGGGAAGCTGACGGGGACTCCCTGTCAGCTTCCCTAGCCACCCGCCCTTGCCTCCGCAGCTGTGGGGTGGCTGGGGAAGCTGACGGGGGAGCCCCCCGCCGGCTTTCCAGCCTCCCCACCCCTGCCTCCCTAGCTGCAGGGTGGCTGGGAAGCTGAACAGAGAACCCCGTTCAGCTTTCCAGCCACCCTGCTGCTAAGAACGACTGTATCGGATAACGTTAAAAATTGCGTTATTCGATACAAGATTTTTCCGAAAATCTTGTAACGTTATGCGGTTTTCACGCTATACGGTACTCGCGTTATCCGGGGTATTACTATATGTTCCTTCCTTAGAAGGAAGAGGAAAAACACACTACACTATGTGTGTCCTCTTTAGACTTGGCTGAACAGGAGCATATACAGGGCAAACTACGTTGCGGTTTGAAACCTTGTGGTATCATCTTATTTATTGAATACTAAGCAACCAGTCATCAGTTTAGACACAACATTCTCTCTGGATCTTGTTTTCCTTTTATTTAGTCACAAGATTTGGCTCTGCCATCTTTTTGTTCCTTGGGCAAAACAATGATTGTTGTACTCACTGAATAAACAGAACTTCACTAGGCAAAGGGGAAATAAAGATGTTATTCTAGATTTACAAAAGGAATCTAATTGATTCCAAAGCATATTATCTTAAAACAGTACATTCACAGTTGTGAAGGAAAGGACACAAAATAACAACTCACAAGTTCTAGCATTCAAATTCAACTCTGAAATCCATTTGAGACACTCAAATTTTGCATTTGAAGTCAAACGTTCAGGGATATTTTAAAAATATTAAATCACAAGGCTCGGTTGCTTTAAAAACAATACCACACCAGTGGCGTAGGGCGGGTTTAGGCGCCCGGGGGCCCAGGCCAAACTTGCAGCCCCCCCTCCCCACCTAGGTAGGAAAGTTCTACCTTTGGGGAGTTTGCCGGGCTAGGAGGTGAGGCGGCCGGGCGCCTAGGACCTCGACGGTGCGGGCGAGGCCCAGGGTCTGGGGCGGTGCAGCGCGGGCCCAGCGGGGAGCCCAAATCTGCAATGTTTTATATGCTATGATTTCTGCCATAATTTAAGACCACACAAGATGCAAAGGACCTGCCTAGCTCTCTTCAGCTATGATCAAGTGTCAGGAAATGGACCTATTTCCTAAGACTTGAAATTGCCAATTTTCAAATAGGCCTCAGAAAAATCCATTTTTCTCTCTCTGAGCCTCAAGGCTGTGTAACAGCATGTTTTTCAATCATGTTTTTAGTGTCAGTGTACCCGTCTTATCTCTTTAGCAGAGCAATGTTATGACTAGCCCCAGTGCATCCTGTGTGCACGTGAATAAACAACCACTGTTGTTTTGGGAAAGTTTTCACTATTATGTGATTGGCTGAAGCAGTCCCATCTGACTGCAGATTCTCCATTTTGGAGAGAAGAAGGAGTTCGTCTCTGTTTCTTCATGGATTAAGACCTGTTTTTGATTAGAGAGCTTTTGTTTCTGCATCCCTATGGGCTAGCATTCTTTAGCCTAGGAGCTAAGCACTTTTGCTCCTTAAAAATGGTTACCTAGATTTGCCTATGGACTTTATTGGACTGACCTATGCTACTGACTTTTATGCTTTATGAACCTGATCAATAAATCTTCATCATTTTTCTGAACAACGTGTCTTCATTGGACTAAAAAGGGTAAGAGCTGCCTTTCACACACACAAATCTTTGAACACGCTACCAAATAAAAACCCCTTAAGAGCTGATAAGCAGCTGAGAGTTGGATCTCTGTTCTAATTAGCCGTCCAGCTCGCCCTGTGTAGGTTTGTTTTGGTTTCCAGGGGTTTTCCAGACGTGTGGGGGCCGGCTGGATCGTGACATGTTGGCCTAGCGGTGGGATCTACGAGCCCTGAAGCAGTTTTTTTTTGTGTGTGTGCATGCTCTCAATCTCGGCCCAGCAAGAAGCAAGCTTCGTTTGTTTGGCTGAAAGCCTGCGTGTGTGTGTCTCCAGCGCCGGCTGAGACTGAAAGTGCCTGTGTTTTGGAATGTTTTGTTTTCCTGAGATAAAAGTGCTGAAAGGAAAGCAGGATCGCAGCTGTTTGCTTCTTCGTTTTGAGTCGGATTCTCAAACTCCCAGGGCCGTGGGCCGAGGGCCGTTTCCACAGAGGGACTGAGACATCTTCCAAGCCTACAAGATGGAAGGTAAGCCAGTGGCTGATGAATGTACCCCCTCACCACAGTTAGCACCCCAAGACAGACTCCATTCCAGATGGGATCTTGGAGAAGGTGCCCAGATGATGTTTAGCCAAAAGGAAGGGCCCAGGGTGGGTGAAGTTTGTCCAGATGACTTCTGAGACTTCCCCAGACGCCCAGCAAGCCCCAAGCCCTAAGTAAGACTCTTTTGTGTTGAATTGGAGTCAAAACTCCACAGAGTGCCTATTTTCACTCAGAAGCAGTTCCCTGAAGTAATTTTCCCCCAAAGCCAGGAAGAAGGAGTGGAACCCTTCAGATAAGATTTATTTTCCTGCATTGAAGTTCCTAGTTGCTGATTACATGTGCTGTTTGGTCTTTGAAGACCTGGAGAAGTTGCAAATTGCCTCATTGTGTTTGAGATACCAGCGTAAAGGTGGAAGAGCTCCAACGGACTCCTCCACGTGTCCAAGGAAGAAGTTTGCTAGAGTGTGTGGGCCAGAGCCACCACTCTGAAAAGTGTTATCTACAGGCTGTTACACTACGCTGTTTTGGTCAGCTAGTGGGAAGTGGGAAATAATTGCCGGATGCAGTGTTTCCCTGAGTGTTACTACCCTTCGAGAAAGCTAAGAGCTGAAGAGGGGAGTAGTCCGTAAAGATGGCTGTGGGTAGCCCACCTAGCGGTTTCAGCAATAGCAGAGGCCAGATCCAGATCCAGATTCCCGACGTACTGAGGAGAGTGAATGGAATTCTGCGTGCTCTTGAGTTGAGACGTTAGTCAAGCCATCAATTCTGTTGCCTGTTTAGTTCCCAAACCTCACAGGGATGAGGGTGATGGGTTGTTTGATTAATTCCTTTGGACTGTGTTCTGATAAATACCTTAAAGGTTGTTTCTTGAGTTTGTTTTTTTCTAGGAGATGCACATGTTCCTGACGTCTGAAAGAAGAGCTGATAACGGAACTCTAAATGAACTTTGTTCATCTGGATGTTTAACTGTTTGCAGGTGCAACATCGAAGAAGACGAAGAAGGGGGGGAAATGTTATTATTTCTTGCTAATCATCTGTTTATTTTTCCAGAGGCTCGTACAAGCGGCCTCTGTGACATGTGTGGTGTTACTGACCTGTCTTCTGATTTAAAGGTTGTTCTGTTTGGGCAAAATGTGTTTTGGAAAGGGAAAACCTTTGGTACCTAAAAATGCCCAAGTCTTTTGTTCCAGCAAGGTTTTATACCTGAGTTTGCTTGCAATGCAGAATGTAACTTATGTAACGTGTACCTCCAGAAACTAAAACTGGAAGAAGCTTTAATGCTTGATATCCTACATATATAAGGGATAGCTTGTTTGCTCAATTGCTTTGCTCACATTAGTAAACAATGCCTTTTGGTAAAGTCAAACCCCCGGTTTGCCTTTCCAGAAAGGAGGGCGTGTCAGGAAATGGACCTATTTCCTAAGACTTGAAATTGCCAATTTTCAAATAGGCCTCAGAAAAATCCATTTTTCTCTCTCTGAGCCTCAAGGCTGTGTAACAGCATGTTTTTCAATCATGTTTTTAGTGTCAGTGTACCCGTCTTATCTCTTTAGCAGAGCAATGTTATGACTAGCCCCAGTGCATCCTGTGTGCACGTGAATAAACAACCACTGTTGTTTTGGGAAAGTTTTCACTGTTATGTGATTGGCTGAAGCAGTCCCATCTGACTGCAGATTCTCCATTTTGGAGAGAAGAAGGAGTTCGTCTCTGTTTCTTCATGGATTAAGACCTGTTTTTGATTAGAGAGCTTTTGTTTCTGCATCCCTATGGGCTAGCATTCTTTAGCCTAGGAGCTAAGCACTTTTGCTCCTTAAAAATGGTTACCTAGATTTGCCTATGGACTTTATTGGACTGACCTATGCTACTGACTTTTATGCTTTATGAACCTGATCAATAAATCTTCATCATTTTTCTGAACAACGTGTCTTCATTGGACTAAAAAGGGTAAGAGCTGCCTTTCACACACACAAATCTTTGAACACGCTACCAAATAAAAACCCCTTAAGAGCTGATAAGCAGCTGAGAGTTGGATCTCTGTTCTAATTAGCCGTCCAGCTCGCCCTGTGTAGGTTTGTTTTGGTTTCCAGGGGTTTTCCAGACGTGTGGGGGCCGGCTGGATCGTGACATCAAGTGTGATCAAAATTTTCTACGATCAAGTGTGGCTTTGTAAAAGGTTAAGTGTGACTACCTGCAAATCTCTTTCTCTTTTGAACTCTCTCATGATACCCTTTAATTCCCCCAGAAATAGATTCTTCTAATTTAAACAGATTCTGAATATTTAATGTCTTAATCCAGCTATGTTCCCTAGATCTGTCTTTTATCAAGTTTAAAGATATTTTTTTAAAACAAGACAGGTTATCTGCTATTCCATTACAGCATGTGCAGCATTTCATTCTCATATTTTATTCATATAAACTAAAGCCAGAAAAAGCAACAGACCTTACCATAGCTGTCCCATTGCAGATACTTTGTCAAATTGCTACAGGGTGCAAAATAAAAATGATGTGTCCTTTATTCATTTAACTTCCTACCTAGAAAGTCAGAAACAAAATTGCATTCATTGCTTATGTGTATATAGAACCTCCATGAGTGTGTTGGGTTGTTTTAATCCTAAGAATTATAATTGTTTATTAATGTTTTATTTATATATAGATGGACAAATGGAGGAAAATTGTTAAGGGTTTTATGGTGCAATAGCAGTCTACATTGGATGATTTCTGCTTGATACAGGACTCCCGGTTTGTTTGTTTGTTTACCCCATCCCCTTTCATCTGCCAAATATGTTCAGGAGGATTCACCAACTCTCTGAGTAGATTCTGAGGAATCATAGAAGCAATACAAGGGGGGGGGGTATTTTGCCACCAATCCCCATGCCCTGGTAGTCAGAAACACCACTAGATTATCATTAACATGATGAAGCACACAGTTGTAAAAAGTCAAATTGATTTGTATACTTGTCTGTTATGCTAGCCAACCGTTGTGTACCTCTGTACTTGATGTGTTCAAACCCAATTTTAAAGGGGGCAATTTGAGAATGAGTTATTAACAGTGAATTGCCTTTTAGGCTTCCTTCACATGAATAGGAGGCCACTTTTTTGATGATGATAATGAATACCCTGGAAAGCAAGGAGAACAAACAGGTCAATCTTAAAATAAATCAACCCTGACTTCTCTTTGAAAGGTCAAATATTGAAGATGAAGCTAAAGTACTTTGGACATCAAATTAAAAGAGAGGATTCACTTGAGAAAGCCTTGATGCTGGGAAAGGTCGAGGGCAAAAAAAGAAGGGGTTGGCAGAAAATGAGATGGCTAGATGGTATTGTTGACGCAATGGGCACAGAACTGGGTGGGCTGAGGAGGATAGTGGAGGATAGGAGTGCCTGGCATGTGATTGTCCACGGAGTCGCAAAGGGTTGGAGTCGACTATGCAACTGAACAATAAATGTCATGGGGGTGGGTGGGAATCAGGATTTTAGAGATGCCTAGGTGGGGCATGGCCAAAAAAAGGTTGGGAGCCACTAGTATAAATTGATGCCATAATGCAGGGGTTCCCAAACTTTCATGGTCATGTGGTTCCTCCCACGGGAAGCAGAAGTAAAACATGCCCATGCATGAGCAAAATGCTGCTGTAAATGCACCCACGGCTGGCATAAACGCTTGCATAGACTAACACAGCTACCATTTTTTAAATGACCACAAAATGCCACCCTGCTGGTTTTTAATTAGGTACTGTGTACATATTTTTATTCCAGGGAACAAACAGGTCAATCTTAAAATAAATCAACCCTGACTTCTCTTTGAAAGGTCAAATATTGAAGATGAAGCTAAAGTACTTTGGACATCAAATTAAAAGAGAGGATTCACTTGAGAAAGCCTTGATGCTGGGAAAGGTCGAGGGCAAAAAAAGAAGGGGTTGGCAGAAAATGAGATGGCTAGATGGTATTGTTGACGCAATGGGCACAGAACTGGGTGGGCTGAGGAGGATAGTGGAGGATAGGAGTGCCTGGCATGTGATTGTCCACGGAGTCGCAAAGGGTTGGAGTCGACTATGCAACTGAACAATAAATGTCATGGGGGTGGGTGGGAATCAGGATTTTAGAGATGCCTAGGTGGGGCATGGCCAAAAAAAGGTTGGGAGCCACTAGTATAAATTGATGCCATAATGCAGGGGTTCCCAAACTTTCATGGTCATGTGGTTCCTCCCACGGGAAGCAGAAGTAAAACATGCCCATGCATGAGCAAAATGCTGCTGTAAATGCACCCACGGCTGGCATAAACGCTTGCATAGACTAACACAGCTACCATTTTTTAAATGACCACAAAATGCCACCCTGCTGGTTTTTAATTAGGTACTGTGTACATATTTTTATTCCAGGGAACAAACAGGTCAATCTTAAAATAAATCAACCCTGACTTCTCTTTGAAAGGTCAAATATTGAAGATGAAGCTAAAGTACTTTGGACATCAAATTAAAAGAGAGGATTCACTTGAGAAAGCCTTGATGCTGGGAAAGGTCGAGGGCAAAAAAAGAAGGGGTTGGCAGAAAATGAGATGGCTAGATGGTATTGTTGACGCAATGGGCACAGAACTGGGTGGGCTGAGGAGGATAGTGGAGGATAGGAGTGCCTGGCATGTGATTGTCCACGGAGTCGCAAAGGGTTGGAGTCGACTATGCAACTGAACAATAAATGTCATGGGGGTGGGTGGGAATCAGGATTTTAGAGATGCCTAGGTGGGGCATGGCCAAAAAAAGGTTGGGAGCCACTAGTATAAATTGATGCCATAATGCAGGGGTTCCCAAACTTTCATGGTCATGTGGTTCCTCCCACGGGAAGCAGAAGTAAAACATGCCCATGCATGAGCAAAATGCTGCTGTAAATGCACCCACGGCTGGCATAAACGCTTGCATAGACTAACACAGCTACCATTTTTTAAATGACCACAAAATGCCACCCTGCTGGTTTTTAATTAGGTACTGTGTACATATTTTTATTCCAGGGAACAAACAGGTCAATCTTAAAATAAATCAACCCTGACTTCTCTTTGAAAGGTCAAATATTGAAGATGAAGCTAAAGTACTTTGGACATCAAATTAAAAGAGAGGATTCACTTGAGAAAGCCTTGATGCTGGGAAAGGTCGAGGGCAAAAAAAGAAGGGGTTGGCAGAAAATGAGATGGCTAGATGGTATTGTTGACGCAATGGGCACAGAACTGGGTGGGCTGAGGAGGATAGTGGAGGATAGGAGTGCCTGGCATGTGATTGTCCACGGAGTCGCAAAGGGTTGGAGTCGACTATGCAACTGAACAATAAATGTCATGGGGGTGGGTGGGAATCAGGATTTTAGAGATGCCTAGGTGGGGCATGGCCAAAAAAAGGTTGGGAGCCACTAGTATAAATTGATGCCATAATGCAGGGGTTCCCAAACTTTCATGGTCATGTGGTTCCTCCCACGGGAAGCAGAAGTAAAACATGCCCATGCATGAGCAAAATGCTGCTGTAAATGCACCCACGGCTGGCATAAACGCTTGCATAGACTAACACAGCTACCATTTTTTAAATGACCACAAAATGCCACCCTGCTGGTTTTTAATTAGGTACTGTGTACATATTTTTATTCCAGGGGGGATTCCCTTCCACTTAATTAAAGCTAGTATACAAAACATAATCATAAAACCAATTATAATGCATAATAAAAATAAAATAAGTTATTTCTGGGAAAAATTAAGGTGAGATTAAGAACTGCAGGTAAAGAGCTCGCGTGTTCGGAAGCCAGTTGTGTGCTATTCTAGGGGGCTGTGCTTATTTCCATTTACAGCCAAAGAGCCAAGTGCTGTGTGAGTCAACAGATATTTCCAAGGTTATGTCGCAGGCATGACTAGACACTGGAACGCTGTTACCTTTCACACCAAAGCAGTACCTATTTATCTAGTTGCAATTTCTTGCTTTCAAACTGCTAGGTTGGCAGGAGCTAGGACAGAGACTGGAGCTCACTTTGTCATGCAGCACTCGGGTCTTGAACTGTCGAACTTTCAGTCATCAAGCTCAGTGTTTTAACCACTAAGCCAGTGATGGTGATCCTTTTAGCGACAGTGTCCAAACAGAAGGGTGGGATGAACTGTGTTGTGGGAAGGGAGGAAGTGCTCCCATTGGGCTGCTGGGCAGAGGGGTGGGAATAACTGTGCTGGGGGAGCAGGAAGCTGCTCCCATTGGGCTGCTGGATAGAGGGGTGGGGATAACTGTGCTGGGAGAGGGAGAAAGCACTCCCATTGGACTGCTGGGCAGAAGGGGGTGAACTTTGTGCTGGGGAGGGAGGAAACGGCAGCATGCATGCTAACAGAAAGGGCTAGGAGCAGTGGTGGTCTCCAAAAAAAATTACTACCACACTGTGGGCGTGGTATGGTGGATGTGGCCAGGGGGAAGCCCTGCATTGCACCCGAATTAGGACTACTTTATTTCAAACGTGGATGGGCGGGGCCAGCCAGATAATCTGCTACCAGTTCTAGCGAACTGGTGCCAACCTGCTGATGCCCACCACTGGCTAGGAGTGCCACATCTGGTGTGCATGCCATAGGTTCACCACCACCGCACTAAGAGCCATTGCAATCCCCTAGAAATACCATAGACTACAACATACTTGGCAATACAAGCAGATCAGCTAGTATTGGATCATTCATAAGAAACGAGATATTAGCCTGTATTTCCAATGAAACACACAAGGAAACATAGCTAAAGCTGTAACAAGACAGTAACATAGACGCAACCGGAGGGTCCTTCGCCTCCTTACTCTTCCTCTAAGGTAAAGGTTTCCCTTGCTCGAAAGCCAGTCGTATCCGACTCTAGGGGTCAGTGCTCATCTCTGTTTCTAAGCCGAAGAGCCAGCGCTGTCTGCTTCTGCAGACGTTTCCATGGTCATGTGGCAGGCATGACTAGACACCGGAGCGCATGGAATGCTGTTACCTTCCCACCAAAGTGGTCCCTATTTATCTACTTGCAATGTCTTGCTTTCGAACTGCTAGGTTGGCAGGAGCTGGGACAGAGACAGGAGCTCATTCCGTCCTGCAGCACTCGGGAATCGAACTGCTGACCTTCCGCCTCCCAGTCAGTGTCTTAGTGACTTGAGCCACTGCAGTCTGTTGTTGTTCAGTCGCACAGTCGATTCCGACCCTCTGCGACCCCATGGACCATTGCCCGCCAGGCACTCCTGTTCTCCTCCCCCCCCCCTCAACTCGCTGAGCTCTGTGCCCATTGTCTCCACAATACCATCTAACCATTTCATTTTGGGCCGCCCCCTTTTTCTTTTTCCCTCCACCCTTCCCAGCATCAAGGCTTTCTCAAGCGAATCCTCTCTTCTCATTTGATGTCCAAAGTACCTTAGCTTCATCTTTACAATTTGACTTTCTAAGGAGCATTCTGGGTTTGTTTCTTCTAAGATTGACCTATTTGTTCTCCTCGCTGTCCAGGGGACTCTCAAAACTCTCCTCCAATACCACATCTCAAAGGCGTCTATTTTTCTGCACTCAGCTTTCCTAATGGTCCAGCTCTCACAACCATACATTGCCACATTGCTTTGACTATACGAATTTTTGTTTTCAATGTGATGTCTCTACTTTTCACTATGCTCCCTAGGTTTCTCATCGCTTGCCTCCCAAGAATCAGTCGCCTTTTTATTTCATGGCTGCAATTACCATCTGCAGTGAGCTTAGATCCCAGGAAAGTAAAATCTGTCACTGCTTCTACTTCTTCCCCATCTATTTTCCAGGGACTGATAGGGCCTGTTGCCATGATCTTGGTTTTCTTGATATTGAGTCTCAAGCCAGCTTTTTCACTTTCTTCTTTCAACCTAATCAGGAGCTTCTTTAGGTCCTCCTCACTTTCTGCCATTAGGGTGGTATCATCTGCATATCTCAAATTGTTGATGTTTCTTCCAGCAATTTTGATCCCAAATTGTGATTCCTCCATCCCTGCATTGCGCATTATGTGTTCTGTGTATAAGTTGAATAAGCAGGGTGACAAAATGCAGCCTTGTCTAGCAGCCCTTTAAATCCCATATCCCCATACCTCCCTGTTAGCAAAGTTAATCTCTTCCTACTCCTCGTTTTTTTTAATAGCCAAAGTGAAAATAACCCGTGTGGGCTTACAAATCTTATTTAAAAATGTCAATTTCCAGAGGGCCTCGCAATACAGCGCCTGCTGAGAGTCACCGCCCTCTATTAAAAACGCAGTCCTGAGTTTAGGTGCTCCACCGCTTGTCCCTTCTAGCCCGACAGAACTCGGTGTTCTGGCTCCGCCCACTTCCTTTTAGTTCAATTCTGGGGGCGGCCCAGTTTCTCTTCTAACCGTTGAGTCAGTCCTTCAAGTGGAGCTGCCATCTTTGTTGCGGGAAAAGAAGGCTCTCATAGAATCTTTAGGAAACGGGTCAGTGACACCGGTAAAAAGGCGGTCAGCAATTGTGATTCCTCCATCCCCGCATTGCGCATTATCCGGAGGTGTGTTAGTGAAAGAAAAAATAAATAAAGGGACAACCGGTAAGCGGCCGGGGGGGGTCTTCTTTCCCCCTTCTGCCCTCACTCAATATGTCTGCAGGAGACGAGTCAAAATCAGCTTGCACAAAATGGCCGCCGAGAGCACAAGGTGGCGCTCTAGGGCGGCGTCTCTATGTCAGTGGGTATGGCCGTGGAAGCGAGTGGCGCTGAGTAAAGGGGGCCGAAGAAAACGTCCCAGAAAAGGGAAACAACGGCCGCTGGAGCGCCACAGCCGGGACACCGGAGCCGGTGTGGGCGCCCCCCTTTCTGGACAGAGCTTGACCTCCATCTTTAGAGGGGAGGTGGGAAGAGGAGGAGGAGGAAGGGTCTGCCATTCTGCAAGCTCTTCCTCAACCCACTTTCGGTTTCCCCTTATTCCTCTCACGTTTCGTTTTCCTGCCTGAAACTCCCACCGTTACTCCTCCCGTTCCTTTTTCAGCCCCCTCATGGCTTCCCAATTACAAGCCCATTCCCTTCTATTCCTCTTCTCAGGGTCCGTACAGATGGGCGTTTAATTTTTAGCTTCCTCTTCTTTCCCCTTTTTCTCCCTTCCCAGGGAATAGGACATTTTTCTTCTCCCTTTTTTCCACCCCCGTTTTATTCCAGAGGGACTTTCCCTCCCCCTCCTTAATCCGGAGAGACTTCCCTTCCCACTTTCTATTCTATTCTATATTCGGTTTATATCCCCCCCCCCCCCATCGCGAAGTGCGACTCTACTTCCCTATTCAATTTAAACTGAGGTTCTGTTACCTAGGAAGCCTACTCCGTTTGCCTGGAACAACCCTCTCAATCCCGAGCCTGCCTCCCCCTGATCCTTTATTTTACCTTGTATGTAAAACAGTTTTAATTGCTTTTTGCTGTTCGCCTTCTCCACTGAAGTCTGACCCCTTGCCCTCCCGATTTTAATTTTGCACTGATTTTCTGCAATCTTATAGAGCTCCTCCCTTACCTACTCCTTTTGCTTTCTGCCTGCCTGTTTGCTCTTTTAAGTTCTTTTGGACTTTCAGGCAAAGAGATACTAACTTCTCTTTCAGGTTTTCGAAGGTGGGCATGTAAAGAGCTGCCTCCCAAGTTTGAGTTTTAGCGCTTCTGAACTCTTACTTTTAAAGTATTTTTGTTGCTGGGGTTGTGGTAGTTCAGTCAGGAAACGAAACTGGGTTGGAAAAAAAAATACAAGTAAAACCTCAGATAACACTAAAACCTGGTTCCACAAGTCTTGGTGGATCCCATAGGATCTTAATGTTATCCGATGCAATTCTCTCCCCCCCCCCATTGCTTAATGTTATGCGATTTTAGTGTTATTCGATACTAATGTTATCTGAGGTATTACAGTAAAACCTCAGATAACACTAAAACCTGGTTCCACAAGTCTTGGTGTTATCCGATTTTTAGTGTTATCCGATGCATGTTAAAATCCTATGGGATCCATAGAGATATATTGTAACCACACAGGCTTTAGCGGTTGTTATCCGATGCATCCCACAGGATCTTAATGTTATCCGATGCAATTCTCCCCCCCAGATTGCTTAATGTTATGCGATTTTAGTGTTATTCGATACTAATGTTATAGGAGGTATTACTGTACAAGTAAAACCTCAGATAACACTAAAACCTGGTTCCACAAGTCTTGGTGTTATCCGATTTTTAGTGTTATCCGATGCATGTTAAAATCCTAAGGGATCCATAGAGATACATTGTAACCACACAGGCTTTAGCGGTTGTTATCCGATGCATCCCATAGGATCTTAATGTTATCCGATGCAAATCTCCCCCCCCCCCAGATTGCTTAATGTTATGCGGTTTTAGTGTTATTCGATACTAATGTTATATGAGGTATTACTTGTATTTTTGTTGCTGGGGTTGTGGTAGTTCACTCAGGAAACGAAACTGGGTTGGGGAAAAAAATATCCCTGGTAAACTCTTTTCACTGCCTCCGTACGGGTGGTGGTAGTATTTGAAGAGGAGGATGCCAAAGAAACTGCTGTTACCTTATAAATCTGTGTTTTCTCACTCTCGAGCTCCGAGGGGTTTGCATGATTTCTTGGCAATGAACGCAGCCCGAAGTGGCTACCGGGTCTTCTCGGCAAACTCCACCGCAGCCTGCACCGAACTGGCAAAAAGAATCACAGAGTGAGTGTCTCATGTGTTTCTCTGCATTCTTGAGATTTGTCAATAGCTTATGCTCTGCTATAACCAACTAATGAATTGGGAAAGTAAGTCATTTTTGCTAAAATAAGCTGGAGGTGAGCTTCCAATAAATTAATCTTGATTTATTTCACTGTAGTCTCCTTTAAGTATGCAGTAGTTGTTCCAAACACTGTTTTGGGCGATTCAAATGTTAAAAGTCTAGTTAAAGCTGCAATTTTTGCTGCCTATGTAATTGAAACATTTTACATCTAATCTTATTGAGTCTTATGTGAAATTTATATTTGTGATGTTACTAATGAGCTCAGATTCTTTAAAACTACTGCTTCAACTGAGAACCCTTTTGTAATAATATACATTCCTGTATTTGTGATTCTTTTTTGTAAACTTCTTAACTACCCTTTTATTTTTTCTGCATAGGCTCAAAAATCTGAAACAAAAACTTACTTTTCTGATAGGAGGTTCATGGCATTTGGCTGATTTTGGTTCCGCAGCAAAATCTGTGTTTTTGTCTTGCTTTTCTATTGTTCAGGAGATGATCTCGTCTCTAATGCTGACCTAAGAGAATTTCTAAACAGCGGGCCATTTTTTATATACTGTACCAATGAAAACACATGACATCCTTACCTTGTCTTCTTTTACTCTGTAATATATTTACTGTGAAAAAGGAATGTGTGTAAAGACACAGCACAAGATATCCTTATTGGGTCTATTCCATATTTGAAATGGCGTGGTTCTGTGTATGTGGCCAGGGTTGTTGCAGGATGTTAAGTACAGTGATACCTCGCATAACAAACACATCATATAGCGAAAAATTTGCACAACGAAGCGGTCGTTATGAAATGGCGATACCCCGCATAATGAAAATTTTCCCAGTTATGCAGGTTTTTTGGGAACCAGGGTATACCCGCTTAATGGGAACCCAGGTTAATGAACTTTTCCCCCCATTATGTAGGGCATCTCCCACAGGGAACCACATAATGGAAAAAACTGCATAGCGAAAAGCTCCATGGAACAGAGTTTTTTTGTTATGCGGGGTTCTACTGTATCTTATCAAGTACCATCATGATAATTTGTTACATGTTTAACAGCATGTTTAAATTTAACTTTAGGAAGAAAAACAGTTGTACTGTACTTTAATTAGAAAATGGGATGAGTGGGAGGCAGAGGGAATGCATCACTAGTTCTCTTGGGCTATTTTCTTAGTCTAACTCGTTCGAGAGTTTTGAGAGTACTGTATTCACATGGAAAAAGAAGCTTCAAGAGTAGGGATTGAAAGTGAAAAAGTAACCAAAGAGGAAAGAGTTAAACAGATCACCACCAGAATCCCTTAGTCTTCACCAGCATTTTATTGCCAAGGATTAAAAACTGTCAGAAGACATTATAATGGATTTACATGGCAATATTTAGGCTAGCTCAACGAGTTAGGTATCTGCTTGTGGAACCGGAGGTTAGGACAGAAGTTCTCAACCTTTTGAACCCGGGGGCCAGGTCATGCTCCCTCAGACAGCTTCGGGGGCCGGACTGTCATTTTGCCCTTCCTCCACCACATGGCACTCTTGGTGTGGTGGAGGCAGCCAGGGGCCACATGAAATGGTGCTGTGGGCCGCGTCTGGCCTGCGGGCTGCAGGTTGAGAATCCCTTGGTTAGTAGTTTAGTTCCCCACTGTGCATCCCTGAAGAGCCTGTCTGTGTGGTACTAGGCAACCTGCACAGTTCCAGATTCTAAGGAAAGGAATGGTAAATCATTTCCGAGTACAGTGTTTCTAACTAGAAAACCTTAAAAAGGGTCATCATAAGTTGTAAGTGTGACTTAACAGCATACAGTTAAAATAATAGAGGTTAGTATACGTGTACTAGCAGTAGCTGCTTGTGTTTTGTGCAAGACAACTTCAGAAAAAATGCAGAAAACAATAGAATCCACTCTTTAGTATTTCATGACCTGGAAAAGGCTTTTGATCAGTAGCGTAGCATGGGGATGGCAGGGGGGCAACCCGCCCCAGGTGGCACTTTTTTTGGGGTGGCATTGCGCCTGGGCGCCTCGGTCTGGGCAGGCTGGTTTACCTGCTTTCACCTGGCATTGCCTTGCGCGGGCGGACGGATGGAACAGCCCGGCCTCTGGAGATGGGGTATAGCAGGGGTGCCCCCACCCACCCGATGTCATTTGCAGCTTGTCCCCAAGGCAACAGAACCCCCTGCCAAAGTGGATTGGTGCCTTGTTAAAAAATCATTGTGCCTTCCTTGAAATCTGTGGCATTAGGAACCTCTCGGCAGTGACTACATTTCCCAGACTGCCTTGGCCTGCAGCACTGAGGGAGTCTGGGAAATGTAGTCATTGCTGCTAGGTCCCTAGCGCCATGGATTTCAAAGAGAAGACACAATGAACTTTTTTTTACAAGGCACCGATCTACTTTGCCAGGGGTTTCTGCTGCCTTGGGGATGAGCAGATCCAACCAGGCAGGGAGGAGCGAGAGCAGACTGGGCGGAATAGGGATGGGTGCCATGGGGGGGGGGAGCCTAGAGGGGGGGACAAATTTGGCCTGCGTCCCGGGCGGCTGAAACCCGCGCTACGCGACTGCTTTTGATCCTATCCTGAGACCTGTTTTGTAGGCTGTGCTGTGGCACTTTGGTTGCCCTGAGCGTCTTATAGATCTGTTCCAGATGCTTCATGATGGCATGTCTGGGAGGGTTCTCCATCAAAACAGCATATCGGATGCCTTCCCAATCACACATGGCTTGAAGTAGGGTTGTGTGCTTGCTCCAACCCTTTTTGCTCTTTACTTGGCTGCCATGTAGTATGAAACATCTAATAACAACACAGGCATAGAGATTAACTACTGCTTCTATAATTTGGCTAAACTATGCTCCTGGAGACTAATCAGTGTTAACAGGATAATGGAAATGCAATATGGAAATGATACTGCATCACCTGCTCTCACACCTGAGGAACTGCAATAGTCAGTCAGCTGTTTCAAGAATACACGTGATCATTTTTGGCCTCACCATAAAATGCTCAGAAAACCAAGGTACTTGCACAAACTGCCCCAAGGACAGCCCTTCCAGAGTTCAGTACAGTCAAATCTCGCATAACGAGTGTTTCGCTTAGCGAAAAACTCGCATAACGAGCAAGTTTTTTGCTAAGCAGTCCGACTCGCATAACGAATTTTTTGCTATGCGAGTCTGACTTTTCCCTATGGAAAAACTTGCATAATGAGCGTTTGTATGAGGAAAACTCGCATAGCAAAAAATTTTCACTATGCGAGTTTTCCCCCTTGAAATGCTCGTTATGCGAGTTTTTCCATAGGGAAAATTCCGACTCGCATAGCGAAAAATTCGTTATGCGAGTCTGACTCGCAATAGGGACAGCCTCGCAGAACGAATTAAATTTGTTATGCGAGATATGACTGTATTACCATCTCAGATTCAACACTGGAACAGGTAGACCATTTATCTTGTCTTGGTAGCATCCTGTCTAAAAACTGCACCTGTGAACAGGATGTGATGAAGAGAATCTGTGGTGCCCATTCTGCCTTTGGTCATCTATCACACTGTGCTTTCATGAAGAAAGATTCAACGGTTCATACAATGCTCATGGTATACTAAGTTGCTGTTATTTCAGCATTATTATATGGCTGTGAGACATGAACCCTCTGTTGCTAAGACATCAAAAAGCTTGAGCGCTTTCACCAACAGAAGCTAAGGTCCATTGTGAACATCAAGTGTGATGACTACGTCACCAACATCACAGTTCTCGAGAAGGCACATGTAAGGCACAGTTCTCGAGAAGGCTTCCATCGTGGGCCATTGTCGTAGATGGCTAGGACATGTCTGCTGTATGGACGATTCCAGGTTTCCTCATCAAATTCTTTATGGGGAACTTAGCTCCGATACAAGATCTTGTGGAACTCCTTTGAAGCATTATAGGAACCAGTTGAAACAAACCATGAAGGTGTCGGGTATAAACCCACAAATCTGGGAAGCAGCAGCCATAGATCACCTACTTTGGCGCCAAACCATCTCTGCTGCTACCGTTCACTTTGAAGGAGAACACCACAAACATGAAGAGGCTAAGCAACAAGCATGGAAGCTTTGTCAAACTCGACTACACCCTCCACAATTCAATGTAATATGTGTGGTCACATGTTTTATGCCAGGATCGGCTTATTAAGTCACCAGAGACACATCCATCAATAGAGAAAGTGACTTCCAGGAAAAATGTATACAGTATTCGGATATGAGTAGCAGTAACTGCTGCCGACTAGCAGTAACTACTTGTTTCAGAGATATTGAAGCAAAATAATTACAGTTGTCATGGTAAATGGAGTGAGAAATAAAGAAGCATATAGACCTATGAACCTTTTTAAATTTGTATGTTATCATAGTTTACTTTATGGTGAGTCTCAAGCTGAAAAGGTTTAAAATACTTTCCAGAGCATACATTTTGAATTTTATCCAATAATTATCTTCGGTTCTAGTTTCATGTATTAAAATAAGTATTTTTTACTGCAGTCTTTCTAAAGTTGTGAACAAAGGCATAAAACTGTACTATCAAAATGTAGATGTGAATTTAAAAAACCCAAACTTCTTGAATCTCCTTAAAGTGTGGCCCACTTTAAAGAGATTCAAGAAGTTTGGCTGCATAGTCTTTCTGATCTGAGCTTAAATCTTTGTTTTCTCTGTAAACACATTTGAATACAGGTATTGTCTAATTATATTAGCTTACGTTGAGTAGAAAAGGAATTCCCTCTTAACAAATGATGGGACTATAGTATAAGTTTATTTAAACCCAGCATTGATTGGGTTGTGGTGTGGAGAGAGGAAAGACGTAATCAGCTTTATTCATATTTATAAGGATGACATATAGCAGCTACTGTTTCTGACGATGATATGTTATATGAAAATACATTGCTATGCCTAATTCTTTTCATTAATTTAACCCATCACTCTTGGTTTTGATATTAATATGTGCATTTTTACCATCCTTACTAGCCTTAGCTAGATACCACTGTGAACTAACAACCAGGGAGTAGATATAACACATCTGTCTGTCCGTCTATCTATCTATTATTTACACTTGTATCCCGCCGCTCTAGGGGAAAAATCATCCCTACTCAGGGCGGTTAACATCATAAAACATCATAAAACCAAATATACATCAATATGAGTAATTTACTTAATACTCTTAAAATGTTGCCTCTTGCACCATTTTAAAGGATTTTGGTTATTTTAAAAATGCATTCTAAAATAATGATAGATGGGGCAATAGTCCTTTAATAATGATCAGTAGCAACAAGTTAATAATAACTTTTGTCAAAACTAGGGACAAACAAATTGTTTTTATAAAGTATGCTCCAGACTCAGATTCAATACAGAATATGAAAACCTAAGATAGGAGTCGCCATGGCAAGTGGGTGGCGATATAAATCTAAATAAATAAACAATAAATACTGTCAAAGCTGTAGCAATCTTTTCTTCCACGTGATGGTTTTCTGCCAATTGACAGTCTTTTCACCGTTTTTCTTCAGACTTAGACGAATATGTTAAGAGGTGGTAGACCTTAATATTCCGCTTTGCCTAGGGCTTTACTTTTTCATTTCATGACTATACTGTACTGCAAAAATAACTACTCCCAGTAGTTCACGTGCATAGGATTAATTATCCAGGTTCAAGAGTTTACACTACACTTCCAGATCAATGCAGTTTTTAGTTGTAGCACAGTTTCATCCTGTTAACACCATATTCTTCCCCATCCTTTCTTTTTGTTTCTCCCTTTAGGCA
Organism: Furcifer pardalis; assembly: GCA_030440675.1. Classification (NCBI taxonomy): domain Eukaryota; kingdom Metazoa; phylum Chordata; class Lepidosauria; order Squamata; family Chamaeleonidae; genus Furcifer; species Furcifer pardalis. The sequence goes on along the minus strand of CP126893.1, from coordinate 54,834,727 downwards.
GAAGCCTAACATTCATGTCCCCAACAGTTTGGATTGTCTTTTCCCTTCTGCTGGAAGTGACAGCGCTAGTTCTCTGTGCACTTTGGGATCAGAATCTAGAAAGTCATTCTCCCTTCTCCTGATGACAAGACATGTAATGCATATGCATGCAACATACAAATTATAGAGGAAAGGATAGGAGGGCGAAAAAGGACAGGGAAAAGAGTGGAGAATTTGAACTACAATTCCCAGAAGCCCTGGTCAACAGGAATACTGACTTGGGCTTCTGGTAATTGAAGTCCAAGAACAGCTGGAGTGCCAAGGTTTGCCACCACTGGACTGGGTGAGAGTAAACAGGTTAGATCTTCAGATAGGATAGAGGTGCTCAGCCTAGTTAGTTGAAAGGCAGACCAGAAATAGGGATTGAGTTCTGTGTCTGTATTAATAGTGACATTTTCCCCCAGTCAAACTGCTTTTTTAAAACAATTAATTTATACGCCAACTTTCTCCTAAAATGGATCTAAGGAGGTTTACAGTCTTAAAAAGAAATGGTATTAAAAGTTACAGCAATAAATTATTACAATATTTTAAATATTAAATATAGATGTAGTAGATAAAACAGTAGTGAAAACATGTTAAAAACAATAAACATACGTTCCAGGTTTTTTTTAAAAAAATCCTTTTAGACAGCCAGTCACTAAGAAAAAAAGCCTGCCTGAAGAGAAAATGGGATAGATTTTGTATCTGTGGAATATTGATTCTCTGGACTTTTTTCTTGAGTCATTCAATTAATATGTGAAATTTTTGAAATGGTAGCAATGTTAGTCTGTGTTTCAAGCATATCAGAGAGTAAACAAAACAAAAAGACAAACAATGTTGTGGCACCTTAAAGACTTAACTGATGTACTGTATTTTAATGTTAGCTTTCGTGGATGAAGTCCTCTTCGTCAGGTGCCACTTCGTTTTGTTTACTCAGTTAAAGTGATTTATTAAGTTAAGAATTTGTAGCAATCTTGAACAAACTTTAGTCTTTGTGTTGCTCTTCCCTGAACTATAGTCCTGCTTTGCCCAAACTCCATCCTGGCTTAGTCCCACATGACTCAAGTGTCCTGGAAAAGGTCACAGTTTTGAAACTTGTGGTACAGCCATTGTATCAGCTTTCTAAAGCACTCTTTGTTGATGCCCTTGTAAGCTCTTTTTATTACTGCTCTACATGGGGTCTGTGTTCTCTCAAATGAAACAACCAGTTTAAAATAGAATTCTCTCAGTTTTATCATCACACTGAAGGTTTAATTGTATTTTTTATACAGACAAAGATCATGAACCCTTTTCTTAAGTGTACATTCTCTAGTACAGTCAAACCTCGCATAAAGAGCGCCTCGCTTAAAGAGAAACTCGCTTAAAGAGCAGAATTTTCTCTGAATGTTCACTTCACTTAACAAATAAAACCAACCAAAAACTCGCTTAACAAATAAATCGGGGTTTGCAATCCCCCCCACCAGAAGTCACAATTGGTCACATACAATGGTGTTTCGCTTAAAGAGCAAACTCGCTTAAAGAGCAATCCTGTGGAACACATTATGCTCTTTAACCGAGGTACAACTGTATTGTAAATATGCTCTGTATTTTATTTTTCATCATCTATTGGTTTCCCCAAGTTTCTTATGGAGGTACACATGCATACATGCATATATCTCTAGAATTACTACTATAAAATAGGTTAGGCCAGTGGTCAGCAAACTTGGCTCTCCAGCTGTCCTTGGACTTCAGTTCCCAGAAGCCTTGATCAGCAGGAGTGCTGCCTTGATCAGCAGGAGTGCTGACTTGGGCTTCTGGGAATTGAAGTCCAAAAACACCTGGTGGGGATTTGAATTGTATCACTCAATTCCTGTTGTATGTTAGTCTGATGATGATATCGGCAGTAAGTGGCAAAAATTTTTTTGGAGGTAAAACATTTCCAGTTTTGCTCCTCAAATTCCCATATAATCCTTTTTACCATTGGGAAGCTGGGGAGTGGGAGAAGGAAGTCTTTGATTACTGGAAATTGGTGGTGCCAATAAAGTCATCCTGATGGCAACTGTGTGTGGTGTGTGTGTAAGACTTTCCACTACTGTATTTTATGACTTACTTCCATGGGTTCTAAAAGGATGCAGTTTGGAGCTTCAGGAAAGAAGTCAGAAATGTTTAATTTCTGGAAGATTACTGCTGATGACATCATCTGCTTGTGTACAGCGTAGGTGGTGGCAATAGAATTTCAGCTTCTGTGACAGACTCTCCAATTCAGGTTTTTTCCCAACAGCTCTGAAAGATTTTTTAACCTTTTAAGCAAATTTGGGAACAGCTCAGTTGGGGCAACAGAGTGGGATTCAGTTCCAGCAGCAGTAGCATTCTCTTGATGATTGACCACATGGAAATAAACTCGGGTACACTAGTACCCCGGATAACGTTATGACTTGGTTCTACAAGTCATGTTGTTATCCGGTTTTTAGCGTTGTCCGGGGTATACACCAAACAATACTAAAAAACATTGGGCGCATTGGCGCGCGCGCGCGCCAAACGCTGTTTGGGGAGGATACGGAGATTTTCTCCGTATCCTCCCCAAGCCGCACTTGACAGGCGCGCGCTTGCCCGATGTTTGGAAAGGGTATGGGGGACCATACCCTTTCCAAACATCGAGCGCGTTGGCGCGCCCGCGCCAAACACAGTTTGGGGAGGATACGGAGATTTTCTCTGTATCCTCCCCAAGCCGTGCTTGACAGGCGCGCATTTGCCCGATGTTTGGAAAGGGTATGGGGGACCATACCCTTTCCAAATATCGGGCACGTTGGCGCGCCCGCACCAAACGCGGTTTGAGGAGGATACGGAGATTTTCTCCGTATGCTCCCCAAGCCGCGTTTGACAGGCGCGCGCCTGCACGATGTTTGGAAAGGGTATGGGGCCCCATACCCTTTCCAAACATCGTGCAGGCGGGCCCTGGTGGGGGGATTTGGATTGGGTAGATGTTCTACCCAATCCAACCCCTCCCCCCCACACGATTGTTCCGGATAACGCTAAAAATCACGTTATTCGATACAAGATTTTTCCAAAAATCTTATAATGTTATGCAGTTTTAGCGCTATACGGTACAATCGTTATCCGGGGTATTACTGTATTTCTACACAACCTAGTACTGAATGCATCATTTATCTAGAAACAGTTTGGGGAATCTTTGAATTTCTCCCAAGTTTTTGGACTTCAAAGGCCTCTCCAAGCATTTTCCTCTTCGCCCATTTGATTTGATTTGATTTGATTTATTGGATTTGTATGCCACCCACTCAACTATGTGACTCAGGGCAGCTAACAACAATCACAATGCATCTAATACTACAATGCAATAGAATACAATATAGTAAAATAACAACACATACATCAGCAATATTGTATCATAAAAACACTAGTATACATCAAAAGACATTGCAAAAATGTAGCAAAAACATTACAAAGTGGCTACCAGCCCTCCACAACTGTAGCCACTTCCCTTCCGGCCAGGTGGGCCGGAGGGGGGTGGCGGCGGCACAGTTTTTTGTAGCTGCCAGCCCTCCTCAGCTGCGTCGTCTTCCCTCCAGCCGGGCGGGCCACGAGCAGAAGTCTGGAAGCCCTCCGCAGCCAGATGGGTGGTGGCAGCACAGTTCTTATAGCTGGCAGCCCTCTGCAGCTGTGTCGTCTTCCCTCCAGCCGGACGGGCCACTGGCGGGAGTCTGCCGGTGGTGGCACAGTTCTTCTAGCTGGCAGCCTTCCGCAGCTTTGTCCTCTTCCCTCCAGCTGGGTGGGAATCCAGCGGCGGCGCAGTTTTTATAGCCACAAGCCTTCCGCAGCTGCTTCCTCTTCCCTCCAGCCAGATGGGCCATATTTGTGGCCCTCTGCAAATATGTTGCTGACAATCATCGTTTATGAAACAATATCCATTGCTAATACTGGAATATGTTTAAAAAATTTAACCAATTCTATTCATTTTCAGTTGTTGAGAAATCCTTTGTATAATTTTTTAAAGCTACAATTTATTTAGTTCTGGTGATTTTGAACTTTCTAGGTTTTTCTCAAGGTAGTGTTAACTGACATGCTTTGTCAATGATAAAGAGATAGCAATACCTTTTTATACTAAAGGCTTCAAATTAAAAATGAAGGATCCATAGCTTGAGAGGAACATATACAGAACAAAACCTCAAAGTATTTAAAACAATGTTTTAAACTCTAGTGAAATGTGTCTTGTGCAGTGGTGGGATTTAATTTTTTTTACTACCTACTCTGTGGGCGTGGCCAGGGAGAAAGCCCTGCATTGCACCCAAATTAGGACTACTTTATTTCAAAACTTGGATGGGCGGGGCCAGCCAGAATTTCTGCTACCAGTTCTGGTGAACTGGGTCGAACCTGCTGAATCCCACCACTGCTCTTGTGTCCTACTTTAAACATTCTGGGGCCCAAAGAATTGTTCCTGTGGTTCTTTCAAAAAACTACCAACTTATCATTTAGAAGCATTAAGAGAGAGAAAATAGACCCCACAGCGCTAGCTTGCCTGCAAAGCGCACAGCAGTGGAGCGTCTGTTCTGCTTCCCAGCCATGCCGCTGCTGCAAAGTGAGGCATGGCTGGGAAGCAGAACAGAGGCTCCATTGCTGTGCGCTTTGCAGGCAAGCTAGCGCTGTTAGCGAGACGGATCTGGCTCCCCCCCCCCCCCCGCTCAAGCAACAGGGTGGGCAGGCAAATCCGTCTCGCTACCAGCACTGGGGAAAGCAAAGGCAAACTTAACAGCCAAAAGCAAAGGCAAACTTAACAGCCAACAGCTGGGAAAAGCCAAAGGCAAACCTAATGGAGAGATTCGTCCTGCCCACCTTGTCAGCTAACCAAACACATGAGCCCTTGGTCAGCAGCTGCGGCATGGCTGGGTAGCCAACCGGGGGCTCCCCGTTCTGCTTCCCAAACCAGCGCTGCTAGCAAGACAGAGTCGCCTGCCCACCCTGCTCAAGCAACAGGGTGAGCAGGCAAATCCGTCTCACTAACAGTGCTGGCTTGTCTACGAAGCGTGCAGCAGCAGCGTGGCTGGGAAGCAGAATGGAGGCTGCGCACTTTGCAGGCAAGCCAGCGCTGTTAGTGAGACGGATTCACCTGCCCACCCTGTTAGTTGAGCAGGGTGGGCAGGCGAATCTATCTTGCTAACAGGTGTTTTGTTTAACAAGCAACCTCCATGGAACACATTTTGCTCGTTAAGCGAGTTATCACTGTAGTTCTGATGTGGCTTAGAAATGCTAGTAGGATTCTATGAAGGAAACTTGTAAATGCAGAATAGATTTTATTGGTTATTTTAATGTGTTGCATTTCTTACCTGCCTTTCAGCATTATAGGCCTCTCAAGGTACTCGATACAGTCTTAAAATGACAAATTAACTTTCAAACCAATTCAAGTCAAGCAAAAGGATGGGATGTAATATAAAATTAGTGAATCTTTAAAATTCCCTTAACACAGCAGCATGTTAGGATAGCCATATTTATATTTTGGTAGAGAGTCTGTTCTGTGTTCTGTGGAGTGGTAAGACAGTGTTTAGAGTTTGGAAGGGAATTCTACAAGTTGTTGCCTAAAAATAACCTTTTCTGAGCTTGCAAGTCAAATACTGTACATAAATAAATGCTAATGGATGTATAACAGAGCAACTCATAGTTTGTGTCTCTCATGAGTGACATTCTGCTGTTTTCCTTTCATTGGGCTGTCTATAAATTGAACTGATTACAGTACATATATTTCTTCCTTCAGTAATATATGTATGAGAGAGAGAGAGACATAGTTGAATTAGGAGTTTTCTGACAATCACCAAATTGGTGTGACTTTACAATAAGATTATATAAATTCACATAAATTCATTGCTACCATAGCATTTATGATGGATACATAAAATTCTTAGGTTCACCTGGATCTGACTTGCAATTGGTAGGGAATAGTATCACTGAAGGACTATTCCTTCCATGTCCTGCTTGATTCTAATGCTAGGAAGGGTTTAAGATAACAGGAAAAAGGTAAGACCAAATATGAAACAGATTGATTATGTAAAGCAGGGCTTCTCAACATGTGGCCTGTGGCATCAATTTCATGTGCCCCCACCACCTCCACTACACCAGGAAGTGCCATGTGGTGGAGGAAGGGCAAAATGGCCATCTAGCCCCCGAAGCTATTTGAGGGAGTGTGACCTGGCCCCCAGCTCTAAAAGGTTGAGAGCTTCTGCCATAAGGGAAGCAACAAGCCTGACTTTGCAAGAGCTGAGCAATACTGTTAATGAGAGGGTAGTTTGGAGGCACTTCATTCACTATAACAGTCACTATAAGACAACTTGGCATCACATAACAATAACAACCTCCTTTTGAATGTTCCCTCTAGACCAAGGTTTCCCAACCAGGTGTTCTTGGACTTCTTGCACACCTGCTGATCAGAGATACTGGGAGTTGAAGTCCAAGAACATCTGGGGGCCAAGATTGGGAAATCCTGCTCTAGATCATCTGGTTGTTCACTGGAACAAAATGTTGGATTAAAATTTTCATTTGATCCAGTACAGCTGATTTGTACATAATAAACGAGCTATTAAACGCTCTGCTGAGCTGAACTTTGTTTTTCTAGATGTTTGCTTGATGAATAAGGCCATGTTAACAGGCTCTTGAATATCGAAATCAGCTTGTAATCTCTGTTTCTCTCTAGGCGTCTTGGTGCCGAGCTTGGAAAATCTGTGGTGTATCAAGAAACCAATGGAGGTGAGTTAGAATTTTTACTTTGAATCCCCCCCCCCCGCCATATCTGTTGACTATTTTCAGTTTACAATAAAATAGCAATCTTAATTAAAACAGCAAGTCATTATTTACAATTATGAGAAATAAGATAAAAGTCGACATAAACCCCATTCACCTTGAAAAACTGAGGGCATATACAAAGCAGTCTTGCTGCACGATATTGAGAAAGTCACAGAAAGAAATATACTACTAGGTTAGCCTAATTTCCATGGGTAGTAGTTAAGAGAGCTGGCTGGATAGCTTTGGGTATCTAGCTATGGAGACAGAACTTGGGAGTTCAGTTCCTCACTGCTGCTTGCAAGTAGAGCCAACCTGTGCGGTCCTGGGCAGGCTGCACATTCTCAAGACATCCCCAGAAGAAGAAGAAAAATGGCAAGCCACTTCTGCCTATTCTTTACCTAGAAAATGCTGGGAAAGGTTGATTATAAGTCTAAATTGACTTGACAGCACACAATTATTAGACATTAAAGAAGTGCCTATGATGAAAAGCATGAGTTGGATATGATTGGACTTATTGCCTATTTTCTGCCTTTGAAAAGAAATTGTGATGAGTCCTACTATCCCAGCTGTGTTTTTTTAATTGAAATAAATTTGTTAAAATGTATTGCATGGCTGAGCGCAAAAACTTTTCTACCTGGATGTTCTTTTGTATGGCAGATTTCTCATACTGTTCTTATGCTTGTAAATCTAATACAATACCTGTTTGCAAGGTTGTTTTCTAAGGGTTGATATAATAGACATCTTCAAATTTTTGGAGGGCTGCCATGCGGGAAATGGAGTAAGTTTGTTTTCTGTTACTTTTAGAGGATGAGACATAAAGTAATGGTATCGAATTGTGAAAAAGGAAATTTCAGCCAAATATCAGGAGGAACCTCTTGATAGCAGGAGTGATTTGATAGTGTAATGAACTGCCTTGGAGGATGGTGGACTCTATTTGGAAGCATATTTATGCTTTTCCTATGGAAATAGAGACTGAATGGCACCTGTCAGGGATGCTTAGCTGTGTATTTGCAGCTTCATAAATAGGTTGAATTTGGTCATCTTGGTATCCCTCTAGGTTCTACAATTGTGTTATTCTAGGATTTTACACAGTGTTTTTATTTATTGCAGAAATGTGGGGTGGAACATTTTGCAATGCCTTATCTTTCCATGGAAAATTTCCTGCACTATCCATGTTTATCCATAGTTAGCTGATCGGCTAAATTTCACTCAGAAATGTTAGATGGGCTGTCTATAACATTTGAACATTTCTGTTATTCTTCTAACAAGATAAGCATTTGCAAACTCTAGTGTTCTTTTGCCTATAGGGTACCTGCATAATGACAGCCTCTTCCTGTGCACAATACAGCCTGACTCTCTAACATAATGAGCATACTTTGGTCCACTTCTCTCAGAAGGAGACATGCCCCTTACTTTTCCCCCCTCTAAACTTCTCTGTCTCTGAGGCACATTTACCTACTGTTTTTCCATGTAGGCAGAAATGCAGACACAGGCTGTTCAGTTTGCAGTAAAACTGCCCAACGCTGGGCTGTTTTTCCAAGGTTGATGAGGTAGCTATTATCACAACAGCCCTTGGTATTTCTCCTTTTTTTGGTGGGAAGGTAAACAGCATTCTGTGTGCTCCGGTGTCTAGTCATGCCTGCCAAATGACCACGGAAATGTCTGCAGAAGCAGACAGCACCGGCTCTTCAGCTTTGAAACAGAGATGAGCATTGAACCCTAAAGTCGGATACAACTGGCTTTTGAGCAAGGGAAACATTTACCGTATTTGCTGGCGTATAAGATGACTTTTTACCTCTGAAAAACATTCCTCCAAGTGGGGGGCCGTCTTGTACACCGGGTACACTTCAGTTGAATAAAATACAGTAATACCTCAGATAACGTTTACCTTGGATAACGTTTACCTCGCATAATGTTAAGCAGTCTGGGGAGGAGAATTGCATCAATAACGTTAAGGTCCTATGGGATGGATCGGATAACAACTTTTAATATCAGATGACGAACAGGAGTTAGAAGGCTTTTAAAGGGAAACTGTCACACCATCAAACTTGCTAGGGAGTTGCCTGGCACTTGCTCTCTCCCTCTATTTGTTATCTTCCTTCTATCATTGACAGTTCCAGTTTGGTTAACAGATTAGAAAACAAACAGCATGGCAGCTCCCATAGGTTTATTGTTCCATTCAGCTTTAGTGAATTGTCTTTGGTGAATAACGTTTAATAAACTTGCACTGTTTTATGTTTACTGTACATGTCTGATAACATACAGCCTTGTGACAGTTTTTCTGCATGTCATAAGCATTTGAATATAAATTAACATGTTGAAATCAAATCTGATGTTCTTTTACGTTTTATTTGGTGTGTGGAAGGTGTGAGGAAGAGGGGGTAGTCTTATACAGCAAGTATATAACAAACTATATTTTGAGTGGAAATGTTGGGGGGGTCGTCTTATATGCCCAGTCGTCTTGTACGCCGGCAAATACGGTACCTATTTTATACTGCCCATGGGAGTAAAGTCTTCTCAAATATGCTTAGAGAAATAAAAAATTAATAAAAATTACATTTTCATATCCCTTCCCATTTTTAAAACTTCCTTGCCTTATACTTGGGTTTGTTGGTTTGTAATCTATTCCACCCCCCTTTTTTTTCTTTTCCTTCTCCAGCTTTGTATGCTATAGGTTTACTCTCAAATTCTGTATGTGCCTTTGCACTGCACAGGTAATGGACTCCTAGACCTAGATTTTGTATTAGTCATGATAAAAAGCTGTGAGGTATGGGGTCGACTACAACACAGACACCCATTAGAAAATAGGTAAAGCTTCTAGTGGTGGTCTTCAGACTATAATTTGAAAAATGCTGTCTTAGACTATGTTGTGAAACCCATGTTTAAATATTTGCTTTCTCTACAGAAACAAGGGTTGAAATAAAGGAATCGGTCAGAGGCCAAGATGTGTTCATTATTCAGACAATCCCTAGGTAAGCTTTTTAAAATAGTTTTTGTGGTTTCACTTTGAACTGTAAATGTTGAAAATCCAGATTATTAGATCAATAGAATCTCCCATTTAGTGGTGTTCTGTCCATTTATAAGTGTAAGAATTCTTTTTCCCCCCTTTTACCAATTTGGCCTCTGCTGCAAGGAGAGCACCTTCTGTATCAGTGAGGACTGTAATTCAGACTGTTTAATGAAATAAAAGGATACGATCCATAGTGATACCCAGATATTTTGGATTGAAATTATATTTGAGCTGAGTACCATTCTAGAACATGTCTCAGAGTCTCTTTGGGTTAAGGATTATAGAAATCTGGTAATGGCATACAAACTATTTCTCTGTGCTGCTTTCTGTTGTCAATTCCTTTTCATTTTTGGTGTCCTCAAGGATGTTTCTGTTGCATTGCAAAGATCTTATGAATATACAGTGGTTTTAGGTTAGGTAAGGATCTTGAACTTGCTTGTAGTGATTAGTAAGGATGCTAAAAGAAGCAGGGAAACAATTGTTTTAAAATCTGGTTATGATATTTGGGCTGATATTCTTTTTATTTTGGAGGTTACTGTGGCTGGAACCTCAGTGAAAGATGAATAACTGACTCATATTTTCTACTGTTTCAGAGATGTGAACACTGCAGTGATGGAACTGTTAATTATGGCTTACGCACTGAAGACATCCTGTGCTAGAAATATCATTGGAGTAATTCCTTATTTCCCCTACAGCAAGCAAAGCAAAATGAGAAAGAGGGGCTCAATAGTTTGCAAGCTTCTTGCTTCCATGTTGGCTAAAGCAGGTGAGTGGACAGTAACTTGTGGTCTCTGCAGTTGTGCTTAACAGGATCTGTTCTCATCCCCCAAATTACAGGATTCTGTCCTTACAGGGATCTCCTCTCCCACTACAAGAACAAATTCCATTTTGGGAGGAAGGAATACTTGTTAGAAAGTGGGAAGCAAATTTGAGTAACCAGGTGCTCACAGATGTTTTAAAAGTAGCAAATTAGCATAGTGATTTGTTTGTGATGGTTTAATTTAATGATATTGAGCCAATTCCAGTCTGTCTCCTTATCTTGCCTCATAGTTTTGTTGTAAGAATAGAAGGAGTGGGTCTGTGTGCTTCCTATTTGGAATTATATGGAGGGAACATGGAAGAAAATGCAATTAGGAAAAAAACAACAGTACAGTAATACCTCGGATAACGCTAAGAGTTGGTTCCACAAGTCTTGGTGTTATCCAATTTTAGTGTTATCCGATCCATGTTAAAATCCTATGGGATGGATCGGATAACGTTAAAGCTCCATAGAGATACATTGTAACCGCACAGGCTTTAGCGGTTGTTATCCGATCCATCCCATAGGACCTTAACATTATTCGATCCAATTCTCCACCCTAGATTGCTTAACGTTATGCGATTTTAGCGTTATCCGAGGTATTACTGTATTGGGTTTTATTCATGAAGCTCCTTTGTTGGTGTATTTGACAGTTAGAAGTCTGCTAGAACTGGAATGTAGGAGGGTGATGATTAAGGTGACCAAGTTCTCATAAGGTTTTTGGTCTGGGGATGTTGAACTTTGGCACCAGTCATGGCTGGGTGTGTTCAGAATAAAAGTGTACTTTGATTATTTATGAAAATATTAGCAGAGAGCGCTATGTTAGAGTCTTCTGCTTATTCCTGTGTTCTGAAGTTTTAGTGACTAAAGACCAATGTCGGTCATATCTTCTGTGTGGGAAAGTACAGTATCTATATCCCATAGCACAAGGATCGCCAACCTTTTAAAGTCGGGGGCTGGGTCATGCTCCCTCAAAACAGTTGAGGGGACCAGACTGGTGGTCCTCCTGCCATTTATGGCATAAACGAGTCTGTGGTTGATTCTGCCAGCTGCTGTTGGAGCAAGGGCATGGGCCATATGATTTGGCGCCATCGGCCGGATCCAACCCACACGCAGTACATTGCTGACCCCTGCCATAGTACATAAGAATGCATACCATGCATGATTACCTCAACCTGAGAGTTCAATTACTGTAAGGAACTAATGCCAGTAATTAATGTAAATAAGTTTTTTGTAAGATTCTGACACTTTGATACACAGTTGGGTTGCTTAAACATGATTGTATCTCTCTTTACTTTTGGACTCAGTTAGTTTGATCTGTGCCCTTTTTAGGTTTATCCCATATCATCACTATGGATCTACATCAAAAAGAAATCCAGGGTTTTTTCAGCTTTCCTGTTGATAATTTGAGGGCATCACCTTTCTTGCTTCAGTATATACAGGAAGAGGTGAAGTAATTTTGGTCTATCAATAGTCGTAATTTCAACCTGATGAATTTGGCATTGTTCATCCTAAGATTCACATGAAGAAACAAAATGTATACAACTTCTTCTCTAGTGGTGGAGGGGATCCCATTAGTGTATGTTTATCAGCAATCTAATGAACTATCAGTTACCTTCTCTTGGATTACACCTTAATGTGGCAGGGAAGTTTGAATGTGTCAGGGAAGCTGAGAGACATGCTGTCATAAGGTTACATTCTTAGCAAGATTTAGGAAACATGTCTGAGCTTTTCGTCTTCCCCCTTTTCTTTTTTCTACAGTCTAGTCTGATGCAAACTCAGAGATCCGTGTGCTTCTGTAGCATTCTTGTAGGTCTTCCCAATTTTAAGTTGACATTGACAGTAATTTTCTTCATTGCCAACATAACTACATAATTTTATTACAACATCCCAATAATATTCCCCTTATTTTTTTCCATAGATTCCCTTCTTTTGGTTTATTACTGGGCAATTTTTTAAAAAAGTGGATAGCAGACAGGGATGGGGCTGATACAGAACAGGACTTCAATGCTGGTAGGGATGGGAAGAGAAGCACAACCCTTTCCTCCACCCCACTTACCTGAATAAATTGCCCCACTCCCTGGTGATGCCATTTGTGATGTGGAGCAAAATGTAGACATACCCCCTGATATAACTCTGCTTTGTCTATGAAGAAAATACATGCCAGCTGCAATTTAGAACTGGATAGTACTTAGTTAGTACTTTTATTAGGTGAAATGAGAACTGCTCTTATTTCAGAGTTTTTATCTCAACACTATAATTTCTATTCATATAAATAATTGAGAAAGTGCTGCTCAGAAAGAGTGGGTCAAAGCAAGTTCCTCTGAAATGCACCTGCTATTTGATCACCAACCACCAAAGCACAGACTGAAATCTAGGCATAGCTTCCTCACAACTTCTGCCCCTCCGAACAGCCAGCCTCCACAGATGGCCTTAGAACTATGGAAGGTGAGGAAGGAACTACCAGATAGCAGAGCAGAACCACATGACACTCTACTGTCTGGCCAGGAACAACCATGGCCTGTGTGGAAAGCTTTAAATAGACTGCATGCAGGGGTAGGAAGATCTAGGGCTAATCTGAGAAAGTGGGGTTTGCCTGTAGATGACAGCTTGTGTGAATATGGAGAAGTACAAACTATCTCACATATGAGACAATGCACACAATGCCCCTCAATGTGCACTGAGGAGGACCTTATGTTGGCAAGAGGAAATGCTGTTGATGTGGCCTGATTGTCATCTAGCCCTTTTTAATTCTATTTTGTTCTTAGATGTGTTAATTTTAGCTTTGTATGTTATTTGCTGGTGGTGCATCTGACATGAATAAAGAAAAGAATTAGGTTTAACCTTAATATATTGTTTCCTGGTGGATCTTACTCACTGTTACAAATTTTAGTTATTCTGAAATCGGGGTTGCCAAATTTACGAATGGAGTATAGAAATTTAGCACTGAATTTAGCAACTACAGTAAAATCCCGGGTTACAACCGCCTCGGTTTAAGTTTGCTCTGGTTTACAATGACAAATCCTATGGAAATGCTGTCCCAGTTTACAAATTTTTAATGTATTTGTTTTGGTTTACAACGATCAATTCATGACCTTTTTAAAATTTTCAGTGCATCTGTATGAATGTTTCAAGTTACAATTTTTTCAGGTTACAACAGAAGCTGTTGGAACGGACCAGGGTTTTACTGTATATTGGAAGTTATTCAGAAATCAATTTAAGCTGAATGAGTGCTTTCTCTGTGTTATAGGGATGGTGACAGTATGTCTTGTGGTTTTCATTCTATAATAACAAAGGGATAATCTTATAAATAGAACACCTGTTTGTTCAAATTGTTCTAAGTTAATCAATGTAGGTGCTCTGCTGCTTTAAAATCCTTTTTTTCACCTTTAGATCCCTGATTATAGAAATGCAGTAATTGTTGCCAAGAGTCCAGATGCTGCAAAGAGGTATCTGTAATTTAGTTTGACATGGATAAATATTCCAATATATGCAAAATATTTACATCTCTTGGGAGAAATGTCTTTGCTCAGAAAGAGTGCTGTTAGTTTCTGGTACAAGAGAGAGACATACCCACACTCCTTTTCCTCTAGAGGTACAGTTGTACCTTGCTTAAAGAGCATAATGCGTTCCATAGGATTGCTCTTTAAGCGAGTTTGTTCTTTAAGTGATACACCATTGTAAATGACCAATTGTGGGGTGGATTGTGAACTCCGATTTATTTGTTAAGCGAGTTTTTGGTTGGTTTTATTTGTTAAGCGAACATTCAGAGAAAATGCTGCTCTTTAAGCGAGGCGCTCTTTATGTGAGGTTTGACTGTATATCTGGAACCCCCCGGAAATATGCTGCATACTTTCCTTAAAAACCAGTGGTAATCCTTAAAATGGTCTTGCCAATGTATAAGAAATTCATTCATTCCCACCTCTGGAGAGCTTATCAGTGAGAGGAGAGGATAAAAAGAAATGTTTATAGTATAAGTCCATAGGCATGACTCTAGGACTAATTTATTTGATTGCCAACCAAGTGTTATATTAACACACTCTTCTTCATCCTCTTCTACTCCATTGGTTTAATGCTTTAAAGACTCATAATTTTGCACATTGCTGAATAATAGTTTATATGGAACAATTTGTCCAGTGTCTACCTAAGAAAGTTAATGCCAGGGAAATACATTATAGTACAGATGTAAAAGTTGGACAATGGAGAAAGCAAACAAAAAATAAATTGAATCATTCAGAATGTGCTGTTGCAGGGAAGCTTGACTGATAAAAATGGATGTCCAGAAAGACAAACAATGGATTATAGAGCAAATCCTTAAACATTGTCTAGATTAGAAGCTGAATTGACTAAACTGATTCTGTCCAACTTCTGACATGTTGTAAGAAATCAAGGCTTGGTAGAATACTGTATTCAATAAAGCTGGGCAAACTGGGAAGGGAGTGAGAAACAGCCAGAACTAATAAGAGATGGATTAACCATATAATGGAAGTCATAGACATGAACAGGGCTGTTAATGACAGAATCTTTTTGAGGACATACCGTATTTTTCGGACCATAAGATGCACCTGACAATAAGACACACCCAGTTTTTAGAGCAGGAAAACAAGGGGGGAAACCGAGGAAAAATGAGCATGCACGCCGGTTCCCCCCAACCCAAGTGCCGATCTCACGCTGTGATCAACCGGCGTCGGCATTTGGGTTGTGGGGAGGAACGGGCACGGTCGCCGGTTGCCCCCAACCCAAGTGCAGATTGATCACAGCGCACGACCTGCGCTTGGGTTGGGGGTAACCAGCATACATGCCCATTCCTCCCCACAACCCAAGCACCTATAGCAGTGCAGGGGTGGGGCAGCTGGGAAACTAACCGGGGAATCCCCGTTCACCTTCCCAGCCATGCCGCTCCTGCGCATGCAGTGGCGGCGTGACTGGAAAGGCGAACGGGGAGTCCATGGTCAACTTCCCAGCCACACCACCCCTATGCCACGCCGCCCCTCTGGATCATAAGACACACCCTCAATCCCTCCTTTTTTTGTGGGGGGAAGTGTGTCTTATGGTCCGACAAATACGGTATATTTATATGCTCAGCATAAATCAGAATTACTTTATGTTGCATACAGGAGCTACATTTTGTAAGTGGGATTATTAAGTAGTCAGAAGGATAACTTAACCCTTAAATCCAAAAGAGAATGGCATTTGTACTGGTCCTCAACATTTTTTGCATTTTTCTCTTTCTCATTCTCTCTGATAAAATAAAAATGGGTATGTATGGTTAGCAATTTTCTAAGACCTTTAACTTTGTTTACAAAGAAAAGAATACCTCACCAAAGAATGGTATAATATGTAGTCATGTCAAAATAAGACACAAATGTATACAATTAGAGTTTCTAATGACTTTGGCCTGGCCTTCAAAACTGCACTTGAACTAGATTTTTTTTAATGACAAGAATCCTATTGGTGTTTTCGTTAAGTTTGTGTAAATTAACCTGGCTAATTGTGACTAACTGACAAGGTCCGGGGGTGCATTTCAACTGTGTGTCCTGTTACGTGTCTGACTGCTCAACTGAGTTGCAGCCTGATACCTAGTCAGTTAGCCATAATTTGTAAGAAGTTCCACAAACCTTAACAAAAATGCCAGACAGAGTTTGGACCAGTAGATTTAATCACTTTGAAATGCTTTTCTCTTATTTTTATTCCTCCTTTTTCATAGTTTGATTTGGCTTAAGTTTATTTGTTATGGTTAACATCTATAGATAAAGTTTTAACAAAGTGGAGATGAATAGTTAGGAGCATTCACAGAGACATATGAAAACGTTTTCCTTAGACATTAATAGAAAGGATATCCTCAACTTATCTCTTTCTTTCTTCCTTGCTTATTGATAGGGAAAACTTCATTTCATGCCAATCTTTCCTACACACCCAGAATAAACAGCATCTTGATTTCATATTAAGATGGACAGAGCTGAACAATTATTATTCAACAATTATTAAGAACTAGCCAGTGGTAAAAAGCAAATGGGTACAGAAATAACCTGCCGTAGCTAAATTCTGTTTGTATGCAGCATATAGAAAGTAAACAAAAATGTCCTTTTGAAGAACTATTGCAATCCATCTAATATGTTGTTACGTTTATGTAGGGCCCAGTCTTATGCTGAACGGCTGCGACTAGGACTGGCCGTCATCCATGGAGAGGCACAGTGTACAGAGCAAGACATGGATGATGGACGACACTCTCCTCCAACAGTAAAAAATACAACATTGCATACTGGCCTGGAGTTGCCCTGTACGTTGTTGCCATTTCCTGTCTTAATGCTCATTTGACTTTTGAAGCAAGACAGCCCATCCATGGAAGAAACAAGAAACAGCAATATTCCTTTTTAATGAAATTTAATCTCTCACTTAGGAGAAGAAAAACAGTGGTATCAATAAGGGTTCCCCCAAAATTAGATAAACAAAAATAATTTTAACCCCATTATGGTTTGCAGTCTTATACTGGAGAGTGAGCACTATTAAGAACAATTGAACTTCCATGCTAGTATGGGTGGGTTTCTGCAGTTCTACATACAGTCATACCTTGCATAACGAAAATCATTCGTTCTACGAGGCTGCTCGCTATGCGAGTTTTTCGCTATGCGAGTTTTTTTGCATAGCGAAATTTCCTATGGAAAAACTCACATAACAAGCAATTCTGTGGAAAAACTCGCATAGTGAAAAAGTTTCATTATGCGAGTTTTCCCCATAGAAATGCTTGTTATGTGAGTTTTTCCATAGGGAAACTCCAACTCACATAGCGAAAAATTTTCGTTATGCAAGTCGGATCGTTTTTTGAAAAAACCGTTCGTTATGCGAGTTTTTCGCTAAGTGAAACCTCGTTAAGTGAGGTTTGGCCATACTTCATTTTGAAGGCAAAAATACTCTCTACACTGTACTCTTCCAGTTTTTTTTTTGGACAGGTTGGCAAAAGAGAACTCTTGTTACAGATATGCTGCATCAGGTTTAGATTAACCACTAATTCTGGGTATAACCACGATATGCCATGTTGAGTAAAAGCATTGTTGAGACTTTACAACAGTATCTCCTTTGCTAAATCCCTGGATTTTCCTTTCTTAAATGCCTGAATCATTTTACCTGATCTCTTCTTAATGTCTGATAGTTACAGTATAGTTAAATATGTGCTTGCAGTACTACTACTAAACATCACTCCTGCTGTGGATCTTTTTAAATAAATAAAGAGGCCAACTAGTCTTTAGCGCATTTGAGAGCATAAATATGAAAAGATATTTACTGATCCTCTGGTGCTTACAATTAATTTGAGGTATACTTGATTGTTAAAGAGCTGTGATAGGGTTTTTTTACAGGAGTGAATTGTTCATAAATTTGTTCTTGTAGTTGAGGCAAAATAAGCAAGTACCATTATGTCTAGAGTTACAACTATTTATTTGTGCAGCATGAAATGTGAATATGTACATGGCATATATAAAAAAACGATGACTGTGAAATGTTGGATTTCCCCCCCTTAGTGATGATGGCCAAAGAGAAACCACCAATAACAGTAGTTGGAGACGTTGGAGGTAGAATTGCTATCATTGTGGTAAGGAAAAAAAAGACTGAGAGGGTAAATGGGATTTCCCCCACAGTTTCATCTCTTTCAATTATTCATGATGTACCTGGGATTTCCGTTCCTGGGCTTGAAGCCAGAAGTTGATTGTTTCTACTGGAACATTTAAACCAGTGGTGCCCAAACTAAGGCCCGGAGGCCGGATGTGGCCCTCGATGACAATTCATCTGGCCCATGAAGCCCTCGTTGTTCCTGGAAGCATTTTACTTCCACTTCCAGGAGCAACGAGGCCTTCGTGGGCTGGATGAGTTGTCGTCGGGGGCCGTACTTGGCCCCCGGGCCTTAGTGACCGGCTTCCTGAACCACATGATCGGCCCATGGCCCAAAAAGTTTGGGCATCCCTGATTTAAACTATCCTACAGTATCTTCCTGTTTCACGTTTTCCCTGCTTAATTAAATAGGGATGTTATCCACACTGTTAGATATTTATTACAGTACAACGGCAGTGTAGATTTCTAAAATGTTCCTATTTGATTAAATGTGTGAAAAGAATTCAGTCCTGATGGATAGTAGTACTTTTATGGCACGCACAACTTTGTTTGGGAGGATTAGTTGTCCTGATAGATGAGACTCTGTTATATAGCAGTCTTCCTGTTTGGGGGAGAGTTTGTTTGACAGTACCAAGCAAGACATTTTAGCCCTTACAAGGTTTTTTCCTTTATTTCTCAGGATGACATCATCGATGATGTAGAAAGCTTTGTGGCGGCGGCTGAAATCCTAAAAGAACGTGGTGCTTACAAGATATTTGTCATGGCCACTCATGGGCTCTTGTCTGCAGATGCTCCACGTTTGATTGAAGAGTCATCAATTGACGAGGCAGGTCTCAATAGATGGTAGATTTTTAAAAAGAAAGGCCTCTTGCCTCTTAAGTTGTGTGTGTTTCCTTTTTTTAAAAAAAATCTCAAATTATGGATCTAAATCCATCAATAACTTGGCTTTGGAGTATAAGCCTATTGCAGACTTAAGACAGCAAACCTGTTATTTCTGCTTCCGTAAATTATGGAATTGCCAACTGTGGAAGACGAAATGACAGTATGTAATAGTTAATGGGTGAAGCTAGTTGTCTTAGCCTGTTTCGATAAAAAGAAAATGATTGCTTGGATGTTATGTTATCAACAATTTGAATGTTCACTTCCTGTGTTAATTATTATACTTTGTGACCTTGAAAGCTCATTACAAAAAATGTTTATGCTATTGCCATTCCTCATGGTTCTTCGTACCATATACACTATATATAAACACATGGCCTGGATCTGAGGTTCATGTTTCAGAAAAAGAGGATTCTATTTTTGAGAACTCATCTTAAAATGAATGTGTTAGTGTTAAAGAAATTACAATACTCCCCCTTTTTTAATAGTAAAATTATCTACACACATTTACCTTTTCATAGCAGATCTTGCAACTGATGGAAAGTTCATTTGGGCGAAATAGTTTTACTGAGACCGGAGACCAAATGTCCCTGTCAGGCAAATAATTAGTCTAAAAATAAATCTTACAGAAAGAGAGTCCCCTAAGCCCTTTTTATAAAGAAAATCACTTTCCTATTTTGCCCAGAACTATGTCTTTCCTTCTCTGCTTGCAGTCAGTGCAGTTTATTTTTCATATTGTCTTAGTTTAACTCTTCATGTTTTCACTGAAATCAACAGGACCCCATCCTCACAGGGGCGGCGGAGAGCCCAAAATGGGCGGGGAAAAACTCCGTTGTGATGGAGCTTTCCCCACCCATTTTGGGCTCTCTGCCACCCTTGCCGCCTCTGGCAAGGTTGGTGGACCTGATCCGCTCTGTTTCCGATGTCCCCTGACCTACCCGGGCGGTGCTGCAGGGCAAAATGCCAGGGAAAAAAGAAAGAGTTTCCCCCGGAGTTTTGGCTTGCAGCACTGGCTGGGTAGGTATGGGGACGTTGGAAACAGCACGAATCGGGTCCCCCGACCATGCCAGAAGTGGCAGGGGTGGCATAGAGCCCAAAATGGGCGGGGGCGGGGGGGGAATCCATCGCAATGAGAGTGTTTTTCGCCCATTTCAGGCTCTGTGCTGCCCCTGCTGCCTTTGGCAAGGTTAGGGGGCCTGATCTGCACTTTTTTCCGACATCCCCCGACCTCCCCGGGCGTTGCGATCTGCCTGCCTCTTTGGAAAGGGCAGTGGGGATTCCACGCATGGAATTCCCGCTGCCCTTTCCAAAGAGGCAGGTGGATCTTCGGAAAGGGAATAGGGCTTTTTTTTTAACGTTGTGCAATCTATGCATCGCACAACGTTAAAAACGAGATAACGATGAGACTTGTGAAACCAAGTCTTATCGTTCTCCAAGGTACAGTAATACCTCGGATAACGCTAAGACTTGGTTCCACAAGTCTTGGTGTTATCCGATTTTTAGTGTTATCCGATGCATGTTAAAATCCTATGGGATGAATCGGATAACGTTAAAGCTCCATAAAGATACATTGTAACCGCACAGGCTTTAGCGGTTGTTATCTGATCCATCCCATAGGACCTTAACGTTATTCGATCCAATTCTCCTCCCCAGATTACTTAACGTTATGCAATTTTAGCGTTATCCGAGGTAAACGTTATCCGAGGTATTACTGTACTAGCGTATTTGCTGTTGTTCAGTCGCACAGTCAAGTCTGACCCTTTGCAACCCCATGGACCACAGCATGCCAGGCTCCTCTGTCATTTGCCATCTTCTGTATTCTGCCCAAATCTATACCAACTACATCAATGATGCTGTCTTTCCATCTTATCCTCTGCCACTCCCTTCTCCTTTTGTCTTTGATCTTTCCCAGCATCAGGGCCTTCTTCAGTGAGCCCTCTCCTCCCATTTGTTGGTCAAAGTATTTGAGCTTCAGCTTCAGTATTTGCCCTTCCAAGGAGCAGTCAGGGTTATTTCCTGTAGGATGGACTGATTTAATGTCCTTGCAGTCAATGGGACTCTCAAAAGCCTTCACTACCCCCATAGCACTTAATGCACTTTCTGGACAGTTCACAAGGTAATTTAGCATTTTGCCCCCAACATGTTGGGTACTCACTTTACCCACCTGAGAAGGATGGAAAGCTGAGTCAACCTTAAGCCTGGTCAGGATCAACTAATAGCCTTAATTGAATATATGTGTATATTGATGTATATCAGATAAAAATATTTGAAGCAATCAATAAATCTAGCTGCAGTCATTCTTACATTATAGAATTTAAAATAACATAGGTTTTAAAAACCACTTTAAATGGATGTTTCAGCCGTTTTTTTCCTAGTGTGTTTTCTTTTCTCTTTGTTGGTAGGTGGTGGTCACCAATACAGTTCCTCATGAAGTGCAGAAGCTACAGTGTCCCAAGATAAAGACTGTGGATATCAGTTTGATTCTCTCCGAAGCCATCCGTCGAATCCACAATGGGGAATCCATGGCTTACCTTTTCCGCAACATTACCATGGATGATTAGTTTCATTTGTCACTTTCCCATCTGGTTTCCTCTAACAGAAAGGAGAAAGGAAATGTACATGAAAAAGCAGTGCCATAAAATGAATATTGTACTTTTATTGGGGGGAGTTTTATAATGGATTTGGGTATTTGGGCACTGACAACATGAGTTCAGAGTATTTAAATTTCACTGGGCCAGCTGTGAGCAGTTGTTCAGTCAAGATACAAATAGGCTCTGGAATCAGTTTTAAATTGTTAAAATCATTATAATGGTGGCCTTTTGCCCTTAAACGAATCTGACATGTTGTGAGAAGTTAACTGAG
Source organism: Furcifer pardalis (assembly GCA_030440675.1). NCBI lineage: Eukaryota > Metazoa > Chordata > Lepidosauria > Squamata > Chamaeleonidae > Furcifer > Furcifer pardalis. Next base: position 54,812,789 of record CP126893.1, on the reverse strand, counting down.
GGTGATCTTGGGATATTTGCTAGAATTTGACTATACAGGTTATTTTGTGTGTGGGAGTTTAACAAGCTACATGGCAGAGAGTGTCTTTCTTCTTGTGCTGCTGACATGCATGATGGACCCATGGGAACCATCGTTAATAGCAACGGGCTCCTTTTGTAAAATGATCTCAATGTAGGTTTATTTAATGGCATCATAGCTAATCTTGTCAACATGAACACAGTGTGACGCTTTATGGTTGCAGAGTTGCAGTAGAAACTGAAACGTTCAACACTTCCTCATTTATAAAGTACAGTAGAACCCCACATAACGAAAAAAAAAACCATTCCACTGAGCTCTTTGTTATGTGGTTTCTTCGTTATGCGGTTCCCTAGGGGACATACCTCACATAACGGGCGGGGGGGGGGGATGTTCATTAACTGGGGTTCCCATTGAGCGGGTATACCCCAGTTGCCTTTTCGCTATGCGTTCGTTATGTGAGGTACCACTGTACTAGGTTCTAATCCTGCCTATCTGACGTGTCAAGGGATTGTAAGACTTCTGTGAACTGCTACAATATGAAAGTAAAATGAAACATAGTGTAAGGGGATTTTATCTCTGGTGTTATTCTGTGTTCATGCAGTATATTCTCTATAAAAGATGGAGAAAATCCATGCAGTGACTCTGTGTGTCTTATGCAGCTATGATACCTGATGCAGAATAGTCAATCTAGCAAAATATTTTGTGTGTGAATCTTCTACATTAGCATCACAAAGCAGTTTCTTCTGTCTTTCAAAATTAACATCTTTGTGGAAGTTATTCAGCTTGCTGCCTCATGCACAATTTAATCTCTTCTAGGGACTATCCACTGCATGCCATCTTCTGGCTTGGAAGAGAAACTGTCCATTCTTTGTACTCTTGTTTTCCCCTCAGCCCCCTCCTAAGATTCCAGTGGTCCGCCCATGTGGCACCTAAAATGCTCTAGTAGGGACCAATTGTATTTGGGAATTGCCTATGTAGATTTTTTGGATCATCATCATTTCAAAGCTTGAGGAACAGATCTTGCTCTCAAGTCAACTCCACATTCCTCTCCGCTGTTACTGAGAGCAGATAAGATAATGTAACAAAACTGGCTTATTTTCCTAGGGGTGGTTATAGAGCAGGATGCAAAATAATCTGTTCTCCTACACCCATGATGGCGAACCTTGGCACTCCAGATGTTCTTGGACTTCAATTCCCAGAAGTCCAAGCCCCCCCCCCCCCCGGTGAATCTACACAAATGGGTTTACTGCGATTCATCCAGCCCGCACCGTCCTCGTCTCTCCCCGAAGCATACAGGCACGTTTTACTTCCAATTCTGGGAGCAACAAGAACAGCAAGGGCCAGATAAATTGCGGTAAACCCATTCATGTGGATTCATGGGGGCTTGGGCTTCTGGGAGTTGAAGTTCAAGAACATCTGAAATGCCAAGGTTCTCCATCATGGTCCTACACCCATCTGTACAGGAATCCTAAATTTGCTGTTGCATTATAGATCTGTAGAGCTGTTGTCAGAGTAGGCACAGGGCATGGTTACTCTTTCTCTATCATTGGTGGCAGTTGTTCAGAAAGGCAAAACTACCATGGAGAACTGGGCAAAGAAGACAAAGTCTGATGCTACCCTGTGTGTTGATCTGGCAGCTCCCTCTGCAGAAGCATCTATAGTAGGATCTAGAACAGGCTTTGTCTTGTCTTCTTTCACTGCTGCAGTAGTTTTGACCAATTCATTGTTTGGGCTTTCCTTTTCTTAGGTCTTACTGCTTTAGGTTTTCTACATAAAGATATTTTATCTTTTAACAATTGTTTTACAGCAGAATTGCATTGAAAGCAGCTCCCTCCTCTCACCATATTGGTGGTGGAGTTTTAAAAAAGGTGTGGGGAATAAATAATGGTAAATCAGGCCTTAGGATTTGAGTTAAAGGGAAGAAATCCTGCAAAACCATCTACCACTGGGCGTAGTTTTTCTCTGGCTTCCATTCTTTGCTCCCTTTACGGATACTTCTTTTCCTATAATGCCTCAAGTCTCTGTGAGTGATTTTCCCAGTCACGCTTGCGTCTTGGCCTCTCTTGTTTCATTCCTTGTTTTATAACTCACTGATTAATTTAATTTACCCCTGAACAAGGGTTCAGTCAATCTAAGCTTCCTGCTGATGGTGGCTGGAGCGACTCATTTCAGACATGCTTCTTTCAGAATCTAACGATCGAAGCAGTGGGTTTCAGGTACTCACTGCTACTGTGCTATGTCAGAAGCATAGAAAAAGGAAGTGTGGCCCATCTTCTTAACACTGTTTGGTATATCCAGAGTCACTTGTTCGCGCATAAAAGCTCTTCCTGTTTCTTGTCCTGATTGTTCACTATGGGATTGACTATAAATAAATAGTTTCATTACCTCATCTGTGGCTCAAGTCACTAAGACGCTGACTGGGAGGCGGAAGGTCAGCAGTTCGATTCCCGAGTACTGCAGGACGAAATGAGCTCCCGTCTCTGTCCCAGCTCCTGCCAACCTAGCAGTGTGAAAGCAAGAAATTGCAAGTAGATAAATAGGGACCACTTCGGTGGGAAGGAAACAGCGTTCCATGCGCTCCGGTGTCTAGTCATGCTTGCCACATGACCATGGAAACGTCTGCAGAAGCAGACAGCGCTGGCTCTTCGGCTTAGAAACAGAGATGAGCACTGACCCCTAGAGTCGGATACGACTGGCTTTCGAGCAAGGGAAACTTTTACCTTTACTTTAATAACACTAATAAGCACTCCATTACAGTATAGTAGCTCAACTGCTGCTGTCAGATACTTCCTTATCCTATGTATGTGTGTGTGCATATTTTAGTGCATTATAGTGTAATGGATCTTGAGAACTCCCAGGTTTCTGCACTGAGAGAAAGAGGAGGATAATAATCCCATTCTGAAAATGTTATCACCAAAAAAGTCTAATCCAAATCAACAGCTCTATTCTAAAGGAGTTGGTCCACCAAAGCAGACGTTTGTCAGAAGTGGTGGCAACGAGATGCTAAAAGTACTGTAGAGCTACACTAGTTTCACAAGCGCATACACATGCACAAACGTGTATGTGCATGTTTATGGGGTTGAAGTATGCTGTTACCATTTAAATTCACACTGGTGATAATTAGAACTGAGCCACACATGCTTTTCCAGACAGATTAACCAGAACCAGCTTTTGATGTGATACTCTCCTGTTTCCCTCCATTTAATCATTGAGGGTAGAATTTTTCTTCTTTTTCCCCTACATATTTTCTTTCCATATCTGAATATATTTTATTCTTTATTAAAAACAAGTCCAGGAAAAGGCTTTGATTGTTTAGTATGCAAAGGATTCTCAGTTTGTTTGCAGAAATGCACCACACAACTCAACTATCTTTTTGGCTCATAGTCATTGTATAAGTTGAGAAACAAGAACATTTTGTTCACTTTAGGGGCCCTAGTTTACAAGTGTTAGTTCTGTGAGATGTCTCACAACCCTCTACGTCCGTGATGGCAAACCTTGGCACTCCACCTATTCTGGGAATTGACGTCCAAGAATAACTAGTGCCAAGGTTTACCATGACTGCTCTAAGCAATACCTTGAGACAGGCTCACAGTGGTTTCACTGTTGATGTGGGGCATTAGAGAAAGGTTGCAATGTTTAGTTAATTACAGTACTAGGATTTTATGAGCTTGAGCTCACAGTCCTCAGTGTGAACTGAATGTGGTGTTTTAAAGTGTTAAAGGCATTCCTAAAGTGGGTGACATCTGGAAATTGTTGCAGGGTTTCCTTTGTGCTCAAGCATTTTCAGGCTTATGTTGGATATTTAGTTGCTAGACCGAACAATCAAAATTACCCATATGGATGTTGAAGCCTAAAAATATTCATCTATGCATTATCATATAGCTTTGGTCAAACACTGTACAGTATTGGAATTTGATTTTGATCTTGACCTGATAAGTAGTTTGACAAAGACAATCTATTATGAGAGCGAGAACTAGAACTAGATGGTAGAATAACAGTCAAGTTATGTAATAGTATTGTGAATGGCACCTGCATTTTGCAGGATGGCTAACTGTGGATTCATATCTGCATTTAAGCCTAGGTTTTGGAGGTTTCTCGCACAGAGTCTAACTGATGCTAATCTTTAATCTTATTGGCCTTAAAAGCAGATAGATGTAAAAAGCCTCTCCTATCACCCTAAAGTTATTGGGGGAAAGTCTACCTCTGTCTCATCTTTTCAGTTGAATCTTTTTTGTAGTTCAGAGCTTATGGGAGAATCTCCTAAATCTCTAAATACAGTACAGTACAAGCAAGTTCATTTATTTTCTGGCTTTTCTTTCATGTCATTTTTTTTTAATTGAAGCTCTCTGCCCTTAATGATTTTCAAAACTGTAATAACAGTGCAATATCTTATTTTAAACAGCCTTCGAAAATTACAAAGCAAAGTCTTGAAATTGGTTAACATTTAAAGCTGCTATCTAATGATATAATTATGCTATTTTTAAATAGGAAATGGTTTTCCAGTAAGATATTTAAAATAGTTTTGTTCATAATTCCCTCCTTGATGTTTTTATTAGTTTTAAATTTTAAAGCAGAAGCATTTCTTCCTCATTTTCCTTCTGTATTTTCCTTTGTAGCTACACTTCATGCCTTTTTAAAAAATCAAGATGACAGTGTGATGCATAAAATTGATTTTTTAAATTGACTTGTCTACCTGCCTTTCTAAGCTGTCCACCATTCGCACAAACTAAGCATATGGAGAAAGAGAAGAACATTTATACTTCAGATTTCTGAGATTTTCAAGAGAAGAGGTGCTTTGCCCTAGCGCAGATGAATAGGCGTAGCATGGAAAGTAACCCCCAAGCGGCACAGAATGAATAAAAAAATCAGGGGTCTACATAGAACTGCACAGCCAGATGAAATAGTTTATCCTTTGGAAATCTGTCTGGCCCGCTGGTAAGTTAGCTTATTAAATATAAAAGATTGAATAAGTTTTTTGTAAGAGTGCATTTTCATGTTTTGACCTGTTTTAGATTAATCCGTCACTTGCTTTCTTATGGTCGTTTAAAAACAGAGCGAGTGCGTACTCCAGCACACAATTGCCTCCAAGGAGGAGGATATTCTGAAACAAAAAATCTACATTAGGTCTGCAAGATGCTGTTTAAAATGTTTGAAATTAGGAAAATGAAATGTTTTCATGATACAGTAATACCTTGGATAACGACTGCATCGGATAACGCTAAAATCGGATAACGATCTGTTAGCGTTGTCTGATACAGTCCTTCGTAGCAGCAGGGTGGCTGGAAAGCTGAACGGGGTTCTCCGTTCTTGTTCCCAGCCACCCTGCAGCTACGGAGGCAGGGGTGGGGTAGCTGGAAAGCTGACGGGGGGCTCCCCCATAGGCTTCCCCAGCCACCCCACAGCTGCGGAGGCAAGGGTGGGTGGCTAGGGAAGCCGACAGGGAGTCCCCGTCAGCTTCCCCAGCCACCCTGCAGCTGTAGATTGGGTCCTCTGATCTCCCTGGAGCAGGCAGGAAAGTCAGAGAGCGCAAAATTGGTAAAAAAACAATCAGTTTTTTTACCCATTTCGGGCTCTCTGACCCCCCTGTCAGGTCCAGGGAGGTGGGAAAACCCGATCCAAGCTGTTTCCAAAGTTCCCCCACCTCCCTGGAGGCTGCAGCAAGCCAAAACGTCAGGATTCAAATCCCGATGTTCTGGCTTGCTGCAGTCTCCAGGGAAACGGCTTTTTTTAACGTTGTGCGATCAATGCATCGCACAACATTAAAAACCGGATAACGACGAGACTTGTGGAACCAAGTCTCATTGTTATCTGAGGTACTACTGTAGCTGTTTTGCCATTGATATCCCAGTGGCTCTCCATTGGTGAAAATAATTTCAGCCTAGGAACAATGTTATCATGCAGTAGCTGTGTCCTTTTAAGTGCAAAATACTCTGGTCAGACAGTGCAGTATTCCAACAGAATAAACATGACAACCCTGTTTAGGCATAGAATCTAGCTTTGTCAAGTGTGGAGGGAAGAACTAGCTTCATCTCTGCTGTTACTTTCATAAAGTGAATTATTTATCTGCAGAGGATGAACTCCTGCTTGAGTCATATTGACGTGAGCAATCGCCCAGGAAAATCAAAATTCTTTCTTATATGGAGGACCTACACATGAATAGGAATCCCTGCTTTTCAGTCTTTTTCATATGAAGAAAGTAGTGGTGGTGGGGCTAGTTGTTTCCCTCTGGCCATGTTAAAGAAAGGGCATTCTATAGCACCCAAAAAGAACTGTATTTGAAGGAAGACATATGAATCATATCTAGTACAGTAGAACCCAGCATAACGAAAAAACTGCATAACAGGAAATAAGTTCATTAACCGGGGTTCCCTTTGAGCGGGTATACCCCAGCTACCGAAAAGCCTGCATAATGACCTTTTTTTTAATGTGGGGTATCGCCCTTGCACAACAAACGCTTCATTATGCAAACTTTTCATTATACAAAGCATTCATTATGCAGGGTTCCACTGTACAGTGGTACCTCGCTTAAAGAGCATAATGTGTTCCACAGGATTGCTCTTTAAGCGAGTTTGCTCTTTAAGCGAAACACCATTGTAAATGACCAATTGTGGGGGGTATTGCAAACCCCAATTTATTTGTTAAGCAAGTTTTTGGTTGGTTTCATTTGTTAAGTGAAGTGAACATTCAGAGAAAATTCTGCTCTTTAAGTGAGTTACTCTTTAAGTGAAACACTCTTCATGCGAGGTTTGACTGTACAGTAAAACACCGGATAACGATTGGATCGGATAACGCTAAAATCGCATAATGTTAAGTAATCTGGGGAGGAGAATTGGATCAAATAACATTAAGGTCCTATGGGATGGATCGGATAACAACCGTTAAAGCCTGTGCGGTTACAATGTATCTCTGTTGAGCTTTAACGTTATACGATCCATCCCATAGGATTTTAACATGGATCAGATAACATTAAAAATCGGATAACACCAAGACTTGTGGAACCAAGTTTTAGCGTTGTCCAATGTTTTACTGTATATGAATACAGGTTGTAGTAGAGTTTAGGTAAGAACAGTGGTGGGATGTCAAAATTTTTACTACCCCACCGTGATGTCATCACAGTGTGGGCGCAGCTAACGTCATGATGTCATGGTGTGGGCGGGGCCAAAGAATTTTTAAAAATAATAATAATAAAATAATTGTACCGAGTAGGGCGGTATACAAATTGAATAAATGAAATGAAATGAATGAATGAATAAAAATAAAATAAATAAAATAAAAATAAAATAAATAAAAAATAAGCACACACACACACACTTCAACCCACCCACCCACAACACAAACCCGTAAATAAAGAAAATAAAATAAAAATTACATTAAAATACACCCACCCACCCCAAACATAAATCTGTATTTATGGTACTGTGGCAATATGTCAATATAGGTAAAGGTATTAAATACACATTAAAATACACACAGACACACCACATCCAAAGGTGAGTCACTTACCCTGGGGAGCAGGCTATAGGGAGCTTCAGACTAGCAGCTTCTCTTCCTCCTCCCTGCTTGGGAGGACAGCAAGGAGGCTGTGCATACACGCCAAGCACTGTAGGCATACATGCACAGTGGGGAACCAGTGACAAGGTAAGCCCCGAAGGTGGTTCCCCCCAAAAGCTGCTACTGGTTTTCCAGGACACTGAGAAAAGTTACTACCGGTTCTGGCGAACTGGTGAGAACCTGTTACACCCCATCACTGGGTAAGAAGAATCTTCTGGAGCTTCTCCTTGGCTGTGGATGGTACATATGTTATGGGAAGTCTTCCAGGGTGTTTAAGAAAAGCAGCACTGAATCTAGTTGGTATGTAACACACTATTCAACAGAATCTGGATACTGCTGTGAGCCAGAATTCAAGTCAGGTTGGAGTCCATCTTGCAACACATGAAAGTGAAATAGTTTTTGCAGTGTGTGGCATCTTTGAATTAGATTGTCACAATGTATTTGCTTACTATCTCTATTGGGCTCATCGGGAAAATGTATTCCAATAGTAGCCATCATCTGGGTCCCTTCGGGGAGGAGGGTGATAAACAAATATAAATAAATAAATGAATGTATCTGAAGATGGGATGATATATTCAGCATATTCCTGTAATGCTTAACTTGTATGAAGCTTGTCTGTTTCTTGCACCTGTTGCCAGTAGCAGATATGAAAACCCTACTGCCTTGCACATACATTTGTTCTTAGTCTTCCATACAAGTGTGGACTGAAAGAAGCTCTTAAGTGTTTGCCATTCATTGACCTTGCTTGCTAGGGCCTGTCCTCAATTATGACTGTTGCTAGGAATCTGAGGTTTATAGAACAATTATCTGACTGCTAATAAATAAACAAATGAATCATTTGTCGTCTTCTCAGCCTTTGAAATGGTAACTTTGCCTGAAAACTGTAGTTCTTCAGTCCTGTAAAGTTTCAGACAGCATGTGGTCACCTGGAGATTCATAGGTGTTTAGATGAGAACTTCAGTTCTGATAGCTGATGTCTCCAGGGAACACAGAAAAGAGCCTCTGCCAAAATTGTGGTGTTTTTGAACCACAATCAGGCATACCCTGGTAATGGCAACCTTGTGTTGATGGCTAATGTTTCTCACACTGGGTCAGGCAAAAGGAACTACAGAATGTACTCGTGCCTTCATTTTGCCAGTTTCCCATCTGTCCTAGACATGGAAGAAGAAGCTAATATCTCCCAAACCTAGGCAGGGACAGAGTCTTCACCCAGCTGCCTCATTCTCCTTATTTGAAAATAAAAACCTGGGTATTAACCCTTTTCTCAGTCTGTTCTCTAACGAATCTGACAACTCTGCTATCTCAATTTTTCATGTGTTATCCCAGCTCAGAAGATGAAGTAAAATCTAATGGCTGCTGTTGACCAAAATGGATTACAAAACTGATGAACCATATTCCTATTCCTCACCTGTGCCATACTCATTGCTTCTGCACTTGAGTGATGCTGATTAAATGCTAATCAGGCTGCAGAAGTAATTAGAACAGACAGGGTGAAGTTAATATACTTCATGCAGTATAATAACATAATAAAGTTCAAGATGAATGTGGCATATTAGTTTGCAGTCCTAATTGCGTTGTGGAGTAAGCCTCATTGAACACAGTGGGGTTTGCTTCTGTGCATAATAGGAACAAGATTATGTGCTTATCGAGGCGACACAAGGTACAAGAACTGCTATATGCAGTAATACCTCGGATAATGTTTACCTCGGATAATGCTAAAATTGCATAACGTTAAGTAATCTGGGGAGGAGAATTGCACCGAATAACGTTAAGGTCCTATGGGATGGATCGGATAACAACCGCTAAAGCCTGTGCGGTTACAATGTATCTCTATGGAGCTTTAACGTTATCTGATCCATCCCATAGGATTTTAACATGCATCGGATAACAGTAAAAATCGAATAACACCAAGACTTGTGGAACCAAGTCTTAGCGTTATCCGAGGTATTACTGTACCTTCACATCTAGTTGTGTAAGCAGTTTCTTCTGCTAGGTAAGACTCTTGCAAGGATTATATGAAAGATAGAATTGGTGAGGTTGATTGGTGGTGGTGGTGATCCATAGATAATCATGGCCAGTTCCACTAGTGATGTCAACTTGGTAAGTTGATTAAAATAAAAAGGGACAGTGGAGACTTGAGAAATGATCTTTCTCAACTGAGGAAATTAACAGTGAAATATCAAATGCAATTCAGGAACCAGATGTAAAGTACTGTATAGCAGTTTTAAGACAGGTAGCTGTTTAATATTTTTTTCAACATGTCGAACTAAATGAAGTATTGTGGCACATTCAAATAGATGTTAGATGTCAAATTTCATGGTGTGCAACCCACTATTTCCCGGGTTTTATACATAACATTCGTTTTTGGATTTGTAGGACTAATGTCAAATGAGATACAGAAGTTGGCTATTGCATTATTAAAAGTTTGATAAAGGTGCATGTTATTGGGCATGGTAAGGAGAATTAAGAACATCCAATCAAATTCAGTTGTGGGATATTTAGGAAAACACTTCACATACTCAACACTGGAGTTTGGTGCCATCTCGGATAGCTTTAGTAATGAAATAAAATTGAGAGAGGATAAGAATTTCAATGGTTTTTGTTATTCAGTCGCACAGTCGATTCCGACCCTTTGCGACCCCATGGACCACTGTCCGCCAGGCACTTCTGTCCTCCACCATCCTCCTCAACTCGCTCAGCTTTGTGCCCATTGTGTCTACAATATCATCTAGCCATCTCCTTTTTGGCCACCCCCTTTTGCCCTCCACCCTTCCCAGCATCAAGGCTTTCTCAAGTGAATCCTCTCTTCTAATTTGATGTACAAAGTACTTTAGCTTCATCTTTACTATTTGACCTTCTAAGGAGCAGTCAGGGTTGATTTCTTCTAAGATTGACCTATTTGTTCTCCTCACTGTCCAGGGAACTCTCAAAACTCCTCTAACACCACATCTCAAAGGCATCTATTCTGCGCTCAGCTTTCCTAGTGGTCCAGCTCTCACAATCATACATTGCCACCGGAAATACCATTGCTTTGACTATACGAATTTTTGTTTGCAATGTGATGTCTCTACTTTTCACTATGTTCCCCAGGTTTCTTATAACTTGCCTTCCAAGAATTAGTCGCCTTTTTATTTCATGGCTGCAATTACCATCTGCAGTGAGCTTTGATCCTAAGCAAGTAAAATCTGTCACTGCTTCTACTTCTTCCCCATCTATTTTCCAGGGACTGATATGGCCTGTTGCCATTATCTTGATTTTCTTTATATTGAGTCTCAAGCCAGCTTTTACACTTCCTTCTTTCAACCTAAGCAGCAGCTTTTTAAAGTCGTCCTCACTTTCTGCCATTAGGGTGGTATCATCTGCATATCTCAAACTGTTGATGTTTCTCCCAGCAATTTTGATTCCAAATTGTGATTCCTCCATCCCTGCATTGCACATCATGTGCTCTGTGTATAAGTTGAATAAGCAGGGTGACAAAATGCAGCCTTCTTGTCTTACTCCTTTTCCTATTCCAAATCACTCTGTCCTTCCGTATTCTGTCCTAACTGTTGCTTCTTGATTCATGTACAGGTTTCTCAAGAGACATATAAGGTGGTCTGGTATTCCCATCTCTTTAATTACTTGCCACATTTTGTTGTGGTCCACACAGTCAAAGGCCTTAGTGTAGTCAATGAAACAGAAGTAGACTTGTTTCTGATATTCCTTTGTTTTTTCCATGATCCAACATATGTTGACAATGTGATCTCTAGTCCCCCTGCCTCTTCTGAACCCCGCCTGCACTTCTGGTAATTATCTCTCCACGTGCTGCTGCAGTCTATCCTGTATTATCTTGAGCATCACCTTGCTAGCATGTGGGATGAGTGCAATTGTTCGATAATTTGAACATTCGTTGGCATTACCCTTTTTGAGGATTGGAACGTATACTGATCTTTTCCAATCTCTTCTACCACCTCATCTTAGTGTGAGGTACAATCAAATTACCTTAAACCATTTTAAATACAGTTTTAAGCACTTTGAAACAATTTAACAATGTGTGCACTCTAATGCTCTTTCCACTAATACTGTATATGCATTTTTGAAAGCTGTTTTCCTTAGGATATTGCATTTCTCTTGGTTTCTTTCATTACTGCACTCAATTTTATATGTACTTTTCTATAAACAATTTGTGTAGACATTTCCTCAGTGATTGCAAGTTTATTTTTTTTAGTGAGAACTCTTGCTCATGTATCAGAAAGCAACATGTTCGGTGAAATTCTGCTGGTGTAATTTTCCAACAATACGATATCTTTGACAAGGATACACAGAAGAACCTTGACGATTGTGGTGTTTTTGAACCACAGGGCAAAGGCCACCTTGTGCCAGCTAATCTTTCTCACACTATGTCAGGTGAAAGGAACTATAGAACAAACTTTCCAAAGGTGGCTTCTATTTGGCAGTTTCACGTCTGACTTAGACACAGAAGAAGTATCTCTGACTATCAGACTAGGGAACAGCGTGTTCTTGTGTTTATATATTTCTTGTGAGCTTCCCACAAGCATTTGAGTTGACACAGTGGGAAAGGAACAGCACTGAACTGATCCAGCAGAGTTTTCTTCCTTTCTTAGATCAGAACTCAACGGGGGTTTCTGATTGTGAGGTCTTAGCTACTTTTTGAGAAGCAGATACATGCTTGTAGACATGCTCAGAACCACAGATGTTAGTATTAAACAGCTCTACTTCACAGTTCTGAAGAGTTAGATCAGTTATTAAAATCGAAGGTACACAAATGTATTCCACATTACCAGGAAGTCTTGGATTGACAGTGAGCCATCACTGAATCTACATTTTGCGTTATATTTTTTAAATAAAGTTTGGCAAAAGAAGGAAGAGGTTTAGGATGGTTTCCTTTCTGATTGGTGTTGGTTGTCTTCTCTTGCTCAAAACATTCCCCATCACCACCAGCTCCACCTACTTTTCTGTTGCAGACTTCCCAACCACATTTATAACGGGTTAATCTTGTTATACAAAAATAGAGAACAAATGTGATGTTCATTATTTAAGCACTTGAACTAGATATATAGTAGTCCAAAGGGAATAAAGTGTCTGAAATCCTGTTGCTTGGCATAGTAAGTCTCACTAGAGTAGGCCCTTTGTATCATTGGGGATTCGGTGGTGCCAAGTCCTATGTGGCATAGTTGCATGAACATGGTTTCAGCCGTGGACTTGTCTACTGTATATGGAAGTGAGAAATAACAGCTAAGTATTGACTCCCATTTCCAGCTCTGAGATTATTCCTGGAGAATTTTTTTTCTTTTAATATGGTGTAATGTTAAAAGGTTTTGGATGCCCTATTAAAATCTCTAGAAGTGCTCTCAGCAGTTAACTAGAGTTGTCCTCACTCCTTCAAAGTGGTCATGTACTGCTCCCCCCCCAAAAAAAAAAAAAAAAAATTCCATATAGGCAAAATCAAGTTGAGAGTGGTAATGAATAGAGAGTTGTTGAGTTAAGGGTATGGTGAGCAAGAGTAGAATGGGTGAGGGTAGGGTTGAAAACCACATGGGAGAGTTTTCAACAAAGATTTAAATTGTAGTTAGGTTGATTTAAAAACTCATTTAAATCAAATCCATCCTGATAACAATGCCAAGGTTTAGAGTCCTTTTGATTGACAGTATGATTCTGTCAATTCAAGAGAATTTTATATCCTTCCTTAACATACCCACAGTTGTAAATGATAAATTATTTTGGTGGCATAACCAGTTGTATAGGGCCAAGGAGGTAGCAGTATAATTGGAATTATGAACAGTGAAGCAGAATATCTACTACGTACACTGGGAATAACACAAATGTTGATAATAAAGACATTCACTTAGTTTGAAATTACGAAGCACCATAATTTAGATTTCTGAAAGAGTAGTAACCAGTGGTGGGATGTCAAAAAAATTTACTACCCCACCATGATGTCATCACAGTGTGGGCGGAGCTAATGTCATGACATGATGTCATGGGCGGAGCCAACGTCATGATGTCATGACATGGCCAGGCCAAAGAAAAAATAATAATAAATAAAAATAAAATAAAAATAAGCACACACACACACCTCAACTCACCCACCCCCACCCACAACACAAACCTGTAAATAAATTTTAAAAATAAATACATAAAATAAAAATACATTAAAATACACCCACCCACCCACCCCAAACACAAATCAAAGAGAGCTTTTAAACCAGAGTTTAAAGCTTATTCTGGTTAATCTTTCTCACACTAGGTCAGATGGAAGGAACTACAGAATTAACTCTCAGAGTCGGGTTCACCCGATTGGGGCGGGGTAGCAAATGTAATAAATAATAATAATAACTCTCCACAAGATGGATTCATTTTGGCACTTTTCAACTTTACAACAGTTAAGGAAGTTAGGTACTAAGTCTTTGCCTAACCAGTTCTCTAGGACAATATGCCTTAATGTAAATGTAAAACAGCTGTACCTCCTTAAGGGTTCTCCAATTGGAACAGCAATTGGAGGGAAGGTAACTCCAAGACTTTGCTTAAAAACCCCAAGCTAGGCTGCCAGGCCTTTTTAGGAACTGTGGTAGTACGTCAATATAGGTAAAGGTATTAAATACACATTAAAATACACACAGTCACACCATATCCAAAGGTGAGTCACTTACCCTGGGGAGCTTCAGGCTATAGGGAGCTTCAGGCTAGCAGCTTCTCTTCCTTCTCCCTGCTTGGGAGGACAGCAAAGAGGCCATGCATATATGTCAAGCACTGTAGGCGTGCATGCACACAAAGTGCTTGGCGCACAGTGAAAAGGTAAGCCCCAAAGGTGGTTCCCCCCAAAAGCTGCTACTGGTTCTCCAGGACACTGGGAAAAGTTACTACCGGTTCTGGAGAACTGGTGAGAACCTGTTACATCCCATCACTGGTAACCATTTCATGTTAATGGTTCCATAATTACAAAATGGGTTCTGTCTAGTATGTGCTGCATGCTAAGGAATCTTACAATGAGGATGGGGTATAATCTGTTATAATTTAGGTTAAAAAATGACCTTTAATGTTTTCATTCCCCATCACAATTAACAAATAATACAGTGGAGCTATGAATTATAGCAGGGACTATAACCCTCCACATATTGTTGGAATCCATCTCCTACCAGCCTTTACACTGGCTGCTGGTTGGGGAGATGGAAGTCAAACCTCATCTGAAGGAGTATAGCTTTCTGACTACTGCCCTGCAGCTAAGATTGGTTGGGGACAGGGTCATAGCCAGGAGGTGGGAGGGAGAGGGGATCAGCCCCCACCCCCTGAGCTAACAGCCCCCTCCCCAGGCAAAGTTCCAATGTTATATGTGTGTGTGTGTGACATTGTTGCCCCTCCTGAAAAATTATTCACACACACACCATCCCACCCCTGCATCTCGAATTTTGGCTACCATCTTACTTGGAAATGACAAGTGCAAGCATCTGTAATTTTATTCATGTAGGCATTTTTGGCACTGATCCAGTTCTTATTGAACTGAATGGTAAGACATATTTAAGGCTATGAGGCAAGCTGCATCTGCCACAGTCGCGTACCATGTGCAAACTAGAGGCTAATTTTTAAAGACGGGCGCTATTATTTTTGGTTTCGTGTCTTGTGCTGCCACCTGCAGGATGTTCATGCATCTGATTAAAGTCAATGTGCAGATTGGGACTGTGGTGGCTCAGTGGTTAAGAAGCTCGCCTTGTTAGCTGGAAGGCCAGCAAGTTGACAGTTCAAGACCAGAGTACTGCATGACAGAATGAGCGTCCAGCTCCTGCCAGCCTAGCAGATTGAAAGCAAGAAATTGCAAGAAGATAAATAGGGACCACTTTGGGGTGAAAAGATCTTGGGGACATGAAAGGAGCCTCATTCAGGCATCCCCTGAGTCCTTTCAACCCTGAAAGCACATGATTTTTTTTAAAATTGTAGATTGAAGAGTCAAGATGCGGGTTAGGTTTCATAGAACCTGGCAAGTCATTTTATGGTGTACTTCCAGTAATATACATTGTTTGTGTGTGTTTATTACTTCCCACTTTCTGCGCCATGCCAATGTTGAGATTGCTCCCTTGCAGTCAAGATACAGCACTGCGTTGAAGGTGGAGAGTGTAGCTGAGGCCAGTATTGTTTCACCTTGCTTATATATTAGATTTTGGAGGGTTTAGGTATGGTTTCTACTAAAGCTAGGTGAAGCACATTGAAAAAAAACTAACTTTGATCTAAGGCAGTGTTTCCCAAATTCTGGTTCTTGGACTTCATTTCCCAGAAGGCTAAATCAGTCCACTGATTGATCAGTGCTTTGGGGGAATTGACTGGGAATTGAAGTCCAAGAACCAGAATTTGGGAAACACTGATCTAAGGCAAGTGTGAAGAATCTTTGGCCTTTCTTATATTTTAGACTACAAGTCCCATAATCCCTTAGCATTGACCATTCTGATGGGGGCAGATGGAAACTGCAAGCCAAAACCTTGGTATGAGAAAGATTTTCTACTGCTTGATGTAAACCATCTATCTGCCTGAAGTAGTTCTTGGGGGTGGGGGTGGAAGTAAATATAAAAGATAGCTACCCTGCCTGCTTGCTTATACAGTACATGAAATGTTGACCATATCCAAGCATTTGGAAACACAACGCAGGCCCCAACATAGAGGGCACAATTCACCTTGAAGAATACTTTGGAGAGAGTTTTATGGTGTAATTGCTCAGATTAACAGAGCTAGACAGACTGAACATGGACAGTCCCACACCAAGGAGAAAAAATGTTAATATGGATTGAAGTATGTTAGGAGCAAATATTAAGGTGAAGCAGTTGTTGCTACTGCTTTTCCTTGGCTCACACCACAGGTCCAGTATCTTACTCTCTTCACTGTTAGACTCCCTTGCTTTGATTGCACAATAAATGGTCCTTAGCAAAGCAATCACACTTCTATAATGCTTAGTGCACTATCTGGGTAGTTCACAATTTTTTGCATTTTGCCCCTAACATGCTGGGTATTCATTTTACCAACCTCCGAAAGATGGAAGGCTGAGTCAACCTTGGGTCCTGGTCAGGATCAAACTCACAACCTTTTGGCTGCAGTACAGCAGTTTAACCACTGTACCACCAGGGCTGCTCTTCAATGTTTTCTGTTTAGCAACATTGATTTTTTTTAAAAAAAGTTTAGCAACATTGATTGTTCCCAAAGAGTGATATAATTATGCGCTTTTTGTTCTCTTTGCATCTCAGCTGTGAAAGGATCATGACAATGGCTGCCTGTGCAGTGTACCTTTAAAAGTGGTCCCTGAGCATTTCAGAAACTATATATAGAAAATCACTTCACCTCCTCTGCAATGCAGTCAGGCCAGAAGTGGAAGGCAGCTATCAAGCGAAATACGTAGAAGATGCAGAGAATATTGCAAATAGATCCTCTGGATTGTGCAGGAGATTGTGATTGAATGTAGAGTGGTGACCTATTGATTAAGACTGGAATTCAGCCAGGATTCACTATTTTTTTAAATATATTTTTATTGTGTATAAAATAAATTACAATAAAATAGAATAAAATGAAATAGAAAAGATAAAACATAAAGAAAATATAAATAATAAAAGCAAGGAAGGAAAACAATATAGTAATTAGCAACACTTAACTACATTATAAATACCTGTACAGTAAAACCTTGCACAATGAGCTCCTTGCTTAGAGAGTAACTCGCTATAAGAGCAGAATTTTTCTGAATGGCTGCCTCATTTAACAAATAAAACCAACCAAAAACTCACTTAACAACTAAATTGGGGTTCACAATCTGTCCTTTCCAGAATTCCAATGTTTCTTGTATAGCAATCAATAATCTTGCAAGGATGAAGAAGGTCGTCAAAAGATTCTTTTTATCATGAGATAGAGTTAACTTATCTAATTCCATTAATAGAGCCACCTGTAGGTTTAGCTCAATTCTTATTCCCATAATCTTATTAATTTCTCCTCCAAATTTACCCAAGAGGGAATTGGGTCATACATCCACATGTGGGAATGCAAACATTTGGTTATATTATACCTTAGGGGAGCTTTTAGACGAGCCGTTCAGTTGAGCCGGGTCCTTGTGGCGGCCAAGGGCAAATTGGGCTAATGGCATCAGCAGGTTCGCCCAAGTTCACCAGAACCGGTAGCAGAAATTATGGTTGGTTGTGCCCATCCAAGTTTTGAAATAAAGTAGTCCTAATTCGGGTGCAACTCAGGGCTTTCCCCCGACCACGGCCACCAGACCACGCCCACAGTGTGGTAATAAATTTTTTGACATGAAGTCTATGAACGTCTTACATATTGGTGGAGTGGTCTGACAGTGTTTGCCATGTAACAAAAATCATATACTTTCAACGAGTTGCCACACCAAAACTAAAGCCCTGATGAAACTAATGCTTATGTTGTTTGAAATATTGTCTCGGCAACTTTAAGGAATGGTTTGACCCAAAGGCCAAAAATGCAAATGTCATCACAGTTGACATTTATCCCATTTAAGGTTAATTCCAGAATAAAATCATAACCGTTTCCAATCATATTAATATTCATTGAGGTATCGAGGCATAAGGCTTTTCATGGTTGCAATAATTCCAACCAACATCTGTGTTTAATTATTCAAGTTTTATTTATTTACATTGCTTCTGTGTTTCATATGCACAAAATGAATCTTCAAACATTGAAGATGTCCACAAGTTTTACAGCTATGGAAAATGGCACAAATGCTGAAAAATAATGTGAAAACTAAAATTAAGTTACAGACAAATACTTGTCAGATTTCAAGAGTAAAATACCATGAAGAATGTTTTAATTTCATTCACAATCAAATAGCAGAGAATGCATCTATAAAATACATACAGTAATTTTAAAGCATTGTAGCTTTTTAAAAAAACTTTAGTATTTAAACATATAAGGACAAAGAAAAAGTCTATATGCTCATCCAGCCAAGCCAATTTGAACCTATGAAGAGAAATCCATTCCGCCCTTATCTGTTCTGAGGTGCAGCTGCTGCTACAGGATGCCCCTTGGTATCTGTGTTGTTGGTAGTTGGTGTGTGTGTGGTGCTATGTTGTATGCATGTGTGTCTTCCCTATATTTATATTTCGCTCAGATGTTTACAATTCTCTTCAACTGTAAACAATGGACAGTTCCTAGTGTAGTATCTGACAGAACTATACAAACTGGTGAAACGTTTACTGTATCATGGAAATTTCTATTGTTCTTACCTGGGTGGCAAAATATGGCTCCTGTAACAAGTTGTAATCATGACAGACAAGAGGCTTTATTTTGACTATATGTCCCTGCTTTTGTGGAAATAGTTAAGTTGCTTGGATCCCATTTTACGAAGTAGGTAAAATGCTAAATGTGGATCTCCAGATGGCTGCTAAGGATATAATGGCTTGACCATGTGACTAATGTAGAAGTGTTGCATCAGATGAATAAAGAACAAGGACTGCTTGTTTTTAATGTAATTTATTTTTTAATGTAATTTAATTTTCGTACTTATATGCCGCCCACTCAGGAAACCCGACTCAAGGCGGCTCAGAATCAAGTAATATACAGCAATAAATAATAACAACATATAAAAACTTCAAACATCATAAAATACACTAAAAAACCCATTAAAAACTAAAACTAACAAGGATCAGAAATTTAAAAGTTACAAAATCAAAGATTAAAAGGGAGAGAGAATATTTACTTAACTAACCAGGAGGCTGGGGTCCCTATACCACTGGTGCCCCACACCTGCCCTGCCAGCCATGTCTTTAACCCTTTCCTGAAGGGCAGCAACTCTGTCTGGAGGCATAATTCAATTGGCAGGAGGTTCCATAGGCCCAGAGCAGACAGAGAAGGCCCTCCTCCTTGTGCCCGAGAGTTGTGCCTCTCTGGAACCACAAGAGAGCCTCTCTGGTCCACTCTGGTGGGACGGACAGATGTTCTTAGGACGATGCGGTCTCTTTATGTATCCTGGCCCACTACGACGTAGGACTTTAAAGGTTATAACCAGCACCCTGAATTACACCCGGAGGCATATTGGCAGCCAGTGCAGCTCCTGAAGCAGTGATGAGGGTCAGGCATAACACCCACAACCCAGCACCACCCGAGCAGCTGCATTCTGGACTAGTTGCAGCCTGCAAATGGTCAACAAGGGCAGCCCCATGTAGAGTGCATTACAGTAGTCAAATCTGGAGGTGACCAGAGTGTGCATGATCATGAGCAAGGAGCCCAGATCTAGGAGCGGGTGTAACTGGCATATAACACGAAGCTGTGGAAAAGGCCTGGCCATGACTGCTACCTGCTCTTTCAGCAGGAGTCCTGAGTCCAGGAGGACCCCCAGATTACGGACTGGGTCTGTTTGGGACAAAGTAGCTCCATCCAGAACCAAAGATGGTAGCCCCCGAGATAGTGCATGGCTCCTGAACCACAGCCACTCAGTCTTGCCAGGAGTCAGCTGTAGCGCATTGTGCCCCATCCAGACCTTGACAGAAAGCTCCAATACCTTTGGCATATCATGTGAAATGACAAAGTATAGAATACTCCAACTCGCAATACAAGGGAAGATCCCTGGAAAGAGAGGACCTGGACATAGATGGCTAAAGAAACAGAGAGACTGGTGTGGTATGTCCTTGGAAGAACTGTTCTGAAGAGTTAAGAACAGGAAAACTATCGCAATGATGATAGCCAATATCCAGAACAGATACAGCACTTGAAGAAAAAGGCAAAATGGTATGGGTGTGACCCAGGGGTAGCCAAACTATAGGCCGGAGGCTGGTCCTGGCCTACAGCACCATTTCATGTGGCCCACAATGCCCTTGCTGCTACAGGAAGCGGAAGTGATCACGTGGTTGAGCGGGCTGGTCACATGGTTCCTTTTGCTGTAAAATATGCCTGGGCATACCCAAACACACCTGCACCTGTCATAAACACTCTTTACACCAGCTGCAGACATGTTTTACAGCAAGAGGAACCACATAACTGGCCCACTCAACCACATGACCAGCCCACAGCGCAAAAAGTTTGGGAACTTCTGGTCTAACCTGACAGTGAACTAACGTGGTCAGATATGAATTTATTCTATCCACACGTCAGAACTCTAGGAACGTTTTTCCTCAACATTTCTTTATCATTTGTCTTCAAGTTCAACTGTGAGTCATTTTTTGCAAGGCAATGTTATTGTGCTGTACATTGACCTTGAGTCCAGACTTGTGGGGAGAGCTGGTTGATGATTTCACAATGCCTTCTGGTGAACTGCTGTTCAGAACTTCTTTTTTAAAATGCAGTGTACGTTTAGACCAGTGGTGCCTAAACTAAGGCCCGGGGGCCGCCGACGCCAATTCATCTGGTCTGCGAAGCCCTCGTCGCTCCTGGAAGCAGAAGTAAAATGTGCCTGTATGGGCGTGTTTTAGGAGTGAGATGGCTTCATGGGCCGGATGAATTGGCGGGC
Organism: Furcifer pardalis; assembly: GCA_030440675.1. NCBI lineage: Eukaryota > Metazoa > Chordata > Lepidosauria > Squamata > Chamaeleonidae > Furcifer > Furcifer pardalis. The sequence goes on along the minus strand of CP126893.1, from coordinate 54,791,785 downwards.
TCCCTGAACCTCATGATCAGCCCATGGCCCAAAAAGTTTGGGCACCCCTGGTTTAGACAGATTTTTGTTGTTGTTCAGTCGCACAGTCAATCACGACCCTCTGTGACCCCATGGACCACTGTCCTCCAGGCACTCCTATCCTCCACCATCCCCCTCAACTCGCCCAGCTCTTTGCCCATTATCTCTACAATACCATCTAGCCATCTCATCTTGGGCCGTCCCCTTCTTCTTTTGCCCTCGACCCTTCCAAGCATCAAGGCTTTCTCAAGTGAATCCTCTCTTCTCATTTGATGTCCAAAGTACCTTAGCTTCATCTTTACTATTTGACCTTCTAAGGAGCAGTCAGGGTTGATTTCTTCCAAGATCGACCTATTTGTTCTCCTCGCTGTCCAGGGGACTCTCAAAACCCTTCTCCAACACCACATCTCAAAGGCGTCTATTCTTCTGCGCTCAGCTTTCCTAATGGTCCAGCTCTCACAACCCTACATTGCCACAGGGAATACCATTGCTTTGACTATGCAAATCTTTGTTTGCAATGTGATGTCTCTACTTTTCACTATACTCCCCAGGTTTCTCATCGCTTGCCTCCCAAGAGTCAGTCGCCTTTTTATTTCATGGCTGCAATCACCATCTGGAGTGAGGTTTGATCGATAGAAAGAAAAGAATAAAATCATCTAGTAATGGTATCCTGAAAATATTATTTATATAATTAGTACGTACACACACACGTGTGTGTGTGTGTGTGTGTGTGAGAGAGAGAGAGAGAGTCACTGTAATGACTCAGACCGTTACACCAATTAGCACATTTACTGAGTTTGATTCTTATTTTACGCTTTTGAATGTACTGCTGAGAAGCTACCTATCTACACATCTATACACATTTATACAGTACTGTACGTTCCAATGACACTTTCTTTCTTCCCAGTGGATCCGCAGATTCACGGTAGATTCTCTACGTACAAGAATCAGAACGTGCGCTACGTCCCCTTTTTCTCTTCGAACCCCACGCCAGTGGTGGGATGTCAAAAAATTTACTACCCCACCGTGATGTCATCACAGTGTGGGTGGAGCTGATGTCATGATGTCATGACATTGTGGGTGGGGCCAAAGGAAAAAAAGAAAATAATAAAATAAAATAAAAACAAGCACGCACACCCCTCGACCCACCCACCCACAACTCAAACCTGTAAATAAATTAAATTTAAAAAATTACATTAAAAGACAAACCCATCACTTACCTGTTAGTATAAGTGCCTGGGCAGCACCATGTTGCAAGATGAATATGGTCATCGTACCAGTTCTCTAGGATAATATGCCTTAATGTAAATGTAAAACAGCTGTACCTCCTTAAGGGTTCTCCAATTGGAACAGCAATTGGAACAGCACAGGTGTAGCTTATTGATGAAGTAACTCCAAGACTTTGCTTAAAAACCCCAAGCCAGGCTGCCAGGCCTTTTTAGGAACTGTGGTAGTACGTCAATATAGGTAAAGGTATTAACATTTTACATTTACATTAAGGCATATTATCCTAGAGAACTGGTTAGGCAAAGCCTTAGTACCTAACTTCTTTAACTGTTGAAAAGTGCCAAAACTCCAAAACTTTGCTTAAAAACCCCAAGCCAGGCCGCCAGGCTTGCTGGCCACCAGGCCTTTTTAGGAACTGTGGTAGCACGTCAATATAGGTAAAGGTATTAAATACACATTAAAATACACACAGACATACCACATCCAAAGGTGAGTCACTTACCCTGGGGAGCAGGCGCTATAGGGAGCTTCAGGCTAGCAGCTTCTCCTCCTCCTCCCCGCTTGGGAGGACAGCAAGGAGGCCGTGCATAAGTGCCAAGCACTGTAGGCGTGCATGCACACCCAAGTGCTTGGCGCGCATGCGCAGTGAAAAGGTAAGCCCTGAAGGTGGTTCCCCCCAAAAGCTGCTATCGGTTCTCTGGAACACTGGGGAAAGTTACTACCGGTTCTGGGGAACTGGTGAGAACCTGCTACATCCCATCACTGCGAGAAGGCACTAGTGGAGCGAATCTGGGGCTAGAACGCCGAGGGAGGCGCTGCCGCCTCGTCGCCTAGCAACCGAGAACGCCGAACGTTCTCAATGAGCCACCGGCGGGGTAAACAAAAGCACATGGGCAGCTGCGGCGTCGAATGGTGGAACGGGGCGGTCTCTTAGCAACCAATGGAATGTAAGCATTCGAACGGGGCCTGGATTGTGACGGAGGCAAGAGATCCCTCGTTCGGAACTGGGGCAGCCTGTTCTGCCTCTGGCTAGCCTGGCTTCGGCGGGGTTCGAGCACTCTGGGGCGGAGATAGGGCTGACCTTAGGGGAGCTTTTAGACGACCCGTTCAGTTGAGCCTGGTCCTTGTGGTGGTGGCCAAGGGCAAATTGGGCTAATGGGAGCAGCCACACCTAGAGGGATTGCTTTCCATTAAATTAAAGCACTAGGGATGAGCAAGGGCTCCCTTTGGGAGTTAGTCTTATAGGCTCCAGCCAGCAATTTCTCTTGAGGCGAAGGGAGATCTTTTTTTATTTCCAATATCCCCCTCTGTCCCAAACTTAGTATATAAATATTTTGAGAGGGTTAAGGTGAACACCCAGATTTATCTATCTTTTTGAAATAAAGATTTTATTTATTGTTATTATTACTATTATTTTACCCCATAAGAAAGGGGGGCAGAAATGACTCTCAACGTCAGCTTGTATGAGTTGGCTGACCTCTCCATCGGGACTCCAGAGATTGGCATTGTCAACTTCAATGCCCTCCATTCCCTCCTCCACGCCATCCTCCGACACCTCAACCTTGAGGATATCCAAGCGGAGGTGAAGGTGGACAAAGGACCCCCGCCTAAGCCACAAGTAGTGGCTGCTGCTCTCGAGACGGGGCTGGAGGACCTCCTGGCCCGAGAGGCGTTGCTGAGAGAAAAGGCACAAGAGGACAGGATTCCTGCTGAAGATGTTGCCGGTCGACTCAGTGACCTGGAAAAGAAACTGTTCCTGGTGGAGAACAACCTCCAGGGTGTAGAAGATCAGATCAACGGGATACAGGATCAGTTTCAAGGGGTCCAAGACAAGGTCCAAGGGGTGCAAGACCAGGTCCAAGGGTTGCAAGATCAGGCCCAGGGAGTCCAGGAAACGGTCCATGGGATGCAAGACAAAGTGAAAGGGATGGGAAAACAACTGAAAGGGTTCGAGCAGCATATCTCTGGCCTGGAGAGGCTGCCGTCTGGAACCGACTTGCTGGAGAAGTCTAAGAGTGGCTCTGCTACAGCAGTCTCTGACATGTGGCAAATGATGCAGATGCAGAAAAGAGTTGAAGCCAATGAGGATGGAGTCAATCAGGTATGTGAAGCTTCATACTCAGCTCATACGTGATTTAGCAGTGTGCACGTTTGGTACAGACCTTTATTAGTAGCCGAAAGGAAGTTTAATAAAGAGATTACAATCTTTGTCATTAATTTACATTCTAATTTAGATTTTGAGGTTTGTGCAACAGCTATGTAAGAAGAGATATGAATGTATTTGAGACTGTATGATTAGCCTTTTGGAGAACATCACAATAACTTCTATTTATTTTGAGACTGGCAAAAGCATGCATTTTTATGGATTAATTTCTAGCCCAAAGTAGAGCTCTTCCCTCTTTTCTGTTCCTGACCTAGACCAGGGGTCTGCAAACTTGGCTCTCCAGGTGTTCTTGGACTTCAATTCCCAGAAGCCCAAGTCAGCACTCCTGCTGATCAAGGCTTCTGGAAACTGAAGTCCAAGAACAGCTGGAGAGCCAAGTTTGCTGACCACTGGCCTAGACTGTCTTTTCTTACATTTACCCAACTCTCCCCCCCCTTATCTCTCTATCCACCAGTAGTGGGATTCAAACATTTTTTACTACTTACTCTGTGGGTGTGGCCATGGGGAAAGTCCTGTGTTACACCCAAATTAGGACTACTTTATTTCAAAATTTGGATGGGCGGGGCCAGCCAGAATGTCTGCTACTGGTTCTGGCAAACTGGAGCGAACCTGCTGATGCCCACCACTGCTATCCACCAACTTCATCCTCCTTTCTCTCCCATTCTTGGGCCAGGCAAATAGGAAGTCAAGGTCAAATAATTGCTTGGTACCTACATAAGCCAACCACTGAGATAACATTTGTGTGATATTATTCCAAGCCTTGAAGAGAAAATAGTGATGTAAAATTTTTCTTAGACTGTTGTCACTGGAACCTTAGGTGAATTTTGCATGAGTGTCCTTGTATCAGTTGGGTTAGGGATACAAAGTCAGTAAAATCCTGATAGGCAATTAGAAATGCCAGGTCCTTTCAGATGCATTTTTCTGTTTTGAAATGGAAGAAATGGGTTTTGTTTTGATGATACCAGAACAGATGTCTTGCCTTTGATTCATTTTCTTCTGTAAATGATCTGTGTACATATTGTGCTAAGCTCTTTTCCAGTTTTATAGCTTTATAAGTCTCCATCTGAAACCTGAAACAGTACAGTTCCAAGATCTTTGTGCAGGGCTTCAAGGTTTTGAAAGACTCAGTTGTTTTTCTCCCTAGAGCTAATTCCTCATGGAATAATGAACACAATTAGAAACAAATATTTTTCTCCTGTGGAATTCTCATAGCAACTCTTTAGAAACACGCTGTGCAAACACCCATTGCTGTCTAAATCTAGACAAGTTGTCAATATAAATTTTGGATAAATTGTAAGTACAGTAAAACCTCAGATAACACTAAAACCTGGTTCCACAAGTCTTGGTGTTATACGATTTTTAGTGTTATCTGATGCATGTTAAAATCCTATGGGATCCATAGAGATACATTGTAACCACACAGGCTTTAGTGGTTGTTATCTGATGCATCCCATAGGATCTTAATGTTATCCGATGCAATTCTTCCCCCCAGATTGCTTAATGTTATGCGAATTTAGTGTTATTCGATACTAATGTTATCTGAGGTATTACTGTACTGTACTGTGAATTAGATCTGGCTGGTGGAAGTTTAAATGTAAAGTTCTGTTGGCTTTTGAAAGAAGAAATTGAAAGAATCTTATTTTATTAAAACATAAAGATTTCTGACCCCAGTCTACTTCAAATATGTAAAGTGTATTTTCAGTTGCAGGTATAGGAATCCAAGGTTGAGTCTGGATGGGGAAGTTGTGAAGAGAGTGGTCTGAATAAACATTTAACAGTTGTATTAAAGGTGGCAGTTGACAAAACACTTGTTGCTTCCTCATGCCCAAATTTATTTGTTTTCATGTACATGCACACAAACATACAGAGAGAGAATGACCTCTCTCGGTTCCGTTGACATTTAGAACATCTGGTAAATTATCCACAAAAGCTGTGTGTGTGTGTGTGTGGGGGGGGGATGTTTCTGCTATGGGCTAACACAACTTGTGGTGGTTGTGCGACCTCAAGTCATCTCTGGTGTATGGCAACCCAGTGAATGAAAGTTCTCCAAAATGTGCTGCTCTCAAAAACCTTGCTCAGTTCTTGCAAACACAAGTCTGTGGCTTCCATAATGAAGTCACCCCATCTTGCGTTTGGTCTCCCTTTTTCCTGCTGCCTTAAAACTTTCCCTGCATTATTGTTTTCTCCAGAAAGTCTTGTGTTCTCATGATATGTCCAAAGCAGGCAGCCTCAGCATCATCATTTTTGCCTCCAGAAAATGTTGAGCCTCTTTGTTTCCCAAATGTTGGTTTTTGGATTTCAATTCCCAGAAGCCTAAGTCATTTCCCCAAAGCACTGATCAGCCAATGTACTGACTGAGGCTTCTGGGAATTGAAGTCCACTAGTGGGCTGTGTACCCCTTGTTGGGAACCACGGCTAGGATCCACTTGCTACCCCTTTCGAAATCACTGGTTTCCCAATAATTGAGCTACAGTTTACCATCATTGACACACACTGGTAAAGCATTTATCCACTCTATTTGGCATCAAGTCTCTGGTTCCGAATATAGGTGATGCTCATGGTGATCAGCCATGAAGACTGACCTGAGAATATAATGCAATGGCCTTTCATCTGTCTTCTGCATCGCAGCATGATACTCGTACCACTGATCCAGTTCCATGAGTCACTTTCTGGTGCTGAGCCCTTTTGGCATGCAAAGTCCTCCTCAGCCCCAGGCCAATGTGGATGAAGCTGCTGCCCTTCACCAAGATGGATCCAAGTGGGATTTAATCCACTTGGGGACCATCACCCTTCCCTGTGGACTTCAGCACCCAAATCCGCTAATCCTCAGAGTTGATTCAGCATTACATTGTTTTAAACAGTACTCTTTTCTTCTGTTATAGTATGTTAGACATTTCTGACACTGTTGGAACAAAATATAAACTATTTGGTATAATCCACTTTTATTCATATTTCCTCAAAATGTGGCATTGGATTATAAATGTATTTTTGTTACATTTGTTTATTACTATGGAGGTAAAATTGTTGCATGTATTAATTGTGCTCCTAGACTTACCATACTTGGACTTAACTCAGCATAGCACTCAGTTTTTTTATCTGATGTCAGGGGTACCATCTACAAAAGTTTTGCTGTAATAAATTTGTACATTTTAAAGTTCCCTGAGACTCTTGGTTGCTCATCATTGTTAGTTTGATTTAATGTGTTGCATTTTCATAGTGTTATAAACTATTTAGAAAAGGAAAAGTAGAGATGTACAAATAGGTGTTTTTGGACTAAAGCTCCCAGAATTCCCCAGACAGCGCAATCATTTGTTGTTCAGAAATGACAAATCTGCACAGCTCTAAAAGGCTTTCCTCTGCAGCATAAGAAATACTGCTGATACTGGATGAGCCTCTTTGTGGATGACATTTTACAGTGAGGGCACCATAGTCAAAACAGAATTATTTCTAGTTAACGTCTACACTAGTTCTGAAATAACACCTTTTGAGAGGCTATAGTACCCAGAATTCCCCAGGCAGAAGTCCTTTCTATGAAATAGTGATACCCTGACTTCTACCACCCATCTGATGAAAGAGGTACTCCAGGAGGGTTGTTGGTGTTTGTCTTCAGAGTACAGTTGACACACAAGTAGATGGTCTTTCAGGTTTGTGTCCTTAACAAGCTAACTGGAAAATAAAGTAAACAATTTAGTTTGATTAAACAGCATAGTTATTGATGACTCAGATGGCAAAATTGTGATTAAAATTTATTTATTCACTCACAGCCATTCACATTATCAGAAGGAGGATTAATTCAGTTTTTGCCACCACCCACTCCCCATTTTGCTTAACATAATCCTTCAAGGGTATGAACTTGATCCGAATAGTCATATAAGCAGTTGATTACTCACATTTGATTTGTACAGATCCTTTCCCCCCCTGTCCTCACAAATACATAACTGTGTCATTTGTCACAGAGCTCTTTAACATTCTAGGCAACTGAAGCTTTAGTTATGTGACATCAGCTAGTAATCGGTCCACCACAATTAAAGAGGCATTGAGACTCGTTAACATGGATAGTTGCCAATAGCCTTGTGTGTCCACTCTAGGTTATATTTCCCTCTGTTACTGCTGGTGAACTAAAGACCATTCATCTGTGAGATATGCTAAGAATGGCTCCCAGCAGAGATTTGCTTTGTAACGGGCAACTTCTAGAACTGTTATGGACCTTGCGTTTCCCCAGCGTTGTGCCAACATTGCGCACTTGATGAAAAGAAGAAAACTTCCTTTAAAGGCTATTGTTGAAGCCATCTCATCATAAGAAAGAGTGAAGTACAGTAAAACCTCATATAACACTAAAACCTGGTTCCACAAGTCTTCGTGTTATATGATTTTTCGTGTTATCTGATCCTCTATGTGATCCATAGAGATACATTGTAACCACACAGGCTTTCGCGGTTGTTATCTGAAGCATCCCATAGGATCTTAATGTTATCTGATGCAATTCTTCCCCCCAGATTCCTTGATGTTATGCGATTTTAGTGTTATTCGATACTAATGTTATATGAGGTATTACTGTATCTGCTGCAACTACAGCGATACGTTGCTGAAAGAGCATAATGCATTCCACGGGATTGCTCTTTCAGCGAAACACCATAGTAAGTGACCAATTGTGACTTCTGGCGGGGCGGATTGCGAACCCCGATTTAGTTGTTAAGCGAGTTTTTGGTTGGTTTTAGTTGTTAAGTGAAGGGACCATTCAGAGAAAATTCTGCTCTTTAAGTGAGTTAGTCTCTAAGCGAGGCACTCTTTATGCAAGGTTTTATTATATGCATTTATGGTTTTATTATATGCATTTATGCAAGGTTTTATTATATGCATTTAAGGTTTTATTATATGCATTTATGCATTTATTATAGTGGGAAGCAGTGGCCCAGCAATTTCCCCAGCTAATGCCTCTTAGCTTTACTAGCTATTTTCTTGAGCTTCCCAGCCTGCTCCATTCCACCTAAGCTAATCTACTGTTCCATTACCAGTACAAAAGTTTAACCCACTATCCTACCAGGGCTCCTAGTGTAGATTTTGGGCTACAAAATTTTGTTGTTCAGTCGCACAGTCAATTCTGACCCTCTGCGACCCCATGGACCACTGTCCACCAGGCACTCCTGTCCTCCATCTCAACTCGCTCAGCTCTGTGCCCATTGTCTCTACAATACCATCTAGCCATCTCATCTTGGGCCGTCCCCTTCTTCTTTTGCCCTCGGCCCTTCCAAGCATCAAGGCTTTCTCAAGTGAATCCTCTCTTCTCATTTGATGTCCATAGTACTTTAGCTTCATCTTTATTATTTGACCTTCTAAGGAGCAGTCAGGGTTGATTTCTTCTAATATTGACCTATTTGTTCTCATCGCTGTCCAGGGGACTATCAAAACTCTCCTCCAACACCACATCTCAAAAGCGTCTCCATATAGTCCAAAAAAGTGACCTTTTTAAAACCTCTGGGGCATAGTCAGTTGAAACAGTCTTGGCTTAATGAGCAGAGAATTACTCTGAAGTGACATCCAGCAAAGGCCTGAGAGGGCAAGTCTGTACTTGATTTCTTAGTGAAATACTGTACTTGGTGTTCTGATTTCTAACTAACACCTTCCACCTCCCCCTGGTGGGCAGCTCCCCCACTCCGTGGCTTAGTGGTTAAGGCACCGAGCTAGAGACCAGAAGGTCAGGTTTCAATACTCAAGAGCTGCACTTGGAGACATGAAAGGAGCCTCATCCAGGCGTCCCCTAAAAAAATAATTTCAACCCAGAGTAATCTCTGACATGAAATTATTATATACTAACACTTTGATGACAAGTGCATTGAAGAAGAGGAGAATGGATTATTTAATCATGTGGATGAATTAAAACTATTATGTTCTGGCTTTGTACTTGGCAGAGCTTCTCTGTCAGAGCCAAATTTTAATCAGTAGGGTTCAATTCTAAACTAAATCTCATGGGTTAGACAAGGATTAATTTTGGGGGGAATATATTATTGACAAAAATTGTGGAGGTGTACATGATTTATTTGAGGAACCTTAAAGAGAACACTCACTGCAATTACAATTCAATCTTCTCTTTCTTTGTAGCTACTGTGAGAGCTAAAAACAGACTTTGGGTGTGACTAGATAGAGCAAAGAAAAGGAATCACACTTATATACCGCCCCATAGAGCTTAGTGCACTCTTTGGGCAGTTCACAAGTTAATTAAACTTTTGCCTCCAACATGCTGGGTACTCATTTTACTGACCTTGGAAGGATGGAAGGATGAGTCAACCTTGGTCCCTGGTCAGGATCGAACTCACAACCTTTTGGTTGCAGTACAGCAGTTTAACCTGCACCACCAGGTATTAATTATTTATTTAAATTTGTTTATCGCCCTCCTCCCCAAGGGGACCCAGGGCGATTCACAACACATCAGCATCAATGTGTAGTCCAGTATCCCAACCTGGATTGGTTTTAATCATGCTAAACAGGGCCAATTTAAGGTGTGTTTTTACATCTGGTGTGATCCTTGCATCCAGAGGCAAAGATTGACCACACTACACTTTAAACAACCCTGTTAGCAAATGCTAGATCAATCTTTCCCTTTTAAAGAAAAAACTAAAACAAAATTCCCAAACCTGCCTCCACCTCTGTAGTTGGCTACCACTTAACAATCTTGAGAAACAGAAAGCTTCCTTCTTGCTTGCCTGTGGAAGAGAAGGAAGAGGTAATTTTCTATTTCTTTTTAATTGTTTGTAACTGACAGTGCATTATTGTCGTCGGCTCAACAACAATGCACAAAAAATATTCGCCGGGTCACTTGGTCACCTGGAAAAGGAATTAAGCAGTTTGTTCCCAAGCCAGGCCAAGCTATTGAATTCTTCTTCTGTGTCTAAATGCCCATCTGATCAGACCCAATGAGAATCTTATCTGCCTTCTTATTATTTTGAAGTTCTTTTTATGTGTTGGTTGCCCAAGTGAAATAATAGTTGCTAAAGTCATCCAAGTGGCCATTCTGCAATTGAAAATTCATATGATTCGCTTGAGACCTAGTGTAGGAGAAATGTTTGTCTTTTACAGACTTGTTCTATTGGAGATTGCCCTTTTATTCTTTTGGCTTTATCAATGCAACTGCTCACATGTTTTCTCCCTTTTTGGGTAGAATAGGAATTCTCAACCTGTGGCCCATGGGTCAGATGCGGCCTGTGGTACCATTTCATGTGGGGCCCCACTGCCTCCACAACACCAGGAAGTGCCATGTGGTGGAGGAAGGGCAAAATGGCCATCTGGCCCCTGTAGCTGTCTGAGGGAGCATGACCCGGCCCCTGGCTTTAAATGGTTGAGAACTCCTGGAGGAGAGGATATGCCTGCAGACACACAGCAGGATGAATGAGGCATGAGATCTGATCACAGATGTTTAATTGAGTTTCTGTACCATTTTGACTTTCACAGAGATTAGAAGACCAAGAAGTTTCAGCAAATGGGAAACGGGCTTTATGCCAATATTTAGAAGCATTCATACATTTAAATTTTAATTTTTGTGCTGTTCAGTTACACAGTCGATTCCGACCCCTTGCGAGCTTATGGACCATTGTCCTCCAGGCACCTATTGATATCAATCTCTCTCAATCTTATTGTTAATGTCTCATAGGCCATGAATCTGTTACAAGATCTGTTGGATGAGACCAGCAACATGAAATCGACCACAGCCAACTTGGAGGATGATATAGAGAAAATCAAGAACCGTTTAGCCATGGTAAACTGCTTTGTATCTTTTCTTATGTGCTTCCCATTGATTGCAAATACCCACTGAAAGTTTGCTGGACATCTCTCTCTCTCTCTGTTCTGAGAAAGAGAGAGAGAATTATATATAGGAATTATGGCTTGGCTACTAGAAAGAGAAATAAAGACATCATACCTGTTAAACACGGACAAGAGAGCATATGTGTGATGGTTACTGCCGTTGTTCTGCTTTGCTGCTTCATTGTTTTAAGTGCCTATGTTGCTGCACATAAACTCCAGTTATTTAAAAAATTGAGATAGGCCACATCATCTCTTTTAGGACTGGAATAGTTAGCTTTTTGCCCTCCTAAGTAATTTTGACTAGGAACTCACATCACTGTCTTCAGCATAACAACTGATGGGGGATAATAGGGGTTACAGTCTGCAGTCTGTGGAATGCTAGATTTTCTGCTAGCTTCCAGTTCTTTGTAAAAATAGATTCTGTTGTTACAGCTCTATAAATTCAGTACATTGCACAATATTACATAATACAATAGGCTAAACCAGGGATGGCCAACCTTGGTGCCCCAGGTGTTCCTGGACTTCAGTTCCCAGAAGCCCTGATCAGCAGGTGTGCTTACCTGGGCTTCTGGTAATTAAAGTCCATGAACACCTGAGGTGCCAAGATTGGCCATCCCTGGACTAAACCTATCAGAACAGATGACTGTTGAAGAATGTCTCCCACCAGGAAATGATTCTGGCTGGGACATCATGAAGTCACTTAACAAACTTCAAATTGAAGTAGGAAGATCAAAGACTAATCAAATAAAATGGAGCTGCTTGGATACAGAACAGGTATTCAATCAAGGTAGCAATTTATGCCCCACCATGTGTGCAAAATATTTAATAAATGGCCAAGATAATTCCATTGAAGTAGCCCGGTTCTGGTTTAAAAAAAAATCTAATTTATGCAACACTCTGATACAAAGAAAGGTAGAAAACATACTTAAGAGACCGCATCGTCCCAAGGACATCTATCTGTCCCACCAGAGCGGACCGGAGAGGCTCTCTGGTTGTGCAATCGGCCAGAGAGGCGCACCTCTCTGGCACTAGAAGGAGGGCCTTCTCTGTGTCTGCTCCGGCCTGTGGAACCTCCTCCCAATAGAACTACGCCTGCAAACGGAGCTGCTGTCCTTCAGGAAAGGATCAAAAACCTGGCTGGCTGGCAGGTCAGGTCTGGGGAATGGATGGATCAATTTCCCCAGCTGGCTGGATGGTTCGACACCCAGTGCCTCCTAGCTACAATGCCTAGTTTTTAATGCTAAGTTTTTAAGCTTCTTTTAAAACTTTTAATTTTTGAACTGGTTTTAAATTGTTGTCAATATGCTGTTGTGTTGGGAATTGCCCTGGGTCCCTTCGGGGAGGAGGGCGATAAACAAATTTAAATAAATAAATAAAAATAATAAATAAATTGAAGGAGTACAAAAATATAAAATGGTTTCCAACACTTGGTAAACACTTAGTAAGGAAAATGGTGGGTTACTAATTCAGTTTCCCTATATGAGTTTTAAAACACCAGCCCCTTAAATAATTGATATATTTTGTGTAACCTTTTCCATGTGGAGGGAGGAGTGGAGCATTTGTTTTGTTTTGAGATGATGCCCACCACCAGCATAGCCTCTCAGGGATGTCACGGAGAACATACATTTTCCATTGAATTGCTTTCTTGCCCACAGTGAGACTTCCTCAAAGACAGGTGTCTCAGCAATCAGATTTTGTGTGTTTGCTTTCCACTGATCAATCACAAAGGAAAGCATATGAACCAGATATACAGTACTTGGGCAAGCAAATCTACAGATGAATGTGGCAAAGAGATTATCTACTTTGACCCTCAGAATAAGAGTTCTGGGGTACATGGTGTGGAGAAAGGACTTGTGCTTTTTCAAAGAAAGGTGTCTGTTGCGCATACATATGAAAGAAAGTTTGTTAAAAATAGTCAACACATATCTTATCTGTGCTCCATTTAAATAAGCAAGGCCTTTTTCATCCCAAGAATTTTTAATCAATTCCATCAACATATATTGAATATTTGTGTCCTACAAAAATTTAATACAATGTTAAATATACAGTCAAACCTCACATAACGAGCGTTTCGCTTAGCAAAAAACTCGCATAATGAGCAAGTTTTTAGCTAAGCGGTCTAACTCGCATAACGAATTTTTCGCTATGCGAATCGGACTTTTCCCTATGGAAAAATTCGTATAACGAGCGTTTCTATGGGGAAAACTCGCATAACGAATTTTTTTGCTATGTGAGTTTTCCCCATAGAAACACTTGTTATGTGAGTTTTTCCATAGGGAAAAGTCCGACTCGCATAGCGAAAAATTCATTATGCGAATCAGACTCACATAGCGAATTTTTCGCATAGTGAGCAACCTTGCAGAAGGAATTAAATTCATTATGCAAGGTAGGACTGTAAAGGGAAATTAGAAATACACTGTCAGGTTGTCAGATGGCTTTTTGCTCACTGGTGAAAATCTATTCACCATTATTTAAAGAGCATTTTCCTATTTCATTTCCTACATCTCCAGGTTACTAGACATTTGGGGGGTGGGGAGAGAAATGTTGAGAAAATACCTTTCTGAGCTTTGGTAGACCAGGTTCAAGAGGCAGTTTAGCAGAATCTCACCTGGCACTACAGCTCTGTACTTTAAAATGATGTAAGGCTTTTAACAACAATTTTAAACAATATTGAATGCATACATTCACAGTTGGAGGCGGTCTCTTAAGAGTATTTCAGCTCACAGTGGTTTTTGGTTTTGTGTTGACTTGCTATTCAACAAGATGTTTACTCTTTTCCTTCGTAAATTTCTAGGGAGGGAAAATGTCCCCATTGCTAGAGCTACACACTTGTTGCGGAGAGAACATTTGCAAAGATACTTGCAGTAGGGCTATGTTGTGGTCCGATTATTCCTAAGCATTTACCCCTCTCAGTTCTAAAAGTGTGGGGGAACAAACATGTCTGTCATAACCTGCTCAGACTTGCATCTTATTCCTGTGCGGCTGAGCTAATCTTAGTGCTAGCCAATTATGTTGTATCATTAAGAAAGTTGAATGAGTGTTTAACAGATCAAAGTTCAAATCTCCACTGAGCCATGAAACTGACAGGGTGACCCTTGGGCCAGGTGAATTTTGCTTGGCTTGACCGCTTCTCCGGGTTGTGATAATAAAATGTGGAGGAAGAAGAATAGTGTATACAGTACTGCGTTGAGCTCAATGGAGGGAAAGATGGGGCATAAATATTAACTAGCCAATTAAATTAATTAGCTTGGTCTTCATTTCACAGATAGACCCACAGGAAATGGATTTTCGGTTGAAGTCTTGCTTAAGTGACCAGCAGAGTCTGGATCATGATGTGGTACGTTCCTTCACTCTGCTTCCACAAGAGAATAATGCACGGTGCCTTCTTAATAGCAGTTAGGGCAGGTAATTTGCACATTGGCTTTGAAGAAAGCATCTGAATAGCTTATCCAGCTGCCACGGTCAACACACACTGCCCACCTTGGCTTGCAATGGCCTAACTTTGGTTCCAGTGCATCCATGACATAGCACCAGTGTGAACCATGGAAACCCTCTGTTTTGGAGTAACTATGCCACTTCCTGGTACTAAATTTTATTAATCTTCCACACCTTTAGCTTTCTGATGAGGCACACCTGATGCATAGCGTAGGAAGCTGCTGTGCTGGGACACTTTCATTATGTAGCTTGGGAGACAAGATTCATGGACCAGATTCCAATCAGTGGTAAAGTGACAGATTTGGAAATGTAGTGGGTTGTTTTGATAGTCCTCATGCCCCATCTAAGAGAGATTTTAAAATGTATGAAGCTGGTCCAGACAGATAAATTAAGAGCAGGTCTTTTGTCAAATTAATGGTTTTTAATTTCCCATTGAAGACCAAGCTACTGTACTCTCAAAAACTTTACTTGACAAAGGAATCAGCTCAGTGGTGGGCAGCCAATTTTTTTACTACCACACTGTAGGCAGAGCTGACGTTGTGGGCGAAGCCAGCATCATGATGTCATGATGTGGGCGGAGCTGATGTCATGACAATGTGGGTGGAGCCAATGATGTGGGCAGAGCCAAAGTAAAAAATAAAATAAAAATACAATACACATAAAAATAGAAATAAAAAACGCATAAAAATACAAATTAAAATAGACATTAAATAGAAATAAAAAACATAGAAATATAAATTAAAATAGATATTAAATAGAAATAAAAACTTAAAAATATAAATTAAAATAAATATTAAATAGAAATAAAAGCACACTACATAAAACACCCACCCACCCATCCCAAACACAAACCCTAGTCACTTACCCTGGCTGGGGTTAGGGAGCAGCAGGTAGGCGGCAACAGCAGTGGCGAGGCAGCGTGGCAGACCGGCAGTGAGGCAGAGCTGTGGCGCAGTGCGACCTAGCCCAGCCCGGCCTAGCAGCACAGTCTGTCGGTGTGCTGAGGGAAGGCCGCTGTTGCTACTGCCGCTCCTCCAAAGAGGCCGCTGAAGGCCTCAGCAGCCAGCCGCTGCGCCCTTCCTTGCAATCCAAAATGGCTGCTCCTAAGTGCACATGCGTCAAAATACCAGTATTCAGCGCACATGTGTCAAATGGTGTTTTGACGCATGCGCACTGACAAGCAGCCATTTTGGGCTGCAAGGAAGGGCGGCCGGAGAGGCAACCGAACCGATTGCCTCCAAAAAAAAGTAAACATCCCAGGTGATCTCCCAGAAGGGTTACTACCCCTGGGAGACCCCCCGGGATTTTTACTACAAGTTCGGTAGAACTGCTCTGAACCGGCTGCTGCCCACCACTGAAACAATTTGCATCAACAGGCTGTTCTGGGGGAAATCCCTTTCTGTCCTGTCTACTGTAGAGCTTTTGGCTAAACATAGAAAAAACAGGGAAGCCTGAGATTGGGGAGGCTCTTGGAATCTGAGCTGCTGTTGAAGTCCTGGAGCTTCAAGCCTGTGGACTCTGGTTCCATTATACCAGTGATGGTGAACCTTTTAGGATGGTGTGAACTCTGTGCTGGAGGAAGGGAGGAAGCGTTCCCATTGAGCTACTGGGCTGATGGATAGGCAAATTCTGTGCTGGGGCGATGGCGCATGTACCCACAGAGAGGTCTCTGAGTGTCCCCACTGACACACGTGCCATAGGTTCACCACCATTGCACTATGCCATTTGCTCCAACCAAGTCCTTGAACATAAACCCTGAAACAGAGGTGGGAAACCTTTTGTTCTCCAGATATTTAGTATGACAAATTATTCCATCCTTTAATGTTGGTAGGGGTGTGGTTGACAATTTTTGCTGGTCAAAATGTTATCAGGGTCCGAAGTATCCCACTCTGGTCCTTACATAGTGCTCTCAGGGTTTGAAGAACTCTCCTAATATTGTCTGGGGTGGTTGTCAGAGTGAAGTTTTCAGTAGTATTAAGTTAGAAGAAGAAATAGTGACCTTGTGGTCTTTTCGGCTTCTCTCTAGAAAGATTTAGAGAAAAGGATAAGCATGTTTCCTTCCCCTGAGGAGATGAACAACATGGTACGCTGGGAAGCACTCGAGGATGCTCTTGTGAGAGGCAAGAGAAGTCCATCTCCTGTGAGTATGATTTCTCTGACCAATGACGCAAGAGGACCTTGGCAAAGAGTTTAGTTCGTTTTAGACCTATGAGTGTTTCTCACAGTGGACTGTGACCAATGTAGTTCATGATAAGGAGCATCATACCTAAATGTGTCACCTGTGCAGGGAAAGTGGTTCTGAAAATGCATTAAGTGCATTTTATTCTTTATTTGGTGGTTGCAATGTAGGACTGGGACTGAAGAACCCAGGCTTCAATCGCTAGTCAGCCATGCAGCCCACTGGGAAGCCATGAGTCTTTCAGCCTACCTCACAGGATGGCTCTGAGGCTAAAACTGGGTAGGAGGGCCACATACACTGTTTTAAACTCCTTTGAGGGGAAAAGAGTACAGTATATAGGTGCAGCAAGTAACTATCAAGACTATTCTTAGGTATCCCTTTTGCTCTGGCCTTGTATGTTGATTGTGTACAAAAAAGGCATTGTCTATATACAGGTGACAGACACACTGTGGGTCACATTCCATCATACTTTTGCAGGAGTATTTAAAGGAATGGTACTGACGTAGAGTTTGACATTCTTAGTTTCTTCAGTCAGCGGCCCTAGTCAGTCCATCCATCCATCGGAAAGTTTCACCTTACAGATGTTAGACGACATTTATTTATTTATTTATTTATACTTACTACCCCGCCCCAATCGGGAGTACCCGACTCTGGGCGGCTTACAATGTGGATTAAAATCACAAATAGATCCTTAAAAGTTCTTAAAAAATTAAAACAATATAACAGATAAAACCAAATATCCCAAACGTCACAGGGGGTGGCTGTCCCCTTAAATCAGCCAGCCTACGTGGGATCCCGTGTTCCTGGGACCCCACACTTGCTCCGCCAGCCAGGTCTTCAAACCTTTGCGAAAAGGTAGGAGCTCTGTTTGCAGACGTAGCTCGATTGGGAGAAGGTTCCATAGGGCCGGGGCGAACACAGAGAAGGCCCTCCTCCTAGTGCTAGAGAGGCGAGCCTCCCTAGCCGATGGAATAACAAGAGAGCCCCTCCGATCCGCCCTGGTGGGACGGACAGACATTCTTAGGGTGACGCGGTCTCTTAGGTATCCTGGCCCACTACCATATAGGGCTTTAAAGGTAATGACCAGCACCTTGAATTGCACCCGGAGACATACTGGCAACCAGTGCAGCTCCCGGAGCAGAGGCGCGGCGCGAGCATAGCGTCCGCACCCCATCACTACTCGGGCCGCTGCATTTTGGACCAGCTGCAGTCTCCGGATGGTCACCAAGGGCAGCCCCATGTAGAGCGCATTACAGTAATCAAGTCTGGAGGTGACCAGAGCATGTGTGACCATGAGCAAGGCGTCCCGGTCTAGGAGGGGGCGTAACTGGCGTATTACACGAAGTTGTGCAAAAGCCCTCCTGGCCACAGCTGCCACCTGTTCTTCGAACAGTAGTCGTGAGTCCAGGAGGACCCCCAGATTACGCACCGGGTCTGTTTGGGGCAAAACTGCCCCATCCAGAACCAAAGTTGGTAACTCCCGAGATAACACAGGGCCCCTTACCCATAGCCACTCAGTCTTGCCGGGATTCAGCTGTAGCCTGTTTTCCCCCATCCAGACCCTAACAGCCTCCAGGCACCTGGAAAGGACTTCCACTGCACCGCTTGGGTCCCCACGGGCCGAGATGTACAGTTGGGTATCATCTGCATACTGATGATACCTCACCCCGTGGGAACGGATGATCTCACCCAGCGGCTTCATGTAGATGTTAAACAGGAGAGGAGAGAGCACCGAGCCCTGAGGCACTGAGCCCTGAGACATTGAAAGAGGTTCAGCTATCATGAACCTTTACTGACAGGGAATTACTGGTGAAAGCAGTTGTTAGAGGACTCAGGTCTCACCAAGGGAGATTCCTGGTCCATTCCACCTAACTCTGTTTTTTTATGCCAACGTAGAGACTTAAATCATGGACTCTGACAAAAGGGTAGACTCTCCCCCCCCTCCCTGGCTGAAGAATGACAGGCTTCCTTTTGTACCCACTGCGAGCAAATAATAAAGTCTGTAACTATAGTGGAACCTCAGTTAATGTAATTAATGCATCCTCCAGGATATTTCTTACAGCAAAAATTACTTTAACCAAATTTCCCATAGGAATGCATTGAATGCAGTTTCCCATAGGAATGCATTGAAAACCAAAATGCTTTAACTGAAACATTGTTTCCCTTAGGAATGCATTGAAAACCAATTAATCTGTTCGGGGGGGGGGGGGAATCTGTAAACCAAAGCACTATTTTCTATGTATTTCTGTTTGTTATGTGATCTTTATGTTAACCGAGCCGTTTGTTAACCAAGGTGCACTTTTCTGATTATTAGAGGCTTGAATATTATCCATGGGTTTCTGGGACATTATCAGATTTGATATACAGATTGCTATATGCTGCTATATATTTTATATGCTATATTTTGGTGTATTATACCACCTTCACTAGCTTTCATGCAATATTCTCTTTTACAACATAGGCACAGCAGGATGTGCCCATGCAGTAAGAGGTTGAGCTCATTAGCATATGCTTTGCTTGGCAACTTCACACTTATAAGAATGAAAAGGGGATATACTTAAAACTCTCTGAATAACAAATCATGGATCATTTGCTACTGCTAGCTGTAGGAAGCTGTACTGATATGCATGCTTCTCTGTCATTCTGCTTGATTACTCTTCACCTTGTAATCTCTTTACCTCAGTATCTGCTGTATATAAACAATACCTGGAAATTTCACTCCTTTGTCCGAAGAAGTGGACTTGATCCACAAAAGGTCACAGTAAAAATATAACAGTTAGTCTTGAAAGTGCTGAAGTGTTTTTAGTTTTTGTTTTTGTTTTCTGATATGCTTTCAAGCTGCTGACTGTTTATAGTTTTCCATCAGAAGTGATAATAAAATGATCTTTTCATCTCCAACAAGCTTATATCTTGCATGAGACCAAAAGTGGGGAATTGCCTTTTATAATTTGACTGTTTGCTGCTCCAATTGCTGTGGTTTTTCTACTTGATTTGGTACAAATGCAGACGATAAAGATACATCCCCCAAGAAGCAGCTTTATTTTATCATTAATAATTTTATTCTAGCTGTTCAAGGACCTCCGGCAGCGATGGGATGTAACAGGTTCTCACCAGTTCTCCAGAACCGGTAGTAACTTTTCCCACGGTCCTGGAGAACCGGTTGCAGCTTTTGGGGGGAACCACCTTCAGGGCTTACCTTTTCACTGGTTCCCCCACTGCACATGCACGCCAAGCACTTGGTGTGCATGCCCGCCTACAGTGCTTGGCGCATATGCACAGCCTCCTTGCTGTCCTCCCAAGCGGGGAGGAGGAAGAGAAGCTGCTAACCTGAAGCTCCCTATAGCCTGCTCCCCTAAATATCCTAGAGAACTGCTTAGGCAAAGACTTAGTACCTAACATCTTTAACTGTTGAAAAGTTGAAAAAGTGCCAAAATGAAGCCATCTTGTGGTGAGTTCATTCTGTAGTTCCTTCCATCTGACCTAGTGTGAGAAAGATTAGCCAGAATAAGCTTTAAGCTCTGGTTTAAAAGCTCTGGTTGATTTGTATTGTGGGTGGGCGGGTGTTTGGGTGGGTGGGTGTATTTTAATGTATTATTTATTTATTTATTTATTTAATTTATTTACAGGTTTGTGTTGTGGGTGGGTGGGTAGGTGGGTTGAGCTGTGTGTGTGTATGTGTGCTTATTTTTATTTTACTTTATTTTTTATAATTTTTAAATTTGTTTTCTTTGGCTCCGCCCACAACATCATGATGTCGTGACATTGGCTCCACCCATGATGTTAGCTCCGCCCACACTGTGATGATGTCATGGTGGGGTAGTAAAAATTTTGACATCCCACCACGGAGCTCCGGGCAGCCAAACACACACGTGTTCCATGATTTATCCTCCCAATGACCCTATGAGGTAGAGGTAAAACAGAAAATGCAACCGGTCTAGTAGGTTAACCTCGTCAGAACAAGGATGTTAAGCCTGGGGTTGCTTGGTCTAAGTACAGCTCTTTGCTACTGTACCTCTGTTATTCTGGTTTCTGATCCAATAAAGCCTGCAAGGAATGTAACACTGCCTTATTCTTATAAAATAGCTGCCATTCTGCCTGTGTCATATATAAGGCCTATGACAATTTCCCTACTCTGAGGTAGGACTAATAGGAGAAAAAAAATAGAATCATCCACTTGCCCTTTCCCCAACAACCCTTTTTCTTTCTAAAGGCATTTCCTTCCTGTCTGCTTGTTTCCAGGAGACGAGTCCAGTCTTCCGTTCTCCAACGGATTCAACCTCTTCTCCCGAAGGCAGAACGCCTGGATCTCCAGGAACCCACTCTGGCACTCAGAGAAGGGAAGGAACACCAGGCACACAGGCTGGCTTACCAGGGGCCCAGGCAGGTGCACCCGGGGCTCCACGAGGAGCAGGCATCCCTGGAGTCCAACCAGGAGGTCCAGGAACCCAAGCCTACCCAGGAGGCTATCCTGCGGCCCAGCCAGGAGCCTTCCCTGGAGCTCCTGGAGTTTCTCCAGGAGCTCAACCAGGATATCCTGGAGGCCAACCCACAGATCCTAGGAGCCAGCCTGGGGCCCAGGCAGCTTATCCAGAGGCTCAGGCTGGAGTGCCCGGAGCACAGCCTGGAGTGCCCGCGGCCCAGCCTGGAGTGCCTGGGGCCCAGCCTGGAGTGCCTGGGGCCCAACCTGGAGTGCCCGGGGCCCAGCCTGGAGTACCCGGGGCCCAGCCTGGAGTGCCTGGGGCCCAGCCTGGAGTGCCCGGGGCCCAGCCCGCTTACTATGGAGCTCCTGGAGCCCAACCACCATATCCTGGGGCAGCTGGTATCTACCCTGGTGGTCCTGGAAGCCAAGCAGCCTATCCTGTGGCACCCGGAGCCTATCCTGCAGCACCTGGAGCCTATCCTGCAGCACCTGGAGCCTATCCTGCAGCACCTGGAGCCTATCCTGCAGCACCCGGAGCCTATCCTGGGGCTCCAGGGGGCCAAGCAGTTTATCCTGGAGTACCCATGGCTTATCCTGGGGTCCCAGGAGCTCAAGCACCATACCCTGGGCCCCCCGGAGCGTATCCTGGAGTTCCAGGTGGTGGAGCTCCCGGTGTATATCCTGGGATTCAGGCTGCATATGCTGGAGCTCCTGGAGCCCAGCCTGGAACTGCTGGGGTCCAACCTGGAGCTCAACCTGGAGCCCAGCCAGGCATTCCTGGAGCCCAAGCGGCCTACTCTGGGGCTCAGCCTGGAGCTCCAGGCACTCAACCTGGTGCTCCTGGGGCTGAGGTCGCCTATCCTGGAGCTCTTGGAAGCCAGCCAATATATCCTGGAGCTGAAGCTGGAACTCCTGGGGCAGAGGCTGGATTTCCTGCCCCCTCTGCATTCTTTCCTGGAGCCCAGCTTGGACCTTCTGGATTCTTTGGGTATCCTCCTCTGTCCTGGCCGTACCCTCCTCTATATCCGCCTGGTGAGTCTGGAACACTTGCCTCGCCTGCAACCAGAGGCCAGCTTGCTGTTCCACCTGCTGCCACTTCTGGTGTGACACCTCCAGCATCTCCACTCTTGCCTTCCACGACCCCAGCCTCCCTCCGAGAGTCTCCCTCCGTTGGATCCACTTTTGCCCCCACCCGCTATTCAGAGACTGTGGATGCCCTGCGCTCACTTGCACAACTGACTGATCTCTACTATGCATTGAGAGACCAGATCAACATGCTGGACCAGTTCAAGTGTGGCCACGCTGATCTCCAAAAGCTGCAAGACTTCCTCACTGATGCTAGTATGGGTTGCAAATTTACAAGCTGATTTTGGGAAAGTAGGAAGTTTTTAAAAGAACAGTTCCTAGAATCGCTTACCAAGTGCAGTTGCTGTTAAGTGATTCTGGGAGTTGTCATCCCAAAATAAATTATTGCACAGTAATACCTCGCATAATGAATTTAATTCGTTCTGCAAGGCTGCTCACTATGCGAGTTTTTCGATATGCGAGTCAGACTTGCATAGCGAAAATTCCTATGGGAAAACTCGTATAACGAGCTTTTTTAGGGGAAAAATTTGCATAGAAAATTTTTTTCTATGCAAGTCGGACTCACATAGCGAAAATTTTCGTTATGCGAGTCTGATCGCTTTTTGAAAAACCCGCTCATTATGCAAGTTTTTCGCAAAGCGAAATGCTCGTTAAGCGAGGTTTGACTGTACAGTAATACCTCGGATAATGCTAAGGCTTGGTTCCACAAGTCTTGGTGTTATCCGATTTTTAGTGTTATCCGATCCATGTTAAAATCCTATGGGATGGATTGAATAACGTTAAAGCTCCATAGAGATACATTGTAACCGCATAGGCTTTAGCGGTTGTTATCCGATCCATCCCATAGGACCTTAACGTTATTTGATCCAATTCTGCTCCCCAGATAACTTAACATTATGCGATTTTAGCGTTATCCGAGGTAAACGTTATCCAAGGTATTACTGTATATGCTTTCAGATTTGTAAAACTTGATAGATGCTAAATCTATTTGAGCAAAATTCTAACAATGCTGAGTGCTGCTAATTTGGCAGAGAGTGGGATGGGGGGTGGACTAATAGACCAGGAGTGCCCAAACTGGCCCATGAGCCAGATCTGGCCCCTGGCACCAATTCATTCGGTCCGTGCCGCCCATGCCATTCCTGGAAATGGAATTAAAACATGCCCATGCTTGTGCTGAATGCTGCCATATATGGACCCACAGCTGTTGTAAACACGTTAACGACAGCCATAAGTGCATTTCTGGCAGCATTCTGTGCATGTGTGGGCATGTTTTACTTCTGCTTCCGGTGGAAGGAACCATGTGACCAGCCCACTGAACCATGTGACCAGCCCACGGCCCAAAAAGTTTGGGCTCCCCTGAATTAGACTAACTAACTAATGGTTAAACTAACTAATAAAGGTTAGTTTAACCAAACCTTGCAATATTCTGTCCTTCCTTTTCTCTTTCACTATATATAGTGAACTCATATATAGTGAACACTCAGGTCATTTGTAGAGAACTATGAATGACACTCAAATAATGTGTGTTAATCTTCACGTAGCCAAAATGGTACTGCCTGCACCCTGGAGGGAGGTATCAGAAAGCTTTAAAGAACCTCAGATTTCCAGGAATTCAGAAGAGGAAAGGAGAGAACAAAACAAGAAAAAGTATTTTTGGAAAATCCAGTGTGTGTGTGTGTGGGGAAGGGGAGGACTCCCAAAGCCAACCCTGCCCAGTACTGTGGGTACAATCAGAGGAGGATTTGTTTTATATCTATGGATGGTCTGGCTCACTCTTTTCCCCTTGATCTCTGCCTAGCACCAAGTTTTTGGATTCATGTGAGCGACTCCTCTTCTTTAGGTGTGGTTAAGATTGATCTAAGGGTGGGGAACTTGTGGCCTTGAGGGGACCCTGGGCTTCAGGGAATTGAAGTCCACGTACACCTGGAAGCCCAAGGTTGAGAAACCCTGGCCTAGAGGAAACAAGCTAGTCCTCCAGCCGTCTTGGGACTTCCCTACCCTGAATGATTGCTGTGATTGGATCAGAGTGGATAGCTTAAGGTGCCTCTTTGCTAAAGCCACTTCATGATCTTGTGAAATTGAATTCTTCCTTCTGCTCCTCTTTTAAACCTTAAGACAGTGAGAGTGAACCTTTTAGAGACTGAGTGCCCAAGGAAGTGGGGGAGATGGCTGGCAGGCATCACATGTGCCAGTGACATCACTAAGTGCACATGTTGGGGATGGGGAGGCACATCAGGCCTCCCTACCCTAACAGGCCTCCCGTCCCCAACCCCAACCCCAACGCCTGACAAGCCTACCCACCCCCAAAAGGTCTTCCTATCCCTGTTGGGCTTCCCCCACTCCCCCGAGTGCTCCCCACCTTACATCTCACAGCCATCACATCCCAGCTGGGATTTTAGCCTCCCCTCTTGGCTCTCTTTTGGTAAAGAGAAAGAGGTGGTGGGGAAGTAGTGCAGGCTGGGCTGCATGGGGTGGGGTGGGGTGGGATTTCCCATCGATGGCGCACAGGCCAGGAGAAAGGCTTCTGCATGCCACTTCTGACACACATGCCATAGGTTCACCACCACTGCCCTAAGGCATTACTGGTGCAATATGCCATTTAGTGAAAAATTCAGTTTTTTAAAAAATAGGCTCATTTGAGGTATGTTGTGGTGAATCCTTGACTGTGGATGAAAGGATTGTCCCAAAATGACACATCACACACCAAAGTAACACTGTTTAGCACAATCCAAACCAAGATAAATTAGCCATCTAGTTATACCCTATGTGTGCCAAGTGTGTGCACATCGTAACTGTTGGGGAGAGGAGATGACTAGAAGGACTGGGAATGGAACAGAGTTTTCTAAAGAAGGGAACTGCAGCAGTGTTTTGTCGCAGGACTCATTCCCACATGCTCAGTGTATTTATCAATGTCTTTCCTTGTTGTTGGCTAGTTTATAGGAATATTGCTGTCATCCCACCTGACCTTCCACAAAAGCTTGCATCCATTCAGTCCATGGAAGAAGAACTGAAAACTGAGAAAGAAAAGGTGAGGTGTTGGTGGGGAGTGGCAGAGTAACATGATGCTTAATTTGCTGGAAGACAGCAACCAGCGGAGTTTCATAAAGGGGATTTTCTCATCTCCCCTAGGCATCAGGCCCTTGGAAAGCCATTCTTAACATCCTTGCTTGCTTCTGATGTAGACTTTTTCATTTTTCTTTTGTTTCCTTTTATTTTCTTTTTATTTCTGTCACTACTGTTCCATCTAAAACATTTCCCCAGCCGGCTATAATGAAGCAAAGGCTAATTGCTCAGTTTGTTGAAACTGTTGGGAACACTCGGATTAACAAAAGTTGTATTGCCAAAACAAAGTACAAAACATGAAACGTAGTTTTGCCATCCTCATAAAAGTCAAGAGAGTGCCTTTTTCTTGGTCTGCCAGTTCTGCACTGAAGGACCAGTCAATGAAATGAGAATCTGCTTCTTGTAATCATTTCCTGAGCTTTAAGAGTCCTGAGCCTTCTTGGCCAGACACCAGCTGATGACCCAAGAATGGCACTGTTCTCCACAGATATAATTTTAAAATTTTGGCTTAAAATAAATTAAAGCTGGAATTTTGAGGACTGGAAGAACTCTTTCACATGATGCTTTTTTTATGCAATTTACAGAAATTATTTCACAGCCTATCCAGTTGCTTGTCTGAACTGGAAATGTCTTATTCAATCAATTGGATTTAAGTTAAGTGTTGATTTGCCATTCAAGAACTGATTCAGCAGGTCTACTCCTGCTGGGACTAAGGACAACTAGTTAGTTGTAGATTACATTGGCCTGTTAGTTCCTGCAGTATCTGGAGCTCACAAATTTTACTATGCATGAGAGATGTGTATGTGTTACTTATACTGGGCAAACTTCCTTTAAAGTGCCATGTGAATCAGCTCTCTGAAGTGAAATGGTTTCTTTTGGACCCTTCTTTAGTTGGGCCCCTAGATGTTCCT
The DNA here is from genome assembly GCA_030440675.1 of Furcifer pardalis. Lineage (NCBI taxonomy): Eukaryota > Metazoa > Chordata > Lepidosauria > Squamata > Chamaeleonidae > Furcifer > Furcifer pardalis. Next base: position 54,765,485 of record CP126893.1, on the reverse strand, counting down.
TGTCATGACATAGAAAAGGCAACTGCCTTATACTGACTCACATAATTGTTCCCTGTAACCTATGAGCCTGGCCATAGGCCAGGATTCTAGATGTGGGTGGGTGAATTTTTTTTCAGGATGAACAACAATGTCACACACATATGCACATGTGCGTGTGTTATATAAGCAGCTGGGAGTTTGAGGGTGGGCAAACTGCTAACTTAGGGTGGGCAATGCCTGCCCTAGCCACCCCTGGCTATGGCCCTGCCATGAGCATCTACTCTGTCTTCTAGTATCTTCCTAGGATCTAAGCCAAGTACTTTCCTACCCCTTCCTGAAGATGCTGGGGCAGTAGAGTAGCATGGGGGGGGGGCAGGGGGCGGCCCGTCCCGGGCGATACTTTTTGGGCTATGAGTGTTCTTGGACTACAATTCCTATAAGCCCTAACAGGAGCAGGCACCAGCGTCCACCAGGGGGCGGCAAATTTGACTTAAGCCCCGGGCGGCACTGTGCTGGGGATTGATCCTGAGCCCATACTCAACTACCGAGCAATGCCATCTCCCCCAGTACAGTGCCAGGTATTCTTTGGTAGCCTTCCATCCTACTAGCCAATCTCAATGTTGCTCAGCTTCCAAAATCAAATGAGCTCTGTAGGTTCAAGTTGGCATGATGGGAGCTCAGTTACAGAGCAGAAACTGTACAACCTTGTTTGGGCTGATCAGGGTTTCTGTTCCCGGGCTGGATGACCTTAGAAACATTCTGTCTGACATGTGTTATCAGTCTGTGCCATGGTCAAAGCTTGGAATTGTTCCTTTGAAAACAACAACATAACCTCCTGAAACCATAGCCTAGCATGGGTGTTTTGGGAGCTATAGTTTAAAAAACAACAACCAATGTTTCCTTTTAAAATTCAATTTTTTAAAAAGTAAAATATGTCAAAAAACATTTTTAACTTAAACTAAATGAACAACTTAAACCTAAACAACTTTAAAATAACAGAAATATCAACCCTGTGCCCCCACCACTGGGACCATTCGAGATAGAATCAAAACATTTTTCATTTACGGAGTCCCCTTCCAAACTTGAACTGATTCTTGTGAAGGTGAATAACCTTTCTATTTTACTAAAACCAATTCTATTTTAAAAATACTCCAAATCTTATTAAATAGATATTTTACTTAAGTAGCTCTTTTTAACTTTAATATTATATGCCAATTTATCGTTAATCACTATACTGTATTCTAAACTTGTTATACCGTTCTGATAATTGAAAATCCTACTTTACTTTAATCATTAAACATGCAGGAGTTAATAGGTTGGAAAGTAATTCTTTCATAGTCTGTTTCCATTCCTTATTTTCATATCTTGTTAAAGTGCAATTTTAGGACATATATTCATATTTAACTCCAGTATTTCCTTCATTTATTTAATAACTATTTCCCAAAATTTAAAAATAGATTCACATTCTCACCACATATTGAAAATAGAGACCAATATCCCAATTACATCTCTAACATAAATTAGAATACAGTAGTACCTCGGATAACTCTAAAACTTGGTTCCACAAGTCTTGGTGTTATCCAATTTTTAGTGTTATCCGATCCATGTTAAAATCCTATGGGATGGATCGGATAACGTTAAAGCTCCATAGAGATACATTGTAACTGCACAGGCTTTAGCCAGCGGTTGTTATCCGATCCATCCCATAGGACCTTAACGTTATTCGATCCAATTCTCCACCCCAGATTACTTAACGTTATGTGATTTTAGCATTATCTAAGGTAAACGTTATCCAAGGTATTACTGTATTTAGAATCAATACAGTTCAACTTCATAGGCATTAAATATCATCTCCATAAATTTTTTCTTTATTCTTCTATAGATTTTAACATTCTTTCCCCCTATAATTTCTTCCACACCTCTGATTCCCATAATGCTTTACAAAAAAGAAGTCATGTTTCCAAGCTCTGTACTTGGCAGCTGTGATTGAGGCCTTTTGAGGCCTGTGATTGAGGCTGCATTGAACATAATAGCAAAAGAGCAATACTTTGGCCTCAGTCGAGGTGAAAATGGCTCAGAATTACCCCTGTGCTGAGTTCCAATGAGACTGTGGGAAGCTACTTCATGCTTGCTATACCCAGTACTCCACCCAACCAGATTTTTCCCATTGGCTGTTCTTCTCTGCCACACTCGGTGAAAGTGTGCAGTTTTGTTGTTTCTTTCATTACAAATATCTGGGCAATATATCCCAGCATTTGGAAAAATGTGTATGTGTTTATGGTTATACCCTCTCTGCTGAGGAATCAGGGGTGGAATAAAGGGTATAACCTTTCATAGCCTATCCAGTTCTACCAGATTTAATTTCTTGGAGGTAGCATAGCAACTGGAGACTTAACGATCTTTGTAGCATTGATTTCTGCAAATGGAAGCAGAGTCTACTCTAAATAGTGGTAGAGATGTATTTTCAAATTTAACCAATCCCTTTCCCCAGAAAAAGATCATTTTAGCTAATCCACATCTTTTTCTCATGCTGCCTCTCCATATGCTGAACTGTCTCAATCTTAGACCTCAAACCTAAACTTGTGCTAGAAGCAGAAGCTTCACCTAACACTCTGAGTGAATTGCCTGTTCACAGAAATATCCTCAGACATCAAAACAGCTTTCCTTAATGTGGTGATTCTCCATCATCCCTTCTCTAATCTGGTGCTACAACTTCCAGCATCCCTTCAGCTTGCTGGTTGTGGGTAATGGGAGTGGTAATTCTAGGACATCTGGAAGACACTTGATGGCAGAAGGCTGTCTTAAGCTCCCCTGTGTAAAATCACCAGCTTCCCTCTGGAACTATTTTCACCAAACCTACTGGGAAAGGTTCACTTGTAATCATCTGGTGCACAAAGATATATACAGTACATCACTTATTTCTAAAATCTTTACCTGTCTTGTGATATTTCAAAGAATACCAGCAAGGAATACCGGGTCATAGTGACTGGGTTAGTTGATCCCACATATTATTGTTCCTTTTTCCTTGAGTTTTTTTCCCAATCATTGAATCATTTCTGCATGGTAGAAGATGTACCTGATGTAAAAGGTTAAGTTCAGGTTGTGCTCAAAAGTAGTTATAATTAGTTGGAGGGGGAGTTGGTTCCTTTCTCCCCAGATTTCATGATCTTTATAGGCAATTTTGAGTTCAGCAACCAGATTTCTTTAAGGCACAAATGAACCTTGAGATTATTATTTTTTCCTAATTATATGCTTCTAGTTAAAGAGGATTCAGGATGTACTTGAAGGAGAACTGTCAGGACCAGATGCAGACACGAAATTGGAGGGAGCTGGTCAGATCAACATGCAGTTAGGTTACCTCAGGTAAAAGAAACCAGTTACTAGAATAGAGGAAGCCACAGAAGGGCAAATCAAGGTCTGAACCTCACCTTTAAATCACCATGGTTCTGTGATTGCAGCCTCCGACAAAACCAATACAGTAATACCCCGAATAATGATTGCATCGGATAACGCTAGAATCGGATAACGATGCAAGTTTTTTTGGAAAAAACTTGCATCGGATAACGATTCTGTATAATGATTCTTAGCGTTATCTGAGGCAATGGTCTGCGGGTGTGGGGTGGTTTGGGTAGAACTCCCCAATCCACCCCCCACCCGCAGAGGTCTCTGCGACTGCAGTAGGGTCGGGGAAAAGCACGCGCCTTTCCCCCGACCCTACTGCAGTCACAGAGACTGCTTGTGTCTCTTTCCCTCCCTGTATTTAAACTACAGGGAGGGGGAAAGAGAGAGACGTGATTGGGTCTCTAGAGACGTGATTGGGTCGCGACCGCGTCTTACTCTTTTCCTCCCTGTATTTAAACTACAGGGAGAGAGAGACTGCTTGTGTCTCTTTCTTTCCCTCCCTGTATTTAAACTACAGGGAGGGGGAAAGAGAGAGACGTGATTGGGTCTCTAGAGACGTGATTGGGTCGTGATCGCGTCTTACTCTTTTCCTCCCTGTATTTAAACTACAGGGAGAGAGAGACTGCTTGTGTCTCTTTCTTTCCCTCCCTGTATTTAAACTACAGGGAGGGGGAAAGAGAGAGACGTGATTGGGTCTCTAGAGACGTGATTGGGTCGCGATCGCATCTTACTCTTTTCCTCCCTGTATTTAAACTACAGGGAGAGAGAGACTGCTTGTGTCTCTTTCTTTCCCTCCCTGTATTTAAACTACAGGGAGGGGGAAAGAGAGAGACCCAATCACGCCTCTCTCTTTCCCCCTCCCTGTCGTTTAAATACAGGGAGGGAAAGAGACACAAGCAGTCTCTGCGACTGCAGTAGGGTCGGGGGAAAGGCGTGCCTTTCCCCGACCCTACTGCAGTCGCAGAGACCGCTGCGGGTGGGGGTAGCTTTAAAGGGTGCCTTTAAAGCGGGTTGTCCCTGAAGTCAGGGGCTTTTTTTTTTTTAGCGTTGTTCAATGTATGCATCAGACAACACTAAAAAACGGATAACGTCATGACTTGTGGAACCAAGTCATAATGTTATCCGGGGTATTACTGTACTTACATTCATTTCATAGAGTTCATATGCTTGCTTTGTAATGGGAAACTAAGAAAAAGGATCTTTGTACCAGAAGATCCCATAACCATGTACAGAACTGGTTAAAAGCAGGTTGTTGCAAGTTCCAGTGGAAAGTTTGGGGGAAATTTGTTGCAACCAGTTACTTACAATTCCTTTTTCCAGTGACAAAAATTATAATCAAGTTACACCATTTGTGACATAACTGTAACTCCCAATTTAAAGCTGTGAGGGTGTCCTCATAAAAGGGTACACAAACTTGTTCCAAAGATGTTGCTAAAGAGAGAGAGATAATTAGGACTGATTTGACATTTCATAAGCTTTTCAGAAAAAATAAATAATAAGAACTTGACATAATATCTTCTCAATAACTTCTTCCGTGTCTAACCCCGACGTGAAACTGTCAGAACGAAGCCACTTTTTGGTGAATTCATTCCAAAATTCCTTTCACCTGACCTAATGTGAGAAAGATTAGCCGGCAACACAAAGTTGCCTTTGCCTGGGATACACCCAATTATGGTTTGAAAATACCACATCCTTCTTGAAATATGTTTTAATTCTCTCATAAATTAAAAAGAAACCTCCCTCTAGTACTTTAAACTGTTGAAATATACATGTGATAAATTTTAGGTATGTGTGCTAGTTATTAGGGCAGGTGTTTTTTAAAACTCATGACATTTTTTGAAAGGGAGGTTCAAATAGGACAAAACCTAAATTTGTCCTTTCAAAGCCAGACAAATCCATAGTTGCAGGGGCCATCAAGAGATGTCCCTCATAATGCTGATAGTGGGTGCATACATTTATATATATGGAATATATACTGACCTTCGATATGACTATTAAGGGGGATGGATCATGTAATAATAATATATTTTTTTTAAAAAAAGAAATACAACTAGATAGGTATACAGTTTCATCGTGTGGTAAAATTTGTGGGAGGATCAATTATGACAGGGGCAAGCATTTGAACTAGGGTGACCATATGTCCTCCTTTACAGAGGACAGTTCTCCATTTGAAGGAACTGTCCTCTTTTTTGTGTGATACGTGTCCTCCTTTTTGGTCATATATAAGTGGCTACGTGACCACCTTGGCTAAACAGGGAAGATACAGTCTCTGATTGGTCGATATATCTATTCAGCTGTTTCTAACCTTTTAAGTAAAAAAGGGGGATGGGCGTCATTTTGAAAGAAAAGAAACAATCTGCACTCACTGGTATAACTACTGATGAGTGTCAGGAAGCATATATCATGGCGTGTCAGTTTGTATGAACCTCATATGTGAGGTCTAAACATTCATGGTTTAGACCAGGGGTGCCCAAACTTTTTGGGTTGTAGGCCGATCATGTGGTTCAGGGAGCTGGTCACTAAGGCCTGGGGGCCGAGTGCGGCCCCTTATGCAAATTTATCCAGCCCACGAAGCCCTCATCACTCCCAGAAGCAGAAGTAAATGTGCACATACGGCACTTCGTGGGCTGGATGAATTAGCATCGGGGGCCACACCCGGCCCCCAGGCCTTAGTTTGGCCACCACTGGTTTAGACCAAGGGCCGGCGACCTACAGCCTGTGGGGCGAATCTGGCCTACAGCACCAAATAATCACTCCAACTGCCACTGCCACCACCAGCAGCCCTAGCCAAAAATGCATTTACAATAGCTGTGGATGTGTCTATGGCAGCTGTAAACGTGTTTATGACAACTACAGATGCATTTATGGCAGCATTTACAGCGGGGGAGCACCAGTCCAACCCCCTTAACAGTCTGAGGGAGCATAACCTGGCGCCAATTTTAAAAGGTTGCTGACCCCTAGTTTAGACCATTCCTCTGAAAAAACATGACTGTTGCCTACCAGATATTTCAACAAAACTATATATCTCTGTCTATTTTATTACTGCACATAGCCATTTTCTGTAATCTGCAGAAAATACAGAACACAGGGCATTTCAGGGCGTTATTAAACACCATGCCTTATTTATTTATTTGTTTGATTTATATCCCATCTTTATCTCAGTGTAGTGTCCCAAGGTCACAGTCTTTTCTAATATGGCAGAGCAGTAGCAGTATGTTATAGTAGTAGTCGTCTATTTGTCTCTAAAAATGAATGAGTGGAAGAACCAAGAGCTAGTGGGTAAAGGACTCTGAAAGAATGGGTTCTGTATCACACACACAAAACTTAGAAATGTCTTATTCCTATCCATGGAGTTCTAAAACTTAGGAATCTAGTCTAACTCCCCCCCCCCCCCAATATGCACTTGATATTTCTTGAAGAAGTAGCCAGAAGTTGATTTCATACATCCTTGAGGCATTTTCCCTTTTCATGCAAGTGATACATGTACTCCAGATTTACTTTTGTCGTTCTCTTTGGTGAGTGATACCTCTCTTTTGTTGGCTTCGCGGTATAGAGCAACAGTGCAGGACATAGAGAAAGAGCTAAAGGATCTGAGAAGGAAGCAAGACGCAGGAAAGGCTACGCTGGAGCAGTCAGTGACCGACACTGCCGTTTATCTCCAGGAACAGGTCAGCCAGTGAAATGAGGTAGAAATTGGGGCCATGTTTCCCTTGGTCCTTAAAGCCATTCTGGACACATCCTCCAGAACTCTTTGGATCAGTTGTCCATCTTGAGGGAGCAACAGAGGTGCCTTTATTGTGGGAATATAAACTTCCTAAGGTTAGAACCTGACCTAGGACAAGTCTGCTTGGTAACTGTTTTAAAAATAAGTTGTCCAAGTGGTTCCCTGAGTTCTTTTAAGTTGACATCTGCCTTGTATTTGTACTAGTTTTACAAGATCCACTTCTTTAGCTTGCTCGGCTTTGCTCAAAACTTTCTCAAACTGTTGATAGGTGGTACCTGTCTTAAACAGATGGATTTACCTGGCCGAGATGGGCTGTGGTGGCTTAGTAGTTAAGACGCTAAGCTTGAAGATCAGAAGGTCACCATGTCAGCAGTTTGAGACCTGTGCTGTACAATGGAGTGAGCTCCCATCGTCTGTCCCAGGTTCTGCCAACCTATCAGTTCAAAAGCAAGAAATTGCAAGTCGATAAATAGATACTGCTTTGGCAGTAAAGGGAACAGCATTCCATGCACTCCAGCGACTAATCATGCCTGCCACATGACCACAGAAACATCTCTAGATATAGACAGCACTAGCTTTTTGGCAGTAAACAGAGATGAGTACGCTCCCTAGAGTCCGACATAATTGGTTTTCAAACAAAGGAGACCTATAGTAAAGGTAGAGTCCGACACAATTGGTTTTCAAACAAAGGAGACCTATAGTAAAGGTAGAGTCCGACACAACTGGTTTTCAAACAATGGAGACCTATACCTGACACATTTTGAGGGTAGTAAGTGTTTGTGCTAATAAGTTGTTAATAAGAGTTTTCTCTGGAGATGGTGGTATAAGGGAGGTAGGAGGATCAGATCTCATTTGATTTGGTGTTGTAATTAATGCAGCAGCTAGCCCAGCCCCTGCTCCCTTTCTTTGGCAGCATCAGTGGATCCATGCCATAACACTGTTGGAAAAGCTGCAGAGTAGGCTCCCAGTGTTTGGTAATTTTCTTTATAGGCTGTATAACTGAAGTGTGGGTATAATGCTCCCCAAAAGTTCATTAGGCACAAGTTTCTAATAAGTTCTAGAAATATTCTGTTTGAAATTATTTTATAGTGACAGAAACACTGAATTCTTCCATCTAGAGATACTTTGGCTGTATGATTTCCCCTTCCAGTTGTATCAAAGGGAAAACCGCAATATCACCGTAGGCGTTTGAGTTGCCAAATGTTACTGCTTCCATCCTCCTAGCTTCACTGGGGGGGGGGGGGAGAGACCTTTTACTGTCTGTCTCCTCTAAAACTAAATGTCCCTTTCTTTTCCTTGCTTGCTACCCACAGTTAGATAAACTGAGGTCTGTCATAGAGAACATGATGGCCTCTTCATCTACCTTGCTGTCCATGAGCATGCCACCAACTCCAGAGCCTGGGCTGGCTGAGGTCCAGCAGGGCACATGTGCTGCTTGCAGCTTAGATGTCAGTGAGAAGGTTAGTCAGTTGTTCAAGCGTTACGAGCAGCTCCAGGACTCCATCAACAACTTCATGATGAGGCAGACAGAAGGCAAATCAGCCAGGAGACCCAAGCATCGCCAGGTAAGGCCTACACAAGCACCAAGAGATCCTTTTTAGGTAGTAAACTTCACCTCGGATCTCAAGGCTTAGCTAAACGTGCAGGAATATTCTCCAGACCACACATCCTGGGCCAGGGTGGTATGGACAGTGGGAAGGTCTCCAAGTGAGCCTCGCTTGAAAATGTCTGCTTTGGGATTGAGACAGTGCAGCATTATTCAAGACTGCCTTCAGTGACTGGCAGCAGCCGTCCAGAGTTTCAGACATAACTTTTTAGCAGTCCTACTTAGAGATGCCAGGGATTTTGGTTTGTTGTTCAGTCGCACATTCGATTCTGACCCTTTGCGACCCCATGGACCACCGCCCTCCAGGCACTTCTGTCCTCCACCATCCTCCTCAATCCGCCCAGCTCTGTGCCCATTGCATCTACAATACCATCTAGCCATCTCATTTTTGGCCGCCCCCTTCTTCTTTGGCCCTCCACCTTTCCCAGCACCAAGGCTTTCTCAAGTGAATCCTCTCTTCTCAAAAAGGGAAGAAAAGCTATGTGGTCTTTTCTACCCAAGGATGGGTAATGCTTATTAGACCGCTAAAAGAAACCACAGACCTAAGCTAGCTTTGACCCTGAATAAAACTTCATTGAGTTGGGCAGCACAGACTCGGAGTATAAGAAACATAAAAGTTCCAAAACTCATGGCCAGATATGTGGACCAGGCTTCTTTTTATTTATTTATTTAAAGCATATTTCAAAATCGAGGGTGGAGATTTAGGTCAGAGGTATAGTTTTTAGGTTTCTCCTTTGGTAGCGTGGATTGCAGTGTTTCTCACAATTGTCTTAGATAAACGGATGACTAACAATTCAGCATCTTTAAATTCAGATGCTCCATAGTGAGTTTCTTCCCTCTGCCCTTGAGGGGTAGGTGGACATTAGGGGCCAATATTGCTTCCTTTATTAGTATCAGGCTGTAACACAATTATGGAGGTACTGTATATGAAATGTAAATGAAATTCTGAAAAATGTTGGAACGATTAGGTTATTTTTGACCAGAAGCGGGTTACTTCAACAGTGTTATGTTGGCCTTAAATTGGCTATAAATTGCATGTGCACAAATGCTGCATTGATTTAATTCCTCCACGTTCATAGAAAATTTGACCTGGATCCAAGTAGGCCCATTTTACTTGATTATTTATTTCAGAGTTTATTAAGTGGCTTTCATGTGGTCCAGCCAGAACCTTTTTCTGGTGGGGAAAAATGTACTCTTTGGCATTTGGCAAGGTGTATTGCTTTTGCTCCCCATAGTTTAGTCTACCCTCTTCTGGTTTAACATTAAAGCTTGTGCAGAAAACTTTTCCTCCATTTTAGTCATCATCGGGGGTGCGGGGCGTCAGCTTCAGCGTTGTTATTATTTATTTATTTATTTAGATTTGTATCACTGCCCACTCTCCATGGCGACTCAGGGCAGCTTACAGTCAGAAAAAAAAAACCACACACAGAGCACAAACAGCTAAAATCTATTCCATCTAGTTGTTCCATCGGCCAGAGAGGCACATCTCTCTGGCACTAGAAGGAGCGCCTTCTCTGTGTCCGCTCCAGCCCTATGGAACCTCCTACCAACTGAGCTACGTCTTCAGATGGACTTGCTGTCTTTTAGGAAGAACTTAAAAACATGGCTGGCGGGACAGGTATGGGATCCTGACGGTAACATGACCCCAGCTCGCTGGCTTGTTTGAGCTCCCTCTCCCCCCTGGTCTTTTAATCTTTTTAATCTTTTGTTTTTAAGTTTTCAACTTTTAAAATTATTATTGGGACCTGTGGATTTTTATAAATTTCAAAAAAAAAATTATAATTGTAATTTTGAAGTTTTTAACAATGGGTTTGGGTTGGGTTTTATTATGCTTTTATGATGTTGTAAACTGCCCTGGGTCACCCTGGCGAGAAGGGCGGTATAAAAATGTAAATAAATAAATAAATAAATAAAATTCCTCCTCCTGGCCAGAGGACATTAGTCTTATACTTCCCTGGGCAGGTAGGGCCCAGGATTAGGAAGTGGAAGCTTCCATCTAAAAACCTTAAAACTGTTAAAATTTAAAAATAAAATCTAAAAAAGATTAAAAACAGATTAAAAACACACCAGATGCTACAACTACTAATTTAAAAGTAGAAAAAGAGAGGGGCTCAGATCAACCAATGTGCTGGGGTCATTATACCTTCCCCACCCCATATCTGTCCTGCCAGCCATGTTTTTAGATTCTTCCTAAAGGGCAGCAACTCTGTCTGGAGACGTAGCTCCGTAGGCAGGAGGTTCCATAGGGCCGGAGCAGACACAGAGAAGGCCCTCCTTCTGGTGCCAGAGAGATGTGCCTCCCTGGCTGATGGAACAACTAGGGAGCCTCTCCGGTCCGCTCTGGTGGGACGGGCAGATGTTCTTGGGGTGAGGCAGTCTCTTAAGTATCCTGGCCCACTACCATGTAGGGCTTTAAAGGTAATAACCAGCACCTTGAATTGCACCCGGAGACATACTGGCAACCAGTGCAACTCCCGAAGCAGCAGTGAGGCATGTGCATACCGCCCACACCCCATCACAACCTGGGCAGCCACATTCTGGACCAGTTGAAGCCTCCGAATGGTCGTCAAGGGCAGCCCTATGTAGAGCGCATTACAGTAATTAAGTCTGGAGGTGACCAAAGTGTGTGTGATCATGAGCAAGGAGTCCCGATCTAGGAGTGGGCGTAACTGGCAGATCACACGAAGTTGTGCAAAAGCCCTCCTAGCCACAACTGCCACCTGCTCTTCGAGCAGTAGTCACGAGTCCAGGAGGACCCCCAAGTTATGCACCGGGTCTGTTTGGGGCAAAACCGCCCCATCCAGAACCAAAGATGGTAACTCCCGAGATAACGCAGGACCCCCGACCCACAGCCACTCAGTCTTGCTGGGATTCAGCTGAAGCCCATTGTCCCCCATCCAGACCCTCACAGCCTCCAGGCACCTGGAAAGGATTTCCACTGCATCGCTAGCTAGGGTCCCCATGGGCTGAGATATATAACTGGGTATCATCTGCATATTGATGATACCTCACCCCGTGGGACTGGATGATCTCACCCAGTGGTTTCATGTAGATGTTAAATAGGAGAGGTGAGAGTATCGAGCCCTGAGGCACCCCATAACAAAGGGGCCTTGGGCTGGACACCTCGCCCTCCAACCACACCGACTGGGTCCGGCCCCTCAGAAATGAGGAAAACCAGGACCACACAGTGCCCTGGATCCCCAATCCTCGGAGCCTTCCCAGAAGGATACCATGATCGATGGTATCGAAAGCCGCTGAGAGGTCAAGAAGAGCCAGGACAGATGGATGACCGCCATCCTGCTCTCGCCAGAGATCATCTACCAGCGCGACCAATGCAGTTTCGGTGCCATATCCAGGCCTGGATCCTGACTGGAAAGGGTCTAGATAATCCGCTTCATCCAGGACATCCTGTAATTGTCGCGCCACTACCTTTTCCAAAACCTTGCCCAAAAAAGGCAGGTTGGACACAAGCCGGTAGTTGGTAAGCACTGCGAGGTCGAGCAATGGTTTTTTCAGGAGGGGGCGCACCAGAGCATGTTTTAAACTTGCTGGAAAGACCCCCTCCCATTATTATTATTATTATTATTATTAAATTCAAATTTATATGCCGCTCTCCTTGCCGAAGCAACCCAGAGCGGCTGACAATGTTACAATAGAAAACATAATATACATACAATATAACAAGTATAATACAATCAATGTGGTCGACAAGACCTTCATAAAAAATAATAAAAAATATATAAATACAGTACAGTCAAATAAATACAAAAACAATCATGGATATACAGTACAAAGCAATAGGGAAAGTCCTCATCCCTTATAAATATTTCAATTAGTAAATATACATTTATCTGAAGGAGTGGCTGGCCGTGGTTCAGCTGTGGCGGTAGTAGCGGGACTGGCGTCCTTGGTCGGCGGCGGCAGCAGAAAAGTTCTTTTTATAGCCGCCCGCCTGGAGCCCCCCAGGTGTTCCTCGTTCTCCCCGCCCGGCCGGCAGGGGAGAACATACGAAAACATCCGGCGTTGTCTTGTGGCGGCGGCGACAAGAAAGTTCTTTTTGTAGCTGCCCACCTGGAGCCCCAGGTGTTCCTCTTCTCCCCGCCCGGCCGGCAGGGGAGAACATCCAAGCGTCCGGCGTTGGTCTCGCGGCGGCGGCAGGAAAGTTCTTTTTGTAGTCCTCTCAGCTCCAGATGTCCATTGGGGCGGCGGCAGGTCTTATAGCCGCCCGCCCGCGCCGCGCAGCAGCTGGGCTCACTCTCTGGGCCGGGCCGGACGAGGAGCTAAAGTTCGTTGGGGGCAGCGGCAGGTCTTATAGCCGCCCGCCCGCGCCGCGCAGCAGCTGGGCTCACTCTCCGGGCCGGGCCGGACGAGGAGCCGAAGTTCGTTGGGGGCGGCGCCAGGTCTTATAGCCGCCCGCCCGCGCCGCGCAGCAGCTGGGCTCACTCTCCGGGCCGGGCGGCTATAAATTGAATTTATAATAGCTTCGACCCAACCACCTGTCACCGCAACCAACCAGGCGGGGCATGGATCTAATGCACAGGCAGTGGCACGAACAAATCCAAGGAGCCTGTCCACTTCCTCAGGGACAACAAGATCAAACCGATCCCAGATAACCTGGCCAGACTGCGCTCCAGGCAACCCCAGCTCTACATGGTGTCCATGGATATGGTGTCCATGAAATGGATAGGTTTGGTGCTGTATTACCTTACTCCATTTGTTATTTTCTAGTACCTCTTCAGTTCAAGCGGGCAGTAATAATCCTGCATATTTCATGAGAGCTACATCCACTTTTTTGGCACGTGCTGATTTACACCATGCAACACTAGCAATAGCAATTACACTTATAACCCACCCCATAACACTTAGTGCACTCTCTTAGTGCACTAGTATATTCTGCTGAGGAATAGCACAGGAACAGAGTTTTTTGTGGGCGTGCAGCTCAGTCTGATCCAGCCAGTTTCCTAAGCATGTTCTTTCCGACTGCAACTTTTTATCATATGCTGCTAAAATGAATTTCTTTGAAATGAGAAATATAATCTAAGTATTGGGCATGTGTTTGGGAGTGAGACTTGGAATGTCATTTTGTCTGGCAGTCTCTTGGAATTGAGGCATGAGGATATTACAAAACTGAAGTTACAAATTAATTCTAGTTCTCTGGTTGAAGGGCATTTTGAAGCACAGCTGCATCTAGCATTGTTCTAAACCTTTCTCAGTTGGCTTTTTTGAAATTATATCTCCGACAGAATAGTATAGATTGAGGTCAGACGTCTGAGTAGATCTGATGTAGAATGCATATGTCCTGAGCATTTAGGATTGGGTCGCCTATGCTCTTAAGGCACTGTTGAGCTAACAAAAAATTAGATATGGATTGTAGCATCTTTGCCACTGCAGTTAGGATCATTTATGAGGCTCACTGAAGGGGATTTTGCCCATTTTATAACAGTTTCACCATTTTTGTTATTGTGTTCAAAGCCCTAAATATTGCTATCATTGTTAACATCTCCAACTAGGAAGTGAGTGTTTTGTTTCCCGTATTAGATGGTTTCTTAAAACATATATTAGGTGGTTTATTAATTGATGCCATTTGGACCATCAAGATTTCTATGTTCTCCCCTTTAGCATAGTATCTATTGAGAGGACTCCAATACCTGACCTTTAAAAAATGGCACTTCCGTATTGTTTGTGTAGCCTCTCAGCAACTAGGCACATCTCAGGAATCTTTGGTTGATGTTGTTCAGCCCCTCTCATATTTGCAGTTGCTGCAAAGTGAAGCCAAGAATTCCTCTTTTGATTAAGAGATGCATTCTATATTACTTACTTACTTGTTTGATCTGTACTTCACATGTCCAGGTTTGATGTGGCGGATCGAATCATTGCCTCCCACAAGATTTTAGCAGCCTCTTACCATTGGGAGGTCCTACTGCTACCGTAGCAGGGTCCAGTGGGGCATGTGGGATTGAGGCCTGTGTTTTCGATGCTCCTTTAGCCACTTTAAATATGACAGCACAGCTGGCTGGGCTCATGTCAAAGTTGGCCATGTTAGAGCAATGCACTGGCCAGGTGTATTGCCCGAGTACCTGTTAGAGCCCGGCACCAGGAGATCTCTATAGCTGGTTATTGCTGCAATGGGCGAAGGGGAGCTTCTCTTTACTTCGGGTTTCAGAAGGAGCAGAGCAGAGTCTTTGTTGCCAGTCTGGAGGTCAGGAGCCAGTGGAATCGTACTAGAGGTGCAGGGGTCGTCCAAGAAGGTGGTTAAGGTCACAGTCCGATGTTCAGAATCCAGGGACTCAAGGTCAGGAAGCCAGGAGCACAGTGTCAGGTTCACCAAACTGACGTATAGGTCTGATAAGGGCCTGCCGGCATGCCTCTCCTTTAAGTGGAGTCAGACCCCACAGCTGAGGGTCTGTTCAGGAGGTGTGCCGGGGCCCTCCCCCTTCTCAGCTGCATCTGATGGCTCAATGAAACCCTCTAACAAGCAGGCGTGCTGGCCTTCTCCTGAGTAGCCAGCCCAGTGATGGGATGTAACAGGTTCTCACCAGTTCACCAGAACCGGCAGTAACTTTTCCCAGTGTCCCGGAGAACCGGTAGCAGCTTTTTGGGGAGGGGAACCACCTTCAAGGCTTACCTTTTCACTGGTTCCCCCACTGCGCATGCACGCCCAGCATTTGGTGTACATCCACGTCTTCAGTGCTTGGCGCATATGCACGGCCTCCTTGCTGTCCTCCCAAGTGGGGAGGAGGAAGAGAAGCTGCTAGCCTGAAGCTCCCTGTAGCCTGCTCCCCAGGGTAAGTGATTCACCTTTGGATATGGTATGTCTGTATGTATTTTAATGTGTATTTAATACCTTTACCTATATTGACGTACTACCACAGTTCCTGGCAGCCTGGCTTGGGTTTTTTAAGCAAAGTGGGTGGGTGGATGTATTTTAATGTATTGTTTATTTATTTATTTAATTTATTTACGGGTTTGTGTTGTGGGTGGGTGGTGGGTAGGTTGAGGTGTGTGTGCGTGCGCGTGTGCTTATTTTTATTTATTATTATTATTAATTTATTTTCTTTGGCCCCACCCACAACATCATGATGTAGGCTCCGCCCACAACACCATGACATTAGCTTCGCCCACACTGTGATGACACCATGGTGGGGTAGTAAAATTTTTGACATCCCACCACTGAGCCAGCCTGCTGGCACCTGGCCTAGTTGTCAAACTCAAATCCTCCGGGCCGGCTTGGCCCTGCTGAGCAGGCTCCAGAGTGACAGTTGGCTGCAAGGCTGGTGCCATGTCCATGTCCTCCGACTCGGCCTCCTGATCTGAGCTGGCCGTGGCCTGGGGGACTGGAAAGGGGTCCTCCTCAGGCTCAGATTCCAAGTCAGAGCAGGCAGCTGTGCCAACTGAAAGTCCTCCTCCTCCTCGCACCCAGGACCCCAGGTCACAACAGTACCAAACTCCACTTAGCTGACCTGCGGTTCCAGAATGGAGAACTGTTCTGGACCACTAGCCGACACCTTTGTGGCATGGTTGAACCTGTCAGGGGAATACACTCCCACAGTTGTCGGGCAGCCAGAGTCACCGCTGAGGCGTGATTCTGTATTAATAGAAATTATTATCATTTCTGGTTCTAAAAAGGACTATTGGCTCATCAGCCTGTATCCAGTATAAACACTTCTGGATAGGAAGGATTAGTGGCTGCACCTTGTTGCCCACAGGATGCCCAAGTGTACTTGCAATGCTGTCTACTCTTCCAAGGGGCTCCGTTTATCTCCTACAATATTGCCAGGGCACATAAGTGTTTTGAATGTTGAGAGTATGGGAAAAGTGTACTCCCGTTCTTTATCAAGAGAGTTTCCATCTCTTGTGTGGACTTTAAAAAGGCAAGTGGTGCACTTATCAGCAAGTCAGGCAACCTCACATCTTTTAATGGGGCCACATATTACTTTGGGTTGACATGCTGCTATCAGGGGTATCATAGGGAGGAAAATGGCTGCTCCCAAAATGCTCTTATAGAACATATTAAATGAATATATTTGTTTGTTTGTTTGTTTGTTTGTTCTAACTTGTTATCCCGCCCCAATCGGGAAAAACCCAACTCTGGGCGGCTTACACAACAGAATCAAAAAATACATAGTTGAAGACCACCGATCAAAATTCAATACCCTATTAACAGTTAAAAAATATAAATTAATACAATATTAAAAGTTAGGCTAAAAGGAAATTAAACATTTTCGAGTTACAAAATTACAAAAATTGTTAAAAGAGCAGGACAAGAGTAAGGAGGTAAGAGCAAAGGGTGGCTGTCTCATCTGATAAATGTGGGATCTGATATATGTGGGATCAAACTAAAGGTCTGTCTAGTCCAGCATTCTGTTCCCGCAGTAGCCTACCATCCGCACATCATGTTTCACCAGCAGGATGGACCTCGCCTCCACCCTCCCAACCACTGAGGAACAAGTCAAACCATATGCTTAGCCGTTAGTGGTAAAATGTGCCTCTTTGTCTCAGCCTGAGCTTTTCTCATCTCCCCGTCTTCATCTTGCTTTGTTTTGTGATTGATAGATGGAAAGTAAATATCTGGTTACCTTCCAAGTCCAATTGCCAGGGGATTTATCTTTGAGAAAATTATGTGGAAGAGTGGGTTAATCACATGAATAACAGGTATTTTGACTCTGATAAATAGGCAGGCTGCCTCTGATGCTGAGGGCACCCTGAGTAGGAGCCATTGAATAGCTAATCTCCATGCATTTTATCTAATCCCTTTAAAGCCTTCCAAGTTGGCCTTGAGCTTGCCTTTTTAAAGTTAAGAAAAGGTGTGTCTTGACTGTTAAAAGGACCCGGAGTTCCAATCTCTTTTCTTTAATTGAGTGAAGGTCAAGTAGTGCTTGTCCTGGTTTCCCTGTCCTTGGAAAAACTTGCTTGAACAAGTTTTTTTTAAAAGCCTGCAGCCAACCCCACAAAGCACCCTCCCAATTCAGTGCCCCACTGTGCCTCCTGTGTGGCCGTGGGCAAGCTGCACAGTCTTAGGGTGCCCCCCCCCCCAGAAGAGAGTGAGTGTTAAACCACATCTGACTATGATCTGCCTAGAAAACCCTCTCAGTGGGAGCCATAAGTCAGAAGTCAGAATTTACTTGATGACACTTTTTTTGTTGCGGTTGCCGTTGTCGTCATCATCAATAAATATAGCCTAAGCTTTTATAGCCTAAGTGTTGTTAATTACACTAGATGCATTAATACAATAATGCCTAGAGAACTTGAGTATCTTCTCCTCTTCCTGCAGTACAGTAATACCCCGGATAACGCGAGTACCGGATAGCGCTAAAACCGCATAACGTTACAAGATTTTCGGAAAAATCTTGTATCGAATAACGCGATTTTTAACGTTATCTGATACAGTCGTTCTTAGCAGCAAGGTGGCTGGAAAGCTGACAGGGGGCTCCCCCGTCGGCTTCCCCAGCCACCCCACAGCTGCGGAGGCAAGGGCGGGTGGCTAGGGAAGCCGACAGGGAGTCCCCGTCAGCTTCCCCAGCCACCCTGCAGCTGTAGATCGGGTCCTCTGATCTCTCTGGAGCAGGCAGGGGACACGATCCAAGCTGTTTCTGGGCTTCCCCGATGTCCTCAGCCAGTGCAGCAAGCCAAAATGTCAGGGTTCGAATCCCGACATTCTGGCTTGCTGCACTGGCTGAGGACGTCGGGGAAGCCCAGAAACATCTTGGATTGGGTCTCCCCACTTCCCTGGACCCAGTGGGGGGGGGGTCAGAGACCCCAAAATTGGTAAAAAAAAAACCAGACTTTTTTTTACCAATTTTGGGGTCTCTGACCCCCCCCCCGCCGCTGGGTCCAGGGAGGTGGGGAGACCCGATCCAAGCTGTTTCCAAAGTTCCCCCACCTCCCTGGAGGCTGCAGCAAGCCAAAATGTCAGGATTCAAATCCCAACGTTCTGGCTTGCTGCAGCCTCCAGGGAAACAGGGCTTTTTTTAACATTGTGTGATCAATGTATCGCACAACGTTAAAAACCGGATAACGATGAGACTTGTGGAACCAAGTCATAACATTATCCGGGGTACTAGTGTATCTGAATACAGGTGATCCTCATGGCGGTTAGCCATGAAGACTGTCATGAAAATATAATGCAGTGGCTTTTCATCTGCCTTCCACATTGCAGCGTGACACTTGGGTGAGGGACCTGAAATGCAGGGATTCTTTTGTTCTGAGTTTTGCTTTATTTTTGTTGAATTATTCTTCTTGTTCTGTTGCTTCACCTTTGATTTAAAAGAGAAAATGACATCTGACAATAGTTTAGTGTCTTTTATTGGGGAAAATATATTTAAAAGATTGCAGTTCTCTGTTGATGTGGATAACAAGGTACAGTGTTTGACTCCTATGGATAGATTGCCATTTATTTTTCTTCAGTACAGTCTTCCAAAATCTGCTATCTTCCAGAGATTTTGAACAACAAGTCCCATAATCCCCCAGCAAACCATGATGATGAAAAATCCACAGATTATGAACATTGTAGTTCAGCACATGTAGAAGGCATTAGGTTGTAGATGGATGGTCTGGGTAGATCTCTTGTTTTTGGTTGAAACGAGTGTGGGGAATTGAGGGATCTGTTTGTACAAGTCACTATCCAGTAGAGATGCTTTTATGTTGGTGGGTTTATTTATTTATTTAGTTGTCCAATTTGTTATCCCTCCCCAATTAGGTAAACCCAACTCTGGGCGGCTTACAACATAAACCAGAAAAGACATGGTTTAAAACAACAATACATAGTAATTGCATTTGTTAGTGTATGGATTGTGGCCAGAGGATTTAAATATATGATTTTCTAAAAGTTAAAGCTAATGTGGCTTCTAGGCTTTCAGCCTAAAAACCTAAGCCTAAAAGATTCTAAGCAGTTGATGTGCAGACACTTAATACTCAAGAGGGCACATTGTATATCTCCTTGGTATGCGTCTGTCTCATGTGGCTGAAATGTTTAATGTGTCTTATCATACCAGTCCTCTGTAGCTGCTACCCTGGAGATGTGTTGTACTACACATTCAGTGAGACCTAACCAGTAGTCCTGTGCTATTGTTTGATTGTATATAGTAAGTATAATCTATACCTACAGAACTTGATAGGTTTTGGGCCACTATGCTGTACATTATGATTATAGGTGTGGCTTTCTTTGTTCTCAGATGGTTTCTGCGGTCTCTTTGTATGAGAAAACAGCACTGGAATGTGAAGAGAGGGCAAAACAGAAACATGGCAACATTAACAACAGTTGAAGGGTGGGAAATAACTGTGTATTCTCAGAGGGGAGGCAAGACAAAATCCACATAAGTGTCGGACTCCAGGCGTCTCAGTAAGGCCCCCCCCCCACTCATGCTCCTGAGCATGTGCTCATCTCTGGGACATATTTAACCCTTACCTTCCAACTTTGCGAAACCTGGGCCGCGTTTAAAAGGAACTTAGTGAGCTCTAACAGTAGAACAGAACAAGGGAGGCTTCTTCTTCTGGTAGCATGCAGCCGAATTGCCTTGTGTGTGTGTGTGATAAGAAAAACAACAATCTTCAGAGAGAAACAGCTGTTTTATTCTTCAGGTTCATGTAGCAAAGTCCATGGAAAAGTGTAGATCGAAAGGTCATAAACATAAGATCAGTCCAGTAAACAGTCCAGGATCTTTTAGGTAATCATAGGAAGAAAAAAAAGAAGAGTAATCCCTTACCAGCAAACAGAGTTACAGTCCAGGGTCTTAAGCCATTGAGATCCAGAAATGTACTAACTAACTTCTCTGCAAACATGGAGAATCTGCAGTCAGGTGGGTTACTCTTAGCCAATCAGGTAACAGAGAAAACTTTCTCAAAACAATAGTTGTTTACATTCATGTGAAGACATAACACTCAGCTCTGCTAGCTAGAAAGATAACACGGGAACACTGGCTGAAACATGGTTGAAAAACATGCTGTCCAAGAGACAGAGAGAAGACAAAGGATTTCTGTGAGGCCAATAATGAGGCCTAGCTGAAAAATAGCAATTTCAAGCCTTGGGAGACATTAGGAAATAGGTCTTTTTCCTGACAATAAGTTTGTTCCTCAACACTAAGCATGGAATACTATGAATGAAGTGTGATCAGAAAGGCTAAGAGTGATTGCATGTAGTTAAATATTAGATCTCCTCAAAATAAAAGAAAATTAACACATTTAGAAGTTATTCATCAGCCAGAAATATGTTGGGGATATGAAAGGAGCCTCATTCAGGCATCCTCTGAGTGGCATTTCTCCAACAAAAATCCTTTCAGTGCAGAATAATTTCTGACACAAAACTATTATTAGGGAATAAAACTAAACCTTTCTAAAAAGGAACTGAAGGTCTCGGTTCTTTCTTTGGCATTAGGATTGTACAAGAAAGGACAGAGAGAGAGAGAGAGAGATTATCTAGGAAGGACTTACAGAGTAATCCTTAAGTATATGATTTGGAGCTGGCTGGATAACTCAGTGATCTGAAGCACTTGCCTGTAGATCCAGTTTCCACATTGGCCTTTTGTCGGACTCCAGGCGTCTCTGTAAGGGGCCCCCCACTCATGCTCCTTAGCATGTGCTCATTTCTGGAACATATTTAACCCTTACCTTCCAACTCTGAGAGACCTGGGCCGCGTTTACAAAGGAACTTAGGGAGGCTTCTTCTTCTGGTAGCATGCAGCCAAATTGCCTTGTGTGTGTGTGATAAGAAAAACAACAATATTCAAAGAGAAACAGCTGTTTTATTCTTCAGGTTCATGTAGTAAAGTCCATGGAAAAGCATAGATCAAAAGGTCATAAACATAAGATCAGTCCAGTAAACAGTCCAAGATCTTTTAGGTAATCATAGTAAAAAAAAAAGTAGAGTAATCCCATACCAGCAAACAGAGATATAGTCCAGGGTCTTAAGCCATTGGGAAACAGAAACGAACTAACTCACTTCTCTGCAAAATGGAGAATTTGCGGTCAGGTGGGTTACTCTTAGCCAATCAGGTAACAGAGAACAACAGAGAATAACTTTCTCAAAACAATACATTGTTTACACACGTGCACAGAGAGTATTCTGGCATTTAGACATAACATGGATCTCAGCTAGCTTAGAGAGATAACACGTGTACACTGACGCTGAAAACAACCATCTCGTGACATGAGTTCATGAGGCAGAGAGAAGACAAAGGATTTCTATGAGGCCAATAATGAGGCCTAGCTAAAAATAGCAATTTCAAACCTTGGGAGACATTGGGAAATAGGTCTTTTTCCTGACACCTTTGTTAATTTGTTTTCCTTTCCATCAGGATGAAGAGACGCTGAGCCAGATCCAAAACACCATCTTGCAAGTGCAGGATGACTGTGAGAAGCTGAATACCACCACAGGCAACCTCATAGAGGACCATCGCCAGAAGCAAAAGGAGATTGGTGTAGGTGGTCTTAAAGCAAAGTTAGTGGATAGTAGCATCAAAGGAAGGTGGATGCTTCAGTTCTGTGGCTGAGCAAAAATTCAGAAGCTGTTGATTCTTCATCCCTTCCTTTCTTGCCTAAAGGGGAATCTGGGGAGCTGAAGCTATGTTCCTGCCACCACTAGGAGCATTGGAAAGCTGGCTAGAGATGCTCATTCAGTCAAGGAGCAGACAGTCAAGCAACGTGATCAAGCCAACTCGTGCAGCGGAGATGGTAAAACTCTGTATTCAGAGAGGTCACTCTGTTTGCCAGATTCCAACGAAAGGGCCTATAGATTTGTGCCCTTTCAGTCAAGATCCCTGTTGGCCAAGCAAGCTTCATAATAAAGCAACCCAATAATTTACCAAAAAGACATCATAGATAGAAATTTCAAAGAGAAAAGTACTGTCAGGATATGAAACACCTCTTTAATGTTTTAGAAAGCAACGTTGGCCTTCTTTTCAGACACCACGGGCAAAATTTCTACCTCATCTTGGCTAACGGGTTGGTGGGTCCTCATTAAAATCACTCTTTCAATGTCCTGTCCCAGAAATGGAGCACCTATTTATTTTTATAGCACTACCCACGTTGAGCCAGCAGTATTAAGCTCAGGTTTTTAACACCTGAAAACAGTAAAACCTCACATGCATTTACTATGTGCTTTAAAGTGCCTATATATAAATGGAAACTGGGGTTCTGTTTCATGTACTTGTGTGGAGAAACAAAATTCATCTGAAGTATTGGTAAGAAATTCAGGCTGCTATACAGTTTCAAAAGGCCCTAGACCAAGGAATGGGCAAATTGGTCTATTTATCATCTGTGCTGGTTCCATTTGTTTTTCATCCAGGGATAGAGAGTGTTGAGGGCTAGGACCAAACCCCGTCTTCCTGGGCTTCAGTCTGACTCTTTGGGGGCTCCAACCAGGGAGACCATATTGGCTTTCCCATGAAACCGTGACTTGGTGGCTTGCCAGATATGAAAATGTGTGTTTCCACCCTCTAATTTACAGTGGTACCTCATTTTACAAATGCTTCGTTTAACATAATTTACACTCAACTAATGAAAATCCATAGAAAATGCTTCATAATATGGATTTTTTTCCTCCAATACACTAGTACCCCGGATAACATTATGACTTGGTTCCACAAGTCTCGTCGTTAATCGGTTTTTAACGTTGTGCGATATATTGATCACACAATGTTTAAAAAAGCCCTGTTTCCCTGGAGGCTGCAGCAAGCCAGAACGTTGGGATTTGAATTCTGACATTTTGGCTTGCTGCAACCTCCAGGGAGGTGGGGGAACTTTGGAAACAGCTTGGAGCGCTGAGTCCAGGGAAGTGGGGAGACCTGATCCAAGCTGTTTCTCGGCTTCCCCGACGTCCTCAGCCAGTGCCGCAAGTCAGAATGTCGGGATTCGAACCCTGACGTTTTGGCTTGCAGCACTGGCTGAGGACGTCGGGGAAGCCCAGAAACAGCTTGGATCGTGTCCCCTGCCTGCTCCAGAGATCAGAGGACCCGATCTACAGCTGCAGGGTGGCTGGGGAAGCTGACGGGGACTCCCTGTCGGCTTCCCTAGCCACCCGCCCTTGCCTCCGCAGCTGTGGGGTGGCTGGGTAAGCCGATGGGAGAGCCCCCCGTCAGCTTTCCAGCCTCCCCACCCCTGCCTCCGTAGCTGCAGGGTGGCTGGGAAGCTGAACGGAGAACCCCGTTCAGCTTTCCAGCCACCCTGCTGCTAAGAACGACTGTATCGGATAACGTTAAAAATCGCATTATTCGATACAAGGTTTTTCCGAAAATCTTGTAACGTTATGGGGTTTTAGTGCTATCCGGTATTCACATTATCCGGGGTATTACTGTATGAAAAAGTTTCCTTATAAATTACATGGTATGCAGTGGCCTCTGGTGGCCACTTCTGGTAATACTGTGTGTTGCATTGTGTTTCATATTACAAATTTTTGGTAATATGAACCATCCTGCAGAACGCATTAAATCTGTAAAACGAGGTACCAGTGTACTATAAAAGAATGGTGTGGATCTCCTTAGGCCAGTGATGGCAAACCTTGACACTCCCGCTGTTCTTGGACTTCAATTACCTGAAGCCCAAGCCAGTACCCCTGATGATCAGGGCTTCTCGGAATTGAAGTTCCAGAACAGCTAGCGTGCCAAAGTTGGCCATCATTACCTTAGGCAGAATTACTGGCAGTAAGAACTTTAAGCTAAAAATAGGCAGGTATTTTTGTCCTATCCTTTTGCTTTTAAATTTACTCCAATCCACCAATATAATTGTGTGCCATCAAATCTGTTCTGACGTGTGGCAACCATTCTCTGGATTTTCTAGGTAGAAATTACTTAGAGCCGTAATGGCAAACCTTGGCGCTCCAGATGTTATTGGACTTCAATTCCCAGAAGCCCAAGCCCCTGTGAATCCACAAGAATGGGTGTGCTGCGATTCATCCAGCCCGCGCCATGCTGCCCTCATCACTCCTGGAAACAGAAAACCCGCCCATATGGCTTCTGGGAATTGAAGTCCAAGAACATCTGGAGTGCCAAAGTTCGCCATCACGGACTTAGAGTGTCTACCGTTCCCTACCATTACTCAGAGATGGTTTACTCTTTCCTTCTTGTGAGGGCTTCGTTTGGTGCGGTCAGTTTGCCCATGGTTTCAATCATAGGTTTCACAGCCAGATACCTAACTCACTGAACTATTCAGCCAGCAGGGCACCCCAAGAACAGGTCTGAAATAACATCCTACCTGTGGGCTAAAAATGATTCCTTACCTTTTATTTAGTATCTGCTGCATCTAGATTCTGACATTTAAAATGAAATTGTCCACAGATGCACTTTTGCATGCAAGTTTCCCTGATATGTACATTTTTGTGCATAACTTTCCCTAGTATAACATGTTTTGGGGTTGTTGTTTTTTACAATTGTTGAATCAAGAATTTCTCCACAAAGTACAGAGATGTGCACATGCCAAATAATAGCTGCATTTTCTTCTTCTGATTAACGTATTGGTCTAGGTCTAGGAAGTGCAAATTAGGTTGGTTTGCCCTCTCCTGACTTTACCGTGTTGCATTGAAAGGAGGAAATTATGCTCCAAAGTACAGTAATGCCTCGCATAGCGAGCATTTTGTATAGCAAGTAACTCGCTTAACGAGCAGACCTTTCCCCAAAAGGTCTGCTTCGTTGAACGAGCAAAAACTCGCTTAACGAGAAGTTTCGCATTTGCGGGGTGTTTCGGAATGCAATGGAGGACTCCCCTGCCGCGTTCCAAAACACCCTACAGACTAGAGCGTGCCAGCTGGGTGTTTTGGAACGCAGCGGGGAGTCCCCGGTCCGCGTTCCAAAATGCCCAGCCGACAGGTCACTCGGCTACAGGGTGTTTTGGAACGCAGACAGGAAGATCCCCGTACCCTTTCCAAACACCGTGCGGGTGCGTGCGCATCAGATGGGGTTTGGGGAGGGTACAGGGAAGATCCCCGCACCCGTCCCAAACCCCCAGCTGACACGCCCCGCACGTCTGCAGGGTGTTTGGAAAGGGTACGGGGATCTTCCCCGTACCCTTTCCAAACACCCTACAGACGTGCGGGGCGTGTCAGCTGGGGGTTTGGGACGGGTGCGGGGATCTTCCCTGTACCCTTCCCAAACCCGTGCTGATGTGTGCATGCCTGTGGGGCCTTTGGGAAGAGTATGGGGATCTTCCCCATACCTTCACAAATGCACCGCAGGCAAAGATCAGCGAAATACATTTCCCATAGGGGAAATGTATTTCCCAAATTTTTCGCTTAATGAATAACTCTCATAACGAGCAACTGTGTGGAACACATTGTGCTTGTTATGCAAGGTATTACTGTAGTTTATTTCTTTCTCTACTATGATACCACTTTCTCCCTTACTTACATCAGGCAATAATGTAGCAGGTGGTTTAGCCTAGGCAAAATGTCATTATATCATAAGCTGGCAGCTCTCAACACCTACCAGCCTATGATCTGTTGGTGATAATAAGTTGGAATTAAAAATACATGATGACCCAATTTGGCATGTATGTGAAGGGTGTGTGTGTTCTTTGTAGTATCTGAATGCAGGGAGACATTAGGGAGCATAGGCTTGTGCCAGCAATTAGGTAAATTGGGGGGTGAGGGAGAGAGATAACGGTGTTGATACAAGAATCTGAGCCAATGGTTTAAGTACCCAGCTGTGATTTCACCTCTTTCACTTTTTGTCTTTAAAGATGTTGTTCAAGTCCTTGGAGAAATTAGAAAAAGAGAAAGCTGACAAAGAGCGTCTAGTGATGGAAATTGATGTGGTAAGGGACTGTGATCATGACGCACCTTCTTCTCCTCGTGCATCTTAATCTATGGTTAACTATGGGCTGTATCCTTCTGAAAGTACAAATGACTTGGGAAGGAGATAGAGACCTCAATTCTGTAGATCACCTGTGGATAGTTGCTTCCTCTCTTTCTGATTAGGGATCCTTATAATTACTGGGAACTAAAAGAACCAGTAAGTAACATGAACCATTGCAGGACAACATACTGAGAGAGAACACATTCCTCTTTCCTTTCTAAGCTGTTACTTGTTGAACTGTGAACTCTTTCTGTCCATCTTGAGAAGCTGTTCAGTTTGTTTCTTCTTTTTGTTATGAGTGAGAGAGAACCACACTTTGGATTTCTTCCATAATGGCTCCCACTATTGAAGTCAGCTCAGAGGGATCCTGTAACCAAGTTGTGTGTGGAATGTGTGTTACTTCTGAGTGGATTTTCTGAAGCAATCTAAGTTGGAGGTGGCAGGTTACAGCTCAACTTACAGTGAAGAGGAAGATGTATGTCTTTACATGGTGAGAGGTGGAGAGAAAGAAAAAGACCTCTTAAAGTGTTCTGGACAGTCCTTTATCTGCCATGACCTGTTTTTTTCCACCTAGACTCCTACTCTTAGGGTACTGATGTCCCGTCCTTTCTTACATTTTTTCTCTTGACTTTTTCTGGGGCAGAGTGAGGGAAATGCATTACTTTTCTTTCTGAGAGGTGAAGGGTCAGCAATGTCTTCCTCCACCTTTACCGTAGGTAGTTGAAACTATAATTTCTAGCTATTTAACTATCTATGCTGCCCTTGGAAACCATCAACTGTTATTTAACTGTTGTACACTGCCCAGAGTGGGAAAATATCCAGTATAAAAATTTAATAAATAAACAAACCTGAATTCTTATTCTCTTTCTTCTCTCAATATGTTTCTCTAATAAGTACAATAGTACCACGGATAACGTTACGACTTGGTTCCATAAGTCCCGTCGTTATCCGGTTTTTAACGTTGTGCGATACATTGATCACACAATGTTAAAAAAAGCCCTGTTTCCCTGGAGGCTGCAGCAAGCCAGAACATCGGGATTTGAATCCTGACATTTTGCCTTGCTGCAGCCTCCAGGGAGGTGGGGGAACTTTGGAAACAGCTTGGATCGGGTCTCCCCACCTCCCTGAACCCGGGGGGGGGGTCAGAGACCCCAAAATTGATAAAAAAATTGTCCTTTTTTTTACCAATTTTGGGGTCTCTGACCCCCCTGCTGTGTCCAGGGAGGTGGGGAGACCCGATCCAAGCTGTTTCTGGGCTTCCCTGACGTCCTCAGCCAGTCCAGCAAGCCAGAATGTCAGGGTTTGAATCCCGACGTTCTGGCTTGCTGCACTGGCTGAGGACGTCGGGGAAGCCCAGAAACAGCTTGGATTGGGTCCCCTGCCTGCTCCAGAGAGATCAGAGGACCTGATCTACAGCTGCAGGGTGGCTGGGGAAGCTGACGGGGACTCCCTGTCGGCTTCCCTAGCCACCCGCCCTTGCCTCCGCAGCTGTGGGGTGGCTGGGGAAGCCGACGGGGGAGCCCCCCGTCAGCTTTCCAGCCTCCCCACCTCTGCCTCCGTAGCTGCAGGATGGCTGGGAAGCTGAATGGAGAACCCCGTTCAGCTTTCCAGCCACCCTGCTGCTAAGAACGACTGTATCGGATAACGTTAAAAATCGCGTTATTCGATACAAGATTTTTCCGAAAATCTTGTAACGTTATGCGGTTTTCACGCTATACGGTACTTGCGTTATCCAGGGTATTACTGTACTAGCATTCTTATTTTCTAGAATAAGACATTGCATTTGAATTCTTTCCAAAGGGGGAAATGTGCTCTGCTAACCTGTCTGATAACCCACAAATTAGTTTAGCTGCTGCTTGCTACTACAGTACTTGCCCTGTTAACAATAAACACAGTTTTCTATTTTCACTGCATCTGAGTCATTAGTCAACTGCAGTATGCATGATAAATATTCTGAGCGTATGGCCCATTCTTGGGGCAGAGAAGGGTGGTTCTTCTTGGTCATTCATGCTACTGTATTAGTTATTGGAGGAGAAGCTCCTGTAGACACAGGCCAGACCATCAGTTATCCTTTCCTCTTTCTCCCCCCCCCCCCCCCCCAGAAAGCAGATAAGGCGGCTCTTGCTGGGAAGGTGAGCCGCTCCCAGTTTGATGCCACCACAGAGCAGCTGCATAAGATGATGCAAGAGCTGTTAAACAAGATGGCTGGCCAAGAGCAAGACTGGCAGAAAATGTTGGACAAACTCTTGATTGAAATGGATTCCAAGGTAATCAAAGTTCCTGCCTTCTCGAAGCCATTCGCAGGCTATGGGAATAGAGTAGACCATACAGCCAGTGGCTCGACGGCGAGCATCAGGCGGTGGTTAACTAACCTGACCACCCTTAGGATGAATGGCCGTGGGTGCCGAAGTCCATGGGGAAGGGTGATGGTCCCTAAGTGGATTAAATCCCACTTGAGTCCATCTGTGTCTCCAGATGGAGTTGCTGTCCTTCAGGAAAGGGCTAAAAACCAGGCTGGCAAAGGAGGGGTGGGGCACCAGTAATGTGGTGGCCCCTGTCTACTGGCTGATTTAGTAAGAACACTCTCTCCCTCTTTTAATCTCTTTTAATCTGTAGGGGTTGGAGAAATTTTTGGTGGTAGTTTTAATGGGGTTTTTATTGGTTTATAAAATGTGATTGGTTTTATTTTCAGAGTCTTTGGAGTGGGGCGGCAATAGAAATCAGAAAAATAAATAAATAAATAAATCATAATGGAGGGCAGCAGCTTCACTAATGCTGGCTTCAAGCTGAGGAGAACTTTGGATGTCAAAAGGGCTCAGGACCAGAGTGACTCTGGAACTGAATCAGTGGTACGGGGATCATGCTGCGATGCAGAAGGCAAATGGAAGACCACTGCAGAATATTGCTCCCAGGACAATCTTTGCGGTTGATCTCCATGATGATTGCCTATATTTGTGATGGCGAACCTTGGCACTCCAGATGTTCTTAGACTTCAATTCCCAGAAGCCCAAGCACCCTGCAAATCCACACAAATGGGTTTACTGCCATTCATCCAGCTCGCACTGGCCTCATCGCTCTCGGAAGTTTGCTTCCGCTTCCAGGAGCGACAAGGGCAGTGCGAGCCGGATGAATCGCAGTAAACCCATTTGTGATTCGCAGGGTGCTTGGGCTTCTAGTAATTGAAGTCTAAGAACCAGTGATGGGATGACACCGGTTCTGACCGGATCCACAGAACCGTTTTAAGGATTTCCGGAGGGCTCTCCGTGGGGGTAAAACCGTTTTTGAGGCGTCCGGATCGGACGCCTCACCGGGAGGAAAATTTAAAAAAAATTTGGAGCAAAAATGGCTCCAATTTAGTGCGCATGCGCAGAAACTCAATCTGACACATGCGCACTAAATTGGAGCCATTTTTTTCTCCGATTTAAAAAAAATTGGATCCGGCCGCCCCTGACTGGAGCCTCCTGTGGAGCCGCTTGCCGCCGTTTGCTGCTGCCTGGTGCTCTCACCACTGCCACCTCCTGCCATCGCTGCTGCCGTTGCCGTCCCCATCGCCGCCGGAACCGAGGAGGAGGCGGGGCTGCTGCCGCCTCCTGCCATCGCCATCGCCGCCGTTGCCGCCGTCGCCCCAGGCCAGCGGAGCGCGCCTCCTCCTCCTCCGGTTCCAGCAGCGGCGGCGGCAACGAAGAAGACGGGATGGGAGCCGATCAACGGGCAAGGCGGGGAAGACAGCTCCGGAACGAAAAGGAAGGAGGGAAAAAAGCAAATGCATCTACCCGGATCAATTACAGAAACGCTCCCGGGTCCGGCACTCCAGTCCCCTCCCTCTCCTCCTTCCACCCCCCCGGCGATGGCGATGGCGGGAGGCGGCAGCAGCGGCGACAGTAGCAGCAGCAGGCAGTGGCTCCGGGTCCGGTTTTTTAAAAATTGGAGCCAAGATGGACATGGAGCGCCCCACCTCCTCCTCGGTTCCGGCGGCGATGGGGCGTGCCTTGCCGTGTGGCCCCGGGCCATGGGGGTCGTCGGCCCCAAGAAGGGTAAGTGAGGGTTTTGTGTTTGGGGTGGGTGGGTGGTTTATGGTGTTTTGGGTGGGTGGGTGTACTTTTATTTAATTTTTATTTTATTTATTTATTTATTTTATTTCTTTAAGTTACGGGTCTGTGTGCATGTTTATTTTTTTTTTTTATTTTTTTTATTTTTGGCCTTGCCCACAACGTCATGACGTCATGACGTTGGCTCCGCCCATGACGTCATGACGTCATGACATTGGCCACGCCCATGACGTCATGACGTCATGACATTGGCCACGCCCATGACGTCCATGACGTCATGGCGTGGTAGTAGAATTTTTGACATCCCATCACTGCTAAGAACATCTGGAGTGCCAAGGTTCGCCATCATGGGCCTGTATTCAGAATCAGATATGGCACAAGAAGAACAAGTGTTTGTGGACACTTGGAGAAGAACTCATTCAAGTACAGTACAGTAATTGAATAGGGAAGGGCAGAGATGCAGGCTTTATTATGGTATAACCTTTTCTGAGCTTAAAAGTTGGCACGGTGAAGCAAGTAAAGTTGTTTGCACTGCTGAGCATGTTGCCAGTATTTTAAGCTTTGTTCACCTCAAATGCTTTTCTTCTCTGGGTGACACCTAAACTGTAGAGGCATGCATTGCAGGGCAGCAGAAACCTATATTACAGACTTCTAAGAAGCCAAATTAGCAACGTGGTAGTGCTGAATTGTATGAAATGTGACAGTCAATTAAGTGTGCATATCTGTGTCTTGTGTTGTGTGTGTGTGCGTGTTTTCTGCAGCTGGACCGCTTAGAACTAGATCCATTCAGACAGCAGCTGGAGGAGCGCTGGAAGGATATTCGGAAACAGCTGAAACAAAGGGCCCCAATGGATGAAGGAGATGAAGCTGCTGGGATCAGGAGGTAAGAAAGTTTGAGGAAAGAGGACTGTGGTGTATTGGGAAGTACATACAGCAAAATGGTACTCATTGTGGTGTAGTGGGTGTAGTGATAGATTAGGGCAGGGGTGCCCAAACTTTTTGGGCTGCAGGCCAGTTACATGGTTGAGCGGGCCAGTCACATGGTTGGGTAGGCCGGTCACATAGTTCCTCCCACTGGATGTAAAATGAACCTGTGCAAAATACTGCCATAAATGCACCCATGGCCATTTACGACAGCAATGGGTAATTTATGGCAGTGTTTTGCACATCCACGTTTTACTCTTGCTTCCAGGAGCTGTGCAAGCCAAATGATTTGATGCCATAGGCTAGTGGTCTGCAAATAGTGGCTCTCCAGGTGTTTTGGACTTCAATTCCCAGAAGCCCAAGTCAGCACTACTGTTGATCGAGGGTTCTGGGAATTGAAGTCCAAAACACCTGGAGAGCCACTATTTGCAGACCAAGGCCATAGGCCGGATCTGGCCCACAGGCCATAGTTTGGGCACCCCTGGATTAGGGTGTAGGAGGCCTGGGAATGAATCCCTCTTTCACTGCGGAAACTCACTGAGGGGGTTGACCTGCCAAATACACTTCTTAAATACAGTTGTACCTCGCTTAAGGAGCATAATGCATTCCATAGGATTGCTCTTTAAGCGAGTTTGCTCTTTAAGCGAAACACCATTGTAAGTGACCAGTTGTGGGGGGGGGGGATTGCAAACTCCAATTTATTTGTTAAGCAAGTTTTTGATTGGTTTTATTTGTTAAGCGAAGCGAACATTCAGAGAAAATTCTGCTCTTTAAGCGAGTTACTCTTTAAGCAAAACACTCTTTATGCGAGGTTTGACTGTAATTTATTTTGAAAGACCTGCTAGGGTCACTGTAAGTCAGATATGACTGGACAGCACATAATAGGCAGAGGCCCTACAGTGATGTCTATGGCAACTGGAATTCCTTGAAGAAGTTGAAACAGTGAAAGATTTTATATAGCTTGATTTATTCATCAATCCAAATGAGGACTGCAGCCAAGAAACCAGAAGACAACTGAGACTTGGAAGAGCAGCTGAAAAGGAACTAGAAAAGATCATCAAGATTAAGGATGTGTCACAAGGGACCAAGACTAAGATCATCCACACTCTTGCATTTCCAGTCACCATGTATGGATGTGAAAGTTGGACCATAAAGAAAGCTGACAGGGGGGAAACATTGATTCACTTGAAATATAGTGCTGGAGGAAAGATTTGTGGATACACTGGACTAGTCGCCTGAGAGACAAATGAGTCTTAGAGAAAATCTAGCCTGAACTGAGTTTGGAGGCAAAAAATGACAAAACAAGAACTGAACAGGTCTGTTGAGGAGAAGACAAGATGTTTTGGAGATCTCTCATTCCAAGGACCACCTTGAGTCAGAGGCAGATTGATGACATGCAGTTTGATGCAGCCGATTTTGAATGCCATGAAAAGGCAACAACTTATTAGCTATTTCATTTCCTACTCTGTTGCCATGCATGATGATGAGAACTGTTCCAAGACATCTGTCGACTGGGCTGCCTTTGGTTACCTTACGTGCATTGATTTGGGAAGGGGGTATTCATTCTTTTGTCCCAGGCAGCAAAATGTCTTGGTCTAGCGCTGCTTAAAATGGCTGGCCAGCTCTGCCACTGTTGACTCCTATCCTTAAGAGTAGGTCTATGAACCTCCTCTATAATGTTCCTGTTCTATTATGTCAGTGCCTTACATTGTGGGCAGCTCTCAGGGACAGCAGGCTGTAATGCTGACAAACTCGTCCACACTCCCTAGCCATTCTGACAGTGGGGTTCCAGGGGTTGTAGTCCAAAAACAGAAAGAAAAGCTTACTACGCTCTAGTAGACCCAGCTCCTCTCGTCTGCCTACCTTAGGCCATTTTCCTGGAGCTCCAACAAGCAGAAGCTGCCATTCAGATTTCCTACAATGGCTCAAAGTGTTGCTGTCAAGAGTCCCACTGCAGGGTGTTATGGGGAAGTTTAAATGCCTGACCTGGACCTCCAGGACACAGTGAAGAGTTTAAATGGCTTTCTTAAGCCACTGCCAAAGTCACGGACATACAGTGATTCTGCCTCTTGTCATGAAAGCCTGCCAGGGCTCTTTGGGAACCTTGCCAGCCTATGGGATGGTGAGGGAAGATCCACCACAGGATCAGACCCATTTATAGGCTAGGAGCCCTGTTGGCACAGTGGTTAAACATTTTAAACTGCAGCCAAAACGTTGTGAGTTTGATCCTGACAGGAATCAAGGCTGACTCTGCCCTCCAGCCTTCTGAGGTCAGTAAAATGAGTGCCTAGCACAGTGATGGCGAACCTTGACACTCCATATGTTCTTGAACTTCAATTCCCAGAAGCCTTAACCAGCAGAAGTGCTGGATTGGGCTTCTGGTAATTGAAGTCCAAGAACACCTGGAGTGCCAAGGTTCGCCTTCACGGACCTAGCATATTGGAGGCAAAAATGGTGATTATCTGTGAACTGCCCAAAGAATGCAGTATAGAAGTATGATTGCTATTGCTATATGCCAGGGGTGCCCAGACTAAGGCCCGGGGGCCGGATGGAGCCCTTGACACCAATTCATCCAGATGAATTGGCGTCAAGGGCCGCATCCGGCCTCCGGGCCTTAGTGACCGACTCCCTGAACCACATAATTGGCCCACAGCCCAAAAAGTTTGGGCACCCCTCCTATATGCTTTTTGACATCTGGTCTTTATTTGACCTTTCTGAAACCTTCCAGCAAGCCACTGCCTCACTGCGTCTGGCTCTCTGAGCCCTTGAGCATGCAGATTTCTCCAGTGCTGCACGTTGTCTCCTCTCCGTGTTGCCACCAGAGGGTACTGATGTGCTGGTGTGTGTGTGAGCATGCAGCTTTACAGAGAAGAGAGGGCAGTGGGTCGCTGTAGCAATGCAAATCAAACCAAACCGGTAGTTTCTGCTGACGGCACACTCCACAGCCCTGTGCTGCCTGCCCCCTTATGGAAGACAAGATGGAGACAGGATCCGACAGCCAGGTCCTTTCCCAGGCTTGATCCCACAGGCTGACTTGCCTGCTCCTGTTCCTTCACTCCCTTTCCTTTAACTGGATGAGAGACTGACTACACCCAGAGGAATGGAGAAATAAGATGCAAACCCATCTTGAGTGACAAGGCGCACGTTTCCCCCGGCAAAGTTGTGTCTCTGTGTCTGTCTGTATACGTGCACGTATGAGATTAGTTCCAACTCTGCCTCCAGGGGAATCTTCAAAGCATGGAGAGGCCTGAAGATGCAGGTAGCTGAGCCCTGCTCTTCACACAGATCACATTTCCCCAGCGGCAGAACCCCTTTGGGGACAGGTCCAACTCCTGATTCATCGTCCCCTTCCAACCCTTGCTTTGTGAACATCACTCAGGATTAGGCGAAGGTGTGTTGTGTTTGCAACCATAGCTACCTGTTTTTCCACAGACAAAATATGTGAGGGAATCCTCTTTTTAAAAAGCTGATGAGATAAAGGTTTTATAATCCCTTTTAAAAGGCAGAGATGGTGTGGAATTAGAAATACAGCAGATTGCAAGCAATGCACTGGGATTATGGGGGTGAGGGAAAGATTTCCGGTTGTTGTTTTAAACAGACTTCTAAGTGTTCTCTTTGAAAATAATTGTTCTTCGCAGGAGGCCGTTCATTTGCCTTCAGAACTGTTGTCTGTAGGATTCCAGCATTAGGTGCATTTCTGCGGGTCTGGATGTAATTGCCGAATATTTGCCTTGGCTCTGTGTCGAACTTTAATTTCATTCTCCTTCACTCTCACCCCCTTAACAAACATTTGTGGATACTGCTTACTTTCTCTCTCTCTCTCTCCATGTGGGATGTCTCTCTTTTCTGTCCAAACAGGAGACTGCTGGCTCATTTCCACTGCATTTCATGCGACCGACCCTTGGAAATGGTGGTGCCTGGCCCGTAAGTACTTCCAAAGTGCTCTCTTGTGCCCCATATGCACTTGGGTTCCTACGAAACAGCCGGATTACTGGGAGTGGCAGTGGAAGGTAGTCCAAATCTTGGTTCTTGCTCAGCCTTGGGGAAATTGCTGCCTTGGAGTGGAAACAAGGAAAATAAGTCCCATCAGGCTGCCCTTCAGTGCCAAGACAGCTGCTGAGAGCTTAAAGAGAAAGAGCCTCCTTGTTTGATCTTCTCTGTCTGGTATATTGACAGGCACATCACAACACTGCCCGCTGTGCCAGGCTTGCCTCCTCACCAGTCCCTCCGGCCATACATGGTTTATGAGATGGAGCAAATCAGACAGCAGAACCGCAAGTACAAAAAGGAGAGGGGCCCTGGGGATTTTTCTTGTTCTTTCTATCCCCCTCTTCTTGGTGGGAATTGGGTAGGGTGCCAAGACAGGAAGGGCCTGTGGAGGAGAATAAAGCAGTGGAAGGGACAATGGCAAGGAGACTCCATCTTGAATGCCATCGCTTAGGACGGGGTGTCTTCAAGAAGAGCGGAGTAGAGAGTGGTCAGGAAATAGGTTATAGCCCTGGCTATGCCTCGTATGGCTAAACAAGAGGCTGGTGATACACTGACACCTAAGTTGACCTTTTTTTTTTATTCCAGAATTTTGAGTCATAAGAGAAAGGACAACCCTAGAACACACCCACACCTGCTATTTTCACTGGTTTGTTTGCAGGCAGTGAAATTGGGGCAGGAATTTCAGCCAGTTATGGTGAGGCATTTTTTTTGAGAAAGAGCAGAGTTCTGGACAGTTGCTGGACCCCATTGCTATTTCCTGTAGGTATAGCAAGAAATAAAAATGAACAGGTAGTGGCATGTTAAGGATTAGGCTGTTTTTTTTTCTTTTTAGTGTGATCTGTTGTGGTTCACCATCTATTTCCTCAGACACATGAAACATAGTAGTTTGGCCACAGGTGTTCATGCTTTTATTTTTGATATCCTGTCATTATTTTATAAGTAACAGTGCAGTACTGTGTGGATCAGATTAATAGAGTCTCCATCTGCCAGATGACTATTAAGAATTGCTCAGCTGCCAGGGCTATGAAACCAACAGCAACAGAGAGATAGAGTGTGTGTGTGAGAGAGAGAGAGAGAAAGAAAGAAGGAAGTTTGCTGGTCATACTTTTGACCCAACTGTAGATGGAATTGTAGCTGTTGGAAGGAGCACTCTATTTTGAATAAATTATTGAATAGTGATGAGAGCAGAGATACTTCTTTGCTTCATTTTTTTTACAGACCTCTAATATTGGGGTTAACTCCAGCAGAGTTGAATGGCTCCATGTAATTTCAGAGGGTAACTTGGTGTCTCTGTGGCTTCTCCATCCACCCCACAACTTCCTCTCTTTGTCCCTCATCATTCTCTATAGCCATGATGGCAAACCTTGGCACTCCAGGTATTCTTGGACTTCAATTCCCAGAAGCCCAAGTCCCTGTGAATCCACACAAATGGATTTACTGTGTGTACGCAGTGAACCCATTCACAGGGACTTGGGCTTCTGGGAATTGAAGTCCAAGAACAGCTGGAATGCCAAGGTTCACCATCATTGCTCTATAGCAATTAGGTCTGTTTTCCAAATGCTTCAATTGGTGCCAGTAGATCTTCTTCTAAAACCTAATTACCACATGGATTGCAGATCAGGCAAGTGCCACAACAGGAAAATTAGTCGTGGGTCTCTTATCCTTCTACACGTACTTCAATCTTCTGGAAAATTCCTGTCTTCCTCCATTAGAGAGACAAGGATTGCAAAAAGCCCGATTCCTCCAGAACGCATGTGTCTGTTGGATGTGAATGTGGATGAATGGCTGGATATTAGGGCAGCCATAGGAAAGATGGCCAGTGATCTAGTACGTGTGTGACACATGACACCTGCTGAAATCTCCTTTTCTGCACAACTGTAAAAGATACAAGAGCACAGTCTCTCCCCCCCCCCCCCGAGTAGTGGTGTTTAAGAGAGCATGTGGGATGGCCACACCATACCACAAGGTTGTCACATCACAGAAGGTTAACTGTTGGGAAATGAGATGGCTTCATAAAAAAAGCCTCACCCAGGAAAAGTGATCTTGCTCGTTCCGGCTACAGATATTCACAGAAGGCATGAGGAAGGCCTCTTTCCTCTGCAGTTTCCCCTGCCTCGGCTGCTCTCTGTCTTCAGACACTTTATTTTGTGCTGCCCCTGTTCATTTTCCATGCCGTTCTTTTACTTCCTCCTACCCCAGTCTGAGGTTAGGACCGGGTGCTCGTTATGAGGCGCTGGAGAAGAGCGCAAGCCTCAACAAGCTGCGCCATATCCATTCCAAGATGCTGATGGATATCCAGAAGGTGCAGAGCCATTATGGTGGAGCCGGAAAGGTCAATGCTCAGATGATCAGGGAAATACTGCAGTCTCAATGTCTTAGTTCAAGCTCATACAGCAAACGGTAAGAGGAAGGGCCATCAGCAGCCAGAGACTCCTGTTTCCTTTCCATGTCCTCTTCCTTCCAGGAAATTAAGATGGGGATGCTGCTGAATTAACTTTCTTGGTGTTTTTATTGTGAGCAAAACCAACCCCACAGCCTCTTCCCACCCCATCCTCTGAACTGAGTGGAGTGGACATGGGGATGCGGGGCCCATGATCCACAAAAGTGCTCAATGCAGTGGTTCTGGCAGCTGCTGCCATGCTTT
This sequence comes from Furcifer pardalis, assembly GCA_030440675.1. NCBI lineage: Eukaryota > Metazoa > Chordata > Lepidosauria > Squamata > Chamaeleonidae > Furcifer > Furcifer pardalis. Next base: position 54,727,390 of record CP126893.1, on the reverse strand, counting down.
ATGTAGGTTAGAAATAATTCTATTCCCAAATGAGAAGCTGGCCTTTCTGACGTCTAGGTCAATCTTAGAAGAAATCAACCCTGACTGCTTCTTAGAAGGTCAAATAGTAAAGATGAAACTAAGGTACTTTGGACATCAAATGAGAAGAGAGGATTCACTTGAGAAAGGCTTGATCTGGGAAAGGTGGAGGGCAAAAGAAAAAGGGGGTGGCCAAAAAGCGGGCGGCAAAAAATGAGATGGCTAGATGGTATTGTAGAGACAATGGCCACAGAACTGAGCGAGTTGAGGAGGATGGTGGAGGACAGAAGTGCCTGGCAGACAGTGGTCCATGGGGTCGCAGAGGGTCGGAATTGACTGTGTGACTGAACAACAACAAAAAGATATGTCAACTAATTTGGCTGTAGTTGACTTTGAGTCAAAGTCTGAGACCTATAAAGAAGGTTGTTGCTTATCAAGGCAACTGATAGACCTATGAGGTAGAGCTGGAACCTTGCTAGTCTTTTGTATACATCAATACATCTAACACTTCTGCCTAGCATCTTCAGATTCCCATATGGCCTTGCTGACAATGGGCATCTTGTCTGGCCCATTTTATGGAGTATGTCCCTTACTCATAAATGTTATGCTACCTTTTTCTTATGAAGAGTCCTGGAAAACCCAAAAACTTACCCGATTTGTAACTTTTTAGTAAACCACTGAGTGGTGGCTTGGTGGTTAAGATGCTGAGCTTGACAACTGGAAGGTCAGCAGTTTGAGACCTGAGTGATGTGCGACAGAATGAACGCCCATCATCTGTCTAGCTGCTGCCAACCTAGCAGTTTGAAAGCAAGAAATTGCAAGTAGATAAATTGGTACTGCCTGAGTGGGAAAAATGACAGCGTTCCGTGCACGCTAGCATCTAGTCATGCCTGCCACATGACCATGGAAACGTCTGCAAACACAGACAGCAGTGTCTCTTTGGCTGTAAATGGAGATGAGCACCACCTCCTATTGCTGGACATGACTGGCTTTCGAGACCTTTACTAGTGATCCAAAAAAGGTGCTATGCAATTCAGAATTTATTTAGCTCACAGTGCCTCCCAGTCCTCACGTATATTGCTGAGGCTCACAGGCATTTTGGAGTAATAACGATAATAGCAGCTATAGACACTTTATTTGGCACTTCTCTGATAAGGAGCAAGCTACAAGCAAAAAGTAATTTTCTAACACAGGAGTTCTCAACGTTTTTCAGCCATGGGCTAGACCACAACCCAGTGGTGTAGCGTGGGGGGGCGGATGCCCCTGGCAGCACTTTTCAGGGGGCGGCCAAATGTCCCCACTGCTTTGGCCTCCCTCTGCCTGGGCTTAGGGTGCAGGACTTCCCAGGCGGAAGGCGGCCCTTTTGCTGCGCCGGCGGCCGGGCTGCCCCCTCTTTGCCTCCCGCTGGCCATGGTCGCCTTTGCTCTGCCTCCGTGGCCGCCTCCCCCTGACGGGCGCCAACCAGGACTTTGCGGAAGCCGGTGCAGCGAGCCAGGCAATTTGGGGGGGGGGGGAGGCGGCTTTGTCCGAGCCTAGCCTGGGAACGTAGGCAGGCAGGTAGGCAGACCCGGCTTGGAGGACGCTACATTGAGGGCCACCCTGGGCACGGCAGCAAGGCAGGAAGGGCGGCGGCAGCAGGAGCGGCGCTCTGATTGTCTCCACGTCCTCCTCCTCCCCTCCCCGCTGTGCCCTGTCGCGCGCCTTGTCCTGGCTGCGTCCCTGATGCTGGAGGTATAGTTCCGCAGGACCTGTGCTTGCCTCGCCTGCTCGCCCCTGCCTGCCCGTCCAGCTGGCTGTCGGGGCGTCTGCCTGCCCTGGGTTCGGCCCCGGGGACCTTGGCACAGACAGCGAGGGGTTAACTGGGTCCTGTGGGGGGGGGCACTACCGCCGCTGAGCGGAGGGGGGGCAGCGAGTTTGTTCTTTGCCCCGGGCGGCTGAAGTCTGCACGACGCCACTGCTACAACCCCTCAGACAGCTGAGCAGGCCGGACTGGTGGTTCCCTCAACTGTAAACGCTGCTGTAAAATGCATCTGCATGTTTACGACAGCTACAGACTCATTTGCAGCTGTCATGAATGTGTTTATGACAGCCATAAATAAATCCATGGTCAATTCCCGCAGAGGTGGCTCCAGGGGCGGCTGGGGCAAGGTCGGGGACCGGATTATTTGGCACCGTGGGCCGTAGGATGAGAACCTCTGTTCTAACAGATAAAAATGCAGAAAGAAATGTATTTGCAGTTACGGAGTTTATTAAAATAATTCAATAATGAAATAAAATTTATTGGGATATTTTCATATATATGGTGCCAACTCCATGGACCCTTCTGGGATCATGGGTCCCAACCTTTGTCCCATTGGGCTGAGTGATGGCGCTGGGCTTAAATCAAAGCTTCGTGGCACAGGTCGTCTGTCAGGACATGAAAACAGGGCTGCTGTTCTCTCTAGCTGGATGGACCTGTTGGATGGATTGAAGAGACGCGATTTCTTCTCAGAGGGACCTCAAGAGTTGGGCTCTACATTGGAATTTTAATCCAGAGAGGTTCCTGAGATACAGCAACCAGTGACAAGAGGTCAGCTGGAAACCAATTATGAGGAGAGCTAAACTAGAGGGAAAACTTATTTCCTGAGCCTTATCATTTGAAATTGTGAGCTCTGTTTCTTTGCCTCCTACACAACAGAAGTGGTTTTTATGCACATAGATATCCATGCATCAGTCTAGTTCCCATGTGTAGCCACAAATTCCTTCGGCACACTTGGGAGATTATCAGAAGGATTTGTGTGAATTCCTCAGTCTAAAACATGGATTGCTGGTAGGAATGTCCTCATGGCTGAAGCAAGTCTTTTAATGAGTTTCTCTTTAATGTATTTATCAGTCTCTGGATGCAAATGTTTCATAGTCTGACTTCCCGCTTGGGTACTAAAATCTGGAATTCCAGAAGAGGCTTAGAACTTCACACATCTGCCAAACAGGTCAGCGCTGATTGTTATCACTTCCTAGAGCATTTCAAAGCTGTTTGCAGACTGATTCCTCTATCTCAAGAAGAAAACAAGAACAGAATTGTGCTATACGAACTATGATACGTGTGAGGCCAGGAATGCCTCATGGCTTTCCTACAAAATGTTGCAACCGTGTCTCTAGTAATCACTGCCAGCAAAACTTGCAGACTAGCTTGCACAGCCTGTTTGCTTGATTATGAACTTTCTGCTGGTGCTACTTTGCTCGCTTACTTCCCTGCCTGAAATGTCATGCTTTATCAAGGGAAGCTGCCCTTCTGCCCATTTTCTGCATATTAAAAAGATGTTCCAATTTTTCAGTCTGTTTTCATCATTGTTGAAGAATGTGCAGGCTGGGGAGGACCTAGCAAGAGGCAGACAGAAGACAAGCCCTGAGGGATCAAACCAAACACCTCTGCCTGGTCCAAGATCCTCTTCAGAGAGCGGTCAACTGGACCGTCATAGGAGGGATGTGAGGGCAGCAGCACCCCCATGCTTATGTTCCCCACCAGTTAGTGGTTGGGAGGCAGACTCCTCCGAACATGGAGATCCAGAACTGAATCTGGGCTTTACATCAGTTCACAGTAAACTTTATGCTTATCTAATTGTTTTTAAGCAAATGTGATTGGATTATTTATCCTTGTGAAACATCTTGTAGGTTTTGATATTCCGGACTGCCACACATTAGTTTACAACTTGTAAACTGAGGCCCTGGTAGTGGAGTCAGTAGCAATTGCAAGAGCCACTCCAGTGCTGAAGATACTGGGTTGGGATTAGGTCAAGGGAGAGGTCTCAGTCTCCCTTGCTTGGAAGCTAGTTGTGTCCAACTGTAGGGTGTGGTGCTTATTTCCATTTACAGCCAAAGAGGCAGTGCTGCCTGTGTTTGCAGACATTTCAGTGGTCATGTGGCAGACATGACTAGATGCTGGAGCGGATGGAATGCTGTTACCTTTCCTGCTGAAGTAGTACTTATTTATCTACTTGCAACATCTTGCTTTCGAATTGCTAGGTTGGAAGGAGCTAGGACAAATCACAGGCACTCACTCTGTCATGCAGCTCTTGGGTCTTGAACCACTGACCTACTGACCTTCCAGTCATCAAGCTCAGCATTTTAACCACTAAGCCAGGAGTTCTCAACCTTTTCAAACCAGGGCCAAGGTCACGCTCTCTCAGCTTTGAGGGCCGGATGACCATTTTGCCTTGCTTGCATGATAGGGTGGTCATTTTCTCCCAACAGCTTTAAATGGAAGCCATTTTGTTTCTTAAATGCCATTGGAGGGGTGGGGGCCCACATGAAATGGCACGATGGGCCAGATCCGGCCACAGGCCTTAGGTTGGGAACCCCTGCACTAAGCCACCATGGTCCTTCAGATTGGGATTACAGGAGTTCAATTATCCTACCAAAACCTTCCTCTGCTGCACAGTAATGATAATTAGTTATGATGATGGCCACAATGTCCATGACCCCCCCACCCCTCCCACTCACTCCACTTTAAAAACCAGGAGGTTGATTTTGTTTAAATCAACTTTTTACTGAGAATGGCTGAATCTCCCAGGACACAAAGTGGGATTTGTGTGCGTTTGTTGAAGTGAACTGGAAATATATCCAGCACTGTATTTCAGATTTCTCTGTTACCCAAACCTACCTGGAAAGGTTCTGGAAATATGAAAATCCTACATTTTATTCAATTGCTAAGAAACACAATGTACATACCAAGCACACACACAGACAGAGAAGTGTTTTTGAGCAGTTGAGAGAGATTTTGGAGTTAATATATATCAGATCGTTTTCCGCAGGGCTGCTTGGGAAGGGCATTGTGCTTGGGCTCTCTCGCTCTCTCTCATTTATTTTCTGCTAAATATAAATATCTGCCCCACCTCGCTATACAAATGGAGAATGAATACATCAATTAGAATCCCTAAAGGAGGGGTTCTCAACCTGTGGCCTGTGGGCCAGATGTGGCTCACGGCACCATTTTCATGTGGCCCCCCCCACTGCCTCCACCAGACCAAGACGTGCCATGTGGTAGAGGAGAGGCAAAATGGCCATCCGGCCCCTGAAGCTGTCTGAGGGAGTGTGACCCAGGCCTCTGTCCTAAAGCTTCTCATAGCTGAGGGGAAGAGGCAGAGACCTGGAGTCCTCCTGGAGTTGCTGTACTTCTGCAAAGCCCATCACACCCAACCAATGGTCAGGTATGATGGCAGCTGAAGCCCTGCAACATCTGAAGGACCCACACATTTCCTTCTTGGCATGAAAAAAACACACACACCCTTTTCTTGTTGTCTTTTAAATCCACATCAGAAACATACAGCTGGGTACAATGTTGATGGGCCAAATGCTCCCCCCCCCCTTTTACCATCCCCACAGCCACCACCCACTCACACACACACCCTTGGCTAATGTCCTAGTGGCCTTGGTTATTTTGTCACCAGCCAGGGGTTGAAGGGGCAGAAGGAAAGCCCCATGTCACCCTGTCCAACTACCAAGCAGCACACGGGGCAGCTGCATTGGCCTCAGGGGGCAGCTGAGCCCTAAAGTGGGTAGGTCTGATCTCTGGATTGTGAGTCTCAGAATGCCTTTCACATCAGAAGGACCTTAAAACAAATACAGTAATACACCGGATAACGATTGGACCGGATAGCGCTAGAATTGGATAACAATGCAAGATTTTTGGAAAAATCTTGCATCGGATAACTTTTGTTTTAGCGTTATCCGAGCCAATCGTGTGTGTGTGTGTGGGGGGGGGGTTTTGGATTGGGTAGAATATCTACCCAATCCACACACACCCGCAGCGATGGATCGCTGCTACTGAACTAGGGTCAGGCGAAAGGCAGGCTGGCGATTGCTGGACGAAGCCTAGCAACGCATGGGCTAGCTAGCCCGAGCGCTGCCAGGCTTCGTCAACAGCCTTGTCTCGCCACCCGACACCAGCGTTAGCAAGCGCTAAGGCTCTTGTCTGGTGGCGAGAAGTGTTGCGGAGTTTGTCCCTTGTGGCGTGCGATCGGGAACCTTGTCTCGCCACCCGACATGAGCAGTGGTGGGATGTCAAAAATTTTAGTACCCCACCCTGATATCATCAGTGTGAGCGGAGCTAACATCATGATGTAATGATGTGGGTGGGGCCAAATAATTTTTTTAAAAAAAAATACATAATAATAATACAATAAAATAAAAATAAGCACACACACACACACACACACACACACACACACACACACACACCTCAACCCACCCACAACACAAACCCGTAAATAAATTAAATAAATACATTTTAAAAATACATTAAAATACACCCACCCAGTGAAAAGGTAAGCCCCAAAGGTGGTTCCCCACAAAAGCTGCTACCGGTTCTCCGGGACACTGGGAAAAGTTGCTACTGGTTCTGGCAAACTGGTGAGAACCTGTTACATCTCATCACTGGACATGAGCCTTGCCGCTTGCTAAGGGGCCAGTGCATTGCGGGAAACAGGCATCCACTGGCGTGCAACAAAAGCGCACGAGCGGGTGCCTTGTCTCGCCACCCGACATGAGCCTTAGCACTTAGCAAGCAGCCAGTGCGTTGCGGGAAACAGGCACCCACTGGCACGCAAAAAAAGTGCACGAGCGGGTGCCTTGTCTCGCCACCCGACACGAACCTTAGCCCTTGCTAAGGCTCGTGTCGGGTGGCGAGAAGAGGTTTTCCCCCCAAGTCAAGCTGACCCTAGGCTAGCAATCGCTATCCTAGGGTCAGTTTGACTTCAGGTACAAACCGCGCAGTTTGTCCCTGACGTCAGGGCTTTTTTTTTTTTTTAGCATTGTTCAATGCATGTGTCGGACAACGCTAAAAATCGGATAACGTCATGACTTGTGGAACTAAGTCATAACGTTATCCGGTGTATTACTGTAAAGTAACATTGGAGCTTAGAGGAAGGTAAGATTGCTCCGTGGGATACGTAAGGACAGTGCTGCATCTTGCTATGCAAAAAAGAAGTCAGTGAGTGGAGGTGTTTTTCCTCGTAGCCTATGCAGTTTCTCACCTTGACATGTGACACAGGAAGGATAGTCATCTCCCATCATCCTGTGTGACCAGATAGGCCAGTGTTTCCCAACTTTTGGTTTTTGGACTTCAATTCCCAGAAGCCAAAGTCAATTCCCCAAAGCACTGATCAGCCATTGTACTAGGAATTGAAGTCCCCCTGGGGGGCCCTGTGCTCCACATTAGGAACCATTGTGATAGGCCAACACCAACACTGCCTCTCTACAATAGCCTGTGGGAAGAGTCTGAAAAGTAAACCAATGGCTCAGCTTCGCCAAGTGATTGATTAAGGCAGGAGTTCTCAACCTTTTAAAGCCGGGGGGCCGGGTCATGTTCCCTCAGACAGCTTCTGAGACCGGATGGCCATTTTACCTTTCCTCCACCACATGGCACTTCCTGGTATGGTGGAGGCGGTGAGGGGGCACATCCAGCCCATGGGTTGAGAATCCCTGGATTAAGGGAAGGCCATATCACTCATGGGGTTGAAAGCTTAACTGAATTCTGAGACCTAGCAGTATTTGGAATAGTTAAAAACAGACAACAAGCTTTAGTTTCAGAATGGATGGAAGAAACCTCCCCAGGCTCTTCACCCAAAGTATAATGTGCAGGGATTTCACACGGTCCCTTCCTCTGACCCTTTAAGGTAAAGCTGGGCCAATATAGTCTGAAGGAAGCTACCCTTTTTGGATTTTGGAGAAGCAAAGTTAGTCCTGAGGACAAAAATCACACTCTCCTCATGTACACTCTAGAATGCTGCCCTTCAGAAACTAATTATCGGGGTTGTGCTCAGGAGTCGTCTTATTATGACAAATGTGAACTCTTATCCCTTCACCCTTAACAGATTTCCTGAGATGGCAGATTTCAGCTACATTAGTGTCCCACGCCACTGTGGAGGCAGCCACACCCTCACGTACCCATACCGGCGCTATGGGAGATTGCAGCAGTTTGCTCAGTGCATGCAACCGGTCCACCCAGATGAAGGCACCATGCTGGCAATGATGAAGGTATAACTAAGGATTGTGCTGAATCAGATGGTCAACAGAAGTGGGGGTAATGGAAATCAGTGTTGATTTGCAACGTGTAAAATTTTGCCATTGTCTAGTTTCTCTTAGTTGGATCTCACAGTTTTGGCACAGGGAGGCAACCTGATGGGGAATCAGTCATGGCTGTGAAAGAAGTTTATTTATTTTATTTTATTTATTTAGATTTATTATCCCGCCCCAATCAGGCAAACCTGACTCTAGGCGGCTTACAGAAAAGGGGGAGAGACTATACACAATGCAATACAATTAAACAATCCCCCTACAAATTCACAAATTAAAACCTCAAGGTTCATAATCACTTAAAAATCAATTAAAAAAGAATTAAACTATGAATTTACAAAAATCTAAAAGATTTAGAAAGTTAAAAGGTTTTAAAAAGTTTAAAAGGTTAAAACATTTAAAAGAGCGAGGTAGGGGTTTACTGTGGTACAAGACCAAAACATCAGAGCCTTCATTCATCTCTGGTTGAAACTTCTGTGTTGTTGGTTTTTTTTAACTTTATGAAGATTAGCACACACATGCATGCATGCATGCACACACGCACACGGGGAGAGACTGTGGTGGCTTCATGGTTAAGATGCTGAACTTGATGACTGGAAGGTCGACAGGTGAGCAGTTTGAGACCCGAGTACTGCATGACGGAGTGAGCTCCCGTCTCTGTCCCAGCTCCTGCCAACCTGGCAGTTTGAAAGCAAGAAATTGCAAGTAGGTAAATAGGGACCATTTTGATGGGAAGGTAAACAGCATCCCATGCACACCAGTGTCTAGTCATACCTGCCACATGTCCTCGGAAACATCTGCAGCCAGACAGCTCTGGCTCTTTGGCTATAAACAGAAAATGCAGCAGCTGCTAGTGAGTTTCAATAATTAAAATACAATAAATGGAAATATGGTAAAATTAATTAATTTAGACATTTGCGTGGGTATGTTTTTGAGTGTTTGCATTGACCTGAGCATAAGTCGAGTCCCATTTTTGGACATCATTTGGGGGGCTAAAAAAACCTGACTTATACTTGAGTATATACGGTAACTGCTGTATTTAAATGAGAGCTTTTGTGGACCAAGTCCACTTCATCGGACAGAAGAGTGAGGTCTCATGGCATCAATTTATATACACATCAGACACACAGGCACACAATAATTGACCAGCTAACAGAATAGTAGCATTGTAGCTTTTTGCAACTGACAATAATGGAAAATCCCTGGTAGCCTATCATCTTCTGCTGCTCTTCAGCCCTTCAGTTATTTCACATTAAAGCTTATTTGTTCATAATTAAAATATTTATCCTCTTTTTTTCCAAACATATCCCAAACCCTTCAATATAATTCACATATAAACAGGAGCAATTAAGAGCCCACGTGGAAATACAATTTCCAGCACAAGAAAGACAGCTCACAAGGAAAAAAGAGCAGCCAGAAGCAATATATTGTATTGTAATGTATTATTTGTAAGCCGCCCTGAGTCGCCATGGTGAGTGGGCGGCAATATAAATTTGAACTAATAATAATAATAATAATAATAATAATAATAATAATAATAATAATAATAATAATAATAATAATAATAATAATAATAATAATAATAATAATAATAATAATAATAATAATAATAATAATAATAATTATTATTATTATTATTACAGCAGTGCAGTAACGTCATGTGGATTTCAGCCACCTGGGGGTTAAGCCAAATTTGCTGCCCCCTGGTGGAGGCTGGTGCCCCTTCCGCTAGGGCTTCTGGGAAGTGTAGTCCAAGAACACCCATAGCCCAAAAAGTGCCGCCCAGGGCGGGCGGCCCATCTGCCCCCCCATCCCGCTGCAGCAGTGTCAACCTCTTGCCCAATGCTAGGCCTCACAGTTCGGCTTAGCATGTTTCATGGTGTAGGTCAGACAAACCTCTCTAGGGAAAGAAAGATTTCATTTTCCTGCTGAATTATCATTCAATGGATATACTGTATGGACATTTTGGGAATACTGTATCTTTTTCTGATTTCTCTTCACGGGGTTGTTTCAGAAGTCTGTTTCTCTTCATGAGGGGTGGATGGGATGTTGAGTCTGATGGAAGGAAACACTAGGCCTGATTTAAAGTGAATTCTGAATGTCCACTTCCAAAGCAAAGTTACAGTCCCATTCTCTCCCCCCCCCCCCGTGTTTGTCTTTATCCTTAGCATGAAGAGGTGGATATACTAGGCCTTGATGGTCATATCTACAAAGGACGGATGGACACACAGCTTCCATCGTTAACTGGGAAGGATGGTGAGCGTTGTGTTCTACTACGTCAGGGGTGTCCAAACTTTTCAGGCCGCGGGCTGGTCACGTGGTGGAGGGAGCTGGTCACTATGGCCCAGGGGTCGTATGGGTATGTTTTACTTCCGCTTCCAGGACCTTTGTGGGCCAGATGAATTTGCATCGGGGGCCACATCTGGCCCTCGGGGGCGTAGTTTGGGCACTCCTATACTACATGATGTTTTGGTTGATTAGTCAATTTCCTCTTTTTGTGAATGGATTAAGTGTTTAAGCATTATAACTGTGAAGCCGGCAGAGCCAGCTTTACTGTGAAGTCTGGGGAAGTATTCGTCTCAGACACAGAACTTAAAGAGTACACCCTATTTCCCCCTCTAGTCTATTGCTGGCTGGGGGCTATTTAAGAAGAGAAAGCCGGGTGAAAGGCAGTTGTGATCACCAGGTTGTCATTTCCCTAGTGCAGCTATGAGAGGATTGACTGTTATGCCCAATTCCACAGGATGAGTAATGTGTCACAATTATCAGAGGGCTTGTTAAGCAACCAGGAAGATAAGGCCCAATAGACAAATGACAACTCTGAGCCTGTCCAGACTGGCATATACAGTACAGTACCTTGCTATTGGGATTGCTGTTGCTGTAGTATGAGTCAATTCAAATTACAAAATGCACCCGTGTTTTGACTTAAGAGTGCTTCATTCTGCCCCTTTTTAAAGCTATCCTAATCCTTTTTTGGCATAGTGAAAGGCTACAGGGTTTTTCAGGCACGATTCAGACCACGCCTAATTATTCTGTTGTGCAACTTGTGCAGATGGTTTCTTTGCACCAAAATTGAGCGATAGGTGTTGTTATTTGAGCTGAGAATCCTATGACATAGTAGATGGGTTGACTGAGCAAACTCCTATTTCATCTTCTCTAAACTTTTCTTAAAAAACATCCCTAACGGTACAGTTCTAGATACAAACATTTATGTGTGCCATGCTAGGAGCTCTGTCAGTTAGTTTAACAAAAAATGGCAAGTTACCATTGCCAGATTTCATAAATAAAAGGGGGTCTTGCAAGATCTGTGCCCCCCTCCCAGCAGCTAGGGGAAAATGCAAAAGGAAGGAGGGCACAGACATACTAAACAAAACTTTCTCTTATCTAACCAATGAAAGACACATAAATTTTACTTTGACCTTATGAAAAGGGTTTTCCAGCCGAGAAGGGCAGAAGGGTGATGCGTCCAATTATGTCCTCTACAGCAAGGATTTCCAACCTAAGGCCCATGGGCTGGATCCGTCCCATGGTGGCATTTTATGTGCGACCCCACCCCTCCAAGGGCATTCAAGAAACAAAATGGTCTTCCCTTTGAAGCTGTTGGGACAAAAGGGTCACCCCATTGTGCAGGCAAGGCAAAATGGCTGTCCGGCCAGCTCTCAAAGCTGAAAGAGTATGACCCAGCCCCTGGCTTGAAAAGGTTGGGAACCCCTGCTCTACAAGAAGGCAAGGAAGGAGATGGGGAAAGGAGGACAAAATGGAGCAATCCCGAGACCTGTCTGGACCCTGATCATGGGAGAATAAATGTCTCCAGTGTGAACAGAAGGACCACTCAAATGAAAGATAAAATGGATTGCAGTACAGATGTAAACCTTTAATGTTACAACCAGGGCATTTCAAATCCCCCCTCTCCTGGGCATCTTTTAGGAAGTACAGGGCTTATTATGGTGTGTACAGCAGAAGTGCTGAAGTTTCCTCTGTGTGCTGTGCTTTCATTAGGTATATCAAGGGTAAGAAACAAGCTCATTCGGTCCTCTTCCCAAAGGCATCAGCCTACCCTCGGTGACATTGCCAGCCTCCCAGCTCGTCCCCATACAGCAAAAATATCTCTACGGAGCTTGTCAGGTAAGTTCTGGTTTCTAGGAATAAGGAAAGAATATGGAGTGGATTCTGTCCAAGTAGATGGGAATCAAAGGTTGGGCTCTCAACTAAACATACTCTTGAAATTATTAGTGAATAGTGACTACTCACAAATGAACTTCTAGACCAGTATTTCCCAAACTATGTTCCATGAAACACTGGTGGAATTCAATTCCCTGAAGGCTAAGTCAGTACATTGGCTGCTCAGTACTTTGGGGAATTGACTTAGGCTTCTGGGAATTGAAGTCCAAACACCAAAGGTTGGAAAACACTGTACAATGGTGCTTGAGAATCCTAAGAAATGTAGTTGAGATTGCTGTTGTCTGAGGGTGTTAATAGAAAACCTCTGTCTGTTCAGAGACCTTGACTTTTAAGCCAGTTTAAAATTGTAGATATTCCTTCATACGGATCACACACACACATACACTCATGCTTCCATGGTACCACTGTGTAGATTATGTTTTTTTTAAAAAAATCACACCAAGCGTGAAGAGCATCTATCAGCTGCACAGATGTCTCTGAATGTGGATGTGATTCGCACATGGTAAGAAGCCGCAGCATTGTAGGAAACCAACCTTATCAAGTGTGAGCACCGAGATGCTGATTGCAAGGTAAGTGGCTAAAAAGACCATGGAGGTTTATTCCATCATCATGTCCAGAGTTTAGCAGCATTATGTCAGAGGCTGTAGTTCTTGGAATCTCCTACTAAAGGATTCCAGATGTTGCAGTCCCAAAAAGTAACATTGCCAGCCTCTGGACATGTCATCTGAATATAGGTGGAGACACATTTCTGATCCTTGACACCCCTTCCCATGCAGACGGCAAACCAGAGAAGTACAAGTAATTCATTTTATGGCTTACTGCTCTCGCTTGCTGAAGAGAGGGAGAAACCAGAAGAGCAGGCTGAGCCTGTGTTCAGATGACAGAGTAAACCAACCACAGAGTTCAGTTCTGATGTCTGCCCGGCTTCTTCTGCTACTAGTGGAAGTAGCATAATGTCTGGCCAGACATCCTGCTATAGTAATGGAGTAGACCGTACAGCCAGCGACTCAACGCCAAATATTGGGTGGCTGTAAATAACCTGACTCCCTAAAGGGGCCAACGGCTGTGGGCGAGTGAGCCCCTTTAGCTTAGGTGATGGTCTCCTCAGTGGCAGAAATGCCACTGGAAACCATCCTATTGGGCCCAAAGGCAAAGATGAGCGGAGGAGGAACTCTCCCAATGGTCATGGAGATGGAAGAAGCTATGCCAGATGGACTGGATGTGAAGGTGCACCTTGTCAATATCCTCAAGGCTGCGGCAGTCCATTGCAGTCCCGGTGTTAAATCTTGAATGACTCATTTCATGTGTGCTGTAGGAGATGGCTCCGTGATCATAGAGTGCATGGGTCACTTCATGGCAAGCTGGGATCCACCTTAAACAAATTCATGCCAATGGGCATTTTTCCTGCTTCAGGGGGGAAAATGCATTCTCTGATACAAGTGGCAAGCATGCTCAAACCTGCTGCGTATGCTTCATGATTCAGAGTTCCTGTGTCTTCCTCCTCCTATGTTGGGATGTGTGCACCAGGCTACTAGAGCCTCCTAGCTACATTCTTCTTCAATGACATTTCTAATCCACCTTCCCACTGGTAAATAGAACTCAAGGACGTGTGCAAACATAATTAAAATGGACGAAAAAGAAGTTAAAACAAGCTAAACAACAAAGCCACATGATGGCAATCAAGCCACACTGAAGTCGATAAAATAATCATGTGAGTGCTTCTGGAGTGGAATGATCAGCCCCCACAAGGCCAGGAGACCTCTGGACATGTTGAATGCTTCAAGAGGTTTCCTCTGTATCTTGTCAGCTCCAGGTTACCTGGAAGGGTGTCCGAATAGATCATTGTTCAGCACCCTGATAGTCAGTGTTACTTTGGATCATACAGTGAGTCATGTGAAACACTGTCAAAACACAAAGCAAAAGCTCTCCACATCATTACTGGATGTTGTAGCCAGCTCCCATTGATAAACTGGTTACTTAGCAGACACTGTGCTGCCCAGTGACATACAAAGAAAACTAGCAGCTACTAGTGAAAGGCCTGATGCATCTACGTCAAATGTACATCCTCTGTTTGGTTACCATCCCATCCCTCCCAAGTTAAAATCAAGGGGTGGGGGAATTCAGAACATCTGTAAATCCTGAAGGAATAGCAGAGAACGGCAGGTCTATAATGTAGAAAGAAGGAAATACCCACCTCTTAAAATGGATATATCCCCATGAAAGTCTAGGAGAAATGGGTTACTCGAACGTCCCTGAATTGGATATGGATTGGAGTCAGCAGAATCAAAATGAACCTGAGAGAATTGTGTTTTTTAACTGGCACTGCCCTTTGTGATTATGGAGTAGAACAGGCAACGTCACGCCTATACCAGCGTTCTCTATGACCCCCAACATGTGCCCTGGAAGATTTTATGCTAGGTGCCTCAAATGCTCTCGATCTTGCCTGTTATTTGGAGAAAAATATCTATGTGTTTTCATTGTACTGTGGTGCATCTGACTTGGACAAAGGAAGGAAGACTACAATATTTAGCAATCTCACATATTTTAAAAGGCCAGTTTGAAGAGATGCTGCTTTAAACCCTTCCTAAAAGCAGCAGGCATATGCATTACCAAGCCGCCTATGTGCTAAAAGTGATACACAGTGGTATCTCTATAGATACAAATGTATTCATGCTCTAAAACTGGTGCTTGCGACTGTTTTGCAAACTAAACCCTAGTAGTCTTTGATTCTGTTGTGTGTGTTTTTTTACCCAGCCTCCTGGTGAGATGTCTGTCCCTGGTTGACTGAGTAGAGATCTGTTTGTAATTTCTGTGCCTGACAATCCATCTGTCCCTTACAGAGAACTCCCTTCTGGTAGCACTGAGATGCTGAGTGATCACAGTCAGTTTGAACAATTGAACTGCATGCCAGACTGATTAAAGAACACTACAGGGAATCATGGGGCCGTTTAGTGTAGCCGAAGAGCACCGTTTGCTTACCAACACATATGGCAAATGTACAGAACCTGCTCATGAACTCTGCCTACTCTGTGCAGAGAGAGAGAGTGTATGTGTATGTGTATGAGAGGGAAAGAGACACACTGGAAACAGAAAAGATGGAAAGGAAAGGGGAGGAGAAGAGGAAGACGCTTCAAATATTAACTGTCGTTAATTGACTAAAAAAAAAAGAACTAAAAAGTCTATGAAAGCTCAACAAACTGCCAGCTTTCAAGAAAACAGTATCTTCTGTAGAATGGTGGTGGAAGAACAGGGGAGTGCTGGCAAACCTTTTAGAGACCAAGTACCCAAACAGAGGAGTGTGGCGAACTCTGGGGAGAGAAAGCGCTCCCATTGGGCTGCTGGGTAAAGGGGCGGGGCAAACTCTGTGCTGGGGGGAGGCAGGAAACGATGGCCTGCATGCCAACAGAATGGGCTGGGAGTGCCCTCTGACATGCGTGCTATAGGTTCATACCATTGGAATGCAGGGGTCTGCAAACTTGGCTCTCCAGGTGTTCTTGGACTTCAATTCCCAGAAGCCCAAGTCAGCACTCCTGCTGATCAAGGCTTCTAGGAACTGAAGTCCAAGAACAGCTGGAGAGCCAAGTTTGCTGACCACTGGAATAGGGGAATGCTGGATCTTAAGCCCTTGTTCTTTGCAGGAGGGGATGCTGCAGAAAAAAAGAGCTGGAACCATTACATGATACAGTAGTGCTAGAGCTCACTGTGATCACCCATAGATTGCTTTTATTTTTTGCTAGAACCAGCATCAGTGGACCAGATACGTTCCCTTATATGCCAGTGGAATATAGACAGTGATGGGCTAAAAAAAAAAAATTACTACCACACTGTGGGCATGGTATGGTGGGCGTGGCTAGGGGGAAAGCCCTATGTTGCACCCAAATTAGGACTACAGTAATACCTCGGATAACGTTTACCTCGGATAACGCTAAAAATCGCATAACGTTAAGTAATCTGGGGAGGAGAATTGGATCAAATAACGTTAAGGTCCTATGGGATGGATCGGATAACAACCGCTAAAGCCTGTGCGGTTACAATGTATCTCTATGGAACTTTAACGTTATTCGGTCCATCCCATAGGATTTTAACATGGATTGGATAACACTAAAAATCGGATAACACCAAGACTTGTGGAACCAAGTTTTAGCATTTTACTATACTGTTCATCTGGGAGAGAGGTTTCCACTTTGTGTGGTTTAAACTAGTAAAACAAACAAAATGTCATTAAAATATATATATGCCCCACCCCTGACAGCAGCACCATACAATAAATAAAAATAAATCTAACAACTCATCATCAGTAGGATACAAGGCCTGGGACTAACAGCCCCTGATAGAGACCCAACAAGGTGTTGGTAGGCATAGATTAAGGGCAGGCAGGTTTGCAGTGGGCCAGTGAATCAAATGATTTCTGGAGGAGAGTGAATTGCCCATCCTCAAACCAGATCACATCGTGTGTTTGTATGTGTGTGTGTGTAAACAAACCAGTTTGATTCTACCCTCATTCTTTCTGGAAGAGAAAAAGTACACATGTGTGGCACCATGGTCTTGAACAGGGGTTCCCAACCTTTTAAAGCCAGGGTCAGGGTCACACTCTCTCAGTCAGCTTTGAGGGCCAGATGGCCATTTTGCCCTGCCTGCATGGTGGGGGGGGGGTGGCCATTTTGTCCCAACAGCTTCAAATTGTCAGCCATTTTGCCCTTGGAGGGGTGGGGCCCCCCCCACATGAAATGGCACCGTGGGCGAGATCCAGCCCACGGGCCTTAGGTTGGGAATCCCTGGTCTTGAAGGTCAGTGGATATGATCTTTACATGGCTTTGGCCATGAGAGAAAATGAAAATATAAAATAGCCTGATAGTTCCTGAGCTGATTCAGGCATGAATTTCAACCACAGATGACTCAAGACTTCACTTGTAACCTAAAGACTTTCAGATTTTCTTGTGCAACAAAAGGTCACACAAAATTGGCATGAAACATACCTAAACCTGGTGTTGACAAACATCCACTCGCATGGCTTGCAATGTCAAGTGTGAAGAGACAATAGGGGCACAAACAATCCATGGGGTGGGTGGAAGGAGGGCTTAACCTGGTGACACATTTTCAGTGTCTGAACACAGTTCTAAAGTTTCAGCTCTTGCTAAGGCAGAATCATCTTCCAAATCCTGCTGCGTCCCCATCCCTCACCCCATGGTAACAAGGAGAACAGAATCCGCCTCCCTTTATACCATACCCCAATTCTGCCCAAGCCCACTCACCCAGGCATGTGTATGGCTCATTTGAATTGACTTCACATTCTTGTTACAAAAGTTAATTCCCATCCAAGCCAGAGTTTGCAAACTCTTCTCAACACACTCAAGCTCTTCTTCCTGCAGCACTGATGTGAAAGGGGGAAGGAAATGGGTGGAAGAGAGTGTGGTGAATAGCTTTCAAGAAAACTTTTGTTTTTATCAAGTCTGCACCTCTCCTCTGCAAAGAAACGACAAGGTAGCTAGCTCTGATAAAATCCAACAAAATCAAATCCCAATGAAAGATGGAAGACAATTTAAAATGTTATCAGTTAAAAAAAAGAGGAAACTGACTAAAGCTCCACTCAGCAACAATTCAGCCTGGGTGCCAAGTTTGCTTGAATAAAAAGGTCTTTGCCAGGTAGTGGAAAAGACAAGAGGGAGGGATGCCAGGTGAGACTCTAGCAGCAGGAAATTCTAAAGCTTGTGTGCCGACAGCAAGGAAGCCCATTTCCATTCCTACTGGCTCTGGCTTGCTCCTTTATAAGCAGCACATAAAACTGCCTTGCCCTATTACTTCATTGGTCCTTTAGCTTAATACAGTCTACAGCAGGGGTTCCCAAAGTTTTTACACTGTGAGCCTGACCACGCCCACAGATAGCTGAACGGGCCGGACCATGGGCCCCAGAAGCGGAAGTAAATGTGCCCACCTGTGTGTTTACAATAGCTACAGGTCCATTTATGGCTGATGTAACTGGATTTACACACTCATGGGCACGTTTTATGACTGTTGTAAATGTTTCCACTTCCAGTGGACGCCACATGAAATGGTGCCGTGTGCCGGGCCCAGCCTGCAGGCCATTGGTTGGGAACCCCGATCTACAGTAACTGGCAGAAACTTTTCAGGGTTTCAGGCAAGAGGTTTGGCCAGACCTGCCAAACTAAAATCGCCTTTCCTCAATGACATTTTGACGTGAATTCGATGAACGTCTTACGTTTCGGTAGGGTGGTCTGACTGTGTTTGGCATGTAACAAAAATTGTGTACTTTTGACGAGTTGCCACAACGAAACTACAGCACTGACGAAAATAAGGATTATTCTAGGACCCAAAGTCCGGGAATGCAAAATGATCACATCATTAAAACTCGAAAGGTTTCACTGGGGGCATCCCATTGTTGGTGAGCCAGCGACCAAACCACGCAACCGATCAAGGTGATCCAAAGTGCGTTAGATAGAGGATAAAAAAACCTTTGTTGTGAAACTATTAGAATTTTGGTTGGACTTCAGAAACAGTTTTTATGACAACATTTACAAAGAAAAACCTCGAATGACATCACAAAAGCACTTAAATGAAAGGGACATATCTGTTGGAAACTGAATAAAACCATCCAATGTCCTCATCAGCAACCTCTATCAACCACAGAAAGTGGTTATGGTTGATTTCAGACAGATTTATCCCTTTTATCTGAGTAAATTCTGGGCGAGGACTTTTGGATAAACATTGTTATAAAAACTTTTTGGAAAGCCCAAACAAAATTATAATAGTGCCAGAACACAGGTTATTTTATCCTCTATCTAACACACTTTGGATTACTATGATCGATTGAGTGGTTTGGTTGGTGGCTCACCGACAACTGGACGCCCCTAGTGAAAATGTCATTTTTACAGGGCAACTTCCAAGTGTAATAACGTCATCAATTTGCATTCCCGGACTTTGGGCCCTAGCATTCCTGAAAGTCACCGAGACAATCTTTCAAACAGCATAATCCTTATTTTTGTCAGTGCTGTAGTTCCATTGTGGCAACTCGTCAAAAGTACACAATCGAATTCACGAACTAAATCCCTGACGGGAGTGTCCTTAGACTCTACCTGCCACACTTTTTTTTTTTTTTTTTTTTTTTGTGAATGGGGAAGGAATGAGAGGAGGAGATTATACAATAAATTAAAGAAAACAGGTAAAAGCTTGCTGATGCCTCTTCATATACCTGTGATAGCTAACACTTCTTCTGCTTTGCAGCTAAGTCAACAGGCGACAAGTCTGTATCTCACGGAAAGGTCGCGGAAGAGCCTGGAGAAACATTGGAGGTGCGAATGGAGATTCCCCCGAGACATCAGTCCGATGAGCAGTCCACATAAGCAGACTTGTACCATGACCATGATGAGAATGTGGTTCTCATGGGAGAAAGCCAGAGAACAGAGTCAACAGGGCAAGAAGGAGGCTGGGATGCTGTTCTGTCACTGCCAAAGAAACACCTCCACCTTGTGTTACATCCACAGCAAAGTGCTGCCTCTGGTGATGAGGAACACTTGCTTTGGGTTCAGTGGGTCCAATTCATGGTGAAATCTCTTTCTATAACAAATCTAGAATTCATATAACTATCACATAATATAGCAACTGACATCTGTTTTCAAATTTGGGGTTCTTTTTTATTGGAAATGTGTGAGACTTTGAACTAATTGGTAGTGGATAGCAACGGGCATTTCATTTGATCGTCTCGATATAGGGCCCTCTAGCAGTCTACCTCTTGACAACCCCTTATTCAAAGCAAAAGCTGGTCCTTGTTTGCTATGGTAAAAGCTGAGCAGGATGATGAATGTAAGGTACAGACAGTTGAAAAAGCAAACTGAATTTTGTGGCTATACACATATTTTAAAAGGGTGACGTACACTTGGCTATTTGCAGAGATGGGGAGTGATTTTTGAACTCGAGTTCCAAACATGCGGCCATTCTGGTTGATGTGCTGTGGAAGCAACAGTCCAAAAAAGTTACATTTGCTCATTCATGTCACATATAAAAGGATGTTGCATGCTGATCGGCTAATGCACATCATCTTACACAGATGATATGACTGTGTGGGTGAATCATAACTTTTGTGAAAACCTGAACAGGACAGAGAAAATAGTTGTGGACATGTATCCCTTTGATCTCGAGCCTGTGTTTTAACTGACCAGTCTGTTTCAGTTGGGCAGGCACCTAATAATACTTCTATTTAACTCCCAAGTGAATCTTAAATCACCACTTGAGAATGTCGGAAACTGTCCAAACCAAACAAGCATTGGGTGGAAAATATAGCAGTTGGTTCCCCAGCATGTTTCAGTGCCTAGTTACATTATACAGAATGCAGTCAGACTAGCCAAATATCACAGGTTGCCTCATAATGCAACAGATGGGTTTTAAGCATTTTTCATGTGGTGGTGCCGTCGCAACACTGCTAAGAGGACATTAACGAAATCATGCTTTTAGCCACAATGAGTACTTTTCCCAAGCTTTGTATTCTGGTCACTCTGCTTTCTCCCATGGCCTGCCTTGGCACCAAAGCCTGGCCATGTCGAGTATTTGCCAAGTCTGAGAGACCAGCAAAAGGAGCCACCATGCCAACACTGCTCTTGCCTTCATTTGTTTACAAAGTACGTTCAAGAAACTCAGGTGGCAATGACAAGATGTGTTCCCAATACACTCTCTATGCCAGACATATAATGCAAAGCAAGGGCCCCACCTGGCCCCCATTGTCCTAGAGGAGAGGGAACAAACTGGACGGATCCTAGCAGAGGGTGCTTTTTTAATTGTGTCAGAAGCACACAAAGGTACTTTCTGGGTTGAAAGGATTTTTTTGCTGGAGAAACTGCTCAGGTGATGCCCGAATGAGGCTCCTTTCATGTCCCCAAGATCTTTTCCCATTAAAGTCCTTATTTATCTACTTGCAATTTCTTGCTTTCAAACTGCTAGATTGGCAGGAGCTAGGACAGAGACAGACACTCAATCTGTCATGTGGTACTCGGGTCTTGAACTGTTGACTTGCCGACTCTTGTGGCAGAAGAGTTCTTCAATGAAGGTGAATTGCCTTAAACCACTGCTCCAGTACTTGGGCCTAAGGATGCTTCACTCAGAACCTACTGGAAGTAATGTTTTACTTTACAGCTAAGAATTCACATTGCTGTTGTCCCACAATACCTTCCACCATTATTATTATTATTATTATTTCAAATTTATATTGCCACCCACTCACCGTGGCGACTCAGGGCGGCTTACAAGTAATACATTACATTACAATACAATATGTTGCTGTGGGCTCAGGGGGATTAATAGCATTTATGAATTTGTATCCTTACTCTCTTCAAATACAGTAATATGAATATTGTAGTACTTTGGTATCCGAGTAAAACTGATGCTATGCTAAAAGTTTTATTCATGCAAAACTCATGGTGTGTGCATGCACATGTGGGGGAGATGCATCTTTGAGTATATATATATATATGCACACATAATCATGCATTACACAGTTTAGGCATAGATAATACCAAAATTGCACACTTGCATTATATACTTTTTATGTGCATTTATTAACACCAGAATGGAAGTAGTGAAAAGACATGAAATATGGTAATTAGAGATTATTCAGAGCTAAGGTAGCAACTGAGACCTAGTGTGGTGCAGTGGTTAGAGTAGTGGACAAGAATACAGGAGACCTGGATTTGAATCCCCAGGTCAACCATGGACATTCACTGGAATGGTGGTGGTGAACTACTGTTTAAATATCTCAATTATCTTAAGAACCCTATTATAATCACTGTAAGACAGTTCTGATTTGACAGCACAGAACAAGAGAAGCATCAGGTAAACTCTAGCTTCTGACATTTCAAAGGACCAGTATCTCTTAGAGGGTTGCCAAATTCTTCACACAGTAGCTGAGCAACTTATGGAATTTACAAGTACAAATGAGGTAAAAGTCTTCAGCTTAGCAACTTAGTTCATTTCAAATACACGAGTACCCCAGATAACGTTGAGACTTGGTCCCACAAGTCTCGTCGTTATCCGGTTTTTAACGTTGTGCGATGCATTGATCACACAACATTAAAAAAAGCCCTGTTTCCCTGGAGGCTGCAGCAAGCCAGAATGTCGAGATTCGAACCCTGACGTTTTGGCTTGCTGCACTGGCTGAGGATGTCGGGGAAGCCCAGAAACAGCTTGGATCGGGTCTCCCCACCTCCCTGGACCTGGCAGGGGGGTCAGAGACCCCAAAATTGGTAAAAAAAAAAATCCGTTTTTTTACCAATTTTGGGATCTCTGATACCACCCCCGCCGCCGGGTCCAGGGAGGTGGAGAGACCCGATCCAAGCTGTTTCTGGGCTTCCCCGACGTCCTCAGCCAGTGCAGCAAGCCAGAATGTCGGGATTCGAACCCTGACGTTTTGGCTTGCTGCACTGGCTGAGGACGTCGGGGAAGCCTAGAAACAGCTTGGATCATGTCCCCTGCCTGCTCCAGAGAGATCAGAGGACCCGATCTACAGCTGGAGGATGGCTGGGGAAGCTGACGGGGACTCCCTGTCGGCTTCCCTAGCCACCCGCCCTTGCCACCACAGCTGTGGGTTGGCTGGGGAAGCCAACGGGGGAGCCCCCCGTCAGCTTTCCAGCCTCCCCACCCCTGCCTCTGTAGCTGCAGGGTGGCTGGGAAGCTGAACAGAGCCAGCCACCCTGCTGCTAAGAAAGACTGTATTTGATAACACTAAAAAGAATGTTATCCGGTACAAATCTTCCCCCAAATTTGTCGTCGTTATGCGGTTCTAGCATTATCCGATGCAATCGTTATCCGGGGTATTACTGTATAACAAGTTTGCTGCCCCTTGTTTGCTAAAAACACAAGAACTTGGCTAAGTGAGGAGGAAATGTAAAGGCAATCAAGTAGTCTTGGTTACGAATGGGCTATATGCAGGTACCGGGAGCTCACATGCCAGGCCCCAACATCATCTATCTCCCCCGCATCCTTTAGCGGTTTAAAAAATATTTGGTTCAAGAACCCGTGAAAAGCCAATTCTAATAAACTCAAACAATTATAGGATATCCTGCCATGGGAAAAAGGAGTCCATCCAAGATGGCTTGGAGTTTCTAAGAAAAGGAAATTCTAAAACGGGTGGCCATCTTTTTTGCGCCATGGGCCTGACCACGCCCCCAGAACAGGTGAGCGGGCCGGACCACACTCCACAAGCAGAAGCATTTTACAGCTGATGTACATGCACCCACTCCTGTGTTTATGTCTGCCACGGATGCATTTGTGCATGCACAGGTGCATTTTATGGCTGATGTAAAAATGCCTGCTTCTACTTCCAGGTGGAGGGGAACACACCGATGGGCTGGTTGGAATGGCTGTAGGTTGTGAACCCCACAATGGCTCCAAACAATTCCAACAGGAAAAAAAAGCTTGAAGACAGTGAAAAAGACCAATACTGCTCCACAAACATCTCAGAGTGGAGCTAAAAACTAAAAAAAAAAAGAAAAAAGACACATACAGGAAGTGGAAGGAAGGTCAGGATACAAAGGAAGATTACAGACAAGTAGCAAAGAATTGTAGGCATAGTTTTAGGAAGCCAAAAGCTAGAATAAGTGGAG
Source organism: Furcifer pardalis (assembly GCA_030440675.1). Taxonomy (NCBI): domain Eukaryota; kingdom Metazoa; phylum Chordata; class Lepidosauria; order Squamata; family Chamaeleonidae; genus Furcifer; species Furcifer pardalis. The sequence goes on along the minus strand of CP126893.1, from coordinate 54,703,532 downwards.
GTTAGCAAGAGATGCTAAAAGCAACAAAAAAGCATTCTTCAGGTACAGTAATACCTCGGATAACGCTAACACTTGGTTCCACAAGTCTTGGTGTTATCCGATTTTTAGTGTTATCCGATGCATGTTAAAATCCTATGGGATGTATCGGATAACGTTAAAGCTCCATAGAGTTACATTGTAACCGCACAGGCTTTAGCGGTTGTTATCCGATCCATCCCATAGGACATTAACATTATTCGATCCAATTCTCCTCCCCAGATTACTTAACGTTATGCGATTTTAGCGTTATCCGAGGTAAACGTTATCCGAGGTATTACTGTACATGCATAACAAAAGACGGGGGTGGGGAACAGCTCATCTGCTCAATGGGGAAGAATAACTGGTAATAGATGAGAAAGAAAAGGCAGAAGTCCTCAATCCCTAGTTTAGCTCAGCTTTCCCCAAAAGACAACAATACAACCTTCCAGCACAAATGTCAGGCGAATATATTTTTGGTTACAGAATTGCACTCAACTGAATGGCTCCTTCTTAAACTGGGATGATTAACAAGTAGGGGATCAAAAGGCTCAGTCCTGAACCCGGTACTCATGAACATTTTCACTAATGACTTGGATGAGGGAGCGCACGATAGACTGCACTTATAAAATTTGCAGATGACAAAAAATTGGGTGGAATAGCTAATACAGTACCTGGGAAGACAATAACAGAATTCAAAAAACTCTTGATAGGCTTGATCACTGGGCTGAGAACTACAGGATGAAATCTGATACGGTTAACTGCAAACTTCTACATCTACACTAAGGGGCAAAACCCCAAGTGCACAGTTACAAAATGAGGGATATTTGGCACAGGAAGACAAGCCAGAAGGATCTTGGAATTATTGTAGATCACAAGCTGAATGAGTCAATAGTGCAATGTGGCTGCAAAAACAGGCCAATGCTATTTTAGGTTGCATTAACAAGTATAGTTCCCAAAATCCGTGAGGTACTAGTCCCCCTCTGTTCAGCACTAGGTAGACTACATTAGTTCTGGACACCACACTTTAAGATGTAAACAAACTGGAACAAGTTCAGAAGAGGACCACAAAGATGATCAGAGGATTGGAAACCAAAACTTATAAGAAAAGACTGAAAGAACTGGGCATGTTTAACCTTGAGGGGAAAAAATAGACTGACAGGGAATCTAGTAGTACAGTAATATCCTGGTTAACCTGCACCACACAACGTTAAAACTGGATGACGTTGGGGAATTTGAGACAAACTTTTGCATCGCACAATGTTAACAGACCAGCCCTGGGGGCTTTGGGACAGAGATCTCTGCTCAGAGCGGCAGTTTGGTTGGGGGGAGGACATGCGCGCCCGTTCTCCTCCCAACCAAACCGGCGATCTGAGCGTCTGATCACCAGTCTGGTTGGGGGAGAACCGGGGAGGGCATCCTCCCCCCAACCAAACTGCCAGTCTGAGCGTCCAATCGCCAGTTTGGTTGGGGGGAGAATGGGCACACACACCCTCCCCCCAACCAAACCAGCAGTCTGAGCGTCCAATCACCGGTTTGGTTGGTGGGAGAACGGGCGTGTGCACCCTCCTCCCCAACCAAACCGGTAGTCTGATTGTCCGATCACCAGTTTGGTTGGGGGCGCAGATAATGGCACGCAGGCCCTCCTCCCTAACCAAACCGGTGGTCTGACCATCTGATCACGGTTTGGTTAGGGGAGAGGGTGCACGCGCTCATTCTCCCAAACCAGTGCTCCCGACGCTCAGAGCACCAGTTTAGTTAAGGGAGAGTGCACATGCCCGGTCTCCCTCAAACCAAACCGGTGCTCTGATGCTCAGAGTGCTGCTTTGGGGGGGGGGGGAGACCAGGCACATGCGCCCTCACCCCAACCAAACTGCTGCTTGGCTCGATCCGCATGGAATCCCTGCTGTCCTTTCCAAAGACTCAGGTGGATCAATCCCGTTCCCATTCCTCTTTGGAAAGGGAACCAGGCTTTTTTTAAACATTGTGCAATCAATGTATCGCACAACGTTGAAAACCGGATAACGCTAAGACTTGTGGAACTAAGTTTTACCATTATCCAGGGTATTAGTGTACTTTCAAATATAGTGGAACCTCAGTTAACAAACAGCTTGGTTAACATAAAAATTGCATAACAAAAGGAAATCCATAAAAAATAGTGGCTCAGTTTATGGAATATTTTTTAACAGATTAATTGGTCTTCAATGCATTCCTATGGGAAACCGCGTTTCGGTTAAAGTACAATAATACCTCGGATAACGTTTACCTCGGATAACGCTAAAATCGCATAACGTTAAGTAATCTGGGGAGGAGAATTGGATCAAATAACGTTAAGGTCCTATGGGATGTATCGGATAACAACCGCTAAAGCCTGTGCGGTTACAATGTATCTCTATGGAGCTTTAACGTTATCCGCTACATCCCATAGAATTTTAACATGCATCGGATAACACTAATAATCGGATAATACCAAGACTTGTGGAACCAAGTCTTAGCGTTATCCGAGGTATTACTGTATTTTGGTTTTCAATGCATTCCTATGGGAAATTGCATTCAATGCATTCCTATGGAAATTCAGTTAAAGTAATTTTCACTATAAGAAATATCCTGGAGAACACATTAATTATGTTAACCCAGGCTCAACTGTACTTGAAATATAAAGAGGAGGGGCAGGATCATCCTAAAGTGCAGGACATTTAATAGCAGGCTGAAACTATAGGAAGTCCGATATGGGCTTAATAGAAAGAAAAGCTTCTTAACTGTTAGACCAGAGCCATAATGGAACTCATTACCATTGGAGGTGGCGAGTGCTGCGATACTAGAGAGATTCAAGAGAAAACTGGACAACCATCTGTCAGAACAGCTTTGTTTTGGATTCCTTCACAGAGCAGAAGGTTGGATTCGATGGCCCCTTCTAACCCAATTATTCTAGGTGGTGTGAGAGCAATTCTAAGCTATTTTTTAAAAAAGCTAATTGTAGAAAACCAAAAGCCTTTCATCACTAAAAAGTTTAAAATAAAAATATTTGGATTTGGAGAGAATGGGAGAAGATGCCAGAAACCCACAGATGCACCTCTGAAAGATGCCTACCCATGTCCTAGATCAGGGCTTCCCAACCTAAGGCCCGTGGCCTGGATATGGCCCTTGGTGCTATTTCATGTGCTCCCCCCACTCCTCCAAGGACATTTGAGGAACAAAATGACTGCCCCTTTGAAGCTGTTGGGACAAAATGGCCACCCCATCATGCAGGCAGGGCAAAATGGCCATCCGGCCTTCAAAGCTGACTGAGAGAGAGAGCGTTACCCGGCCCCCGGCTTGAAAAGATTGGTAACCCCTGTCCTAGACAGATAGTATGCTAAGTTGCTTCTCTGGGAGGAAAAAATGACAAAGAGTTTTCTAAGAAACAAAATTATATCTGATTTGACAACAACCACCCATGAGAATAATGAATTAGGCTTCACCAGGCGGCGGCTGTGAGTATAAGTGAAGCTATGGATGAATCTAGTAAAGTAAACATGCCATAACCCCGGGAGCGAACCAGGGAAAGGGAGATCAGGAAGACATTCCTCAAAGCCGAGCCTGTTTTAAAGTGATTTGCTTTCCAGGCAACTATACAACAAACATGGGAGGAGAAACAGCATTCAAGTGACATTACCTGCTGTAGCTTTGTAACATGGCACTTGGCTCTTTCTTCAAACATCATCTTGTAACCGGCAAGATCTGACTTTGGACAGACACCTTTGCCCAAAATATTTTCTGTGTCTGTTTTCTCCATGGGAAAGACAAAAACTGAATTCTACACCAAGAGAGCTGTAGCTAACACACTAATTTTAACCCTCTGTTGGCATGCTGTCAGATTTGTAATTCAGAAAATTTTTGACCATTGGTTGGTTAACAAGAATGACAGATACCATGTATTTCACCATCCCTGATAAAACAAAGCAAGACAAAAAAGTTGAGGCACCGTAAAGACAAGCTGCTATATTTTAATTGTGAGCTTTTGTGGGTTAAGTCCACTTCATCAGACATAAGAATCAGACACTATACGTCTCAGTGGTTAAAAAGCTCACCTTGTAAGCTGGAAGGCTAGCAAGTCGACTGTTCGAAACCCAGGTACTGCCTGATGGTTTGAGCACCTGTCTCTGTCCCAGCTCCTGCCAACCTAGCAGTACAAAAGCAAGAAATTGCAAGAAGATAAATAGGGACCACTATGGTGGGAAAAGATCTTGGGAACATAAAAGGAGCTTCATTTGGGCGTCCCTGAGTGGAGTTTCTCCAGAAAAAATCCTTTCAACCCAGAATAATTTCTGACATGAAATTATTATTATGGCCCCCAGAAACCCAAATAGGAATACAGATACTGTACAAGTAATGCCAATGGTTTATAAGGAAAGGAATAGGCTGTGAATAAATCAATAATCAACCTACAAGGTAATAATAGCATTGTTAATACAAGTAAAGGTTCCCCTTGCTTGAAAGCCAGTCACATCTGACTCTAGGGTTCAGTACTCATCTGTTTCAAAGCCGAAGAGCCAGCGCTGTCCGCTTCTGCAGATGTTTTCGTGGTCATGTGGCAGGCATGACTAGACATCGGAGCACACAGAACACTGTTTACCTTCCCACCAAAGTGGTCCCTATTTATTTCGAACTGCTAGGTTCACACTTGGGAATGACTTAAGAATCTTTGATTGATATTCAGTCCTCTAAGCCAGTCCCTTGCATCTGCATATATTTTGTCTCAACTGTTTTTATTTCAAGTTTTGTTTGTTTTATAGTTTTTTCTGCCCCAGGACAATGACTTTCAAAGCATTCAAAGAAACAAGTTTATGTGTATTGCAGTTCCTGATCAATTAATTCTCTCACTCAGAGATTATCATGTTTGTCCTAGTGGAGAGCAGAGGGGCATTGTCTGGCAAAGGAAAGAGTAGATCACATCAGTAGAGGAACAAGTAAACAGACTCCTGCTGTTGTGTGTTAAGTTGTTGAATGGCCAGAGTAGATAAGGGGACAGAGCTGGCATTCTGGTTTGTAGCAAGTGTCATTTTGTTGATTAACTGTCATGGAGCCAACTATAAGTGACAGTTACACTGTCATGTAAAGATAAAGATCGCCCTTGCTCAAAAGCCAGTCGTATCCAACTCTAGGATTCAGTGCTGATCTCTGTTTATAGCTAAAGAGCCAGTGATGCCAACATTTGCAGACATTTCCGTGGACATGTGGCAGGCATGCCTAGACGTGCACAGAATGCTGTTTACCTTCCCACTGGAGTGGTACCTATTAAATAGCTTCATTCATATGAGGACGTAGATTTGATCCACGAAAGCTCACATTAAAACCTAGCAGTTAGTCTTTAGAGTGCTGAAATGTTTCTGATTCTTTTTAAATTTTGTTTTGATTGTATTGATATGCTTGCACAAACTAACACAGCTTTCTCCTTAAAAAACCATCCCAGATACAGTCAAACCTCGCATAAAGAGCGTTTCGCTTAAAGAGTAACTCGCTTAAAGAGCAGAATTTTCTCTGAATGTTCGCTTCGCTTAACAAATAAAACCAACCAAAAACTCGCTTAACAAATAAATCGGGGTTCGCAATCCCCCCCACAATTGGTCATTTACAATGGTGTTACACTTAAAGAGCAAACTCGCTTAAAGAGCAATCCTGTGGAACGCATTATGCTCTTTAAGCGAGGTACCACTGTACTTATTAAACTTTCCAAAGCCCTGGATTCCAAAGATACTCACATCAATCCACTTGCCCATTTGTTTGCATTAATTACTTGAAGATTAACCATTACAGCTATGCAGGGAATATGGTCATTTTCTAAATATTAAGAGACTGATTTATTGTTTGGCTAAAAGATAGTACTGCAAGATTAACTGGCAGAATATAATATGTTAAAACCACACCTCCTGATATATCTACATGTATACATTCTATGTGTACTTTTGTTGATTGCATCCATCTATTCCTAGCAAGTATTCAACCAGGAGACACATCACACCTTCTAGATCAGTGGTGCCAAACTAAGGCTCGGGGGCCGGTTGAGGCCCCCGACGCCAGTTCATCCAGCCCGCGAAGCCCTTGTCGCTCATGGAAGTGGAAGTAAAATGCGCCCATACAGGGACGTTTTACTTCCGCTTCCAGGAGCGATGAGGGCTTTGCAGGCCGGATGAATTGGCGTCGGGGGCCACACCCGGCCCCTGGGCCTTAGTGACTGGCTCCCTGAACCACATGATCGGCCCACAGCCCAAAAAGTTTGGGCACCCCTGTTCTAGATCTTAGTTCCCATCATATACAGATTAGGTCAGAATTTCTGGTCTTGTAGAAAACGCATTAGCAATGAGGCAAAATGCTTAGGGAAAGAGCCAGGTGGGTTTATGAAACAGTAGCCGGTACTCAAATACCACAGTAACTTGAAGAGAATCTTATTTTATAGGCAGCTCTTTCTTTGCATAAGCAATATTGTCACAGTGCATTTGAGGACCTTGTTACATTTATTTACAGAAATATATTTTTGGTACCATACCAGATTAGGTTGAAAGAAGAGAGTGAAAAAGCTGGCTTGAGACTCCATATCAAGAAAACCAAGATCATGGCAACAGGCCCTATCAGTCCCTGGAAAATAGATGGGGAAGAAGTAGAAGCAGTGACAGATTTTATTTTCTTAGGATCTAAGCTCACTGCAGATGGTGATTGCAGCCATGAAATAAAAAGGCGACTGATCCTTGGGAGGCAAGCGATGAGAAACCTGGGGAGCATAGTGAAAAGTAGAGACATCACATTGCAAACAAAGATTCGCATAGTCAAAGCAATGGTATTCCCTGTGGCAATGTATGGTTGTGAGAGCTGGACCATTAGGAAAGCTGAGCGCAGAAAAATAGACGCCTTTGAGATGCGGTGTTGGAGAAGGGTTTTGAGAGTCCCCTGGACAGCGAGGAGAACAAATAGGTCAATCTTGGAAGAAATCAACCCTGACTGCTCCTTAGAAGGTCAAATAGTAAAGATGAAGCTAAAGTACTTTGGACATCAAATGAGAAGAGAGGATTCACTTGAGAAAGCCTTGATGCTTGGAAGGGTTGAGGGCAAAAGAAGAAGGGGACGGCCCAAGATGAGATGGCTAGATGGTATTGTAGAGATAATGGGCAAAGAGCTGGGCGAGTTGAGGGGGATGGTGGAGGATAGGAGTGCCTGGAGGACAGTGGTCCATGGGGTCGCAGAGGGTCGGAATCGACTGTGCGACTGAACAACAAAACCATACCAGAAGTGTGTTCTGCCTTTTCTTTGCCAGATATGATTTATGCCAGTCAAGTTTCGCCTTCTAATTACTAAGTAGCTTTTCTATGGAGAAAAGCAGTTGAAGTCCCCAGAGGGCTTTTTTTAAACTCATGATATTGAGATGCTTTTTAGTTTTTGTAATCCATGAGTTTCTCAAATGTACAAATGAGATTTACCTTTCAACTCAGTTCAGTTAACAGGAAATGCTGTCCACAAAGTTTCTCAGGAAAACACTCTCCAGATCAGGCGAATTGGTTAGCCCAGAATTTCCAACCACTCTGCCAAACAGCATTCATGTCAACTATATCAAGCATCACTACTATACATAATTGCTGCTCAAGTCAGGAATAAAACCACAGGCATGCACTGACTAAAGAAGAAAAAAAAGCCCCTCACCTTTGCTCACCTTTGCCCAGTATGTAGCAACTATTTCATTGTCTCTAGCATTGTTGGCAGCCTTACAGATGTTTGACTTCTGATAGTCTGCATGCCCATTTCTATCCAGGAGGACCAGTGCAATTAATTCAAGCTCCAAGCTCATCTGTCCTTTAGCCACAAATCACTTGGAAGTGGGGGACTGGGGCGGGGGATGGGGACGGGACCCACAGCAAACAAAAATTCTGAAGTGTTTATGGTGTGACCCATAAATTCACAATAAACTAACAAAGAACTATATGGTAAGCAATAAATTCCAGACATTTCTACTCAAGGTAGATCTTAACTTAATCATGTTTAGAGTAGACCGATTGAAATCAACCAATAGATTTCAGGCATATCAGAAACCAAAACCAAAAAAGGAATAAACCAAAATTAAAACACTCTAGACTAAAAGACTAACTGCTACATTTTTATTGTTAGCTTTCGTGGATCAAGTCCACTTCTTCAGACAAGGAGTGAAACTTCCAGCATGGTTTATATACCAAATGTAGGAGTCTAGATGTTAAAGGGGAAGCTGGATATACTCTAGCACAGTGGTGCCCAAACTAAAGCAAACATAATATAGCTTCCTACAGCTATCAGTAACAATAGATTATTCAGATTGGTTTTGAATGTCTCCCTTTCACTCTCAAAGGTGTGGAATAAAGCCCTTTCTAGTTTCTGATTAACCTCTTACTTGCATATCAGAAAACAAACAAAATATCGAAAGAGAGACAGCAGAAATCAAGTACCTCCATCTGTTGGACACCCATCACAGAGGATTAAACATTAGCCAAGGGTTTCTGGGACAGTATCAATGTTGGATAATGACTTGGTTCCACAAGTCTCATCGTTATCTGGTTTTTAACGTTGTGTGATGCATTGATTGCACAACATTTAAAAAAAAGCCCTGTTCCCTTTTGGAAAAGGAAAGGGAACAGGGTGGTGATCTACCTGCCTCTTTGGAAAAGGCAGTGGGGATTCCATGCGATTGTAGTGCCCGGGTAGGTCTGGGGACTTCAGAAACAGCACAGATTGGATCCCCCGACCTCCCCAGAGGTGGCAGGGGCACCAGAGAGCCTGAAATAGGTGTGTGTGGGGGGGGAAACCCTCCCATTTTTTCACCCATTTGGCACTCTCTGGTGCCCCTGCCGCCTCTGGGAGGTCAGGGGACCCGATCTGTGCTGTTCCCGACATCTGCAGACCTACCAGGGCAGTGCTGTAAGGCAAAACGCTGGGGTTTGAACATTGGGAACAGCACAGATCAGGTCCCCCAACCTCCCCAGATGTGGCAGGGGCACCGGAGAGCCCGAAATGGCTGGGGGAAAAACTGGAGTTTCCCCCCATTTTGGGCTTTCCAGCGCCACTGCTTCCTCTGGATGTCGGAAACCATGTTCCCTTCACAAGCAAAGGGCTATCCGACACTGGGATAACCCTTTGCTTGCGAAGAGAACCCCTGCGTCCGCAGCAGTGGAGTGGCTAGGAAGCCGAACAGAGAGTCCCCATTCAGCTTCCCAACCACCCGCCGCTATGAACGATTACCTCGGATAACACTAACACAGTTATCCGATGCACTTTTTTTTTTTACAAATTTTTGCACCATTATCCGATTTTAGCGTTATCCAATGTAATCGTTATCCGATGTATTACAGGTACTGAATTATATTTTGATGTATTAACCTTCCTGCCAATTCTCTCACAACTTCAGCAGAACAGGAAGTAACCAAGTAATAGTAAGTGCTACAGTGATTTGTTTGTTTTCTGATATGCAAGGAAGAGATTAATCAGAAACCAGAAAGGGCTTTACTCCACACCTTTGAGATTGAAAGGGAGACATTCAAAACTAATCTGAATAATCTATTGTTACTGATAGCTGTAGGAAGCTGTATTGTTATGCTTGCTTGTCTGTCATTCTGCTTGAGCACATCCAGCTTCCCCTTTAACATCTAGACTCCTGCATTTGGTATATATATTATTTTATTTATTTATTTATTTTATTTAGATTTATATCACCGCCCACTTGCCGTGGCGACTCAGGGCGGTTTACAATCAGGAGAAAAAAACAAACAAAAACAAAACAACAATAACTCACACACAACACAAACAACTAAAATCCATGCCTGGAAGTTTCACTCCTTGTCTGAAGATGTGGACTTGATCCATGAAAGCTAACAATAAAAATATAGCAGTTAGTCTTTAAAGAGCTACAGTGTTTTTGTTTTGGTTTATTACTTTTTTGGTTTTGTTTTCTGATATGCATGAACCACAGACCAACACGGCTACTATTCCAAAACAATAGATTTCAATAGTTTTAGCCTAAGCATGGAAAAGTGCTAACTCAACTGCAGACATTTATAAAACTGGACTCAAGCAGTAAGAGCTTTCACACTGTGGTTCAAAGCCTCCCAATGGACAGGTGTGCCTGTGTACCACAACTACTCATTCAGTGTTTTATGAGTGCATGAAGATGTGAGTTGGTTTGTGCTGCAGGTGCTGCTATACAGTTGTACCTTGCTTAAAGAGCATAATGCGTTCCACAGGATTGTTCTTTAAGCGAGTTTGCTCTTTAAGTGAAACATCATTGTAAATGACCAATTGTGGTGGGGGATTGCGAACCCCGATTTATTTGTTAAGTGAGTTTTTGGTTGGTTTTATTTGTTAAGCGAAGCGAACATTCAGAGAAAATTCTGCTTTTTAAGCGAGTTACTCTTTAAGTGAAGCACTCTTTATGCGAGGTTTGACTGTACTTTATTTGCGATATATTCTTCTCTTTCTGCCCCTGTGGAACAAGAACATTAGACAAGTGAGTCATTTGGCCTCTCTTCTACATTGTTGTTAATAAATCAGCCCAAAAAAAGGGGGGGCAGTAATGTTAATATTGTTTCCTGAACTCAATATAAAGGAGGGAAAGGCCAACTACCTGCACCAGAAAAGCCAGTGATAAGCTCTACTGTTTTGAATAAAATATATGAAGACTCTATTTTCCCTCTTTACAATATGGATAAATCTAAAAGGAAACACACTAAAATTAACATACAAATGAGAAATGATTATTTCTTTAAGAGATATATTATTCTTAGGTTTGATATGGGTTTAAGAACAATTCTGGATCTTTTCTCAATAATGGCATTTTAATAACAGTCCCACAGACAATCACTGGAGGGAACATAATGGAATAGTTTGCCTTGACTTAAAACTGCTTTCTCATAAAGATCATCCCAATTTTAAAAGTTCTACTCTGCAGCTTAACTCTAATCAAGTGTATCTCAGCCTTATCTTTTTATGCTAAAACATGCTCTTAGCAAACATCCTGCAGCACTGTGTGATAAAATGACCAAAGAAAAGGAGAAGTTAACAATGAACACACTCAGAGATCGGCTCCCTACATGACTAGTTTAGTGGTTTAGATTTTCTTCCCCTCCCTGTTTCAGGAAAGGAAACCCATTTGTACAAACTACATGACAGAAGCCAATATTGGAGGTTGCTTCTCCCATGTGGTCTGCAAAGATCACCTAGCTAGAGGATCAACAGTGTCTCTGCAGGTAAAACCTTCTTAATCATGTCCTCATAGTTTTGATGCACCTCAGGGAGATAAAAGTGGAGACCCAGATACAGGGCAGAATAAGAGTTTTGTCCAAAGAGAAGATGTGGAAGTTGCAACTATTATCTCCTCAGTGGGTTATGTGGTACCTTGAGGAATAGAGATCTCCAGCTAAATATACTACCTCAACAAAAGTATTAGTTGAGGGATTTGGGAGGCTCTTCTAGAAAGGAGAAATTATTTCACATGGAATACTTTCAGATTTTGTTTACACCAGTCTTCTGAGATACCAAAGAGTGTCTCCTGTTTTATATTAAAATATTAGGAAGAAGTCTCATTGAACTCCATAGGTTCTGTTTCCAAATTAATGTCCCCAGAGTTGGACTGCATATGCATGAGCAAGTTTACTTGTCAAACATCCAAAATAATGAGTTTTACTTCTGAGGATACAATGGTGGTATGAATGAGGGGGTTTCTTTTTAGTTCATATTTTGATAGGGATATAACCACATTTGCAGTTACAGAATTGAGAGACAAAATGAAATGGCAATGTCATTTGGAAGTCTTAAGAAGTGCATCATAATCAGCTGTGAAGTTAAGAGGGCAAAATGCATCAGGGAAATATCCACATAAAGATACCTGTATGTGTATTAGAATTTTTTTTTTACAAAAACTATGTGTCAAAAAATAGTAAAATATTTTAAGATCAGATTTACTCAGCCATCTGACCTCAAGCTAAACCATTTTATTAGAGGTTTAATTTCAGAAAAGCCAAATGGCAAAGTTTACAAGAATGCTAGACATACCTGTGTTTCAAACTGCATCTCAACCTGAGAACTATGGTAAATTTGCAACTTCAATTTTGAAACATCCTTGTTTGGCCATTCAAAGAGGGTGTCATACTCAATACATCCCAGGTATTACTCCAGAAAGGTATGTCTAATACAGTACAGTAATACCTCGGATAACGTTTACCTCGGATAACGCTAAAATCGCATAAAGTAATCTGGGGAGGAGAATTGGATCGAATAACGTTAAGGTCCTATGGGATGCATCGGATAACAACCGCTAAAGCCTGTGCAGTTACAATGTATCTCTATGGAGCTTTAATGTTATCCAATCGGATAACACTAAAAATCAGATAACACCATGACTTGTGGAACCAAGTCTTAGCGTTATCCAAGGTATTACTGTACTTAGATTATATGTCACAATTTGAAGAAAATTCTTTCAGTGAGCATACAATAAAAGCTGAGCGAAATTTGATTGTGTCCCTTGAAGAAACAAAAAGAACTCACTGGATAAACACTGTAACAGTACTTGTCAGGGCAAGAAGCAGTCAGAAAGTCTGGAGACTACTGAAAAGACTGAACAACAATCCAAACAAAACAAAACAATACTGTATGTAAATACAATTTCAAAGCAAATAGTGCACCAACTGATCCTCACAAGGAAGAGCAATCAACTATTGTAAAAAAATATAAAACATCAAGGGTCAGAGTGAATCCAATTAACATTCTACTGTCATCCTATTGTGATAATTTTGTGTAGGAAATTATTCTGGGTTGAAAGGATTTTTGCTGGAGAAACTACACTCAGTGGACGCTCGAATGAGGCTCCTTTCATGTCCCCAAGATCTTTTCCCACTGAAATGGTCCCTATTTATCTACAGTCAAACCTCGCATAAAGAGCGCCTTGCTTAAAGAGCAACTCGCTTAAAGAGCAGAATTTTCTCTGAATGTTCGCTTCGCTTAACAAAGAAAACCAACCAAAAACTCGCTTAACAAATACATCGGGGTTCACAATCCCCCCCTCCAAATCGGTCACTTACAATGGCATTTCGCTTAAAGAGCAAACTCGTTTAAAGAGCAATCCTGTGGAACACATTATGCTCTTTAACCGAGGTACAGCTGTACTTGCAATTTCTTGCTTTCGGTCCAGTAGTGGGATTCAAACATTTTTACTACCTACTCTGTGGGCGTGGTATGGTGGGCCGTGGCCAGGAGGAAATCCCTGCATTGCACCCAAATTAGGACTACAGTAATACCTCGGATATCGTTTACCTCGGATAACGCTAAAATCGCATAACGTTAAGTAATCTGGGGAGGAGAATTGGATCGAATAACGTTAAGGTCCTATGGGATGGATCGGATAACAACCGCTAAAGCCTGTGCGGTTACAATGTATCTCTATGGAGCTTTAACGTTATCCGATCCATCCCACAGGATTTTAACATGCATCGGATAACACTAAAAATCGGATAACACCAAGACTTGTGGAACCAAGTCTTAGCGTTATTCGAAGTATTACTGTACTTTATTTCAAAACTTGGATGGGTGGGGGCAGCCGGAATTTCTGCTACTGGTTCTGGCGAACTGGGGCGACCCTGCTGAATCCCACCGCTGTTTCAATCTGCTAGGTTGGCAGGAGCTGGGAGAGAGATGGGCACTCAATCTGTCATGCAGTACCCAGGTCTCGAACTGGCGGCCTTCAGTCCTATTTACAAAGCTAGAGAAAGCCATAAGATGTATGAATGACAAAGCAGGGGAACTCAATTATCTTCATATTGGGCAAGCTCTAATACAAAGACTGAAAGAGATTACACTTGTACCTCGCTTAAAGAGCATAATGCGTTCCACAGGACTGCTCTTTAAGCAAGTTTGCTCTGTAAGCGAAACACCATTGTAAGTGATCAATTATGGGCAGGATTGCGAACCCTGATTTATTTGTTAAGCGAGTTTTTGGTTGGTTTTATTTGTTAAGCGAAACGAACATTCAAATAAAATTCTGCTCTTTAAGCGAGGCACTCTTTATGCGAGGCTTGACTATACTTTCCTTGAGATAGAACCTTGGTCTGATCTAGTAGACTCATCTTCTGTTACCTTATACTTCCCAGGAGAAGAGCTGCACTATATCCTGTTAGCCTACTAGCCTAATACAAAGAATTGATATAGTCATGTAAAAGGATGACACAGCATCCTATTAAAATGTAGAATTATGAGGAAAGCACTTTCGCAGTTCAGCCTATTCTCTTTTCTTCACACAAGATCAAAATAGACTCTCAAGGAAGCCTCAGAGGACAGGTGTGCAGAGTGTAAAGCATTCTATATTGGTCTCAACAAATGTTTCTGAAACCAAACACCACTTGATCATCATTTAGATCAGGGGTGGCCAACCTTTTTTTTGCCACGGGCCTGACCATGCCCCCTGGAAGTGGACGCATTTACGGCTGATGTAAATGCACCCACTTCCATGTTTAGGACAGTCATGGGCACATTTGTGCATGCGTGGGTATGTTTTACAGATGATGTAAACACGCCTGCTTCAATTTCCAGGTGCAGTGTCACCTGGATGGGATGGTGTCAGGGGCCGGGGCCAGCCTGTGGGCCGTAGGTTGGGAACACCTGATTTAAATGAAAGACACAAAGGAAAGAAACTCATTTTCGTATCAGTCATTTACTGGACAGAGATAATGAGCCATCTTGTCACTTGCCTCTTGCAATGCTTACCACTGGTTTCTTTCAATTGTTTCAGCCAAGAATATGAATCTTGCAACTAAGGAGGAAAAATCACACCAAAAAATCACATCTTGCAGGATTTCTTGGAAATTTCATGGATTCCCCCCACCCCTCTAGAATTACAAAATTTCCTGTGCATGAGTCACATGGGAAGGCAGAGGAAACATTAAACTACACAGGGTTGGTATAATCTGTGCACAGAATAGCATTTTTTTCTGGACTGTTTTCACCAGAAAACAGTTTAGGCTGCACAGAATCTGACAATTACCTGCACAAAACAGCCAAACAACAATAGAATAATAATCATTTGTTGTCAGAAGACCATATTAATACAAGTAGAAGTCAGTATGACTCAACTCATTTTGTGACTATTTGCTACATCCCTTTTTAAAAAAACATTTTAATGAATTTCTCAATGTAATACATTGTGTATAAATCAAATAAACTGAACAAAACAGTAAATTGAAAAAATAAAAAATAACATACATTGTTAAATTAAAAAATACCCATTAACTAATTGATGGGGGGGGCTACTCATTTTTTAAAAAAAGAAGTGCACATGCTTCAAAACACCATTTGACGCATGCACACTGAAAAATAGAAGTGTGCATACATCAAATGGTATTTTGATGCATGTGCACTTCTGAGCAGCCATTTTCAGCTGCCTGGAAAGGGTGCAGTGGTGTCTTTGGAGCAGCAGTGGCATGGTTGTTGTCCTTTACTTCACCACTGACCGCCAACACTCCTCCCATGGCGGCACCGCCGGGCCTGGCTAGGCCAGGCCAGGCTGTGTTGCCGCCACCTATCTGCTGCTCCCCGAGTCCCCGACCCCAGCAAAGGTAAGAAACTAGGGTTTGTTTTCTTTGTGTTCGGGGGGGGGGGGATTTTATATAGTGTGTTTTTATTTTATTTTTATGTATACTGATTCTTTATTTTTATTTTATTTTATTTACTTTGGCTCTGCCCACAATGTCCGTGACATTGGCTCCACCCATGACATCATGATGCTGGCTCCGCCCATGACACCGGCCCTGCCCACAGTGTGGTAGTAAAATTTTTGGCTGCCTATCACTGTACCCCCCCCCCCATCTGCTCAGTAAAAACCTTCTCGGTATTTACCGAGTAGGGCGGAATATAAATTGAATAAATAATAATATTTATTTATTTATTTAATCACATTTATATCCCGCCCTCATCCGAAGACTCAGGGCGGCTTACAAAATGAAAAACACAATTAAAAACACATTAATTACATTTCAAAAATTTAAAAGTTAAAAAGGATAAAAAGGAAAAAGTTAAAAATATCAGGAAGAATTAAAAATATCAGGGAGAGAGGTTGGGATTATTCAAAGGAGCCAGTCAGCCAAACTGACTGTCTGGCCCGCACCACACACATGCCCTGCTAACCAGGTCTTAACCTCCTTCCTGAAGGGGAGCAGCTCTGCCTGGATGTGCAGCACACTTGGCAGGAGGTTCCATAGGGCCGGAGTGGACACAGAGAAGGCCCTCCTTCTAGTGCCAGAGAGGTGCGCCTCTCTGGCCGATGGCACAACCAGAGAGCCTCTCCGGTCCACTCTGGTGGGACGGACAGATGTCCTTGGGGTGATGCGGTCTCTTAAGTATCCTGGCCCACTACCATGTAGGATTTTAAAGGTAATAACCAACACCTTGAATTGCACTCGGAAGCATATTAGGAGCCAGTGCAGCTCTCAAAGCAGCAGTGAGGCATGAGCATAACACCCGCACCCCATCACAACCTGAGCAGCCGCATTCTGGATGAGCTGCAGCCTCCGAATGGTCACCAAGGGCAGCCCCATGTAGAGGGCATTGCAATAATCAAGTCTGGAGGTGACCAAAGCGTATGTGATCATAAGCAAGGAGTCCTGGTCAAGGAGCAGACGTAACTGGCGTACAACATGAAGTTGTGCAAAAAGGCCCTCCTGGCTACGACTGCCACCTGTTCTTCAAGCAGGAGTCGTGAGTCCAATATGACCTCCAGATTACGCACCAGGTCTGTTTGGGGCAAAACTGCCCCATCCAGAACCAAAGATGGTAGCTCCCGAGATAATGCAAGACCCCAGCCCACAACCACTCAGTCTTGCCACGATTCAGCTGTAGCCCATTGTCCCCCATCCAGATCCTAACAGCTTCCTGGCATCTGGAAAGGACTTCCACTGCATTGCTAGAGTCCCCACTGGCCAAGATATACAGCTGACTATCATCTGCATATTGGTGATACCTCACCCTGTGGGAATGGATGATCTCACCCAGCAGTCTCATGTAGATGTTAACTAGGAGAGGTGAAAGCATCAAGCCCTGAGACACCCCATATTGGAGCAGCCTAGGGCTGGATTTCTCACTCTCCAACCACACCAACTGGGTCCGGCCCCTCAGAAATGAGGAAAACTAGGATAATAATAATCTCCACAATAAAACTAATGTAACATATATCACCCTGCAATATTTACAATGTCCACGGAGTTAGCCAGGCATTTGCTCCTTCAATTTCTTTACTTCTTCCAAAAACCCATTAAATCAGGTGCTAGTGTCTTACCCTTATATTTTTTAATGTATGTTCCAGAAATGGCTTCCATATATTCAAAAAATTATTTTCCTTCGTTACTCCTTTTCTTATATTTAATTCACATGTCAGCTTGTCATTTAAAGCCATCTCCCATAATGCTTCGTAACAGATGTCCACTCCCAATCTTACATTATTTTTCCAGTTTTTTGCAATTTGCTGTCTTGCAGTTGATATGAAAATGGACAACAGGTCTTTTCTGTTCAAACCCCATTTTAGTTGGTTCAAATCCATTAACAAAACCATTTGCGGATCCAACTTTAAATTTTCATCCAATATATTTCCAATTTCTTTTTCTATCCCCCCTCCCCCAATATTCTGAGACAAGCTGACAATCCCACCACATATGTTTATATGCCCCCTTTTCTTGATGGCATCTCCCAACAGTTTTTAGATTTACTACTATCAATTTGATTTAGCTGAACTGCTACATCTCTAGGAAACAAAAATATGCACTGGTTATTAAAAAAAATCCACCATCTAATGATCAAAGATGGTACTGCAAGTTTCAAATGCCAAGGAAGATTTCAAAGCTTGAAAGTAGTTTTTTTAAAAGAAGTTATTCTTCTTCCGTGTTTAGACCAGACATGAAAATGACAAAATGAAGGTATCTTTTGGTGAGTTCATTCTGCAATTCCCTTTTGCCTGACTTAGCATGAGAAAGATTCGCCGGCAACACAAGGTTGCCGTCACCAGGGTACACCTGATTGTGGATCTAAAATACCACAATCTTTGAGTTACTTATCCCAGCACCCCTTACATATGCATGTCAGGTTTCAGGCGTCTACTCTGCATCATCCAGGAGTCAGGAATACACATTTCCTTTGTTATTATCATAAAAATAATTGGAATACCATACATGTCAGGTCATTATACTATGCTAATTTTTTGTACAAACACTGGCTGGAAAAAGTAAGGTCATAATTAGCTATCTCGCTCTTTGTGTCTCCTGCTTTTTCAGACCTAAACAATGCAGAAAGAATCCAGACTAGCCCCTTACGCATAGAAGGGAATAGCATGAAGAAACACCTCTCACCTCCCGTTCTTGCAAAACCAGCAAAAACCAAGAGTGATAAATACTCATTACAGGAGCCAGCCACTTACTCATTTTTTTTTTGTGGATGAAAGGTGATAAAAAAGCTTCCCTGGAGGCACTCACTGTGCAACATTTACAGGAACATTGTGTTGTTTCTTCCCTGTTCTTAACTGGCTTCCATCCAGTCACATGCTTCAGTGTGTTAAAACACCCCATTGCAGAAGAATCTGATTGTATATCTACACAGGAGGCCAGGTTGAGGGGGAGATTGTTCTGAGCACATAGGAGGCCCAAGTCTTCTCTGAAGCAGGAATGTTGGCTGTACTTTTACACTGCGGACCTGTGAATGGATAGTGAGCAGGTCTGTTGTCTGCGCTTTTTACCAATTTGAAAAACTCATCTTTTAAAAATCTTAAGAGGAGACAAAGACAGGCAAAGAGGTTTCGTAGGTTCTGTTTCGTGCAAGTGTCTATAAATGGAAAGCAATAGGGACTTCAAAAAGCTCTTGCTTAGCCACATGGGCATCTTATATTGTGACCACTTGTATAAGGAAAACCCAGGGCTTCACACAGATTTGTGAAGCAATGCAAATTAGATCTGCACCTGAAACTTTTAAATAACTGTAACAATCTGAAGATGAAACTTGCTGTGTTTTCCATGGTTGCGCCGCCAAAATACTGCTTGGAGAAGTCAGCTATACTTGGATGGCAAGTTCAAATGGCCACAGGGTGCCTGACCAGATGTCATTTTAGACTGTAATGAGTAGCTTTCCCCTCATTAGCTCACTGAAAGATGAGATTTGATCTGCCTGCAGGATGGATAATGTAATGCAGATCCGGTTTCTGGGCTCAAAACACCAATAGGCAGTTGACAGTAAAGCAAAACCCCATTTCATCCATAGGAAAGCTCAGAAAGTGTGTGTATGTGTGGGAGGTGAGTCCACTTGAACCATCCTGATGCAATATCACAGGATATTTCCTCAGTGATTAAACCATGCTGGGTTACCGTATGATAAATTCCAGAATAGTACTTGCAATTGGTTGTGGTTCAGTCAAAGCAACAGACTCCAGCAGCATCCTAACATGTAATAAATTTATGGTGTACAGTACTTTATCAGATCCATGAGAGCGATTACTGTCAATTACAGTACAGTAATACCCCGGATAACGTGAGTACCGTATAGCGTGAAAACCGCATAACGTTACAAGATTTTCGGAAAAATCTTGTATCGAACAACGCGATTTTTAACGTTATCTGATACAGTCGTTCTTAGCAGCAGGGTGGCTGGAAAGCTGAACGGGGTTCTCCGTTCAGCTTCCCAGCCACCCTGCAGCTACGGAGACAGGGGTGGGGAGGCTGGAAAGCTGTCGGGGGGCTCCCCCATAGGCTTCCCCAGCCACCCCACAGCTGCGGAGGCAAGGGCGGGTGGCTAGGGAAGCCGACAGGGAGTCCCCGTCAGCTTCCCCAGCCACCCTGCAGCTGTAGATCGGGTCCTCTGATCTCTCTGGAGCAGGCAGGGGACACGATCCAAGCTGTATCGCACAACGTTAAAAACCGGATAACGACGGGACTTGTGGAACCTAGTCATAACGTTATCCGGGGTACTAATGTACTTATTCTTAGCACACACGTAACATGCCAAAAGTGTAATGTGTTCAACAATGTCAGAGTAAGCAGCATGCAGTTCCCCAGGGCCCCAAAATGACCCGCTCTCACCACAAAATGTTTTAGTAACATCAAAAGGTTCACCTTACACTCTAGGGTGGAAGGCACTATTCATATGGCCTCTTTCAGTCCTGAGTCAGGAAAAATGAAAAATGTGACAGTTTGGGGAAGGAAGGGCCAACAGCAAGAACTCCTGCGAGGAAGAGTGAAAGTAGAGCTAGGACAGACGAAGAGTTCCCCACGCAGGTCTAAACTGGGTCCTCTCCCCATAAAACATTATTTGGACCCCACTGTCAAGTGAAGGGGAAGTAAAAGGAGGGTGTATGAAAGAGAGGCAAAGGATGGTGAACCTTAAGACTTGGAGATAAACAAGTGGAAATGCACAAGAGTTTCAGAGAGGGGAAACTTCCTGACGGAAGGGGATTTTGGAAAGGCAAAACAAGCTGTCATTCTCAGATAGACTTGACAACACACTAAGTTGCTGAGAGTCAAACAACAAACTCCATGCCAGGAAGGGAGGGAGAAGACATCCTTTAGTGAACACAGCAAACAAAAGAGAGTACAGTACAGTAATACCTCGGATAACGCTAAGACTTGGTTCCACAAGTCTTGGTGTTATCCGATTTTTAGTGTTATCCGATGCATGTTAAAATCCTATGGGATGGATCAGATAACATTAAAGCTCCATAGAGATACATTGTAACCGCACAGGCTTTAGTGGTTGTTATCCTATCCATCCCATAGGAGCTTAATGTTATTTGATCCAATTCTCCTCCCCAGATTACTTAACGTTATGTGATTTTAGCGTTAACCGAGGTAAATGTTATCCGAGGTATTACTGTATCTGAAATCTGCTGCTTCTAGTTAATCTGGGAGAGGCCATCTTCTGTGCACTCTTCAGCTCCCTTCACTGAAGAAGAACAGCAGTTTAATTAACTCCATCCTAGAAAAGGTAAAGGTAGCCCTTTCTCAAAAGCCAGTCTTATCTGACTCTAGGGTTCAGTGCTCATCTCTGTTTATAAAGAGCCAGCACTGTCTGTGCCTGTAGACATTTATGTTGTCATGTGGGAGGCATGACCAGACACCAGAGTGCATGGAATGCACCTCCCACTAAAGTGGTGCCTATTTACCTACTTGCAATTTCTTGCTTTAAAACTGCCAGGTTGGCAGGAGCTGGGGCAGACACAGGTGCTCACTCTGTCATGCAGCACTCAGGTCTCAAACTGCTGACCTGCAGAACTTCCAGTCGTCAAGTTCAGTGTCTTAACCACTAAGCCACCACAGTCTTCCTGCTGTTGTACCTAACTGCATCAACAGATAGGCACAACAAAACAGCCTCAGGGAAGGAAAAACAGCAACCTGGAATCAGTTCATCCATTGCCAAATATGCAGAGCTGATGAATGAGGAGCACATTTCAGTTTTTGCTGCTGTCAGCCTCCATTGCTCCCTGAACAGAGCGAGTATTTAGTATGTGGAGGGTGGAAAGGCAGCGAAGGAATCTTGTGAACCGATCTATTCATCACAGCTCTCCATATTCTTCCACAGTGTTGTACATTAAATACCAGAGTACAACCAGTCCAAATAAGTGGAGGAGAGAAAGAAAAGGCATCACAGAGTAAAAACAAAATCTAGCCAATGGAAAGCAAGCATGCAGTCCCGGGTTCTTAGGCCTCCCTGCTACAATGAGAGTAACAAACACTGTTTCTGTATATGTGTCTATGTGCATATAGGGGGGAAATCTCCTCCTTACCAGAGGGGTTGACTGTCTGCACTTCATCCACTTTGCTACTTCATTTCCAAAGCATCTTTGTCCCCTCTAAATTAATAATCTCTATAACAATTCTTGAAATATCTGTTTAAATGTGAAAATATGACTTAGATGAGGTGTTCAAATGTGATCTTTATAGATCAAGACAGCTAGCTGATTTTACAGAATGCCTGGAACATACACCAAAGACAACATATGGGCAGAGATTTCTCTAAAAGCCTAAAGCATAGATTAGAAAATGAAAGCAATGGTGAACAATGAGGTGTCCTGCCCCAAGAAGGTATTTTTGTTGGTTATTTTTCCCCTCAAATGTAAGTGCCTTAAGACTGGAGAGTTCAGAGCATTGAACTCAAAGCATGGGAAGCTTGATTTGTTGGACTCCAACTTTCAACTCCCCAGTGGCCTTACTAACTAGGGAGCTCTTGGAGTCAAAAAACCCCAAAATAAAAATAAATCCAAATGTTAGCAGTACTTATTTAGGAATAAACCTCTAAAGTAAAAAAATGCACAAAATATATATGGCACAGATGCTAGAGTACTGGACCACATTTATTGACACTCTACATAACAGCTGATATTATGGTGTTGCAGGGAAAAAGAACCATTCATGTGGGCACAGGATCCCAATATGTAAATGTGAGGATAGCTGAACTGACGAGGATAATCTTACAAGGTGTTGGCAACACTGGAAGAGGCCACTGGTCTACTTCACCAAATGAGTCCTGCCAGCTGCTGTAAACTCCAGGAGGAGCACTTCTTTTTTTCTGGAAGAACTGTGGCAGCAATGGAACAAATTAAAACCAAAACTAAAACCAAGCTATACAAAGTCCATGTTATGACTATTGCAAAGTCCACACTAGTTGTATAAGACAGTTCTTGGGTGGCCTTTGCAATTAAAACGTTTCTTTAGATAAACCATTCACCCAAGAGATGATGCAGACCTTCCCGGAAATCTCTTGATTCGCCAGTGACTCATAGCTGAATGTTTCTACCAGTTTCAGGCAAGGCATTGTTTGGGGAGATATGGAGGTTGCCTTTGTGTCATTTGATCTTCCATGACTCATTTTAACACCAGTGAATTATCAAGTGACAAACCTGCCTATGTGAACTGGGCCCAAAGGAAAGGGAAGGAGGGAGAGTCTTGAGCTTGTGTGTATCTGCACACAGAAGGTGTAACAATGACATTTTGAATCCTCTCAGTGCACATGGGACCAGTTGCATTCTGAACTTCTCCTTTCATACTGGAAGCCCTGATGGGCAGAAGGGCAATGAATAAATGTGTTAAACAATTAAAAAAAAAACACTTCCTAGAAAATTAAGCATTTTAGATTACTGCACACCAAGTCTATAAATCTCTCTCCAGGAAGATTGCCAGAAATCCAATGACATAATAGCCCAGTGATTTAGGTATGTGGCTGCAGAGCCACAGGTTGGAAGTTTGATTCCCCATTGTGCTTGTAGGACAAAAGTCAGCTTGGGTAGCCATAGTTAAGAAGAGCCCTGGTGGTGTAGTGGTTAAACTGCTGCATTGCAGCCAAAATGTCGGTCATTCAATCCTGATGGGATTAAAAAGACTGACTCAGCCTTCCATCCTTCTGAGGTCAGTAAAATGAGTACCCAGAATGGTGAGGGCAAAATGCTTCTTAACTTATGAACCGCCCAGAGATTGCACTAAGACTAAGCGCTATGGGGTGGCATACAAGTGTAACTGCTATTGCAAGCTGTACAGCAGGATTTCTCAACCTGCAGCCCACAGGCCGGATGTGGCCCACAACACCATTTCACATGGCCCTCCCACTCCTTCGGCCACACCAGGAAGTGCCATGTGGTGGAGGAAGAACAAAATAGCCATCCAGCCCGCGAAGCTGTCTGAGGGAGCGTGACCTGGCCCCCGGCTGGAAAAGGTTGAGAACTCTTGCTGTACAGGGTCAGAAGGTTTTTAGGTAGTGTTTGTGTCTTATTGTCACCTTTGTTTTTTGTTTTATTACTTGTAAACCGCCCTGAGTCACTTCAGTGAGAAGGACAGTGAAGAAAAACGAATAAGTAAATAAATAAATAAATAAATACCCCTTTTAAAAAAGGAATGGCAAAATCAACTCTGAGTATTCTGTACTCAGAAAGTTGTCTTAAGTTGGAAATGAATTGACAACTGGTAATTATGTTATTAAATTCAGGTCTTTGTATGCCCAGTACATTCCCTGTGATGTCAGGCAAAATCTACAGGGCCCACAGCCAGATCTCAGTGTCATGTTAGTTTAGAACGGGCTACATGCTAAAGAGTTCAGTGTGTTCTACGCTTCACTGCAGGAGCCCGTATTTGGAAGAGGAAGCGCTGCTATGCTCACCAGAGAGCCCAGTGTGATATAAAGCGGTATCTCCCCACAACATGCATTTGTGGTGTATGTGCCGTTAGCCAGAGGATATGTACTGCTGCTTCCATCAGTTCTCAAGAAGTACTGCACCTGGTTCTACTGCCACCTCTGAGGGAGTTCTTATCTTTAACTTTGTTTTTCTTTTTAAGACCCTTTCATGCTTCAAGATGTGAATTGCTTTGCATAGCTCAGGGCAGGTGAAGATTTGGCAAGCTTTCCAGGAATTGTGGCTTAGAGTGCAATATAAACTTAAAACAATGGAAGCCCTGCCTCCTGCAGGAAGGCTTAATCATGTGCCTTTCCTGGAAACCACCATGCCTTGCAAGAAGAGAAACAGAAGCCACCAGATAGGAGGCAGCCGGCTTATGCAACAGGGCAACACTCATCCATATAAGGGCATGGGTAGCAGCGCCTGCCAAGCAGCTCTCAAACAGGTGTGACACCAGATCCCCTGGCTACACTAGCCAACTGGGACTGAGGTCCCGTGGAAGTGAGAGCTTTAGTGACAGCACGGAAGGTGTCACCACTGGCTCCATCATTCAAGCCACCGGTTGCTTGACACCTCTCTGGCTTCTCATTGGCTGACATTCTGCATGGCTATTTTGGGACATGTTCCCAAAGCACAGCCAAGAGCCTGGCTTATAATTTTTCAGCTCCCTCTCCTCCTTTTCATAGACAAATTACCAAGCAAATACACAGCCAAGGTTTTCATAACATTATGGCACTGCAAGGCAGCTTCAGTGATGATAACAACAGCGAGGAACAACTGACAAGGTCCTCTTCAAAACACAGATCTTTCAAGCAAGCGGCACTTTTGTCCAAATGTTCTGGGAAGAATTTCTTTATTACCTGTTGACAAATAGGTGAAGCAACACTTTCACTGCTGTAGCACCGAAAACACAAAAATCTGTTGTCTTCCCAGGAGGACAAATGCAACAAGGGAGAGCCACACCACACAATGTGCAACTCTTTAAAAGTTTTTGAAACTCTTAAAGAGTTTTTGAAGCATGCTCCATGTTTCCTTAGTAATTCTTAACATCCACCCCCAGCCCACAAGCAGTATTAGACAGATTTAATCTTCCCATGCCTCAGGGTCGCAAAATAACTTTTTAAAAAATTGTTTTTATTTTCCGTTAACAATAAAAAAAAATCAACCCTTTGAAATACTGTACAATATTTTAAAGTACAATTCTTATCTTATTAATAAACAGCTTTTACTTCATTTCCCTTATAAATTTCATTAGAATCTTTATATATGCCTTGGTTGGGTTTTTTTAACTACATTTCCCTCCATTCTGTTTTCCCCATTAATCATCTTCTTTGGATTTCTGCTACTGCATCATTATTTCAAGAAACTCTTTGTCTGATTTTGAGCTATTTTTCATATTCCATTAATTCATATCCTTTTTCATTTCCATCTTTCTTCCATATATGTACTGTACTTCTTTACTACACTTTAATAATTTTTATAGTCTGATAAAAGTCCTCCTTTTAATGTCAACTTATCCATCGAAATAAATTCTTGTAGTTTAATCAAACATTCATCCATTGAGAAACCATCTTTTCTTTTCCAATATTACATTGTTTTGGATCCCTGCTGCTGTTAACATAAATAACATAATTTTAGTTTCATGTTTCTCTTTATCACTTTCAAAAGAAATGCCACTGGTTTCATTTCAAGGCTTATTTTAAAATTTTGCGTAATAATTTCATGAATTCCTTTCCAGAGGTGCAAGAGGATTAAATGGATAATGTATATCTTAGCAAAAGCTATGTGGATTGTCATGACCTAATTCATGACTGAGCGTCTTGAACAGAAAACTGTCTTATTCATTGCCATTGCACAGCCCCTGTGCTACACAACAAGCTGTGCAGAGGACCTACAAAAGCACAACAGAGAACACTTTACAACAAGGCCAGTTTGGTACCTAGAGGTTTTAGAGTCCGAATCTACATAAAATATGCACAAACATAATATTTCATAACTAACTATACATTCAAAAATAATTATCAATGGGTTCATTTATATTTCATAAAGGGCAAAACCCAGCCAAATAAAAATAATCTTTGTAATTAATTTGCATTCCAGATCATCCAAAATAAGCTGTCCCTTTTCAATTACAAGCACCTTGCAGGGGTGTGGAGAAATGCAAAGGAGTGGCAGGTAATTTTTTTTCAGTGAGACCTTTTTTCTCTTACACATCACTCTAAAAATAGCAACATTTGCATGCTATGTGGGAGGGCCGCCTCGAAATGCTGCTAATCCAAGAGGATGCCAAAGTGGTGCCATGAACCAGTGTCATCATTCCAGCTACAAAACATATGTCTTTATTTAAGTGCCTCAACCATCACTACCTCCACACACTGTATAAAACTACGGGAAGCACGATTCCAGGGTAGATGTTTTCAAAATATGGGGTGGGTGGTAGACAGGACAGCAGAGAGAGGTTCTGCCAGAAAATAGAGGACAGGGGGAGTGAGGAAGAAGAGGGGTGGAAAGTAGATGGGGAGTGGAAGAAAGATGGCAATAGGTCCTGGGGGTAGGGAAGGGCAGAACAAGGGCTGAGAAGTGAAGAGGCAGGAGGGGCCAGGAAAATGAATGCACAAAAACAGGCAGGTGGTTTCCCCTTTTGCTCTCTTCCAAAGGACATTGAGTTGCCTTTCCCTGTGGCAGTTGAGGGACTTGCAACTCCTGCTCTTCAAGTTCTTCGAGTGGTGGCCTGTGAATTCACACAACCCGCTCGACCTCTCCTTAGTACATCGCACATTGCTAGTCTTCAGTAGCGGTGGCATTAGAATTCCTGGGCAGAAATTGCATGCGCTGAGGGTGGGTGGGTGGTAGGTGGCGATTGTAGCTTTTTCACAGCTCTGGAACATTCTGAGTGGTCTGTGCATGCACAGGGTTTAACCTGCTTGTGTGATTTCACAGGGATCACAAAGAATATTACACATATCCGTTCCCATATCCAAAACATCTCCCCATGAGAGTGTGCTGCACAAAAGTTTAGCCTTTTAGGAGGGTGATAAAACATTTGCTTTACTTCCACACTCATTTCTTCTGTCCTTCCTACAATTCCTCTGTTGTTGTTCAGTCGCATAGTCGAATGCAACCCTTTGCTACTCCATGGACCACCACACACCAGACTCCTCTGTTATCTGCCATCCTCCGGAATCTGCCTCACCTCCAACAAGTTCTTTGCCTCACCTCAAACCACCACTCATTCTTCCCCCACCCCCATGGTCAAGGTATTTAGTGAAGAAAATCAATAAGAATAAAAAAGAGGAAATTTCCACTGGCATCAGATTTTTTTTAAAAAAGAAAACCCTGTAATTGTCATTTGATGGAGAGTAAATTATGGATCAAGCCACATTAAGCATTGGTTAACTCTTTCCTTCCCTAATGCAGCCCCCACCCCCTATGGTAAGCTTAGAAGAAACTTCTCATTGGCACCAATCAGAATGTTTTCTAACATTGTTGTGTCATGTTATGGGTGACTGCAGCGTGTGAGAATTTAATTACAATCCCTCTTGGCAATTATTCTCATATGGTAACTAAACTAAGGACAACTTTTCAGTTGGCACCAATGGACATTTTCAACTCTGAGGAACAAATCTGGAGCTTCATAAAATGATTTAGGAATAGGGCCACATGGATTTGAGGATAGTAACACATTGGCTATACTGTAGCTATATTTTTGTTACGAGTCACAGGTCTTTTAAAAGCAGACAACCAACCCTGATTGTGAATCCTAAAGCACATGACACTATGTTTTTCTCTCCCCTCCTCCCATCAGTCCACAACCACAGCCAGGTTGAGGTATAGAATAATCTGATCTTTATCAATGCTGACAATGGGTGCAACAGTGGCGCCACCAGTAAACTTAATTAAATCACTCTTATTGCCATTACCCAGGTTCCTACCCAAAGTATTTCCTCACATTATCTTATGAGTAACCCTTAAGGAATGCCATCTTGCTGCTTATTTGTAACATGGAAACATTTCATTCTTTCTAATGATGCCTTACCCGTTGCACCGTCTTCACAAAATGTCCATGTTTTCAACTCAAACATTGTAGTTTTCCACTGATTCATTAGATCAATGGTCTTGCTGAGCCAGGAAGGGCAAAACGAACATACAAGATGTTTATTTATTTAAATTTGTTTATCACACTCCTCCCCGAAGGGACCCAGGGCGATTCCCAACACAATCAGCATGATAACAATTTAAAACCAATTTAGAAATTAAGTTTTAAAAGAAGCTTAAAAACTTAGCATTAAAAACCAGGCATTATAGCTAGGTATTATAGCTAGGAGGCACTGGGTGTCAAACCAGCCAGCCAGCTGGGGAAATTGATCGATCCATTCCCCAGACCTGACCTGCCAGTCAGGTTTTCAATCCTTTCCTGAAGGACAGCAGCTCCGTTTGCAAGAGTAGTTCTATTGGGAGGGTTCCACAGGGCCGGATCGGATACAGAGAAGGCCCTCTTTCTAGTGCCAGAGAGGTGCGCCTCTCTGGCCGATGGCACAACCAGAGAGCCTCTCCGGTCCGCTCTGGTGGGACGGACATATGTCCTTGGGACGATGCGGTCTCTTAAGTATCCTGGTCCACTACCATGTAGGGCTTTAAAGGTAATAACCAGCACCTTGAATTGCACCCGGAGGCAAACTGGAAGCCAGTGCAGCTCCCTCAGCAGCGGTGAGGCACGGGCATAACGCCCGCACCCCAACACCACTCGTGCAGCCACGTTCTGGACCAGCTGTAGCCTCCGAATGGTCACCAAGGGCAGCCCCATGTAGAGCGCATTACAATAATCAAGTCTGGACGTGACTAAGGCATGTGTGACCATGAGCAAGGAGCAAGGAACATGAGCTTTCATTTCCTCCAGAGAAGGGAAACCTTTTGCCCGCCACATGGTTTGGGCTATCAACATCAACACGTTTCTCAGTGCCCATGCAGGATGAAGTCAATGGGAGTTGTAGATCAAAGATCAGATCTTAGAATTAATATATAATAAGTAACATTACTTTTTTGGTAGGAGGATAATGATGTGCCTTTTTATAATAATGAAATAACTTTGATTTGGGGCACAAACAAGGCATTTACTCATTACTTGAAAAATGTCACGGGGTATCATTTATGGAGAATTGATGTCCTTTTTGTTTTGAATTTTTCCATGACAGTGTAAAAGCACGTGGTAGAAATGTGCTTCCAACAAGTCACATTATCCAGTACTCACAAGAAATTATTTCCTCAAAAATCAATGAAACCCTGTTACAAAGGTTCTCAAAGAGGAAGCTGTGACAGTTTGTTCTGAGGAAGTAGACTGTAATTCACAAAAACTCGCTCTGATATAAATTTGTTAGAGTAGTATTCTGTTGCCTAATGTAGAGGAAGACAAACATCGCCATCTTAACCCTAACCTTACTCATTCCAGCAGACTTTCCACTGAATGACTGATCTCACAACCAGAGTAAGAATGGAGACTTGACAGGTTTGGGGGAAACCAGTGATGGGATGTTACCGGTTTGGATCGGTTCGCCCGAACCGGTAGCACCCATCAGGAGGGGCGCGCGCGCGGGGGGGTTGGTAAACCCCCTGATGACCTGGTTCATTCGCCTCTCCAGGCCTCCTCCGGAAGCGTACTTCCGGGTAGCCAAAATAGCTGCCCAGAACTGCGCATGCGTCAAACCTCTATTTGATGCATGCACAGTAAAAAATAGAACTGTCCATGCGTCAAATAGAGGTTTGATGCATGCGCAGTTCCCGCCAGCAATTCTGGCTGCTGGGAAAGGAAGGGTGCAGGGAGCGCCTGAATAAGCGGCGGTGGCGGCCTTTCCGTGTCTGGCCCCACTAGGACACCGTGCCATTGCAGTGGTTTGCCGCCGCGCCGCTGCTTCCAAGCAGGTTAAGTGAGGGGTTTGTGTTTGGGGTGGGTGGGTGGGTCTATTTGTGTTTGAGGTGGGTGAGTGGGTGGGTTAATTTGTGTTTGGGGTGGATGGGAGTTTGGGTGGGTGGGTGCATTTTTATTTAATTTTTATTTATTTTATTTACTGTTTTCTGTTGTGGTTGTTTGGTTGGGTTGAGGGGTGTGTGTGTGTGTTTATTTTAATGTTATTTATTTTAATTTTTTGACCCTGCCCACAACATGACATTGGCTCCGCCCATGACATCATGATGTCAGCTCCGCCCCCGCTGTGATGACATCATGGTGGGGTAGTAAAATTTTTGATTTGTGTTCTGCTCTGCGTTTAAGCAACAGAATACCTTAATATTTAAGATGCCAAAATACTTGGAACTTTTGTTTTTGTTAGACATGCAGAGATGGTGTTCTAAAGTTTTAAAAAACAATTTCCCTAGCCAGACCGTTCACCAAATGATAGTCTGGTGCTGAAACCTAAGTCAACCACACATTTTTCAAAATAGGAATACTGTACCTCACATATGTCACACATTTTTCCTTCTCTCCATATTTAGGAATCAGGATAGTGCCCTAGCAAATTTATACCAGAGTAAGCTTTTGTGAATTACAGTCCACTTCCTCAGAACAAATCTGAAACAAAATGTTATTAGCAGTGTGACCCAACATTAGCAGCAGCATCCTTTAAGCTCTAGGCAAAACATGTGGAGGTCAAAATATTTTCTGCCTCCAATTTAGTGAAATCTAAGGCGATGGGGCCAGACGATCTTTCCTTCACTGAGGGACAGCAACCACTAATTGAGAACAGAGGCACGAGATCAGGCACCACAATGCATCTACGGCCGTGGTTCCCAACGTGGGCCACATGCTCCACAGAAGGGAAATTTGATTGGGGGGGGGGCAATTTGGGAATGAGTTATTAACAATGAATTGCCTTTTAGGTTTCCTCCACGTGAGTGGGAGTGCACTTTTTGAATAATAAGAATTATATGTCCCCAGGGTGGGGAGTGGGGTGTCAGTATTTTAGAGATGCTTATGGGGCATGGCCAAAAAAAGCTTGGGAACCACTGATCTACGGTGAATCTCTTGCTAGCCTACATGAATTTACACACATTTAACATTTGTGTCATATCTACTCTACTCTTTTTCTGCCACATTAACAATTCTCTCTCACTCTATTAGGTCTCTGGGCCTTGCTTCCTTCTGATGTTAAGCTCATGGTTAGCTGCCAACAGATCTGTGGTTACCTAGGCAACTTATCCCCTCTCTTACATATAGGCACAATAATACTCACTTGGCAATCTTCACTTTCCACATTCAACTTTTGATAGGGCCTCCCTTTCTATGTGTTCCCACTCTTGTGCATTAGGTGCTCCCAATCTTGTGCTTTAAGTGTTCCCAAACATGCTTGTCAGTCTTATAGGCACAATGAACATACTAAGCACACTGGTCTGGACATGCAGTCCTAATCTGATATTGACATATGTTTCAATGAAATCAGTGGAGATTTAACAGCCTGACTAGAAAGTTTAAAACTTAATCTTCTTTCAGAATAATTCACATCCCATGTCCGATGCCATCATTGTGATGGTGAAGAATAAAGGATATTTATCTTACACAGAGACACACAATCCATACATAAAATATGGAAACACATAATAGTCAAATGAAGCATATTGAAAGATAGAGTAGCATTACTTCTGATGTGATTTTAAAAAGAAAAATAGCTTCAGATTGCTGTTTCCTGTTTTACATGCAACTCATTATTATTCATTGTTTGAAGAGTGATATATTGGCTATATCATATTTGAAAAATTAAAACATTTCTAAAAAATAGTGGTCTCAGTCCTCCAAATGATCCTGAAAATCATTACTTGAATAATGAATAAATACTATTTCTTACAGTAGAGACATAATTTTGGTTTTGTTACTGGACAAATGTTAACTTGCTTATGCTTCCATTATTCTGAAAAGTAATACAGTAAAACCTCGGATAACGTTAAAACCTGGTTCCACATGTCTTGGTGTTATCCGATTTTTAGTGTTATCTGATGCATGTTAAAATCCTATGGGATCCATAGAGATACATTGTAACCACACAGGCTTTAGCGGTTGTTATCCGATGCATCCCATAGGATCTTAATGTTATCCGATGCAATTCTCCCCCCCAGATTGCTTAATGTTATGCGATTTTAGTGTTATTCGATACTAATGTTATATGAGGTATTGCTGTACTGTACATTTATAGGAACCAATTGTTTGTAAAATATTTTTTCCAAGCTCTGTACAATAGTACCATGTAACTGCACTAAATTCAGGGAATGATTCACTTTATGTATGCTAACAGCAAATTCATTATTCAAATGTGAATCCTAATAGTCAAAACAAAAACTCCCAGGAAAAAGGCACCAGCAGATTGAGGACAGTCTCAAGGTTTGGGAGGAGGGATTATTATTATTTTTTAAGGAAGTATAAAGGGAAAACTCACTGGAGTATCTTTGCAGGAGCAGGGGGAAAAGTAAGGATGTGTAAATGGTATGGCATATCCTGGAAAACAATGTGCGTTAGTAGATTTGTATCTGGCAATTTTTTTTGCTGCAGATCTCAAATGTAGATTTATTTTACAAATGCCCTAATGTTTCTACAATTTAAAGTTGTGGGTCTAGATCAGGGGTGCCCAAACTTTTTGGGCCATGGGCCGATCATGTGGTTCAGGAAGGTGGTCACTGAGGCCTGACGGCTGGGTGCGGCCCCCAATGCCAACTCATCCGGCCCACGAAGCCCTCGTCGCTCCTGGAAGCGGAAGTAAAATGCGCCCATATGGGCGCATTTTATTTCCGCTTCCAGGAACGACGAGGGCTTCGTGGGCCGGATGAGTTGGCGTCGGGGGCCGCACCCAGCCCTCAGGTCTTGGTTTGGGCACCGCTGGTCTAGATGTTCACATGTCTGTAGTGTAAGAGTACACACTTGAATGTTACCAAGCCATTCCTCCACCATGCTTGAAGTTTAAACAGATCAGTTGGGCAATCAATAAAAGACAGGAGTCAAACTTCCACAAACACAAGGCCAGCTCCATTCTTCACCTGAAAAAGTGCTCCCTGTCGATCTACATTGCTCACTGCTGCTTTCAGGAAACAATTACGTGTACATGAGTAACTGGCAGCAGCCACTTGGCAGTGAAACCTTGTGCATACTGTACTTTCATTGTACTTTCTCAGCATTCTTCTGAATGTGAGACACACTGGGTCAACAGAACTTGGTGATGCTGAGAGTGGCAAAGGAGTGAAGAGAACTGTGATATTCAAAAGTACTCATTTCTTTAGAGGCCATCCTAATCTACTGGCTGAACAAAAGGGAGGCTATTAAAGGGGTCGGTGTCAGTCTCCATAGTGACAGCAAACATTAACTGTACAGGACACCACAATCTATGTACAGTAATACCTCGGATAACGCTAAGACTTGGTTCCACAAGTCTTGGTGTTATCCGATTTTTAGTGTTATCCGATGAATGTTAAAATCCTATGGGATGTATCGGATAACGTTAAAGCTCTATAGAGATACATTGTAACCGCGCAGGCTTTAGCGGTTGTTATCCAATGCATCTCCTCCCCAGATTACTTAACGTTATGCGATTTTAGCGTTATCCGAGGTAAACGTTATCCAAGGTATTACTGTATTCACATTCATCTAAACTGCTTGTGTATACTTTTCACACAATGGCTAAAACCTGGTTGTGCTGCTTCATGCGTACAATGGTTATTATCCATGGCAAACTGCCACTGATCAAAAGACACCCTTTGATGATTTCAGGGTACACGCAAATTTGCCACATACTGTCCATGTTGTGTATACCTCAAGGATGTCTTTAATCAGTAGCAACATAATCACCATTGTGCACATAGAACTAACCTACAGGATTTCAGCCATTCCATCCTTACTGTAAAAATCAGGTCTTTCCAAAACTTTGAGCAACTATCATAGATGCACTATCAAGAACAAAAAATAAGGGCTAGGAATATGGAAATTAAAAAAGAAACAAAGGAAGCTGGGTCCTCCCTGGTGCTTAATCCAAGCCAGCTACTGTATTTGATAATAATTTTGTGTAAGAAATTGGGTTGAAAGGGTTTTTTTGCAGAAGAAACTCTGCTCAGGGTTGAGGTTCATGTCCTCAAGAGCTGAGACAGAGACGAGCACTCAATCTACCATGCAGTACCCGGGTCTCAAACTGCTGACTTGCTGGCCTTCCAGCTACCAAGGCGAGCTTCTTAACCACTGAGCCACTACAGCCCCATCACTGTATTTGATGAGCCAATCTCATGCAAGTACATGCAGGTGGCCCACAGGGAGTAGACTAGCTAAGCTGCATAGAAGAGTGATACATCTGAACTAGAATTAAAAACTAAAGGAGTTTGGTTCTGAAACCCCGTCAACTTTTCAGATCTTCCTCTACTCTGTGACCTCCTTATGCATTTATCCCCTATTCCCTGCACAATCAGAATTCTGTGAAGGAAGAGTAGGCATGTGCAGGGTGGCCTTACACTCTTTGATACATTCCTCTCACTCATAGCTACTGGACACAGTGGTTACTGGACAGGAGATCTATAGTTGTAAACCTGCTACATCAACATATGGCATCTCATACAATTTAGACTCTTAGAGCTCTGCATTATCTGAATTTAGAATCTCACATGCTCAGAGTTCTAGACCAAGGGTTCCCAAGCCTTTTGGGCTGTGGACCAGTTATGTGGTTCAAGGGTGCCCAAACTATGGCCCAGGGCCTGAATCCAGCCCCCAACGTCAATTCATCCGGCTCATGATGTCCTCTTCACTCCCAGAAGCAGGATTTAGAGTCAAAAATTAAGCAGCATGCCTCTACATTTTCATTATTCTCCTTCTCATCACAGAATAAGTTCATGTAAAAAATAATCTCACACCACCTTAAAGACTGACTAATTTATAATAATCTGAACTCCATAAACTAAAGTCTACTTTGTCCCAATCAGAAGTGTTATCAAGAGTTTCTGGGACATATTAATTGTATAAAGTCCTAAACAGTAAGAATTACATTATTCAACACAAAACAGTCTTGTGTAGAACATTAAAGACAAATCAATTTTACTATAGTAGAATGCTTTTTATGGGTCACAGCCCACTTCATCTGATGTAAAAAGTGTTACCTCAATTAACAAGGTGACCTCAT
The DNA here is from genome assembly GCA_030440675.1 of Furcifer pardalis. Lineage (NCBI taxonomy): Eukaryota > Metazoa > Chordata > Lepidosauria > Squamata > Chamaeleonidae > Furcifer > Furcifer pardalis. The sequence continues at coordinate 54,668,225 of CP126893.1, read as the reverse complement.
TCAGGTAGCTAAGGACTTGTCATGGGGAGGGGGTTTCAGAGGAAATTAAAAAATGCACAAAGTGCTGAACAGTGATAATTATCTTAACAGAGGCGACTGAAAAATAGTAGCCTGATGGGTTCTTGCCTTGCTGTGGTACTTTACATAGGCACTGTGATAAGCCATTATTTGTCCCTGTTCAAGTCACAAGAGATAAGAACTGAGACGCTTATGAAACCTCAGAGCAGCCATTTGGGAACAAAGGAGCTTCAAGGCAGATTTTAACGCAAAGTATCTGTACAATAATCTACCAAGAAGTGTGATAAAATTAACCAATGCAAAAAATGTCTAAAAATACTCTTTGATGTCACAAGACTATTCCATGGTGGCCGGTGGTGCAACAGACTAACACAATTACCTCCCTCTAGAAATGACAATGGCCATTCACAAAACTGTTGTATACCAGACTTAGATTGACGAACCTTTGTGATAAGGACCCATTCATTCAATTTAGAGTCTGAATAACAGACTAGAGTTTCCAAACATTTCTTTATAGATGTTTTCCACGCTATTACAATTGTTTTCTGATTACCACCATTTTTATATGCACACAAGTTGGTCAGTTTGACATAAGCAGAAAGACACTGCTGACAAAAAACAGCATATACTACATTGGAAATTGAGCAAGTGAGCGATCAGGGACACATGATGATGGGATATTGTTAGTTCATGACATGATGTTGTCAAAACAGTTAAGAAGACAGACTTGCCATTTTAGCTTGCTGCCGACAGGTTCCTCAGCTTCACTGTGCAGAGTGGTGATTTCACCACAACAGCACCTTGCACACCCCTAATATATTCTGATTTTGGAAGACAGACTGCCAGATAATAGAAGGCGCACTAAGGTGGAGTTAACAATTCTTCCTGAAACCCTGGAGAGCCACTGCTAGCCAGAGAGGACAATATTAAGATAGACAGGCCTAGATCTAAACTTGGTGTAAGGCAGCTTTCCGCATTTCTGGTAATGACCTTGATTAATTTTGGAGTGAAAAGACTGCATAAGGATTGTCCTGGGTCTGATTTTTGGCTGCAACTCATATCCAAGAATGCATTTTTTAAGGTGGGATCCCAACTTGCCATGAAGTGACCCACACACTATGATCATGGAGCCATCTCCTGCAGCACATATGAAATGAGACATGCAGGATTTAACATCGGGACTGCAATGGACTACCACAGCCTTGAGGATATTATCAAGGTGCACCTTCACAGCCAATCCATCTGGCATGGCCTCTTCTGCCTCCATGACCATTGAGAATCAAGAGTTCCTCCTCCACTCATTTTGCCTTTGGACCCAATATGGTGGTTTCCAGTGACATTTTCTTCACTGAGGGGACCATCACCCCACTCAAAGGGGCTCATCTGCCCATAGCCATTGGCCCCTTTAGGGAGTCAGGTTATTTACTGCTGCCCAAAACTCAGCATTGTGTCACTGGCTATACGGTCTACCCCATTACCGTAGTGGGACGTCCAGCCAGATATGGTCTGATAAAAGTGAGATACAGTAAAACCTCATATAACGCTAAAACCTGGTTCCACAAGTCTTCGTGTTATATGATTTTTCGTGTTATCTGATCCTCTATGGGATCCATAGAGATACATTGTAACCACACAGGCTTTCGCGGTTGTTATCTGAAGCATCCCATAGGATCTTAATGTTATCTGATGCAATTCTTTCCCCCAGATTCCTTGATGTTATGCGATTTTCGTGTTATTCGATACTAATGTTATATGAGGTATTACTGTATTCAGCTTACATTAGTCTATGGCAGGGGTCAGCAAATTCAGCTCTCCAGAAGTTCTTGGACTTTCAATTGCCATAAGCCCAAGTCAGTACACCTGCTGAACCGGGGTTCTGGGAACTGAAGTTCAAGAATATTTGGAGAGCCAAGTTTGCTGACCCCTGATCTATGGGATTCATCTCTTCTAGTTTGAACAGAGGAATGAGAACACAGGTCTTCACCTGGTGGATCTTGATTCATACTGCAAGAGTGGAGAACCTGTGAGTCACATATATTTTGGGACTGCAAAATCTATCACCTCACTATTGGCTAGCCTGGTAAGAAACAGGAGTCCAACAGCTGGAGAACTATCTGGAGTAAACCCCCGTCCTGTGCTATACTTCTGCCTGCCTTACAGTGGATTACAACAGAAATGCCTAGAAACATAACAGTAATACTCCGGATAACGTTATGACTTGTTTCCACAAGTCATGACGTTATCTGGTTTTTGGCATTGTCCTATGCATGCATCGAACAATGCTAAAAAAAGAAAAGCCCTGACTTCAGGGACAAACCGAGCAGGCAGTGGGGTGCCTTTAAAGCCACCCCCACCGCTTTCCCCCCCCTCTACTGTACCTTTCCCCCCACTCTACTGCAGTCTTCCCTCCGTGCTTACCTGCATGCTCCGATCGAGGCTTCCTCCCCCCCTCCGTCGAAGTCTCTTTCTCTCTTTATTTCCCTCCCTGTACATTTAAACCTCAGGGAAGAGGGAAAGAGAGAAATGTGATTGGTTCTCTAGAGAACCAATCGCCTCTCTCTTTCCCCCTCCCTGTATTGTCAATACAGGAAGTGAAAGAGAAAAAGCGATCGGCTGCAGTTGGAGCTGCAAAGCAAGAGAAAGGTAAGCTGGGCTGGATTCTCTCCGAGCAGACAGTGGGGTGGGGGGTGGGGAGTCTCCAAACTGGGGGTGGGGGGAAGGAAGGAGGGAAGTGGCAGGGAGAGGAGCTGTGGCCTCCTTTACTTCTTTAATACGATGGATCAGATAACGCTAAAATGAACGTTATCCGGTGCAAATCTTCCCCCCCAATTTGTCGTTGTTATGCGGTTTTAGCGTTATCCGGTGCAATCGTTATCCGGGATATTACTGTATGGCAAAATATTATCAAGTCCTACACACTCACATTCATGTTTGGTCTAAAGATGGATGTTGATTCTGCAAAAATTGTTAGTTTCAGAATAAAATCAGGGGCATAAAAATGCCAAGGAAGTTCTATTCAACAAGGAAACTGTGGAGTGGGATGGCTGCATCCAGTTAAGGTTTCAACAGTGGAGTTCCTTAGAGCCCCAAGTATTTTCTCACACACCTTTGACAAGACATTAAATGAAAAATTGACATTTTAAAAATTACAACCTGCTAATAATATTAATTTAAACGAGGGCCTGTGACACACTTCAGTATGGTCTGTGTAAGGAAAAATGAGTTGGAGAAGCAAGATACTTGGACTGCCTTCTAAGTGAGAAGAAAAACCTAAAATTGGCATCTTCCAGAGTTTTGATGAGAACAGATTTTTTTAAAAAATATGCAATTTTCAGCCTCCTTTTATATTTTCCTAGCTATAAATGAGATGGTATGACAAGATCCTACAAGACACAGATGGATTCCCGACTATAAAGGGATAAAGAAATTTCTCAACACTATGGGCTATTGTGTCCAGTGTATCAACTGATAAACTCCATTTGAATATATGTAGACCATTTCATTACATTTCAACACACCATGCTGATTACCTAGCGTTAAGCTCCACCTATACTTTCTGAATGTAATTAAGGCATTACTTTAGCATAAACGTTGGTGGGTATTTTTTTAGTCAAAATGTCCGCTTCTGCTTTCATAGACCATATTTCCCTTGCTTGAAAGTCAGTCATATCTAACTCTAGGGCTCAGTGCACATCTCTGTTTCTAGTCAAAGAGTTAGTGCTATCTCCATGGACATGTGGCAGGCATGACTAGACACTAGGGTGCACGGAATGCTTTTTACCTTCCCATCAAAATGGTACCTATTTATCTACTTGCAATTTCTTGCTTTCAAACTGCTCAGTTGGCAGGAGCTAGACCAGAGATGGGAGTTCACTCTATTGTACAGTAATTCGGTATCAAACTCCAGCATTCCAGTCTTCAAGTTCAGTGTCTTAACCACTAAGCCACCGCAGTCTCCTTACATATCAATTAGTTGAGAACAATTCCATACCAAAACAATAAAATTATAGAATCTCTTTGTATGAGAGTTTGAGTATCAATGCAACCAATTTCACCCCCTACATGTACCTCAGCCTCATAGCCACCAATCTCATGCTTCTCCCATACCAGCTGCACAAACAGCTGATTTGATGAACCCCATGCTCTGAATGAGTGTATTGCTTGGTTCCAGATAAGTAGATCTATATCTAGACTCCAAATGCAAAGAAACATTGGGCCCCTGCTTAGGTTCCTGGAGAGGAAACTATAAGAGGGGAAGTAGCTGGCATTTACTCATTAAACCACAGTGGTAGGACGACCAAAAACAGTGCCAAACAGCATCTTGAATGTATTTTTGTTCAGACCAGATTACCTCAAATTTCTACAGAGTATTTACTTCTTCACCGGTGCTTCCAAAGGAATACTACAGGTCATTAAGAAAACCTTGATTGAGCAGAGATAAGGCTTGGTGTAGTGGAAGGAGCGAAGAACGTGTAATCCTCTAGATGTTGTTTTACTTTCTCATCTGTAGCTACGCTGGCTGGGGCTGATGGGAAGGAAGGATCAAGGGCATCTGAAAGGGCACAAAGCCTACCATTTTAGGGTGTGAGCTCCTTGCGGGAGTTACAGTACTGTACCTCTCTAGCACATGTCCTACAGCAGGACAACAAAGAGAGATGGCACTAAATTTAAATTTCTGTTTCCTGGACGGGATAGAGGTCCTGAGATTTTTCAAACCCTCTCTTCCCCCCTGACATTGATGGATGAAACAAGTCTGTCTTCAGAGAGGGAGCCCCAACTCTTATAAGCCACTTCTATGTGAGTGCAGAAAGATCAACAGGTGATGTTCAGGAGGTATTACCTCATGCACTGGAAAAATCTGCTCTTGGGCAGGATCCCAAGCCCTCTAGCACTGAATACCAATTCAGGGAGCCAATACCTGCACACCCCACACAATCCCCATTCCTGCAAATACCAGGAAGAGGGAGAGAGGAAAGGAGGGCCATACCATCCTTTGTGTGCCTCTGTGCTTAGTCAGCATAAGCCTGGCTGGGCTTTAGCTAAGGTGATGATCCCTTTGCCTCCCAGGTGTCCTTAAATGCCCTCCACCCCCCAGCCAGACTGCTCTGCCAAAGAGTTAAGGCTTAAAAATATGGCATGGGAGTATTTTTTCCTTCTAACCTGTAGCACAAAGCAACTTTGAAGGAAGGCAAAGATTAGCACAGATGACCTCATTTCACTTTACTTTTCCCAGGAGCCAGGAGGTGGTAAGAAAGGGGAGCGAAGAGCAGAGGGGCAGCCAGAAGTTACATTCTCTCGCTCAATAATAACCTGGTTCTTGACAACACACTTGGAGTTCATCCTTCTGCATTCCCACTTCCTCCTCATGGAAACAGACATGTACAAAGACAGGGGGACCGTGCTTGTGCCCTTTCAGCAACAACCTCTTACACCCAGGATTTCTGTTTGGGCAGAGACTACCTGTAAGCAGGCCTCTTGATATGTTGTGCTATCCATGTGGAGAAAGTGATGACAGAGAGGGAAGAGGCTCTAGGCCAGTGATGAGACTGAGTGCCCAAATTGCAACCCAAAACCCACTTATTTATCACAAAGTGCCAAAACAGCAACAGGGGAGGAAGGAAGCGCTCCCATTGGCTGCTAGGCAGAGCGGCGGGGCAAACTCTGTGCATGGGGAGGAAGGAAGTGCTCCCATTGGGCTGCTGGGCAGAGGGGTGGAGCGAACTCTGTGCTGGGGTGACTGCACGGGTGACCATAGAGAGGGCTCCAAGTGCCACCTCCGGCACATGTGCCATAGGTTCACCAACACTATTCTAGGCTCCTCTAAGCATATGGCTGAGATCCAGCTACAGAACAAGCAAGCAGAGTTGCAGCAGTGCCACAGAGTAGAGGAGAAAGAGGAGACTAGGACACCTTGTATGCTTTTTGAGTGTTTATGCACATTTCTTCCTTATAAAATAATTGAGTAGCAGATATTCCAGAACTGACGGTGGCAGTCTTGTACGTGTGAATGGGCTCAGTTTCAGGTTTTTCTCCATTTTAATTTCTACCATTTGCATTCATCACATTTTTGGGTACTAAATGTATACAGAAATGAAAGAGGAGGGAGCAGGGTGAAAGACAACAAGTACCAGTCAGATTAAAAAAGTGATTTTTTTTATTTTTAAATTAATAAAAAACCTTCAACCTGTTTAAGCAAGATTCTGATTTTAAAACCTAAAATAGAGAGAGAGAGAGTAGTAGTAGTAGTAATAGTAGAAGAAGAGTTTCAACTTTTCGCCTGCCACTGGATGTAATGGAGCACTATGAAGCCCTCCTTCAAAAGATCCCATCTTCTTGCATATGTGTATGTAACAAATATTGAGAGATATATTTTAAAATCTAAGCAGTTTCACTACTGGCTTAGCCTCCCAAATGCTTTAGCACTGTCCTTTTTAAAAGGGAAACATTTTGATTTTGAGAAGTGGAGCAGGGGGGACCCATTCCCAGGGGGAGAAAGGGTAGTAGTGGTAGAGGCAGGTTAAGAAGAGATTTCAGTCCATAGTAAGGAATAAGACACAGCTAGTTTCAGCTATCTGGGATACACCTGCCACAACCATAAAAATAAAAGCTTCAATAGGTCAAAGTTGAGGGTGGGGGAGAATTTAAACCCAAACGAGAGTGTTCCCACCCCTACTCCAAAATAAACCACACATCTTGCAAACGTGTATACAGTCAGAAGCATTTGGTTGTCAACATTATTTTCCCAGAGCGTGCATGTACCACCTCCTTTTGAAGATGGCAGGGCAATATAAACCACTTCCTCGCATGCACCAAATCTTGGGCAGAATTCATCGCAACAAAAAATAAAATAAAATAAAAGCGCCTCCCCTCAATGTAGAGGCATTTTGCACTATTCCATCATTTTCTCTTCAGGAAAGTTCTGCGACGGGAAAAGAGAAACGTTCTCCTTCATTCCCAACACAAGGCCAGGGAGGGCCAGCAGCCAGGTCCTTCCTTGCAGTTGACCCCACTGCCATGTAGGGTCTCTGAAGTACCAGCGTTTCTTTCAGTGGGGACGTTTCCGTGCGTCACTCCTGGCCCCGTGCACACACAACCCTATTTGGAGGCCTGCAATTTGAGACCAGCAGTTTCCTTCAGCCAGGGATTTCCTCATGGCCATTCAACTACCTCAACTGCTACCAGCATCTCCCAACAATGGGGGACCCAAAGGAAGGGAAGGGCAACAACAAAAAAGAGGGGAAAGCCCATTTCTGAGCTCGGAGCTCCCCTTCCCCCCCACCCCCCACTTCTCAAGGGAGGCAACCCCTGGACCACACAAACCCCTTCCAGATCCAATGCAGTCACCAATCTTTCCAAGCAGTGTTCTCAGAAAGCCACTTGGACTTTTGCAATGCTACTTTTTCCATTTGTGATGTATATATACATTAGATATATTTATATATTTATATATTATAGTTATATTCTTTTCCTTTTTTAAAAAAGAGAAGAGACCATTTATTAAGTCTCCTGAAGAGTAGACAATGGAGAGAAAAGAAAGGGAGGGAAAGGAACAGGGAAGAAACTGACAAACCTCATCAGTTTTTTTTGTTTTTTAAAAAACCTACAAAATATTCCAGTGCGCTCTTCAGGAAAAAATAAAAAGATACCCTACCCCATTCCCTGTGCTCCCTCCCCTCCCCAGATCTGCCATACCCTCTCCCTCCCACCCTGAAACAAAACTTCTTCCCCCATTTCAAAATGTGTTAAGTCTTATCTCTGGCCATCCATTGCCGTCACGGCTTTCTGCTGTGGAGCCCCTTGCTGAGACACAGGAGGCCACATAGGTTGCTGGTGGTGGAGGTGATGATGGAGATTATGGCTGGTGGGTGAGGAAGGAGGGATCCAGGCAGGTTGATGGTTGGGAGGTGAAGAAGCCCAGAAGGGACTGAAGCTGCCCGGGGGAGAACAAGCCATGGATGTGATGGGACTGTTGCTACTCTGGAGGTTCTCTGAAGTCCGCAGCTTGGAAAACATGGCAAGTGCGTCTGGGAAGTTGGGAGGCGTGGCTGGAGTATTGCTGGGTGTACACATCTGGGAAAGAGAAAGGGAAAGAGGATTAGAACTCAGGGCTCCCTTGCCCTTTATCAGCACAGTACAAACACAAGGGTGCCCTCCTGGTGGCGCAGCGGTCAAACTGCTGTCCTGCAAACAACAGGTTGTAAATTCAATCCTGACCGGGGATCAAGGCTGACTTAGCCTTCCATCCTTTCAAGCTTGGTAAAATGAATACCCAGAATGTTGGGGGCAAAATGCTAATTAACTCGTGAACTGCCCAGAGGATGCACTAAGCACTATGGGATGGTATATAAGTGTGGTTGCTTTGCTTGTTTGCTTTCAAAAAATTTTTTAGTTAAAAATAACACACTAATCAACAAAACAAAAATACCAATAGCACATTAAAATCTACATTAACATCGTTATATTTTTATATATTTGTCTCCTCTTTCCAAAAAGTTATATATTCTTGTCCTGGCTTTTAAATGAAGACATACTCAATACATTCTCCCAAAATCACTTTGAAATAATTTCTTTTTTGTTAATCGCTTCTTTAACTTTAGTTCACATGTCAGCCTGACATTTATTGCTATCTTCTATAATTCTTTAAGCCAATCATCCAGCTCGAATTCACAATCTCCTCAAATTCTCCTCTTCTAAACAGCCAGCTATCCCTTGGGTGCAACACAAGAAAAGTCGCAAAAGTTGCTCACCACAGGCATGCTTCCAATGCACAGCGCCTTCACCCCCTCAAGTTAAAGTAGCACATGCACCGCAAGGGTGGTGATTTTGTACCCCCTTGCAGATCTTTACAGACTGAGATTCCTGTCTGAGCTACTCGGCACAGTTCATATTGAAGGGAGGTAGGATATTTGTATTCTAACAAGTTGGTCGGGGAAGGGTACATGCCCACCCTGCCTTGTGATGTCCTTTAGTAGCTAGTCAAGATATTAAAGCTTCCTCATCACTACAATGTGAAACTGTGATGTACTCTTTTCACAAACTGGCAGTGTGCTTCTGAGAACCAAACTGGAGTCCAGTGGCTGAAACACAAAAATAGACTGGGGGGGGGGGGGATGAAATGTGTGTATTTCTCATGGACAGAAGGTACTGCCCTAAACACAAAATTGGCTTTTTCTCTACTCTGCTTAAGACACCATGCTATATAAGACCTTCCTTTTACTGGGAGACATTCAGTCCTTGGTTTAATTGCTGGTGCTACTGTTTATGATCTGTCACTGGGTCTTAGTGTCATTTTAAACATACAGTACTATTGTTTGACTGTATTAACTTGTTTTTATTGTCATGTTTGTGATTTTACTGTCTGTCTTTGTAAACTACCCAAGGACTCTGGTAGTATATAAAATGTTACATAAAGCAATGTATTGATGCAATAGGGTAGCGGTGGAACTGATTGCTAAAGGCATTTATACTTAACTCTACAATATAATAACAACTACAATGATTTGGCTACAATTGGTGCATCTAGTGTACAGTACTGTATAGCTAAATTGAAGCCCTGCTGCCTAAAGGAGAGCACATGGGACTGCATTTTCTCTGTCTGGTCACAAAAGGATGTCAATACTTGTACTTTGAAGACCATGTGGTAAAGGAGGAGCCAAGCACCCAGTTTCATAGGGCGGGCATTAAAACATCATGAAAGTTTTTGCTGTTTGTCCAGCATGCCTCCCTAAAAAGAGTGCCTGGCACAATAAGACCGTGACATGAACTTGCATTAATATTTTCATGCCTGCCTGATGAAGAGATCTTTTGATTTTGAAAGCTTGCAACATTTTGTTTTAGTGGTCCAAATAAAGGTATTACCTCTCTCTTGCATCCTTTACATTTTTTTTATAACCACAATGAAGTAAAATTCAAAAATTGAATGGGCAGCCATATACTCTAAAGTTCTACTCAGATCTGTCACTCAGATCAGTGGATCCTGCCATAAATATAGAAATGTAAGGCAATTTGTCTCTCAATTTGGAATGGATAGGTTCAAGGGGACTCCCAACAAAACTCTGGTGTAACCCTGAACATAGAAGAAAAACAGTAGAAATGAGTTGTTGTTTGTTTTGTTACTGCATACTACGTTTCGCTAGATCTCAACACAGGAAGAATAAATCTGCTCTCACACTTATAAAAATTTGGAAAAATTCTTGAACTTTAGACCATCAACATTAAGCATGTACATTTACAGTAATGTGTACATTTTACAAAATTTCACATCAAGTCATGAGAGGGCCCATTTCCTACAACTGAAAACAACAGCCCCTTTTCTAGAACAAAGAGATTTTCCAAGGTGAAAGGTTCTTTCAGGGCCTACATTGACAGAAGTGAAGCCTGCCTGCTTTGCTTCATTGACCAGCCACCAGGCTAAAATTTCTGGGGAATTCCTATACTTGGCCCTCTTATCTTTCTAGTATCACTGCCACACCTGCATAGTAAGCACACTTCTTCATTTTCTCTGCTCTCCCCACCTAAATTTGAAGAGGCAGTGATAACAGAAGTTAAGGAGGGGGACAGCCCTCAGAACCACAACATACAGGCGCACCTCAGAACATGGTACTGCAATTTGACAGCATATACATTTATGAAGAAATAATCCCAGTTCTTCTTTACTGTCTAGGCCAGATATGAAACTGTCAAATTTAAGCCACCTTTTGGCGAGTTCATTCTGCAATTCTTTCGCCTGGCCTAGTGTGAGAAAAATTAGCTGACAACACAAGGTTGCCATTACCAGGGTATGCCAGGTTGTAGTTCAAAAATACTGTACCACAATCTTCCAGGATGCTCTTTCTGTGTACTCCTAGTTTGTTGTTCAGTCGCACAGTCGATTCCGACCCTTTGCAACCCTATGGACCATTGCTGAACAGGCACCTTTGTCTTCCACCATCTTCCTCAGCCCACCCAGCCTTGTGCCCATTGCATCTACAAAACCATCTAGCCATCTCATTTTTTGGCCGCCCCCTTCTTCTTTTGCCCTCCACCTTTCCTGGCATCAAGGCTTTCTCAAGTGAATCCTCTCTTCTCATTTCATGTCCAAAGTACTTTAGGTTCATCTTTACTTTTTGACCTTCTAAGGAGCAGTCATGGTTGATTTCTTCTAAGATTGACCTATGACCTATTTGTTCTCCTTGCTGTCCAGGGGACTACCAAACTCTCCTCCAACACCACATTTCAAAGGCATCTATTCGTCTGCACTCAGCTTTCCTAATGGTCTAGCTCTCACAACCATACACTGCCCCCGGGAATACCATTGCTTTCACTATGCGAATTTTTGATTGCAAGGTGATGTCTCTACTTTTACCTATGTTCCCTAGGTTTTTCACAGCTTGTCTCCCAAGAATCAGTCACCTTTTAATTTCATGGCTGCAATCACCATCTGCAGTGATCTTTGATCCTAGGAAAGTAAAGTCTGTGATTTCTAAACTGCTCATTTGTCTGCTACAGTATGACCCCAGCATCTAAACCCCCCCCCCCCCCCGTGTCAAGCTGGTGTCTCAAGCTATTGGTTCTCCAACAAGATTTCTTCCTTACTGAAGTGGGGCTAGTTATATCCATTCTGACTTGTGTGAACTAAATTAGGCAGTCTGTCATCCATGTAAACCAGTGTTTCCCAAATGCTGGTTTTTGGACTTCAATTCCCAGAAGCCTAAGTCATTTCCCCAAAGCACTGATCAGCCAATGTACTGACTTAGGCTTCTGGGAATTGAAGTCCACTAGTGGGCTGTGTACCCCTTGCTCGAAAGCCAGTCATATCTGACTCTAGGGCGTAGTGCTAATCCGTTTACAGCCAAGGAGCCAGCACTGTCTGCATCTGCAGACGTTTCCGTGGTCATGTGGCATGCATGACTAGATGCTGGCATGCATGGAATGCTGTTACCTTTCATATCAAAGTGGTACCTATTTATCTACCTGCAATTTCTTGCTTTCGCACTGCTAGGTTGGCAGGAGCTGGGGCAGATGACGGGAGCTCCCTCCGTTGTGCAGCACTCGGATCTTGAACTGCTGTCCTGCCGACCTTCCAATTGTCAAGTTCAGCATCTTAACCATTAAACTGGCCTGGAAATAATGCCAAGGGACTGTGGAATGGATAGCCCACAGAGAGGAACTCACAAGATCACTGAAACCAACCACTTCAATTGTCCTTTGAGGTATACAATTCCAAGTGTGCTCCCCTGAGTTTATGAAAGTGTAGTACTGTATTGAGATGTGGTAGCCCCAATTCACATTAATTTCCCTAACTACTCTGGATTAAAAATACACTGGAGACAAGCAGCAGCTTCCATCTAAATTACAGGACAAGGATTAAGAGAGAGAGAGAGAGAGATACACTGTATCTCGTTTACTTAAACCCTTTTTACCGTGCTGGTCAATGACCATAATAAAGTGATTTGACTGAAAATATATACACATGCTGGATACCCATCTCAAAGATTTAAATATTAATCAAAGGTTTGGGGGACTTTACTAAATTGGAAAAACCACAGCTATTCGGTTGTTATATGCTGTAATTTCCCATACCATCTTTACCTTTTCAGATATGAGTGAGACTTCATGACGTTAATATATACATATCAGGTGGGAATACAGAGGTACACAGTGGTTGGCTAGTACAACAGATTAGTATGGTCAGAAGTATGGTCAGTGATTTTTATTCATCAATACATGTTATCCATAGCCTCAGGCCACGCACAGAACAAAGGAAGTACTTGCAGCCTAGGTCAATGTACACCATTGTCAACTTTCCCACAAAACAGCCCATAAATAGTAAAGGTTTCCCTTGCTCGAAAGCCAGTCGTATCCGACTCCAGGGGTCAGTACTCATCTCTGTTTCAAAGCCGAAGAGCCAGCGCTGTCTGCTTCTGCAGACGTTTCCATGGTCATGTGGCAGGCATGACTAGACACCGGAGCGCATGGAACGCTGTTACCTTCCCACCGAAGTGGTTCCTATTTATCTACTTGCAATTTCTTGCTTTCGAACTGCTAGGTTGGCAGGAGCTGGGACAGAGATGGGAGCTCATTCCGTCCTGCAGTACTCGGGAATTGAACTAATGACCTTCCATCTCCCAGTCAGCGTCTTAGTGACTTGAGCCACTGCAGTATACCACAATGATTATTTTCCATCTACCTACTAACAAGTAGTTAAGACGCTGAGCTTGAAGACTGGAAGGTCAGAGTTTGATACCCAAGTACTGCAGGACGGAATGAGCTCCCGTCTCTGTCCCAGCTCCTGCCAACCTAGCAGTTCGAAAGTAAGACATTGCAAGTAGATAAATAGGGACCACTTTTGTGGGAAGGTAAACAGTGTTCCCTGCACTCCAGTGTCTAGGCATGCCTACCACATGTCAACAGAAGCATTTGGAGATGCAAACAGCACCAGCTCTCTGACTATAAACAAAGATGAGCACTGAATCCTAGAGTCGGATATGACTGACTTTTCAGCAAGGGTGAACTTACTAATCAGTTACCGCCTCACCGAACCAAACTTCATAATCAGAATATCAATCAGGAATCTTTGGAAATTACCAGGAATAAAAAGCCACACTGATTTGCAATTGTTATCCGTTATACTAGCCAACCACTGTGTACCTCTGTATTCTCACCTGATATGTATACATTAATGTCATGAAGTCTCACTCATATATCTGAAGAGGTGGACTTAATCCATGAAAGCTAACATTAAAATACAGTAATACCTCGGATAACGTTTACCTTGGATAACGCTAAAATCACATAACGTTAAGTAATCTGGGGAGGATAATTGGATCAAATAACGTTAAGGTCCTGTGCGGATAACAACCGCTAAAGCCTGTGCAGTTACAATGTATCTCTATGGAGCTTTAACATTATCCGATCCATCCCATAGGATTTTAACATGCATCAGATAACACTAAAAATCGGATAACACCAAGACTTGTGGAACCAGGTTTTAGCGTTATCCGAGGTATTATTGTACAGTAGTTAGTTTTTAGGGTGGCAGAGCATTTTTGTCTTGACTTGTTTACTGCCTGATATGTTAATACAGTATAGACTAACATAGCTACCACTTCAAAAACGTCCATTTAAGAAAAATCAGACAGTGATCCACTTCAATGTAAGGTAAGAGATGTAGGGTGTAACTAGTCAAGTTCTCTAAATCTTGGGGAGTAATTCTCAACTGAAGTAATGTTTGGGAACAGAAGTAAAGGGTGTGTGGTTCCTTCCTTTGCCTCAAAAATTCAGAAAAAGAGCATTTTACAAGCTTTCTCCTTTCCTTCCTTCTTGCACCAGAAACATTCTCTGAGATGACAGGACCCCCTACCCCCACCCCATGCCAGAATTGGTTTTGTTGGCAATCATAACAAAGTTGTTACAAAACTGCTCCAGGAATATTGTGCTCTACTTGCCTCCAAGAGATGTTTTTCAAACTCTCCCAAAACAAAACAAGAATACCAAACTAAGTCATTTCTAAAAGGTGTAGCTATTAGAAGCATCACACAAGAGCCAGGCTTCCTGCCCCACACCTGCCTGTTTGTGGGTTGTTTTTGTTGTTGTTGTTGTTGTTATGTAATGCTCTGGAGCCTTCTCAAGGTTTGCTGGCAACTTTCCCTTCAGGGTAGAATTCAAACATGTATCCAGTTATTAATATGTTTATTTTGAAGATGATCTCGTTTGTCACTCATTCACCTGATTTTCATTTCCCAATTCTGATGTGTTGTTGTACCATTTCCATGCTCCTCCTCATGCAGAAATATATTCTATTGCTTTGTCAGAGGAATAGCGCTTCTGAGGTAAAAAAAGAAAGGCTTTCAGAGCTGAGGAAAATCAGTGTTTTAGTCTGTTTAGTGAACCACAACAAGGATGAGTCTATGAGAGCAGGGAGAGAGATGAGATATTACATCAAAAACTGTAAACTGGGGACTTGTAGTAAGATTAGCATACATTAATACACGTTTGGAAACAAACAAATAGGTCCGTTTATGTGCTTAGCTCTGAGGTAATCCCATTCATTCAGCAATGTGCTGCTGGCAGGTGTGCTCATTCTCCACCCCCTCAAAACCCATCCAATTTAATGCGTCCCACATTGCAGGCATCCATTACAAGGCTGACATAAAGAGCACAGTGTGTGCCCAGATAGTATGCATAGTAAGTCTAATATCACACACGATGTCTATACAGTCAAGTACACATATTACACGCACAGTACAAGCATCCTGGATTTCCTAACGAACAAATGTGTTACCCAGCCTTGGGAACTTGATCCTAAATAAACAAATTTATCAAATCAATGCGATTTACACACACACACACACACACACACACACACACACACACACACACACACACACACACACACACACACACACACACACACACACACACACACACACACACACACACACACACAGAGCCCCCCTCCTTCCCATGACTTTTCTCAGTGGCAAGGAGGACTTATTTCATTTGGAAAACATACATATGTAAGCTTATTTTATTTCACATCCACATCATGAAAATCTCAAGTCAACTACACTGTCCTACGATACAGAAATACAACAAGATCCAACAGCATACTGTTTTATATAAAAGTTGCCTATCAGTGCACAAAGCAGCCTTTAAAATGAAGAAAGAGGCCTTGCGTATGGAGTGCTACTTCCAAGTGAAGCCTGTTAATGTTTGGAAGGTGACTCCCTGCAAATATATTTAACAGCCAGAATTAGAGAATCAGCTGATTTCACAGTCACCCCTGATGGCTGTAGCCCAGAAACCCAAAATCTGCCATGGAAAATGAGAACCACACTATTCATAAACAAATGAACTCAGCTAATTTCTATAATTTGCAGCACAGGCCACATGGGACACAATAAGGCAGCTTTTCTGTTCAATCACCACTTTCTGAAACTGAGTTCTAAATAGAAAAATTAAGTTATTAAACAGCAATTACATGAAAGAACTCTAACAACAAAATATTGGGAGAGTGGGTGTTTCTGGTGTGGATGCCTACTGGCCAACCATACCTTCTCTTGGAACACTCTCATAGTTTCCAGCTTCATCTCTAACACTGGTAGAATACCATCCCGGGGGACTCTGTTTAGGTGTTACTGAAACCCTCTGGGGATTTGGCCCCCCAAATATTTTTACATGTGTGGTCATTTTGTTTTTCTAAAAAACCATAAGGCTTGGGGTTTCCTCAAATCTACTGATCTCCTTCTTGTGTCCAACTAATGCTCTTCTGGACATTCAAGGACCCATACTGATTAAACAGTCCACTGATTGGTGGTGGGTTTATTGTCTTATTAGTGTCTGTTTCCAATAAATAATAATATAATCACAAGTTCGGATCTGCTCCTCTGCTAGAGAGATGAGTAAAAAGTCTTTTCCTTAAGGTCAAGGAGTGGATGGCTAGCAGATCATTTAAAAAACAAACTGAAACTCCCTCAGCTTCAGTTAAAACTCTGTTGAGATCACAATCCATCAAAGATGCTGTTTGCAGTACAGTATTTTAGAATATTTTGCCTTACAACTGCATTAAATTACCTATTGGAGAGAGGGCCTTTTAGCTAGCATTCTTAAATATGTGGTCTCACACAATGACTGCACAGCACACTGCCTCACATAATAACTGCATAGCATTCAATCTTTTTTTATAACTCTCTTTCTCAAGAATTTTGTACATATAAAACCAACTACACCACCCACTAAGCTCTTCAACCAAACAAATGTATCGGTATTCATTTTGTTCACCACTTTTATTTATAAATAATAATAGTTTTGTGTCAGAAATTATTCTGGGTTTTTATAAAAATATGTTTATAGTGCCCAAAAGTCTTCCCAGCAAGGTGTATATTAACCATTCCTATGGCTCCATATCTCCACTGGCAATACAATGGCTCTTCCTTGCCAGCAGAAGTTCACATTGAAGCCACATGTAAAAAGAGATACCAAAATCTCATGACCATTGACTGTTGTTAAAAAGTTTTGTCTTCCCCTTATTCTGCAATTAAGGCCAAAGGTAAAATCAAGTACAGTAATACCTCGGATAACGTTTACCTCAGATAACGCTAAAATCGCATAACGTTAAGTAATCTGGGGCAAGGCAATGGGTAGACAATAATTTCTACGCAACATACTCAGTGAGTCTCTGGATTTATGTTACCTAAAAGCAAGTTTCTGTGTCACAATATCACAATAGTTCACAAGACTCACACAATGTAACCTGCTACAAACACAGCCATTAATACTACTTATCCGAATGATAAAGGAAATATGTTCCTGTAAGTAGCATGCCTAATAAAACACTCCATGGAGTACTTTCACATGGTTGCCCTCTCCAGGGAGGGCCCCACCTTAACAGCCCTGTGTCGACAAGTGTGTTACCACAACAAACAGAAAAGTTACAAAAGGAGTAAGCAGTAACTCCTCACCAAGAATTCTGCTCTGATTCAGTAACAACCACCCCCTGCCACTGAAAACACCTGTAATACAGGTGTTTGCCTAATTTAGTTTTGTGAAACCATGTAAGAACTTTAAAAAACAATGCCTTTTAAAGGGGAGGGGCGGCGGCACACAAAACACACATTGTGTGCTGCCTTTCCAGAAGAAGCCTCAACCAGGAGACCAGTCTGTCTCCATATTGTCTTCCCTGCTTTCCCCAACTTGTAATTTACTGCATATCAGAAAAAACAAACAAAAAAACAAACAAACCTGTAGCACTATAAAGACTAACTGTTATATTTTTACTGTTAGCTTTCGTGGTTCAAGTCCACTTCTTCAGACAAGGAATAAAACTTCCAGGCATGGTTTATATACACCAAATGCAGGGGTCTAGATGTTAAAGGGAGAAGGATTTATTCAAGCAGAATGACAGACAAGCAAGCATAACAATACAGCTTCCTGATATTCTGGACTGAAAGCATAGCTATTAGTCAGGGATGATTTAATTTAATTAATTTTAATTTAATTGTTCGATTTTTATGCCGCCCCACTTGCCTAAGCGACTCTGGGCGGCTGAAGTCCAAATTTTTATTATCTAAAAATATTTTTACCCTGCCTTCTCCCAAAAAAGACCCAAGGCAGGTTACAGTATTAAAAACAAACAGTATAAAAGCTAAAAAACAATACATTAGTACAATATTTAAAAAAGAATTAAACACCATATTAAAAACTCATAGATAAAACCAGTATTAAAAATATGGTTAAAAAAACTACACTATCTGGAAGGCACTAGTTTGAAGAAGGTGTCGATACACAGCAACTCTTCTGTGTCTTGATATTGGGGAGGTTTTCTCCAGCAGGACACAATGTGGGAAATTTTGTATACAAAGCACATGCTGTAACACACCAAAGAGAACATTCTGGAATGATAAAATGCAAAATAATGTACAGTTATAACACACTATTGGAAATGCTTTCATCTGCTTAAGATAAGTGTTACCTACATATATAGATACACACACATGGCATCATGCCTAGGAAAATTGAGCATGTATTTTACAACCCAGGGGGAAAGATCCTTACTCAGCAGTTCCATTAAATATTAGGCAGCAGGAAAACTAACTTAATCCACTTGGAAGATTAAACTCAGACTAGATATCTCCTTTTAATAGAGTAGGATTTTTATCCTTCAGGAACACTTGAGTCTGTTTTTGAGTCTGTAAAGTTCAAATGCAGGAAATAAGCCTCCAGAAAATATACAAGTACAGTACCTTCATGAGTCAACACACATTGTGGCTATCCTTGTATAACAAAATGGTTGTTTCCCCATGCGAGACTAGCTTAGCTACACTAAACTACATTAAAATGTGGGAAGGCTGACACATGAAGGATTCTTCCACCTAAATCTTATGTCAATGACACAAACGGCAATTTGCCCTTAGCAAACAAACAGGAGCCAGGCAAGGTAGGTGGAGCTGGAATAGAAGGAGGCAGATTCCACTGAAGTAATCTGATCCCAAAGGGCAGATTTTGCAACTACAGTAATAAAAACTGGGAATGGTGTTAGGTTTGCAATGCCCTCCTTTATCAGCTTCTCTCAACCCCCCCCCCCCAAATGTACAAACTAATTTAGCCAGCAAGCTTGCAACTACATAAACACTCTTGGAGAGACCATCACAAGAGCCTGTGGGAAAAAGCCTCACCCTCCTCAGCTTCTCCTCATTTCCTGGTAAGCAATGACAACGTCTCTGTGTAATCATTCTAATTTTAGCATCTCAAAAACACACACACACACACAACACACTGAATCTCAGGGGCATGCTTTGTGCCAGGACTGCTTTTGCATGCTCCATGTCATGGCCATGCTACAGCTGAAGGTAGGGAAAAGCAAAGAAGCCGGCCCACAAGAGAAAGGACTGGACCATTCTTTATGTATACAAAGATTTATTTATTTATTTATTTATTTGGGGGGAGAGACTCAACACCAGAAAGGAAAAGGAGAACATGACTAATGCTATGAAACAGTGGATTACTAGGAAGTGGCGGGAGGGGGGAAAGGCCTGAGGAACAAGAGAAGGCAGTGGGGGTAGCAGTTAGCAGCATAAAACTGATTCCTTATTTACCTTTTTTTTTTTTTGCAGTTTTAAACAAGAAACAAACAGACCATTATTCCTCAAAATATATTAAGCAGTACTATAAGATTATACTGGGGAGGGGGCTTGCAATAAAGCAAAAGTACAACATTACACAACACACCGCCCTCATAATTCATAGTTTTATACACACACGTACTGTATATATAAATTATATAAACAAGTCCACAATACAGGATCCAGGAAAGAGCCTGCCACAGCGTAATGCTCTGGTGACTCAGCATAGCTACCTGTCCCATTCATGCAGATACAACAATACCCAAGAGAAGCCTGTAGAAATATTATGGTTCAGCAAACAGAAGCAGAGGAGATCATTTTGACCTCCTTCAAATAAGGAAGGAAAACTGTTCACCTGAATCAAGGTCTTCTTTAGAGTCCCCAAGTGATTCAACCCTGACTCTCTGGCCAGGCCAGCCAGGGAAATAAAATTCTACATTCCCAAGCTTCCCACATTATAACTCTACACAGAGCCTGAGAAAGTTATTTTTGGACCCAGAATTCTTCAGCCAGAATGGCCAGTGCCTGGATTTGTAGCACAAAACAGTAACCTTTCAAAGCTCTGATGCATGCACACACATAAACATCTATTATGTGAACTCCAACTGGTTTACTATGAACCCAAGTCATACTACCACCACTCATGTGAGAAGAACTGCTACATCTGCACCTACAAGCTTTGCACAATTAGTACTTTTCCTTTTTTACAAAGCCTTCAGGAACAGAGCAAGCAGGAGTCATTATAGCTACATAAATAAACCCTAAATATAACCCATGAACATGGAGATAAGATAGTATTGTGATGTATTTCTGACAGAAGGTTGCAGACAAACAGGAGACTCAACTCCCAGATAAAACCCAAGGGGTTAAGTAGAGACTATAAACCCACTCCCAGGTGAGCTATATGGCAAAATGGGAAATAAACCATCAGTTACCAGAAGAAGATTGTTTTGATGGTTCAGGAAAAGAACTGAACTTATATTTCACCCTGCAGATTGAGTTTGTCATTTCTTTGGGTACCTCCTGATGACATCTATGAACATGTGATGGTCGCTCATTGGGGAATTGCACCATTCCAGATCAATGTCCCTTAAAAGCAACATTATTTCCCTTTAAGCACCATGACTTTTAATTTCTAATAATGACAATGGAGTCCCTGGACACTGGTTTCTAACCAAGTCTATTTTTAAACTTCTAAAATCACTTAATGAATTTATGACTATAGTATAGTTTAGTTGTTTTAATGTATAATGTGCTGTGTATTTATTTATTTATTTATTTATTTAAATAATTGTGAGCTGCCTTGAGCCCCCACTGGGAAAGACATCCTACAAAGACAACAAACAAACTCAGTGATGATCCAGTATAGAAGGGGGGAACTTGGCCTGTTTATCAGATGGATATCATCTTTGTGTAGTGAGCTGCTTCTTTCGTGTCTAAGTCGGACTTTAAACTGCCAAAATAAAGTCACCTTTTAATAAATCCATTCTATAGTTCCTTCCGCTTGACCTAGTATGAGAAAGATTAGTCATCTCTAATTCTTAGGCAACATCCTATGTACCACAGTGTCTGAACTATGTAGGCTTGATATTTCTATGTATAAAACATCACAGTTAACCAAAAGCACTGAAGGATCCTTTCTAAGCAATACGTCTTTCCCTGCCACTGCCTGCCTAAAATGTACTTTAAGAGATAAGATCAACAATAATTCACAAATCTTTGTACAGTACAGTAATACCTCGGAAAACGCTAAGACTTGGTTCCACAAGTCTTGGTGTTATCCGATTTTTAGTGTTATCCGATGCATGTTAAAATCCTATGGGATGTATCGGATAACGTTAAAGCTCCATAGAGATACATTTTAACCGCACAGGCTTTAGCGGTTGTTATCCAATCCATCCCATAGGATGTTATTCGATCCAATTCTCCTCCCCAGATTACTTAACATTATGCGATTTTAGCGTTATCTGAGGTAAACGTTATCCGAGGTATTACTGTATTTTATTTTACTGGAAGGCCATTTGGCATTGTGAGACTAGTTTCAGCATTCTGGATAATTTATTCTATTCCAGCCAGCCAAAGAAGGTACAAGCTATGTTGGATTCGACCACCTGTCTCTTCTGAACACCACAAACCTTAGAGCCCCCATTTGCCAATTTCACTGTGCACTGATCCTGTAAGATTACAGGTTGTTCCACTCCAGACTTTTCCTAAACAGAATCCCAGACCACACTTAGCTATACAGTAATATCTGCACCGTGAACTTTTAATGCAAAAAAAGTATAAAAATTAAGTATTGCTGAACAACACAGCTCCTACCTACTGTATAGCATTTAGTTATCCATCACAGCTTGCACCATTTCCTATTTATCAGTTGAATGGTCTCTGGCCATAATCCAGGAACTTCTTCAGCTGTTTCAGTCCCTCAGAATTCAATATGCCTACTGTTTGTGTAAGGGTCCACAGGTCTCCCTGAATGAGAGCAAGTAACTACAGTCATGCCACAGTTTGTGGGTGATGTTGGAAACCAGTGTCATAAATTCTGGTCTCAATGTTTACAATACAAACTCCTTCACCAAACCAGCTCCATTAAGAGTGCATCAGCAATAACAGAATCACAGCTGTTTCACACATCCTGGTGGTTCTCCTCTATACCGGCATGGACTAACATGGAGTCATCCAAAAATGCCAGACAACAGTTCCTACCATTCTTACTGGCCACTATGGCTTGGCATGGTCAGAGCAATAGACTGGCACCTTTCAAAGATGCCAGATTAGAAAATGCTGCTCTGTGAGCAATGATCAAAGGAGACAAATCCAGGCTCATGCACCCTCTACAACATTATGTGCAACACCATTTGTTTCGTTATCAACTTAGCATCTACATAAAGACACAGCAGACACTGGCAAGGAAAGGGGCAGATGGCTGCATGCCCAGGACATACTTGTATATTATTATTATTATTGTTGCTGAATTTTAACTTTTAATCTCTTTTTAATTTTTAATCTTTAAAGTTTAACTTTTGGAGATGGGTGGGTATTTTATCATTGGTTTTATTGCTGATTGTGTTTTTAACTGTTGTTCGCTGCCCTGAGTCATTCGTGAGGAGGGCGGCATAGAAGTGTAACTAAATAATAACAATAATTCCAGGAAATCTATCTGACAGACAGACACCGAAATAGGACTCTACTGGGAGAAAGGTCTCAGCTAGAAGGTTCTGGGGCTGAGCTAGTCCTAGAAATGCCTAGAATCCTAATCAGAAAGAAAGTACAGTAAAACTGCAAAATAATCTAAACCTGTGATGGCGAACCATGACACTCCAGATATTCTTGGACTTCAATTCCCAGAAACCCAAGCCCCCGTGAATCCACACGAATGGGTTTGCTGCGATTCATCCGGCCTGTGCAGCCCTCGTTGGGTGCATTTTACTTCCGCTTCCGGCCGGATGAATAGCAGCAAACCCATTCGTGTGGATTCATGGGGGCTTGGGTTTCTGGGAATTGAAGTCCAAGAATATCTGGAGTGCCAAGGTTCACCATCAAGGGTCTAAACAATGTTTTCAGATTTATGCTCTTCCACTTCACTGGTACAATGTACTATATTTATTTTTTATTTATGGGAATTTTGCAATAAAGCACACTAACGTTCCATCCTAAGCATGCTACGATCTGACATTAGATCTGTTATTCAACTGGATTGGTACATACAAAAACTTCAAACTCAACGAATTAGGTCAGGGATGGCGAACCTTTCAGAGACTGAGTGGCCAAACTCAACAGGCTGCCATCCATCCTGCAGGGAGTGGGGCAAACTATGTGCTGGGGGAAGAAGGAAGTGCTCCCAATGGGCTGCTGGGCAGAGTGAACTCTGTGCTGGGGAGGCAGGAAGCAGTCCCATTGGGCTGCTGGGCAAGGGATGGAGCAAACTCTGTGCTGGGGCAATGACATGCATGCCTACAGAGAGGGCTCCAACACGCGTGCCATAGGTTCGCTACCACTGAATTAGGTATAGGTACACTGGATGCTTTAGAATTATAGCTGAAGAGAAGAAGAAAGTGGGGACCCATAAATGTTAATGCTGCTTTTATTATATGTTGCCAATCATTTCCAACTTACTGTAATAAACTGGTGCCCTGTAAAATGTGTTATCACCACTAGTTCTGCTCAAATATTGCAAACTAAAAGCTGTGGCTTCCTTTGTTGAGTCAACCCATTTTATGTTCAGTCTTCATTTCTTCCTGCCTTTAATTTTTCCCCAACCTCTCTGACTTAAGCTTGGTGTTTACACAACACTAACTGTATACAGTGCTTTAGTACAACAAAAGGCAAAGAAGCAAACATACACAAAGAGAAAGCAGGTTCCTGCTCCAAAAAGATTGCTATCTATATTTCAACACTAGGGAGACAAAGGGAGGAAGAAGAAGAAGGCCAAGAAGGAGAGTAAACTTAGGTGCTTGCTGAAACCAGACAAGAGCCTTACTGACAGCCAGGAAAATCTGATACACTTAGTATATTGGCACAAAGAAAAATGCACATAGCCTTCTTGTCCTGGAACAGACTCTTAGGGACACAAGATTTAAAAGACACCAACAGCATGCTAAGTCCCAAATGGTCACCGCATGTTTGTTCCTGTCAAACCACCATTCATGTTAAACAGTACTAGAAGTCACAAAACAAAACACATTTCTTTTGCTTTTCTGTGATGGCAAACCTTGGCACTGCAGGTGTTCTTGGACTTCAATTACCAGAAGCCCAAGTCAGCACTCCTGCAGATCAGGGCTCTGGGAATTGAAGGTCAAGAACACCTGGAGTGCCAAGGTTTGCCATCACTGGATTAGATCCATTCATGCAGCTGGCCATGACACGGACTGTAGTTCAGCTCAGTTCTCAAGTAAATTCAGTAAGTAAAACATCTTGGGTGCTTGAACAAGAGGGAAAACAGACCAGGTCCTCATGTTCCCTCATATATCATTTTTAACTCCACAGCCATACAATAATACTTTGGTATAGCTCACAGGGACTGCAGTGGCTCAAGTCACTAAGACGCTGACTGGGAGGCGGAAGGTCAGCAGTTCGATTCCCGAGTACTGCAGGACGGAATAAGCTCCCATCTCTGTCCCAGCTCCTGGCAACCTAGCAGTTCAAAAGCAAGAAATTGCAAGTAGATAAATAGGGACCACTTCAGTGGGAAGGTAACAGCGTTCCGTGCGCTCCGGTGTCTAGTCATGCCTACCACATGACCACGGAAACGTCTGCAGAAGCAGACAACGCTGGCTCTTTGGCTTAGAAACAGAGATGAGCACTGACCCCTAGAGTCGGATACGACTGGCTTTCGAGCAAGGGAAACCTTTACCTTTACTATAGCTCACAATCTAGCAGTGGTTGGCTATACTTAAGTGTTTACTTCTCATTCATGATTTCCACTACAATCCATCTTTGAAGGGACAAAGCATATCAATGTTTCTTTATCTTGACAATCTCTTCCATTCAAGCAACCTAGAAGAATATATTTTAACCTCCACATCACCTTATCAGTCAGACTGTGTCCCAAGGTAAGTTATTAAGGTATGTCAATAAAAGCTATAAAAGCTTTTTAAAACACCAGAAAAAGAGAACACACACACAGAAGCACAGAGATAAAACAGTTCAGCTGACAACAGCAACTAAAATAAGCCAGGTTTAAAAAACATGTTTATTCACTTTATTTGTGAAATGTGTACCTTGCCTTTCCACCACATGACATAAAAGGCAACTAACAGCAGCAACACATGAAATAAAACAAAATGAATGTAATAACTTGAATTAAAAGGCCTAGCTAAAAAAGAACACAGGAAACCCCTATTTTTCAACTGTAAACTAAAGTTCACAAGGCATACGGACCAAGGTGGGTTGAAACTGAGAGTTTGGGTGGCAGCACTGCAGAAAAAGGCACATACATACTTTGGTCACCAACTGCCACATCACAGATGGTTGAGAAAGAAAATGACCTTTTTAGGTGGCTGCAAAATATAGTCAGATTTTGTATAAGAACAGGCAGTCCCTGAGATGCCAATGCAGGCCAGGGTTACCATTAATTCTTTGACTGAGCCCAGAAATGCTAAGGAAGCCAATGGTGTAATTTAAAAAACAGGCAAAGGCTCTCTCCCCTACCCCCATAACCCAATCCCTCTGGTGATATAGACTTTTAATTCCCAAGCTATTCCAACCCAAAAAGCCTCTTAGAAAATTGCAGTAGAGAAGAACCCAAGAGCCAAAAAGGATGGACATCTTGAGTCCTCTGCCCTCCTTCAGAACCTAAATCTCAACATACGGTACAGAAAAACCTCAGATAACGCTAAAACTTGGTTCCACAAGTCATAGTGTTATCCGATTTTTAATGTTATCCGATGCATGTTAAAATCCTATGGGATGCATTGGATAACATTAAAACTCCATAGAGATACATTGTAACCGGCAAAATATGCGATACAATTTTTTTTCCAGATTGCTTAACGTTATGCAGTTTTAGCATTATCTGATGCAAACGTTATCCGAGTTATTACTGTATATGTAGCATCAGGATCTTCAGTGAGAACCAGTACAGGAGGGTAAATCCAGGGGTGGGAAGCAAAAAATTTTGCTACCACAATGTAGGCGGAGCCTATGTCATGGGTGAAGCCTACATTGTGGGTGATCTAGTCATGCCCGTCATATGGCCACGTATACAAATGCAAACACAGGCAACACTGGCTCTTGGGCTGTAAATGAAAATGAGCACTGCACCCTAGAGTCGGATATGACTGACTTTTGAGCAAGGGAGACCTTGAACCACTTGCTGGGACAAAACCTGACAGGGCAGGGCAGGGAGTTGGGCGTGGCCACCCAATTTCACCACCACCCTGCCCAGAGGCCACCCAATTTTGCTAACAACCCCCTCCCCGGAGGGGGGTGCGAACCTGTTGCTGCCCACCACTGGGTAAATATCTGGAAATCTGGTTCAAACTCCCCACTCATCCACAACAGTAGCCGAGTAACCTTGGGCAAGTGCCACTCCTGCAGCCTGACCTAACACTAAGGGGTGTTGTAAGGACCAGGTAGGGGTGGGAAAAGTCCTAGAAGCTACCATGAACTCAGTGGGGGAAAGGCTGGATACCAAAATAGCAAATGGTCATGATCACAGTCATTATGACAGGGAGAAAAGCACAACTTTGCACAGGTAAGATCCACTTCTGCAAAACAACACTGCTACAGAAGAAATGTACCATAACTAATTGTGGCTCTGCAAGTGGAGGAAACCACACAAAAAAATAATTTGTATGTGACGGATGAGTAGCCAAGCTGTGACATTATGGAGTGCCCAGGCCCATGAGAGGCAAGAAGCTCTTGGGACTAGAGTACAGTATTTGTTCTATATCTATCCTCCAAAAGAAACAGTAAACTGACATAGTTGGTGTCCCTCCTTAATGAAGACTGGTCATTTGTTTCTCAGCTGCCCTCTATCAATAGCTCTCAAAGGAAGGCACTGTCAATATAATTAGTAAAGGTTTCCCTTGCTCGAAAGCCAGTCTTGAAAAGAATTCAGAATAGTTGAAATACTTTAAAGTACACACTTTTAAAACTATTTACAACAGTTTAATCATTCTGATTGTTAAGCTGGTTACCCTCCCTCCTTTCCCAGCACAAGATTTAAAAAAACAGAATTGAAAAGGGCAGGGCCCATGAAAAGCAATCACCAAAGGTCAAAAGTTCTTGTTGACTGCCTGAACTCAGGGGAAAGTTCTAATGTTGTGTGTTTTACAGCTTAAGTGGCACGTTGCCCTATGTTAGAAGAATCCTCATAAAATCATTATAGGCCCCCACCCAAATTGCTGTCAACCTAACTACAGTAAAACCCCGACTTACATATGCCTCGAGTTACATAAAATTCAACTTACATAATTATTTTTCCACTAAAACCATGTCCCGATTTACATAAATGTCCTGAATTACATAACACAATTTCCTATGGGTTTGCTTTGAGTTACGTAAAAAAAAAAATCATTTTTTCCTATGGGGTTGCTTCGATTTACATAAATATCATTTTCCTACGGGTTTGCTTCGAGTTAAGTAAAAAAATCATTTTTCCTATGGGTTTGCTTCAAGTTAGGTAAAAAACCAATTTACACAAAAGCCTACAGAACAGACTTTTTATGTAAATAGGGGTTTTACTGTACAGTGTCAGATTCCCACCCTGCTCTCTTGGTCACTTGAACTGAACCTGTGGAACTAGGAGAAAAAGGCTTGAGGTACAGTAATACCTCGGATAACGCTAAGACTTGGTTCCACAAGTCTTGGTGTTATCCGATTTTTAGTGTTATTCGATGCATGTTAAAATCCTATGGGATGTATCGGATAACGTTAAAGCTCCATAGAGATACATTGTAACCGCACAGGCTTTAGCGGTTGTTATCCGATACATCCCAAAGGACCTTAACGTTATTCGATCAAATTCTCCTCCCCAGATTACTTAACGTTATGCGACTTTAGCGTTATCCAAGGTATTACTGTACTTAAGTCTGTATATTCACACTTCAGTTTCAATCACAGGAGAAACAATCTAAAGTTATGTCCACCTTTTTTGTATGTGTTTTTATCATCCTATTCTCCTGGTTCCTTTGAGAGAGGGTCCATGGTTTTCCCACCTGCTCTCCCTTCCTTCCTAACTCATAATTACCCTCTGAGATAAATTATATTGAAAAGTGGTGGTGGCTTAAGATCTAGGAGCATCTTTTGCTGCCAAGGCCAACACACAATAACCAATATATCACAATTGGATTTTCTATTCCCTGGATAAGCAACCCATAAAAATAGAAAGCATAGTGCTTCGGGTTCACTGGTTACCCAGTTGCATACCACAGAATATTTTTTAAAAATGGTTTTAATTTAGATTTTTAAATTTTCCACCACAGTAGACCTGAACTTCTTTATCATCCAGTTTCTATCAACAAAGGTTAGGAGTGATATGAATTATATATCTCAAGACATCCAGAAGGCATCAGATTACCCACTTTTGTGTTAAAACAAATCCTGAACTTTAATTGCTTAATAGTGAACACATTGGGACACTGAATCAGAAGAGATACATTAAGGCAAGGGTGGCCAAACTTTTCAGGCCATGCACATTTAACTTCCGCTTCCGGGAGCAGCGAGGGCTGTGCAGGCCGATTAGGCATCATGGGCCGGATCTAGGCCACAGTTTGGCCACCCCTGCATTAAGAGATCAAAACTAATGTTAATCAAAAGGACTTCAACCTATGAAATGCTATTCCAATAGCAGAAACACACTAACAATTGACATATTTTCTACCAGAATCCCTCCCATCAACCACTACAACTGTAGAAAACTCCACTACCAAAGTTGCAACAATGAAGCATTGGAGTAGGAAGCAAAGGCCCCCCTGAGGAGGGTCATGGAGAAGCTATGTCCAAAGCCCCCATCATTTCCTCAGCAAACCCACAAAAACAATTTGCCAGCCACATGTATATACAGTACTGTAATGCGAAACTAGAAAATACTAGGTGCACCATTTTCAATGCACAGAAGCCTTTTTTCTCAGCCCAACTAGCCTAGAACTACTTCAGCTTTCCCCAATCCAAGGCCTTTCACATGGTTTGGACTGAAAAACCCAAACAGCACATACCAGCAGGAGGAATGGTCAAGAATGCCAACAATGGCATCCAGAAACAGCCAGTTTCTGGTTTATTCTGAACGGCCTTTCTCTTGCCATGACCACAATCTTTTCTTGAAATGTAAGGGAATGACACTGAGACCTTCTCTACAAAGTGTGAACTACACCATTGACCCATGGCATCTCCCTGGGAATACTGATTAAACTCAAGGCCTGTGAATGTAAGGAATTGGCAATGGCCACTAATACAAAGAAGTGCCTACATACATACCTGATTAGCTTCAGCTCTAAAGTACAGTAGTCTGAATTCTCTATCTGGGATTTCTCAACCTTGGCCCAGCAGGTGTTCTTGGACTTCAGAAACCCAAGTCAGTACACCTGCTGATTGAGGCTTCTGGGAATTGAAGTCAAAGAACATCTGGGGGCCCAAGGATGAGAAAACCTGCTCTATACCATTCACTGCAACAGGGATTCACTATTCTAATGGTTATACCAAGCAACAACTTTACTTTTTAAAATAATATCCCTCAAGTTTGATTTAATCCAGCATCTTTCTTTCATGTTAAAAAAACATGATATAGAAACAATCCATCCTACTTTAAGGGGTCATTCTGTAGTGATTTGGCCTAATACAGTGATGGCGAACCTTGGCACTCCAGCTGTTCTTGAACTTCAATTACCAGAAGTCCTAGTCAGCACTCCTGCTGACCAGGGCTTCTGGGAATTGAAGTTCAAGAACAGCTGGAGTACCAAGGTTCGCCATCACTGCCTTAATATATGAGGTAGCACCAAACAATACGTGCATAACTAAGGAAGCTGATTAGGGTCAGTGGAATAATGCCTGTGTCACATCATCTTCACTCTTCCCCAACTCAACACACTTCAGATTGCAATTCCCATTATCCCCAATCACCAATTAAAGGTGATGGAAGCTACAGTTCAGAACATTCTAGTGGGCATCATGGTTAGAAAAGATGGTGTATACAGTCCTACTGGAAGAGCTCTGCACAATGGTGAGAACAACCTTCAAAACACAATGCAGATCCACTGCTGAAGTTAAGGACAGCTTATCCCAGAAGCAGCCCGGGAGAACAGCTAAGAACTACAAAGAATTTACTATGCCCTCTTAAAATACCACCAGTATTACACTACATTTAAAAGATGTTAACATATGGCATCAGTAGCACAGGGTCATATAAGAGAGAAGCTTACAGAAAGTAGAAGGTAATGAAAGCAGGGTCACAGCTAAGAAGTAATGTTCTCTGTCTCCCCACTAAGTGTACCATCTAAGGCTGATTGGAATAGCAGTCCAAGAAGATGGGGAAACCCAGATACTGCTCACTCTTGCTGTGATCACTATGCCTATAGTTCTCAAACTTGGGTCTCCTGACACAGCTGGACTTGAACTTCCAGATGGCCCAGGCAATGTGTTCATGATCAAGATACTGTACTGAGAACTGTAGCCCAGGAATGTGTGTGACACCCATATTTAGAAGAGAAGAAAGGTATCAAGCAAAGAATGAAAGGTGGGTTGTGGTGAAAATCAAGAACCTCACACTCCCTAAAGTAGATGTTCATCAACTAATGTAGGGATTCTCAACCTGCAGCCCGAAGGCTGGGTGCGGCCTGCTGTGCCATTTCATGTGGCCTCCCACCGCCTCCACCACACCCGGAAGTGCCATGTAGTGGAGTAGGGGCAAAATGGCCATCCAGCCCCTGAAGCTGACTGAGGGAGTGTGACCAGGCCCCCAGCTTTAAAAAGTTGAGAACTCCATAAGAAAACAGACCCACTTCATTTAGCGACTGTTGTTCCTGATCCAGATGTTTCCCACTGGGTTTAGCAGAATTGTTGACATTTTGGGGAGGAGGGCATGAAGCAGAAAATAAACATTAAGCATAAAAAAAGAAAGAAATGGGGGAACTGGAGAGCAATATGGTCAATGTCCACAAATAACAGGTGGCAAAAAGCAGTCACAC
This sequence comes from Furcifer pardalis, assembly GCA_030440675.1. Taxonomy (NCBI): domain Eukaryota; kingdom Metazoa; phylum Chordata; class Lepidosauria; order Squamata; family Chamaeleonidae; genus Furcifer; species Furcifer pardalis. Next base: position 54,636,982 of record CP126893.1, on the reverse strand, counting down.
TACAAGTCACAACTTGGAATACTAGTTTCCTAACATGTAACCAGTTAAAGAGATGAGGGGGACATGGAATTGACTTTAGCCTTGCAAAAAGACAGGATACCCTTTGTTTGCAACCTCTATTAAGGCACCTCTTGCCAATGCAGAAACTGTAAACTCTTTAACCCTTCACAGTTGGGGAAAACACTCCACAAATAGTGGGAATGGCCCCTGCTATCTCCTCTCCCAGTTATGACCCCATTAGGCTTACATCTGTTTTCCAGGAACAATTTTACTAATAAACAAACAGCCTTACTATCTGCAAACTAATGAGGTCAAAAAGGAATCTTTAACAACACTGGAATCAGGAGGAAAGACCTCTTTTGCCTGTTCAATTTTACTTTAATTGTTTGGATTTTTAAAAAGTGGTATATAAACATTAATTTACATTGGCAACATCTGTTTTGTTGTTTTTTTTTAAAAAAAAATACAAATCTACACACATATCAAAGGAAAGGAGGCCAGAAGTGGATTTGCCAGCAATATGTGCAGAAGGGCACACAACACCGGTGACTGGGTATAAAACAGATTAAACAGGCTAAGCTCCCTGTAGCAGCCCGGAGCTGCACTAGGCTTCCCTGCTGTGCACTAAGCATTTCAAACACCTTGGATCAGACCTGAAATCTCTACTTGCTTCTCACTGAGCTCCAGAAGGGACTGCACAAAATGAAAGCAATGGAAACATTCTGGGTCAGCTCCAGAGTTCGACTATTATTAACTGAAACCCCCTGGTGTTTGCTGAAACATTATCTAGCACAACTTTGCAAAAGGATACTACCACCTCTCCTTTGCCCTGTCACCATCACTGCCAAAATGGAGGCTAGGGGTGTGGGTGAGTTGCTAACCATACAAAGCAGCAGTATACAACTGGTAAGTGTTATCTATGGGTAGGAAACCTTGTGATTGCAAGGTTGAGAACTCCTGGACTAGGGTTACATCTGAAATACTAGGAATGCGGCACAGAGATGCCTACCCCAGCCAATCCACTCACAGCAGCTCTTCAGGGGTTTAAGCAGGAATTGTTTCCAGTACTACCTGGAAATGCCAAGAATTACATACAGACCTTTCTGCTCTCAAAGCAAAGATCTTATAATTCCTATACAGTAATACCTCGGATAACGCTAAGACTTGGTTCCACAAGTCTTGGTGTTATCTGATTTTTAGTGTTATCCGATGCATGTTAAAATCCTATGGGATGTATCGGATAACGTTAAAGCTCCATAGATACATTGTAACCGCACAGGCTTTAGCGGTTGTTATCCGATCCATCCCATAGGACCTTAACGTTATTCGATCCAATTCTCCTCCCCAGATTACTTAACGTTATGCGATTTTAGCATTATCCGAGGTAAACGTTAGCTGAGGTATTACTGTATAGCAATTACACATATATATTGCCCCAAAGCACTTAATGCACTCTCTGGGCCATTTACAAGTAATTAGTATTTTGCAACCAACATGTTAGACACTCATATTACCGGCCTCAGAAGGATGGAAGGCTGAGTCAACATTGAGTCCTAGTCAGGATTGAACTCACAACACTTTTGGTTGTAATATAGCAGTTTAACCACTGTGCCACCAAGGTTCCTTCCTGCTCCCAGTTCAAAAATGTGCCATCAATTATATCATTTGCATTACATAAAAAAGGGTAAGTCCCAATTTGGAGATCAGTCATTAAAATAATGTGCTATCCAACAGAAGGTATAAAGTTGGAATTTTTAACATCCATTTGGTGTGGCAAAGGAGAGGGGATAAAATGACAAGTCTGTAGCTTGAGGGAAAATATTACAGCCAGAAATACCACCATGAGAAGAGTTACTGCTGCTGCCAATGCTAGGGAAGTCCTGGATCTCCAGAGGCTCTAACCCAGGAATAGGAACCAACCAGCCATCCAATTGTTTGAAAGCAACTCTTCTGTGATCTTCTAACATTAGGGCTGATGAGAGCTGCAGTTCAACAGTAGCTGAGTGGTCACACAACTCCAACCCCAGCTCTCACCAAGGTAACAAGAGGTCTGTGTTTGGCTTCCTTCCTGTGGATGACAACTTCTGAAGGTAAGTCAGCTCATCAACATGGACTCCCTTCTGGAACCCTAAGTGCAGAAACCAGCATTAAAGATAAAGATTGCCCTAGATAAAGATTCAGTGCTCATCTCTGTTTATAACCAAAGAGCCAGCGCTGTCTGCATCTGCAGACGTTTCTGTGGACATGTGGTAGGCATGACTAAGCACTGGAGTGCACGGGACAGAGACGGCAGCTCACTCTGTCACGCAGCACTCGGGTCTCGAACTGCTGACCTGCTAACCTTCCAGTCATCAAGTTCAGCATCTTAACCACTAAGACACCGCAGTCCCGGATCCAGCATCATACAAATCCAATTCCCAAAGCCTTGAAGATAACTAGGAGAGTGAAGTCACCAAGGTTTCTGCCAAGCTGGAGGGCCTGACACAGGGCACATGCAAGAATTCCTTCCAAGTCACATCTGAAGCTACTCAAGGACACGATATACAGGTTTTCAAGCACACTTTCGAACTGAAGAGATCTACTTTCACGTTCAGGTTTAAAAGAGCATGCTTAAATTAGCTCCCTGGCTCCAGGCAATATGTCCCAACAAAGTAGTAGCTCATAAAACTAAGGTTCCAGTTCTACAGGGCATTTTTCTCCAGTTGTAGTTTCTTTGTACAGTATTCAAAATCTTAACTTTTACCAGTCTGGGTTGCACAACAAATGCTTGTTCAATTGATGTTCTTCTAAAGTGGAGAAAGGGACCAGAATATAGGGATTTCACTAATAGTAGTACAATACAAATATTGGCCAAAAAACATAGAAAGAGGACTTCTGTAAGCTCATGAAGAGGGGAGGGAATTAGAATTTTAATTAAAAAGGCCTGTTTTGCCTGAAAAGCAACTTTGGAAAAGAGAGCCAGCATTCTCCCATTCAAAAGAAAAAAAATGCTTTAAGTTTTTTAAATAGCTATTTTTCAGGAATCAAAACAAGAGAGATCTTTCACCTAAATTCCTCGCCTTGGTCAAAACAAATGGAAATGATCTACCATAAACATGGCAATTCTCCATCTTTGTTTAGAAAACAAAGGAAAGTTGACCTCTCAAAAGTACACATTTCCTGCAGTCAGCAATATTTTTATAAATGTTGTACTGTGCAAGTGCTTTATACTCCTTAGGGTAGGTTTCTTTGAAATAAAACTGCTTTAAATCATACTTTAATAAGAAAGCCTTCATTTAAGTGGCTTCCCCCTTCAGTGCATTCATGCACATGTTGCCCAAATTGACTCTACCTAGAGTAACTCTCTATTCATTGATCCGTCCTGTGTCTGAAAAATGTGCATTTAGAGAGAGATGAGGGCTTGACTTTGTCTACACAAAGTTGTGGAGGGATAACAGCCCAGTAGGTGCGCTAAAGAAATCAGCAACACTCTAAAAACCTACTGGAATAAATCCTATAAACCAGTGATGGCGAACCTTTTAGAGACTGGCTGCCCAAACTGCAACTGAAAACCCACTTATTTATTGCAAAGTGCCAACCCAGCAACAGGGAAGGAAACACTTCTATTGGGCTGTTAGACAGAGGGATGGGGCAAACTGTGCTGGGGTGACTGCATGGGTCCCAACAGAGAGGGCTCCAAGTGCCAACTCTGGGACGCGTGCCATAGGATCGGCAACACTGCTATAAACATTAATAGGACTTTTAAAAAATTTCAACATAAGAGCATGTCTTGAGTGAAATAAAAAACTAACTTTAGTCAAGAGTTGGAAACAGGGCTGATAAAATCTGTTATTTTTTTAATATAAATACTGCTATTGCTGTTACTGGTATACAACTTAGCAGGTATAATACCATATTTTTAAAATGGCAGATATTTCTCTTAACTGCAGTATTAGGAGAGAAGATCAATCCAAACAACTGAAATAGAAGTTTGCAAAACTCTAAAAAATGAAGGTTTAATTTTAAAAAGAGCACTTTATTTTATTATTATCTACAGTAATACCTCGGATAACGCTAAAATCGCATAATGTTTAGTAATCTGGGGAGGAGAATTGGATCGAATAACATTAAGGTCCTATGGGATGGATCGGATAATAACCGCTAAAGCCTGTGCGTTTACAATGTATCTCTATGGAGCTTTAATGTTATCCGATCCATCCCATAGGATTTTAACATGCATCGGATAACACTAAAAATCAGATAACACCAAGACTTGTAGAACCAAGTCTTAGCGTTATCTGAGGTATTACTGTATTTCCAAAACTTAAAGAATATAGTTGTACCTCGCTTAAAGAGCATAATGCATTCCACAGGATTGCTCTTTAAGCAAAACACCATTGTAAATGACCAATTGTGGGGAGGATTGCGAACCCCGATTTATTTGTTAAGTGAGTTTTGGGTTGGTTTTATTTGTTAAGCGAAGCGAACATTCAGAGAAAATTCTGCTCTTTAAGCAAGTTACTCTTTAAGCGAGGCGCTCTTTATGCAAGGTTTGACTGTATATGCAAATACAGTACATTGTTCTATAATATAGAATTATAATTGCTAGTCCATCCATGTTGGAACTACAGTGGAACCTCGTATAACGAACACTTTGTATAATGAAAAATTTGTACAAGAAACATTTGTGTGCTATTGGTGATACCTCACTTAACGAAACCCTGTATAAGTAACATTTTTTCGTTATGTGGGGTATCGCAAATGCGCTTCATATAACAAAAAAACCTGCATAGCGAAGAGCCCTGCGGAACTGAGTTTTTTCATAATACGGGGTTCTACTTATAACACATTTTATATTAAAAACTATCACCATACTGGGTTTTTTCTTTAAGAATGTATTTTAAGAATTTTTTTTTAAAAAAATCCAAAAATGGTTTTTAAAATTTGTTGCTTTAATCAATGTCACTCTGAGATACTCTGAAGTCCCAGTTGTACTTCTCTCAAAATAATAGGGACACATGCTTTGCACACATAAGGCCTTAAGTTTTAATTTTCTGGTATCTTCAACACAATGAAGAAAGTAAATGAAAAACACCATGGCTCATAATGAGACACCATCTGTCAAAGGAGATCACATTCACCTGGCCCAATATAATACAACTTTCTATGTGACTAAAGAATGACGCAAAGCAAGACATGCCTTTTGCCAGAAGCTAATGAATCTAGGGACTGCGGTGGCTTAGTGGTTAAGACGCTGAACTTGATGACTAGAAGATGAGCAGGCCAGCTGTTCGAGACCCGAGTGCTTCACAATGGAGTGAGCTCCTGTCTCTGTCCCAGCTCCTGCCAACCTAACAACCTGAAAGCAAGAAATTACAAGTAAATAAATAGGTACTACTTTGGTGGGAAGGTAAACGGTGTTCCATGCACTTCGGTGTTTAGTCATGCCTGCCACATTTCCATGGAAATGTCTGCAGATGCAGACAGCGCTGGCTCTTTGGCTATACACAGAGATGAGCGCCAAACCTTAGAGATGGATATGACTGACTTTCAAGCAAAGGTGACCTTTACCTAATGAATCTGGGGCCATTTGAATCTAGGCCATCCTCATGTCATTAGACTTTTCCCACATTACAAAAACCCAAACATATGCATTCTTAAAATGTGGAATCACAGACATATTCTTCTTCTTGTGTCGATGGCAATACAAATATTCATGTGTCTCACAAATTACAGAGTACACTAGTACCTTGGATAACGATGAGACTTGGTTTTACTTGGTTATCCGGTTTTTAAAATTGTGCGATGCATTGATTGCACAATGTTAAAAAAAGCCCTGTTCCCTTTCCAAAGAGGAAAGGGAACAGGGTGGCAATCTGCCTGCCTCTTTGAAAGGGCAGTGGGGATTCCATGAGTGGAATCCCCACTACCCTTTCTAAAGAGGCAGGTGGATCGCAGTGTGGGATTGGCTGCTTGGGTTGGGGGTTGAACCAGGCATGCGCCCGTTCAACCCCCCTACCCAAACGCTGATCCCACACTGTGATCACAGAGTCTGGGGAGGTTGGGAACAGTGCAGATTGGGTCCCCCGACCTCCCCGGAGGTGGCAGGGGTGCAGGAGAGCCCAAAATGGGCAAAAAAAATGGAAGTCAGGGATTCGAATCAGTGCACCATCCGGTGAGGTCGGGGCCCGGCAGAAACAACACAAATTGGATCCCATGACCTCCTAGAGCTGGCAGGAGTGCCGGAGAGCCCAAAATGGATGGGAAAAAACGGGGAGGTCAAGGGACCCAATCCGCAGCTGCAGGGTGGGTGGGGAAGTGCTTTATACCCCGCTCACTCTTCCCAGGTACTCCGCTGCTACAAATGATTGCATCAGACAACGCTAAAAGATCGTTATCCAATGCAAAAAAAATTTCAACTTTTTGCAACATTATCCAATTTCAGCATTATCCGATGCAATCGTTATCCGAAGTATTACTGAATACAGTTCCCCACCTCCCTGTAGCTGGGCACACAAGACCTAATGGAGGCGCTAAGCCTCAGGATGGTTAGAATGCTGAAGAGTCCACCCTGAGACATGACAATAGGATGAACACATAATAGTCACTCTCTCAGATCTACCTCACTAGCTTGTGAAGATAGACATGGAAAGAAGATGGCACTACATACACAGCATTGAGCAAACCAGAAACAAACTTAAGATAGAAATGCAGTGAACAATAAATAATTCTACAATACAGAACTGAGCAGGCTTCACTACCATGGCTCTTCAGTGTACAAGCACCCAAAGCGTCCTGCACAGAATTTGCTCTTTTGAAAAAGCCTGGTGTACAGTAACGTTCAAATACACTCCTTAGTAAAAACATCCCCACTGAAAGTGAAAAAAATCTGTTAAGTTCTTCACATGAGAAAGTGTGAATCTCTCAAAGTGCTGATTTTAATGACTTTTTTCAAAGTTTTTTCCTCCTTAAATAAGATGTGATTAAACAAAGGTTCTTAATTATATATGGTACAATTTGTTAATGCGCTGCTAATTTTTTAATGAATACTTTTATGTAATTTTTTCCTTCATGCTTTTACAAAGTCCATTTTAATAAAATTTATATTATTTGTATTAATTCATTTGGAGGCAATTGCGAACAGTTTAGCTCAGACTGCATTTTCTTTAGGTTCCAAATAATTTATTTATTTTCTTATTCTACTTATTACCCCTCAGGCCAAAGTCACTTGGGTCAGTTGACATACAGGATTAAAACTCATGGAAAAAATACAACTGTAAAATAATATCATGTAAATATAATGTCAAGGTAAAGGTAGCCCTAGGCAGTAAGAAGGAAAAACAAAAAATGAATTATACTTGAGCAGAAAAATCTTTCACGGGGTTGAAAAATATATACTGAGCAGGAGGCAAGTGGTATTAAAATTCCATGTGGTATTTGTTCCCTACCTTTCTCTCCACTGCCCCCCCTTCTAAAGACACAGGCTTTAACAATAGCTGAGTACAAGAAAAGAAATGCTGCAGCTTAGCCTCTATCTACTAGTACCCTAACTCGCAGCAAAGTAAACCACCTTCCTTTTCTTGCCAAAGGAACGTGCCCTCAGCCAAGGTCATGTAAAGTTTTGCTCAAGTTTAGATGAAACATGCCAAGATAGGAAAAGGGAGGGACTGAAAGCTTGTTTGAATGTGTTCCTTTCTTCCAAGCTACCGGATTTTAAAATCTATAAATCACATACAAATAGTCAGATGAATCCATGTGAGCTAAAACGGGGCAGTGGGAGGAGGGAAAAGCAGAAGTCCGGGTTTCCTGGCCGACATTTTGGCTCTTGTTTACATTTGCAGTCTGTGTTTCTCTTGTTGCAGAGCAATATGGCTGTCTGAAGAGCTGACAGCTTTGAATGCACAACTACCGTTGGCTGCAGGCTCATGGTCTCCTCCCAGTATCAAAGGTTGCGTAAAATTATGTAGACTCTGCACATACAAAACAGGGAGTTCCTCATATTCACATGGTTTGAGGGCTAAATAGAAAGGTTTCAATTTGTTGCTTAGAAGGGCTGCCCAAGCTTTTACAAAGGGGACTTGAGCATGTCTGATTCACTCAAGGACGCATAAGGTGTGAAAGTAAAGATAAACATACCAATGTAAATTTACCTTTCAGCCCACAGGGAAATGAAACAAAACAAAAATAGGGGGGAACGGGACATGTTTTGAGCTACTTACCATCTGGTGGTGGTGGTGAGTGTTGGGAATGTTGGACTCTTGAAAGAAAGCACTCAAAGCAGTCTATGTTTAAAAGACAAACAGAACACAAGTCTACTATTAGAAGAAAGGAAAAACTGGGAGGCAGGAATGAAGAAAACGATTGTTGCTGTTGTTCAGTCGCACAGTCGATTCCGACCCTCTGCGACCCCATGGACCACTGTCCTCCAGGCACTCCTGTCCTCCACCATCCCCCTCAACTCGCTCAGCCCTGCGCCCACTGTCTGCACAATACCATCTAGCCATCTCATCTTGGGCCATCCCCTTTTTCTTTTGCCCTCGATCCTTCCAAGCATCAAGGCTCTCTCAAGTGAATCCTCTCTTCTCATTTGATGTCCAAAGTACTTTAGCTTCATCTTTATTACTTGACCTTCTAAGGAGCAGTCAGGGGTGATTTCTTCTAAGATTGACCTATTTGTTCTCCTCGCTGTCCAGGGGACTCTCAAAACTCTCCTCCAACACCACATCTCAAAGGCGTCTATTCTTCTGCGCTCAGCTTTCCTAATGGTCCAGCTCTCACAACCATACATTGCCACAGGGAATACCATGGCTTTGACTATGCGAATTTTTGTTTTCAATGTGATGTCTCTACTTTTCATTATGTTCCCCAGGTTTCTCATCGCTTGCCTCCCAAGAATCAGTCGCCTTTTTATTTCATGGCTTTTACAGGAAGCTTTATTTTTTAAAACCACCAAACAATCCTACAGCCATAGTTCAACTATAAGCAAATAATCAAAGTTAACAAGCAGAACTCCTGGTATCTTCTTGCATTCTTCAGCACTAATCAGGGACACTTTTGAAATGCTAATTCTCTCTCCCCTCTCTGGGAAGTGGTGGAGAACTACAAACAAGAGAGCCAGGAAGAAAAATCCAAAGCAAACCCAGCTCCAAGGCCCTCAATCTGAACTGGACAGAGGGCTTTTGCATCCCCAAAGCACAGGCCTAGTAAGTAGACCATTCAAGGAATCAAGATAGGGAAGACTGCAATGGGGGTGGTTTCCTTAAAGCCAGGCCCCAAACGTAAGTTTTCTCTGGAGTTTTGTTAAATGTGGGGAGCATTCGTTAAAATGGGGACTCCATTTGCCTTTATGAATGGAAACACAACACTCTGTGTAAAGTGGACAAAGGCATTTATCTCACCGGTTGTCAGTGGGGGTTTCTCTGAAACCAGCCACTTCCTGATCCCAGGTTTCCCTTGCTCGAAAGCCAGTCGTATCCGACTCTAGGGGTCAGTGCTCATCTCTGTTTCTAAGCCGAAGAGCCAGCGTTGTCTGTTTCTGCAGACGTTTCCATGGTCATGTGGCAGGCATGACTAGACACCGGAGCGCATGGAACACTGTTTCCTTCCCACCGAAGTGGTCCCTATTTATCTACTTGCAATTTCTTGCTTTCGAACTGCTAGGTTGGCAGGAGCTGGGACAGAGACGGGAGCTCATTCCGTCCTGCAGTACTCGGGAATCGAACTGCTGACCTTCCGCCTCCCAGTCAGCGTCTTAGTGACTTGAGCCACTGCAGTCCCCTCCTGATCTCAACTCATTACAAAACAAAGCAAAGGACGTGCATTTCAAGCCGGGTGACTAGCCTGATGAGTTTTTTAAAGGTTTAAAACCACACTTTTGCCATGTAAAAGGTTTTTTTCTCTTGCATAAAAGAACATTTAAAAAAGGGGAGAGAGATAGTAGCAGGCCTAGTTCCGACAGTGACTCCCCACCCGCCAGATCTAGGGGGATAAAATTGGATGGCGGAGGATAGGGGTGCCTTGTGTGCAATGGTCCATGGGGTCGCAAACGACTATGCCACTGAACAACAACAAGAAAACTTCATTTTCACCCTCTTAATCTGTTGCCCAACTAGTAGCAACCGAGAAAGGAAAGAAAGGGAAACATCCACCGCCGGTACCTCAATAATTTCACCGCGTGGCTTACTGAACGTGTGTAATGTTTTTCCCTGTAAGTCGAGGGAAAATGGGTTTTTAAAAATGTGGAAACAAAATTGTTACTGAACTTAATAACTGCAGCGAGACTACTGATCACCCAGTATTGGAAAAAGGAAGAATTGTGTACAGTGGAAGAATGGGTACTTAAAGTATCAAATCTGGTGGAGATGGCAAAAATCTCTGCATATTTGAAAGATCAGACAATTGATAAATATTTGTTAGATTGGAGATGCTGGATTGATTTTATACAGGATAGATATAAAACAGACAAGATCCAGTTAGCTTATGAGTATTAAGAATAGCTGAGTGATGTGATTGGTACAATGTTTGTTTATTTTGATGTTACTTAGATGAGAATGGGATTTGGTATGGATTATACCTTGTGTCCAGTTCTGGGAAGTCAGGGGGGAGGGGTAATGGGGGAGGGAGGGGTCATGGGGGGAAAAAACAGAGAATGTACACTTTTGGTAAAACTCTTTAAATAAATAAATAAAAAAGAATGTGAAAAAAAAACTTTTTAAAATAAAAAAATAGCCATCCTCCAAAACTACCCCTGCTCCACCCACGTTGGCTGCCATGCATACCGTCCCCGGTCGGCCTGGCGATTTCAGGAATACCAATGTTGTCCCTCCCCCCCCCCCTTTTCCCACGACCACCAGCAGGAGATCAGGCAACACGCAAAGGGCCCAACACATTCCCAGCTCCGGGAGGGCATTTCTTGATCAGGGGGGATCGCTTGAAAGACATTGAAGGGATTGTTTATAAATCGTGTAACATACTCGTGAGAGCAGCAACGATCTGTTCTCCCCTCCCCCCATGTTACAAAACGAGAGATCGGATTTTTACCGGGGGGGGGGGGGGAGACCAAAACAAGGCCACTTCGATCCCTACTTCTAGGGCCCCCAGGAAGGGAAATAAAAGGTGGATGAGGATGCAAAGTTTTTTTTTTTTTTGGTCTCCTTCTTTTCCAAAGGGGGCATAAAAAGGGGGGGGCGCCACCCACCTCGAACTGCCAATGCGCCGCTTGCAGCAGTTGCTTGGCTTGATCCGCCGCGCAGCCTGCAGTCAGCACGAACTGGTTGATCATGACCTGATGCCGGAGCTCCTCCATATTCACCGACATGGCGAGAGAAACGAAACCACAACACGGAAGGAGGGCGGAGGAAGGCGGCCAAAACGCGCACACACCAACACGCCGGCGGCGCTGCGTGTCTCGTGGGGAGGAACCGACAAAAGACTCCTTCTCTTCCTCCTCTCTACTCCCAACACCGAACGGCTTCTCCCGAGATCCAAAGCTTGAAGGCTCCAGTCCAGTGGCCGCCGCCGCCCCCCCGGCTTCCCCTCTGGCTACAATCGGGGCAGACACCCACACCTTCCCCCCCACCCTTAGCGTAGCGCCACAGCCGCTAAAGCACCACGAACAGCAGCATCCAGGGGAGGAACATGTGGGGGCGGGGGGGGGCGCGAGAAAGAGAGATTCGCGGTGGGCGAAATGGAACCCTGAGGTGTCTCAACGTTCCAAACCACGCTCGCCGAGGCCGCTGATTGGCCGCTGCCCCGTTCGCTGCGTGTATAAACGTTCGGTTCGAATTTTCCAGGCGGAGGATGTTTCTCTCTTGTTTCCTCCCACCCCCTTCAGGGCCGACGCTCGGACTCCATTGGAGAAAGGGGGGGGAAATTGCCGTCGGGCTTCTCCCTGGTTGGTTAGTTGTTATGTTTTGGCCGAGGAGGAGGCTACGATTGGGCAGTTTTTCCTCGTACGGGAGGAGTAAAAACTATGCTCTGGTTTGAACCGAACTGGAAATTCGACTCCCTTTGTTGATTGGCTGCGTCGCTCCCCCCCTCCCGTTCTTTTTTCCACTGTTGTAAAAAAAAAAAAAAAGCAGCAGCAGGAAGGAGAGATTTAAAAAAAGTGCAGCTTGTAAGAGCCAAGTTCATTGACGAGCTTCTCTGCAACCGGCATGCTCAGCTGGAAAAACAAGAGAGCACCGCCGTGATTCATTTCCTTTTCCTTTTTTTTTTTAAGGCTGGTCATCCTGCAAGCCATGAAATAAAAACGCGACTGATTGGGGAGCATAGTGAAAAGTAGAGACATTAAATTGCAAACAAAGATTCGCATAGTCAGGGCAATGGTATTCCCTGTGGCAATGTATGGTTGTGAGAGCTGGACCATTAGGAAAGCGGAACGCCTTTGAGATGTGGTGTTGGAGGAGAGTTTTGAGAGTCCCCTGGACAGCGAGGAGAACAAATGGGTCAATCTTAGAAGAAATCAACCCTGACTGCTCCTTAGAAGGTCAAATAGTAAAGATGAAGCTAAGGTACTTTGGACATCAAATGAGAAGAGAGGACTCACTTGAGAAAGCCTTGATGCTTGGAAGGGTCGAGGGCAAAAGAAGAAGGGGACGGCCCAATATGAGATGGCTGGATGGTATTGTGGAGATAATGGGCACAGAGCTGAGCGAGTTGAGGGGGATGGTGGAGGACAGGAGTGCCTGGAGGACAGTGGTCCATGGGGTCGCAGAGGGTCGGAATCGACTGTGCGACTGAACAACAACATCCTGCAAACTGAAATTACCGCACAATAGAAAGAGCCTCATAACTATGTCGGAAACATCCCTTTCGAGCGTCCAGGTGTTTATAGCTCAGAAGGAATGGAAATTAGAAATGGTTTTCCTTGTAACATTTCGAAGAGCAGCAAAAAAAAAATTCCGTCTCTTTTGTCTTTTATTTTTCCTGTATAATTTCCTTTCCCCCTTCTAATTATATTTTACTAATTCATTATAAAGCTGCTAGGGGTAATTTCCGTTTGGGAAAAACTAGTGATCATTGTCTGCTCTCAAGTCACTTCTGACTTCTGCTGACCCTTTCCAAGGTTTGCTCCTTAGACAGTGCACAGAAATGGTTTTACCATTGCTTTCTTCGACACTGCACAGCTTGCCAAAGGACACTCAAAGAAGGTACAATGGAGAGTTGAGCTCCCAAACTCTGCTATCCAGCCATAGGATAATCTTTTTTGTTGTTCAGTCGCACAGTCGATTCCGACCCTTTGCGACCCCATGGACCGCTGTCCGCCAGGCACTCCTGTCCTCCACCATCCCCCTCAACTCGCCCAGCTCTGTGCCCATTGCTTCTACAATACCATCTAGCCATCTCATCTTGGGCCGTCCCCTTCTTCTTTTGCCCTCAACCCTTCCAAGCATCAAGGCTTTCTCAAGTGAATCCTCTCTTCTCATTTGATGTCCAAAGTACTTTAGCTTCATTTTTATTATTTGACCTTCTAAGGAGCAGTCAGGGGTGATTTCTTCTAAGATTGACCTATTTGTTCTCCTCGCTGTCCATGGGACTCTCAAAACTCTCCTCCAACACCACATCTCAAAGGCGTCTATTCTTCTGCGCTCAGCTTTCCTAATGGTCCAGCTCTCACAACCATACATTGCCACAGGGAATACCATTGCTTTGACTATGCGAATTTTTGTTTTCAATGTGATGTCTCTACTTTTCACTATGTTCCCCAGGTTTCTCATCGCTTGCCTCCCAAGAATCAGTCGCCTTTTTATTTCATGGCTGCAATCACCATCTGCAGTGAGCTTAGATCCTAAGAAAGTAAAATCTGTCACTGCTTTTACTTCTTCCCCATCTATTTTCCACGGACTGATAGGGCCTGTTGCCATTATCTTGGTTTTCTTGATATTGAGTCTCAAGCCAGCTTTTTCACTTTCTTCTTTCAACCTAATCAGGAGCTTCTTTAGGTCCTCCTCACTTTCTGCCATTAGGGTGGTATCATCTGCATATCTCAAATTGTTGATGTTTCTCCCAGCAATTTTGATCTCAAATTGTGATTCCTCCATCCCTGCATTGCGCATTATGTGTTCTGTGTATAAGTTGAATAAGCAGGGTGACAAAATGCAGCCTTGTCTTACTCCTTTTCCTATTCCAAACCACTCCGTCATTCCATTTTCTGTCCTAACTCTTGCCTCTTGATTCATGTACAGATTTCTCATGAGGCCTATAAGGTGTCCCGGTATTCCCATCTTTTTAATTACTTGCCACGTTTTCTTGTGGTCGACACAGTCAAAAGCCTTAGTGTAATCAATGAAACAGAAGTAGACTTGTTTCTGATATTCCTTTGTTTTTTTCATGATCCATCTTATGTTGGCGATGTGGTCTCTAGTCCCCCTGCAAGAACAGGGAATGCAGCTTTCTTTCATCTTTTCTGGGACCTTGAAGTAGTGAAATTCTTGGAGGAGATTATGCACCTCCCCCATGGGTTCTAGCTGTATGGTCATGTGTTGAACAGAAATACTACTAATATTAGACAGGGCTGGGCAGGACAGTGTGGCAGAAGGTGGTGTGCCATAAAGAGAGCACACTGGCAATTATTGAAATTTGCTAATTTTTAGCACTAAAAATGGCACACTAGACTAAAGCAGAGCCATCTAACCCAGCCGTGGGTGTCCATTGCAGCCTGCCAGATCCCACTGAGTTAGCTTTTTGCAGACAACGGTACACTAGAATGGGATTTAAAGTGAGCTTTTGTTTCCATACAACCACTGTGATGTGTTCTGTTTTCTTGTGTTGTCCTGCAGAGCACTACTCTGCCTGTCATCTGCTGCTTTCATGACTGTTCAGCCAGTCTGAAGAATCTTTGTTGTCTATGATTTCAATTTCCTGAATCACTTCGGATCATATATGTCTGAGTTCCACACTGTTACTCACAGCTCCAAATAGTGAATGCATTTGTGGTAATGTAAAAGAGAAATTAGATGTGTGCTATAGCCAATTTAGGTTTTATATTCATTTGGCAGATTTATGCCTAAGTCCTTTTAAGTTACTTGGAGGGAAAATGTGTCCATATAATTTTTACTTTTCATATCACTCTGGATTACTAAAACACAGTACAGTAGTTGCAAGACCCTAAATTGATTGCCATAAGCAGCACCATCCTGGCTACTATCTAGTCTTACAAAAGTCCTTGTTCAGCTGGTATCAGGACATGCTTGAATAACTACCGTAGTCCTTTTAAGGTGCTGAGGCAGTGTTTTACAGTCTTATTGTAAGCATCTTTATTCAGCAAGAAATCCCACCAGCTTCATCAACAATTCAATCCATTAGCATGATCTAATTGCAAACCTGGGCTTAAACAGCTAGAACCCAATCAACACAACAGTAGCCATAGAGGTTATAAAAGTTATTGTCGTGAGGGCGAGGGACACTCCAATACCATTCCTGGAAATGTTTGCGCTGCCCTGAAACTGTAATTCTGTATGCTAGCAACAGTTCCCACATTGGCCATACAAGGGAGGCACCAGTGAACATGTGATGGCAGCAACAAGGTTGTAGTTATATAAACAATACAGTATATACAGAACCTTAGTCCTGGAAGGGAACTATCATTTTGCAAAGGCATGGGGAGAGGCTTGTGTGGAAAATGGGTAGTACAGTACAGAAATGGGCAACTTTGCCTCCAATGCTGTCCAACGATATCTTCAGGATCACATGTTGCCCACCACAGACTTTAATAGATAGCCCTCAAGAGATAACACTACACTGAATTATCAAAGCACCAAAAGCAATCTTATCCTCGGTAGTGAATGCATCATTCAATATTTCAGTTTATAGAAATTACTGTGAGGCAGCTCCCTATTTGTTTGTTTGTGAATCAGTTATGTTCCTTACTCCAGTAGGTAGTACTAATAAATCATGGATTCCTCTGCTCTTTCTTTGGTTGGACAGAAGTACTTTGTTTTTGTGTGATTATCTCTTGAAGGCTCTCCCAGCAAGGTCCAACAGGCCCCAAAAGTACCAGATTTTATTCACATGGTTAAGGCTTCCTTCTGCTCCCAAGCAATTGAGAAACTGGTCAGCCAATTGTTGAATACAGGCATTATGCTAATTTCTCTGGATTTGTTATACTGGGGAAGGTTGTGTAATTGTAGTATATTGTTGCTATGTTATTTGTGTTGCTTTTATTTTAATAATTGTATATCTTAACTATTGCAAGACACCGTAAGTCTTTTTGAAGGAAAAGCGACCTGTGAAATTCAGTAATCCATAATCGTAAATCATTGTTTATTTGGAATAATTAATATTACTTGTCAGTTTTCCACAGTGGTTTCTTCAACCACTATATAGGACTTCCACTCAAGGACTGTGGTGGCTTAGTGGTTAAGATGCTGACCTTGATGAAAGGAAGGGCAGCAGTTGAGACCTGAGTGACCTCCTGTCTCTGTCCCAGCTCCTGCAAAACTAGAAGTTTGAAAGGAATAAATTGAATTTCAATAAATAGATACTGCTTCAACTGGAAAAGTAACAGCATTCCGTGCACTCCAGCATCTAGTTATGCATGCCACATGATCACAGAAACGTCTGCAGACACGGACAGCATTGGCTCTTTGGCTGTAAACAGAAATGAGCACCGTATCCTAGAGTCAGATGGCTTTTGGGCAAGGAAGACCTTTACTGTTACTATGTCTGATTCATTTACTTAACAGTTTAATTCAACCTGCTACTTGTACCCTAAAAATAATAATGCCATCCTGAGTATCAATATATTGCAACATGTCTTTAAGACACACTATATAGAACAGGGATTCACAACCCACGGCCTGTGGGCCGGACCGGACCCGGCCTGTGGCACTATTTCATGTGGCCCATGTCACCACCGGCACTGGAAGTGGGCATGTTTACAACAGCCGCAAATGCGCCCACAGCAGTCGTAAACGCTGCTGTAAAATGCATCTGCAGCAGGTATAAATATGTTTACAACAGCCATGGGTGCATTAATGGCAGTGTTTATGGCAGAGGAACCACCAGTCTGGCCCACTCAGCTGTCAGAGGGGGCATGGCCTGCCCCGTGGTGTGAAAAGGTTGAGAATCTGTGATATAGAGCATTTGTTTTTAAAACTTCAAAGACTTGTGTACGTTCTTCCATTTCCTGATAATGGTGTTGCCCAACTTTGCAAATACAGTAATACAGTTAAAACTTGGTTCCACGAGTCTTAATGTTATGTGGTTTTTAATGTTGTGCGATACATGCACTGCACAACGATAAAACCCTATGGGATGTATCACACAACGTCAAACTCCATAGAGATACATTGTAACCAGCACAGACTTCAGTGGATGTTGTGCGATACATCCCATAGGGTTTTAACATTGTGCGGTGCATATTTGTTCTTCAGATTCCTTAACGTTATGCGGTTTTAACGTTGTGCGGTGCAAACGTTATCTGGGGTATTACTGTACCTCTATTGGGTTTATTGTAGCCGACTGAATAGTTAAGTGATCTAGGGCTCTGGCTGCAGAGCCACAGGCTGAGAATTTGATTCCCCACTCTGTGTCCCAGGAAAAGAACCAGCCTATCTGGCCTTGGGGAAGCACCCCCCCCCTCCCGCCCCAAAGAAGGACGATAAACAAATTTTGTGCATTCTATATCTAGAATACTTAGGGTCATAAATTGGAGTTGAATTGATGACATGTAATTTTTATTTTAGCCTTAGTTGCTTTGAAACGGGGAAAGAAAGACAGGCAATAAGTCAAAGCAATAGTCTTATAAACAATAATAATAACGACAACAAAAGTGAGAGTCATACTGACTTTTCTCCAAATGGCTAGTTGGTCTGGTTACACTCATCCTATCCTGATCCAGCTCCTGATCCAGCAATGATGGTGGGCGGTGGATTTGCATTCATTTCATTGATCGCCTCTCTATTTACCTAATGGGCCTTTGGATTATTCCTTCAAATGCACCAGCAGTTTTTTTTTCTTTTTTTAATCACTCCATAATGCTTTACATGCTTTTTTCATGCTGACAACTGTGAACAAAAAGAAATATAAATTTGGAGGTGGCAAAGAATCAGTTGCAATATTCTTGCTTTCCTCTTACAACTATGCTCCGTATGACCTCAAAACGTGCTTATGTAAACATAGTGTCCTAAACATGATTTTCTATTCCTATTGAAAATAGTTGGCGCCCCCTTGTGGATAATATTATACTTGAGGGAGATGCCTGAGCCATCACTTTATTCTTTGGAAGCCTTGGGAAATTGCCCTTTCTCCCTTGTTCTTTCTTCATCTGTATCATACCGTAGGTATAGATGTGACCTACCTCACAAAGATGCTAGGAATAGGAAGCTAATTTTTGCCATCTGTACACTCATTTCATAAAAAGAGTATGGCCACTTCCGTGGAACATGACATCTGGAGAGCTTGGTTGAACGTTTAATGGCATGCTTTCAAGTCAATTCCAACTAATGGTAACCTTTCCCAAGGTTTTATAGATAGAGGATACACAGATGTGGTTTACCACTTCTGTCATCTGAGGTGTACCTTGGGACTGTACAGCACAGGCTGGCTCTTATCCCAGGAGGGACAGTGGGGAACTGAACTCCCAACCTCTGGCTCCACGGCCAGGTACCTAAACCACTGAACATTAGGCATTTCAAATTCACGGACAGTGTTAATAATGTTTCTTTTGCACAACACGTCTTCTCCCAAATGTCTTTGCATCAGATGGAGGAAGGGAACATGAAGTTCTTGGCTGGTGTCATGAACACAGAGCTTATTTGCTTGCTTTTTATCCCATGTTACAACTCAGTTTGTGATACTGTGCTTCCCTGCCAGGAAAACAGGCCAGCAGAGTCAAGAGACAAGACCAGCAAATGTTTTAGGTCATTTTTAAAAGGAGGTGGGTTGAACAAGACAAACCGGTTAGTGAAGGAAACTGCCCATGTTCGAGTCGCTAGACCAGGGATGGCCAAACTATGGGCCATGGGCCATTTCTGTCCCCCAATGCCTATTCATCTAGCCCACGATGCCCTTGTCACTCCTGGAAGCAGAAATAAAATGCGACGAGGGTGGTGGTCAGATGAATTGGCATTGGGGCCGGATCCGGCCCATAGGCCATGGCTTGGGCACCCCTGGTTTAAGCAGAGAAAATGGCAGCCTAAAAATCTATCGCATCCTGTTGCAAAACAGATTGCAAGGCGCGTTTTACTTCCGTTTCCAGTGGGAGGAACCATGTGACTGGCCCACTGAACCACATGACTGGCCTGCCGAACCATGTGACTGGCTTGCGGCCCAAAAAGTTTGGGCACCCTTGCGCTAGACTTTGAGTTGGGAGGGAAATGTGGGAAAATACAACGGACTCATTACGCTTCAATCAGTAAGAAACAGAAATTACCCAATTTTCCTTCCGTCTCTTTTTGATATTCATTCTGCAGTTGCAGGCTGTTCAAGCAGCTTCTATATGTCTCCACAACCAATATGAAAAGAGAAAATTGGCCAATATTAAGACTAAAAGTATGGCTAGACTTAGCTCCTTGGGGTTGCTTGGAATCCCAAGCATGATGACAAAGTTAAAGGGAATGGGATGGGAAGGGAGAAGGGCATCACTTGACTGCCTCTAGGGAGAAGTTTCCATATCAGGATGCCACCATGGAGAAAGCTCTATCTCTAGTTAGTATGCACCTAACAGTCAAAAGTGAGGTCCTTACTCTGATAAAATTA
Organism: Furcifer pardalis; assembly: GCA_030440675.1. Classification (NCBI taxonomy): domain Eukaryota; kingdom Metazoa; phylum Chordata; class Lepidosauria; order Squamata; family Chamaeleonidae; genus Furcifer; species Furcifer pardalis. Next base: position 54,617,302 of record CP126893.1, on the reverse strand, counting down.
TTTAATACACAGGCAGATTCATATGGAACAGGAAGTGATGCTCAGGTTACAGGGAACTAAAGTGGCCCTTACTCTACTTAACATTTATAATGACCCACAAGGAGTTGGGTGGCATGATTTGGTGTTCGAGGAGGAGAGCTTTGTAGGGTACCATGGACTGGCAGAAAGCAGGGTCGGATTTGCTTGAAAAGAGGCCCTAGGCTATTCCACTTATGTGGCCCTTTCACCTCCCATTTTTAAGTTTGTAAATTACATGAGAGATAATAAAATACATCATTACTGTGATATATATCAATATATGCGCGGCCTTGGGGGCTGAAGTCCACAGGGGAGGAATGGGATGGTCCTCAAATGGATTAAATCCCACTTGAACCCATCTTGATAGGCCCCTCTTGATCTTGAGGCCCTAGGCTGAAGCCTAGTCAGCCTATAGGAAAATCCGGCCCTGGCAGAAAGACAAGTGGATTCCAGAGTTTATCAAGCTTGAACTTGTTTATAATCCTAAGTGACTGAAATGCAAAAGTAGAGAACAAGGCAAAATTAAATGTTGATGGAAAATTTAGCCTAGGAGAGAGATATGAAGCAGGAGACTAACTCAAAGAGGTCTGCAAATCCAACATTCTGTTTCTTGCAAATACGTGCTTGAACAGACACTATACACATGGACATCACTAGAAGGTCAATACAGACATCAAATAGATGGTGTAAGTGGAAGCAGGAGATGGAGAAGATATATTCTCTTTGCCATTATATCTATGTGTCCTTTACGCGCATTTGGAGGCACACCAGAGGACTTGCATAGTGTCACAGATGAAGCCTTTCAATGGCTTTCAAACTTGGATGTGGAACTCTAGCCAGGAACTTGAGCTGGTCAATTTGTGCTTGTTGTTATATCAATATCAATGTAGATAATCATCATACGATAAATTTGCCAAAACAAGGCCAGGAGTGGAATTGTGTTAGTTGAATGATTGTAGTACCAAAATACAATTTAAACAAATTTCCTGGTGAATCTGAAGTCAACATAAGGAACAGATTTGCAGTTTTAACCTCTATTGAATATGATTCAGAAGAACTGTGGTTTGAAACCAGAGCTATTATTAAGGAAGAATGCAAAAAGATGGTTCCTGCAGTAAAAAATAAAATAAATCCTAGATAGATGACAGAAGAAACACTGAAAATTGTGAAGGACAGGCATGAAACAAAAGTAAAAGGTGATAGAAATGGGATCAGAGCCACGAATGCAGATTTTCAGTAACTGTCACACAGAGACAAAGAGAACTACAGTAAAACCTCACATAAAGAGTGCCTCGCTTAGAGAGTAACTCGCTTAAAGAGCAGAATTTTCTCTGAATGGTTGCCTCGCTTAACAAATAAAACCAACCAAAAACTCACTAAACAAATAAATCGAGGTTCACAATCACACACACACACACACACACACACAAAGTCATAATTGATCATTTATAATGGTGTTTCGCTTAAAGAGCAATCTCATGGAACGCATTATGCTCTTTAAGCGAGGTACCACTGTACTTTTGCTGTTCAGTTGCATAGTTGAGTCCGACTCTGTGGACCCCATGGACCGCTGCACAGTAGGCTCTCCTATCCCCCACCATCCTCTGCAGCTCAGCTCTACACCCATTGCATCAACAACGCCATCTAGCCACCTCATTCTCTGCCACCCCCTTCTCCTTTTGCTTTCAATCTTTCCCAGCATCAAGGCCTTCTCAAGTGAGTCCTCTCTTCTCATTTGGTGGTCAAAGTACTTTAGCTTCATCTTCAATTTTCGTCCTTCCAAGGAGCAGTCGGGTTTGATTTCATTAGGATTGACTGATTTGATCTCCTTGCATTCCAGGGGACTCCCAAGAGTCTTCTCCAGCACCACATTTCAAAGGCATCTATTCTTCTGCACTCAGCCTTCTTTATGATTCAGCTCTTGCAATCATACATTACTACTGGGAGTACCATTGCTTTGACTATGCGGACTGTTGTTGGCAGGGTGATGTCTCTACTTTTTATTGTGTTCCCTAAGTTTCTCATAGCTTGCCTCCCAAGAATTAAGTGCCTTTTTATTTCATGGCTGCAGTCACCATCTGCAGTGACATTGGATCCTAAGAAGATAAAGTCTGTCACTGCTTCCATTTCTTCCCCTTCTATTTGCCAGGGAGTGATAGGGCTGGTTGCCATTAACTTGGTTTTTTGATGTCGAGTCTCAGCCAATGGTGGGCTGTCAAAAATTTTACTACCCCACCGTGGGTGGAGCTGATGTCATGGGTGGAGCCAATGTCCTGGTGTCATGACATTGTGGGCGGAGAAAATAAAAATACAAATTATTTAAATACATATACATACATATAAATACATATAAATTAAAATAAATACATATACTGTACACATAATACATAAATACATTAAATACACATAAAAACTACATAAAACACACACACCTCAAACCACCCACCCACCCAAAACACAAATCTGTCGCTTACCTTACCCTGGGGTCGGGGAGCAGCAGGCAGGCAGCCAGGCACAGTGGCAGTGCAGCAGCACTGCGGTGCTATGGCCTGGTGGTGCGGCCTAGCCTGGCCGGGCCTGGCAGCGCAGCGCAGCCTGGCCCAGCCCAGCGGTGTGCCGGAAAAAGGCTGCCGCTCCTCCAGGCACTGCCTGCACCCTTTCCAGACAGCCAAAATGGCTGTCCAGAACTGCGCGTGCATCAAACCTCCATTTGACGCATGCACACTTCTATTTTTAGTGCGCATGCATCAAATGGAGGTTTGACTCATGCGCAGTTCCGGGCAGCCATTTTGGCTTCCCGGAAATACACATCCGGAGGGCGGCTGGAGAGGCGACCGAACCGGTCACCTGGGGGTTCCCCCCCCCGGCGATCCCCTCCGGATGGCCGCTACCGGTTTGGGCGAACCGGTCCGAACCGGTAGCAGCCCATCACTGGTCTCAGCCCAGTTTTTGCACTTTCTTGTTTCACCTTAATCAAGAGGTTCTTTAGGTCTTCTTCACATTCTGCCATTATTGTAGTATCATATACTACAACAGAGAACTACTACAACAGGGCAAAAATGGAGTAACAGTCTGCTGGGACACTGTGAAGTGGTTTTGCTTGTCGGGCTAAAATTGTATGTTTTCTTTCTTGTGGTGTAACAATATGAACTCAGTCTAATCCACAGAGGGACCATTTGTTTCCATAAGTAGATAGCCAAATGTTCCTGAGTAGCTCTTTCCTATTATTTCCAATATTGGAACTCAGAGCTATGATTAATGGGAAGAATTATTGCATAGGCACAGCTGGGGCGTGATATATAAGAGGATATTTTGATAGAATGAGATAGGATAAGGTATGATCAGATGAGCAATTTAGTAAGCTGACTGATTTGTAATATTATCTTCTCTTTCTTTTTGGAAGTACCAGATGGCTCCCAAAGATTCTATGATAGCCTTGTTAGTGTCTTTACTCCTAAGTACAAAGGTCTAGCCATGGGCTAATTTTGAGCAGCGTTAGTGTCCCATGAAAATGATACTGTGTTTTTACTGCTTGTGCTGGGGGATTCAGAGTTTTCATTTTGCATTTGTAAAAGGTTCTAGTAGGCTCTGATTCTTCTCTGCAGCATTTTTGTTATGCTGCACCATTACACTGCAGTATGGCAACATAAAATACTCCACTACTGCAGCAGCAAGTGTACTGTAAAGCACAAGCAGTGCGCATAATGATCTGTGCTTTATGGATATTTGTAGGCATAACATAGAATTATGGCCTGCTATAGAATCTTGCAGCCTTCTTTCACGAAGTTAGAAAGGACTCCAACCAAACACATGGGTTTTGTTTCACCTTTGAGCCAACATTTTGTATTTAGCTAGGGATTTTGTCAATTAACAATGTTACTAGAAGATACATTGAGGTATATTTTACCTACCTCAATATTTCAGAATAAACCATTCAAAATCTAGTGTTCAATTTGCACAATTTATTCTGATTGCAGTCTTTAAGATAAACAAAATGTGGACTGTGAAGCACAAGTAATGGGGGTGGGAAAGAGGATGGCACAGATAAAGGAAGAGAAATGAACATATTTGTAGAGAATTAAGGCACCAACCTGTGCAAAGTTAGACAAAGTCACACATTGATTTTATGTCAGGAGCAGGGTGGAATTTACAGTTGTCCACCTGTTTTAAGCCATTTCAAACATACTGGTTATATATAGGATTCATAGGCACGAGACATGCACTGTGAGAGCAACCAAATAGATATGTGTCCTGGAATTGTGCATGTTGCAGTTTCTTTTGATATTTATTCTGTTGCCTATGTGAGGTTAGTACTAATCAATCTTTCGGCATGTGTATGCAGTATATTTTGTTCACCTGGCAAGGGCTTCTGTCTTTTAGTGATGTTTTCAGGTGCATCAATCTTGATTATGACTTGTTTGATTGCCAGTATTGGTCCTTTGGAATAGTTGTTGGGTATGATCAGATGACATGATCAATAATGTGCAGTGTAGAACATAGGGCAGGGAGTAATTCCTTTTGCCTGCCTTCTACTTGCACTGACAAAGACTATAACTGCAATGAAATTTGCAAATACTATTTTAAGAAAGATTTTTCTCCTAATCCAAATATTACTAGTCACCTGTCTGGCCAGGTTATCCTGCTATGGTAATAAAGTAGACCATACTGCCAGCAACTCAAAGCCGATCATCAGGCAGAGGCAAACTAACCTGAAAACCCCGAGGACTAACAGCCTTTGGTAGTGAAGTCCACAGGTGTGGAAGAAGAAGGGCTGTGTGATGTATGGATACTTGGAAAACATCTTTCTGGAATACAGTAAAACCCCGAGTTACATATGCCTCAAGTTACATAAAATTCAAAAAGTCCACAGGAAAGGGTGATAGTCCCCAAGTGGTTAAAATCCCACTTGAATCCATCTTGGTGAAGGGCAGCAGCTTCATCAATACTGGCCTGGGGCTGAGGAGGACATTGTGTGTCAAAAGGGCTCAGGACCAGAAAGTGACTCACAGAACTGGATTAATGGTACAGGTGCTATGCTGTGGTGCAAAAAGCAAATTGAAGACTACTACATTACATTGTTCCCAAGACAATCTTCATGGTTGATCACCAGGATGATAGCCAATACTGTATTAGGAATTGGATATGGCACAAAAAGAATTCAAATATTTACATGTATCAATACAGTGATATTTCACTTGCTAACTATCATTTTCTAAAAAGAAGGGATTTGAATGTCAGCTAAAGACAGGGGTGTGCTGGGCACCTTGGGAGGGTGGTGAACAGGAAGTGATGGGGTGCCTATTGGGGAGGTTGGGGGGAGAAATCCCATACATTCCTATTACCTCTGCTTGCCTTGGGGGGGGGGGTGACAGTTGCTGGGGCGCACCAGGGTGAGTCCCTGTATCCCTGTGGGCCAGCCAGTGGTGGGCAGCCAAGTTTTACTACCACACTGTGGGCGGAGCCAATGTCATGGGCAGAGCCAATGTCATGACATCATGGGTGGAGCCTACATCGTGGGCAGAGCCAAAGTAAAAAAAAAAACCCATAAAAATAAGTACACATAAAAATACAAATTAAATAGACATAAAATACACATAAAAGCACATAAAATACACATTTAAAATAAATACACATTAAATAGACATAAAAACACATAAAATTACAAATTAAATACACATAAAAATTCACATTAAAAATACACATTAGACATAAAAATATAAATTAAACACACATAAAAACACACATTAAAAATAAATAAATACACATTAAAATACACCCACCTACCCTACACCCAAAGGCGAGTCATTTACCATGGGAAGCAGGCTGTAGGGAGCTTCAGGCTAGCAGCTGCTCTTCCTCCTCCCCGCTTTGGAGGACAGCAAGGAAGCCGCCGAGGACCTCAGCAGCAGCCACCGGTTCCTCTGTGGCTGCACATGGCCGCCCGACACTCTGCGCTGCCACACTCCAAGCAACAAATGGCTGCTTGGCTTGGCAGGCAGAGCGCTGTAGGCGCGAATGTGCACCATGCGCTGTAGGCACACCAAGTGCTATGGGGAAACCGGTGAAAAGGTAAGCCCCGAGATGGTTCTCCGAGACACTGGGAAAAACTACTACCGGTTGTGGCGAACTGTTGCAAACTGGCTGCTGCCCATCACTGGGGCCAGCACACCACTGGTGAAAGGGATATGTATGTAAAAGCATGCTGATAGCAATAAAGGGTGTGGAAGAAGAAGGGCTCTGTGATGTATGGATACTTGGAAAACATCTTTCTGGAATACAGTAAAACCCCGACTTACATATGCCTCAAGTTACATAAAATTCAACTTACATAATGATTTTTGCACTAAAACCATGTCCTGATTTACATAAATTGTCCCGATTTACATAGCACAATTTTCTATGGGTTTGTTTCAAATTATGTAAAAAAAATCATTTTTCCTATGGGGTTGCTTCAATTAAATAAATATCAATTTCCTATGGGTTTGCTTCAAGTTATGTAAAAATTCATTTTTCCTATGGGTTTGCTTTGAGTTAAGTACAAAACCAATTTAAATAAAAGCCTACAGAACAGACTTTTTACGTAAGTAGGGGTTTTACTGTAATTAAATATGATTTCAAGAATGTGGATAGCAATTTCAATATCAGTGTGCAGTACTGTATGTATATGTTTGTGCCAACTCAGGACTAACCTCTGTGTGGTTATGTTTTAATCAAATTTCTGCCTAAGCACACTTTTAATTTCTGAAGCATCCATTTTATGGGTGAACTAGAAAATTAATTTCCAAAACCAGCTGAGCAGCAATAACTTCTTTAGCCTTAATACTGCCAACCGATTGTTCATCATTGAAAGAATGAACCCCAGTAAGCCTCCTCAGGTTCCCATACCTATACTGTAGATAGATAGGAAGCTGCTGTAGTATGAGTCGGTCCGTTGGTCTTTCTATTCCAGTATCGCCAACTCTAGCTGGTAGAGGCTCCCTAGAGTAGTAGAAAGAATTTTGCCCGGAGATTCCCAATATTCCCTGGTGAATTTTCTCTTCTGTAGCAAATTATCCTCAACCTTGTTTAGTTCTGAAAATCAGCCAAAGTTGTAAATAGTCAGTCTGGGAGAGTTTTGTCAATGTTGTCTTGACAGCCAAATCCAATTAATGTCTCCTTAGAAGTTGTACCTAGTTAATTTGACTAGTTAATTAGCATAGTTTAGATAATCATGGCACTGTTAATTAGTTGATACATACTATCTGGTCACTAATTTCTCCCTACTTTAAACCAAGTCTGCAAAATCTTGGGTATTAGTACTCAGTTTGGCAATCTAGGAAGCAATATGCCCAAACTGTTAAATGTTTTAAATGTGTAATTCCTGGTCCTTCTCCAGGCACCAGCTGTAGTTTGTTAAGCACTCACAGTATGAAACATGAGGGAAATATGGCTGGTGAAAGATCTGAGATATGTATTTGAATCCCCCAATTCATTCCAAAGCTGTTGGTTTATGAATAAGCATAACAGTTCCATAGGTATAATTAATAATTGTGTGCCCTCAAGTTGAAGTCAAGTCATGGTTGATGTCAAGTCATGGTGACCCCCTTCTAGATTTTTCTAGATTTCTGAGCACTAAGAAGTGGTTTTCCATTCCCCCCAATAGTCAAGAGGCACCTTGGAATTGTGCATTAAACCAATGGCCATACAGACTGACTCTTCTCTCCAGAGGCAGAGTAGGGAATCAAAGCCCCAAACTTTGGTTCCATAGCCAGAAATATAACTCACTGAGCTGTCTGGCTAGTCCATAGGTACATTATTACTAAAATACTTTAAAAAATGTATGTAGTTCAAAATTTACAAAATTTTAAGGGAAAGGTAACCCTTACTCGAAAGTCTGTCATATCTGACTCTAGGGTTCAGTCCTCATCTGTTTCATAGCTGAAGAGCCAGCACTGTCTGCTTCTGCAGACACTTCTGTGGTCATGTGGCAGGCATGACTAGATACCAGAGTGCTGTTTACCTTGTGCAATATGTTAATAAAAGGAATGAAGAGTAAAAGGAGCCTACTCTAGTCTGTCTATGAGACAGGTTCAGATCTCTATATCCATTCCAGGCTACCTTGGATATATATAACCTTATCTTTCTTGTCTACACCTCTGGGAGTGGCTGCTTTTGGTCTGAACTGGAGGAAAGGGGGAGGGGGAAATCAGAGATTTAGGTATCTGGCAGCAGAGCCAGAGGTTGGGAGTTTGATTCCCCACTGTGCCTCCTCGACAGGGGCTGGACTTGACGAGCCATAGGGTCTCTTCCAGCTTTGCAGTTCTAAGATGAATCTTCATCCCAGGCTCAAGGGCCACCTGTGACTGCCAACAAGAGATATGACTTTGAAATGCATCCCATGTTCAGCAGATCCAGTTCTCTCACAAAACACAGGGAAACAGCAGATATGGTGTGCCTTGGAAAAGGCAACAACTTGTGGTTCAAGATAGCTACTTTTCATCCAAACAACTTGGCTGGCTTTGGATTCTATTTGCTTGGTCATGAGTGGAGACAAAAGCCAGGCACCAAACATCTTTTGAGCTGGCCCTAAGAGCAGCCATTGATTCTGATTTTTAATATCAGACCAATCCTAGAATCTGCAATAGCTATATCCAAAGCTAGCTCAGCCTAATGGCAGAACACCAAGGTCAACCATTTCTTCTTCCGACTCCCTTACTAGATACCCTTCTCCACTGCCCAAACTTGGTGTCCCTATGATGAGATATGTCAGAATAAACAGGAATCCTTTCAGAATAAGATTGGCTACTTCACAATGCACTTTCAGGCATACTTGGTTAGAAACAGATCCAATTGAGTACAGTAATTGTGAAATAAACGTGTGCAGGTACACAAAGAAAGGGGAGCCTGAAAACCGATCCCTTTGTCACCCAGCCATGTGGAACCTAAAACTCAATTTTGCTGTCCTTGTGGTATGGTTTCATGAGCCGAGCGCATCTCATCCGGCCGTTTGTAAACTGTTTGCCTTAACTCCAAGTTCCACATCATCTCTGTCTGATGAAGAGTTCTGGAGAGCTTGAAAGCTTGTCTTGTTTGGAATGGACTAGCACGCCTAATGGACATAACTTCCTCCAAACTGGAAGTATTTTTCTCTGAACAGACCAAGCACCTGCACTTTATATTATTATTGTATTAAGTATTATTATTATTGTATTACACTGGTGGCACAGTAGTTAAACTGATGTACTGCAGCCAAAACATTGTGAGTTCAAACCTGACAGATCAAGGTTGACTCAGCCTTCCATCCTTCTGAGGTCGGCAAAATGAGGATCCAGCATGTTGGGGTAAAAATGTTAATTAACTTGTGAACCACTTAGAGTGTACTAAGCACTATGGGGCAGTATGTATGTGTAATTACTATTGCTACCTGAGCCAGCAGTCACAAATGGCACTACAGTAGTGACATAATAGACTTTGCTTCCGAGGAACCAGGCATAGGAGGGGCTCAGGAGGGGGAGGGAGGTCATGGCTACTTCTGCCCTGTCACACACACACCCTTCCTCTATGGCAGGGATGCCCAAACCTTTTGGGCTATGGGCCAGTCACATGGCTCAGCGGGCCAGTCATGTGGTTCCTCCCACTGGAAATGTGCCTTGCAATCTGTTTTGCAACAGGATGAGATAGATTTTAAGCCGCCATTTTCTCTGCTTAATCCAGGTGTGCCCAAACTATGGCCTGTGGGCCAGATCTGGGCCCAGATGCTAATTCATCCAGCCCTTGCTGCCCTCGTCGTTCCCAGAAGCGGAAGTAAAACACGTTCATACAGGCACGTTTTACTTCCGCTTCGGAGAGCAGGGTTTTGTTGTTGTTCCGTCGCACAGTCGATTCCGACCCTCTGCGACCCCATGGACCACTGTCCGCCAGGCACTCCTGTCCTCCACCATCCCCCTCAACTCGCTCAGTTCCAGAAGAGTAGCGTGCCTTGGCGGGGCCCTGTATAAAAATTTGTTTGGGGGCCCTTAGGAAGGGTAAAGATTTGTTTTGCTTACGCACGTTGGGGACCCCCGTGGCCCGGGCCCCCCGTATAATTGATACGGCAGATACGGCGGTAGCTACGCCTCTGCTCAGTTCTGTGCCCATTGTCTCCACAATACCATCTGGCCATCTCATCTGGGCCGTCCCCTTCTTCTTTTGCCCTCGACCCTTCCGAGCATCAAGGCTTTCTCAAGTGAATCCTCTCTTCTCATTTGATGAATTGGCATCGGAGGCCAAATCTGGCCCATGGGCCATCGTTTGGGCACCCCTGCTGTATGGCAAGCTCTGCCGTCTTGGCTTCAAGTTCTGAGGACTGCTTCCCGTCAGAGGTCTGAGTTTGGAACCCGTTTGAACCTCAGAAGGAAGCTAAGCAGCGGCTCCTGCCAACAGCACAGGGGAGCGGGTCTCGCGTAACTTTCCCGGCTTCGCCTTTCATTGTTGTTGTTGTTGTTCAGTCGCACAGTCGATTCCGACCCTCTGCGACCCCATGGACCACTGTCCTCCAGGCACTCCTATCCTCCACCATCCCCCTCAACTCGCCCAGCTCTTTGCCCATTATCTCTACAATGCCATCTAGCCATCTCATCTTGGGCCGTCCCCTTCTTCTTTTGCCCTCGACCCTTCCAAGCATCAAGGCTTTCTCAAGTGAATCCTCTCTTCTCATTTGATGTCCAAAGTACTTTAGCTTCATCTTTACTATTTGACCTTCTAAGGAGCAGTCAGGGTTGATTTCTTCCAAGATCGACCTATTTGTTCTCCTCGCTGTCCAGGGGACTCTCAAAACTCTCCTCCAACACCACATCTCAAAGGCGTCTATTTTTCTGTGCTCAGCTTTCCTAATGGTCCAGCTCTCACAACCATACATTGCCACAGGGAATACCATTGCTTTGACTATGCGAATCTTTGTTTGCAATGTGATGTCTCTACTTTTCACTATGCTCCCCAGGTTTCTCATCGCTTGCCTCCCAAGGATCAGTCGCCTTTTTATTTCATGGCTGCCATCCCCATCTGCAGTGAGCTTGGATCCTAGGAAAGTAAAATCTGTCACTGCTTCTACTTCTTCCCCATCTATTTTCCAGGGACTGATAGGGCCTGTTGCCATGATCTTGGTTTTCTTGATATGGAGTCTCAAGCCAGCTTTTTCACTTTCTTCTTTCAACCAGTGGTGGGATGTCAAAAATTTTACTACCCCACCGTGATGTCATCACATTGTGGGCGGAGCTAATGACATGATGTCATGATGTCATGGGCGGAGCCAAAGAAAAAAAATAAAACAAATAAAATAAAAATAAGCACACCCACCCATCCCTCAACCCACCCACCCACCCACAACACAAGCCTGTAAATAAAAATAAAAAATACATGCACAGTGTGGGGAAACCAGTGAAAAGGTAAGCCCCGAAGGTGGTTCCCCCCAAAAGCTGCTGCCGGTTCTCCGGGACACTGGGAAAAGTTGCTACCGGTTCTGGAGAACTGGTGAGAACCTGTTACATCCCATCACTGCTTTCAACCTAATCAGGAGCTTCTTTAGGTCCTCCTCACTTTCTGCCATGAGGGTGGTATCATCTGCATAGCTCAAATTGTTGATGTTTCTCCCAGCAATTTTGATCCCAAATTGTGATTCCTCCATTGCGCATTATGTGTTCTGTGAATAAGCTGAAAGTTATACAAGTAAAACCTCATATAACACTAAAACCTGGTTCCACAAGTCTTGGTGTTATATGATTTTTAGTGTTATCTGATCCTCTATGGGATCCATAGAGATACATTGTAACCACACAGGCTTTAGCGGTTGTTATCTGAAGCATCCCATAGGATCTTAATGTTATCTGATGTAATTCTTCCCCCCAGATTCCTTAATGTTATGCGATTTTAGTGTTATTCGATACTAATGTTATCTGAGGTATTACTTGTACTTTCTAGTTCAGGGAAAGTCTCCGTCTTACTACCTCTCCTAGTCCTGCCCACACGCTGCTTTATCTGATCTCCCCCTCCTCACCAAGCAAGCTCCAAGGGTGAACTTGGAGGGGGGAAAGAAGCGCGGCGCCCTTTCGCCACGACGCCCAGTCAGGGCCAAGAGGGTGGTTTTCCCGCCAACCTCCATGGGCGGCGAAAGGGAGCCGCCGCCGCCGCTCACGCCAAGGACGGGGGAGGGGGAGGGAGCCGAGCGAGGCGATGCCACAGCTCCTGCCCGCCGGCCTCGCCTCCTGTGGCCGGGCAAGAGGGCGTCTGCGCTGCGACGGGGCGCCCATGACCCCAGCCGCGCAGGAGGAGGAGGAGGAAGGGACGGGGCGCGCTGGTGGCGGGGGAATGGCTGCTGCTTCTGGACCCTTGGGGGCGGCGGCAGCAGCAAGCGATGCAGCAGCAGCAGGCCAGGCAATGCGGCAGCTCGGCCAGTGAGCAAGCAGCGCAGCCAGGAGAGGGAGCGCGCCGCAGCTGCCGGCCCGTGCCCGGTTTGCTGCCTCCCCCCCCTTTCTCTTCCCGCCTTGCAAAGAGAGAGAGAGAGAAGGGTGTGCGATCGCCCTGCCTCCGTGTCTTCTTCTCCCCCCACTCCTCCTCCTCCGCTGCTGCCCCGGATGCCCTCTGCCAGGAGCGAAGCATGGGCGCGCTCACCAGCCGGCAGAACGCGGGCGAGGAAGAGGTGGACGTCCCGTCTAATTCCATCTACAGATATCCTCCTAAATCCGGTAAGGCTTAGCAGGCAGCAGGCGGGGCGTCGGGGAAGCCGCAATGTGACCCAGGCAGGCGAGACTCGACTCCACGGGACTCCCTCGCAGGCTCAGGGCTTCGCGATCTTGCTTGGAGTGGGGGGTGGGAGGACTCTTCCTTTTCTGCCCCCACCATCCCTCGGACCCCCGCAGGCTTCCTTGCAGGGGGGGAAAGGAAGGGGGGGTTGCCCAGAGGAGGGCGAGAGGGCAGCCGATGAGTTTTATTCGAGGTGCACTTTCTCCACGCCAAGAGGATCGGAAGGGCTGGAGGTGGATGCGGCTCCTCTACGCCTGGGTTTAAGGGATGAGCATCTGAGTTGGAGCCGCACCTTTCATGGCCTCATCATGCTTGTCGGTAAAGCACCTTTTCCCTGCGCCGGATTGCTGCAGCCGCTGTGTGGTGTGTTCCCCCACCCCACCCGCCCCCTTTCTAGGTCCCATCGCTGTCCCAAATCCTTTCCTGTACCACCCCTTGTTGTTGTTCAGTTGCACAGTCGATTCCTCTGCGACCCCATGGACCACTGTCCTCCAGGCACTCCTGTCCTCCACCATCCCCCTCAACTCGCTCAGCTCTGTGCCCATTATCTCCACAATACCATCTAGCCATCTCATCTTGGGCCGTCCCCTTCTTCTTTTGACCCTTCCAAGCATCAAGGCTTTCTCAAGCGAATCCTCTCTTCTCATTTGATGTCCAAAGTACCTTAGCTTCATCTTTACTATTTGACCCTCTAAGGAGCAGTCAGGGTTGATTTCTTCTAAGATCGGCCTATTTGTTCTCCTCGCTGTCCAGGGGACTCTCAAAACCCTTCTCCAACACCACATCTCAAAGGCGTCTATTTTTCTGCGCTCAGCTTTCCTAATGCTCCAGCTCTCACAACCATACATTGCCACAGGGAATACCATTGCTTTGACTATGCGAATCTTTGTTTGGTGTGTGATGTCTCCACTTTTCACTATGCTCCTCTGGTTTCTCATTGCTTGCCTCCCAAGAATCAGTCTCCTTTTTATTTCATACCACCCCTTACAAAACTATAAAACTACCACCACACTTCCCACCCACCCCTTCTCTGCCAATGAAGGGGTGAGTCCCCTGGGTCCCAGATCGTCTCTTGTGAACTGTTATAGGTACCTGCCATTTGCATTTCTTAGCTGTTAATTGCAGTCTTTAAAATACAGTATGCCATCAGTCCCGATTGATACCTATCAATCGGGACTGATGGCATACTGTATTTTAAAGACTAATTAACAGCTAAGAGATGCAAATGGCAGGTACCTTTTCATTTTCCCCATCCTGGGTTTGATGCATTAGGGGGGAAAGGGCTGGATTGTTGAAGAAACAACAAATGTTGTGTTGGGTGGGAATAAGAGGAATATGCATATACTGTACACTACAGTATCTTAGTAGGGACATCAGTGATATAGGTGTACAGCTTCATGGTCAGCTATTTGATTTTCAGTGTTCCCCCTTTCTCTCAAAGAAGCCAGGGATGATGGGCACTAAGAGATACAGGCTAAGTGGGGTGGGGGAAAAAAAAAAGCAATTTGCATATTGTACTGTATGTTGGGCTGCCAGGGGCATATTGACTGATTCTGTGGCTTTAACAGCTGCCTGCCATGCAATGCAAGTGGAGCTTTCTTGACTACTTAATGGCCTTGCTTAGAAGAACATCACCAGCTGATTTTCATTCTTTTCATTTTTTATTTTTGCCAGATTCTGAACAGGATGGGGGAGGAGAGGAGGGAAACCCTATGGTTCAGTACAGAAAAGTGTATTTGAAGCAAAGTGCTTAGCCATATGTCCTTGATTTAAAAAACCTGCAGTTGTGTACAGTATATCCTTTTCAGGTACAGTATTCTGTAGAGCAGGATTTCTCAACCTTTCTAAGCTGTGGGCCAGGTTACGCTTCCTCAGACAGCTTCTAGGGGCCGGATGGCCATTTTGCATGGCACTTCCTGGTGTGGTGGAGGTGTTGAGGGGCCACATGAAATGGTGCCGCAGGCTGCATCTGGCCCACAGGCCACCGGTTGAGAATCCCTGCTGTAGAGACAGGGCTGTAACTGGGCTGTGCCCCTAAACATAAAGATTTAGGTGGCACTGAAATGTAGAGGTGAATCTACTGGTGAATGTCAGAATAAATAAACACTTCCCAGGCCTGTTCATATTCCTCCCTCCACTCTCAGCATAACGTTTAGGCAGAGGGTCACATTCTTCTCAACCTTTTTCTCACTAAGGGCTCAAACTCATGGCTTCTGGCAGAGTGGACAGGAGGGACTGACAGTGCTGCTTTCTTCTGGGCTCAAACAGAGCTAGCTGTAACTCTGTCAGGAGTTGGATTTTTTGGAATAGTAGCCGTGTTAGTCTTGTGTTTCAAGCATATGAGAGAATAAAACAAAAGAAAAACTGCTGTAGCACTTTGAAGACTAACGGTTATATTTTAATGTCTGACAAAGTGGACTTGATTCATGAGAGCTAACATTAAAATACAGTATAACGGTTAGTCTTCAAAGTGCTACAGCGGTTTTATTTTGTTTATTCTCTGATCTGTCAGGAGTGTTTGACTGCAGTATGCATAGTCAGAGCCAGTAGTTTTAAGTGTGGGTGGGTCCTTTTCAGCGCTGTCCTCTCTGCCTTTTCAGCCTATTAGAAATATGCTGGAGGAGGGAAGCTTTACAGATAATCATGGGCCACCAGAAAGACAAATAAGCCTGTTTTATACCAAATCTGAACTCTCACTATGATTTAAGTAAGATTATTGTACTTGGGACATAGCATGAAATGACAAGACTCAGCAGAAAAGACCTTAATACCTGTATTAGGAAACACATCATAGGAGGAGAGGAAGCCCCAGCGTGAGATGTAATGGTGCAATAAAGGCAACCATTGACTTTGGTTGGCAGGATCTGAGCAGGACTGTTAAGAATAAGATCTTCTGGAAATAATTAGTCCATAGGATGGCCATAAATTGGAAGTACAGTAGTACATAACTACAGAGACAACAATGCGTGCACAGGAGCAAGGCTTTGTAAGGGCAGCAGCAAGCTTTAACTTGCCATGTTCTGCAGACTGATATGTAGAGGTTCTACATTCCACTGACATTTCTTCTCATGCTGACAATGTTTTGGCTGCAGTCCTATGCCTTTGGAAATAATTTTACTCTTTCCTTCCATAAGAGAGGGAGATGCTCCGCCAATCTGTAGTGTTCTAGGGTACAGGGGGATCTGATGTGTCCCACCACTACCAGGGGGTTGCCTCACCTTTGCCTACATGTATAGAGAACTCAGTGGGACCTAATTTTGAATACCAAGTGCATAGGAGAGTACTATATATCTGATGACTTCCTAAGAGTAACTAAATGCTATTGAGAGAACCTACTTTGGAGTAGATGTGTTTCAGAATGGAGGTGCCAGAAGACTTATGACACTTTACTACTGATACATAAAGGCCAGTTTAGGAAATGTTGCTAAGATAATTTGTGTCTCAGGGGATTTTATAGAACTTTTAAGAGGATAGTGGTGCGATTTTCTGTCACTGAGATGTTTCTGATCATTAATTTTAATAACATGTTTGGAATACTAAGTCCCATTGCGATAACATAATTAAAAACAAAAGGGTTTTGTGCCTTAAGGTTCTCCAAAGGGCACATAAACATTTCATTTCTAGTTACCAGAGAGCTCCCTTTGGATATTGTCCTCTCGCCTGATATCTTTGTTTAAGCTCTCTTCTTTTAAGTGGTATAAGTGGTATATTGTAGCTATGTGGTATGCATGGCAGTATAAAATGCCTCAGGAGAGCGGAGAGAATGTAAGGCCACTGTACAAGCTTAAAGGGGTAGCAGTTCTGATTCCTCATCGTGACTCATTTATACCTACATTACCTTACTTTGTTGAAAAGGCTTTAGCTTTTAGTGGCTGGGTAATGTTAAATCTTTTTCAGCATGTATTCTGGCAACTTTGAAATTTAACAGAATATTTATTGCAGTGTGAACCTTCCTGACTTACAATCAAAATGGACATGATCCATGAAAGCTAACATTAAAATACAGGCATTAGTCTTTTAAGGTGACACTATGTTTTTTTGTCTTTTTGTTTTGTTCGCTCTCTTATATGCTTGTGCAGACTAACACAACTACCATTTAAAAAATCAAGGTGGGTTGTAATTCACAAATCTCATACTGAAGGTATGGCTGTGCAGCAGTTACTCCGTTATTTATAATTATTAATTATTATTTATTACATTTCTATACCACCCATGTTTTGAGTCTGACTTGGCATGGTTAAAATCAAAGTACTGTACAAGTAAAACCTCATATAACACTAAAACCTGGTTCCACAAGTCTTGGTGTTATATGATTTTTAGTGTTATCTGATGCATGTAAAAATCCTATGGGATCCATAGAGATACATTGTAACCACACAGGCTTTAGCGGTTGTTATCTGAAGCATCCCATAGGATCTTAATGTTATCTGATGCAATTCTTCCCCCCAGATTCCTTAATGTTATGCGATTTTAGTGTTATTCGATACTAATGTTATATGAAGTATTACTGTATTTGATTTACTGCTGAGTACACAATATAAAGCTAAACAAAGGAAAGCCCCTTCTTTTTCTATAGGCATCCCTTGCTTTTTGGTAAGCTACAAGGGTGTGTTGTTTTTTTGGTAGTAACTTATCTGGTTTGCTTTTCTTAATTTTCTGGAGCAATTGCCTATCCTATTTCAAAGGAACAGTCATGGATTTGTCCTGTCATGCCATTGACTTCTTCAGTGACATGTGATATTGTGGTGGGATAATTCCCCTCCACTGGGAATCATGTCGCCCCTCTTCTGAACAATTTTTAATGCTTGTCTAATTTAGCACTGTATCAGATAAGCACTGTGTTGCTTCAGAATAATAGAGCATAAAAGGAGGTTTGGTGAACAAAGAGGGAATGGATTTGTTCCCAGATGTACCAGTTGGGAAACGCAGTGTGGGCGCTTAAAGCAAGATAATTACCGCTACGTAATTTTATCATTGTGGATGACTTCAGGGATATCAGCAGCAGAAACTGCCAGGGATCCAGTTTAAAAAGTTTAAGAGAAAACCACATGTTACTCCTTGTATAGTTGCACTCTGAATACTTGTGTTAGTATTAAAGTTGTCATATTTTGTTATACTTGGGTGATACATAATTTTTGTAGATTTTTTCTTTTAATTTGGCCTTTTAAAATTTTGTTGGCATCTAATAAAATATCAATGAATATTTATAGAAATTGGGGCCCAGCTATTTTTAAATGCTTTTCTGATGCTGTAAACATTTGTTTAAGTTACTAGTAAAGGTAAAGGTCACCCTTGCCTGAAAGCCAGTTGTATCCAACTCTAGGGTTTGGTGCTCATTTATGTTTATAGCCAAAGAGGCTGTGTCTGCAGATGTTTCCATGGACATGTGGCAGGCATGACTAGACACCGGAGCACACAGAATGCTGTTTACCTTCCCACCGGAGTAGTCCCTGTTTATGTACAGTACTTGCAATTTCTTTCTTTTGAACTGCTAGGTTGGCAGGAGCTGGGACAGAGACGGGAGCTGACTCCATCATGCAGCACTCGTGTCTTGAATTGCTGACCTACTGACCTTTTGGTCATCAAGTTCAGCATCTTCAGAGCCACTGAAGTCCCTGTTTAAGTTACTAAGGAGTAAATCCTAGTACAGTAATACCTCATATAACATTAGTATCGAATAACACGAAAATCGCATAACATCAAGGAATCTGGGGGGAAGAATTGCATCAGATAACATTAAGATCCTATGGGATGCTTCAGATAACAACCGCGAAAGCCTGTGTGGTTACAATGTATCTCTATGGATCCCATAGAGGATCAGATAACACGAAAAATCATATAACACGAAGACTTGTGGAACCAGGTTTTAGCGTTATATGAGGTTTTACTGTATATTCAATGGCTCCTACTCAAAGGCGGGGTGATGAACATTTGGCTGATGTTTTGGACTACGACTCCCAGAATCCCAGTGATGAAAGACTGGGTATTGTATGTAGACCAAAACATCTGGTGTGCCAAAGATTCCCTGCCCCTGAGATAAGGATACACAGGATTGCAGGCTTAATTTAAAGTCATTTGTACAATTGCATCCTATTTCTGCTTTGTCTTCTAGTAACAAAATGGAAGTTTTTAAAATAATACTTACTGAGGAATAAGTTGAACTGGTGTTTCTAGATAAATATACATTGTGTTGTGTTATGGAGCTGCAGTTTTCTGCCTAGTTACTTTGTAGTATGTCAAATTTAATAATGACTATCAATAGCTCAAGTTAATGTTTGTAAGTAGAATTTCTTTACCATTAGAGTAACATGGACATCCTAAAGTTTACATAAAATTATGCTTTAAGATGTATTATATGTTTTGAATTGATTTTAAATCAAATGCTTTGAAAATGCAGTTGTACAGTCAAACCTCGCGTAAAGAGCACTTCGCTTAAAGAGTAACTCGCTTAAAGAGCAGAATTTTCTCTGAATGTTCGCTTCACTTAACAAATAAAACCAACCAAAAACTCACTTAACAAATAAATCGGGGTTCGCAATCCCTCCCACAATTGGTCATTTACAATGGTGTTTCACTTAAAGAGCAAACTTGCTTAAAGAGCAATCCTGTGGAACGCATTATGCTCTTTAAGTGAGGTACAACTGTATTTGCATTTGAAAATGACTGGGTAAGCACAGAAGATGGGTAATGATGGGTGATAATACTATTTATTATTATGCTAAGACTGGTATTCTCAACCTTTTAAAGCCAGGCCTGTCACACTCCCTCAGACAGCTTGGGGGGCTGGATGGCCATTTTGCTCTCCCTCCACCACATGACACTTCCTGGTGTGGTGGAGGCAGTGGGGAGCCACATGAAATGGCGCCGTGGCCTGCATCCAGCCCGTGGCCCGCAGGATGAGAATCTCTGTGCTAAGATAATAAGGAAGAGGACATGGCATCTCTGTTTTCCATCCCATTTTTTTAAAATCAGCAATCAATATCTTTGGAGAATTACTAGTAACATAAACCCATTCTTCTGTATTGAAAATTCAACTGGTGATGTCTCTTTTTCTTCTGAAGAAACAAGGACTTTTGTTCATTTACACACTAGATCTGGAGTTCTCAACCTTTTTAAGTTGGGAGCCGGGTTATGCTCCCTCAGACAGCTTTGAGGGCCGGATGGCCGTTTTGCCCTTCCTACACCACATGGCACTTCCTGGTGTGGTGGAGGTGGTGGTGGAGGTACATTAAATGTTTCCGCAGGCTGCATCTAGCCCGCGGGCCGCAGGTTGAAAATCTCTGCATGAAGTGGACTTGATCCACGAAAGCTAACAATAAAAATATAGCAGTTAGTCTTTAAAGTGCTACTGTGTTTTTTATTTTATTTTGTTTTGTTTATTTTGTTTTGTTTTGTTTTCTGAGATGCACTAGATAGTGTCCTTGATAGGCCTGATATTAATAACAGCCTCTCCCTTTGGGCCACTCATTTTTAAAACTGCTGCTGCTTTTTTTTTATTTTTGGCTTCCTTGTTTTATAAATAAAAGGCTTTCATTAGAAGCCACAGCTGGAGAGAAAGAACCTTTGGTGGTTGGAGGACTCACTCAGCTATAATATAAAATGCACTCAAGAACAATTGTTTCATAGGGACATGGAAAGCCACTTTACACTGAGCTAGGCTGGTGATCTGCTTAGCCAACATTGTCAACACTGACTGGCAGCAGCAGATCTTCAAGGCCCTGGAAGGCTAGCCCTGAAACATATGAGAGCTGGGCAAGATACAGTTTTGGGACTAAAGTTGCCAGAATCCCAAAGTCACAATTGCTAGTTGATTTTCAAGATGGCGGTGAAGAGGTTTCCTGTTTTCCAGTGATCTCTAGTTGCCATGGTGGCAGGAGAATCCTGGGAGTTGTGTATATACATCAGTCAGAGCTTGTAGTTTTACGTTGTGGGGGCTGCTTTTCAGGGCTGTCTTCTCTGCTTTTTCAGCCTATTTAAAGGTTTGTGAGCAACATACGCAGTGGCCAAGGACTGTGTGTGGCTCCGAGACTACATTGTTGTGCTGTCTTATGCTTAGTGCTGGGTAGAACATGTCCTTAATACACCCGCTGCCCAGAGGCAGCTTCGAGACTTGGAAAATATGTCATGCTAAACACCATGTGGAATTAAGCTCCAGTGCGCTTTCCAGATTAAAAAAAGATTGCTTTAAAGAGGGGGAGGATTTGGAGCAATAGGGAAAGGAGGTTTTCCTCCGCTGTTGCTTTGCTGAGCATTGTCCCTGCAGATAAATCCTTTCCCAAGGTTCTAAAAATTTATTTGTTTGCCCATGGGATGGAATAGAGAAGAAATATAATAGAGGCCAGGTCACAGGGTCAGACCTCACGTTGTTCTGATAGCAGAAGCTATAAAATTATCCTTCCCCATTTCCACCTCCCTTTGCAGTCTTCCTTGTTCTCTCTGAGCTTAGCTATAATATTCAGAATAGCTGAGAAAGAAGTTGATTTTGCAGGCAGAAACATTATTGCAAGCCATTCGTATTATAATGCAAAGTACTGTACCCGTATTTGGCTTTAGCTTGCTCTTGAATAGCCAGTTAAGGGTCACTAGAGTTACAAAAGACCTACTCCCTATTTGTTGATAAGACTAGATCCAGTAGTTACATTTTTCATTCTCCTTTTAGTAAGGACTGCGTGGCCTAGTGGTTATGATGCTAAACTTGATGACTAGAAAGTCGGCAGGTCAGCAGTTTGAGACCCAAGTGCGGCACGACAGAGTGAGCTCCTGTCTCTGTCCCAGCTCCTGCCAACCTAGGAGTTTGAAAGCAAGAAATTGCAAGTAGATAAATAGGTACCACTTTGATGGGAAGGTAAACAGAGTTCTGTGCACTTTGGTGTCTAGTCATGCCTGCCACATGTCCACAGAGATGTCTGCAGACACAGACAGTGCTGGCTCTTTGACCGTAAATGAAGATAAGCCCCAAACCCTAGAGTTGGATATGACTGGCTTTTGAGCAAAGGTGATATTTATTTATTTATTTATTTATTTATTTATTTATATTAGTAGGGAGCTGGCCAGAGTGGGTGGGTGGATGGTCATGGTGAGCATCTACATATACTGTATACATTTACTGTTACACTGCTGAATGAAAGACACCTCAGCCAGAGGCGTAGTGAGGGGGTGGCACTTTGCAGGGGGCGGCGATGCCGCTGCCCTGGACTTCCCGGCGGCCGGGGCGGGTGCTGGGACCCTCTGCCACCACCGGCGCCCTGAGCCCTGCCCTGGAGGGCACGGACCTGATGGCGTGGTGGAGGCCAGGGGGCACCTCTCCCCCTCCTCTGTGCCCCTCCTACCCTGGTGCCCCCTCCTTACCGCCTGCCGGGCTGGGGCAGCATGGCGTGGCCCCAGCGGAGACCCCCCCCATCGGGGACCCAGGTACATGGCCACCCCGCCTCCTAGCCCAACAGCGGCACCCAGGAATGCGAGAAGCAAGGCCGGCAGTTGCCGTGGCCCAGCAGAAGACCACCACCCCCACAACGCCTGGCCGGTGTTGTTCCAGCCGCTGGGCTGCAATGACCGCCAGCCTCACTTCCTGCCTTCCTGGGTGCTGCTGCCACCACCGGAGTAGGAGGCAGGATGGCCGCGTGTCTGGGACCCTGACAGCGCGGGTGATGGTCTGGGGCGGGACGGCATGGGCCCAGCGGTGAGCCCACCGTCGCGTCCCAGGCGCGTGGGCGCCCTGCCTTCTAGCCCAGCGGCAGCAGCTTGTCCACCTTCTGTGGCAGCAGTGCCCAGAGGGGCAAGGCCGGTGGTTGTTGCGGCCCAGCGCCCACTGCCGGAGCAGCGCTGGCCAGGCCAATGACTTCCCCCCTGCAAGGCCTGGCCAGTGCTGCTCCGGCCGCGGGCACTGCTCCGCGGCGACCGCCAGCCTTGCTTCCCACCTTCCTGGGTGCTGCTGCCACCGAAGGAGGATGAGCTGCCACCGCTGGGCTCATTGGTGGGGCGGCCGTGTGCCTGTGACCCCAATGGTGGGCTCCCTGCTTGGCCGCCCCAGACCCTGGGCCTCGGCATCGCCATTGGGGTCCCAGGCGCACGGCCGCCCCACCTCCTAGCCCGGCAAAGCCCAAAGGTAGGACTTTCCTACCTGGGGGTTTGTGAGCCTGGGGCAGCGGCGAGTTTGGCTTGCAGCCCCGGGCGACTGCAACCTGCCCTACGCTACTGACCTCAGCAAATGATATTCTTTAGTATAGAAGTAAGAATATTGGCAATAGAGTAGCAGTGGATGGAACCCCAGGGCTCAGCATCAGTTCATATCATATGGAACATCTGATCCTCCAGATATTCTGGACTGGAATTTTGAGGAGGAAATTTCCCCAACCTGTCACAAGCCAGTTTTCCCTTTCTTTGATGCAGAATGGCAAACGGAAAGAAAATGTTCTGAAGCTGTCTAAAGTAATCATGGCATGTGTGGTAATAGATAAAGATCAAGTAGAGGAAGTAAATGTATAAAGTGGCTTCTATCTCAAATTTATGTTTCTTTTTTTTTCTTTTGAAAAAATTATAAATAAAATATTAAAAAAAAATAGTTTTTCTAACCGAACTGGATTTTCCCCCTCCTTTAGCACTTCTAAATATTATGAAATCTGTTAATTTTACCAAACATATAACTTTAAGAACTGATATGGAGGTGGAAACTACACAATGCTTATAAATACACGGTGTCATAGCCTAAAGACTTTAGTAAGAAAAAGCACTTCTCCCAAGGACAATTGGGAACAAGTATGGGGCTGGATTATTTAACTTTAGCCCAGTGGTGGGCAGTAACAGGTTCGCACCCCCCAAGTTTGGTTTTTTAAAAAGCAAAATTGGGTGGCCTTTGGCCAGGGCGGTGGTGGTGAAATTGGGTGACCTTCGTGTGGGTTTTTTTTTTTTAGCAAAATTGGGTGGCCACGACCACCTCCCTGCCCTGACTAACACAGCTACCATTTAAAAAGTTTTATTCTGTGCAAGTTTATCAGAGAGTAAACAAAACAAAAAGACAAAAACCTTGTGTCACCTTAAAGACTAACTGCTGTATTTTAATGTGAGCTTTTGGGGATCAAGTACACTACTCTTTGGCTATAAACAGAGATGAGCACTGAACCCTAGAGTTGGTAACAACTGGCTTTTGAGCAAAGGCAACCTTTACCTAATAACAGAAGATCCCTGATTGGTATTCAAATTTGATGTCAGGTTTTGTCCCTGCAAATGATTCAAGGTCTCCCTTGCTCAAAAGCCAGCCATATCCGACTCTAGGGTGCAGTGCTCATCTTCATTTACAGCCAAGGAGCCAGTGCTGCTTGTGTTTGCAGATGTATACATGGCCATATGGCAGGCATGACTAGATCGCCCATGATATAGGCTCTGCCCATGACATAGGCTCTACCCATGACATAGGCTCCGCCCATGGTGTGGTAGCGAAAATGTTTGCTGCCTACCACTGCTTTAGCCCCAACCCATTGGTTCTGTGGTCCAAACCAGCTATTGTGATCTTTGCCAGTACTCTCACTTCCTGCAAATGCAAAATTCAGTTTTATTAATTTAAATTGGCTACTATTACGCACACCCTGATTCAGATTTTAAAGCCTCTATTCTATGTTGTAGTCAGTGTCTCTTTCTGTCGGAATAGAGAGATGAGATGTACAGCAGGGAGACTTATACTTCCAGATGTGCAGAGTTGTGGTCTTCAAAACATTTGTTATCGCTGCTGCTGTTGTTAAAAGATTGGCAGATGACTTGTCATCTCTATATCTCCAGACTCTAAATCCTGTTGCTTTTGAAGTAGTAAAACCTCATATAACACTAAAACCTGGTTCCACAAGTCTTGGTGTTATATGATTTTTAGAGTTATCTGATGCATGTTAAAATCCTATGGGATCCATAGAGATACATTGTAACCACACAGGCTTTAGCGGTTGTTATCTGAAGCATCCCATAGGATCTTAATGTTATCTGATGCAATTCTTCCCCCCAGATTCCTTAATGTTATGCGATTTTAGTGTTATTCGATACTAATGTTATATGAGGTATTACTGTATCTGAAATTATCATACACAGATTGGATTTAGGTTTCTGGAGGGGTAGATATAACAGTGAAGTGTTACCTTAGGGGACTAGGTGGCAGTGTGCGATGGATTTTAGAGGAAATAAGTGAAGCAGTTGACTTGAGGCCTGCACCAAGATCAATAGTAACTCTTTATTTGTGTCAGATGCACCACCAGCATATAATAACATACAAAACTAAAGTTTAACACATCTAAAAGAAAATATCGTAGAATTAAAAGGGCTAGATGACATCTGCCCAATATTGGGCCACATCAACAGCATTTCCTCTTGCCAACATAAGGTCCTTCTCACTGCATGTTGAGGGGAATCATGTGTATTGTGTCATATGAGGGATAGTTTGCACTTATCTGCATTCACACAGGCTGTCATCTACAGGGAAACCCCACTTTCTCAGATAAGCCTTTGATCTTCCTACCCTGGCACGCAGTCTGTTTAAAGCTTTCCACACAGGCCATGGTTGTTCTTGGCTAGGTGGTAGAGAGTCATGTGGTTCTGACCTTCCATAGTTCTAAGGCAGTCTGTGGAGGCTGGTTGTTCCGGGGGTGGGCAGAAGTTTTTTTTAAATTTTTATTTATAGTTTTCAAACAGAAAAAAGAATGACAAAAAATAATAACAATACAGTACTACAATGTTACAAAACCACAAATACAGAAAATCACAACTTGAATAACACTTCAGTTCTTGTTACAATCTTGCTAAGAAATACATTGACTAAAAAGAAAAATCACCCATGTGCTATATACAATGTCCAGGAATTACATCAATTCATTTTTCCCAAAAGTAAGCTTGTTCTGGTACAGGTTTAATTCCTTTGTTTTTAACCATCACATGTTCCACAAATATTTTCCAAATTCTCCAGAATCTGTTTTCACGAACTATGCCTTTTCTGACATTCAACTCCCATGACAATTTATCATTAAGTGCTAGTTGCCACATTTCTTTGTACCAATCTTCTATTTTTATAATTAGCTCATTTTTCCATTTTTTTTTGCTATACATTGTCTAGCTGCTGACATCATTATTAACAACAATTCCTTGTCATTGTTACCCATCATACATTTTTCTAAAATTGTCAATAGCACTGGTTGGGTGGGCAGAAGTTTTGAAGAAACTATGCCTTGATTTCAGTCTCTGCTTTAGTGGTTGATAATCAAACAGCAAGTGTGTTTGTAGTAACTCTAATCAGGTAACAGTGTTACTCTTAGCATTACTGTAGGATATATGTATAGCTTAGTTTTATTTTTTATTGCTTTGATATACAGTAATACCTCATATAACATTAGTATCGAATAACACGAAAATCGCATAACATCAAGGAATCTGGGGGGAAGAATTGCATCAGATAACATTAAGATCCTATGGGATGCTTCAGATAACAACCGCGAAAGCCTGTGTGGTTACAATGTATCTCTATGGATCCCATAGAGGATCAGATAACACGAAAAATCATATAACACGAAGACTTGTGGAACCAGGTTTTAGCGTTATATGAGGTTTTACTGTACTGTACTGTACAGAGCTTGGGGTAAGGTAGTGGTGTTTAAATGCTTTAAATAAATCTTATTCTGTTTAGCTGATCCTTGCGTTTGTTAAATATTTTGGGCTTTCATGATGGGCATAGTAATAAATCAGAATAAATATGACAGGTAGGATTATTAAGGTATCGGAAGGATTCTACCCTGCCCTTGATCGACTTACCTTGTTGGTCCTTCATATTTATTTATTTATTTCAACTTTTATTGCCGCCCCCTTGTTGGGGGGGAGGCTCTGGGCGGCTTACAGTTTAACCAATGAGAATACTAAAATATAAAAGCATTCCCACAATATCAATTAAAACCATAAAAGTGTTAAAAACTGTTAAAATACCCCTCCACATTCATATTGTGTCTCTTTGATCTGCTTGTTAGTTTTTTATTGCATGTGGCTGTCTGAAGTGGAAACTACCTGGATTTGAAACAACTGTTGTTTCCATCTTTGAATCCAAAAATGAAACCTACTAGTGTTGCATTGCTTCAGTCACCAGTATCTTGATGATCTAACTTAGAGGTTCCCAACCTATGGCCCATGGGCTGGCCCCAGCCTATGGCCCCATTTCATGTGGAAGCGGGTACGTTTACGATAGCTGTAAAACACGCCTGCACGTGTGTAAACATGGTTACGTCAGCCATAAATGTGCCTGTGGCTGTCGTAAATGCGGAAGTGGCCACATTTGGTTTCTTTTCCAGTGGGCGTCTGGGGTGTGTGATCAGGACTGCAGCTTAAAAAGGTTAGGAACCCCTGATCTAACTGCTACTTTCTTGATTTAATAGTTCAAAAGAGTTGCTTTTACTATTTACAGCTCCAAGGATCTTCTGACATCTGTAGCCAAAGGCCATGCTGACTGAGTATTTCTGGCAGTTATAATTCATGTCATGCTCATGTTGAAAATTTTCTGTGTTGCTTTCTTCTTATAATATGAAGTGCTTGGATTGGATATTGCTGCACTTGTGAAGGGAATTAATAATTGGCTGCGTTTATAAAATGCCTATAAATCTGATTCTTTTGGTAGAGTTCAATTAAAAACAAACCAGCAAAATAAGAATGTGCAGGAGGAAATGCAAGAACCAGCATGATATAAATATATACTGTATTTTCTGGTATATAAGATCCACCCCACCCCCTTTAAAATTCATTAGAAAAATGGAGTGCATCTTGTACTGTATATCGTGGCCTATATTGAGCTATTTGGTAATAACGATGTGTGTCTTATATGCCGATGCATCTTATACACCAGCAAATATGGTAATATTGTAATCCTGATAGTATATGCATAGGGAGTTAAAACACCAATGTGTAATAATTTTTGGAAGAACAAAGAGTTCTAAAAGGCTTGGGAGAAAAGTCTTTGCTTGTAATATAGTGTAATATTAGTGCTGGATTAGCTTCCCTGGTGAGAGCAATCTTTAACAAGGGGCTATCACACAGAAAGCCTCCTTTTCTCCTTGCTAACTTCCAAGCCTCAGAATGTAAGAATTCTTGGAGAATGGACTGCCCAAGCCTCCCCATGTAGAAAAGAGATCTTTGCACATGGAAACCAGCACGTGAAACTAACTGATCATCAGTGCAAGTGTTAGAGGATTGCTGCCATTTGTTCAAACTACTTAATCCTCATTAGGAGCTATGGTTTGTCTTGCATCATCTGTCATTTCAAAGGCTACCCCTCAATTAGCAGAAGGAGATCAAGCAAATTACAAAGCAAGGGAGTTAAATATATCACTACTTCTAGTTCTACCTACATATGTATGGATAACTAATCTCAAATTGGGATTTAAAAAATAAACTACAGTTGTTAAAACACTTATTTAGTCTAAGAGTAATTCATTTTCATTTGCATCACACATTAATGCAAAGACGAGGTTATACCTGGTTGTTTTATAAGCTGCTTCACAGGCATCATTTTAATTTCTTTGTTTTGGTCACTATATAGTCTAAATGGAATAATTCAATTGTTAAAATGGAAGTAACCTTGTGGAACTGCTTCATCAAGAACGTCTTGCCTTTACGATACAGATTCCACTCTAGGCTCCAAATAAAATTAGTAGGAATTAACTTACAAACTGAGTAGAGCAGTTAAATGTATCACAGGAGCAACCTATGTAGGAATCATTCTTACTGAACTCTGTGGAATTTGCTTCTGGGCATATATCACTATTTAATTCCCAGAGATCTGTGAACCTTGTATTTAACTCAGGGGTGCCCAAACATTTTGGGCCATGGGCCGATCATGTGATTCAGGGAGCTGGTCACAAAGGCCCGGGGGCCAGGTGCGTCCCCCGACGCCAATTCATCCGGCCCACAAAGCCCTTGTCGCTCCTGGAAGCGGAAGTAAAACCCGCCTATACTGATTTAACTGATGGTGTTCAGCAGTTAAACAGAGATCTCAATATGTGGTGATAACATAGACAAGATGCAGTCAATGTCAAGTTGTATTGGCCTTTTATGGGGTCAAGTCTAAAACATGATGGAAGTTCTACCTGGAATAGACTAAGATTTGACGTTTCCTTGCTTGTAAGAAAATTCCATTTTAATTAGTAGTGCTTTCAAACAAAGTACAGTAATACCTCGCATAATGAATTTAATTCGTTATCCAAGGTTGCTCGTTATGCGAGGTTGCTCGCTATGCGAAACAAACAAAATTCCTATGGAAAAACTTGCATAACGAGCATTTCAAGGGGGGAAACTCGCATAGCGAAAAAATTAGCTATGCGAGTTTTCCCCATAGAAACGCTCGTTATGTGAGTTTTTCCATAGGGAAAGTCTGACTCGCATAACGAAAATTTTTGTTATGCGAGTCAGACCGCTTAGCAAAAAAACTTGCTCGTTATGCGAGTTTTTCGCTAAGCGAAACACTCGTTATCTGAGGTTTGACTGTACTGTAAGTAAGTATAAAATAATAAATCAAATTTGTACACTATATGACCATGACTGAACTAAACACAGCTACCAGTCTACAAGGTACATGAAACATGCTCTTTCCTCTATGAAATTTTGGATGCCACAGAAGCAGGGACCTTGATGGGCCACCAGCCATGGCTAATGGGTTGCATTTGGCTTGAGGGATGAAAGCACTGTATATAACTGGTAAAAACAAAAGGTAGTGTAGAAAAGAGAAAAGCAGTTACATTGTGGACTGTGTAAGACAGGGGTCATGCTCCTCAGACAGCTTCGGGGGCTGAATGGCCATTTTGCCCTTCCTCCACCACATGGCACTTCCTGGTGTGGTGGAGGCAGTGGGGGACTACATGAAATGGTGCTGCAAGCTGCATCCAGCCCACAGGCCGCAGGTTGAGAATCCCTGGTGTAAGAAGTAACATATTACAAACTAATGCAAAGGTAGATCTGGAGTGGTGTTGAGACTAAGAGATTGTGTTATAAATCAGAAAATTCCAAGTTTTTCTGATGTTAATTTTCTCAATGGCCTTAGCTAGGCAGGTACCTGTTCTTTGAACAATGATTATAATAATACAGTAAAAGAAAAGAAAAGCAATCACACTTATATACCGCCCCATAGTGCTTAGTGCATTCTCTGAGTGGTTCACAAGTTAATTAGCATTTTGCCCCCAACATGCTGGGTACTTTTGTGTTTTTCTACTTGTGCATCTAGTTGTCTCATATACTGTACATAGTGATTACCCAGATCACACATAAGGTGTTGTTGCCAAAAGAGCCAAAAGTGGACTCTGAATGCCCGTAGTGCCCCAAAGCTGTAGATATATTTATATGCATTCAAATTAATTGTTAATTTATTTATTATTTAATGATGTATGGGTGCAACCTAACTACAAAAGCAGCTAGGCTATTGAATAGTTTCCCCAGGGAGATAGTGGAACAATGCTTAAAAGACAGAACAATGATTCTCCTGGATCTGCTTCGGGTGTAAACATGGCTGCATGTGGTTAGTTAGTGCTTGCATGTTGGGTGTAGAAAAAGCATTGAATATTATGCTGAGTGAAAAATTGAATATATTGAAAACTCCTCTTTTCTTCTTAAATCTAAATTCTAGTGCACATGCCTGTGAAGCCAGGCTTGCAATATAGCAAAGCTCTGAGCTAGGAGATCTATGTGAGAGGATCAAATTTTTATTCTAGTTATCCAGTGGGTCTGCATTTCTGGCCAGGTTATCCTGCTATGGTAATAGAGTAGACCATACTGCCAGCGACTCAACGCTGAGCGTCAGGTGGCAGTTAACTAACCTGACAACCCTGAAGACTAGCGGCCTTGGCAAAGTCCACAGGGAAGGATGATGGTCCCCAAGTGGATTAAATCCCACTTGATTCCATCTTGATGGAGGGCAGCAGCTTCATCAATACTGGCTTGGGGCTGAGGAGGACTTTGCGTGCCAAAAGGACTCAGGACCAAAAAGTGACTCGCAGAGCTGGATCAGTGGTACAGGTGTCACACTGCAATGCAGAAGGCAGATGAAAGGCCACTGAATATTCACAGGACAGTCTTCATGGCTGATCGCCATGATGATTGCCAATATTTGGAATCGGATACGGCACAAGAAGAAGAGGGTCTCTTACAAATCTGTGGAGAAATTCCCAAAATCCATTTTGATTGGCTTGAGGATGAAAAATTACCTATGTCAATAACTGCTTCTCCTGGGGTGTGGGTGGGTGTGGGTGGGATATCTTTGAGTCAAAACAAATTTTAAAACCACTATTACATAGACGTCACTCCTGCCATTTATTATCTTATGGTTGTGGAGCTTAAAACTCTTCATTCTGTTTCGGTGTGTGTGTTGTCCCAATATCACTCTTCAGGTTGTGGTGCCAAGCTCCTGGGAGAGAGAGCTGCTGACAGTGCTTTTGTTGGCAAATGAGCTACCGCAGTGCCAGGCCAGCACAGAGTGGGATATACAGATGTGCCGCATTGACAAGATGCAGACTTTTCAGCAGCTATGGTTTTCCATGGAGGCAGTAACTGGGCTACGAAGATTGGACACTTGCAATTTTGGCCGTACATAGCAAGGTCTCCTCTGGTATCTTCTGTGAATTTTAGAGGACACAAGTGCTTCTGCAGACAGTGTGGTAGTAGAGCTATTGATATAGGATATGACATTAAAGGCTGTCATGCATACCCTATTTATTGATTGCCACCATACTATATCACAATTTCAGTTTGCTGAATGAGATTTTCTTCCCATAAATGAGCTGACCTTGATGGAAA
The DNA here is from genome assembly GCA_030440675.1 of Furcifer pardalis. NCBI lineage: Eukaryota > Metazoa > Chordata > Lepidosauria > Squamata > Chamaeleonidae > Furcifer > Furcifer pardalis. Next base: position 54,585,739 of record CP126893.1, on the reverse strand, counting down.
AAGTGTCAAGCGGTGCCTCATTTAAAATAAAAGTGGAGGAAAGCAGGCTAGTATCAAAGAGTTTTTCATTTTATTAGTCAAGCAAGCTTGGTTAGAAACGAGACTCAAGCAGAAAGTGATAAAATTGATTATGTGTGCAAAGAGGACTGGTGGGCTCGACTCTGTAATTAAATATGAGTTTAGAATCGATAATGACTTACCAGGGTGTGCAGAGCACTACCCATTTGCTCTGTGCTTTCTGAACCTGAAAAGTTTGGCTGAATGTGCCAGAATGCAAGAGAATTCTCTAGAGATGCCTTTCTCCCTAATGCATTTAATTTCCAGAACCCATTAAGGGAAGGAACAACTTCTGATAAACTTGCATGCATATTTTCCCCCCCAGAGCAGACATGCTACTTAAGGAGAAAAGGAAATACTGTACAGTACAAGCAAGGGTTTTTAAAACCACTCTGCTAAATACTTCTTAGAATAAACAACTAAGTCCCTAACTGTGACATTAAATGGACATTAGCACATTTGAGAATGCTGCCACCTTGCCTGTCACTTGTTGTACCTCCAGCTTTATTTAGAAATGCCAGTTATTTAGCCAGGAGAAAGAACAGATTGGGCTTGGTCAAGTGAGGTCCAGGCAAGGTTGGGTCTTGCCTTTAAGTCAGGGGAACCTAATGGGAACCTGAAGCTGTCCATAACTATGCTTTGGTAGGATTATGCACTGGACCTCAAACACGAAGAATGCTTAATTATGGATAGTTTCAATATGTCATATTTTTCAACAGTCTTAAAAGTCATATTCTAGGTTTTGGAACTGAAAGGAGAAAGGCAGAATCCTCTTACTTACTCCCCAGTTGTGATAGTATTTTAATTCAGATCCTGGCATTGCACTATCCAGTCAGAAAGACAGTGATGGGATGTAACAGGTTCTCACCAGTTCGCCAGAACCGGTAGTAACTTTCCCCAGCGTCCTGGAGAACCGGTAGCAGCTTTTGGGGGGAACCACCTTCGGGGCTTACCTTTTCACTGGTTCCCCCACTGTGCATGCACGTCTACAGTGCTTGGTGTGTATGCACAGCCTCCTTGCTGTCCTCCCAAGCAGGGAGGAGGAAGAGAAGCTGCTAGCCTGAAGCTCCCTATAGCCTGAAACTCCCCAGGGTAAGTGACTCACCTTTGGATGTGGTGTGTCTGTGTGTATTTTAATGTGTATTTAATACCTTTACCTATATTGACATACTACCACAGTACCATAAACACAGATTTATGTTTGGAGTGGGTGGGTGGGTGTGTTTTAATGTAATTTTTATTATTTTTTATTTTAATTTATTTACAGGTTTGTGTTGTGGGTGGGTGGGTGGGTTGAGGGGTGTGTGTGTGTACTTATTTGTATTTTATTTTTTTAAAAAAATTTGGGCCCCGCCCACATCATGACATCATGACATCAGCTCCGCCCAGACTGTGATGATGTCACGGTGGGGTAGTAAAATTTTTGACATCTCATCGCTGCAGAAAGACCTTCTTCCTCTGAAGTTGTGAAATAGCCGGATGAAGGTTCCTGCTTGACTTTAACCCTCACCTATATTTAATGTTTTATATGTCTAAGAAACATATTCCCACACTTGTTTTCAGAATTTTTGTAAGAGCCACATGATCTGCCCTCCCCCTTCTTTCCCCTTTCCCGGCAACTCAGCTTTTTCCCGTTTCTGTGTCTCCTGGCAAAGGAGGAAGTGTATGTTTGGATCAAGGTTGTGCCATTTGAATTGGGTTTTTTTAGTTTAACTTCCAGAATTGTCCAAAAACACCCCAAACAGAATTCTGGGAGTTCTGATCCATAGAGCCATACATTGCCTCTTGGTTTCTGTTGGCAGTGTCCAAAAGAGGAAGTTTCTGCAGTGTTTCTTGAGGATGACAATATAGTAAAACCCTGGGTTACAATGGAGGTCCGTTCCAACAGCCTCCACTGTAACCCCAAAAAATTGTAAACTGAAACATTCATAGGGATGCATTGAAAAAATTTAAAAAATGGTCCTGAAGTGATCGTAAACCGGAAAAAAATACATTAAAAATTTGTAAACCGGGACAGCATTTCCATAGGATTTGCCGTTGTGGTAAAGGTAAAGGTTTCTCTTGCTCGAAAGCCAGTTGTATCCAACTCTAGGGTTCAGTGCTCATCTCTGTTTCAAAACCGAAGAGCCAGTGCTGTCTGCTTCTGCAGACGTTTCTGTGGTCATGTGGCAGTCATGACTAGACACCAGAGCGCATGGAACGTTGTTGCCTTCCCACTGAAGTGGTCCCTATTTATCTACTTGCAATTTCTTGCTTTCAAACTGCTAGGTTGGCAGGAACTGGGACAAAGACGGGAGCTCATTCCATCCTGCTGTACTTGGGAATCAAACTGCTGACCTTCCACCTCCCAGTCAGCGTCTTAGCCACTTGATCCACTGCAGCCCCTTGCTATTGTAAACCACAGCAAACTTAAACCGAGGTGTTGTAACCTGGGGTTTTACTGTACTTTGGTGGGTTATGATTTCTGTAGAGCCTACTGCCTGGAGAATTCTTGGGGAAAATTTGAAAGTTGAAATTCAAAACATCAGGAAACCACCTCCTCAGTTAGAGGTAAAGGATCTCCCTGTAAGTTTTCACATGTTCTTATCTGATAAAGAATAATAACAGGTTCTATTGGTGGAACTCTCCTCCTACCCACCCCACCCCATCCATAAAGATAATCCTGTAGCTACATTCTTTATTTTTTCTTTATTTAAGAACGGTTTATACAACCAGCAGAATAAAGTGATGAGGTTAAGGTTTCTGAATCATGACATTGAGAAAAACAGCTATGTCAGAGAGGATATAAAATAGAAATTATATCTGCTGATCATATTAGTACAAGATAATATCCATTTCTTTTATAGAAAATAGATAGATAATAACATTTATTGTACTTAGTACAATTTTGTGTCTTGCTTTTCTTCTACTGTGGGAAGCAAGGCATACATAATGCATGTTTGTAGCTGAGAACTCTGCCTTAAATGCTGGGGAGATACTGCTGGGCAAGGTCATTATCTTACTCTGTTCTTTACCAGCTCCCTAAAAGCATAAAGGGTCCAATGTTAGAAAAAGTAGACTTACCGTATATGCCGGTGTACAAGACGACTGGGTGTATAAGACGACCCCCCAACATTTCCACTCAAAATATAGTTTGTTATATACTCACTGTATAAGACTACCCCCTCTTCCGCACACCTTCCACACACCAAATAAAACGTAAAAGAACATCAGATTTGATTTCAACATGTTAATTTATATTCAAATGCTTATGACATGCAGAAAAACTGTCACAAGGCTGTATGTTATCAAACATGTACAGTAAACATAAAACAGTGCAAGTTTATTAAACGTAATTCACCAAAGACAATTCGCTAAAGCTGAATGGAACCATAAGCCTATGGGAGCTGCCATGCTGTTTGTTTTCTAATCTGTTAACCAAACTGGAACTGTCAATGATAGAAGGAAGGTAACAAATAGAGGGAGAGAGCAAGTGTCAGGCAAGTCCCTAGCAAGTTTGCTGGCATGACAGTTTCCCTTTAAAAGCCTTCAAACTCCTGTTCGTCATCTGATATTAAAAGTTGTTATCCGATCCATCCCATAGGACCTTAACGTTATTCGATGCAATTCTCCTCCCCAGATTGCTTAACGTTATGTAATTTGAGCGTTATCTGCGGTAAACGTTATCCGAGGTATTACTGTATTTTATTCAACTGAAGTGCACCCGGTGTACAAGACGCCCCCCCCCCCTTGGAGGCATTTTTTCAGGGGTAAAAAGTCTTCTTATACACCAGCATATACGGTAAATAGATAGGCTCAGCATAGCAAAGATCTTGAGTTTGGTGCACTGTGATGACAAGTTTCAAACTTACAACAAAACCAGGAGGAATTTGTTTGCTCAAGCCACTTTGTTCTTTAACTTTATAGTCCAGGCCTAAGGCAACACTGGTCCCTTGGAAGAGAAGATTTCTTCACTTAAGTGGATTATTATCTTTAAGTCACACATGGGCTGTTCCCTTGTTGAGGAGTAAATTACTCCCAGATATACCTGCCTGCTGCTTGTTAGTCTGTGAGCCTCACCCTTTCTGTAGTATCAGTTGTATTTCTTATACTGTATATGCCAACGTATAAGACGACTGGGCGTATAAGACGACCCCCCAACATTTCCACTCAAAATATAGAGTTTGTTATATACTCGCCGTATAAGACTACCCCCTCTTCAGCACACCTTCCACACACCAAATAAAACATAAAAGAACATCAGATTTGATTTCAACATCTCCCTGTGGCTGGCACTAGTGCGCAAGTGCGCATGTGCAAGTTCTGCGTAGACAAGGGGCGGAGCACCACTGCTTCCCGCCGAGCAGAACGGGCCGGTCACGCCGAAAAGGCTGGCACCCCTGTCTCGCTGCTGATGCTCGCTGCAGCCACGCTTGATACCGCGCGATAGTGGATGGTATGTAGAATGAGGTGGGTGGGCATTGGGAGGCCACTATGGGCACCGGGCGGGCATCGGGAGGCCACTATGGGCAGCTATGTCTATCCCAACTGAAGTGCACCCGGCGTATAAGACGACCCCCCCCCCACTTGGAGGCATGTTTTTCAGGGGGAAAAGTAGTCTTATACGCCAGCATATACAGTATTTACATTCATAAACCAAGCCAAGTCCACTATGTTTAATTAGGCTGGTCCTCTCTACAAGAGCTCCATGAAGATTTTTTTTCCTGGACATGTCACCTGCTGGGACTTTAGCACAGCACTGAAATCCACAGACGCTCCATCAGGATCAAAGAAAGAATCAAATGAGTGTCACTTTGCAAGTTTCTGCATGTACCCCAGCTGCTGGCTTTTTCTCATACTGATCAGACAGACAACATGACACTTGGCACATCAGATTTTGCTCTTTTATTTGTGAGTATTGTCATCCCACTTTGATCATTCTCTCTCTTTCTCTCATTTGTACTGCTTCTGACCTCAGAAGTTGTATATTTCTTCAGGGAAAGTCTTTCCTGAAATAGTTTTAACCATCTTTAATTAGGTTGTAGTTCTCTTGGGATAATTGTCTGTCAGACAGCTGTGAATTGGCTTCTTATTCTTTGAGGCAGAAGTCTCTTTATCTTTCAAGCCTTTATTTTTCAGAATATATCACCCAGGACAAAGACTTCTGATAATGGAAAAATACTGCTATTCTGTCACTCTGCCATCATTGCTGTGCCAATAATACTATCAATTAGAATATATATGGTGCCTTTTGAGTATTCAAAGTATTTTACAGAGGCCTCAATAATTGGTGCCAAGTCATTGTCCCCACTTTCCAGATGAGTGCTGAAATGCCGTGTTTTCCCGAAAATAAGACACTGTCTTATATTTTTAAAAACTCCAAAATATGCACAAGGTCTTATTTTCAGGGGGTGTCTTATTTTTCCATGACGAAGAATACAGTACACATTTATTGCTGATACAGCGGATTGCCAGGACAAGATTTAGGTGAGTGCCTTATTTTCAGGGGGGCCCTTATATTTCCGAGGTGGGGAAAAATAGGGGGTGCCTTACCAGAGGCGTAGCTACTGCCGTATCTGCCGTATCAATTATACGGGGGCCCCGGGCCACGGGGGCCCCCAACGTGCGTAAGCAAAACAAATCTTTACCCTTCCTAAGAGCCCCCAAACAAATTTTTATACGGGGCCCCGCCAAGGCACGCTACTCTTCTGTGCCTTACTATATGAGGAGGTCCTATTTTCGGGGAAACAGGGTGGCAAAGTGGTTGCTGGGTTTAAGGTCATTTACGACAGCAGCTTTCAGCTTATTCAAAGGATAATGAGATCTGTAGTCCAAGGATTTGAAGGGGGAGAGCAAGTTGTTTTTGTGTATGTTAGTAGTTCTCATTCTTTTTAAGTCGGGGGGGGGGAGGTCACACTCCCTCAGACAGCTTCGGGGGCAGCACGGTAATTTTGCCCTTCCTCCACCACATGGCACTTCCTGGTATGGTGTAGGCAGTGGGGACACACATGAAATAGTGCCGTGGGTCACATCCAGCCCACAGGCCACAGGTTGAGAATCCCTGGTGTATGTGTTTTGTTGTGACTGACAGTTTATTCTTACCTGTAGTTTTCAAAGCATTGTAGTGGGTTGCTTTTTCTTAAATACTGTACACTCAATTGATAATTGGGAAAAAAATTCAAGACTCGTATATTATTTATTTAATTTTTTTTAAAAAAAAGAGGCAAAGAAACCCAAACTTTTAGGCAGGGTGAGGAAGCCTCAGGCAGCAGCAAGTGTTGGGAGCCAGGGAACCACAGTAAGGTGTTAGAGTAAGGAAGGAGGACTCAATGGTCCTTTGGATGTCTTCAAACATCCAACTCCCATTGATTACTGATTGTGTTGTTGGAGCTGGTGGGAGTCCAGCAACTTCATAGGGACTAGATGCTTAGCAGCCCCATTTTAGAAGTACAGTATTTAGGTCAAGCTGCTTGCCCTCTGCCGCTTAGCTAGCCTGCTGCCCTCTGGACAATGTGGCCACATGACACTGTTGAAATGAGACTGAGCTGCCAGTCTGCTAAATATCAGTATGGGGTAGAAAGAGAACCATTTTGTCCTTTGCTTCAGGCAGTGAAATGTCTTGGCCATCCCTTGGAAAACTCCAGATGGATCTGAGTGTTGTGATCATCCTACGGTGGCTGGTTGCCACATGGTCAGTTCCACAACCAAGGAAGGACCTGGCTGCATTATGCAGAGGCTGAAAAATATGCCCCATTGCCTGCATGATTTCTTTTCCAGGTTTGTACAAGCTGATAGGATTCTGGTGAAGACTGCTTCCTGAAAAAAGCATTGGTTCTTATTTTTGTCTTGTTTTTAATTGAACACTGTGCCAGAAACTAAATAAATGGTTTAATTAAAAGCAAATATTGCAATACTTTAGTAATGGAGTTGGTGCTTTGCAAATATTCGAAGATGATGGAGTAACTAATAAAGTGGATGGGGACTTCTTCCTGACAATCAACTGAAATGCAAGGCTTTAATCCAGAGATTGAATGCATTGGTTTATCATAACTCCAATTTTTGGTATAAAGCAGCTTTTATTGCTGCCTCTAAGACAAGTTAATGAGAGCGAGTAGTTAATGGGGTGAGGGATTTTTATCAGAATTGTAGTCCGCAGGCACTGCAGCTTTGATCCTGCTCATTTCCCCCACTCACTATAGGTATTTGCATAAGATAACCATGTGCACATTAATTGGTTTCATGCAATTCACCTCTTGGAGAGTTTGATTCTAAATGTATATTGTTAGGGTTTTTCTTAGCACTTTGTAGTTATTCATTGTGTACTGTCCAGTGCATTGTGCACAACTTTTGGGACATCTTGTTTCCATTGCTCTCTTGCATACATTATTTACATATCAGATTGAGGAAATCATGGGATCATCACGGGTTATGCCGATCATACAAGGGCAAGATGAATGACGTTCAGCACAGCAAAGCAAGCTGTTTCAGGACAGCCTTCTGTGCTTCTAATTTGGTACTAAAATTGACATTGTGGAAGTCTCCTGAGTGGCTGCATCTGAAGGTCAGTCACAGTCATGGCAGTGTTTGTAGAGAGGTGTGCTTGCTTCTCAATACAGTGATTGCTAGTGTTACAGCCTAGTATAGCGATGGCTAACCTTGGCACTCCAACTGTTCTTGGACTTCAAATACCAGAAGCCCAAGTCAGCACTCCAGCTGATCAGGATTTCTGTGAATTGAAGATCAAGAACACCTAAAGTGCCAAGGTTCGCCATCACTGTCTAGAACAAGGGAGTTATAGCATCTTGAAGAGCAATACCTTTATTATGGTGTAAATTTTGATGAGGCACAGTTTACTTCATCAAGTACAGATGACTAATCTATAAAAGCTTATGGCCTAATGTACGGTTCTACTTTTAAGGCGCTTCAAACTGTCTGTGTCACTGCTCGCCCATAACAAAAATATGGCTATTTTTTTTTTTTTTTGGAAAAGGCAAATTGTTATGTAGAATCATGTTGCCTCCAACATATGGTGACTCTGTGAATGAGTGACCTTCAGAATGCCCTATCATCATCATCAGCTCTCAGCTCTTGCAAACTGAAGGCTGTGGCTTCCTTAACCTAGTCAATCCATCTCATATTTGATCTTCCTGTTTTCCCGCTGGATTCAGCATTCTTTGTCTTTTCGAGCGAGTCTTCATGCTGTGGATGAAGTATGGCAACCTCAATTCAGACATTTTTGCTTCAAGAGAGAGTTCTTCTTGATTTGATCTTGGGCCCACTTGTTCATCGTTCTGGCATTCCAGGGTATCCATAAAAGTTGTCCTCAAGCACCATATTTCGACCAAACCAATCCTTTTCATGTTGGCTGATTTCAGTGTCCAGTTTTCACTCATATATAGCAACTGTAAATATAATAGTGAGCTTATATGTGCTATACTGCATATAAAGAATTGTGTGCCATCAAATTTATTCTGACCCTTTCCTGAATTTACTAGCTAGAGAATACACAGATGTGGGTTTACCATTTGCTTCTTCTGGGGATTCCTTGTACAAGGCTACAAAAGCTGGTTCTTCTCCCAGGAGGCATAGTGGGTAATCAAACGCCCATCTTCTGGCTCCACATAACAGGTTGCTTCTAAATGAGGATTTTATCAATGCAATCACCCTGCCTCAGTTGCAGACTCCTTTCTTGGGAGATCTGTGTGACAGTGGCTTTCACTTTTTTGGTTTGTTTCTTTTACAAATGAACAGGAAACAGAGTGTCTCCACATCAGGGGCTCTCAACCTACGGCCCATGGGCCAAATCTGGCCTGTGGCACCAACTCATTTGGCCTGTGACCTTGCTCCAGCTGCCACTGCCGCCACCGCCACCACCTGCTGCTGCCTCAATCCTTGTCTCATCCGCATTGCTTGGCATGTCCCTAATTGCGCTCCATAGCAAGGTGAATGTTGTAAGGCTTACAACATCCGCTCTACTACGAATTGCTGTTAAGGACACGCCAAGCCAAGACAAGGATTGAGGAGGCGGCAACAGAAGCGGTGGCTGGAGCGAGGTTGTGGGCCAGATGAGTTGGTGGCATGCAGCTCCTCCAGGCTGGTAAGCAGGAAAGCAGTGTGTGTGGGAGTGGTGGGTGCCTTAAGGTGGTCAGTGGTGGTGGTGGTGCAGTGTTGGTGTGGGTGGAGTGGTGGGTGGCTCAGGGGTGGTCCCAACGCCGCTTTTGGCAGCAGCAGTGGCACCAATCCGGCCCACAAACAGTCTGAGGGGGCACGATCCCGCCCTGGATTAAAAAAATAAAGGACCATTGCTCCATGTTGTTGTTGTTGTTCAGTCGCACAGTCGATTCCGACCCTCCGCGACCCCATGGACCACCACCCGCCAGGCACTTCTGTCCTCCACCATCCTCCTCAGCCCACCCAGTTCTGCCCCCACTGCATCCACAATACCATCTAGCCATCTCATCTTTGGCCGCCCCCTTTTTCTTTTGCCCTCCACCTTTCCCAGCATCAAGGCCTTCTCAAGTGAATCTTCTCTTCTCATTTGATGTCCAAAGTACCTCAGCCTCATCTTTGCTCCATAGGGAATGGAAATGTCAAGAGAGGAAAATAACATTAAGGAAGGAATTCCAAAATGACCCAGTGGTTACTATTTGGGGAGAAAGGGAGAGAAAACCACGGACAGTTATGATTGCTGCCTCCAGTTTCACAGGTGTGGTGAATCCAATCCAAGTTTTAGTCTGCAGTTGGCAGGAATCATCCAAAAAAGCTCAACTTAATTTGGAATTAGGCTTCAGCAACTCGGCTATTTCTTGTAAAGTGCGCACTAAAATCCAGAGCCTATTTATATCATCTCTAAAAATGAAGCAGCAAGCTGGGTAAGGAATGGACTTCTCCTTGAATTCCCTGTCTATGAAACAAGATTTTGTGGTAGCTCCTTCTTTCCAACATTTTAGTATTGTGGATACCTATAGTAAGAAGCTTGGAGGACTATTTTAGTCCATTCTATTTAGTGTTCTAGACGTTTTTTCCCTTTCTTTCTGTGTTCACAACTTTTTTGCCCAACTGTTCACCAGCTGGGCTTTTCAGATGCGGAGAATCGTTTCCAAACTGAGGAGAAAGTATAGTTGCCAATGCTAAATATCTCTTGCTGGGCAGATTAAAATCTGATTAGATGGAAATCCTTATATTTTTTAAAACCGCCATTTAGTAGATTAAGACTTTCAGTCATACTTTTATGGGTAGAAAGTACCATACTGTGTGTGGTTGTTCACTGATGTTGGCTTTCTATTATAGTTCATACCGCAAAGATTGTCTTCCTCTGACTTTTTATGTAACTCTGAGGACAAAAAGGAAAGCAGAAAGGCATACTGATAATAGGGCTTTGTCCCTGTCAGTTTTTGAATGCTTGTGTAGAGAGCTGAAGTAAAAGACACGGTATGCCTCAAAGAGATTTTCATTTGAGTGAATATCTGTTTTATGGACCCTTTAGTGGTCTGCAACAAAGAAGCAAAGCTGAACAGTTATCTCTATTTTATTTTGAAAATGACACCTTAACAGCATATCTGCTTTGCTGTTCCTATTTCAAAACAGTATTTGAGAGAAAGAACAGTGCTATTCACAAACCATAGTAGCAATTCATTAGTTAAAGCACAATGAATGTGTACCATTCTTCTGCTACAAAGCATGGAAATTCTGCTCCTTCTAAAACCAAGAAGAGCCTCGACAGCCTGCAGATTTCTATTGCTCTTTGTGTACAAACTAATGACGTATCCCTAGAAATACCCACGGAAAAATGGGTGAGTCTTAATAGTTTTAAGAGTTGTGGCTTGAGGAATGTGTCTCCCTTCTCCCAGCAATGTCTCCCCCTTTTCCTGCGACTATGCATTTATGTATGTTGTCATTTTAGAGGTTGAAATGATTTCAAAAAGCCAGACATGCCAACTGTGTATCCATTTTATTCATCTAATTAAGTTATATATTTTTAATTAAAAAAGGAAGTTTAAAGACCACCATGTTAGGCAACAATGAGTAAATTAAGGGCAACGGACACAAGAGAAGCCAGTAAGTGGAAATGGGATGGGTGAGCTGAAAACCCTCTGTGGCTTTTAAAATGGCTACCTCATTGCTGCCTGACAAGTATGTAAATCATATATGGGAAGGCTCTCCAGCTCAGGAGCCAGGTATGGAAATTTTGTGGGTTCCTTATTTTGGGCCCTAATCAATCAAAATTGTAGGCAAGTAGAAGGGATGATATTATAACATGTCTTTGTTTCTCTAGTGTAGCCCATTTCCTGCCATTTCTACTAGAAGTGATGATCATGGAGAAGAGAATAGTCCTAAAAGGCTGAACCCAACTGAGTCTCTTTTTTGTGTGAGAAAGGGCAAGCTCATTAGCAATAGCAATTACACTTACCGTATATACCGCCCCATAGTGCTTAGTGCAATCTCTGGGCGGTTCACAAGTTAATTAGCATTTGGCCCCCAACAGTCTGGGTACTCATTTTACTGACCTCAGAAGGATGGAAGCAGTGATGGGATGTAACAGGTTCTCACCAGTTCGCCAGAACCGGTAGTAACTTTTCCCAGTGTCCCGGAGAACTGGTAGCAGCTTTTATGGGGAACCACCTTCGGGGCTTACCTTTTCACTGGTTCCCCCACTGGTTGGGTGTATTTTAATGTATTTATTTATTTATTTAATTTATTCACGTCTTTGTGTTATGGGTGGGTGGGTGGGTTGAGGTGGTGTGTGTGTGTGTGTGTGTGTGTGTGTGTGTGTGTGTGTGTGTGTGTGCTTTTTATTTTATTTTATTATTATTATGTATTTTTTAATTTTTTTCTTTGGCCCCACTCACATCATGACATCATGAAGTTAGCTCCACCCACACTGATGACGTAATGGTGGGGTAGTAAAATTTTTGACATCCCACCACTGGGTGGAAGGCTGAGTTTACCTTGTGTATCATCAGGATTGAACTCACAACATTTTGGCTACAGTACAGCAGTTTAACCACTGCGCTGCCAGGGTTCATTCTGCCAAGGCAGCACATATGAGCTGGATGAAATCCAAAGCATATGGTACAGTACTGTGCTATGCCACAATGAAGATGATGACTTTATTTAGTCTTGGACTTTTTAATTATTTTTTTACCGATAGCTCTGCAAATACTCAATAGAAGATCTTTTCCTACTGTGCTCCCTGAGATCCTTTAAGTCAGCCTCGACATCTCCATTTCAGAGTCCTTGAGATGTCTTTAAGTTACAACTCTCACTTGAAGGACAGTGACTAGAGAAGCAGGTAGAATGACAGTCTTGGCATTATGAAAGTGCCAGGTTAGAGAAGATGCTTTAAGTCGGAATACTTTCAACAAACTATGATATTGCGCCTGTTTGCCCTACCCTTGGAAGATCACTTCCTCCAAGACTGAAGTCGGGTGGGTTGGGTATTATTTTGTGAGTGTTAGGGAGTCAGATATTATGTGACTAATATAGAAGTGTTGTGCTGGATGGATAAAGAACAAGAACCATTTAAGATAATTAAGCAAAGAAAGTTCCAATATCTTGGCCATTTTATGAGAAATGACAAAGTATAGAATACAGTACTTCAACTCGCTCTGCAAGGAAAGATCCCTGGGAAGAGAGGCCCTGGACGTAGACAGACTTCCTGGCTGAAGAACCTGAGAGACTGGTGTGGCATGTCCTCAGAAGAACTGTTCCGAGGAGTTAAGAACAGGAAGACTATTGCCATGATGATAGCCAATATCCGGGAAGGATACGGCACCTGAAGAAGAAGTTCATACCTTCTGTTTCCATTAAATGCTGTTACATAATTTTATTGAGGTGCACACGGAAGATTTCTTTGTTTTCCCTGTGCCCAAGTTGCCCTGCTTGCTGCTTGTATAATATACAGTGGTACCTCGCTTAAAGAGCATAATGCGTTCCACGGGATTGCTCTTTAAGTGAAACACCATTGTAAGTGACCAATTGTGACTTGTGGCGGGGGGTGGATTACGAACCCCGATTTAGTTGTTAAGCAAGCTTTTGGTTGGTTTCAGTTGTTATGCGAGGCAACCATTCAGATAAAATTCTTCTCTTTAATTGAGTTATTCTTTAAGTGAGGTGCTCTTTTTTGCAAGGTTTTACTGTAAATGGTTATGGGTCACTAGAGCAAGTGGTCTCACTCCAATCCCTACTGCAGTACGGTAGGCCAACAGAGGAACAGCCTCCTAGGAAATATCTTGGTAAATTAATGCATCCTGGTAGCACCAGAGGGTAGCTGCTTTTGTTCATGTGCTTAGGTTAGGATATATGTGAGACCCGAGATGTGTGTGAGCTGATGATTTTTTTAACAGTTTGTTTTTACCTCCTCTAGAGCTGTTTGGCTTGGCGTATTTTGCTTCAAGGGCACAGTACACAGCTTGTTAGGCTGTCAGGTTGTCAGAGAGAATATAAACATAGGCTTTGTTCATTTTATCCCTTCTGACGTGTGTATGCTACTGTGTGCCTTCATTCACAGGCATATGACCTCACATGTGAAAATATGTGCCCAAATGAAGAAATACAGAGACATCTCTCAGGTATGTGGTGCCTGTGGAGCATATCATGCACTGTACCTCAAAAGGCACGGGGCGGGTGGTGATTCGCTACGTCAGGTGAGGAACTTTAGTTCAAACACTGTCAAAGTTGGTATGCATTTTGTTCTGCCACAAAATAGTCTACAAAGGTTAAAATGCTTAGTCAGTATGTCAAGCCCCTAAAACTTGGAGTAGTTCATTTCTTGATAGCAGTAACAACTTAGGTCTGAGCTACACAGTGGTGTTACTTCGCTCCGCTCATTCTGTAGTTGTTCTAGTTTTTCTTTCTTTTAGAGTACAGTCAAACCTTGCATAAAGAGCGCTTCATTTAAAGAGTAACTCGCTTAAAGAGCAGAATTTTCTCTGAATGTTCGCTTCGCTTAACAAATAAAACCAATCAAAAACTCACTTAACAAATAAATCGGGGTTCACTATCCCCCCCACAATTGATCATTTACAATGGTGTTTCGCTTAAAGAGCAAACTCACTTAAAGAGCAATCATGTGGAACGCATTATGCTCTTTAAGCAAGGTACAACTGTATTTACCACCACCCAAAGGAAAGGTATTTATTACTGAATGTGTTGCGTTATTCCAGTACCATTTGTCCTCGCATATCTTGCATTTATCTCTGATATCATATTCCAAACAAAGGTTGTCCCTATCCATCCCTTTTATTGTCTTTCCACTTTCTCCTTCACCAACTTCACCCACTGTTCCTTTCATTCATTCCATGGGGTGCAGAAGGGATGAGATCAGAAAAACCTCAACTAGGAAACCTAATCATATGACACACATTGGCAAAGTATGCAGCACAGATCCAAACAGTACAGTAATACCTCGAATAACGCTTAGACTTGGTTCCACAAGTCTTGGTGTTATCCGATTTTTAGTGTTATCCGATGCATATTAAAATCCTATGGGATGGATCAGATAACGTTAAAGCTCCATAGAGATACACTGTAACTGCACAGGCTTTAGCGGTTGTTACCCGATCCATCCCATAGGACCTTAACGTTATTCGATCCAATTCTCCTCCCTAGATTACTTAACGTTATGCGTTTTTAGATCAGAGATCAGAGCATGATACTTGCATCAGAGGTGGAAGGAAAATTGCACAAATGCTCACTTCAGGGGCAGTTTCCCCTCACTCTATATCAGTGGTGCCCAAACTTTTCGGGCCATGAGCCGGTCACGTGGTTCAGCAGGCCGGTCACGTCCCTCCTACTGGAAGCGGAAGTAAAACGCACCTTGCAATCTTTTTTGCAACAGGATGAGATAGATTTTAGGCTGACATTTTCTCTGCTTAAACTTTATATCGGGGTGCCCAAACTTTTCAGGCCATGGGCTGGTCACGTGGTTAAAAGGGGTGGTCACTATGGCCCAGGGCCCGGATACGGCCCCCCATGCCAATTCATCTGGCCCACGCCACCCTTGTTGCTCCCAGAAGCGGAAGTAAAACATACCCATATCGGTGTGGGCCGGATGAATTGGCACAGGCCGGATGAATTGGCATCAGGGGCCAGATGTGGCCCACAGGCCATAGTTTGGGCACCTCTGCTCTATATAAATACTGTATTAGCAAGTTCGAAAGCTGGAGATTAGCTCTGGAGTACCAACTTGATTGGATCATTGACAATAAACTGGAGATAACCTGAACAAAAAGTGAGTCAGTGGACATTATTTCGATTGCACGCAGGATAAGACAAAGGGTGAAACAGGGTGGGGAGGGGGGACATAAGAACATTCAGGGATATCTGCTTGGACATGGAAACCACAGTAACAGTATACAATGACAATCTACAGCAGGGGTTCTCAACCTTCAGCCTGGGGGCCAGCCTGGGGGCCTGCGGCCTGCTGTAACATCATTTCATGTGGCCTCCCACTGCCTCCGCCACACCCAGAAGTGCCATGTGTGGGTGGCAGGGCAAAATGGCTGTCCGGCCCCCAAAGTTGTCTGAGGGAGTGTGACCCGGCCTCGTCTTGAAAAGGTTGAGAACCTCTGATCTACAATGATGTAATGTGAAAACTAGAACAATACCCAAAGTACTGTATCACCTCTTCTGGAGGAGCTCCCAACATACCTAAGATAGATGGGCAGAGAGAGAGAGAGAGGCATGGTGCGTTGTCCCTGAAAACTCCAAATTGCTGGTGTGGCCACCCTAACGGGAATTTAATATTAGAATGACAAGAGGCAGTCCATCAGATTGAGTGGCCATTAAGCAGTTTTAGATTAAATGCCATTGCCAGTGCAACGTAAATTCTACAGCTCTAGAACTTTTATTCTGTTACCTTAGAAATGCAGGTTATCTCTCTTGCCAAAACTGCATTTGTTTTCTTAACACCACAAATTGTGTTCATATCAGTGAGCTCCGAGGGCATTGGTTGGGTTTCCCCCTTCTTTCTTTCTCTCTCTTCCCTCCCTCCCTCTCTGCAATTCTGTTTCTGCATAAATTATGCACATGGAAAAAAATGGGGCCAGGAAGCAGCAGGCATCAATAATTGATTGTAGACTCTTCCTAAATGGTAGGCTGCATCTCTGTTTCGGAGGTGCCTGGTGTTTTGCCTCTCTAGAAAGTGCTATATTAGAGGGAGGGTGTTTTGTTTCTGTTTATAATTTTTGGGGTCTTTCTTATAGTTTTGCACAACTATGCTGCATGATTTCAACAAATATTTTTTTTAAAAACCCACTGTTTAAATAATGTTTTCTTCCCCAAGTAGAAACTACCAAGCTTGCTAGAAAGTAAACCACTACAATAATTTTATTTTGGTGAGGGCCATGTTATAGACTCATACAGTAGTAGAGTGGAAAGAGTCCCAAAAGTAATCTAGTCTAGAGATGGAGAAGATCCACAGCTGAAGCATCAATGACAGGTGGTCATCTGTTTGAAACCCTCCACCAAGGGAGAGCATCACTTTCTGAGGAAGTCCATTCTGCTATCAAAAAAGCTTTTGAGTACCCAGTGTGTGGGTGGTAAAATGCTAATTGACTTGTGGACCACCCAAGAGAGTGCACTAAGCACTTTGTTGTTCAGTTGCACAGTCGAGTCCGACCCTTAGTGACTCCATGGACCATTGCATGCCAGACACCCCTATCCTCCACCATCCCCCCAACCCTCCTAGTTTTGTGCTCATTCCATCTACAATACCATCTAGCCATCTCATCCTCTGCCGCCCTCTTCTTCTTTTGCTCTCCACCTTTTCCAGCACCAAGGCTTTCTCAAGTGAATCCTCTCTTCTCATTTGATGTCCAAAGTACTTTAGCTTCATCTTCAATATCTGACCTTTTAAGGAGCAGTCAGGGTTGATTTCTTTTAAGATCGACCTATTCGTTATCCTTCCTGTCCAAGGAACTCTCAAAATTCTCCTCCAACATCACATTTCAAAGGCATCTTTTCTTCTGTGCTCAGCTTTCTTTATAGCCCAGCTCTCACAACCATACATTACTACCGGGAATACCATTGCACTACATAGCACTAAGCACTATGGGGCAGTATATAAGTGTGATTGCTTTGCTTTTACTGTCAGGAAGGTCTTCCTAATGTTTAGTCTAAATTGCCTTTCTTATGATTCAAATCCATTTGTTTGTGTCCTGCCCTCTTCTATACTCTTGTTCATAATTATCCAAAATCCATCTGCAATCTAGGAGAATATAGCAGTCTGCATGATTTTGCTAGCTGTCCATTGATTTATTGGTTGTTGTTTTTTTACCAATGTAGTGATCATTTTTCAGTGATTGGTGATACCCAAAGCTGCTTATAAAAGAGATAGACGATATAAAATGTTTGAATGTTCCAACAGCTGTCCAGAAAATAAAAGCAGACTGAGACAAAATACGTTATTTTGAACATTTCACTAGATTGGTTCAGTATATGCATTTTGATATAATATTAAAATGTTGGTCTAGTAGATGATCAGATTTAGTTAAGTCCTACCATTTAGTTAAGTCTCACTTGAGAGAGCCTTGATGCTTGGAAGGGTCGAGGGCAAAAGAAGAAGGGGACGGTCCAAGATGAGATGGCTAGATGGTATTGTGGAGACAGTGGGCGCAGGGCTGAGTGAGTTGAGGGGGATGGTGGAGGACAGGAGTGCCTGGAGGACAGTGGTCCATGGGGTCGCAGAGGGTCGGAATCGACTGTGCGACTGAACAACAACAAAACCATTGTTATAGAGGTTTATTATATATTTGCCTTGATTCTACAGCTATACATTTGGGAGCAATAATAATCTGCAAAAGAGTATATAAAAGAAAAACATTATATGTTACAATGTGTTGTAGAAGCAATTACTGGATAAATGGCCATTCCACATTTTATAACCTATGAAGCAATGATTCAGCTGGCTTTCATACTCACTTCCAGTCTTGATTTTAGGACAGTATTGTTGCTTTTTAATTAAGTGTCAGCGTGTGCAGCTGTTAATAATGTCTTCAACCCATCCAGCTGAAAAACAGTTTGGAAAGTAAAGAATATGTATACACACTTACTTTGAACGGGACTAGGTCTTACACCTGAGTTACTTGTGTGCCAAAATGTAGTGATTAAGTTGTCACCCTGTTTTGCTTATTTGGAGCAGAAGACAAGTATGGCTAGAATAATTTATGCTACTCCAGAAGAGAAGCTATTATGCAGATGTCTTTTACTGTATTTTTAAAAAACTACACCAAGCATATCTTCAGAGTGGAAAATATTGTAACTTGGCTAATGAAGGCAAAAATGTAATGAATTGCAGTTCCCAAGTTATGAGGAAACCTGCCCAAAAGCTATAACTTACACAAAACAAACAGACTAAACAAGAAGGAAGAAGTATCATGTATGACTTGCAAGGAGATCTGTGATTTTAAGTGTGGAAAGTTGTTGGAGAACATTTTGGTAGAAAGCAAATTAAAGAAAAACAACAGTGATATTATTGGGAAAGGTGTGTGTGTCAGCTACAGACTTTTTTTTTTTTGGGGGGGGGGTTGCTATATGCACCTAAGTCAAACTAAACACTGGGTTAATGGCCTTCTAGATCAGAGTACAGTAAAACCCTGGGTTACGACAGAGGTCCATTCAAACAGCCTCCGTTGTAACCCGAAAAAACTGTAACCCGAAACATCCATAGGGATGCATTGGAAAATAAAAAAATCTGTCCTGAATTGATAATTGTAAACTGAAACAAATGCATTAAAAGTTTGTAAATTGGGACGGCATTTCCATAGGATTTGTGTAAACTGGAGCAAACTTAAACCGAGACAGTTATAACCTGTACCAGATATTCTTCCATAAACAGTAGTAGTAAACTGAAGACTTCAGCTAGCCTGATATCTGTTGGAAGTTCAGCTCCGCCAAAAATATTAGGTCCAAAAAATTATTTGCTTGTCTTCTGACAATTTCATCTTCTTCTACACTAGTGCCTATCCAGAATTTGGAAAAGGCAACAAGGGGATCAACTACTCTAGTTTGAATGAGTGTGGACTTTGAATGCCAGTGAATTCAATACTGAGCAAAAGGGAAAACTCAGGTTAGTAGGACATGCACTCACTCTGGATTTTAAGAAAGCTGATTTCAGCAAGCTTAAAGACATACTGGGAGGAGACTGAATAGTCAGAAGTACTCAAAGAGAAGGGAGTCCATGGTGGATGGGAATCTGTTAAGGAGGAGTTGCTAAATACAGTATGTGACACATGTAGACACTTCCTTTGAGAAACAATAATGGGAGGCATCAAATGAAATCAAGGCAGCTCTGATGAGGAGCTTTCAGTGAACTGAGATTTGCAAAGGGGATGTGTAGAAAATGGAAAGATGAGCAATTCAGCAACAGAGCCTACAGATAAAGCTAGTGTTTGTAGGGAGAAGATAAAGATTAAGCTCAGAACTGAGCTCAGGATTGCAGGAGGATTACAAATAATTAAAAGAAGGGGTTTCACGTAAAATCCAACAAAGCCAGGAAGCAGTATGGCCACTGTGTGAAGAAGACAGAAAAATGCTAATGGATGATAAGGAAAAGGCAGAACTTCTCAAAACCTACTTTGCTTCTACCCATTTCCACAAGTAAAACAGTGTTCAGCAGGATGAAAACAGGCTTAGTGATGTAGTGAAAGGTATATTGACAAATAATTCAAGGTTTACTCCTCAGGTGGATTTGAAATGTTTTTCTGTCCTCACAAAATCCAGAGGCCAATGTGAATCAGTCAAGCCTTTTTTGCTTCTGATTCAGAATTTCTTCCCTGCTGCTGGAGCAGTGATGGGATGTAACAGGTTCTCACCAGTTCTCCAGAACCAGTAGTAACTTTTCCCAGTGTCCCAGAGAACCTGTAGCAGCTTTTGGGGGGAACCACCTTCGGGGCTTACCTTTTCACTGGTTCCGCCATTGCGCATGCATGGCAAGCACTTGGTGTGCATGCACGCCTAGTGCTTGGCACATATGCACGGCCTCCTTGCTGTCCTCCCAAACGGGGAGGAGGAAGAGAAGCTGCTAGCCTGAAGCTACCTATAGCCTGAAGCTCCCTATTTTTATTATTTTGTATTTTTTCTTTGGCCCTGCCCATGACATGACATTATGATGTTAGCTCCACCCACACTGTGATGACATCACGGTGGAGTAGTAAAATTTTTGACATCCCACCACTGTGCTGGAGACTTCTATTTTTTTTAGGACAGTGTGATTTGAATGGTGTTTTCCCTGTGTGGGCATTTGTTTCATTCTATAAACGGATGAGGGGGTGTGGTGTTATGGTGATATATTAAGCTGGGTTGCTTTCCGACAGTGGGCACACCCATGCTCACAATCTTTCCCTCTAGCCAAAAAATACCGAAGCATTTTTTAAAATAGCAAACTACTGTGTTTAGCAGTAGATAATCTCATCACTAGGATTGTGGTGGCTTGGTGGTTAAGATGCTGAACTTGATGACTGGAAGGTTGGCAAGTCAGCAATTTGAGACCCAAGTACTGCACAATGGAATGAGCTCCTGTCCCTGTCCCAGGTTCTGCCAATTTAGCAGCTCGAAAGCAAGACATTGCAAGAAGATAAATAGGTACCACTTTGGTGGGAAGGTAAATAGTTCTGTGTTTTGTCATGCCTGCCACATGTCAATGGAAACGTCTGCAGACAGACAGCGCTGGCTTTTTGGGTATAAACAGATGAGCACTGAACCCTAGAGTTGGATACAACTGGCTTTCGAGCAAAGGCAACTTTTACCTTAATCTCATCACTGTGTTGATACATTTGTTTAGTGCTAGATCACTTCATACAGTCAGAAAAGGATAAGAAAGGAGAATGGGGTATCACCAGCTGGACAGTGTTTTAAAAAACTGGGTCTGTGGGCACCCCTCAAATTGCTTCAGATTGGGGGCAGTGTCAATACCTGCTCTAAAACAATCTGGTGTCTGTGTGATCAACAAAAGTAAAAATAGCCATAAAAGTGGCTGCAGATCAATCTGAAAAGCCTTTGCAAAGCAAAACTGAATTGCTCTGATTTGGCTTGGATGGTACCTTTGAAGAGGTAAAAAACACATAGCTCCTTCAAATGAATCTAGCTCTCCTGGACCAAACAAACTGGTTTTAAAGAAGGCACATGCAAATATTATCTGAACACTTTTGTCTGTAATCTTTGTGACTTCTTGGAGAACAGTGAGATTCCTGAAGTGCTTGGAAGTGGGCAGATGTTGTTTCCATCGTCAGGAGGATGAAGGAAGATGGTGTGGGGTATATACCAATTGGTCAGCTTGATACTACACCAGGATGTACTGTATATTAAGTAAAGGTCACCCTTGCTCGAAAGCCAGTCGTATCCAACTCTTGGGTTCATAGACAAAGAGCCAGCGCTGTCTGCTTCTGCAGATGTTTCTGTGGTCATGTGGCAGGCATGACTAGACACCAAACGCTGTTACCTTCCCAACGAACTGGTCTCTATTTATCTACTTGCAATTTCTTGCTTTCAAACTGCTAGGTTGGCAGGAGCTGGGACAAAGATGGGAGCTCATTCTGTCGTGCAGTATTCGGCAATCGAACTGCTGACCTGCTGCCTTCCAGTCAGTATCTTAGCCACTTGAGCCACTGTAGTCCCAGCTGTATATTAGAACAGTACAGTGGTACCTCATACAATGATTTTAATCCCTTCCACAGTGCTCGTTGTACGAAACAATTGCTATATGATACATGCATTGTATAGCGATTTTACCTATGGGATGTATCGTACAATTTTTTAATTTTTTTTTTGCTAAGTGGTTTTTCCCATTGAAAAATTGTTGTATGAGTTTTTTCCATAGGGAAAATTGTTATGCGGGACACCATCCCCCCCTAATTATTGTGCCTTTTTGTTGCTATACAGGGCGATTGTTGTATGAGGTTTCACTGTATTTAGAAACTTGGTGTACAGTACAGCGCTTAAGAAAATAATGACTAGTATGAGCCAACCTAGGTTTCTGAAAGACAAGTCACACCAAATTAATCTTATCTTTTCAGATAGAATTCTTTCTTCTTTCTTTATTTGTGTCACCAGCATAGATAGAAGATTGTTAGATGACAAAAGAGTTGCTGATTTTGTGTACAGTAAAACCCCACGTTATGGCGGAGGTCCGTTCCAACAGCCTCCGTCATAACCCAAAAAAATTGTAAACCAAAACATCCATAGGGATGCATTGAAAAATTTAAAAAAACTGTCCTGAACTGATCATTGTAAACT
This sequence comes from Furcifer pardalis, assembly GCA_030440675.1. Lineage (NCBI taxonomy): Eukaryota > Metazoa > Chordata > Lepidosauria > Squamata > Chamaeleonidae > Furcifer > Furcifer pardalis. The sequence continues at coordinate 54,563,470 of CP126893.1, read as the reverse complement.
GAACAAAATACATTAAAATTTGTAAACTGGGATGGAATTTCCATAGGATTTGCCATTGTAAACTGCAGCAAACTTAAACCGAGGCAGTTGTATGCCGGGGTTGTACTGTACTGTATCTATATTTTAATAAGGCTTTTGACAAGGTTTCCCATTCTTGCAGAAGTCTGGTAAAAAGCAGACTAGATTATACTGCTGTTGGATGGATCTGGAGTTGGCTGATGGGCCTTGCTCACAGTCCCAGATTATCCAGGTGAGAAGTGCCATATGTTTCTGTCTTGGGCCCAGTGTAGTCACCAGCTTTATAAATGACTCACAAAGCGTACAAGGCATGCTCTTTAAGTATGCCAGTGACATCAAGCTGTGGCAGGTGGTGGGTGTAGCTACAATCGCAGAAGACAGAATCAGGATTGAAGATGACCTTAACAGACTGGAGAACTATGCCAAAAAGAGCAAAATGAGAATCAGCTGCAGAGGTGGCCAAGAATGAAGCCAAATAAGGAGAAGGTGGAGCAGAAGCATAGCGTGCCTTGGCGTGGCCCCGTATAAAAATTTGTTTGGGGGCCCTTAGGAAGGGTAAAGATTTCTCACAAAAGAAAAAAAATGCATAAAATTAAAAGAAATATTTATTCATCATAATTAAAATTTGGGAAGTTTTTATTAATTTTTGCTTACGCACGTTGGGGGCCCCTGTGGCCCGGGGCCCCCGTATAATTGATACAGCAGATACGGCGGTAGCTACGCCCCTGCGGTGGAGCCACAGAGAGAGGGAGGAGCTACAGAGAGAATGAGGGGGTGGGAGAGGTATTGTTTTGTGCTCCAAATGATAAATACCTAGGGAACTTGTGGGAAAATAGCTGTGAAAATTGTTTTGTGTTTGGCTGAGATGTGTAGTTAACTGACAAAGAAAGAAATCAAGTTCGGGGATTTGGCTTTCCTTGATGCTTGTTTGTGAATGGAAGTGAGCAAAAGAAGAGATACAATACTGTAAAACCTATCATGATAGTTGTCACCGGTGTTATCAATATTCAGTTTGGCATCCTTTTTTCCTGTGGCGTAATATTAGAGACAATTTCTTAGCATTTGGAACTATGGAAATAGAAGGAGTAGCCCATATTTAGGGCTAAGGTTGGGTTTTTAAAAAAGAATTAAATAGAATTTTACCAGAAGACGAATCTGAATCTCTGAATGAGTTTGTGGTATTTTGTTCAGAAGATCATTGCTTTCCCTTGATTGCTGTATAATGTACAGTACTGTATATGCTTTTGAAATGTTCCGCTCTGCTTGTTACCATCCATGATGCTAAAATGCCACAAGCTTGGAAAGCATTTCATCTCGGTCATAGTGGGAAATAGATGAGGGATAATTGTTATGCATTTTTGTGAGTAAATATTTATCTTCATATCTCCCCCTAGGGCTGCTTTCTATTTGTGTGTGTACAGACTGACCCAAGGGAAAATGAAAAATGTCATGGGAAAAAAGTGGGTTCTTTTCTGAGAAGGTTGAAGGAGTTTTCCTTGTTCCTTTTCAAGATGAAGAAATGCCTGTGTGTTTGTGTCTCCCCATAAATCCAGTACTGGTCTGTCTATTTTGAATCCCAAGATTGGAGGAAGGAGTAAAACCAAGCACATGAGACTTCACTTTCTGAGCATAGAGGGCTGGACTGCAGGAGTGCATCTATTACTGAGACAGATCATAGAACAAGTGTCGCATCATGGTTGCCAGTGGCATCTCATATTTGAGCTGTCAACTTTTCTTTCTGGCAGAGGCTGCTTGAAAGATTTGAGAAACATGAATACTGTATAGTAGCCCATCAGTTATGGGGAAAATTGCTTAGTTGGACTGGCAATTGTCTGCAGTGTGCTCTTGAGTTAAGTAGTACTGAACTATGATAAATTAGTTTGGACTCTGTAAAAATCATAACGGTGTGCCAATCAATGGCCCAAATGGTATAGTTCAGTGGTGGCAAACCTATGGCATACGTGCCAGAGGTGGCACTTGGAGCCTTCTCTGCAGGCGCTCGTGCAGTCACCCCAGCATAGAGTTCACCCCACCCCTCTGCCCAACAGCCCAATGGGAACGTTTCCTTACTCCCCTGTTGCTGTCTTGGTACTTTGCGATAAATAAGTAGGTTTGGGGTTGTGGTTTGGACACTTGGTCGCTAAAAGGTTCACCTTCACTGCTATAGTTCAAGCAAATAGTAAAGCAGTGGCCCGGAGAGTGTGCTCTACTACTGCCATCACAATCAGTTCCAGCCTTTTTCAATCTCAGTCGATCATTCCAAGATTGGGACTGCAGTGGCTCAGTGGTTAAGAAGCTTGCCTTGTTAGTTGGAAGGTCAGCAGGTCAGGAGTTCAAGACCCGAGTACTGCATGACAGAAAGAGTGCCTGTCTCTGTCCCAGCTCCTGCCAATTTATCAGTTTGTAAGCAAGAAATTGCAGATAGATAAATAGGGACCACTTTGGTGGGAAAAGATCTTGGGGTCATGAAAGGAGCCTCATTTGGGCGCCTCCTGAGCAGAGTTCCTCCAGCAAAAATCCTTTCAACCCAGAAAGCACCTTTGTTTGCTTCTGACATGATAGAAAAAATCCAAGATTATGGATGGGGATTATTATGGGTTGATAATGCTGGTCATCCTAAATTATGAGGATTACATAGAAGGATACAATGTACAGAGGTGGTCAATATAGAGAGGTTGGCTTTCTATTGTGTACATATGGTAGAAATTTGCAAGAAGAGATGAGGAACTGAAATGTTTACATTTCCTTCAACCCCTTCTGGTTTTAAGCAAAACTGAAATATTTAGCTACAACCATGAAGGACAAGTTTATCCTGTTTTAAAAAAATTCAAAGGCATTCATTTTTAGGAGTTATTTCACATAGCATTATATGGTTTATGGGTGTTTTAAATTACCATTTGATTCTGTCTTCATTAGTTCAGTCTTTATTTTAGCTGCCATTCAGTTCTTCTTTTATGGAAAACAAATGTCTAGAACAATTTATAAATCTTGCTATAAATCTTTAATCTTTTAATTCTGACTTGCTTTCTTTGGTCTCCATTTTAACCTCCATTTTAAATTGATTGAATTGCATTTTATTATGATGGCCTGTGGCTCAATACCAGCACACACTGGGTAGATTATAAAATCTTTTGTGATAATTCCTTTCATTCACTGAACACTGAATTTGGTGCTTGACTCCTAGTTCTAAGAGGCTTCATATTTCTAAGAAGCTCCATATTTCCCTTTCCTTTTCAGGAAGCTACTTTGCCAGTCACTTCATCATGGGAGGTGAGAAGTTTGATTCTACACACCCGGAGGGCTACCTCTTCGGAGAAAACAGCGACCTCAACTTCCTTGGAACCAGACCTGTAGCGGTAGGAGGGAAATGTTGTAATAAAACCATATTGTCATAATATTTGTGGTGGATGTATAGCAACAGAGCAGACCATTCCTTGTTAGGAGTTTGCTGTGTGTTTATTCTTCTTTTTGTGTTTAATGCTCAGTTTACAGCCAGATTCCCCAGCTACAACGAACAACAGGTTTGATGGAATAAATGTTTTATCGTAGATCTCTTTTGGAATCCAGTTCAAGACCTCAGTGGTATGAGAGAGATAAAGTAAAATACCTTTGTAGCCTTTTATTGCTGATAACTCTAGCTGAGAATGCTCATTGCTATCCTAGTGGAAGCTAGTGGTGCTATGCAGGAAACATACAAGTCAACAACTGCTGATGAATGTATTCATTGTATTTTATTTTATTTTATATCATATCATTTCTGTACCACGTCACTCCGAGTGGAGCACTCAAACAATTGTGATGATCTGTATAATTTCCTGGGGTCGATGACAGGGCTGTTTTTTTTTGGAAAGGAGCAAGGCTTCCTTTGTCACATTTATCTTTAAGGCGTTCTTATAATACAAAGGATTAAAAATGTCACCCTTGCTTGAAAGCCAGTTGTGTCTGACTATAGGGTTTGATGCTCATCTTCGTTTACAGCCAAAGAGCCAGTGCTGTCTGCACCTGCAGATATTTCCATGGACATGTGGCAGACATGACTAGACACGGAACACTGTTTACCTTTCCACTGAAGTGATACCTATTTATCTAGTTGCAAGTTCTTGCTTTTGAACTGCTAGGTTGGCAGGAGCTGGGACAGACAGGAGCTCTTTCTGTTGAGCATCACTCAAGTCTCGAACTGTTGACCTGCTGACTTTCCAGTCGTCAAGTTCAGCGTGTTAACCAGTAAGCCACCACAGTCTCATATGAAGGATTAATATTGCTATATATTGTTGTTGAGTTATGGGATGGACATAATTCTTTGCTACTTATCTGAGTAACATAAAACTGGAGAGTGCAAATGCTTAAAAATCAGTAAACTACTGTATTGTTAAATAGAATGAAATAATCATTTCATGTTAACATTCATATTATTCCTTAATGTATATTTGTACAGTGGAGCATATGCCATTTGGGAAATGTAACCATGTGCTTTTTATATACAACACTAGGTGCTTTTTACAAATAGTTGATGATAATAAGAACTGCCATTGTTTAGTCCCTGTATTCTTCTGCAAACCTAAGGGTGTGAGTCGGTGTTGTAATTGAGATAACCTGTTGATCTATAACAACAGTGCTCTAACATACCCCATCACCTGGGAACTGCAAAACAACCTCTCTTGAATTTATGTAGTTCCCCAGAACCCTTTTAAAGTATTGTTGTGCAATCCTCACTTGGTAATTTGATGTCAGAACATATTCTTAGGCAGGTAGGATGCAAAGTGGCTTGGCTCTGCCATTTCAGTACCATCTACCAAGTGCTGAGTCTAAGTGGGTAACGGATAACTTTCAGCCTTTCTTCCACTGTTTTAAGTAGAAGCCTGACATTTTGATATAGCAAGCTGGACAAGCTTCTGATTCTTCCCCATCCTGCCTGCTTTTCTCTTCCTTCCTTCCCTCTTTCCTTCTTTTCTTCCTTCCTTCCTTCAGTCTGTGTTTGTTTATTTAAAGAACAGCCATAGAATATCTGTGATTCCATCTTTCAAGCAGAAACTTGCTTTTATTGCCTATTAGCTCAGCAAAGCTTTAAATGTCAAGATGTTACTACAGAGCTGTAGGACTTAACAAGACTTTAATTATAGGCAGAGAGGTTCTTTTCTTCCTTCCTTGTTGCATTCTGAGTACAGTACAGTAAAACCTCGGATAACGCTAAAACTTGGTTTCACAAGTCTTAGTGTTATCCGATTTTTAATGTTATCCGATGCATGCATGCATCAGATAATGTTAAAATCCTATGGGATGCACCGTATAACGTTAAAACTCCATAGAAATACATTGTAACCGGCACAGGCTTTAGCTAACATTATTCGATGCGTCCCATAGGATTTAACATTATGCAATGCAATTTTTTTCCCAGATTGCTTAATGTTATGCGATTTTAGCGTTATCTGCTGCAAACCTTATCCGAGGTATTACTGTATTATCGTTATGTGGAACGTGGAAATGTGATGTGATGCATCCCATCAACAATGATCTAGAACAGGGTTCCTCAAATTTGACTCTCCAAATGTTCTTGAACTTCAATCCTCAGATGCCCTGATCAGCAGGCATGCTGGCTTGGGCTTCTGGTAATTGTAGGTCAAGAACACCTGGAGAGCCAAGTTTGAGGAACCCTGTTCTAGATCATTGTTGATAGGATGCATCACATCCCATCTCCACGTTCCACATAACGACAATACTCAGAATGCAGCTGGTCCACACAGCTGGCCCTCATTCCCCCTCTCCAGCAGGCAGAGAGAGTTCTGTGATGTTCCTGAGGTGGTCATGGAGGCAGCAATAGCAGTAGCAGCAAGGTCTTTATGGCTGAGCTAGCTGGTCCACACAGCTGGCCCTCATTCCCCCTCTCCAGCAGGCAGAGAGAGTTCTGTGATGTTCCTGAGGTGGTCATGGAGGCAGCAATAGCAGTAGCAGCAAGGTCTTTATGGCTGAGCTAGCTGGTCCACACAGCTGGCCCTCATTCTCCCTCTCCAGCAGGCAGAGAGAGTTCTGTGATGTTCCTGAGGTGGTCATGGAGGCAGCAATAGCAGTAGCAGCAAGGTCTTTATGGCTGAGCTAGCTGGTCCACACAGTTGGCCCTCATTCTCCCTCTCCAGCAGGCAGAGAGAGTTCTGTGATGTTCCTGAGGTGGTCATGGAGGTCATATTATTATTATTATTATTATTATTATTATTATTATTATTATTATTATTATTATTATTATTATTATTATTATTATTATTATTATTATTGACATTAAAAATAGTTTTTTAAAGAAGGACATTCCTTGGAAGAACAGTATCTCATGTTTAGTTCTGGCATCCCAAGCCAGGAAGAAATATTAAATCAGGACAGTAGCATTAAGAAATTGCTGACAAACCGTTCCATCCCCTTCTTGTTTCTCTTTCTATGTTTTAGGTAGATGTTGCTGTTCTGTTACCCCCCCCCCCTTTCATGATCTCTGAATAGCCTTATTGATTGCCCTGAGCCAGTGAAATACAGAAGATCCCTTCTTTTGAGGCAGGGAGGTGGCCAACAGTGGTTAGGTGCGTGCTGATTCTCAACTAGGAGGGCCCACTTTTTCTCCCTCTGCTCCATCAAAAAAGGCAGAGAAAAAGCTTCCTTGCTTTGCTTGTGCTCTTAATGTATCCTATTCATCCAGTAATCTGGCATTTCCTTCTTGTAGTAAGATATCCTTTGGCCCAGGACAGGGGTGTCCAAACTTTTCGGACTGTGGGCCAGTCACATAGTTCAGCAGGCCAGTCATGCGGTTCCTCCCACCGGAAGCGGAAGTAAAACAGGATGAGATAGATTTTAAGCTGCCACTTTCTCTGTTTAAATCAGGGGTGCCCAAACTATAGCTCATGGGCCAGATGTGGCCCATGATGCCAATTCATCCGGTCCGTGATGCCCTTGTTGCTCCCAGAAGCAGAACTAACAGGCGCCCGTACAGGAGCGACGAGGGTGGCGCAGGCAGGATGAATTGGTGTCAGGGACTGGATCTGGCCCATGAACTGTAGTTTGGGCACCCCTGGCTTAGGATGTGTTTGCTTGCTTGTGAAGAGAAAACCCACTGTGTGGCGCATTCCCTGTGCTTGAGCACACTGTCATGATTCATCTCATTACAGCCGAGGGCAGGTTTTTGAAATGATTTTTCTCTGGTTCTGAATGGCAGGTATCAACTCCGCTAAAGTTAACAAGTGCCCTGGTCTCTCTCTCTCTTTACCTCCTCATGCATATGTGCTGTGATTTGAGAGTAGTCTGGTGGTCATCTTTCTTGAGTCACTGATCCAAATGGCAAGGAAAAGCAGAATTCTTGTGAGCTATAGGAGCCCCAGAACTGAGGCTAGACCAAAAGCCTACCTAAGCCCACATCTTGCTTCTCACAGTAAAGTGGTCAGGCTCCAGCAGAACATTGGTTTTGTTGTCGTTCAGTTGCACAGTCGATTCTGACCCTTTGCGACGCGACCCCATGGACCACTGCCCACCAGGCACCTCTATCCTCCACCATCCTCCTTGGCCCGCCCAGCTTTGTGCCCATTGCATCTACAATACCATCTAGCCATCTCATTTTTTGGCCACCCCCTTCTTCTTTTGCCCTCCACCTTTCCCAGCATCAAGGCTTTCTCAAGTAAATCCTCTCTTCTCATTTGGTGTCCAAAGTACTTTAGCTTCATCTTCACTATTTGACCTTCTAAGGAGCAGAGAGTTGATTTCTTCTAGAATTGACCTATTTGTTCTCCTTGCTGTCCAGGGGACTATCAAAACTCTCCTCCAGCACCACATTTCAAAGGCATCTATTCTTCTGTGCTCAGCTTTCCTAATGGTCATGCTCTCACAACCATACATTAACACTGGGAATACATTAAAGCAACAGTTATTTCTTGTTGCCTCTTCCATGCCATCTTGGACAGTTGCTTTGCTAGGAACATTATACAGTTATTTAAAGATGAGCCAATTGTATTACTCATTATGTCTTGACAGTCAGGTTGCTATTATCATTATGATTGCTCTGGGTTAGTGCAAGTAGTTTGATACATTAAATCAGGGCTGCCCAAACTATGGCCCAGGGGCTGGACCCAGCCCCTGATGCCAATTAATCCGGCCCACGAACCCCTCGTTGCTCCTGGAAGCAGACAAGGGCTTTACAGGCTGGATTAATTGATGAATTGATCCGGCCCCTGGGCTATAGTGACCAGCTCCCTGAACTACGTGACCAGCCTGCTTCCCAAAAAGTTTGGGCACCCTTGGATTAAATGTTACTAGCTGACCAGAAGAAAGCAAGGAAATATTCTATTGGCTAATTTTAATATTGCACCTTGGACATTCTTGTTCTTCCATATCCAAATCCGAATATTTGCGATCCTCATGGTGATCAGCCATGAAAACTGTCCTGTGAATATAATTCAGTGGCCTTTCCTCTTCCTTCCACATCACAGCATGACCTCTGTACCATTGATCCAGTTACTTTCGGGTTCTGGTTACTTTCTGGTTCTGAGCCCTTTTGGCACACAAAGTCCTCCTCAGCCTCAGACCAGGATTGATGAAACTACTGCCCTTCATCAAGATGGATTCACGTGGGATTTAATTCACCTGGGGACCATCACCCTTTCCTGTGGACTTCGGCACCCAAGGCCATTAGTCCTTAGGGTTGTCAGGTTAGTCAACTGCCACCTGACACTCGGCGTTGAGTCACTGGCAGTATGGTCTATTACCATAGCAGAAGAACACAGAAATAATGGTTCTATATTACACATCAACTGCATTTTGGCTGTGAGTTCATCTTTAGTAGTTTAATGACATCTCAATTTTGGTTCCTCATACAGACCTACATAGCCATGTTTCACAGAGCTATATAGAAAATAACTCAGAAACAGAACACTATCATTGCAAGTGAAAAAAAATTAGTTGTGTCGGTAATGTGATGATTAATACAAAAAAGAATGGGTAGTGCCTTTATTTTATGTTTGACAGGTCTAGTGCGGTCCTGTAAGCTACATTAATAAAGCTTTCTAGCAGAGAATTTTACATTCCTCACAGGATGCAAGGAGGCACAGGATTTCATAGTATGAAGCCATAATAGTTAAGGTGGTACCATGCTGCTACAGTACTGTGTAGTGTAGATGTGCTCAGAGGCTGTTGTTCTATTGCTGCTTTGGAGGGCTAATGGTTCACATAGGGCGGTGGAGGCAAACCTATGGCCCGCATGCGAGAGGGGTCACTCAGAGCCCTCTCTGTGGGCACTCACCCTGCCACCCCCAGCACAGAGTTCACCTCGCCCCTCTGCACAGCAGCCCAATGGGAGTGTTTCCTCCCGCCCCCCAGCACAGAGTTTGCCCTGCCCTCCTGTTTGAGCACTCGGTCTCTAAAAGGTTCGCCATCACTGACGTAGAGTGTTTTGTAACTGGGGAGAATGAGCCTTGACTGGTTACTTAGGCTTGCAGCTTAGGTGTACTTTTGGATTCTTCCCAGACTTCATAAGCTCAGTGCTCAACAGTGACCAGGAGCACATTTCCACAGTTAAAGTTGGGTCACCTGCTGTGCCTGTTCCTAGAGATGTCTGATTTGGCTATGCGGTGATTTGGTATACCTCACCTAGTTTACTATAGCATGCTCTACTTGGGGCTCCTTTTCGAGATGGTTTGGAGATTCTAGCTCAGTGATAGTGAACCTTGGCACTCCAGGTGTTCTTGGACTTCAATTCCCAGAAGCCCAAGTCAGCACTTCCTCATGTTTTTCATGCTCCTCCCTCATGTTTTTCCAGCAACCGATAAAGATGTTTCTTTTTAAATAGAACATTAATAACTAATTTGGCTTTAAAGTTAGACTCTGGAGATCTCGGTTACTATATTATCTAAGTGTATTTTAAAAGATTGTTTTAGTGTTTTATATGATTAATTAATGCTGTTATTTGCTTAATTATACTTAATTTTAATTGATTAAATTAATGATTATAATTTAATATTAATGATTTTATTTTTAACCAATCTTTTATTTTAATTGCACATCATTAAGTCATTTTTGTAGATTAATCTGAAGGGCTTGATCGTATCTACACTGTACATAATTTTAATTTTTTTCTGCTGAGACAATGTGCTTTTGCCCATTGGTAGTCTTTTTCCCTTTTATAAATGTAAATAATGCTGAGAGGTATATACAGTACATAAAGGAAAGCAAAAGAAAGAAAACAAAACTTCTCCTCGTGTTAAACAGAAAACAGATCACATTGGGCAAATCTTATTTGATATCTACACCAGTTTTATTTCAGAATGAATATATCAAGTACAGTTGACTCTCCAGGTCTCTGCTGATTTGTTGAATGGTATCCAATATACTAAAGAAAAATCTCCATTGATTGATATTCCTTTCCACCATGACCATGATATTTATTCTTTCCCTCAAAAATTATGTATAATAAAGTTGACCTTGTTCTCCAAGCTTTTACTCATAGTTATTCATATTTTATAAGCATATCTGGGTGCTCTCCTTCTAATTGTTAATATAGCATGTTATTTCCTATATTGTGGCAAGAGTCGTACTCTTGCCTGTAACTTGCATAAGAGAACTCTTGTGAGTCTTGGCAGGAATATGTTAAAGAAGTGATGTTTGTGTTCCTGGTCACTCATCAAGAAACCAAAGCTGTCCTTTGTTGATGAGCAGCAATTTGCTACCAGTACTTATTCAAGCAGAAATAGGATTCTGGCTAGTTTTCTTCTGTGGAGCTGTTCTTGCATCTATTTGATCTGTTCTTTATGCAGCTTATGCATTTGTTTTTCCATTTGTAATATAATTACATTCTTTACAAAGGGGAATGGATGGTTCAATTTCCCCAGCCAATTGGCTGGTTTGATCCCAGTATATCTAAGTTACAATTCCTAGCTTTTAATATTAAGTTTTTAAGTTTTTAAAGTTTTTAATCTTTTAAATGGTTTTATAATTGTTGTAAATCGCCCTGGGTCCCTTCTGGGAGGAGGGTGATAAACAATTTTTGTTGTTGTTGTTGTTCAGTCGCACAGTCGATTCCGACCCTCTGCGACCCCATGGACCACTGCCCTCCAGGCACTCCTGTCCTCCACCATCCCCCTCAACTCACTCAGCTCTGTGCCCATTATCTCCACAATACCATCTAGCCATCTCATCTTGGGCCGTCCCCTTTTGCCCTTGACCCTTCCAAACATCAAGGCTTTCTCAAGTGAATCCTCTCTTCTCATTTGATGTCCAAAGTACCTCAGCTTCATCTTTATTATTTGACCTTCTAAGGAGCAGTCAGGTTTGATTTCTTCTAAGATTGACCTATTTGTTCTCCTCGCTGTCCATGGGACTCTCAAAACTCTCCTCCAACACCACATCTCAAAGGCATCTATTTTTCTGCGCTCCGCTTTCCTAATGGTCCAGCTCTCACAACCATACATTGCCACAGGGAATACCATTGCTTTGACTATGCGAATCTTTGTTTGCAATTTAATGTCTCTACTTTTCACTATGCTCCCCAGGTTTCTCATCGCTTGCCTCCCGAGAATCAGTCGCCTTTTTATTTCATGGCTGCAATCACCATCTGCAGTGAGCTTTGATCCTAGGAAAGTAAAATCTGTCACTGCTTCTACTTCTTCCCCATCTATTTTCCAGGGACTGATAGGGCCTGCTGCCATGATCTTGGTTTTCTTGATATTTAGTCTCAAGCCAGTTTTTTCACTCTCTTCTTTTAACCTAATCAGGAGCTTCTTTAGGTCCTCCTCACTTTCCGCCATTAGGGTCTAACCATTAGGATAAACAAATATAAATAAATAAATAAATAAATAAATAAATAAATAATCACGTCCTCCTGTACCATTTTAGAATACTTTAGAGCTTTTCATTTAAAAATAGTCCCAGTAAGCAGGCTGAATTTCTATAGTGATAGATTGTGCATTGTTGGTTTGCTGGGCCTGTCACAACTTCATGCCAAGGGGTTAGTTAGGAGGAGGAGGAGGAAGAAGAAGAAGAAGAAGAAGAAGAAGAAGAAGAAGAAGAAGAAGAAGAAGAAGAAGAAGAAGAAGAAGAAGAAGAAGAAGAAGAAGAAGAAGAAGAAGAAGAAGAAGAAGAAGAGTTGTCAAAGTAAAAATGAAGAAGCAAACTAATGTAAATCAGATTTTACAGTTAGTAGTTCATATCTCTCCAGGAGCATACTAATTGGCTGTTACAATAATTAGCATGCATTGACTTGTATTAAGAGTTTCATTCTGTCAATAGCCTTCCCTAAGTTTATTGAAATTAGAATGATTCAGTTTTATGCAGCCTCATGATTCATGTAAATATATATAATGAAATGAAACTTAGTTTAAACAACTGGATGTTTGATCTAGTTAGAGAAGTGGGCTGCAAGCAAGCTACTTCCATCTTTTTGACATAAAATTTCATGCAAGATTAAATTATAATTCAAAAAATTAAAAAAATACAATAAAGAATGCCTGGGCTGAAAGTGCAGCGAACAGTGATTTGTCTGAGCATTCTTTGTGTTTGGAATAAAATTGCCAGTTGTCAGGAAAAGGGTTTTCAGCTCAGCAACAAACCTGCTCCTTAAGATTTATACAGACAGATGGAGGTTTTTCCAGGCTGTGTGCTAGGGCTGGGGCTTATGGAAACCTCATTGCCACACCATAAGGAGTGTTGCTGGTCGCAGGAACTGTGCTCATGTTTTACGATGCTGGTGTCCTACTCTCAATTGAAGAAAGCACACATGCCTACTGGCTTTCTCCCTAAGCTCCCTCCCTCCTGTAAAATATTTATCAATTGGAACATAAAAATTATCTCTGAGCTGAGCCACTGCAGCTGTGCAGAAATGGATGTGCAAGCTTTAAAGACACTTCACATACAATAAGATTAACCTGCCTTCTCTTCCAAAGCCTCTTGCCCTCAGATTTTTCTCTCTGCTTGGAGAAGCAGAGAAGCTCCAGCCAGAGATCCTGATGCCACACTAGTCAGAAAACAAGTCTCATTTGTTCAGCATCTACATTACCCTTACACAGCTTTTGTTACATCTGGCCAAAATGTTAGTAATCTGCCCTTAGAGAGGCATAAGCTTCTCTCTCCACATTCTTCTTGCCTGTATCTGGAATATAGCTTAATCTTTTCTTTTATGTCGCATTCAGTTAGCAAAACAGATGGGGGGGGGGCGCGCTAGGTTTTTCCTCAAGTGATAGACATCCTATCTTTATCCAGATTTGAGTTCTCTAGGGAGATGCACTAATCCCCTTTATCTGCTGACTTGGACAAAATACTTGCTAACTCCTCTCTTGTTAGGAGTGCTAGAAATTGTTAAAGGACAAAGTGGGCCTCCGGGAAGCTTGAAGACATGTAAGCAGACTGTTGTGCTCCCCCCCTGCCTCCCTGCCCAATGAATTGCATTGCACTTGTATCTAGGGTTCCTAATAATCTTTCATATGTATGTAAAAAAATCTCAACCCCTTTTCACAGCATTGTAACATCCTTGGCCCCCACCATTAGACAAAATCAAGTAGCCACTTCAAGCAGCTAATATGGGGGTAGCGGAAAGAGCATCAAATTATTATTATAAAATAAACATCTATAATTAGATTTGCAGTCGAGGACTGGTATAAAATTAACAGTTCAAGAACTTAACCAAGGACCTATTAGCTGTTAAGGTAATGTCCATGTATATATGCAGTTCCTAGTTGGGTTTTTTTTAGAGTTAAAATGTTCAAATCCAATAGATCCAAAATTTCCAAACATCTAGGTCGGTGATGGAGAACCTTTGCACTCCAGGTGTTCTTAAACTCCAATTCCCAGAAGCACTGATCAACAGGAGTACTGACTTGGGCTTCTGGGATTTGAAGTCCAAGAACACCAGGAGTGCAAGGTTCACTATCACTGATCTAGGTAGTCATTTAGGTATTGCTCCAAGACCTCTGATCACTATTGGGTACAACAACAAATTTCTTCCTCTATAGACACTCAAATTCAGTTTGCAAACCGCAACATTTTGTAATTTTCTCCAGTTGTTTGTCCTCAATTTATGCATCTCTGGGTATAACAATGTCAGTAAACCAGGTCTTATTCTTTTTCACAACAGTTGTATCAGGTGTGTTGTGAGAGAGATGTCTCTCTGTTTGGATTTGAAAGTTCCACAGGATCTTGGCTCTCTCATTTTCTAGAATTTCTACCTGATGTTCCCAATAATTTTATTGCATTCAAATCCAAACTTCTGGCAAAGTTTCCAATGAATAATGTTTGCAACCCTGTCATGACATTGCAAATAATCAGTCTGTGAAATTTTGCTGTTTCCGCTGATCAGATGATCTGCTGTTGATCTTTTTGATTACAAAGCCGCATTTGCTATTGTTGGATACATACTGTATTCAGTTTCCTTCTTCAAGACTCCTCCTCTTAACCATCCTCATTTCAGCTTTTGGACAGCCTTCTATGTTTTTTAAAGTATTGACCATGCATTGGCTTGTTTTTCCAGCTTGCAGCTTGATTTTCAATCCTTTCCTTTCTGTATTCAGCTTTCTTCTTCACTGCTTTCAGAAGTCCTACTTTATTAACTTCTTGAATAATAGGCTCTTCACTTTTCTTAATGTAGTCATTCAAGTTATGCTTTTCTTCCTCTACTTTCTGTTTCACCTGTAAAAGTCAGTGGTTCCTACCAGTGATGGGATGACAAAAATTCTACTACCACGCCATGACGTCACGGACGTCATGGGCGTGGCCAATGTCATGACGTCATGATGTCATGGCCGAAGCCGACGTCATGACGTCATGACGTTGTGGGCGGGGCTAACAAATAAAATAAAAATAAAATAAAAATAAACATACACACACACCCCCTCCCTCTCAGCCCACCCACCCAGACACAAATAAATAAATAAATAAATAAAATAAAAACAACCACCCACCCAAAACACAAATAAATTACCCCTCGCTTACCTTTCTTGGGACCCGGCACCCCGACTGCGTCCACAGCCGCCGCCACAGGAGCTGCCTGCACCCCTGTGGCCTCCTCCTTGGGCCGGTACCTTTTTAGCCCGGCTCCGGCCATGGCCAGGGGCGGCGGGCAGCAGTGGCTCCAGCCGCGGCTCCAGCCGCGGCTGCCGAGCCTCCCTGGGCCGTCCCCATGCCGCACCACTGCCGCCTGCATTCCTCCTCCGCCAGGCGCCGCAGCCGGGCTAAAAAGGGACCGGCCCAAGGAGGAGGCCACAGGAATGAAGCCAACGGCAGCTCCGGCGGCGGCGGGCGGCGGTTGCAGGCACCCAGCCCACAGGCCGGCGGCCGGCGGAGGAGGAGGCGTCAGCGGTGCGCCGCGCTGGGCGTCCCCAGGGCATGGGGCTTGTCGGCAGCGGACAGCCCAGGCAGCCCTCAACGTGCCGTGGGGGAGGTGCCCTTCTCAGAGGGCTGGTGCCGCCTCCGCCGCTGCTGTCCTGAAAGCTTTAAACAATTTTTTTTAAAAATTGGAGCTAAAATGGCTCCAATTGACTGCGCATGTGCAGAAACTCAATCTGACGCATGCGCAGTCAATTGGAGCCATTTTAGCTCCGATAAAAAAAAATTTTTCTTTCGGTGAGGCGTCCGGAACCGGACGCCCCAAAAGTGGACTCCCCTCCCGGAGAACCCTCCGGAATTGGTCCTACCGGTTCCAGGGAACCATCTGGAACCGGGGACATCCCATCACTGGTTCCTACTCTTGCTGTTGTTCTTGAATTCTTTTAAGCACTAACTGAAGATCGATGCCATTTCCTAGTATTTTGCTAGTGCAGCAGAATAGCAGGCAGAACTCACTCAGCCATGCTGAAGGCAGCCTGTAGAATTCTACTCAGTGATTCATCCAACAGAACAGTGGCAATGTGATTTCTGAGGAGACTTGTACTGTTTTTGGTGGCATTTAGCTAGATTAAAATAACGCCTGCAATAGTCTTGACATGAGGCAGGAAGAGGCATGATTTGCTCTTTTGCCTACAGTAGTCCTGATGCAGTGAGTTCATTTCAGTTCTGATGCAGTATATTAAGATACCCCAGCACAGAGTTTGCCCCGCCCCTATGCCCAGCAGCATTTCCTCCCTCCCCCCAGCACAGAGTTCACCCCACCCCTATGCCCAGCAGCCCAATGAGAGCATTTCCTTCCTCCCCTGTTGCTCCTTTGGCACTTTGCAATAAATAAGTGGGTTTTATCATGGGCCTAGCATGGGGTGGCTAGGGGGCGGCCTGCCCTGGGCAGTAGTTTGCAATGCCCCCCTACTTCCTGGTGGCTGGGTCGTGAAGTCCGCCGTGGGGAAGGGAACCAGGACCCTCTGCTACCGCAGGTTCCCTGGCAACACCCCCAGGCGTGGTGGGGACCAGAAGGTACCCCTCCTCCACTCCCATCCCCCTCCTCCCCAGGCGCCCCTCCTCATGGCCAGCCGGTGGTGCTGGGCAGTGCTGTGCTGGGGCCAGCCCCAGGTGCATGGGACAGCGTGGCATGGCCCCAGTGGGGAGGTCACCATCAGGGCCCCAGGTGCATGGCTGCCCCGCCTCCGAGCCCGGCAGTGGCAGCTCATTTGCCTTTGGTGTCAGCGGTGCCCAGGAAGGCGGGAAACGAGGCCGGCGGTCACCACGGCCCAGCACCCGCGGCCGGAGCAGTGCTGGTCAGGCCTTGCAGGGGGGTTTGTCTTCGGCCTGGCCGGTGCTGCTCCGTGGCAAACGCCGGCCTCACCTCCCGCCTTCCGGGGAGCCGCTGCTGCTGAAGGCGAACGAGCTGCTGCCACCAGGCTCTGAGGCGGGGCGGCTGTGTGCCTGGGTTTGTCTTCGGCCTGGCCGGTGCTGCTCCGTGGCAAACGCCGGCCTCACCTCCCGCCTTCCGGGGAGCCGCTGCTGCTGAAGGCGAACGAGCTGCTGCCACCAGGCTCTGAGGCGGGGCGGCTGTGTGCCTGGGATGCCAATGGTGGGCTCCCCGCTGGGCCCATGCCAGACTGCACCGCCCCAGCCCCTGGGCCTCGCCATGAGCTGGCCGTGAGGAAGAGGATGAAAGCAGCGGAGGAGGAAAAAGTGTCCCCTGGTCCCCACCAAGGTAGGATTTTCGTGCCTAGGTGCCCCCCCCCCATGGCGAACCTAGGTGGAGGGGCGGTGAGTTTGGCCTGTGGCCCCGGGTGCCTGAAACCCACCCTACACCACTGGGTTTTGGGTTACAGTTTGGGCACTCGGTCTCTAAAAGTTTCACCATCACTGATCTATATTGAGTAGAGGAGATGACTACATTGCCTTTTGCTCCATATTGAATTTGGCACGGATGAAATAAAATTAAAACTAGTGACTACTATGCAATATAAAGCTCAGAATGGGAAGACCTGGTGGGGATTCATCTCTCTTCAGAGGAGAATTGTCTCTTTTTGTTCAGCCAGCAGGGGTAGTTTATTTTGTTCCAATTCTTGTGGCTTCACTTGTCTTCCATTTTGATTGTATTATTCAGAGCAAAGAATTAGTCACAGGGTTGTCAGCTCCCCACAACAGAATATTGTCTCTTTTACCCTCAGGGAAAACATGGGCTACTGTATTCACTGAGGGCACATGCCTCGGTACATGTCTGCATGGTACATATTATTCTTTGAAGATTAAATCTTTAAATCAAAAGCTGGTTTTCCTTGTTGTGTAAAGGTCTTCCTAGTGTGAAAGCTAGTTGTATGTTACTTTAGGGTGCAGTGCTAATCTATGTTTACAACCGCCTCCTCCACCGCCTCGAGCTCCTATGCCGGCGGCGGGAACTTTAGAAAGCCCCGCGCCGGCCGGTCCAGCTTCGCCGCCTCCCCCGCCGCCTTGAGCAACACCTGCAGCGGGGGAAAGAAGACGCCGGGACCCAGCTCCTATGCCGGCGGCGGGAACTTTAAAAAGCCCCGTGCCGGCCAGTCCAGCTTCGCCGCCTCCCCTGCCGCCTCGAGCAACACCTGCGGCAGGGGAAAGAAGACGCCGGGACCCAGCTCCTATGCCGGCGGCGGGAACTTTGAAAAGCCCCGCGCCGGCCGGTCCAGCTTCGCCGCCTCCCCCGCCGCCTCGAGCAACACCTGCGGCAGGGGAAAGAAGACGCCGGGACCCAGCTCCTATGCCGGCGGCGGGAACTTTGAAAAGCCCCGCGCCGGCCGGTCCAGCTTCGCCGCCTCCCCCGCCGCCTCGAGCAACACCTGCGGCAGGGGAAAGAAGACGCCGGGACCCAGCTCCTATGCCGGCGGCGGGAACTTTGAAAAGCCCCGCGCCGGCCGGTCCAGCTTCGCCGCCTCCCCCGCCACCTCGAGCAACACCAGCGGCGGGGGGAGAAACCTTCCCGGCTGTCGCTACGGTTGCTACTATGGCCACTACCAGCACCTGTCCTCAAATCAGGTTTCCCTGGCCCCACCGTTATCATTGCCGCCAGGAGTTACGGCGGATGGACAGCCCCTGGAGCGGGTTTGGGAGAATGTAAATGAGGGGTCACAAGGGAAAGTCTGCCAGCCAGAGGGTGGGGATTGGGCTCTGTCTGCTGGGGCTGGGGGTTTCCATGGGGCCCATATTGGTGTGGTAACGGGCATGGGGCGTTATGTCGGGAGCTGAGGGGCGGGCCGCACTCGGAGAACACGGGTCAGATGCTTGGTTGCTGTCCCGTGTTCTGGCCCCCCGGCTACACCTCTAGGCCCTGAGCAGAAGGTCAAGAGTGACCCCTCCCTTAGACTGCTGCTGGTGAATGCCAGATCAGTCTGCAACAAGGCCCCTTTGCTCGCAGATACCATTTTAGGGGAGCGGGCTGATCTGGCATGCATCACCGAAACTTGGCTGGTGCCAGAGGATGGTGTCCCTCTGTCGGAACTATGCCCAGCCGGTTTCGGTATTTGGCACCAGCCTAGGGAGAGGGGAAGGGGCGGTGGAGTCGCCGTGATAGCTAGGAAGTCTCTGGGAGTCACCAGGGCCACGGCACCACAAATTCCGGGTTGTGAGGCCTTGTTCTTGCGTGTGGGCCCTAAGGGTCAGTTGGGAGTCCTGCTCATGTACCTGCCTCCCTGCAGAGTAGCAGATTCCCTGCCTGAGCTCCTCGAGGCGGTCTCCATGCTGGCGTTGGAGACCCCCAGGCTGATGGTCCTGGGGGACTTCAATCTGCCGTCATTGGGGACCGGCTCAGAGGTGGCTCGGGAGTTCATGGCTTCCATGGCAGCCGTGGGCCTGACTCAGGTAATTCAGGGTCCTACCAGGAGCAGTGGCCACACCCCGGATTTAATATTTTTGTCGGAGCTGTGGCAGAGTGATCTGTTTTTACAAAAATTAGATACCACCCCAGTGCCATGGTCAGATCACTATCTGGTGGCTCTAGACTTCCTAGGGGCTGGACTACACCGCAGGGAGGCAGGGCCGATTAAGTGGGCCCGCCCCCGGCGGCTAATGGATCCAGAAGGATTCCAGAGGGAACTGGGGGATTGTCCTCTTGACCTGAAAAGCGATTCTTCTGAGGCCCTTGTCGCTGCGTGGGATAAGAGAGTGACGGCAGCCTTGGATGCAATCGCGCCACTACGGCCTCTCCGAGTCCGTGGAGATCGATCTGCCCCTTGGTTTTCTGAAGAACTAAGGGAGCTGAAACGGGCTAAGAGACGCCGAGAGCGCCGCTGGGTGAAGACTCGAAGCGAGTCTGACCGATCACTGGTTAGAGCTGCTATTAAAGACTACCTAGTGGCGATGAGGGTGGTGAAGCGCCAATACTTCACCACCCTTATTGCCTCCGCAGATAATCGCCCAGCGGCCTTGTTCCGGGTGACCAGGTCCCTCCTCGGTAGAGAGGGGCCAGGCCCTGGGTGGCAGGGATCGGCTGAGGATTTTGCTGATTATCTGGCGGAGAAAATCGCTCAGATCCGCTCGAAGCTGAATCCCGGCATGGAACGTACGGAGCTGGGGTTGACCATGGCACAGTCTAGCCATGTTATCTGGGATCGGTTCGACCCTGTTGGCCCTGAGGAAGTGGACAGGCTTCTTGTATCTGTTCGCGCCACGACCTGTGCACTGGACCCTTGCCCTGCCTGGTTAATTAAAGCTTCCAAGACCGTGGCAGCTGGCTGGATCGAGGCGATTATTAATGCTTCGTTAAAAGAGGGGCATTTTCCAGCACCTTTCAAACACGCTTTAGTGCGCCCCCTCTTGAAGAAGCCATCCCTCGATCCCACGGTAATTTCCAACTACCGTCCAGTGTCCAACCTACCTTTTTTAGGTAAGGTTTTGGAAAAGGCTGTGGCGCTGCAGTTACAGGAAGTCCTGGATGAAGCGGATTATCTGGACCCGTTTCAGTCAGGATTCAGGCCCGGATATGGTACCGAAACCGCACTAGTGGCTTTGGTGGATGATCTCTGGAGAGAACGGGACAGAGGGGAACCGTCTGTCCTTGCTCTTCTCGATCTCTCAGCGGCTTTTGACACTGTCGATCATGGCATCCTTCTGGGAAGGCTCCAGGGTCTGGGGATCCAGGGCACTGTGTTGTCCTGGTTCTCCTCATTCCTGAGGGGCAGGACCCAGTCGGTGTGCCTGGAGAAGGAGAAGTCCAGCCCTAGGCCCCTGCAATATGGGGTGCCTCAGGGCTCGGTACTCTCTCCTCTCCTATTCAACATCTATATGAAGCCGCTGGGTGAGATCATCCGTTCCCACGGGGTAAGGTATCATCAATATGCAGATGATACCCAGTTATACATCTCTGCCCGTGGGGACCCAAGCGGTGCGGTGGAAGTCCTTTCCAGGTGCCTGAAGGCTGTTAAGGTCTGGATGGGGGACAACGGGCTACAGCTGAATCCCGGCAAGACTGAGTGGCTGTGGGTACGGGGTCCTGTGTTAACACAGGAGTTGCCACCTTTGGTGCTGGATGGGGCAATTCTGCCCCAGACAGACCCGGTGCGTAATCTGGGGGTCCTCCTGGACTCACGGCTACTGTTCGAAGAGCAGGTGGCAGCCGTGGCCAGGAAGGTTTTTGCACAACTTCGTGTAATACACCAGTTACGCCCCCTCCTAGACCGGGACGCCTTGCTCATGGTCACACATGCCTTGGTCACCTCCAGACTTGATTACTGTAATGCGCTCTACATGGGGCTGCCCCTGATGACCATCCGGAGACTCCAGCTGGTACAAAATGCGGCAGCTCGGGTAGTGGTGGGGTGTGGGCGTTATGCTCGTGCTTCGCTGCTACTCCGGGAACTGCATTGGTTGCCAGTATGTCTCCGGGTGCAATTCAAGGTGCTGGTTATTACCTTTAAAGCCCTATATGGTAGTGGGCCAGGATACCTAAGAGACCGCGTCACCCCAAGAACATCTGTCCGGCCCACCAGGGCGGATCGGAGAGGCTCCCTTGTTGTTCCTTCAACGAGAGAGGCGCATCTCGCTTGTACTAGGAGGAGAGCCTTCTCCGTGTCCGCCCCGACCCTCTGGAACCTCCTGCCCACCGAACTGCGCCTGCAGACGGAGCTCTTGCCCTTCCGGAAGGGCTTGAAAACCTGGCTGGTAGGACATATTTGGGGACCAGGGAATATGGGTTCCCATACTAAGTGGCTTATTTAAGGAGTGCCATTCTGGGTCTGAACTATGGGAATACTGGCGTGCAGTTTTGTACTGTTTTTAACTTTAGATAACTTTTAAACTTTTACGATTTTATATGTTTTTATCTTTTACCTTTATTTTATCATGATGTAAGCCGCCCAGAGTCGGGTTCTCCCGAGTGGGGCGGGGTAATAAATTCAATAAATAAATAAAATAAATAAACCAAAAGGCCAGTGCAGTCTTTGTAGATGTTTCCATGGCCATGTGGCAGGCATGACTAGACACTGAAGCGCATGGAACACTGTTACCTTTCCCACCAAAGTGGTACCTATTTATCTACTTGCAATGTCTTGCTTTTAAAGTGCTAGGTTGGCAGGATTCCTTGCTGTGTAGTCAAATCCTAATTCTAGAAGATTTAACGTGTTCAATTCGTGTTATGATGTATGGCCTGCAAAAAAAAGCCAAACACCCTAAAGCCAGGATCTAAGAGACTACCCCAGAAAGCCTTGCAGTATTTTGTGAACAAGCTGTATTCAGGCTGTTCAATAGGCATGGAATCTGGGAATGAAGATCCTTTGAATGGAGTAAATTAATTTGGTTATGGGGAATAGTAGTGCAGACATGGAAACAGACCGGGATGAGAAGGATATCCTTGCTTCCCACTTTCCTCTTGCTACTGCAGCCCAATGGGATGGTTCTTTCTGCAAAGGGAATGGAATGGCCCTTCTTCCCATCTTCTTCTCTTGCATCCAGTCAAGGATAATTGCTTATTGACCTAGCTCAAAATGAAAAGGCAGAAAGACAAACATTCTCTGTTCCAAAATAGAGGAAACCAAGGGCATTGAAGACGATATAGTTCGTCCATTCTGTGATGCCAGGGTCCTCCTTTGCTTCCTGGACTGCTTTTTCTTCATCCCACCCTTTAGAAGGGCTTGCTTCTTTTTCCAACAATGTTTAAATTGCTTCTTTTCCCAACAATGTTTAAACACTGTAGTTGGAAAAGATAATGGGATGCATTCTTGGCAGGGAATCAAGGAGATGAAGTTAGCAGAGGAAAGTGTGGACTCTTCCACACATGCTGTTTGCTTCTTTTGAGGTGGTTCTGTTGTCCACTGGATTAGCTTAACATATCTACTTGATGTTATCAGGAACTTGAATCCCTTCTGCCTCTTTTCTATTCCAGGACTATTTTCCTTCACCTGGGAACAGTTCCTTCCTTCCTCCCCAGTGGGAGAGAAAAAGACAAAGTATGGAAACAGGGTGGAGAATGGGGATGGCATGAGAGAGAGGAGGTGGAGAAAGGGTTCTCATGATGTAGAAATTTAAATCAAAAGAGTTTGTGTTACATTCCAGAAAAAAAATAGAACAAGCATGGAAATTTGGACTGAGTGTTTTGAACTGTGGGAGAAGGAGCCACTCTTTCAACTCATCCCTGTCTGAGCCATACACTTTGTGTGGATTAGTACTGTATCTGACTCCTGGATGAGATGTTTAGAAGTCTTTGTGCAAAGAGTTGCTAAATTACTGTTCCCAATCCATGTTTTTGGTGAAAGGATTTGCTGGAGAGAGAGCAATAAGGGGGAAAAAAGATTGGCAAGATTAGAGCCATTAAATCCTCTGATATTATACAGGATTTAGTATTAAGTGTATTTCTTTTGGATAGAGTAAGAGTTCTGTTTTTAACTGGTTTAGTAGTTCAATCCTTTTGATCTGTTAGATTTATAGTAACATTGGAGTGCTACCACTTGGTGGCACCAGAAGATTTGGTGTTAAGGATGCTTGTTTCCAGTGCAACAACATACTGTATATGACAACATGCAGTTGTCTTTACTTCCTCAAGAACAGAGCCAAATTCTTCTTTGGTATGTTAGCAATCTGAAGATATTGTTCTGCCGTTTTAAGTACTGTATTTCTAAAATGTTAAAAAGAAATAGAATTGATCTGATGTATGTATGTATACGTTCCACTCCCCAAAAAGGGTAATGTCAAAGAATGTTCAAATTATCGAACAATTGCGCTCATCCCTCACGCTAGCATGGTGATAATACAGGATAGACTGCAACAGTATGTGGAGAGAGAATTACCAGAAGTGCAGGCGGGTTTCAGAAGAGGCAGGGGGACTAGAGACCACATCGCCAACATAAGATGGATCATGGAAAAAACAAAGGAATATCAGAAACAAGTCTACTTCTGTTTCATTGATTACACTAAGGCTTTTGACTGTGTCGACCACAACAAAATGTGGCAAGTAATTAAAGAGATGGGAATACTGGAACACCTTATAGGCCTCATGAGAAATCTGTACATGAATCAAGAGGCAACAGTTAGGACAGAAAATGGAATGACGGAGTGGTTTGGAATAGGAAAAGGAGTAAGACAAGGCTGCATTTTGTCACCCTGCTTATTCAACTTATACACAGAACACATAATGTGCAATGCAGGGATGGAGGAATCACAATTTGGGATCAAAACTGCTGGAAGAAACATCAACAATTTGAGATATGCAGATGATACCACCCTAATGGCAGAAAGTGAGGAGGACCTAAAGAAGCTCCTGATTAGGTTGAAAGAAGAAAGTGAAAAAGCTGGCTTGAGACTCAATATCAAGAAAACCAAGATAATGGCAACAGGCCCTATCAGTCCCTGGAAAATAGATGGGGAAGAAATAGAAACAGTGACAGATTTTACTTTCTTAGGATCTAAGCTCATTGCAGATGGTGATTGCAGCCATGAAATAAAAAGGCGACTGATTCTTGGGAGGCAAGCAATGAGAAACCTGGGGAACATAGTGAAAAGTAGAGACATCACATTGAAAACAAAAATTCGCATAGTCAAAGCAATGGTATTCCCTGTGGCAATGTATGGTTGTGAGAGCTGGACCATTAGGAAAGCTGAGCGCAGAAGAATAGACGCCTTTGAGATGTGGTGTTGGAGGAGAGTTTTGAGAGTCCCCTGGACAGCGAGGAGAACAAATAGGTCAATCTTAGAAGAAATCACCCCTGACTGCTCCTTAGAAGGTCAAATAATAAAGATGAAGCTAAAGTACTTTGGACATCAAATGAGAAGAGAGGATTCACTTGAGAAGGCCTTGATACTTGGAAGGGTTGAGGGCAAAAGAAGAAGGGGACGGCCCAAGATGAGATGGCTAGATGGTGTTGTGGAGGCAATGGGCACAGAGCTGAACGAGTTGAGGGGGATGGTGGAGAGAGCCCTTCATTCTTTCCTTTCTCCCAATTATCCTCTGAAAAAAATTTTTTATTACTGTATTTACACAAATGAAATTAGCTCTAGATCACCATACAGTACAGTTGTACCTTGCTTAAAGAGCATAATGTATTCCACAGGATTGCTCTTTAAGCGAGTTTGCTCTTTAAGCGAAACACCATTGTAAATGACCAATTGTGTGTGTTTGTGTGTGTGTGTGTGTGTGGGGATTGGAAATCCCGATTTATTTGTTAAGCGAGTTTTTGGTTGGTTTTATTTGTTAAGCGAAGCGAACATTCAGAGAAAATTCTGCTCTTTAAGCGAGTTACTCTTTAAGCGAGGTGCTCTTTATGCGAGGTTTGACTGTACAGGTATCTCCTTAAAGCTGGTTCATTGTTATTAATAAAAGGATTGGCAGAGGCAGGACCAGAGAAAGGAAGAATTGGGTCCAGGGAGGGTCCAGGGAGCACTGACTGCAATTTAAATGTAATACAGGCTACAAATCAACATAGGAAAATTTTTCCATATGGTCTAAATCTGAAACATGTCCTTGCTAAGACAGAGCCCTGCTGTTTCTAAAATTATGTTTCCACTTATCATGCGCTATGATGCCTGTACTACATTTTTGGTAGAATTAACCTCTGGCTGTATAAGATTGATCTTCTAATTTGTTCATCATGAAGTATCATGGTTAGACATGTCAGCTAGAAGCGAGTGACTCATGCGGGGGGGAGTGGGGTAGTAGTGCCCATTGAGGATAGCTAAAAGTGGATTTATTATGCCACAGCTGTGGCAATTCCACCTGGAGTTTTATGATCTCTTGATGCTTAAAGACAAAGTCAACTTGATCTTTAGAAAGCTAGGATGACAGTCCATGTTTTCATCATTGTCTGCTGTTTGGCCACAGTGCTTAGAAATGTAAAATTTCGAACTAGTATGTTTGGATTCTTATGACTTCCAGATGATGCCTTCCAGATGTTCTTGTATGTAGTCCTCATTATCCCTAGCCAAGCACGATTTCCCCTGTCAACTGAAGTTATTGCTGCTGAATGACTAGGTAGTGAGTGACAAAATAGCTCTCTGGGATTTGAGTTTGGACAAGCATCTGAACCTGGCTTTTACCAGGAATATCTGACTGGATCAGGCTGAGGAGATTTTGTCTCTTAGCTCAGCCCATCTGTGCTCTCTGCGCTTTGGTAGACAAGACCTGAGACGTCAGTGGATGAATGTCCAGTGATCTAGCATGATTTTGTTTCTCCAAACAAATGCCACAGTCTTCCAGGGTTGTTTGAGCATTAAATCAAGATACTGTACATGGGTTCTCATTCTATCCAGTAGAGAAAACCACATCCAAAGTATATCCTGCTAAATGAGTGGTGTTAGATTCCTGTTTAGATTAACATGGAGAGGGCATGAAATTCTGAACCACTCCCAAAAGGGCAACTACAGGTATTGCATTGGACTCCCACAGTCCGATAAGCTGTAAAGACTCCAGCGTGACCACCAAGGCTTCTCCAGCTTACTCAGGAAGGGAAGGGTAATTGCAGAATGGCAGGGTGGGCAAACTGGATTATTTAGATTCATTTTAATCAGGACTCAGTTCATACCAGGAGATAGAGAGTGCCTTGGTGAATGATCGATACCAGGAAATTCTTCTTCTCCTTCTTCACCTGCCAGATCCGTTCCGGATATTGGTTATCATCATAGTGATAGTCTTCCTGTTCTTATCTATCTATCTATCTATCTATCTATCTACCTACCTACCTACCTACCTACCTACCTACCTACCTACCTACCTACCTACCTACCTACCTACCTACC
Organism: Furcifer pardalis; assembly: GCA_030440675.1. NCBI lineage: Eukaryota > Metazoa > Chordata > Lepidosauria > Squamata > Chamaeleonidae > Furcifer > Furcifer pardalis. Next base: position 54,536,920 of record CP126893.1, on the reverse strand, counting down.
TACCTACCTATGTAACATATTTCTCCACCGCCCTTCTCACCAAAGTGTCTCAGGGTGGTTTACAAGTAATAAAAAACATCACAAACACAAACACTACCTAAAAACCTCAAATACAAAACTGTTAAAGTTAAAGTTTAAAATTTAAATCTAAAAAGATTAAAAGCACACCAAATGGTACATTTTACTAATCTTACTAATTAAAAAGTAGAGGGAAAGAGGGGCTCAGATCTTAACTCCTTGGAACAGTTCTTCCGAAGACATGCCACACCAGTCTCTCAGGTTCTTCAGCCAGGAAGTCTGTCCACGTCCAGGGCCTCTCTTCCTAGGGATTTTTCCTTGCAGAGCGAGTTGGGAGTATTCTATACTTTATGTTGTTCCTTATGATATGCCCAAGGTATTGGAGTTTTCTTTGCTTAATGGTCTTAAAGACTTCTTTTTCTTTATCTACCCGGCGCAATACTTCTACATTAGTCACATGATCAACCCATTATATCCTTAGCAGCCATCTGTAGATCCCCATTTCAAAACCTTCTATTTCTGCTAGATATGTCTATAACTTCCATTACCAGCAGCCACAGTTTTATGCTAAAAAATGAGTTCCCAACCTTTTTAAGCCAGGGGCTGGGTCACACTCCCTCAGACAGTTTCAGGGGCCAGATGGCCATTTTGCCCTTCCTCCACCACATGGCACTTCCTGGTGTGGTGGAGGCAGGGGGGGCACATAAAATGGTGCTGTGGGCTGCATCCGGCTGTGTTCTAAAGTATTTCTTTAATGGGACTTGGAATCAATGTTCTGTCTCGGTACCAATTCTGCTTAGAGTATCAACATCAGAAGGTGATTATGGAGGGCATATGTTGTGGTTTCCTTCAAAGTTCTCTGTTGTTCCCCATATTATTCATTGTATACATGAATAAGTACCCAACAGGAATTTCACTTCCATGAAGCATATCATGCTCTTCTGTCTCTCATGCCCATCTAAATCTAAGAATGCTACTATACTGTAGTTCTAAATCAGTATTTGATTTGATAATGAACTGAATGAGGCTGAACAAACTGAAGCTTGAGCTATATAAAACAAAAAAGTTTCTGCTAAATATAGGGCAAATCAAGGACCTGGAAAGTAAGTTGGGTAATACTCAGATTTATCTGGCCTCAGAACATCTGCAGAGGTTGGAAACAAACACTCTTTGCTTTCCCAGGGAACTAGGTGTGTGGGAATGAGTGGAGAATGACTAGAGCATTTTTTTCCAACCTTTGGTGTGTTTTTTTTTGGACTTCAATTCCCCAAAGCACTGATCATCCAATGTACTGACTTAGACTTCTGAGAATTGAAGTCCCCCACGTTGGGAACCACTGGACTAAAGTGATGTTGGTATAAACTCAGGATGATTCCAACCAAACAGGTTAAAGCTCCTTTAAAAATCTATTCCACTTTCCCCCCTGCACCCACACCAACGGCCAGGGAAGAAGCAGCCAGGGCAGGTTGAGGACTTCACCGCCCCTCCCCCTGCCTCCACACCAACGGCCAGGGAAGAAGAAGCCAGGGCAGGTTGAGGAATTTGCCACCCCTCCCCATGTGCCCACACCAACGGCCAGGGAAGAAGCAGCCAGGGCAGGTTGAGGACTTCACCGCCCCTCCCCCTGCCTCCACACCAACGGCCAGGGAAGAAGAAGCCAGGGCAGGTTGAGGAATTTGCCACCCCTCCCCATGTGCCCACACCAACGGCCAGGGAAGAAGAAGCCAGGGCAGGTTGAGGAATTTGCCACCCCTCCCCATGTGCCCACACCAACGACCAGGGAAGAAGAAGCCAGGGCAGGTTGAGGAATTCACCGCCCCTCCTCATGTGCCCACACCAACGACCAGGAAAGAAGAAGCCAGGGCAGGTTGAGGTCTTCACCGCCCCTCCCCCTGCCTCCACACCAACGACCAGGGAAGAAAAAGCCAGGGCAGGTTGAGGTCTTCGCCGCCCCTCCCCCTGCCTCCACACCAACGGCCAGGGAAGAAGAAGCCAGGGCAGGTTGAGGAATTTGCCACCCCTCCCCGACCCCCATCAACATATTGTAATGTAATGTATTGTTTGTAAGCCGCCCTGAGTCGCTACAGAGAGTGGGCTGCAATATAAATTTGAACTAACAACAACAACAACAACAACAACAACAACAACAACAACAATTCCACGACAGTGAAGAAATTATTCTCTCCTCCAACTAAATTTGCTCTATCACCGCTTCTTCTTTTTCCATGTGTAGGCCAGACGTGAAACTGCCAAAATGAAGCCATCTTTTGGTGAATTCATTTCTGCAGTTTCTTTTGCCTGACCCTAGTGTGATAAAGATTAGCCAGCACAAGGTGGGCATTCCCCGGGGCATGCCCAATTGTGGTGCAAAAATACCATTGAGCTTCAAGGAGGCTCTTTCTGTGTACCCTGCACCATCACTTCATGGAGTGTTTATTTCCTGATGGTTAAAAGTCCATGGAAAAGGAAATCTAAATGATGCATCTATACAGTGTGGCAATAATCTACGAGTTTTTAAGACGTAGGTTGCAGCAGGATGTGTCTGTGTAGATGGGGGAAGCGAATTAAGCAACATTTAGTTCCACCTCCCCCACCCCATCACTACCACCATGTCCTCAAGTGACTTAGGAAAACCCAATACAACCGATACCAGGAGGGCAAGTGTAGATAGACCCTCTGTTTCAAAGCCCTATGTTGTCAGAGTAATCTAACCAAGATGTTACCAAGGCATGCATGATTCAGACCAATTCTCACTATGGAAGGGCTCAACTAGTTTGTACCAATCAATGCTGGTTTAAAATGCTATCAACAGTCCCTGCCTTTGGAGTCTTCAGGTTTCCAAACTGTATCCAACAGTTCTTTAGGGAGAATGGCATTCCAAGGGAAGACAGGTAGAACAGGTCACATTAGTCATATCCAATCAAAGTTCAGAAGCATAGAATAGAGCAACACTGAAGCAGAAAGTTTGAGTGGCATGTTCTCCGCTTATATTTTACACAGTCAAGGGGGAAAATACATTAGAAACAATATTTGAATACTGTACTATGAATGAGTTTCGTCTTGATTTTGTGAGAGAAAGGATGTACCACAACAAACCAGAAATACAGCTGGAAAGGGGATACTGTATGGTTAGAGAGCAAAGTTAATCGCCAAGTAACACCACATAGGTAAAGGTTGTCCTTGCTCGAAAGCCAGTTGTATCCGACTCTAGGATTCAGTGCTTATCTCTGTTTGTAGCCAAAGAGCCAGCACAGTCTACATCTGCAGACATTTCTGTGGACTTGTGGCAGGCAGGCACAGAACACTGTTTACCTTCCCACCAAAGTGGTACCTATTTATCTACTTGTAATTTCTTGATTTCAAACTACAGTACTAGGGTGGCAGGAACTGGGACAGAGATGGGAGCTCATTCTGTCATGCAGTGCTCGAGTCTTGAACTGCTAACCTGCCAACCTTCCAGTCAGCATCTTAACCACTCGAGTCACCGCACCACTACATTCTTGGTAATAATAGTAGTGTTTAAATCCTGGCTTGATCTTCATTCCTAAATTTAACGTGAAGTTTGCTTCACATGGGGAGCTTTGGATAATCATGACTGAGAGTCAGAGTTATTAGAGGGTCTTCTTCATAGCATTGATTTGGGAGGGATTCCCTACTCCCATGTTTACCATCTGGCCCATTCATTTCCTTTTGTTCCATGCAGACTGTCTCCATGCACCTGAGCAGATTCTCCCCTCTTGCTTTTTTGTGTGCTTTACTGTATAGTAAATAATATCTTGCTTCTGGAGCACAGCTGGTTAAACAGGCAAATCTGTATTCATTTCATGACAGGCTGGCAGGCAGCGCTTGCTCCCTGTATTCACTGCCAGAAAGTGGTCTAAATCAACTTTCTGCTGCATCAGCAAGCTAAAAATATCCTTTCTCATTGCACTTGTGTGCATTAGGCTGACTTTAGTAGTGGCTGGAAAGAGAGAGAGGATGTGTATATAGGGAATAACAGGTTACAAAGGTTTGTTGTTTGTTGTTCAGTCGCACAGTCGATTCCGACCCTCTGCGACCCCATGGACCATTGTCCGCCAGGCACTTCTGACCTCCACCATCCTCCTCAACTCGCTCAGTTCTGTGCCCATTGTCTCTACAATACCATCTAACCATCTCATTTTTGGCCGCCCCCTTCTTCTTTTGCCCTCCACCTTTCCCAGCATCAAGGCTTTCTCAAGCAAATCCTCTCTTCTCATTTGATGTCCAAAGTACCTTAGCTTCATCTTTACAATTTGACTTTCCAAGGAGCATTCTGGGTTGATTTCTTCTAAGATTGACCTATTTGTTCTCCTTGCTGTCCAGGGGACTCTCAAAACTCTCCTCCAACACCACATCTCAAAGGCATCTATTCTTCTGCGCTCAGCTTTCCTAATGGTCCAGCTCTCACATCCATACATTTTAAACATTTATCCTTACAGGGGATAGGTGGGAAATGGGGAAACCTTTACAGTTTTTTTCCACACCTTCACATCCCTAGCAAGGAAGGTAGCATGTGTGTGCATGAATTTTTGTTAGGGAAAGAATATAGCATCCCTCTTCTCCTGCAGTAAACGTCCTGACTTCGGGATGAGATGCTGCAGTCCTTCACTGAAGTAGAACTATTTGTCTGTAAAGATAAAGATAAAAGTCACTCTTGCTCAAAAGCCAATGGTATCTGACTCTAGGCTTTAGTGCTCATCTCTGTTTATAGCCAAAGAGCCAGTGCTGTCTGTATTGGCAGATGTTTCTGTAGTCATGTGGCAGGCATGACTAGACACCGGAGTGCATGGAATTCTTTTTACCTTCCCACCAAAGTGGTACCTATTAATTTTACTTGCAATTTCTTGCTTTTGAACTGCTAGACTGGCAGGAGGTGGGACAGAGACAGAAACTCACTCCATCATTCAGCACTCAGGTCTCGAACTGCTGACCTGCCAACTTTCCAGTCATCAGATTCAGTGTCTTAATCACTAAGCCACCATAGCCCTTATCTGTCTGTTTTTGTTGTTCAGTCGCACAGACGATTCTGACCCTTCGCGACCCCATGGACCACTGTCCACCAGGCACTTCTGTCCTCCACCATCCTCCTCAACTCACTCAGCTCTGTGCCCATTGTGTCTACAATACCTTCTAGCCATCTCTTTTTTGGTCGCCCCCTTTTTCTTTCGCCCTCCACCTTTCCAAGCATCAAGGCTTTCTCAAGCGAATCCTCTCTTCTCATTTGATGTCCAAAGTACCTTAGCTTCATCTTTACAGTTTGACTTTCCAAGGAGCATTCTGGGTTGATTTCTTCTAAGATTGACCTATTTGTTCTCCTTGCTGTCCAGGGGACTCTCAAAACTCTCCTCCAACACCACATCTCAAAGGCATCTGTCTGTAGCATCCTGCAAAACAACATAGCTACTCCTGATTTGCTGAACAAAAGCAGAAGCATAGGTGCAAATAGAAGGCATCTGTGTGGACCTAAAGGAAAAAAAGGAGGCCTTCAAAATTGGCTAGGAAACATTTAAGATCCAACATGTTTTGAATTACAGAACCTTGTACTGTAGTGGTTGCGCTGAACAAAAATTGCCATGGCTTAAAATGCACTGGAGACTGCAGTGTCTCAGGTAGTTAAGATACTGAACTTGACGATTGGAAGGTCGGAGTTCAATTCCCGAGTACTGCATGACGGAGTGAGCTCTCATCTCTGTCCCAGCTCCTGCCAACCTAGCAGTTCGAAAGCAAGACATTGCAAGTAGATAAATAGGTACCACTTCAGTGGGAAGGTAAACAGCATTTTGTGCACTCAGGTGTCGAGGCATGCCTGCCACATGTCCACAGAAATGTTTGGAAAGGCAGACAGCACTGGCTCTTTGGCTGTAAACAGAGATGAGCACTGAACCCTAGAATCAGATATGATTGGCTTTCGAGCAAGGGCAACCTTTACCTTGACTAAAATGCACTGAGCCTTCACAGATTGTTCCTGCTGGGCAATCCTTTTAAGGATCTTTCATTCCTTCTCAAGCATCTGTAGAGCCTCTCAGAGCCTTATCACCTGTGCTAATCCTAGGAAGTGAGCCTGTTGTGTAGGCTGAATGATACCAAAGGTGTCCAATGCCCTATCTCTTCTCTCTCTTTTCTGTCTAGTTTCCATATGCTGCCCCACCTCCCCAGGAGCCGGTGAAGACCCTGAGAAGCCTGATCAATATCCGCAAGGACACGTTGCGTCTAGTCAAGTAAGTCTGCTCCTTATAACCTTGGGGCTGTAGTACCCACTGTTTCAGAATCAGTGGTAGCAGGAAGTAGGATTAGTTCTCATGAGGACCAGTTTTAGTAAGGCGGATGGTTCTGAGGCTTGAGAGGTTTGTTTGAAAATTGGGAGGTTACTGCTAATCATCCTACATAATACTTAGTGGCCTAGACAGACCAAAGCAGAGCTAAAAATAGCTTTCTTCAGTACTTGAGAACATTTTGGGTGCCCAAACTCCCGCCAGTGGGCCTAATTGGCCCCCTGCATATAATTAATGCAGCCAGTGGTGAGCAGCCAGCGGTGAGCACCCAGGCTTCACCACGGACTGCCCCCCCCCCACCTGACGTCAGCAGTGGTGGCAGCGACTGCGCTTTTTCCATGCTTCTCTGAGCAGCCTCTCACTCGATCCTTTCCCCTCAGCAACCTATGCTGAAGCCGATCGCTGCCTCCGGGGAATTTTCGGAGCCTCCTGCAAGTCACCTCCTGCACCAGGGGGCTCACTTAGCGCCCCCTGAGAATACTTGGATTTGTTATAAAAGACTGCTTATAACCAGTTTTTAATAATTGAGATTTATTATAAATTTTTAGAAATGCAATAAATGCTGGGAAGGAAGATTAAAATTAATAAGTGGCAGTATCATTACTTTTAATAGTTTTAATGCCAATTTTGTTAATGTTGCATGTTGCTTAGTGCCATTTACTTCAAAACATTATTTAGAGGATAAGGACTTCTTTGTCTATTTTTTGTACTTTAAAACATAACTAAATAAAATTGAGATAATTAAGGAGAGGTGTACTGCACTCCTTTTGCCAAGGAGTAACATGTAACAACAGTGAATTACTACTAAATAAATACACAAAATACTGCTAATGTACTGTATATGCTTTTAAAGTAATGCTTCAAAGTTCTGAATGTGTAGTTCAGTTCAAGATACAGAGTTTCCATATCTGTTTAGCCTAGTACTGTATTGTCCATTCCATTTGGCACCAGTTCTTGAAGGAGTTGCTTTTGAACAGGTACTCAAGAAAATGAACCTGGGATTTTTTGTCTGTGCAAAATGTGCTTGTGAGCCCTCCTTCTACTTCATTTGATTGCTCTACAGAAGCTTCTTTTAGCATACTTGGCAGAGCATCTTCACCTCAGAAATCAGGCCCGCTTCACCCGTTCTTTTCAGACATCTCAGCTCCCAAGTTCCAACTCCCAGTTTGGTTAGAAAGTCTGCCACCCACCGTAGAGCTTTCTCAGTGGTAGCTCCAGCTCTATGGAGCCCATTGCCGGGGGAGCTGCATTTGATAGACTCCTTGGGGTCCTTTTAGAGACAATTGAAAACCTTTATTATTAATTTTTTCTGGACTAACAACACTCATCTGGAAGGACAGCATGGATGCTGTACATTTAGAGCACAGCTTGCTTTTATGGTTAAACAAGTACAGTAATACCTCGGATAACGTTTACCTCGGATAACGCTAAAATCGCATGACGTTAAGTAATCTGGGGAGGAGAATTGGATCGAATAACGTTAAGGTCCTATGGGATGGATCGGAAAACAACCGCTAAAGCCTGTCCAGTTACAATGTATCTCTATGGAGCTTTAAGGTTATCCGATCCATCCCATAGGATTTTAACATGCATCGGATAACACTAAAAATCGGATAACACCAAGACTTGTGGAACCAAGTCTTAGCGTTATCCGAGGTATTACTGTAATGCTAACACTCCCTTTACCTTTAGAATTCAGGTTCCAGAGAAGGCAAGAAGGGAAGTTTAGATTATTGGATGCATGCTTGTTTATGTCTTCCGAGGATTGTACAAATAAACATAAGTGGGGAGATTTCCTTGCAATGTATACTGATCCCTTTTTTGTGTGCAGTTTTTGTTTAAAGGTCCAGGTTTCCCCATCCCTTCTCAAAAATGAAATTTGTGATTGGGAAAGGATACCACTTTCCCCCCTCTCTCCTATCCTCTCCTCTCCCCTTCTTTAATACTTGAGAGGCTCAGCTATATTACAATAGTTCATTCTTCATTTTCAAAGAAGGCCATTTCCATCACATGCATTTGCCATTTAATAACTATGTGCCGCCAGGCCAGTCAGTTCTAAGTTTTGACGGCCCTTTCCAGAGTTTTCTAGGTAGAGAGTACTCAGAAGTGGTTCCCCATCCACTTCTTTGGGGCAAGCCCTGGGACTGCACAGGTTGTTCAAGAACACATAGGTTGGCTCTCCTGGGATGCACAGTGGGGAACTGAATCCCCAGTCTCCAACTCCATAGTCGGATATCTAGCTCAGAGTTTGTCTACAATGGCCTTTCTGGTCCGGTATAGAGTGTTCTGATGGAGCCCTATCAGCAGTGGGTGGGGAGGTAAAAGTCACTTTACAGCTGATAGGAGATCAAAGCAGCCTTTAACAATAGCAATTATACTCATATACCTTCCCATAGTGCTTAGTGCACTCTCCAGATGGTTCACAAGGTAATTAGCATTTTTGCCCCCAACATGCTGGGTACTCATTTTAATAACCTTAGGAGAATGGAATGCTTTACCCTTTACCCCTGTGCCTGCTGCTAATTGGACTGGTGGAGCTAGATCAGTGGTGGATGTGGGGGTAAATCCTGTTTTACAGCTGGTGGGGGATCAGTTGTAAAGTGGCTCTTATCTCCTGATCTGGCTCCAGCAGTCTGATCAGCAAAGGGTGCAAGGGCAAAAGCCATTTTACAGCTGATAGAGAAAAGGCCCTTCCCCCAGCCCCTGGAAAGGTAGACATGCTCTGTGTACACATTTTCTGGAAATGGGATAAAATGCAGCAGGGCGGTTTGGTTGAACCCTTGGTTGGGTCTTAAAACGGGGCCTGTTGGCCTGCTCAATGTGTGCTTGATCAGACTAACCTGTCCTAAAAGGAAAACTAACTTGTCCATGTAAACAGCCTATCCCTGAGCTCTCCAGCTAGCCCATTTGAGTGTCTCATTCTGTTCCAGCCAGTTGGAAGCAGCCTGTCAGTTCCTTTCCAGGGGATGATATCTGTGTGTAGCTCTTCCAGATGAATGGAGCAGAGACTTAAAAGGGAGACTGGGGGAGGTGTTATGGCTTATGCAGCTCTCCTATAAAGCTTTTAGTGGGCTGTTTGCTTCCTCCCTGTCCTTGTTTGGCTTTCTGGGTTACTGCAGGTGAACGGAAGATTCAGACACAGTGGAATTCACTCTTGTTGCTGGGCTGTAGTTGGAGCTCGATGAATCCCAGATTGGGCTGCTGTGGCTCAGTGATTAAGAAGCTTGCCTTGTTAGCTGGAAGGCTGGCAAGTTGGCGGTTCGAGAGCCTGGTACTGCATGACAGATTGAGTGCCCGTCTCTGTCCCAGCTCTTGGAGACATGAAAAAAGCCTCAGTTGAGCGTTCCCTGAGCAGAGTTTCTTCCACAAAAAAATCCTTTCGACCCAGAATAATTTCTGACATGAAATTATTATTATAATGAATTCCAGCAGTTCAGAGTTCAGGACTGGAGCAAGTAAAACAGATCCAGTAAAAACTGTTGGAAGCACAGCAGCCTTTAAGAAACTGGCTTCTTTAAGGGAATCTAGTGTTCTCTGCCAGTTTAATGTGTCCTGAGGTTGAGTACAAATACTGTACTAACTTTTCTTCTCTTTACATCTTGGATTTAATGCACTTTTGTACTCTGAGCTCTTTTGGAAGACATGTTGCTAAAGGGTGGGAAGTCAGAATCCAAAGCTGGCTAGGAAGGAAGAATGAAAGGAAGGCTTTTGTTAGGTACCCTCCCAATCTGCCAGTGGCAGAGGTGGAATCTAATCAAGAGCTGAGCGATTGCTGTCCCTTATCCTGCTTACTTCTAAGCAAAGCCAGGCAATAAATACATGCAATCCTGATTTAATTTGAAAGATGCACTGGAAACAGGAACTAGGAAGCCAGGGGTTTCTCTTACTGTGGGTGCTACAAGAGTTTCCTCCTCAAGCCAACCTTAAAGTACTGGGCTCTGTACTTTTGATTTCCTTTATGTATAGCATGTCTCCTACCGTGAGCTTCTGACTCCTTCCACATGGAACCCTATCAAGATCATGCATAACCTCCTGGGCCACCACCATTGCACACTTCCTTGTGTAAATTTGAAAGTTCACATGGAAAGATGCTTGGGGACTTAGAAGAAAAGTCTTGTAATTACCACCTCCTGCTGATTTAGATAAAGGTCTCCCTTGCTCAAAAGGCAATCGTATCTGACTCTAGGGCATGGTGCCCATCTCCATTTACAGCCAAACAGCCAGCGCTATCTGTGTCTTTAGACATTTCTGTGGACATTTGGCAGGCATGACTAGACACCGGAGCACATGAAATGCTGTTACCTTCTGACCAAGCTGTACCCATTTATCTATTTACAATTTCTTGTGCTCGAAATGTTAGGTTGGCAGGAACTGGGACAGATGACAGAAACTCACTCCAGAGTGCAACGCTCGGGTCTCGAACTGCTGACCTGTCAACCATCTTGTTGTCAAGTTCAGCATCTTAACCACTAAGCCACCTCAGCGCCGCCGCCCCCGTACTGAGTTAGGAACCAATTAATGAAAAGCCAGTTCTAGAAACCATAGAGTTAGATGCAAAGCCAGGTGGGCAAAATGAGATGGCTCCCTCAGGTGCCAGAACTGCTCCTTTCTGCTGCCTGAATAACTGCTATCACTACTGCATCCATCCATCATGTTTTTTCTCTGCCCAGATGCCTGTTGAAGTTGCTCCTGTTGCTGCAACTGCATCTACTTGCATGGCTGCTCGCCACAGTACCTTATTGCGTGGCTGCCTGCCACTATATCCAAATCCTCCCTCGCATAGCCCTGACTCAGAGTTCATAAATGATGTCCTGTAATGTGTAAAATGTTAAAATCACTACCTTCACAGTAAATGGAGGAAAAACTGCTTCCTGCATCTAGAGCAGGGATGCCCAAACTTTTTGGGCCATGGGCCGATCATGTGGTTCAGGAAGCTGGTCACTGAGGCCCGGGGGCCAGGTGCGGCCCCTGACGCCAACTCATCTGGCCCACAAAGCCCTTGTCGTTCCTGGAAGCGGAATAAAATGTGCCCGTACGGGGGCATTTTATTTCCGCTTCCAGGAGTGATGAGGGCTTTGCGGGCCGGATGAATTGGCATTGGGGGCCGCACCCGGGCCCTGGGCCTTAGTTTGGGCACCACTGATCTAGAGCAGTGGTTCCCAACAAGGGGTACACAGCCCACTAGTGGACTTCAATTCCCAGAAGCCTAAGTCAGTACATTGGCTGATCAGTGCTTTGGGGAAATGACTTAGGCTTCTGGGAATTTATTTATTTACAGTATTTAGATTTATTTAGATTTATTATCCTGCCCCAATCAGGCGAACCTGACTCTAGGCGGCTTACAGAAAATTCATAAATTAAAACCTTGAGGTTCAAAATTACTTTAAAATCAATTTAAAAAATAATTAAACCATGAATTTACAAAGATCTAAAAGATTTAAAAAGGTTAAAAGGTTTAAAAAGATTTAAAAAGTTTAAAAGAGTGAGGGAGGGGTGAATTGAAGTCCAAAAACCAGCATTTGGGAAACACTGATCTAGAGCAATGTTTCCCAACCTTTGGGTTTTGGACTTCAATTCCCAGAAGCCTAAATTAATTCCCCAAAGCACTGACCAGCCAATGTACTGACTTAGGCTTCTGGGAATTGAGGTCCCCCTCTGGGGCTTGGGCCCAACCTTGGGAGCCATTGATCGGGAGCGTAGTTCTTCACAGGTTTTATGCTAATGCATTGCTTTGAAAATCTAGATTTCTCATGGCAAAATACATTCTTTCTATTTAAGTTTCAAGTAATGATTTTGACATTAACACATCAATTTTTTCAGTTACTTCAAAGTTCTGCCCTCACCCGCTCACATCGTGGCAGTTCCTCTTCGTTGCTACTCATGGGCCACCCTCTTCTTGTTGCTGCCTCTGCGGTTTGTGAAGCATCTGAAAGCAATATTCACGACTCATCCCAACTAGAGGTCCCCCCCCCCAAAAAAAAAAAAAAAGATTGTGTATTTGTTGATGTAACTAAAGATTCTGTTCATTCAATCTAAAATTCAGGGAAGATACTTCCCACCTTGACAAAGACTCCAGTCATGATCCACCTCTTTATAGACAGAAAGCACTGACAGGACCAGTTTACATAACAATTTAGGGGAAGAAACAGCTATGACTATATCTGTAGAAAGATGGGGATGATAGTAGCACTTTTCCTTGTACCACTGGTGTTGGGAAAGTTTAGACCATTGCTAGTTACAATGGATTTGAGAATTATTTATTCCCATGTCCCACTGAAATCTGTAGAAATTCTCAGTCAGTGTGGTTAGGATTATGCTTTTGTAGTTGTTTCTAAGACAGCACAACAAAATCAGATGCAAGGGGGGGTGTCTTTTCAGATGGAGACGTCTGGGCACTACCAATCAAAAAGCAGCATGTAGCTATTTTTGACCTTCCTTCCCTATGATGATGATGATGATGTGTTGCAATTAGAAAAGAGATGATAGAAATGCAAGAGGCTCAGGGAGAGCAAGGAGCTGCTAACTGTAGCTTATTGTGAGTTGGAAGGACATATGGAGGCTCCTGATATGAGCAGGGTGTATCCAATGAGCTTCTAGTCCTTTCTGGCCTTTAACCAAGACTCCCATTAGGAAATAGTGTAGTTAATCGTCAGAGGGTTTAACAAGGATCAATCCTGGGATCAGCCTCTCAAATGTAGGGAGATAAAAATGGAAGCAAGCATTATCTAACTCTAAACATCAATTTAGTAGGGCAAGTATTTCATGAGAGCAGACACTTTCACATAATCTCCTCCCCCCCCCCCGCCCTTATTTGAAATGCTGTTTCACAAGGAAGAATATATAGTATAGCAACAATTATCTATAAACTCATCCAAATGTACACCTCTCATATAATCTACACTTCTCTGGCCCAGTTTACCTCTCCCCAAGCCCTATGAAAAAGGAAAATAGGTTAGAAAAGAAAAGCAGAGTCAATGGCTAAAGACAGCTTTGAGATCTTGTGATGGAAATGCCACCTCATCTTCTTTTGGACATTTCCATAATTGATGAATACAACCCTTGTGACTTCTAAACCTATTCTTGTATATAGCACTTGTTTTCATCCTAGTGGGAAAAGCTGTCTTATGCATACACTTTACCCAAAGAAAAAGGCCAAATTGCTATACAGTTGTACTTTGCTTAAAGAGCATAATGCGTTCCACAGGATTGCTCTTTAAGCGAGTTTGTTCTTTAAGTGAAACACCATGGTAAGTGACCAGTTGTGACTTCTGATGGGGGGGACTATGAACCCCGATTTATTTGTTAAGCAAGTTTTTGGTTGGTTTTATTTGTTAAGCAAAGCGACCATTCAGAGAAAATTCTGCTCTTTAAGCGAGTTACTCTCTAAGTGAGTCGCTCTTTATGCGAGGTTTTACTGTATGGACATCTCGGACTCTTTCATTTCTTGGAATCATTTTAGAACTGAATTCATGCCTCTTGTCTTCTGCCAGGTGCACAGAAGAAGTGAAAACTCCAGGAGAAGAAGTCAGCAAAGCAAAAGTCCATTACAATGTGGAATTCACATTTGATACAGATGCCCGGGTGGCAATCACAATTTATTATCAAGCTACTGAAGAATTCCAAAATGGAGTAGTGAGGTAAACAAGAGAAAAGTGGCAGAGGGAAACATTTACACCCTATAAAATCTGTTGAAATTGTAACGGCTTTATACTAATATATTTTTCCTCACACTGAAAAGGATATTCAAATAACTCCACGGTTACACATATATCTCTTGGGTCAAGAGGGGGGAAATGAATAACATATGTTGAGTTCAAATGAGTCCAGGTGCATGCCTCAACTAAACAGTGTGATGTTTTTGCTAAACTCGTATGGTGGAAAGAGGTCCAATGCTGAGGAAGGGGCCAGCAACCAGTTGTCTGGATAGGCAACCCTCCAGATGCTATTTGGACTGCAACTTCTATCAGGCGTAGCTACCTCTGGAAAGTTGCAGATCAGTAAGTTCTGGAAGGCCATAAATTTCTCATACCCAACTTAGAAGAAGAAATTACCCAAGACAAATGTTATCTCTGAAATAGCTGAGTTTGTCTATAAATTTGCAAACAGAGTCTACTTAAAACATTCTGAATAACAGCAAAACCAACTGTTCTGTATTAGCTCCAGCATAGAGTTAGCTTCTTCTTTCTTCTGCTGTATCCAAATCCAAATAGAGGTAATCATCATGGCAATCATCCATGAAGACTGTCCTAAAAATATAATGCAGTGGCTTTTCATCTGCACTCCGCCTTGCAGCGTGACCCCAGTACCACTGATCCAGTTCCATGAGTTACTTTCTGGTTCTGAACCCTTTTGGCACACAAAGTCCTCCTCAGCCCCATGCCAGTATGGATGAAGCTACTGCCCTTCATCAAGATGAATTCACGTGGGATTTAATCAACTTGGGGGCCATCACCCTTCTCTGTTGACTTTGCCACCCAAGGCTGTCAGTCCTCAGGGCTATCAGGTTAGTTAACCACCACCTGACACTTAATGTTGAGTTGCTGGCAGTATGGTCTACTCTTATTACCATAGCAGGATAACCTGGCCAAACTAGCAGAGCACATTATTACCTGGATAAAAAAAAAATAATATCTTGTGTTTCTTGAGCTCACACCCTTCTTTCTTTGCTGGTCCACAACAGCAGTTTCTTCATTGTCCCTTTTCAGACATGCAGCTTTATCCTAATCACTATGGACCATCATCATATTTTATTTTGTAACATGGCATATGTACTAGGAGAGGAGGAAGGCAATACCTTTTATTGAATCACTTAAAAAATCAAACATTGCACGGATCCCAAAAGCTTGAACAATGTTTGATTTTTTTAAAGTGATCCAATAAAAGGTATTGCCTTCCTCCTGCAGATATTTTGTTCATTTTGTATATAAATAAATAAAAAGATTAGGGGGGGGAAACACCCTTTAAAAGTTGATTAAAGAAGAGTCTGGTGGAGAGGTGGACAAAGTTATTTTATGCTTTGAAGAGCTGCATGCTTGGATCCAAGAACCACAAGCATACAATCTGCTGCTATTCACCCTTCATTCTTCTCCTTTTCTGTGGTAGCTATGTCTCCAAAGAGAACAGTTTACAGTCTGAGACTGTCCACTACAAGCGTGGAGTCTGCCAACAGTTCTGCCTCCCATCTCACACCATCGACCCCTCGGAGTGGACAGAAGAGGAGGTAAGGCTTGTTGAAGTGGATCTGAAAACGAGGCAAGGACACTGAAAAGGTCACCTGAGTCCCGAAGCAGGCAACTAAGAAGTCCTGCCTGCAACATCAGCCTGTTTGCAATTCAGGAGCTTGACAATTCTGCACAAGAGCCAGCTTTTGTCTCCAAGCAAAAATCTTACTAGATGAAGGAAATTGTGCACATTTTTTTTTACTTTTCTGGTGTAGTGGATAGAGTGACAGACTTGGGACTCAAAAGATGTAGGTTCGAATCCCTGCTCAGCCTTAAAAACTCATGGAGAGGAACTGGTTAAAAGCTCTCCTTAAATTTTTCACTTTTCTTGAATACCCTAACAGAGTTCTTGTAAGTCATTTCTGACTAGATGGCACATAACACACACAGGATAGCATCTAGTAAGGAGTGTTCTGCAGATGCAAAATTGTAGCAGAACCATAGAATCCTAATCTTGCACATCAATTTATGACACACAGTACAGTTTTTGCAAGAGAACCCAGGTTGGATTTTGTAAAAGTAAAGCGTGTGTTTGTTTGGAGAGTAGGGGACCAAATGAGAGATGATTCGTTTGTGCAAGGTGCATTGGGCAACTGTTGCCAGCTCTTTGGCTGCACCATAGCATGCAGGCACATCAACATGACTTTGAGGTGGATTTAGGGACAACCTCCAGGTTGTCTTAAAGAAACAGCTTTCATTTCACGTTTCTGGTTTTAATAATTTCAGAATGTATGTGGCTGTCTAAGAGGTTGTGACACTAAGAGTGCACAGTGAAAGAGATATAATTCTTCCCTTGCTAGCCCCAACACCCCAATTCTATGCGCCCTGTGCTACAGTTACGACTGAGAATGTCCTATTGGCCCTTGTTTATTACTGGTAGCTGCAGTGCACTGATGGTTCAAGGAGAGCAGCTTTTCTGACCACTTTTTCTGTGGGACAAAAATAGATTTACATCTAGCTGCTGCATTTGCATTTCTTCAAGGTGACACATGCGGCTTTCCTCTCTGTTGGATACTCTCAGCAATACTGTGAGGAAGATCAGACACTCAGAGAGTGGCCAGCCCAAGTTCATGCACTTAATTTCTCGGCTCACCAGGGACTAGAATCTAGGTCTCCTAAGCCACAATCTGACATATTAACCATTACCACATAGCAACGCCCCAACATGTGTTCTTGAGCTTTAACTCTAAGCCAGGGGTCGACAACCTTTTTAAGTCGGGGGCTGGACTGGTGGTCCTCCTGCCGTAAATGCTGCCATATATGTGGCCACTTGTGGTAGCTGCTTGCGGTGGCAGTGGTTGATATCAGATATGTTTACTTGGCACACTGGGACACATCTCTAGTGTAGGTGAATCATAGAAGTAATTCCATTGATCCAACTACTAGCAGTAGCAATTATACTTATATACCGCCCCAATTCAAGCTTGATCCCCATCAGGTTTGACCTCAACACAGCAGTTTAACCACTGTGCCACCTGTTATTTCATTTTTTTTTTTTCATTTTCTGCCCTCCTCATTCTTTGCAGCTGGGCTTTGACCTGGACCGTGAAATCTATCCCATGGTGGTTCTTGCCGTGGTAGATGAAGGGGATGGTAAGTAATGTTCTTAAGGTTGATTCCCACCCCCGATACTTATTTACCGGTAACTCATATGCCCAACTGTTCTCTTTGTAAGCTCTCAATGTTCTTTTACAACACAGCTTGTGATCGGACAGGTCACATTTCAAGTATATGCTCTATTGGTAACAAGCACACTCTCTGAAAGTCTCCTGTATTGAGCTATCTGGGTGCATTAGATTGACCTTGTTACAATTTTTGTCATCTTTTGAAACAGCCCTGGACAGAGAGTTCGGCAGCTGCAGGAAGAGAAGAAAGCAGTCTTTGTACAAAGTGCACTCATCTTCTGTTTTCTTGTCTTGCAGAGCATATGGGTCACTGCCATGTCTTATTGGCAACGTTTGAGAAGGTGAATGTGGTTTTGTTGCTGATTTTTATGTCAAAGTTTTGTACATAGTACAGACAGTCCTAGGCCAGAACTTGGATGTGTTACTTTGTGAACTACAAAACCCAGAATTCTTAGACAGCATGGGCACTGACTAAGCTATTTTGGGAGTTACAGTCCCCAAAGGTAGCATTTCCAAATTCAAGGCCAGGTTGTTTGTAGAGTGTCTGAAATGCTCAGTCTGAGAAATGTCCATGATAGCTGCACAGGAAAGACAGCTGAACCACTTAAGGAGCTGGTAGGCAAGACAAACTTCACCCAGAATATATTTGCAAGGATCATTGCTACAGTGGTGTCACGTACCAGCTGGCCCTCTGCTCTGGTAACCTCCCTTAACCAAAGCCTCCAAAGGGCGGGCTGGCCGGCAATAAAAACTTTACAGCCCTTAGCTGCTTATCATCCACAAGGAGGTTTAATTAGTAGCGTGTTCAAAGGCTTGTGTGTGAAATGCAATGCTTCTCTTACCCTTTTAGTCCAATGAAGACACGTTGTTCAAGCAATCGAAGGTTTATTGATCAGGTTTATAAAGCATAAAAGTCAGTAGCATAGGTCAGTCCAATACAGTCCACAAGTAATCTAGGTAACCATTTTTAAGGAGCAAAAATGCATAGCTCCTAGGCTAAGGATGTTAGCCCATAGAGATCCAGAAACAAAAAACTCTCAAATCAAAACAGGTCTTAATCCATGAAGAGGCAGAAACGAACTCTCCAACTTCTCTCTAACATGGAGAATTTTCAGTCAGGTGGTTTAGCTTTAGCCAATCAAGTAACAGAGAACAACAGAGAATAACTTTCTCAAAACAATACATTGTTTACACACGTGCACAGAGAGTGTTCTGTGGATCTCAGCTAGCTTAGAAAGATAAGAAATACTGAAAAACTGTCTGTGACACAACCTTGAGGCTCAGAGAAGACAAAGGATTTTTTCTGAGGCCTATTTGAAACTACAACCTTACCAACCTTTGAGAACATTAGGAAAAAGATGTCGTTTCCTGACAAGTGGTAATTTTTGAAGCTCCCCCCTCCCTATGACAGCCCCCATAGCCTCTACTCCATGGTGATATTGTATCACTGACATTGGGTGTGCTGAGCTGGCCACATGGCAAGGGCTTGTGCCTAGAAGAGGAATTCTCAACCTGTGGGCCAGATGCAGCCCATGGCACCATTTCATGTGGCCCTCCACCTCCACCACACCAGAAAGTGCAATGTGGTGGAGGAAGGGCAAAATGGCCGTCCAGCCCCCAAATCTGTCTGAAGGAGCATGACCTGGTCCCTGGCTTAAAAAGGTTGAGAACTCCTGGCCTAGAAGCTCATGGTCTTTTAAAGTGGTACATAGTTGGAAAACATGCTAGAGAAGCCAGGTAGAAACTCCAACTAGCTTATAAAAACCTGGAATGTCTTCTATCAGCTAATTAGCTTAAATGTGCCCCCCAACCCAGCGTTCATGGCCGAGTGGACTTAAAAATGGTTACAAACCCACACAATACAACCAATAAAATGATCTGAAGCTTGTTTAGAATTCTAGCAGTCTTTTGTGAGGGCTAGAGAACGAATGAATGATACTGAGAGAATGAAAGGGGCTGAGTTAAAATTGGAGCAATACTTAACGTTTCTCAGGGACAAAGCAGGGCATGAATAGAACACATTCCTTCTGTGTTCTATTACATAGCAAACAAGTTCGTTTAAACAGGTGAAAATCCATTTCACCACAAATGCATTCTGTGAAAAGCCTCTTGGCAGACAACGAGGCCAAAGTTCTCTCTCACCATGTTGTCTTTTTCTCAGCATGCCGATGGCAGCCTTTGTGTGAAGCCCCTCAAGCAGAAGCAAGTGGTGAGTTTATGGCTGACAGTTGATCGTGCCTGATGTTTTCAGGGGATGCTGTCTGAGGTAATTAAAAAAAGACTCCCAAGACACAATTTGGAGAAGGGATCACGTTATGGGATTAGAGTTATGTACACCGTCCACACTAGTTATCGATTTCATCAATGGCTATTGGAGGGAGCTTTTACAAAAAATGGAGGGGGAGCCATAGATTATGTAAAGAAAAGAAAATACCACTTTAAGTTTAAATCAAAGACAGTCTGGATGAGGTAGAAGGTCTGATTGAGCACGAAGTGAAGATGGCTTCCTCTTCATGTGGAACTAAACTAAACAGTTACCTTTTGACTTGGGCATGAAGGAAGCCTTTTGGGGAAACTGTCTTCAATTTTTCTTCCTTTCTGGAGGAGCATTAGTTTCTGCTTTCATCAGTGGCTCGTGAGGCAGTGGTTCTGTTTTCTTCCTAGGTGGATGGTGTGAGCTACTTGCTTCAAGAGATCTATGGGATAGAGAACAAATACAACACACAGGATTCCAAGGTGAGAACTATAGTGAAGATGTTAAGACCATTAGCGTGTTGGATATAAGCAAATTCTTCAAGGCTTGGTTTTATATGAGAGTCGGACAAATTGCTTTTGAACTGCTAGTATGGCAGGAGATGGGACAGAGATGGAAACTCACTCCATCGTGCAGCACTCAAGTCTCGAACTGCTGACCTGCTGACCTTCCAATCATCAGGTTCAGCTTCTTAACCACTAAGCCATTGCAGTGCCAGTACACCTATTGCCGTGATGGCGAACCTTAGCAGTCCAGATGTTCTCGGACTTCAATTCTCAGAAGCCCAAGCCCCCCTGAAGCTACACAAATGGGTTTGCTACGATTCATCCGGCCCGCACCGCCCTCGTCACTCCCAGAAGCAGAAGTAAAACACGACCGTATGGGAGCGACGTGGGTGACACAGGCCAGATGAATCGCAGCAAACCCATTCATGTGGATTCACGGGAGCTTGGGGTTCTGGGAACTGAAGCCCAAGAACATCTGGAGTGCCAAGGTTCGCCATCATGGACCTATTGATATAAATAGAGTGGACCGGAGAGGCTCTCTAGCTGTTCCATCAGCTAGAGAGGCTTGCCTCTCTATCACTAGAAGGAGGGCCTTCTCGTTGTCCGCTCCGGCCCTTTGGAACTGCCTGCTTCTAGAGCTACGTCTCCAGACAGAGCTACTGGACTTTAGGAAAGGTGTGAAGACTTGGCTGGTGGGACAGGTATGGGGCAGTGATGGTTCACTGGCCCCTCCACGCTGGTTTATTTAACATCTTATGTCCACCCTCTCTCTCTCTTTTAGGAAAGGAATTTGATGCTGTTTTAAACTGTTTTTAGATTTTTTAATTGTATCTTGGAATTTATGATTTTATATGTTTTATATGACTGTTTGTAATCCTCCCTGAGTTGCTCCTGTGAGTAGGGCGGAATAGAAATTTTAAAAATACAGTAATACCTCGGATAACGCTAAGACTTGGTTCTACAAGTCTTGGTGTTATCCGATTTTTAGTGTTATCCGATCCATGTTAAAATCCTGTGGGATGGATCGGATAACGTTAAAGCTCCATAGAGATACATTGTAACTGCACAGGCTTTAGCGGTTGTTATCCGATCCATCCCATAGGACCTTTACATTATTCGATCCAATTCACCTCCCCAGATTACTTAACGTTATGCGATTTTAGCATTATCCGAGGTAAACGTTATCTGAGGTATTACTGTAAATAAATAAATAAATCACACACACCCATTTCTGTAGAGGAAAGCGCTGTAGCATTAAATGTGTTGCACCTCAGATTTTACTATTTTCCTCTCATTTCTGTTCTCCACCCCATCTGTGTCTCTAAACCTGAAGAGTATAAATAACACTCCCACTTATTGAAACTCAGCATGTGTGCTGCTTGCTACCTCGCTTTCATAGCTAAGATATTTTTGCCATTCTCCCCCATCCAGGTGGCAGAGGATGAGGTGAGCGACAATAGTGCAGAGTGCGTGGTCTGCCTTTCGGACGTACGGGATACCTTGATCTTACCCTGCCGCCATCTTTGCCTCTGTAACACCTGCGCTGACACCCTGCGTTACCAAGCCAATAACTGTCCCATTTGTCGGCTGCGTAAGTTGACCTCTCTTATGGTTTGATGTTGGGTCAATTCAGGTCACCTTCACTCTCTTAAGAGCCCTGGTCGTGCAGTGGTTAAACTGCTGTGCTGCAACCAAAAGGTTGTAGGCTTGATCCTGACAAGGACTCAAGGTTGACTCAGCCTCCCATTCTTCCAAGGTCGGTAAAATGAGTACCTAGCATGTTGGGGGCAAAATACTAATTGACTTGTGAATCGCTGAGAGAGTGCCCTAAGCACTGTGGGGTGGTGTACAAGTGAGATTGCTTTGCTTCTCTGAAAAGTCAATTGTTTCTGCTGGATCCTCTCATTTTACGAAGTTAGTATTACCGACATGTTGCATGATAAATTTATTTATTTGTGAAAGCCTTTCCCCCATTAGGTACTGTTTAAAAATTAAGACTGTAGCTAATTTTGCTCAGTATGGCTTCTTTGTTTTGCTGGCCATGTTCCTGCCCAATTACAGTATATAATGTTTATAAGAAGGAACAGTGTATTATCTACTTAACTAAGTGTGCCTTTTGATGTTTTGGGAAGCTGATCATCTCCCCACACCCACTCCAACACCCATTTCTTGCCCCACAGCTTTCCGAGCCTTGCTACAGATTCGAGCCATGAGAAAAAAGCTTGGACCCCTTTCTCCAACCAGTTTCAATCCCATCATCTCATCCCAGACGTCAGACTCAGAAGAACACTCGGTTAGTATAGGCGTGATGATGCTTTAAATGTTGACACCGTTGTGTTTTAATGCACAGCTTTGTGGGACTGAGAAATGTTCTAGTGCAGAAGGGTTGAATGCAAAGAAATGTCTGTTCAGTTTTGGCGTAGAAAGAAAGAAAGAAAGAAAAGTAAAACCCTATAGTAAAGCACTACAGAGATTGTTGTGGAGCAGAGGCAATCCAGCTGGTAGCCATGTTAGTTTGTTTTAGGACAAGGGAAACCAGTAGTCTTGTAGCACCTTTAAGACTATGCTTCTTCTGCATACTCAGGATTTAGTGTAGTGATTGTATCAATCCTGTGAAGTCCTGGGATTCTTGAATATCCAGGTCTTCCTCTAGAGCAGATGAAATTTCTCAGAGATCCCTGGTGGTGCAGTGGTTAAACTGCTGTATTGCAGCCAGAACTGCTGACATTGGAAGTTCGATCCTGGCCAGGCTCAAGGTTGAATCAAGATTTCATCCTTCTGAGGTCAGTAAAAATGAGTGCCCAGCATGTTGAGGGCAAAATGCTAATTACCTTGTGAACAGGCCAGAGAGTGCACTAAGCACTATGGATCGGTATACAGTAAAACCTCATATAACACTAAAACCTGGTTCCAAAAGTCTTCGTGTTATATGATTTTTCGTGTTATCTGATCCTCTATGGGATCCATAGAGATACATTGTAACCACACAGGCTTTCGCGGTTGTTATCTGAAGCATCCCATAGGATCTTAATGTTATCTGATGCAATTCTTCCCCCCAGATTCCTTGATGTTATGCGATTTTCGTGTTATTCGATACTAATGTTATATGAGGTATTACTGTATAAGTGTAATTGTTATTGCTATCTCATTGGAAGTCTTAGAACAGGGGTGCCCAAACTACAGCCTGTGGGCCAGATCCAGCCCCCGGTGCCAATTCATCTGGCCCACATTTTACAGGCATGTTTTACTTCCATTTCTGGGAGCGACGAGGGCTTTGTGGGCCAGATGAATTGGCGTTCGGAGCCAGATCTGGCCCATGGACCAAAGTGAACCACATGAGCAGCCCATGGCCCAAAAAGTTTGGGCACCCCTGTCTTTGAAAATCCCCAACATACATAACCATGCAAGCTTTTTAAATCATAGAATGTAAGGGTTAAATAGCTGTGTGTGAAATCAGCTGCTATTTCATTGGTGACTTTAGTCTTTTTTTCTGTTTTGCATGCACGTTATGTTTCTTATTGGAGATGGCTGTTGCCTCCTGTTTTGTAGGCTCCAATGAAAGCTGTGTTTGGTATTGATGGATGACTCATACTCATGTTTGGTTCCTTTAGTCTTCAGAGAACATCCCTCCTGGCTATGAAGTGGTCTCCCTCCTGGAAGCCCTGAATGGGCCCCTGACTCCATCCCCAGCAGCCCTCCCACTCCACGTCCATGGTGACAGCCATGTCTCAGGTGTGCTCCCATCCTATGGCAGTGATGGCCACTTGCCTCCCGCACGGACACTGTCTCCTCTTGAACGCTTGTCAGATTGTGGCAGTCAAGGACTCAAGCTGAAGAAGAGTTTGTCAAAGTAAGTGATGTGCCGAAGTCTTCCTCCCGGACAGCATTAGCTGTTTTGCAAACCACTCCTTCCGGTCTAGGAATTAGACTTGGGCTTGGAGCTGTTTTCTCCCCGTCAAACTTGCCATCACAGGAGCAATTGGGGAGGATAAGTGTTTCTTCACCTTTAAATCCTTTCCAAACCACAACTTGACACACAAATCTGTTACCTACCTTATTTTACCTGTACCTTAATTTACTTTTACCTTATTTTAACCAAAAGAGTTGGAATTTAGGATATGTGGGGACCGAACGCTGAGACGTAAAAGAAGAAAATGGCAGTTCTTTTTTCCATTGTAGTCAATGGCAACCTTGTTGTGCCGGCTAATCTTTCTCGCACTAGATCAGGCAAAAGGAACTGACAAATGGAAGGAGAAGAAGCCCAGCAAACTGAGTAGTGACTGGAATGCTGAAGGTCTTGGACAGGGATAGGAGGGATAGAAGATATGGCGAGGGGGACGTAGGGGGCTCAGAGCCCATATGTTTCCTAATCCCTTACCTAGCTGGTTAATGAACAGGCACTTTTCTGCATGGAATTATGTCAGGGGGGTTCCAGTCCCCTTTTTGGTTTTTGCTAGAAAGAAGGCATCTTTCTTCTCAACAGGTCTATATCCCAGACTTCTTCAGTACTGCATGAAGAAGAGGATGAGAAGGCCTGCAGTGAAGCTGAAGTCCGAGTTTCTCGAAAGAAGTCTCCTCATCCTCAAGAAGAGGTGATGGTTTGTTTGAGAAAGCTTGGGTTCATTATTCAATCATGGAGGTTGCCCAATACATGAACTAAGAGGGAAGGATCCAACCGTTTGACTATTCAGACATCCTAGGATTTGAACCCAATGGCTATGGTAGCCACTTGTGGTAATTGGGGACGTCAGTAGAAGTCTCTCAAACCAAACTTGAGAAGTAATTTCAGAGGCTCAAAAATGCCTACCTCAGGGGCATGTGGGTTTTACCACCATGGAATCCTTCCGGGGCTCAGATTGAAATCTAGAGATTGAGGAGAATTTTGGTGGCTTCCTTGATTGACAAATGGTTTGTCAGATGAGGCTAAGCAAAACATGGGTCAGCTATGAATCTTTGCAGCTTGGGCAGCCTAAACGTGACCACTTTAGCTTCTGGAAGACCCAACAGTCTTCTTAAAGTTGGCTAGGTTTGTCCACGGCATCACATAGGACAGTTTTTCTGGACCTTGACTACCCTCCTCAAATATCACAGATCTTTCCTGGCTTAATTTGAAACAACCTAGGAACAGCTTGAGTTCAGGGATTCCACTTTCAGAGGACAGGGTAATGACCACATTTTCTGTGTCTTTTTCAGGAATGTGGTGTGACACCTGAGAGTGAAAACGTTACCTTATCCTCTCCAGGAGCAATAGACCAATCTTCTTGTACAGGGACACCTCTTTCTTCTACCATCTCTTCCCCAGAAGGTACAGTAGGAAAAAAAATCACTTGCCACACTTCTCAGGAAATAGCATTACAAGCCCCCTTGTAATGCTTATCAAGGGTTCTCCTCCTTCCCTCCTCCTTCCCACATTTGTACCTGTTGCTCATTAGAAGGAAATTCCTTATGGTGGAACATGAGCCCAAGATGTCCATCAAATATGTTATCTCATCTAACCAATCCAGTTTTGCAGACAAGCTACTTTGTTCACCTATTTCTCTGGGAAACGTATCAATTAGCCAGTGGTTTGTAATACTTGTGAAAATGCTGTCAGAGAATGCTATGTACATAATAGCATGTTCTTTTGCTATTCTCTGCCTGATGGTTGCATGACCAGTTGTGCACCTGGCTGCAATGCTTGTGTAGTTGCTGTTAGACAATCATGTACAGTACAACCCTGATTTACGTAAAAAGTCCGTTCTGTAGCTTCTTACGTAAATAGGGGTTTTACTTAAATCGATGCATCTCCATAGGGATGCATTGAAAAAAATAAAAAAACAGTCTTGAAATTGGTTTTCAATGCATCCCTATGGAAAATCGCACTTTGCGCCCCTAGTGGCTGGGATTATCATGACAGGCTTTCCCACACACACTTTTTAAGCTCTTCTCCGAGGCGCATTCACAACTAAAGCATGTGCCCTGGAGAAACCTCATGCGAACAGTAGAAGGGAGCGGATATTCCCCCCCGCACTCTCCCATTCCCAACAGAGGCAAGCGGGGACTGCAGAAAATCGTCGCTACTGCTGCCTCCACCCCACCCCACACCCCATGGTAAGTCATATCTTGCGACTTTCGGCAGTGGGGTGGGTGGCGCAGGGTGGAATTTTAGCATTTAAAATGGTGGCACAACCATTTTAAAATCTAAACACACCAGGAAACAATTTTTGTGTATAAATCAGGATGTGATTTATGAAGGAAAAAAAAACACCTTACGTAAGTCAGATTTTATGTAAGTAGAGGCATATGTAAATTGGGGTTTTGCCCTACTACTACTACTACGACGACGACCACCACCACCACTACTACTACTACTACCACCACCACCACTACTACCACCACTACTACTACTACCACTACCACTACTACTACCACCACTACTACCACCACTACTACCACCACTACTACCACTACTACTACCACCACCACCACCACTACTACCACCACCACTACTACCACTACTACCACTACCACTACTACTACTACTACTACTACTACTACTATTATTATTATCATTATTATTATTATTATTATTATTATTATTATTATTATTATTATTATTATTATTATTATTATTATTATTAATGTCCAACTTATATACCACCCCACTTGCGAAGTGCGACTTTGGGTGGCTCACAAACATATCCTCAACACAATAGAAGAACATTAAATCTGTACAATGTACATCAACACAATGAAATACCATAAGATACAAATTACATGATAAAACACAATTTAACACTAAAATAGTACTATCATAGGATTCTGACCGCTGTTGTTAAAGTGTGGGAAATAGCAGAAGTAGACAGCCAAAGAGCTTAATCTATATGAACTGAGCTGATCTGATTGATGACAAGCTATCCAAGGATGCATAAATAAAAGTCAGATGCAGTAGTAAAGCATTAGGAAGGAGAAAATGTAACAGAACACAATGACTGGATTCATAGCAAATGAAAGAATTCATTTGTTTAGGTCTTGGGAACCCTTAAGAGCCTGGTTTGTGAAAGTGCACTTCAGGCAACTAATGGGAAAATACAAAGCATAACAAGCAGCAAACATATCTTATCTCCCCTGTTCTCCTGACCTTGTCTTGCTTGTGCCTCCCCCTCTTTTCTTAGATCCCGCTAGCAGCAGCCTGGCACAGTCTGTCATGTCCATGGCCTCCTCCCAAAGCCAACACTCCGAAATCAGCACTGACACCATGTCTTCCATGTCAGGCTCCTATGTTGCTCCCGAGGAGGAAGAGGAGGAGGAGGAAGAGGAGGAGGGAGACATGGTCCCATCTCCTGCTGGTGCCAGTGCAGCACCTTCTGAGGGAGATGTAAGTATATGGCAGAGACTGAAGCTGTAGGATTTGAGGGCAAGAGGGTAGAAATTGATGTCTTCAGCAAAGGCTACACTTGTCCAATTCTTTCCACACTCACACACACACATATGTACATTTTTAAAAAAATTACGGTAATTCATCATTTGGCATTTATTGGATGAACTTTAGCAGTGTTATAACAGATTAAATGTCTGAGATGGTAGCAGTGGCAGTTGTGTGCATGTACCTACCAATATGTAGGATGTTGCTGAAAACACTTGCCATACATGTCATGTTTAAATACTGATTGGGAGGAAGAGTAAAAAGCAAGTGAGATATATTGGGGTTAATAGTACTGATGCAACTTAAACCTGTCTCTCAAGAGACTTGGCATTATGCCCATATTTCCCCACTCTTTCTCTTCTAGTCAACCTCAGTTGAATCTCCAGATGCCAACTTTGTCAGTATTTCAGCTGAGGAGCGAGATGCAGAGGTAAATCTATCTAACAACCTGCTTTAGGTTTGGAGTTGGAACGGGAAATGGTATTTTCATCTTGTCTGTGAAATCCTCTTTTGCAGCAAAAGAAGATAGCAAAATCAAATTAAATCAGATTCTTTGGGAACAAAATACACTAGTACCCCGGATAACGTTATGACTTGGTTCCACAAGTCACGTTGTTATCCGGTTTTTAGCGTTGTCCGTGGTATACACCGAACAACGCTAAAAAACATCGGGCGTATTAGCGCGCACGTGTCAAACGCGGTTTGGGGAGCATACAGATATTTTCTCTGTATGGTCCCCAAGCCGCGTTTGACAGGCACGCGCTTACACGATGTTTGGAAAGGGTATGGGGGCCCATACCCTTTCCAAACATTGTGCGGGCGGGCCCTGGGGGGGTTAGATTGGGTAGATGTTCTACCCAATCCAACCCTCCCCCCCTCCCACGATTGTACCGGATAATGCTAAAAATTGCGTTATTCGATACAAGATTTTCTCAAAAATCTTGCAACGTTATGCGGTTTTAGCGCCATCCGGTACCATCGTTATCCGGGGTATACAAAATATGGAAAATTATATGGAATTGGGTAGCTAGGGTTCATTCCAAAGAGAGGTAACTGAGGAAGAACTGTTTCAGGAACACAGAGCTGCTGAAAGAAGCAATTCGTAGCCCTATACATTGTGATGCATGAAATATTCTGGACTGATAAGTGAAGAGCTTGATCTTTCTAGTCTGGATTTTTGCAGAGAAAATTGTTAGTGGAATGTATGCTCTAGGCCAGGGGTTCGCAACCTACAGCCCGTGGTGCCAAATAATCCAGCCCCTGACCTCACTCCAGCCACCCCCATTGTCACACCAGAATCGGCCATGGACTCATTTACGGCTGTGTAAATTTATTTTATTTCTTTATATTTATATTTGTTTATCGCCCTCCTCCCCGAAGGGACCCAGGGCGATTTCCAGCAATTTTAAAAACACTTAAAAAAATTAAAAACTTTAAGAAGCTTAAAAACTTAATTAAAAGCTAGGGATTATAACTTGGACGTACTGGGGGTCAAACCATCCAACTGGCTGGGGAAAGCCGTAAATGACAGCCGTAAATTAGTTCACGGCTGTTGTAAACACACTTACTGTAGCCATAAATGAGTCTGTGACCATCATAAACACATTTACGACAGCTGCAGACATGTTTTATGGCACCAGTCTGGCCCGCTCATCTGTCTGAGGGTGTGTGGTCCAGCCCTCAGTTGAAAAACGTTGAGAACCCCTGCTCTAGGCCAGTGCTTCCCAACCTTGGGTCTCCAGATGTTCTTGGACTAACACTCCCAAAAGACATCACCCTTGGCTATGCTGGGCAAGACTTTCTGGGAGTGTTAGTCCAAGAACATCCAGGCACCCAAGGAACATCTGCTCTAAGTTCTGTTATTCCTTTTTGCCCAGCTAAGACTAGCATCCTTTGGAACTCAAATCTAGGAACTAACTAGTATGAACTTCAAAGTTTACAAGCTTTAGGGTTTGTTTCTGATGGTCAAAACAATATTTAATTGGGTTTCACAGAGAGGTTCCAGCATTTCTGTTCCCTTCAACCATCAAACAGCCTAAATATTTCAACTGCAACCATTTTTAAAATCTTGTTCACTGCTGGAAGGTTGTGTGAGCAAAGTACACGTTTTATTTATTTATTTGTTCCAATTTGTTACCCCGCCCCAATCAGGTAGACCCAACTCTGGGCGGTTTGGTGTTATGGAACACATCTTAGGTCTGAGACCCAGTTGTATGATCCATTATTGGTTGGGTGGGGTTTTACTCTGGTGGACTGTTCAAACCAGTACCCACCTGTAATCTGAACTGGTACAGTTGAGCAAGGGCTGCATCACTTGACAACACTCTTACTTGCTTTCAGCTCTGTTTGTTGTTTGTGCCCCAGGTTCTTGCAGGAAGAACTCCTGGGAAATGGTCTTTCCTGTGCTGCCCTGATGGTTGGCAGGACTTCAACACCAATAACTCAGTTTCTGTCTTCCTCAAAACATGACAAGTCCTTTGGATTTACAGCTCTCATATTTTTTTCTTTTTGGCAGGGGAATGATGTCATGGAGGAAGAGGACGGCTCTCCTACACAGGAAGATGGTAACATGGAATGGGCTGTACCTCTTAGTTCGGTGTTTGATTTTGTTGCACATCTAGCTGGCGCTGCTCGCAGTATTGCAGAGGGAAATGCAAGGCTGAGTGCAGTGGTCTTCCAGTGAAGCTTTGGTCTTTGAATGTGCATGTATGGAGGAGAAAGAGCAGATGGAGGTCTGCTCTATCTTCAGATTCCAAAGTGTTGATTAAGGCCCTAGTACAAAGTTATATAATTGCTTTCTCAATACATTTTTTAGTGTGTAGCTCATTGTTAAAATATAGAGTTTATTTTTTCACTGCTCTTCAGTCTGGCCCAGAAACAAAATAGTTTTATTAAGAGCAATTCTTTCTGGAAAGCGAAAAGTAGTTGAGTTTGAAATAGGGGCATCTTTTTCTCTGTCTTCCCCTTTCTTTTATCTCTTTTATTCCAAGAACAGAATTCACTAAGCTGGCCCCAAAATGGTGACTGTGAAACCTCCTTGAAGTAAGCTAGATGCTATTTTCTACTGAGATTTTGCAGTGGAAGGCAGTTGCTTAAAGGATGAAATATTCCTGCCCCCTTAGGCTATGTCACCCCATAAAGCAGGGGTGCCCAATCTTTTTGGGCCATGGGCTGGTCACGTGATTCAGGAGGCTGGTCACTACGGCCCAGGGGCCATAGTTTGGGTGCCCCTGCCATAGAGGTTCCTAGCTGACTAATTGGATTTTTTCAAGAACTCTGAGAATCCGTATTTTAAAAACTAAATGTGAGACTGTTACGGGCTACAATGGGGATATGAGCTTGAAAATAAGACAACAAGATGCTTAACAAACAAAAGGTTAAAATGTACAACATATGTGTGGTTATTTTAGAACAGGAGTAGTCATCCTCAGTGGGACTAGGCTATTTTGCCACTTTCTAGAAAATAAAAGCAGAACATGACTGTCGACATCCACTTCCAGTTTGCATATTTTGTTTGTTTGTGGGGGGGTGAGTAGGGTTCTGAGCATGAAAGGGACTAAACCAGTGATGGCTGGCCTTGGCACTCCCGGTGTTCCTGGACTTCAATTACCAGAAGCACAAGTCAATACTCCTGCTTATCAAGGCTTCTGGGAATTGAAGTCCCAAGAACATCTGAAATGCCAAGGGTGGCCATCACTGGACTAAACCGCCCCCTTTCCCACATTGAAAAATATCAAGAGGAGCGCAAAACACCACCAAATGTAAAATTTAGCTCTTCCCTAAATTTAATTTCTTTACATATTTATTTTAATCTCTTGGGCCCTAAGGAAGAAGAGTTGAAGGCTACAAGGGGACTTGATCCTACCTGTTGCTTACCCCTGTTTTAGGAGGGGGCTTTCATTAAGCATACAGTATGTTGATCAGTAGTAAATGAAGCATGATAGCGAGCTGCAGTCTTCTGCCTCTTGTAGAATGACCCTGAGAGGCTGATGCATCATCATCCCCCCCCCCCCGCCCCACCATTCTAACTGAAAAATCTCTGGCGAGAATTGTACCCCATTTACTGATACCTGAGGAAATGGTCGTTTCACACTGGCATGCCACTATTTTTTAACTGATAGGCAGCAGCCTCCTCCCTCCCCCTTTTCCTTAGTGAACACTTTTTACAACCCTTTGTAAACTGCTGACAGGTAGTCACAGCTCCCCTTTTAGGTAAAGGTATGTGGGCAGCTCTCAAAACATCATGTTGATTTTCCCGTGGGTCAGCCGTCAGCTGGTAACACAGCTTCTTCTTCCTGCACATCTCTGCCTCCCACACTTGGACCTTCTGCTTTAGTACCATCTGCACTTTTGGAGACTGGCGTGTTTGCATGCTTGCCTCTCACAGCAGTGGCACAGTGATTTTCAACCCATGTCCCACAGCCTGTCCTGTAGATCAGCCTCTGAGCCAAAGTACTTGGCCGTGTATCACCTTTGCTTCCTAGTGATCATTTGAAGAGTTTTGAAAGATTCTCTTATTCATATGGATTTATTTTGAAAATTTAAAGTAGGGATGCCCAAACTTTTCGGGCCGTGGGCCAGTCACATGGTTCAGGGTGCCGGTCACTATGGCCCATGGGCTGGATCTGGACCCTGATGCCAATTCATCCAGCCCACAAAACCCTTGTTGCTCCTGAAAGCGGAAGTAAAACGCGCCTGTACGGGCACATTTTACTTCCACTTCCAGAAGCAGTGAGTGCTTCACAAGCCAGATGAATTGGTGTCAGTGGCTGGATCTGGCCCACAGGCCATAGTTTAGGCATCCCTGCTTTAAAAGGAAGGGCACTTTTATTTACAAGTCTTGGAATGCTGTTTTGGTGTTCTTGGGTCTTGCTAAAAAAAAATGGCTTATTCTTGTGGCTGACAGGAGAGGGTAGCCAGACCAGGGCAGGTAGCCTACATAGTTTATATAATATAGCACTTGGAAAAGCTACATTTTGGACTATAATTCCCAGAACCTCCCAGCTAGCATGTCCAGAGGATTCTGGGTGTTACAATTAAAAAGTAAGGTGTTTTTTTTACATTGGCAAAAAAAAGCAGGAATTATTCCAGGATTGGGATGGGCTGATGTGCAATTTTTTTAATTGCCCATATGACAGAAAATGAAATGTAAATTAGGCACGATTCCCACCCACCTCCAATCTGTAGTTTTTGTCTCTATTGCTGGGGTTTCTACTAAAAAAGAAAAAAAGAACGGAACTATTCACATCAATTCAGGCAATATGATTGCTTGAGCCTATGCAGAAAAGCCACTATGCTAGCACACATTCATAGGAAGAGTGAGCAAAGCTAAGCATAGGTAAACAAGGTTTATTTATTTATTATTTATTATTCAAATTTATTATCCCGCCTCAATCGGGCGAACCCGACTCTAGGTGGCTTACAACAATGCAAAATCCCACAAAAGAAACTAGACAATCCCACTATACCCCCACAAATTTGGTTTGAATTAATCAACAGATTCGACTGTAATTAGCACAATATTAAAAAAGATGTAAAAGTTAAAAGATTAAAAATTTAAAATACTGAGAAGGGTGGCTGTCCTATCAGATCAGCCACCCAACATGGGACCCCACATTCCTGGAGCCCCATACCTGCCCTGCCAGCCAGGTTTTCAGGCCCTTCCGAAAGGGCAGGAGCTCTTTCTGTAGACGTAGCTCAGTTGGCAGGAGGTTCCAAAGGGCCGGGGCGGACACAGAGAAGGCCCTCCTCCTGGTGCTAGAGAGATGCGCCTCTCTAGCCGATGGGATGGTAAGAGAGCCTCTCCGATCCGCCCTGGTGGGACGGACAGCTGTTCTTGGGGTGACGCAGTCTCTTAAGTATCCTGGCCCACTACCATGCAGGGCTTTAAAAGGTAATGACCAGCACCTTGAATTGCACCCGGAGACATACTGGCAACCAGTGCAGCTCCCGAAGCAGTGGTGAGGCACAAGCATAACGCCCGCACCCCATCACTACCCGGGCTGCCGCATTCTGTACCAGCTGCAGCCTCCGAATGGTCACCAAGGGCAGCCCCATGTAGAGCGCATTACAGTAATCAAGTCTGGAGATGACCAAAGCATGTGTGATCATGAGCAAGGAGTCCTGATCTAGGAGTGGGCGTAACTGGCATATTACACGAAGTTGTGCAAAAGCCCTCCTGGCCACGGCTGCCACCTGTTCTTCGAACAGTAGTCGTGAGTCCAATAGGACCCCCAGATTACGCACCAGGTCTGTTTGGGGCAAGACCGCCCCATCCAGAACCAAAGATGGCAGCTCCTGAGATAGCGCAGGGCCCCTGACCCATAGCCACTCAGTCTTGCCGGGATTCAGTTGTAGCCCGTTGTCCCCCATCCAGACCCTGACAGCCTCCAGACACCTGGAAAGGACTTCCACTGCACCGCTTGGGTTCCCACGGACCGAGATGTACAGCTGGGTATCATCTGCATATTGGTGATACCTCACCCCGTGAGAACGGATGATCTCACCCAGTGGTTTCATGTAGATGTTAAATAGGAGAGGTGAGAGTACCGAGCCCTGAGGCACCCCATATTGCAGGGACCTAGGGCTGGACACCTCACCCTCCAACCACACCAACTGGGTACCGCCCCTCAGAAATGAGGAAAACCAGGCCAACACAGTGCCCTGGATCCCCAATCCTTGGAGTCTTCCCAGAAGGATACCGTAGTCTACGGTATCGAAGGCCGCTGAGAAGTCAAGAAGAGCCAGGACAGACGGATAGCCTCCATCCCGTTCTCTCCAGAGATCAGGTTATTCAGAAAGCACTGGTTCTGCAAGGAATATTTAGGGACCTCTCTGTCAACAAGCTCTCTTATCTCTCTCACACAATGTTTTTCTATTTTCAAACAGCTTGATGCCAGTACTGTTGCAGTAGGGAACTTAGGCAAACCTCACCCACTCCCAAAGGAAGACAAGAGGAGGAAACTCTTGTTTACAGCTTACTACATAGTTCCTTTGTAGCCATCATTCTTTCAGTGGTACAAGATAATTACAAACAAGCTGCAAAAAAGGCTTTCCTCGACTCTCCCTGTGTAGCTGCTTAATGTGAAAATTGCCACGGGAAACCAAATGTCCCAGTGCAATTTCACAGTGAGTGAATGCTAGTTAATTAGCATATTCTTTACTGTGTAGTCTCAGCCTGACTTTGCCAAGCTCTAAACCTGTTACTTATACATGCCTACCTGTGTCAAACAGCATAAATTGCAACAGAAAATTGCCGCTAGTTAAAAAGTTGAAGTTTGTGTTCATTGTTGTGTGTTAAACACATAGTCTGAATTTGATCTTGAACATTAACAGTGTGAAAAGCAATGTAGTAAGAGTTTTCCTTTTTAAATTTAGCTGTCAATGTAGTTGCAGTCGGCAATTTAATGAGAATGGAGTGTTACGATTAGGACATGTCCATCCATTTTGGCTATAACTAAATAAGCACAGAGTCCAAGGTGATAGTCACTTTCTGCTCATAATAAACAGTGGTAGATGTTCTAGGCCTCTAATAGCAGATGCTTATTAACTTTATGGCCTTTGCAAGAGAGCTTGGAAATTTGTGATTTCTGTGAGAGTGGCAAGGCGTTCTGTTAGAAATTCTTGGCTTGCCCTCAAATAATTACCATACCCAGGGCTACTGAGGGAGATCAGTTTGCCCAGTATGGGGGTGGTGGTCTATTAATAATTTAATCAATGCTTTATTAGAGTGTATTATACTGCTATGTTTTGACCTTTACATTGTGTTGTGCTTGCTGGAGAGGTAACAGTTTATTGGCCCTTACATTAGAAAATGCCTTGTTTTTATTTTTAAGGGTTCATATAATGTCCTCTAAAGCAGTGTTCCCCAGCCTTTGGGTTTTGGGCTTCAATTCCCAGAAGCCTACGTCAGTAAATTGGGTGATCAGTGCTTTGGGGAATTGACTTAGGTTTCTTGAAATTGAAGTCCAAAACCCAAAGGTTGGGGAACACTGCTCTAAAAGATTCTAGGCCATGTTGCCAAAATTAAAGGAGAAAAAGGAATGGGGCAAACTTCTACAAATGCATGAACTGGAGAATATCTCTAAACTGTTCTGTCCAGCTTTCCCCTGCTGCTCTGCAATCTTACTTTTTGTTCCTGCTTAATTCCCCACCCCACCCTACCCCCATGGACAAAGCTGGAAATCTTTCTGTATCGCACTAACCCTCCTTGTTGAGTGACAGTTGTCTTGAAACAAGGAAGAAAAATGAAGGAGGAGGAACCCTGTCAGAATGGCTTGGTGAACATGCATCCCAATCAAACGCTTTATTGTCCACACTCTCCCCATTGGCTGATGTTTCAGGTTTTCTCTTGCTTCTTCCCAGTTACCCAGATCAAGTGTTATCTTACCCATTATTTTAAGGAGGAGAAATAACTACCAAAGCCCCATCCCCTCTCTAATGACATTAACTCCCTTGCAGGCCAAAGGACAGGCGCATACCTAGGTATGGAGTATGACAATAACAATGACATTGGCAACGCAAGCGAGAAAGCACTGGACAATAAGGTGTGCTCTGAGGCCTGCTTACCTGGTGAGTGGCAGTCTGCTGAACATGAACTTTGTGGGTGGGAGGGAGATATCTTGCCTACCCCCCAGCCCTCCCCAAGTAACCATCTCCTGCCAGACAGTTGTCAGAACATTAATATTTATGTTGTACATGCAGCCATTCGATATGTGGGCATAAGTAGCAAGGCCAAAGTTCTGCTCTGGCACCTTCCTGATAAATTAAAATGTTTTCTTGTGGTCTGCCGTGCCCTCCATCACACTACCACACAGCAATACATTTTAGATTTTCTACTGTTTAAGGGAAGTTTCTCAAATGGCTTTACAATAAAAACAGAGTCAGATGACTGCCTCAGGTGAGAGATGCCGGAGGAGAGCTCCCTCTTAGCTCTGTTTGAGGATAGAGCTGTATGTGCTACACAACCTATCCCAAGTCCTTGAAACTATCCTCTGTCTTAGGTATGGTGAAAGCCCCTACATCTCCCTGCCAGTAGACAAGTAAAATTCAGCTGCCAGTCCTGCTGGTTTCTGTACATGGGATGAGGAAGGGCTAACATTTTTTTTCTCACTTATAGGCAGCAGGATGTTTTTGGCCTGGCAGTGACTCTTACATAGGCCTATATGAATATAGGACAGATTTTAGCATGTGTTGGCTGTTTCTCTTGGCTACAAAAAGAACCATAAGCATCTACTTTATGTAACCATGGATCTTCACATTCAAATAAGACACAGCCAGTTTGCAAAACCTTTCCGGTTCTATTCTTTACTAGGCTACCAGCTGTAAAGTTAATTCATGAACAAATGCGAACACAACTTGATTTAACCATTGTATTGCATCCCCACCGTACGTTATTACTGACTATGGGTATGTCTTGTCTGTGTCTTGCTCTTTCATTGATCTTTTGCCCCAATGGATTTCATCAGTGTGAAAGTTCATGTTCACTCTACGCCAACACAGTTATTGTTTTGTTCTTTCTTCCCCCATGCTTCTATCCCCTCCATTTTTTCCTGTTTTGCTGAAAGTTGGAAATGTTTACTGACTGCCATATTACGGGTCTACGTAAATTTAAACTGAAGCCCAGGGTGGAGAATAAGTTCATTCTTTGTAGTCATAAAACTGGCATCACTGATTCAACTTCCAGGACAATAAATATATAGTGGCTCTGATATTTGAAACCACTATGTAGGTCCTATTGGAATATTTGGGGCTTTCACAGTGGTGCTTATTGGTATATTGTGAATATAAGCACCCTATAGAAAAGATCTGGCATTCTAAATTTCCCTTCCATTAACTTTTTAATGTATTTCATTTCCACTGCCTTCAGTGGGACAACAGGATATCAAAATTTCTCTGATTGGTAACACAAATAATTGAAACAGGAGGGGTGTCTAACCTTTCTAGCCATGTCAGTAAAATTTTTCCGCTTTTGCAAAACCACCCGTTCTTTGCTTACTTAAACATGCTGAAGTTTCAAGCCTCAAACTAAGATACATGTGAGAATCTCTCTTGGTTGGTCTGCCTTTGAAGGCGAGAACTCTCTTAATCACCTTGTTTGACTTGCATTGCTGCTCAAAAGCTCACCTTCTTCTTTCACTGTCACTCTCATCCTGTCCCTGCTTGTAATTTATTCCACTTGGGAAATTCTATCATCAGTCCAAGCTTTGCTCTGTGCCAACATGTGTGCCAGCAGATAAGAGTCCCTTTAACAATAGTAGTAAATACGATCTTTCTTCTCGAGCAGGAATAATTTAAACTCAACTACATGCAAGGTCATTTGGAGCTACAAGGCAAAATAATAATAATTGCATGCCGTCAAGTCAGCTCTGACTTACGGCGATTAGAGAATACACAGAAGTGGTTGACCATTCTCTTCTTCTCAGTTGCTCTGTGACCGTGAAGTTTGCTCTTGACTACACAGCCTGGCTCTTCTCCCAGGAGGCACAGAGGGGAATCAAACTCCCAACCTCTGGTTCTATAGGCAAATACCCAAACCTCTGAATTATCCAGCCTGCTAATTATATGCCATCAAGTCAATGCTGACTTATGGTTACCCTCTTCAGGGTTTTCTAGCTATAGAGTACTCAGAAAGGGCTGATCTCTCCCTTCAGCCAGGGGCATTCTGGAACTATGCAGCTTGCCCAAAGCTACATAGAGTGGCTGTTCAGAGATGAATGGTAGGAAACTGAACTCCATATCTAGATATCTAACCCAGTGAGCTATTCAACCAGCTTTAATAATTGTATGACATCGAGTTGATTCTGACTTCTGCTGCTGCTGTATCTGAATCCGAATGTTGGTGATTATCATGACTATCAGCCATGAAGACTACCTTGAGAATATAATGCAGTGACCTTTTATCTGCCTTCCACATCGCAGCATGACTCCCGAACCACTGATCCAGTTCGGTGAATCACTTTCTGGTCCTGAGCCCTTTTGGCACACAATGTCCTCATCAGCCCCAGGACAGTGTTGGTGAAGCTGCTGCCTTCCGTCAATATGGATTCCAGTGGGATTTAATCCACTGGAGGACCATCACCCTCCCTGTGGACTTTGGCACCCAAGGCCGTTAGTCCTCAGAGTTGTCAGGTTAGTTAACCACCGCCTGACACTCGGCATTGAGTCGCTGGCAATATGGTCTACTCTATTACTATAGCAGGATAACCTGGGCAGACTGTATGATTCTGATTTATAGTAGCCCTTTCAAGGGATATAGTGCACCAAATTATGTCCTTGTAGTCTTAATACCTCCACTTGATGTGACTCTGCAAAAAGATCAGAACTGGGGAAAATTCTAATTTGGTACGTACAAATTAGTATGTATCCACAACACCTCCAACTGTAAACTGGGAAATGTTTATAATTTCGCTTTACTGTAGTCAATAAGCTTTAGTTATTCAAGACTGCAAAAGAAGTTGGCTCCAACTTGAATGAACAGAGGACGGTTGAAAAAAATAAGAACAGCAACACACACCCATCGCACATATCTTGAAGTAGCATTGACAGCTTAGAATTCATAAAGGTCAAGTTGACTTACCTATTCGAGTTTCATATCATATGGGTCACTGGAATGTATGCATCAAATATATCTTGTGCTTAATATTTGTGACATATACTTGAAATTTATGCACATGAGAATTAGTGAATAAGTATTCTAAGAGACACCAGCAGGATTTCAAACGGTTGTTGTGGAACTACAAAAAGCAGAAAAGAAGAGCAATAACTGCTGCACAATGTAATTTGGAGTTAAGCCTATATATAGCAGTGATGGTGAATCTATGGCACATGTGCCAGAGGGGGCACTCAATGCCCTCTCTGTGGGCATACGTGCCATTGCCCCAGCA
Source organism: Furcifer pardalis (assembly GCA_030440675.1). Taxonomy (NCBI): domain Eukaryota; kingdom Metazoa; phylum Chordata; class Lepidosauria; order Squamata; family Chamaeleonidae; genus Furcifer; species Furcifer pardalis. The sequence continues at coordinate 54,497,713 of CP126893.1, read as the reverse complement.
CAGAGTTTGCTCTGCTACCTCCCTCCCCTCAGCATGGAGTTCATCCCACCCCTCTGTTTGGGCACTAGGTCTTTAAAAGATTTGCCATCACTGCTATATAGCAATTTGTGAATAACAAACTTTAGTCAGGGCTTAGAATAAGGAGGGAAATGTAAGCCACAGCTTAATGCTAGGTCAAACTTCTTTTTCAAGGCATCGTTGTTATTCTTAATGAGCAATAGGATGCATTTGAGCTGGCTGGATAATTCAATGGTTTTAAGCATCTGGCTGCAGTCCAGAGGTTGGGCACTCAATTTCTCACTGAGCAAGTTGCACAGTCCTAGGGTATTCCCCAGAAGAAGAGAATGGTAAATGTGTATTCTCTAGACAGAAAAGTATGGAATGGTTGCCATAATTCAGAATTGACTTCGTGGCACACGAAAATACGCATTTGAAATGCATGCCTGTGTTCTAAACTGGACAACAATGTTTATGGAATAGCAGGCTCTGAACTAGTACATTTAACAGACTTTAGAAAATGACATACCAACACACATACATACACATGCACACCCATTGTTGCAAATAACTATCTCCAATAGTTAATATAACTGGGGTTTTGGGGGTTGGGTTTTTTTTTTTTTTTTTTTTTTGCATTAATGCCAAAATAATGCCCCTAAATGATAAAAAAGGCAAACACCTACATTTGTTAGCTTTCTGCAGCGCGCGCGGGGCACTCATCAGGGGTAGGTGGCGGAGGAGGCAGAGCAAGGGCAGCCACGGCCGGCGGGAGGCAAAGAGGGGGCAGCCTGGCCACCGGCGCAGCAAAAGGGCAGCCTTCTGCTTGGGAAGTCCTGCTTCCTAAGCCCAGGCAGAGGGAGGCCAAAGCGGTGGGGACATTTTGCCGCCCCCTGAAAGCCGCTGCCCAGGGCATCCGGGCCCCCCGGCCTCCCCCACGCTACACCACTGGGCCACAGAAATCTTCTCGTGGGCCTTTTCCCTCGCACACACATGGTACAGAGAATTTGAACCAGCTCTTGAGCTAATGTCAGGACTTTAATTGGGTGAATGATCACACCCTTACCTTGTGGCCTCTCAGTTCTGCCTGTGAGCAGTATGTATTAAGCTTTAAGAGCAGATGTTGGACATTAGCAGCCCTGTGGAATAAATTGGACATGGAATATGCAGCCGTGAGCTGCCTCTTCATTTTCTGTAGCTTATACGCCCTCCAGGTGGCTTGCTGCTCACAATAATTTTCTTTTTGCACAATGCTCCCTCCACTCCCTTCGTTGTACGGATGTCTAGGCAAATGGAATGCTCTTAATTAACTCCTGTGACATTTTAGCTCTGGTGCATTCTTCTGCAAACCTCTACTTTTGCTTGACAGACATCCAGGAAGAAGCATGTACTTGCCTCAGTGGCATGAAAGTTATAAGGAAAGCAGAATGGAGTATGGTTTCTCGCAGAATCTTTCTCCGGATGCGTGCAGTCTCTTTAAACCCTCCAGCATATGGCTAGCGCAATGCTATGTATGGCTGAGCTGATGGCAGAGGTGCATTCCTGAAATTGTCCTCTACTTTCCCTCACACTCCATTTTCTTCACTCCAAAGTCTGTCCGATTTTAATTAACTGTCCTCTGTGGCCCATGACCTATGGGGGAACTTCAATTCCCAGAAGCCTAAGTCAGTATATTGGCAGATCAGTGTTTAGGTGGGTTGACTTCAGCTTCTGGGAATTGAAGTCCAAACACTGGGAAACACTGTGTCTAGAAGAGGCATTGTTTTCAATTATGTGAGCAGGCAGCCCTCCCTCATTGCAGATTCCTTTCCTTGGGGTGGGGGTGAGCGGGTAGGAGGGCTATAAAAGCCAAGGGATTCTTTTGTCTCTTACAAATGTGAATAGGTACAAAGGTAAGTGCCACTGAGGAAAAGACTGCTTCTCACCACAACATGGTTTACTTGGGAAGGAAACTAGGGTAGGAGGAGAAGGTCATTTCTCAAAGGCATGTACAGTAGAACCCCGTATAACGGAAAAACTCCCTTCCACAGAGCGCTTTGTTATGCAATTTTTTTCGTTATGCGAAACACCATTGGCGGTACCCCACATAAGGGAAAAAAAAGCTGATTAACCCGGGTTCCCATTGAGCGGGTATACCTTGGCAAACGCTTCGTTATGCGAATTTTTCGCTATGCGAAGCATTCGTTCTGCAGGGTTCCACTGTATTCTCAAAGACATGTACAGTAATACCTCGGATAATGTTTACCTTGGATAACACTAAAATCGCATAATGTTAAGTAATCTGGGGAGGAGAATTGGATCGAATAACGTTAAGGTCCTATGGGATGGATCAGATAACAACCGCTAAAGCCTTGCAGTTACAATGTATCTCTATGGGGCTTTAACGTTATCCAATCCATCCCATAGGATTTTAACATGCATCGGATAACACTAAAAATTGGATAACACCAAGACTTGTGGAACCAAGTCTTAGCATTATCGGAGATATTACTGTACTTGTCAAATTTCCTTTTCAAATTGTGTCCAGGAGCACAACTTTTCCTAGCACTACTCAAGTTTTGAGGGGATGGAGAAAGCAGCAAGCCAGTGCATGTGCGCATGCACATAAACTCCATTCATCTTTGAAGATGACCACTCACAGCATGCTTTCCTACCCAGGGTGGGAGGAAGTGGGATGACTGAAAGCAGGGGCTTTATGTGGCAGTTTGCAAAGTGGTAATCTATTGAAACTGAAATGTTTTAATGACGGCTCTTAATAACAATCACATTTGAGCTGCTTTCTCAAGGGGCTGCTGGCTTATCATTCTAACACTGCAGGGGTCAAGTTGTATCTGATAGCAGGAAAGCATATGGTTAAATGTTTTCAGCTGTGTCATTCTGTTTTGCATGGGCATAGTCAGCGGTGAGATTCAGCAGGCTTGCCCCAGTTCGCCAGTAGCAGAATCCAGTATTGGAAATTCCGCCTGGCCCCACCCATCCAAGTTTTGAAATAAAGTAGTCCTAATTCGGGTGCAACGCAGGGCTTTTCCCCTGGCCATGCCCACCATACCACGCCCACAGAGTAGGTAGTAAAAAAAATTGAATTCCACCATTGGGGCATAGTATCCTGGTTGCGAACGAGGACTTTAGAGCGACTTTAATCTCTAACTTGAAATTCACTCAGCCATAGTAGATATTAAGACAAATCAATTCTATGTTTACTTCTAGAAGCTGTTATGTGCTTTCTAACAATGATCAGGCAAAATCTAACCAATCGTTGTGGAAGGAATGAAAATATATCTCTAAGTAAATTGCCACATGCTTAAGCATTGTGACTGACCTAAGAATAATGCATACATCACAGGTTAACATCCACTTCTATTTGCCTGGGCAAAATTTTGAAGCTTTTGTTGCTTGTGCAGAAGTCAAAGCTTAATCATGGCAGTCAGAATTTTGTTCAAGACTTACACTTGCAGCAACTCTGCTACAAGAACTGCCATGGCTGCAAAACCAGGTCGCACAGTCAGGCATGTGACAGGCGTTTCTTTAGGTTTCTAAAGCAGTGTCCCCAGTTGGCACTCCTTGTGCATAAATGTTGACCAGGATACTGGCTTTTACATTTCGAATGTTGATATTTTGATTCTGTACAACTCGCATAAATCACTTTGCAAATTCCAGTTGAAATAGACATTTTAATAAGCAACACTGATGCTGTAGCAGTTGTTCAGGCTCCCTTTTTCTTATGTGTCACTTTACAAAAGTCAGTTCATTTTATTCAGATTTCTGCACCCCTGCCTTTTGAGCCCAGGCCATGTGGATTTTATGTTCATCTGCTAGCAGTTTAATCCTATGAAATGTATATCAATATTATATTGTGACTTCCGTGTCCATATGGGAAGCAGACCCAAGCTGCTCAGGTATAAAGGTTTCTATGGAATTGATCTTTTCTCTCCTTGTTTAGTTTTTCTCCCCATTGCATGCATATACATTTGTGTCATCTGTCTGTTCTCTTGTTCACCATTTGCTTTTGGTCTTCTCTACTGAACAGCTGCAGTTCCGGAGTCCTGTCCCATAAACATTGAGGAATAGGTATGAGATATGAAAAGTCCTCCTTTGGTCAATTCTTCACTTTACAGGGTTTTTAAAGGGCTCTTAAGAACACAGCATCCCAGTGACCTGTGATCATTGCTTCTGAACACAGTGATTTGTGGCATAAATAAAGTGGCTCATCTTCTTTGGAGAAGGAAAGATTATCTTCTCTTCTCGCTTATGAAATGTTGATTATTATTACTTCCACTGATTGTACAGGGTGGCCCATAAGTCCCTACCCATCCATATATCTTATGTATCCAATGTACCTGTGTGCTGTCCCTCATTCTCATTGTATAATATTATGTGACACCATGCTTTGTGAGACATTTCCCTCAACATAGCAAGGGTCATTGTTCCAAATGCCGTGGTAACAGCTGCTTCAACTCATCATTAGAGTTATAATGTTGTTTAGACACAAAGAGAGTAGGGCTCTGCTGGGGGAGGGAGGAAGCACTTCCATTGGGCTACTAGGCAGAGGAGTGGGGCAAATCCTCGGGAGCCGGTGACATGCCCACAGAGAAGACGGGTCAGGACTTACGGGCCACCCTGTATAGAAGCAAACCCAACAGAACAGCATCTTTATGTTTCTGAAAAGCAAGACTGTAGGGATCAGTCTATATTGGCTATGTCTGTGATCATTTTCATTGTAGTGACTTATTGTAACTTTCTGTTCAATTATTTGATATCATACCTTTCCAAAGTATGTGTCTTTTCTGTTATGTTCAAGGAACAGGCATTTCCAGAATGGGTGTGAGAAAATTGTACAAATGTACTCAGAAAATTGATCCCCACTAACCCAAAAACTGTTTTGTCCAGTAATGCAGTACTTCTGTCAAGGCTGGCCAACCCAGAAATTAACATATTTCCAGTACAGTAATACCTCGGATAACGTTTACCTCGGATAACGCTAAAATCGCATAACGTTAAGTAATCTGGGGAGGAGAATTGGATCGAATAACGTTAAGGTCCTATGGGATGGATCGGATAACAACCGCTAAAGCCTGTGCGGTTACAATGTATCTCTATGGAGCTTTAACGTTATCCGATCCATCCCGCAGGATTTTAACATGCATCGGATAACACTAAAAATCGATAACACCAAGACTTGTGGAACCAAGTCTTAATGTTATCCGAGGTATTACTGTATAAGTGAACTCTGTGAGTAACATCAGATTGTTCAGCAATGTTACTAGATAGCCCGTGTGGGATATTTGAGGATTAATAGAGATTAAGGTGGAGCCTTTACAAAATTAATATTTTCTTGGTAAGCCTTTTTTAAATGGCAAATTAATAGTTAACTATTGAAGACTTCCCCAAAGTTAAGGAAAGAAGAAAATTAGAAACTGCAATCTGTAGATACTGTGCAGTGGATTGTTTTGGCTTCTGGGATGAGAGAAGCAGAAAAAGATTGCAGTGAGAATTATAATCTAGTTTTATTCTGAAGTTACAATTTCTTGGCTCCCAGAGTCAGTGTAATGAGAATGTGGAAGGCACAAACAAACAAAAGTGCAGAATGTGGAAGGCACAAAAAAAAGTGCAGAATGTAGAATGTAATATAAATGTCTTTCTGCAACTTCAATGTTATGCTACTCAATAGTTTATTTGATGAAATGAAAGATTTATCAAAACAAATACTTGTAGCCAGTGGCGTCGCGCAGTGTTCAGCCGCCTGGGACGAAGAAGAAAATTGCCGCCACCACCCCCGGACCCAGGCAGAAGGCGCCCCCCTGCTGAATAGTGGTGCGTGCGCGCTTGCGTGCGCGCGCGCCGCACACCTCCGCCCGCTCGCCCTCCAGGCGCCCTCCGTCACCCACCCCCAATGAGCGCACCTCCACCTCCGGCAACTCGCTCGCCCGGCTGGCCGTCGGGGGCTCTCCTGGCGGGCGGCCCGCGTGCGCGTGCGCGCTACCCACCTCCTCCTGCCCAGCCAGCCGCCAGGGGCTCCCCGCCACGGCGCCACCCACCCCGACGAGCGCCCCGTCTGACGGCAAGCTGGATGGGTGGCTGGGTGGGCGGAGGCGAGCAACGTGCGCGCGCACGCGGGCCGCCCTCCAGGAGAGCCCCCGACGGCTAGCCGGGTGGGCGGGCCCCCTCCTTGAATTGTCCGCCTAAAAAAAAAACCCTTTTTCTCCTCCTCGCCCCCGACGGCCAGCCAGGTGGACGGAGGCGAGCAGCGCTCGCCAGCAAAACGGCCGCCCTCCGCCTGGGAAGTCCTGCTTCCTAAGCCCGGCCCCAGGCAGAGGGAGGCCAAACTGGTGGGGACATTTTGCCGCCCCCTGAAATCTGCTGCCCGGGGCATCCGCCCCCCCGCCCCCCCCACGCGACGCCACTGCTTGTAGCAAAATGGAACATATAGAACAGAACATAAATCCAGGCGACATCTGGCATTAACAGGTCAAATAAAATAAATGATTCCAATGACTAGAATCAATTTCCAGCTATGGATCTTTTTTGGCCAAGATAGCTGGGCTATATTAACTCAGCCCTTAGTAACCTTAGACTTCCACTATTTCAATACACCCTACCTGGGACTGCCTCTGAAGACTGCTATAAGAGTTCTATTGGTGCAGAATGCTTCTGATTGGTTGGTGATGGCATGCACAGTGGACATATTATCCCTGATTTGGACTGACTACTTATTTAACCATGAGTGTTGAATCATAAGGTGCTTAAATGGTTTGGGGCACAGATATTTGATAGTGGGCTTCTTCTCTCTAGGGCAGAGGTTCTCAAGGTTTTTGCACCACGGCTGGACTACTCACCCTCAGACAGATGAGCAGGTCGGATGCAGTGACAGGCCGCGCATTTGCGCATGCATGGGCACGTCCGCTTCCAGGGTTGTTGTTGTTGTGAGCCAGATGGAACGGTGTCAGGGCCCAGGTCCTACCCACAGGCCATAGGTTACGAACCCCTGATCTAGGGACTGCAGCAGCTTAGTAGTTAAGATGCTGAACTTAACAACTGGGAGGTTGGCAGGTCATCAGTTCAAGACCCAAGTGGTACATGTCAGAGTGAGCTCCCATCGTCTGTCCCAGCTCCCTGTCAACTTTGCAGTTTGAAAGCAAGAAATTGCAAATAGATAAATAAATACCACTTTGATGAGAAAGTAACAGCATTCCATGCACTCTGGCGCCTAGTCTTGCCTGTCACATAACCATGGAAGTGTCTGCAGATGCAGACAGCATTGGCTCTTTGGCTGTAAATGGAGATGAGCACTGAACCTGAGTTGTATACAATGGCTTTCGAGCAAAGGCAACCTTTACTTTCTTCTATTACGCACCCAGTCTAGCTTTTGAGATGTATCTACTGCTTATAGTCCCGCTTTATGGGTGATGCCCAAGGAGTAGTAACCCAGGCAGGAGCCTTCTGGGTTGAGAACTTGTGGTGCTCTGGCTAAGAGATTCCTGAGTTTTTTGTTTTTATTAATAATCATTGGTAAACATTGTTTTACTGCTGACTGGATTAGATATAAGTTCAGGGTTAAAGAAGCATTCATGTATCCATAATTTTAGCATTTTTTGTATATTGCTCTGAATTTTATGCAGGATGTAAATAAATAATACTGTACTTAATTAGTATTCTGGAACAAAAAATTTGGCATCAACATGGTTGTTCGATCACAAGGGAAGACATTTTAGCTGCTTCCTTTAGTGCAGGGGTTCACAACCTTTTCAAGGCATGGGCCAGGTCACGTTCTCTCAGTCAGCTTCGAGGGCCAGATGGCCATTTTGCTTTGCCTGCACGATTGGGGGGGGGGGGGGACACTTTGTCTTAATAGCTTCAAAGGGGTGACCATTTTGTTTCTCAAATATCTTTGGAGGGGTGGGGGCAACATGAAATGGTGCTGTGGGCCAGATCCATCCTGTGGGCATTAGGTTGGGAACCTCTGGTTTATTGAACCCCAGCTTATGTCCTATGGCATTTCATGACTGTGGTTTCCACAGAAGCCAGATAACATAACTACTTTTCATTAAAGTCAAGAACATAACTTAACTTGACAGTGGTAGGGGCAGCAATGCTTAGAGTATTTCTCTACCAAGACTTATTTTATAATATAAGAGATACTAGGGGTGGTATATTTGGTTAAATTTACCAAAATGTCAAACCCCCTGAGGACCAAACAATACATTTCACATAACCTGCCATTAGTAGAAATGGCATTGACTCCATAGACTTGAGTCAGGCATTCCGTGTCAAAAAACCGGACTTCCCAAGGAAATTCCTATTTAGCTTCCCAAAACCAATAATTTGCAAACAGTAGGAGTTGGGACAAACTTTTCATTTGTCAATCATGCACTTTCAGCAGTTGATGAATTTGCTCTTTCAATAGCAGGTTATCTGTCACATACAGTTCAGTCCTCTGAACTGTCTATATGCTGTAGCTAAGCTCTTGCTCATGGGTTGTTTGGCTGGGCTCTAGATGATCAGTAGAATATGTTCAAGTGCTGCCATTTTGCCTAAATCAACAACCATTTGAAAAGCTAACCAAAGGGATTTGGTCATGGTGGCTACAGAACTACAGAAATTTAGCTCAGATGGAGTCTGGAGGATTTAAAGATGCCATACAATCTGTCTTTTTTTAAAAAAGGGAAATATTCTGTGTACCTGTAGAAATGCTCATTTTGCTGCCATATTCACACTGTATGAATGTTCAGGTAAACTGGGTGATCTGCATGAGCCAAGGAAAAATGCCAATGGCAAGTATTTATGTCAATATTTTCATTATCATCTGGAGAACGTAAAAGGGTGAAAGGCTTCTTTTTCTCTCTTCTTTAAAAAAAGTGGTAAGAAAATATGTCAATGTTTCACAGGGATAATTTAGTTTTTGCAACAAAACTGTTTTGCTAGATTTTGGGTATACATAATTATAAGTGTCAACAACACAAGGTTAATTTATTGTTCAATAGAAAACTAAATAGTTTAAACTTTTGAAGTGGTAGCCATGGCAGTCTATTGCAAGCATGTCAGACAGTAAATAAGACAAAAGAAAAGAAAGACAAAATATTGCGGCATCTTAAAGACTGACATATTTTAATTTTAGTTTAACTTGAAATGGACTTGATCCATAAAAGTTACCATTAAAATATAGCAGTTAGTCTTTAAGATGCCACAACATTTCTGTCTTTTTTCCCCTTTTGCTTTATTTACTGTCTGATAGAATCCTAAAGTGTGTGCTATAAAAATTGGAACCTGTTAACACTTTGTTATATGGAATTAATCTTGCAGTATGGTTACTTACACTGTAGTGCTAGGATATTAAGAATAACATGTTTTTCTACCCATTGGCAGTGGCATTCTAGTTCCTTCAGCCTACTGAGTTTTTATCAAGTTATTATCAACTGTATCCTTTCTTTTTCTTCTTATAGGTGTACAGACATCATCTGACAATTCTCTCAACCACAGCCAGACACTGAAATGCCACTTCTCCAGCAGTAGCATCAACTTGGACTACGATGAAGATATGCAATGCATAATGGGAGATCTGTGTCCTCGATGATGTTCACACTGTTAGGAAGCAAAATCACAACACTGAACACTTTTCTCTGGGAAACTGAAGAAGCAGAGAGTAGCAAACCAACTGTCATTAACCCCTACCAATTACTGCGGGGTTATGTGATACACATTTCTCTCCCTCTCTCCCTCCCTCCCCCTCCCCTCTCTCTCTCTCTCTCTCTCTCTCTCTCTCTCTCTCTCTCTCTCACACACACACACACACACACACACACACACACACACACACACACACACACACACACACACACACACACACACACACACACACACACACACACACACACACACAGAGGAGTGCCCGAATGACAAGCTGGATTTAATGATTGAATATCTCATAATTGTCCACTTATTGTCTCATATTATCATCAGTTCAGTACCACGTTCCTTTATAGCTCTCCTCCTTATGGTATAGCTGAAGTCTTGTGTAATGAATACACAAACTCTAATCTCCCTTTGTAGGCAATGAAATAATGCTGTGTCACCACCTATGATTTTTTTTAAAAGATTGCATGTCAAACATTTGTTCACAATGGTGTGATATATGTGGTGAACAGCACCACTACTAGACCCCATCCACAGAGGATGGAAGATAAATGTTTAAAACCACCTAACGCTTATAGTAGAAAATGACTACTGCCCATTCTGCCCTCTGCCCATTCTGATTCCATCCTTTATTTCAAAACTGTCTGCATAAATGTTTCAGGATCAAGGCTCAGGACTTAATGTCAGTTCTATAAAGTTCTTGAAGACCTGAGCTGTCCTTGGCTTTGACACACAACATCCATGGATACTCCATAAAGGTGACATGGTGTAGGTCAGGACAAAGATTATTCACTCTTAAGCAAGAGATATCTAGCATTTTTATCTTAGTGTGAAAGAGGGGGTGACGGTAGGCAACCACCCATCTATTAGATGCTTAACAAAGATAATTCTTTCAGTAATCATTTGGACAGTCTCCCCAACCCTGGTTTCTGCCATTTGACATCCCAGTGTGACTCAAGGAGCAACACAAGAGCTTGTGTCTAAGAAAAACGGGCACAAAATAGCCAGCAGCAGAATATTGCTGAGTGTTAAACCTTGCTTAAAATGCCTGCTCCGTCTGTATGGGAACAGCCTTTTAAGAGTAACATTAGAGATATGGTTTTGTTGGTGACACATGTATGGAAGTTATGCTGAAACCATGGTTCCCAGCCATTTTAACATGTAGTTGTAGGAAACAGCATTTTATCTCAGGTTGTCACCCATGGCTGTACAGTATCAACATTTTCTCTGTTGCCTTTTCAGTTTCCTTCCCAAGCTATTTTCTGCTATCTCTTGACTCACAAACACTGTCTGGTAGGAAGCTGCTGCCTGGGAATATCTGTGTTAAAACTAGTTGAATTTTGGCCATATTGGATTGTTAGTAAATTTCAGAAACCATGAACACAAATAGTATTTGACCGATTGAATCTGTTGTGGCATCCTTTTGGTTTGATATGAGATATTCTCCAATGTTAAATGGGCCCTTTTTATTTGTTTCTTTGTCAACTATGGTGTTACTGTCTTCTGCTGTGGGTGCCCTGCATTTCCAGCTCTTTAACACAACTATGCTGTAGAACAAAAACAGTGCTATAGCTGAACAAAAATCTATATCTGTGCTACAAAGTGCTAATTTAGTCAGGAGTCATTCAAAGATCATGTGAAGATGGTGGTAAAGAGATTCCTTTTAGCTTGGATCCTCATTTCTCATTCTTAATAATAAAAAAGGGACTATAGTATTAACCAAATCCCTGCAAGAAAGGTGTTCTCAAGTTTTTCTGTGTGGCCTCTCTACTCCATCCAGACGAAGAGAGTGGGACACATCTTTCCTTGCTGTCCATAAACTGTCCCCCTTCCTTGTTTTCAAGGCAAAGACTTCAATCCTCTCAGGTTTTCCTTACTGTCAAGAACAATTGTCTTCTTCAAACTACCATTTCTTTGCCCTCTCTTTTTTGATGTCAAAGTGGGGGAAGAAGAGAAGGATTATCAACAATGCTAGACACTTAAGTTGGACTGGAGAACGTGAGGAGTGCTTTAAAGTGAGTTGGAAGAAGCATCTCGTCCTTTGTGTGTTTTTATTTTATCCTACCCGCTGATCCAGCATATTTTTGTTGTTTGTTTACAAGAGACAAATGGACAAGTATACATCACTGTCTGTTGTAAAACAATGACTCTGGCCATTGTGATAAACTATTTTTTAAAAAAGAAAACCAACAAGATCTTGAATCCAGCCCTCAACTTGCCAATGATCATACGGAGTGTTCAATGTGGAGCGTCTTGAAATAGCTGCTTTATTTTGGAGTTCTCACAAGGTTTCTTTAGGTTGGTGAACACCAGAAAACCTTGCAGAATCATGAGCTTCAGTTATTCAAGTTCTCCCTGCCCACCCCTCCATGAAATAGCATCTTCAACTATCAAGTGCATTTTCTCAAGTTTACCTCAGCAATTTTAGTAAGTAGGGTGTCCGTAGGATATTATCTGCCTAGAAAATTGTTTGTGATAAGACCAGGGACAGGGAAAAGTGCTGACATGCATAATAGGATTGTACTTTGGCACTACATGTGGGTTTTAGTTCTTCTAGTACCCCTAAGAAACACATGTTGCAGCTTTTATTGTGCCAGGGGTTTCTCAAAACATTGCAATACTAGTGCAGTACAGTTGGATTTGAGCCTGAGTGGATGTGTGGTTCATTTCTGATGAATTATTGAATATTTCCAAGCAAGGCCATATGAAATATGTCTTCAATCCTTTTTCTCATTCTTCAGCAAAGGCCATGTTGCATATACCTGGAGCTTTTGTTTTTACGTGAATAGGAATTGCCAGATACAAAATGGTGCCCCTCAACATCAGTCTTGTCGTTGGAACAGGGAAGCAGTTTGAGGCCTATTCAGGACGGCAGTCAGACTCTGTTTCGGTGGGCACATGCCACAGCTTGGGGGTATGGCACCCTCCATAAGCACTTGGCAACAATGCAATATATACAAATGTTTATTACTGCATGGCTCTTAAAGAGTGAATAAAGCTGTTTACAAAGGATTGGCTAATGCCGGATGAAATTTCTTTCTGCTGTCTGGGGGAAAATGTATTATTTTCATACCTTTATGTGCTTCTGACAAGAAAATTTGTTTTAGTATGAACAGTTCAATTTACAAGAGGCAAATGTTAATTTCTCATATTGATAGTCGGCATCTGATGGTGGGTAGAATGACAAGAGTGAGATTCAGGAGGCCCAGGTATGAATTGCCAGCTAGGTCATGGAAGTTCACAGGGGAGGGTGCAACTGGTAAGACCACTACTTAAATACTTCACTTAGAACACTTCTTGATTAGCATTTTTCTTTTACTACAATTGCATTGGTTTTGCCCATTCAAAATTAATTCAAAGGCCAAGGAATACACGACACACAGCTGAAGTGTGCTTTAACTTGCTGAAATGCAGGTAATTTTAAACTATCAGTTCCTGACCCACTGCATTTTTCTGTGTGAACATGTGTCGATGCATATTGAGCCTCCTGGCTTGCCCTGTAAAGTTTGCAGAATTCCCCACAGGCCAAAAAAAATGGTTTTCCCTATCAAGATTTGTAGCAGCTTCTTTAAGTCCTGCAGGACTGGGCCCTTGTCCTACTGCAGCAGCTGAGCCCCACCTGAGAGCCCTTGGGAAGGTTCTGGACCTTCATGAGCTCCACCTGGAGATCCTGGGTGGCTTAGAGATATAAGAACTGGCTCTTCAGCAGAAGTGGCTGCCTTCTGTGTCTAGGCTTGATGTGAAACAGCTAAAATGAAGCCACCTTTTTGCTGAGTTCATTTTGCAGTTCCCTTTGCCTGACCCAGTGAGAGAAAGATTATCTGGCAACTCAAGGTTGTTTTTACCAGGATATGTCTGAAAATATCTCAATCTTCAAGGAGGCTCTGTCTATCTCCCAGAAGTGGCCAGAGCAACAGAGATAAGCAGTCTTGTAGTTGCTTGGTTTCTGGATCTTGACTCATGTCTTGTTCCTGATTCCTGCTTCTGATGCAGTGATGGGATGTAACAGGTTCTCACCAGTTCTCCAGAACCGGTAGTAACTTTTCCCAGTGTCCTGGAGAACTGGTAGCAGCTTTTGGGGGGAACCACCTCCGGGGCTTACCTTTTCACAGGTTCCCCCACTGTATTAATGTATTTTTATTTTATTTTATTAATTTATTTACAGTTTTGTGTTGTGGGTGTGTGGGTTGAGGTGTGTGGGTGTGCTTATTTTTATTTTATTTTTATTTTTCTTTGGCCACGCCCACACCATGATGTCATGACATTAGCTCTGCCCACACTGTGATGATGTCACGGTGGGGTAGTAAAAATTTTGACATCCCACCACTGTTCTGATGTCTTCTGCCCAGTTCCTGTGGACTATTGTGCCTTGCCTGGATCCTTGCTTTGACTTTGACTTTGCCTTGCTCTAGCCCCTAAATATACTCTGCCTCATCTGTTCTCTTGGTTGCCTGAACTCTGGCTTGCTTGGACTATGCTTTTGTTATCTGGGCTAATCCTGCATCTCTGGCTTGATTCTGGATTTAGACTCTGGACTAGGACACAGTTACTGTCTGGCCTGTTACCTGGGTTCTGGCATTTGTGTCACTTGCCAGCTGCCCATGCCCTGGGCCAGTGGTGGCAAGCCTATGGCATGTCTGCTAGAGGTGGCACTTGGAGCCTTCTTTGTGGGCACCCATGCAGTAATCCAACCACAGAATTTGACCCACCCCTCTTCCCAGCAGCCCAATAAAAATGCTTCTTCCCCCAGCACAGAGTTCATCCCAACCCTCTGTCCAGCACCCCAATAGGAGTTCTTCCTCCCTCCCCCAGCATAGAGTTCGCCCATCGCTTCTGCCCAGCTGCCCAATGGGAATGTTTCCTTCCTCCCCTGTTGCTGTGTTGGCACTTTGCGATAAATAAGTGGGTTTGGGGTTGCAGTTTGCACAATCAATCTCTAAAAGGTTTGCCATCACTGCCCTGGGCGCTCTCTCTCTCTCTCTCTCTCTCTCTCTCTCTCTCACACACACACACACACACACACACCAATCTATGTAGTTTTAACACTAAGATAGTTCATTTGGAGTCATACCAATGAACTGTCACAGCATTAAAACTAAGGATTGGGAATTTCTAAAAATAATTTTTTTATCAGCTGGCGGGTGTAGAGTAGTGGCACCCAAGGCCAGTGCAGCTACAAATGCCTCTGCAGCAGTGACCAGTAGAGGTGGCAACTGCAGCAGAATCCTACCCCCCCCCCTTGGAATGGAGGCTATCTAATAGCCAGTAATAGTCTAATTGGTATTAGCGGGAATAGTTGTTTTTGGATGGCTTCACATTGGCCCCTGCTATATTAGGGACCAGAAATAGACATGTAGTAGAAATGGGAGCCTGTGGTTTGTTTTTTCTTGAAATATAGTCCTGTCTGAACACCAGACAGTTACCACACTGATGGGTAATGGACCATAACTATGGAAAAAAACTACACACCATTTTGCTCAGTAACATGGAGTTGGGAAGGTAGAAACTGAAGCAGATGAGCAGTAGATACGACTAATAATAATTTTGTGCCAATAAGTCAATTTTGACATGAATTTTCCCAATATTTTCTAGACAATACTTAGAAGTGGTTTACCATTCTCATCATCTGAGAGTTATCCTGAGACTGTGTAGTTTGCCCAAGATCACACAGACGGGCTGACTGAGAAGCACAATGGAGAATTGAACTCTCAACTTTAGGCTCTAAAGCCAGATATCTAAATTACTGAGCTATCCAGTCATGAAAAATTGCCTTCATATGGCCAAATAAAGGGGAAGGGATATTGATGGCCTTCACTTTGTTGTAATGCATGTTTTAAACAATCTTGCTGAGATTGTCCGCTAGAGTTACTGTGAAACACACATTTCATCTCAGCCATGATTTCAACTGGAAGAGTCTCACCAACATGGAGACAGGGGAATTGGTATCATATTAAAAATATGATTAAAAGTTTCATATGGATCAATGTGTCTCAGAAACATTACAGGCAAATTCAGAACTGTTCTTAGTATTCTGTAACAGTAGCTGAAGCCGCTGATGCACTTTTGGGAGCTGCAGTGAAACTTTAAATTCAGAAGATGGCATGCAAGAGCCAGACATAATCTCTTACCCCAGAGAAAGGGATGTATGTGTTGCTTATGGAAGAGGTAGCAGTACTTATATGATTGAAAGGATTTCAAGGTAGGTGTGGAGAAGCCATGCAAGACTGAACATGTAGCAATATGCAATTTGAGTCCTGTCAAAAGGTTTGGGTAACAATAGAATCTTCTGGGGAAATTGCCACCTGGACTTGAATTGTACATACCAAAACTTAATGATGTATGTTTTTAAGCATTACAGAATTTTGAATTTAGCCCTTGTGAGTCTGCAAACTAATTTTCTGTTTAAATACATTCAAGTTTTAAAGTCCAAAGGGCCTTTCTGGCTCTGTCCCTTTAGATTCACTGCCTGAAATCTTTGTGAATAGTGAACAAAAGCTATGACTGCTAGTGACAGATTGTCATAACTTTTTTATTTATACAGTCACAGACCAGAAAAAAAAATACATTTAAAAGAATGACATAGAACTATAAAATATTAAAATATATATAAAAGTCAAATCTTTATGAGAGTCCAGAGCCATCTAAAAGATTCCTAGATATATCTTGGGATAAGATTTGATTTCTGGGAGCAACCTGGCCTGCAGATGATTGCAATGGTGGGTTTCTTTTACTTTCAATGCATCCAGACCACAAGGGCACAGAACTTCACCGTCTGTAGGGAAACCAGAGGTTTCCTATCCATTAAGAGTTCCCTGATATGCTCTGCATCTGTTTTGGAGGTCCTTGCTTCCAGGAGGAGACCTAAGAATTTTATTCTGGCTGAGTCATATAGTGGACACCAGAGCAAAATGTGCTCCATAGACCCCACTTCATTTAATGTACAGGAGCAGAGTATTTCATTGTAAGAGGTTCTTCTATGCCCACTAAAACTGCTGAGGGTAAGGCTTGGTACCTGGCTAGGGTGAAAGCTCTTCTATTCTTGTGAATGTCAATTGATGCCAGGTAGGCAGCCAGTGTTAGAGTGTACCTTGTAATTGGTGGTGAGAGAAAATCAGGGGATTTAGCTAAGTCTTTCTGCCCCTCAATATCTTCAGTTCTTTGTTTGAGAGTTTGCTTGGCCTGGGCCAGACCCAGTCTAAATAGGTCGTTTGAAGAGAATCCCAAGGTAGCCAATTTATTCCCAACTGGTTGGAGCCAACAAGATTGAAAAGGGTCTTGAAAAATCGGGGGAAGAATACCTTGAGGGTTTAACATTAGCCATAGGTACAAGGATGTACAGCAGACTTTGGCTTCTACACTGGTCATGACAGTTTCAAGGCATAGCATAGTGTTTGAGATGCAGCTAGGTATTTGGACTACGGCTCCTAAGAATTTAGATTGTACTCTAGGGATGCGAGGCTGGATTTTGGAAGCCCAAGACATGATCCATACAACATTTGCACAATACTTTTGGCTCGGAAAAGCTTCAGTGCCGCAAGAATAGTGTCCTCCTCTAGTAGTGTGGCAAAACCTTAGGATCCTATAGGCTGATTTTCCTCCTTGTTCTGCAGCATAAAGGCAGTGAGCTGCCCTAGAACCAGAGGCTTGGAATACCACTCCCAGATACCTTGTTTCTGCACTTATTCCAGTTTATGACCGTCTAGTGTCCAGGACCTAATTTTTTGACATACAGTATTCCAAAGGCCATTACTTTAGCTTTTTGATGGTTAATGTGTAATTGCTCTTTGGGCTAGACAGTTTAAGAACCTCACTCCTACTGGAAAATTTCCATAATTTAAGAAATCTCCTTGGGCCTGGAGCTCAGCTGCAAGAGTATCTAAACCAGTGTTTCCCGACCTTTGGTTTTTGGACTTCAATTCCCAGAAGCCTAACTCAATTCTCCAAAGCAGTGGTTCCCAACAAGGGGTACACAGCCCACAGGGGGACTTCAATTCCCAGAAGCCTAAGTCAGTACATTGGCTGATCAGTGCTTTGGGGAAATGACTTAGGCTTCTGGGAATTGAAGTCCAAAAACCAGCATTTGGGAAACACTGCTCCAAAGCATTGATCAGTCAATGTACTGACTTAGGCTTCTGGGAATTGATGCCCCCCCTTGTGGGGTGTTGTTGTTAGGAACTACTGGTCTAAACCCACCATGGTCAGGTAAAATCTTTCCTAATGTTTGGGCAACAATAGAGATAAAATTTGGTAGGTTTAGGACAGACACAGATGAAGTAGCCCTAATTACTAAATTTGTTATTAGAAGAGAAGGAAAAGGAGTGATTCCGTGGCAGAGTAATGGCCTTTTCTATTTATAGAAAGAACTCAGGCACACTAAAGAAAGAAATCCCAGTAGCTGAGTAAATGAACAAACATCGACTAAGATTTCTAGGCAATTTGCCACCGGATAATAATTTACTGGGGAAGTTGACACAGCATAGGAAAAGCACATAATTAGTATATGATCAAACCTTAAGGAAAGACCCTCCTGATTAACACATGGGGAAAGCTAACAGTAATGCACACAACCAAAAGACCTGCCCCCCTTCTTTTTCCTTCAATCTTTCCTAGCATCAGGGCCTTCTCCAGTGACTCCCCTCTTCTCATTTGGTGGCCAAAGTATTTGAGCTTCACTATTTGTCCTTCTAAGGACCAGTCAGGGTTTATTTCCTTTTGAGCTACTGATTTAATCTTGTTTAAAAGATAGCCCAACATTGTGAAAAATAATAGGTACAACTTTTTAAAACTCTGTTTGATTTTTTTAATGCAATAAAATTATGGTCCATTTTTTTCTGAGCCTTATAAAGTCAACAATTTTATATCATATGCCTTCCTCTAGTACCTATAACTAGGAAGATACTTTAATACTGTAAGTGAGTCAAACCTTGCTTAATGAGCGTTTCGCTTTGCAAAAAACTTGCATAACGAGGGGTTTTTTCAAAAAGCGATCCAACTCGCATAATGAAAATTTTTGGCAATCCGAGTCAGACTTCCCCTATGGAAACGCTTGCATAGCGAGCGTTTCTATGGGGGAAAATTCACATAATGGAAAAATTTCGCTATGCGAGTCCAACTCACATAGCGAAAATATTCGCTGTGTGAGTTGGACTTTCCCTATAGAAAACTCACATAACGAACAAAATTTGCTATGCGAGTTTTTCCCCTAAAAAAGCTCGTTATGCGAGTTTTTCCATAGGAATTTTTGCTATGTGAGTTTGACTCACATAGCGAAAAACTCGCATAGCGAGCAGCCTAGCAGAATGAATTTAATTTGTTCCGCGAAGCATTACTATATAAGAAAACTCATGTTCTAAGCTTACACACTTTTGAAATAAATTTGTTAAAGACCACACACACTTCACATTTTGCCTCTACGCTCTATGCTTCAGCAAAGGTGACTGCAGATCACAATTTGCCTTGAGGTGATGGCTTGACCATCCTCTCATAAAAGGAAACCATTCTCAGGGTTAAAGTGGAGCCAAGGTAACAGATTGCCAAAAATACTGGTGAAGAGGCTGTAACTTTTGGCATCCTTGTCAATTGATGTGCAAGGGTAGAAGACCTTGCCAGGGAATTGGGTTCCTTCCTGCAAGAAGAACCCAATGAGGTGTCCCTAATGATTGAGGCAATTTACTGTGGCTAAGATGCTGACTGGGAGGCAGAAGGTCAGCAGTTCGATTCCTGAGTACTGCAGGATGAAATGAGTTCCCGTCTTTGTCCCAGCTCCTGCCAACCTAGCAGTTCGAAAGCAAGAAATTGCAAGTAGATAAATAAGGACCACTTCGGTGGGAAGGTAACAGTGTTCGGTGTGCTCTGGTGTCTAGTCATGCCTGCCACATGACCACAGAAGCGTCTGGAGAAGCAGACAGTGCTGGCACTTTGGCTTTGAAACAGATGAGCACTAAACCCTAGAGTTGGATACTACTGGCTTTGGAGCAAGGGAAACCTTTACCTTTAGAGAACAAAGATGAATCCATAGGATTGTCCTGGGAACCAGTTAAATACTGCTGGTAGATTAGATTTAGAATAATTAGTGAGCTTTCACTGAGCAGAGCAGTTCTATGTCTTTAATCAAATAGTGTTGCTATTTCATAAGCAGAATGTGACAACTTTTTCCCATGGATATCACTGCTTGCACATGGCAATCCTAAATCACTTCAGTTCTTGAACTTCCCATTCTGCAAAAACTCAGACTACTACTGATTTTAATCTTGAGCAGATACTTTCCAATCTAATTCTCTTCTGCTGCATTTCTTCCCAATTCATTGTAAGCACTGGTCATTTGCACTTTCAGTTATAAATAAGTAGGATGAGGGATCCACAGCTCAAAGTTATTGTGTATTCCCAGTCCCTATGAAAAATTATCCTGTCCAGTGGGATGCCAGCAATCTTCAGGCAGGGGATTTACGATGATTTCCACTTGAGAATGGTTTCAAGAAGGGCAGGGATGGGGATTTTGGCTAGTTTTCTGGGGGCAGATTAGTTCACTGTAGTGATCAGGTCATCTGATTGTCAGAAAAAAAGAAAGAAATCCACCGGCCCTATGTTGCACCAAATAGCAGGACAAATGCCATGCCAAAAATGACCAGTGTGGTCACACTCATAGGCCAAGAGATAATGATTGACCCAAAATCATCTGGCTAGTTTCATGGCTCAGTGCAGACCTGAATATGGATTTCCCAAGTTGCAATCCAACACTAATGACCGCTACAAGACACAGACTCATTTTCCAGCATTTTTCAACTGAGAGACCTACAGTTATGATGGTCTTAAGTTTACCAGTCTGAGTCAAACATAGGGGGTGCCTATACCTGATGGGAATAAAGGGAACTATCATCCAACACCAAGCTGGCACGATAGCTGGTGTGCTGTATATATATATTTTCCCCATAGAAGGACTGAGAACCTGTAGCCCTCTAGAAGGTGATGGATCCCATTTCCCATCACCCTGAGATGGCACCATCTTAATAGTGAGGGATGAGAGCTGTAGTTTATAAACATTGGAGGACTGTACATTTCTCATTCATGATTCATAGACTCTTTTGTGAGAGTTTTGGACAGGTGCCATCAAGGCAGAATTTTGTGATAGAACTTCTGGGGCCATGCCTCTTCCATCATCCTCCATCTCTGGCTACAACTGGTAGGAAATGATGAGAAATTGAGCCCAACAACATCTGGAGAACTACATAGTCCCTAGCCTTGTGTTGTGTTCCAATCTCAGAAAGGCCACCCTTTGCTATTTCTTCTTTCTCTCTACTTTCAAGAATCTAGTGGGTAATGAAATCTGTGTATGTATTGTGTGCCTTCAATTCAATTCCAAATTATGGTAACCCTTTCCATGGTTTTCTAGGTGGAGAATACGTAGAAGCAGGATACCATTTCCTTTTTTGGGGGGGAATGCCCTGGGATAATGCAGCTTTCTCAAGGCCACACAGGCTGGCTATACTTGCAGGAGGCACAGTGGTAAATTGAGTTCCCAAACTCTAGCTTTGGAGCCAGATACTATAACCACTGAGCTGTTCAGCCAGCATGAAAGTTGTACAACAAAATATTTATTTCTTTGGTAGTTTATGCAGATTATTCAGTTAACTCTTTTGTGAAAATTGGAATTAATAAATTATTCTCCCTTCGCTTCAAATCCCAATAGCACCTTGTCCATTTCCTTACAGGCTCTCATATCCATCAGTTATTCCATGCACTTCTGCTAACTAAAGAATAGGCACCATGTAACTCTTAATCCATCAACAAATAAGGCAGTGCCTTATTAATCCTATTTTAGTTTTCCAGTTTGTAATTCTAAACCCTTGAACGTTTAGTATGAAACAGGGCAATTTATAACCGTTGCACTGGTGGCATTGGAGTAGAGACAATGGGCTTTAAAATTATTAGAGAAGGAACAATGGCAACATGATTTCCATTCCAGGATTGGCAGAGCAGGAAAGCAAATTACCAGAAGCACCCTTTCATGCCTGTTCCACATAGTTATGTGAAAGTAAGCCATTGGCTGTATTGCAAACCCCTGCTGTCCTTTCTGGGCCTGGATCCAAAGTGGGTAAACTGCTTTAAAGAGGCATTGTCTGAGGCTTTTGTAAAGTCAGTGATATATAAATGTCAGAAGGATGTGAGCTCTCTCTGTATTGAACCAATACGTATGGGAAGTTCTCACCACCACACTTATTTATTACACTGGCATTTATTTCTGGCCGGCTAGATAGCTCAGTAGTCTAGATATCTAGTTGGGAGTTCGATTCCCCACTGTGTCTCATGGGACAAGAGCCAATCTTCATAGCCTTGACCAAGCCACAAATACCCAGGGTGCCCCACAGAAGAACTGAATGAATGGTTAAGCACTTCTAAGCATTCTCCACCTAGAAAACTCTAGAAAGGGTCATCATAAGTCAAAACTGACTTGACTGTATGCAGTTACAGTCAAACCTCATATAACACTAAAACCTGGTTCCACAAGTCTTGATGTTATATGATTTTTAGTGTTATCCGATGCATGTTAAAATCCTATGGGAGCCATAGAGATACATTGTAACCACACAGGCTTTAGCGGTTGTTATCTGATGCATCCCATAGGATCTTAATGTTATCCGATGCAATTCTTCCCCCCAGATTGCTTAATGTTATGCGATTTTAGTGTTATTCAATGCTAATGTTATATGAGGTATTACTGTATTAGTATTTATTTCTGATATTTATGTTCATTAAGTTCAAAGCAGCGTACATAGGTTCGTCTGAGAGCTAAGGACTGGTCGAAAGCCCCCCAAAATGAGCTTCATGGCTGGGTGAAAATCTCATCTTAAATTTCCCCCCACTTTAACTGTTAAACCAATATGTCTCCATCTGAAGTATTGTAGCAATGAAGAAGAAGCCTTTGTGATATGTCATTGTGTCTGGAAACAAAACAAAGCTTTGACGGATTTGTATCATATCTCCCATGGTTTTTTTCTCCGTCATGGGGATTTCTTCTTTATCCCCTATCCTAGTGCAGTGAGTTTTTAAAGGCTGCTTCTGAAGTGTAGAGTAGGTGACTTATTAACAGGGACTCTGGGACACCCACCAGCCAGGTGTTATGATGTCACCCCAACAAAGCAGTGCAGAAGTTCTCCGAAATAAGATACCCTGCAGAGCATCAGCAAACCGGGAAAAGGTAAGCTCAGTTTTCCATGTGTTAGGCAGTCTCTTGTGTGGCAACAGGGGTCTAATATCAGGTGTGTATGCACGAATAATAGAAAGAGAAGGGGGCAGGCAAGGGAAGGAAGGAAGGAAGGGGCCTTCCAACAAGACACGGTGAAAAGAACACAAGACCTTGTGCTCAGGCATAAATTTTCCTTCAGCTGCCTACATTATTTTGATACTGACTTCACAGGATACTTATGGGTGAAACAGGTAAGCAGCTACATGAGCTGGCCCTGACTTCTTTCAGGAAGGGCAGGGTTTTTTTTTTAAAAAAGTTTCATATCCTTTTCAGCCTTTTTTTTAAAGAATAAGGAGTGGGTTGGAGCCTATTATATAGGATTGTAGGTTATAGCCTTTTAATTAAAAGGGGGGGATCTAACAAGCTTTCTGCTGCAGCGTTTGTTCTTTCCCCCTCCCCATCGTCCACCCCCTTGATCAGGTTTCCTCGGGTTACCTAAAGGTCAGAGGACCTCAGCTTCAGACACAAAGGTGGCAGAATAAGAAGGGCTTTTTTAACCTGCACTTGTCTAACCCTCATCCTTGGTGTGACCGCCATTTTGAGGCTCCGGGTCAACCTGCCTCGCTGCCCCCCCCCCCCAATTCTTCTGCAGCATGAAAGGCGCACGATTAAATGAGCCCTAGCCAAGGTTCAAGAAGAGGCAAGACCTTTGCACATGAATGCCCTCTTCCTTCCCCTTCTCCTGCGATGGCGGTCAGGAGCGTTTTTCTCACAAATAGCCCAACTTCAAAGCAGAGGTAATTTTCCCCGGTAGAGGCTTATTTAATTAAACGTGTGTGTGTATGTGTGTGATAGTGGAACATGTTGGAAAGGGAGTTGGGGAAAGATGAAGCGCGCGCCCAGTGCAAAGCCTGGTCTGGCTGCAAAAACAGGCGTGCGGGGTCGGTAGCGGCCCATGAAAAGTCCGGGACGGGAATAAGAAGGGTTGAAAGCAGTGATGGGATGTAACAGGTTCTCACCAGTTCTCCAGAACCGGTAGTAACTTTTCTTAGTGTCCCGGAGAACTGGTAGCAGCTTTTGGGGGGAACCACCTTCGGGGCTTACCTTTTCACTGGTTCCCCCACTGAGCATGCGCACCAAGCACTTGGTGTGCATGCACACCTACAGTGCTTGGTGTGTATGCATGGCCTCCTTGCTGTCCTCCCAAGTGGGGAGGAGGAGGAGAAGCTGCTAGCCTGAAGTTCCCTATAGCCTGCTCCCCAGAGTAAGTGACTCACCTTTAGATGTGGTGTGTCTGTGTGTATTTTAATGTGTATTTAATACTTTTACCTGTATTGACATACTACCACAGTTCCTAAAAAGGTCTGGCGGTCTGGCTTGGGGGTTTTAAGCAAAGTCTTGGAGTTACCTCATCAATAAGCTACACCTGTGCTGTTCCAATTGCTGTTCCAATTGGAGAACCCTTAAGGAGGTACTGCTGTTTTACATTTACTTAAGGCAGGCATATTATCCTAGAGAACTGGTTAGGCAAAGACTTAGTACCTAACTTCTTTAACTGTTGAAAAGTTGAAAAGTGCCAAAATGAAGCCATCTTGTGGTGAGTTCATTTTGTAGTTCCTTCCGACCTAGTATTTTATTTTTAATTATTTTTAATTATTTTATTTTTCTTTGACTCCGCCCACATCATGATGTCATGACGTTAGCTCCACCCACACTGTGATGATGTCACAGTGGGGTAGTAAATTTTTTGACATCCCACCACTGGTTGCAAGCCTTCCTTCTCCTCGCCTCTCGGGGCTTTCTAGTGGCGGCCCGGTTTGTTCCTGGCAAAGGGTGTCTCCCCCTCCCCCTGCGTCCCTTTCGTCTCCTGAAGAATAGGTGGCACCCGGGCACCGCTTCAAGTGGACTTTAATTGGTCTTATGGAAACTCGACGGCAATAATTCCTCACTGTGGTGGCTCGGTGGTGAAGAAGCTCGCCTTGTTAGCTGGAAGGTTGACGGGTCGGCAAGTTCGAGACCCGGGCACTGCATGACAGAATGAGCGCCCGTCTCTGTCCCAGCTCCTGCTAACGTAGCAGTTCGAAAGCAAGCCATTGCAAAAGAGATTATTAGGGACCGCTTCGGCGGGGAAAATATCTTGGGTACATGGAAGGTGCCTCGTTCGGGCGTCCTCTGAGCGGGGCTTCTCCAGCAGAAACTCCTTTCAACCCAGAAAGCCGCTTTGTGTGCTTCTGACACTAAAAGTAATATTATAATAATAATTTCCCCAACTCCACCTTCACCCACACACACCCAGTCCGTACAGTCTCCTTCAAAGACAGGTGTGGCAGGAGACCCTCTCGCCCTCGCCCTCCTCCACCTTGGCCATGACCCGGTGGTGTTATTATTTATTTATTTATTAGTTCAAATTTATATTGCCGCCCACTCGCTGTGGCGACTCAGGGCGGCTTACAGACAATACATTACATTACATTACAATATGTTGGGGTGGTAGGGAGAGCCCGAGCTTTTGTGGTCCTCACCCCCACCCCCCACCCCCGTGGGGCTTCTATACCTTTCCTAACTAAAAATTAACTGGAGCCCGAAATAAGAGGATCTATGAAACATCAACAATTTGAGATATGCAGATGATACCACCCTCATGGCAGAAAGTGAGGAGGACCTAAAGAAGCTCCTGATTAGGTTGAAAGAAGAAAGTGAAAAAGCTGGCTTGAGACTCAATATCAAGAAAACCAAGATCATGGCAACAGGCCCTATCAGTCCCTGGAAAATAGATGGGGAAGAAGTAGAAGCAGTGACAGATTTTACTTTCCTAGGATCCAAGCTCACTGCAGATGGGGATTGCAGCCATGAAATAAAAAGGCGACTGATCCTTGGGTGGCAAGCGATGAGAAACCTGGGGAGCATAGTGAAAAGTAGAGACATCGCATTGCAAACAAAGATTCGCAGAGTCAAAGCAATGGTATTCCCTGTGGCAATGTATGGTTGTGAGAGCTGGACCATTAGGAAACAAAAATTCGCAGAGTCAAAGCAATGGTATTCCCTGTGGCAATGTATGGTTGTGAGAGCTGGACCATTAGGAAAGCTGAGCGCAGAAAAACAGACGCCTTTGAGATGTGGTGTTGGAGAAGGGTTTTGAGAGTCCCCTGGACAGCGAGGAGAACAAATAGGTCGATCTTGGAAGAAATCAACCCTGACTGCTCCTTAGAAGGTCAAATAGTAAAGATGAAGTTAAAGTACAGTAATACCTCATATAACATTAGTATCGAATAACACTAAAATCGCATAACATTAAGGAATCTGGGGGGGAAGAATTGCATCAGATAACATTAAGATCCTGTGGGATGCTTCAGATAACAACGGCTAAAGCCTGTGTGGTTGCAATGTATCTCTATGGATCCCATAGGATTTTAACATGCATCAGATAACACTAAAAATCATATAACACCAAGACTTGTGGAACCAGGTTTTAGTGTTATATGAGGTTTTACTTGTACTTTGGACATCAAATGAGAAGAGAGGATTCACTTGAGAAAGCCTTGGTGTTTGGAAGGGTTGAGGGCAAAAGAAGAAGGGGGATGGCCCAAGATGAGATGGCTAGATGGTATTGTAGAGACAATCCCACCCTGGGTCTGGAAGTGGGACTGTGTATTGTTTTTAATTTTTGTGGTTAAATTTTGATGACCTTTTAACTTTGATGCTTTTATTGGTGTAAATTGTTTTTACTTTTATTTTTAGTGTCTTGTAAGCCGCTCAGAGTCGGGTTCTCCCGATTGGGGCGGGGTATCAAGTGTAATTATTATTATTATTATTATTATTATTATTATTATTATTATTATTATTATTATTATTATTATTATTATTATTATTATTATTAATAATAATAATAATAATAATAATAATAATAATAATGGGCACAGAGCTGGGCGAGTTGAGGGGGATGTTGGAGGACAGGAGTGCCTGGGGGACAGTGGTCCATGGGGTCGCAGAGGGTCGGAATCGACTGTGCGACTGAACAACAACAAATGAAAGGGGGGGGGAGATTGATAGGGGGGGACAAAGCAAAGTTTGAGCAAAGTAACTGAACTGTCCGGGCAGGGAGGGAGGGAGGGAAAGATGGGCGAGCACAGGGGGGGGGGGAGGTTAGAACCCCCTCTGTCAAGTGATTGCGCTCTCCATGGAGATGAGGCGACCAATGGGAAAAGCGGAAGCTGTTTATGGAGGCGGAGCGTCTCCATGGCACCCGGCGAAGCTTTTCAGAGCGGCTACTTATGGACAGTCGTTCGGCTGCTTACAAATCACAGCGGCTGTGGAATAAAAGGGCTCTGGCAGAGGAGGGCGTCATAATTCTTCCAACGGGGACCCTAGTAGAGATTCATCCTGTCTTCTCCCACACACTCACCCCCCACCCTTCCATCATCATCATCATCATCATCATCATCATCATCATCATCCTCCACCCCACAGAGCAGTTCCCTAGCAGTAAACCCTTGGTACCAGTGGGATTTCTCCTTACGACCAAGGTAAGGGAAATTGAATTATTATTTACTTCTTAGGTCAAGAGAGAAGACAGTGGCTTTGTTCCTAACGTGGTTTGGTTAGGAAGACTGTGTCCCCCCCCCACTGTTGCCGCCACACTTTCGAAAGGGGTTAAAGACATGGCTGGCAGGTCAAGTGTGGGGACACAACAATGTAGGTTCCCATCCAGGATGGCTAATTTAAGGGCAGCCATCCCCCCCCCCCAACCTGGTATTTGTACCTTGTTTTTATCGGTTTTTAACGTTTTAATGTTTTAAATTTTTGCTTCTGATGAACTCGTGAATTTTTAATGTTTCATGGCGTTGTGTGTTTATAGATTACCCGTTGCGGTAATACATTTTGTAAGCCGCCCAGAGTCGGGTCTTCCCGAGTGGGGCGGGGTATCAAATCCGAACAAATAAAATAATAATAAATAATTATGGAATCAAACCTTCAGGCAGGAGTGTCCCATGAATCAAGTGGCACATGTATTTAACAGTGCTTTGATTCAAGGGAGGGGAAAAGTCATGGTTATAGTGATCTTGGGTAACTGGTGTGAAGTTGCTGCTTGGGTAGCTCAGTGAGTTCGCTGGGAGTTCAGTTCCCCGCTCTGCAAAGCCAGAAAAACCAACCTATGTGGCTTTGGGCAAACTGTACAGAGCAGAAGAGTAGCGTGCCTTGGCAGGGCCCTGTATAAAAATTTGTTTGGGGGCCCTTAGGAAGGGTAAAGATTTGTTTTGCTTACGCCCCCCGTATAATTGATACGGCAGATACGGCGGTAGCTACGCCTCTGGTACAGAGCCAGGGTGTCCCCACAGAAGGGAAGGGTAAACCACTTCAGAGTATTCCTTGCCTAGAAAACCCTGAAAAGGGTCACCCTATCTCAGAATTAACTTGATGACACACAATTATTTATTTATTTATTCACATTTGCTATCCTGCCCCAATCGGGTAAACCCGACTCTGGGCGGCTTACAGCGTAGCTAAAAACACAGACCAAATCCAATAAAAATAATAATGTTTAAA
This sequence comes from Furcifer pardalis, assembly GCA_030440675.1. Taxonomy (NCBI): domain Eukaryota; kingdom Metazoa; phylum Chordata; class Lepidosauria; order Squamata; family Chamaeleonidae; genus Furcifer; species Furcifer pardalis. Next base: position 54,469,362 of record CP126893.1, on the reverse strand, counting down.
ACCTCAAGAATTCATAAGAAAGAATTCATAAGAAAAGATTAAAACAGCGTAACGGATAAAACCTGGGGCAGGGGTGGTGGTGGCTGTCCCTCAAATCAACCAGCCTGTATGGGATCCCGTGTTACTGGGTCCCCACACATGCTCCGCCAGCCAGGTCTTTAAGCCTTTTCGAAAAGGTAATTATTAATATGAAGAAGGCTTGTATGAATCTTCTGTTTCTAGGATGTTGGACTATGTAAAGGTTAAGTGCAGGTACTGTTCTCAACATACTGTACATTTATTTATACTGCATATAAATACACATATATACACTGCAGAGGCCAATAGGATGTCTACAGTTTTCTGTTACAGCCTAATCTATAACACCTGATCCTACCTACCTGAGCTTTAAACTAATCTGGCAGCAATGGGAGTAATTACTAGGTTTAAACATATTTCGTGAAGTTCAGTTGAAATAAGTGAAATTTATGCCACATCACGTACGATATAGCATTGGATGCCAGTTGTGGATTATGTTACTGGAGACTGATTTTTGCTGAACGTGTTTCCAGAAAACAGATCCAGAAATTCCAATCCTTTTGGAAAGGCATTAAGTATCCTCTGTCTATGCATTTTGGTGATGAAATGAGACATAGCTTTTAAATGTTTAGTCTTCTTTACAGCACAATCTGATACATATTTACTCAGAAGTAAAACTCAGTCAGTTCAATGGGACTTACTCTCAGGTAAGTAAGCCTATAGGATTACAGTTGTAAATATTCATATATCTGTTGCTTTTAAAAGAAGGAAATGTATAGTTTTGCATCAAATGAGAGACTGATAAATGTGATGCTGGTTCACGCCAGTCGGTGCAATCTAACAAAGGTTAAAGGGTGTCATCTTTTAAGTCCTGCCATTTACGGAACTGAATAAAGTGTTGGGTCCCCAGAAGGAGGTTCCAGTGTTCATTTTGACTGCATGTTTCTGTCTGGATTTTAATAATGTTCTAGGAGGAACAAAGCAATTAATTTCCAAGTAATTTGAGGGGAATCTTACAACAAAAGGAAAAGCACTTGGATGAATTCCTCCCATCTTGTATTGTGGTCAATACAAAGCAGGCTAATCAAGGAAAAGAGTTTGAGAAGGGGCTCTTCACCCAGGCATGGTTTAGTTCCCTTGGGCTTCAGGACTTTTAGTGTTTGGCTGGAAAACAACCCGCCAAGTGTTTGTTTGTGAACTGCCCAGTTGTTGGGGCTTTGAACATGTCCATGTTATTGTTGCAGGATTGTCGCCCTTGCCCTCCCCTTTTACCCTCTTTTTGCTCCCCCACCCTTCCTGAATGTTGGACTTTCCAGTTTTGGCTTCCACCAACATGACTGACAGCTGGCTGAACCTACAGTCAGAAGAGGAAAAAAGCCAGGAAACCAGCATGGTGGATTCCGGCAATCTGGATGACAGTTTGACCAGCCTGCAGTGGCTTCAAGAATTCTCCATAATCAATGCCAACATGGGCAAATCGTCTTCTTCCCCATCTGGTACAGATCCCCACGGCTACCACAAAATCCCGGGCTCTGCTGCACCGTGTTCCCCACTGGCTGGGGATCCTGCTTGCATGGGGATGCCCCATACACCAGGCAAGCCCATCTCCTCTTCCACATCCAGGACTGCACATCTGCAAGGCCAACCCCTGGAAGACATAGATTATAAGACCAACCCCCATGTGAAGCCTCCTTATTCCTATGCCACACTTATTTGCATGGCAATGGAAGCCAGCAAGAAAATCAAAATCACCCTCTCTGACATATACAAATGGATTACAGATAATTTCTGCTATTTCCGGCATGCTGACCCTACATGGCAGGTAGGTGGCTAACAAACACTGCATCCCTCTGTTTTTTGGCATCTGCCTTTGTGGTGGATATACAGAGGGTACCAAAAAAGTATACACATTTTAAGAGTTGTTATCTATATATTACCTTTTGAGGTTGATTGGATTGAATTATGGTAACAATGTGTAGTATGACATTTGGTCAAACCTGGATACACTGGCAGTACTTTGGGAAGAAACTGAAACAGTGTGTGCAGCAATACAAGTGGACATTTGGGTCAACGTGTATACATTTTTGGCACCCTCTGTAGTTAAGCCACCACAGTCCGCGTAGTATAGTTAAACGCTGTTCTGTTGATTCTTTAGTGAGGTTCAAAACTACCTGTACTGTCAGATCACCTTAAATGCCTTTAGAGGTATTATAACTAAATTTAACAATTTCAGCATAGTTTTCAGTCCTTATGACAACCTGCCGATATAAAGAAATAAGCCCATGAGACCAACCTACAGATAACTGTCACTAACAATGAAGTCATATTAAAGTTTTTAGTGATGTGATGCTGGAAGATTTTCATGCTTGAGATATTAGATTTACAAATCAAGAATGTGCTTATACTTGAAACCATTTTTAAAAAAAAACCAAAGCAAGGTAATTTGCAAAATACAGGAGGGAAGAAAAGGCCCAACTGTGGTAATCACAAACAATAAACACTTAACCCTTCGTTAGAAGATGAATTCCTTATCTGTGTCATACATGAATTATCTACACTACACAGTTTAGGATAATTTGATGCCAGTTTAACTGTCATGGCTCTATCTTATAGAATGCTGGGATGTGTAGTTTGGTGAGACAGTTAAGATTTATCTGCCGTTGTTCAGGGGTGGGGTGTACATTAGACCTGCCTGTCAGAGAATGCTACTTTTCCAAACTACAAAACCCATAATTCCATAGGATGCAGCCTTGACAGTTAAAATGGAATCACACTGTTATAACTGTGTTCTATAAGTGTACCTATACTTAGTCACATGCTATTTATCCAGAGTCCTTAAAGAGCTATGGTAGAGAAGCAAACATTTTGTCACACTTGCCTAACTTAGGGAGTAGTGTGTTATTTCCGTGATCAAGTTTTGCCATACATTTAAGATCCCATCATTTTCAGGAAAACTATGGGACTCTCCTGTGAAAAGAGAAACACCCCCCACTGCATTAGCAAGCAACCAAGTGTTCCTAATGTTCATACTGTAGGTCCTTTCTTTGCCCCCCCCCCCCAGTTCAGTTACTGTTGCCTGGTATGTTTCCTATCTGAGTGTTTTGCCTGGAGTTAGCACTAAGCATCCTGAAAATGATGGGATCTTAAATGTATGGCAAAACTTGATCACGGAAATAACACACTACTGCCTAAGTCAGGCAAGTGTGACAAAATGTTTGCTTCTCTACCATAGCTCTTTAAGGACTCTGGATAAATAGCATTTCAGAAAGAGGGTAGGGGATGGTTGAAGGAATCGTTGTTTTTTTCTATAACTCCACCAACCATAGTAGAGTAAAGGGTTTGTCACAACAGGCATAGAAACAAAATGAGACAACAGGGGGAAAGGAAGAAAGAAGAGAGATGGAATAAAGAGTAGTAAGGATAGGAAGGTGGTGGGCTCTCTAAAACAAAATCACGGCACATGTAAACATTGCCCAGTGGTGATATTTCTTAATACACCATGCCTAATGTTGCTAGTCAGAAATGAAGTTCTTGAATTGAGAATCAACATAGGAAGGAGATACGTGAGTCATGTAAAGAAGGCAGTAAGCATTCTACTCCTATATCCTATACAGTATTTATATTTCTTCACTAGGAATACCCATAGCTCTGGTTATTAAGATACATAAAAGTATATCTGCACAAAATGCTGTTAGGATTCTTGTTTTGGCGATAACAATTATACTTATGTACTGCCCCATTGCACTTGGTGCAATCTTAGGGTGGTTCACAAGCAGATTGCCCCCAACATGCTGGGTACTCATTTTACTGGAAAAATGGAAGACTGAGTCCAGAAGAGTAGCGTGCCTTGGCGGGGCCCTGTATAAAAATGTGTTTGGGGGCCCTTAGGAAGGGTAAAGATTTGTTTTGCTTACGCACGTTGGGGGCCCCCGTGGCCCGGGGGCCCCGTATAATTGATACGGCAGATACGGCGGTAGCTACGCCTCTGGCTGAGTCAACCTGGATAACTGTCAGGATCAAACTCACATCAGCAGTTTTGCCTGCAGTACAGCATTTTGATCACTGCACCATACGTTTTATAGGAACTGATCAGTGGTGGGATGTCAAATTTTTTACTACCCCACCATGACATCATCACAGTGTGGGCGGAGCTAACATCATGACATCATGGGTGGAGCCAATGTCATGACATAATGATGTTGTGGGCGGGGCCAAAGAAAACAAATTTAAAAAATAATATAAAATAAAATAAAAATAAGCACACACACACACACACACCTCAACCCACCCACCCACCCACCCACCCACAACACAAACCCGTAAATAAATTAAATAAATAAATAAATAATACATTAAAATACACCCACCCACCCCAAACACAAATCAACCAGAGCTTTTAAACCAGAGCTTAAAGCTTATTCTGGCTAATCTTTCTCACACTAGGTCAGATGGAAGGAATTACAGAATGAACTCACCACAAGATGGCTTCATTTTGGCACTTTTCAACGGTTAAAGAAGTTAGTTACTAAGTCTTTGCCTAACCAGCTCTCTAGGATATCTAGGGGAGCAAGCTATAGGGAGCTTCAGGCTAGCAGCTTCTCTTCCTCCTCTCCGCTTGGGAGGACAGCAAGGAGGCTGTGCATACACGCCAAGCACTGTAGGCATGCATGCACACCAAGTGCTTGGCACACATGCGCAGTGGGGGAACCAGTGAAAAGGTAAGCCCCGAAGGTGGTTCCCCCCAAAAGCTGCAACCAGTTATCCGGGACACTGAGAAAAGTTACTACCGGTTCTAGAGAACTGGTGAGAACCTGTTACATCCCATCACTGGAACTGATTCTTGACTACACCCCAAGAGTCGATCTTTAGATATTTAACCTTTGCCACCGATTTGTGTCAAACCTAGGAGAAATTTCTTTGTTCCCAGTGATAGCCAGAAAAGGTAGTATTGTCACAAATACTAGCCTCTTGAATACCCAGTGATATTCCATATGTAGCAATTGGCCCATAGGAAACTATTGTATATTATCCAGATTTTGGTTTATCAGGCCAAACATAGTGTGTCTTTGCTAGCCTACATGTAGCTCATTATAGCTGGAGACCACTAAGACAGGAAATATTTACTAAGAGAGTGTTCAAAACAAGCACAAGTGCAACATAGCAGCAGAAAGAGAAAGGAAAGGGAAAGTTTAGAGTGATAAACAGATAATTTGACCTGCGAAAAAACTACCCACACATAAAACCTTTTCCCTTGATCCATTGGGTGAAGCATTATCAAAAGTGCAACTGTGTATTTTCCAGAGCAGCTAAAGAAACGAAAGTGCATTGCCCAGGCTACCAGCTGATGCTTCATGAGACTGAAGATGAAGAAGTACAGTGCTTGACAAATGAAGGAGCAGTAAAGTTATAAGAAAGGAGCCTAGGAAAAAGAGGGATATATCTGGGTATATAACTAATGAGATACTATGTCAGAATCATTTGGTACTAACATGTTCTAACACAAAAAAGTGAGCACTTTCTATTCTTCTTGGAAAACCTTAGGGAAATTCGCGAGGGTTGTGGACTGCAGTAAGAAGCTCACTGACCTTGTTTGAAACAGTCCAGAAAGCTGTGTGCACTCTAAGAAGCTTTCCTGCAGCCTGACAATTGTTCTAGCCTGAGGGACTTCTATCCTGAAGCACCACCTTCGTAAATTCCCAAAGCGTGGCTAATAAAATTCATTTCTTTGGCTCCCTAAACTTACAAATATTTTTCAAACAGGGAAGAGGGAATAAGTAAAAGTCTGGTCATGAAAATGGTCAAGGGCTCCATGTTTGGAAGAAATTCAAGTAGGGGTTGTCCACCCAGCCGTGGATAAAGGACAAGAGGGTGCCATCTCTCTTTTCACATATGAAAGTGACCATAACTCAATGACAAAACACCTGCTGTGCCTTCACATAGTCCCAGTATTGACATCCCCAGATATTGGAAGAACACTATCCTGAGAGTCTGAAGAATTGCTGTTGATGAGGACCAATTATTCTGAAATCAAGATCCTGACTTGCTATGAGGCAGCTTTCTGTGTTCCTAATGTTGATGATACATGTTGCCAAGTCACACCTGACTTTTGCCAATTTTAATAGGGCTTTCAAAGTAAGTGAGATAAACTCCAATTAGAGTCTCCATAAATTGGATGTGACTTGACAGCTTGCAATACAACATCCATTTGATTATCCAATGTCATGTTGATGAAATAGCATCTTCCATTATATCTAGAGGAAGCAGACTGGCTTAGGATATGCAGTGTAGTCCCATGATACACAAAGGTCTGTCTTCCCCATCCTCTTGCTACAACTTCCTGTGTCCCAGTATTCATCACCATAGTCAGCCTAATGGTAGAATGAGCAAAGCAGGCTCTGTTAGAATAACCACACATATATGCCCCATGAATTTCATTTGTCCTGGTTAAACAATGGATCTCCACCTCCACTACTTGTTGATAGCTCCATATCTGAAAACCAACAGAGTCTAAGCACCCACCTTTAACCCCATACATAGTACTTTTCTTTGGATGCTGCAAAAACAGTCTTGTTCAGAAATTTATTTCAATCAAAAGAAACTGATGTTCATCTGCTCTCCAGTCAGACCTGTATCTAATATCCCTAGTAATTTTGTGAATTCATCATGAGACAATTATTGTGTTGAATCTCTGAGGCAAACCCCATTTAGATTTCCTTGTGATATCATCCTTGTGTGGGAATATCAGCATTTTCTTGTCTTTTAACTGGATCGGTTAAGTTCTGTATGGCTGAATGATGAGAACAATGGCTGCTATAGTGGTTTCAAATTTCACTCTATGCACAGTCAGATGAGCTTCTGTCCAAGATTCAATCTTTCTGAAAGACCTTCTCCCCAGTCAGGTCTCTAGAATGCTAGCTGTGTCTTGCCTGCAAGAGAGAGAGCTTAAGTCTGGAATTCATGTTGCAGTTGGCATTGGAATATATCTGGAACTGGCGCAACAGAGTGGCTGTGAGTGACTTCTGCATAGGCTGTAACAAACCACTTAATTCTCAGGATCTCTTATTCTGTGAATTTCCATTCCATACCCTTGCTGGATACTATTGAAGGGGTGGAGATTTGTAAGGATGACAAAGGTAGTAAGTGGTTGTCAGTGATACAGGTGGAAAATGCTGGCTACTATGAGACACATGAACCAGAAGTTTCCAGTGAAGGCAACACAAATGTAAAATTGCTCTAGGCACTGTTTCCCAAATGCTGGTGTTTGGACTTCAATTCCCAGAAGCCTAAGTCATTCCCCCAAAGCACTGATCAGCCAATGTACTGACTTAGGCTTCTGGGAATTGAAGTCCACCTGTGGGCTGTGTACCCCTTGTTGGGAACCACTGCTCTAGAGAAAGGAACATTTACCATGTCGGATGCTATGACCTACAGCAGCCATCAGTTCCCAGCTAGCATGGCCAAGGGATCAGTGGTGGGCATCAGCAGGTTCGCACCAGTTCACCAGAACCAGTAGCAGAAATTCTGGCTGGCGCCACCTATCCTAGTTTTTAAATAAAGTAGTCCTAATTCTTCGGGTGCAATGCAGGGTTTTCGCCCTGGCCACACCCACCATACCATGGCCTCAGTGTGGCAGTAAAATTTTTTGGAGCCCATCACTGCAAGGGATGGTGGAAATTTAGTCTGACATACATGTAGAATCAAAGCTTGTCCATTCCTGATGCACAGGATGTCAGAATGTATCAGTGAAAAGCACCAGATGTCAAAGACAAAGTTTTATTATTGACATATAATTTCTCCTCCAAACCATTTCAATGGTGTAATCATTTCTATGATTCTAGCAAAATGTAAAATAGTTACTGTGTAGGAATTCAATCTAAATGTTCAAAATGTTTCAAATGGTTGTTGGGCACAGCCCTGAAGCAACCACATGTTGCTGTTTAATATGTCTCTGTATATATATATAAGGGCAGTAGCACACTATCTCATGATTGGACCAGGATTATAGAGTCCTAATTCGTCACACTTGGTTTGGCTTTCCGTAGGCAAGCAACTGCAGAGTAGATATATGCCAGGTATTTACAGGAATTAAATAGAAAATTTAGGATTAAAGAATATTCTCTCATACCAAGCTTGTGAGCCTATTGTCTAATGCAGGGATTCTCAACCTGCTGCCCACGGCACCATTTCATGTCCCGTCCCCCCCCCCCCCGCCTCCACCACAGGAAGTGCCATGTGGTGTAGGAAAGGCAAAATGGCCATCTGACCTCCGAAGCTGTCTGAGGGAGCGTGACCCCTGTCTTAAAAAAGCTGAGAACTTCTGGTCTAATGTTTGTCTTGATTAGGTTTTTCATGAAGGTGCTCTATATTTGGGGACTTTCACCGCTTCCTAGAATTAACAAAGAAGTCAAAAGGACAGAAAGAGATGTGTGGATATGTACTTTTTCTGGACATTCCTCTTAATTCTTATTTGTTCATTCTTTTATTCCGTGCCTTTTTGCAAAAAGGCCGATGGTTTGATTGATCCCTGCAGGGGAAGTGATAAATACATTATGCTAATTAACTTGGGTAATCATCAACTGATGACCAGTCCAGCAGATTCAAACTGACTCTAAAACAGGGAAGGGGGGTATTCTCTGACCCTTGCAAAAATTTAATTAAACAGTACACTCTGGCTCATCTGGACCCAACACATTTGCAAGAATTTCTCTCTTTTTCTGTTTCTCTCTCTTGCTCTCTAGTTATATAGCCATATCCCTGCCCGCCTTGACAACACCAGTTCCTGTAAGTGCAGACACAGAGTCAAAATGTCATGCCACCCATAAGCTGGAGGGAAGCAGGGAAAGGAGATGCAGAAGGATTCCTGTGGGAGCTTGTATGCTTTGGACAAGAGCCAAGATGCCCAGGGAGTTTCGGCCTGGAGGAATGGGTTTTTATTTAGCCTTCTAGACATTCAAGCCTTGCTTACACTCTTTGGCAATACGGATTATGGATGAATAAGCATAAAGATAGCTAGGCAACATTAAAAAAATCCTGGCTCTCTCTCACACACAGTGCCTCACCATATCCAATCTCTTAACACCTTCCTGGCTTTGTGCTCTAGGATAGGTTGTTATTTATCCAGCAATTGAGCTGCTTTTCTGATTGTGAATATCTTTCTAGTCACACTTTTTAAACAATATCTGTATAGAGACAGTAGATTCCATTCTTCTAGTCTTTTTCTTTGTTGTTCATTCTTAGAGCTGTTCTTTCGTGCTGATGATGGTAGTATTTTGTTTTTTAATGACATCTAAGAGGTCCTATTCAACAATCCATGGGTAAGGTAAAGGTAAAGGTCACCCTTGCTTGAAAGCCAATCATGTCTGACTCTAGGGTTCAGTGGTCATCTCTGTTTACAGCCAAAGAGCCAGCGCTGTCTGCAGATGTTTCTGTGGACATGTGGCAGGCATGACTAGACACTGGAGTGCATGGAATGCTGCTTACCTTCCCATCAGTGGTATCTATTTATCTACTTGCAATTTCTTGCTTTCAGGCTGCTAGGTTGGCAGGAGCTCCATTATGCAGTACTCAGCCTGCCGACCTTCCAGTCATCAAGTTCAGCGTCTTAACCACTTGAGCCACCACAGTCCCTAATCCAAGGGTGCACCAACCTATATGCTAAGGGTGTACACCTATAACTAAAAAACATCACAGTATACCATGTTAAGCTCTGTTTGCTGGAAAAGTCCTCAGAGCCTGGAAAAGTTACCTTTAAGACTACAACTCAAAAGTCTCGTTAGTACAGCAGCAGCTGAAATGGAGAGGGAACATCACTTTGTTCTTTGTGTGAGATCATCATATGTCTTGGACACTGAGAATGTGATACTTTCAACAGTGTATGTAATGTCGCTTTGGTGCTGTATTTACTTGTATTTTCACTACGCCTTTCAACAGAAGCCAACCTGTTCAGAGTTGTAACTATTAAAATCTCCCAAAGTAGGATAATATCTTAGATGGGTGGTATATAAATTCAACCAACCAACCAACCAACCTTGCTTTTTTTATTGGAGAGAGGTTAATATTTACTAGCCTAGAGTTTGTAAATAGTTATACTCATAGTAAATAGTTACGAGGTTTACTCATTCTAATGTCACTGCATGTACAGTAGAATCTTTCTTTCCTGTTTAACATTCTTCTAAATGGCTAGTTTAGTTGCATTCATGTGAGGAGGATGACATAAATTACTAAATGAGATAATTCCTGAAGTAACTTATGTTAAGCTCTGTTTTGTAAACATGTTTATTTCAGAACTCCATTAGGCACAATCTTTCCTTGAACAAGTGCTTCATCAAAGTGCCACGAGAGAAGGATGAACCAGGAAAAGGTGGCTTCTGGAAAATTGACCCTCAGTATGCTGACAGACTGATGAACGGGGCATTCAAGAAGCGCAGGATGCCTCCAGTGCAAATCCATCCGGCTTTCAGTGGACGAATCCAACAGGATGCCTGCTCCAGTTCTTCCACTCAGCAGGCTGCAATCTCTTGGAAGAACAATGGCATCCTAAAAATCAACATGGAGTCTCAGCAGCTACTAAAAGAATTTGAAGAAGTCACTAGTAGTGATCAAAACTGGAATCCAGCAGTGGATGGGAAAATGAGCCATAAACGTAAGCAGCCTTTGCCAAAACGGATGTACAAGACGGCCCGCCTCTCCAGCTCTCCCATGCTGACACAGGAAGAACAAACAGAGCTTGGATCTCTGAAAGGTGACTTTGATTGGGAAGCTATCTTTGATACCACTTTAAATGCTGATTTCTCCACCTTTGAAGATTTGGAGATCACACCTCCTATTAGCCCAATAACCAGGGATGTAGATTTGACTGTGCATGGAAGACACATTGACTGCCCACAAGAGTGGTGCCCCACTGGGCAGGATTACGTTCTAACAGAGTCCAACCAGAACAGCTTAGACTTTGATGAAACCTTCATTGCTACTTCTTTCCTCCAGCATCCTTGGGATGAAGGGAGAAATGATTACCTCCCGGGTTCTGGCAACATGGATCCTCTCTTTGAACTCAATGACCCTTCTTTGCAGACAGAAATGAATGAGTGGGGTGATGCTGGTTGTCTTTAATATGAGACAGATCCAGAACTGCTCAAAATCACTATAGACTGACCAGCTCTAAGAACAAGATGTCCCTAGTTCTGCAGGACTTTGCAAAGCAAAATAATCCTATAACAAATGTGATATCTTAATTATTAGGTTCAATTGGATCATAGAGGTGTTCAGGGTGGGAAAAGATTTAGAGAATTTGGCTGGCTGTATCTGGAAGCAACATATATGGGGAATTCTGTACCCCAAAAGACAACAATTAATAATAATACAGTACTTATGTTGTGTACTTTTAAAGAAATATGGATTTTTCTATTTTGGGGGTAGAAGGAATTGTAAAAGGCACATCTTCCTTGGAGGAAAGGAGAGAGAATGATAATTTTTTTTAAAATGGAAGAGGTGGTCTTTCCTGGTGAATAGCAAGAACATGCTGGTAGACCTTCTGCAATTTTCTCTCCTTCCTCTGTCTATTATTTTACACTGTGTGTTGTGTGAGTGTGTTTGTACACCTTTCCCCAGGGAAAATTTATCTGTAAAATATGAGATAATTAAGTAGCTGGCAATTACAGTTTCCACCTGTATTTTGAGAATTGCAACCACGTGCCTGTACTAGGACTAGTTTAGAAGCTGAAGTCTATATGCTTTCAAGATCTCTTAAAATAGGGCCTATTATATACAAAAACCTACATTTTAAGCTACAGAGCACAGTCAGTAGTATATTGGGGATGAGGATTTTAATTATGTTAATTAAGACTTAAGCGTATCAAGTGTTTGCTACACAGAGGGAAATGTAATGAAATATGCAAGTGGGAATTCCTGCCAGTAGAAGATTTAAAGAAAAAATCCATAGATGGATAACTGATGTTTTCCAGAAGATCCTTTTTGCTTATTTTTGTACTTCAGATTCTTTACTAACAAAAGACTGTATTCTTACCTAATCAGAAGACATGAAGGAATTTGCGTTTTCACATGAGACTCTGACAAGTTAGCTGAAAAAAACAACAACTTATTTTGATTATGAAGGGCTATGTATTTTTCTCCTCTTTGGTCAAGCAACTGTGAAACTGCTGAAATAATTCTCTGCTTTAGTTGATATCTTCTTAGAAGCGATGGAAGTCCCATCTGTCAGCTACTAGCAATTTCGTGTTGGCTTAATTCAAACAAAAAAGTTCCTGATGTTCATATTCTTCTATGGTTCTAGACTTAAGTGGATGAACCAAAGACTGTTTATGCAGTGAAAACTGCAAATGAAGGAAAGAATAGTTGAAAGCTTCAGTTTGCCTAACTGTCCTGTTTTTTCTCTCTGTAGAACTGAGGTGGTCACCCAACTAGGTATTTTTTAGCTCAAAGCCAATATTCATTTTAAAATGTGCATGCATTTAAATAAAACAACTGTGCTCATTTCCAATAGTCATGAAAGTTATGTCTGGGGAAAAGGCAGCCTTATTTGAAACATGGTGGCAATTTGTCGGGTTCGCCCGGTTGAGTCGGGTTTGCCCGATTGAGGCGGGATAATAAATTTGAATAAATAAAGAAATAAAATAAATACATACTACCTTTTTAAAAAAGTTCTATGATAGTTCCACAAAAAATTTAAATACCTATGGAAGGGGTGGGATGCCACTGGCCTCCCAAATGTTTTGGAGTTTACCTTCTAGAAGCCTCAACCAGCATAATTAATAGTAAGCAACTAGGGAAGTTGTAGACCAAACATCTGCTGGTCCAGGGTTCTCTTCCCCTGCTCTACCATCTCTATCAAGTAGATGGAGAAACACATTTCACAGTACACAGGCACATCCTTACACACCCACACATATGTCCTCATAACAAAAGTCCAGGCAGTGCATTTCTCTGTAGCAGATAGCAATTACTGGTCTATGATAAATGCTTCTGTGTAATGTTTGTCAATACGAACAGTGAAAGGTATATTTTGTAAATTATTTGAATAAAAGAGCTAGACTCTCAGAAATAATAATTGGATTTAGAGGTTACTATATCTACTGCTAGCTGGCTGGATAGCTCAGTGGTTGATAGTTCAATTCTCCACTCTGTTTCTAGGAAGAAAAGCCAGTCTGTGTAATGTTGACAAGCTGGCCGGTCCCCTGGTATCCCCAAAAGAGGGAATGGTCAACTACTTCAGTTTATTCTGTACTAAGAAACCTCTGTAAACTTGCCATAAGTCAATGCTGACTTGATGGCACACAACTATTTATTATTATATCCTCTGCTACATTCTGCATCTTCGGAATTATAAAAATAGTTTTAGTAATGGATTAAAAGCAACAATAACCATTATTGTTGCATTATGCCGATAATAATTATGTTGTACTCACATCAATGTACAAGAAGGTTTGTATTCATGAATTATTGATATTTCATTACACTTTCAGGTTTCAGTGTCCTTACAATGTCTTTACACCACCCCTTTACAGTGGGTCATTTATTCACTTTTTGAAATAGATAGGAGGCTGAAGGTTTTCTGAATTATCTGGCTGGAGTTGTCAACGGAGGGGGGCTTATGAGCTCTGCACATATACAAAAATTTGTACATAGTTCTGATTTGCTGCACAGTGTTGATACATTTTACTTCAAGGCTGCACTTTTGAAATATCCTACTTCTCCAAGAACCTGATTTCAACTTCTCTGTTTTGTGTCTTCCTTTAGAGTGTACATATCTAGAAAGTGATGGACAAACTGCAACCTATGAACTACATCTAATTTTCAGGGGGACTTTATGGGGTCTCCAAAACGTATGGAGTGTTCTGGCTTAAAGTACTGAGCACTATCACATAAGTTCCATAGACTACAAAGTGCATGCCTTTATTTTCCTCCTGAAGCAATAACCTTGCTTCAGTACATGTGTGTGTAGATATCTCCAAAGTACTATGCTTGTCTTATTGAGATACTGAGAGGCAGTGAATTTTAGCACTGGGATAATTAACTGCTTAAACCTTGTGGGCCAAAATATGCATTTGGTTCTAAATACCCTGAAGCAAACACCTTCAGGAGTCTATGAGGAATAAGCCACACTTGAATACAGAGTTTCCACTCTATTGAGAATTAGACTCCTAAGGGGAAATGGCTAGCCATAAAACTGTCCTCCATTGTAGAATTGACAAATAAACTACCAGCAGTCCAAATGTGATATTTGGATCCTAATGCATATTTTGACTCACAAGGTTTATGCAGTTAATTATCCCAGTGCTAAAATTCATTGCCTTTCAATTTCTCAACAGGACAAGCATAGTACAGTACAGTACCTTGGAGATATCTACACACACGCATGTACTGCAGAATACACCTGAGCACCTTAAGTACAAAGTACAGTACATCCATACTTCATAAGAATATGAGGCCAGCAAGTATTACAAATCAACAGAACTTCCTGAAACAGAGTAAGATTTAACTTTCTTATTTGTAGTGGGAGTACAAAAGAGTATGGAGGAAACACACGGGTTACCAAACCATAACAGGGAAATCAACTGGTCTGGAGTTCAAGTTAGACCAATTTATATTCTATCAAATTGCTCTAGAATGCTGAACTACTATTAGGATTTTGGAGAGTGCATAGATGAATGAAAAATAGTGAATTATAAACTAAGGGTTTTTTTTCTCTTAGCGACAATTTTAGATGCTTTGATCATGTGAAAACATGTGAACCATTTTTTCTTTCTTTGTTTACTGAACAATAAAAAAATGGGTAACTACTGGAAAAGAAAAGCCTTATTCTACATGATAGAAAAGATAGAATTCAAATTGAAAGGGAAATGGGAACATCTGTGTGAAGTGGACCAGATACTGAACTTATTTTAGTAACAAATATTTGAGGAATAGCATACCATATTTAAAACTGGAAGCTATGATTTAGTACAGGTACAGTCAAACCTCGCATAAAGAGCGCCTCGCTTAAAGAGTAACTCACTTAAAGAGCAGAATTTTCTCTGAATGTTCGCTTCGCTTAACAAATAAAACCAACCTAAAACTCATTTAACAAATATATCGGGGTTCAAAATCCCACACACACACACACACACAATTGGTCATTTACAATGGTGTTTCGCTTAAAGAGCAAACTCGCTTAAAGAGCAATCCTGTGGAATGCATTATGCTCTTTAAGCGAGGTACAACTGTACATTCAAATTTAAAATGCATCCCTTAGTTATCAAGATACATGCAGAAGTAAGTACTGTACTTCTAAATTCTCTTGTTTTTAATAGAAGCATGTGTTTTAACTTCCTGCTGCTGTCAATAGGGCTTAAATTAATGGAAACTCTAAATCCAAACCCAATAAGTTTGACTTTGTCTTATCTGAAGTATTTGTACTTTGGGAAATGGAAGCTATATTTCTTAAAAATCAGAAATTCCCAAGGATTTGAGAGTCAAATATGCATTTGGGCATGTCTAGTCAGATTCAAAGCAAAAAAGAATTGCAATTTCCAGCGTCTTGGCACTGAAGTTCAGGTCACATTGAGTAATCTACTTCCAAAAGGTTGAAAATCTAAAGCCGCCACATAATCTTATCTGAATTTTCATTCAACTAGTTCAATTCATGTTTCTGTTATAGATACAGAATACTGCAGCTCATTTTGGCACATGCAGATCAGTACTAGTTCCAGCGATGTCAAATTGATTTTCTGTGTTGCTTGATGCTGATATTATGGCATTCTATATAAAGGCAGATTCTGGAGCAGGTTATAATTCTTGTAAGCCACTTTAAACAGCATCCTCAAATCTGGAGGAAAATCAGAAAGTTACATTCTAATTAGAAGGATGATTATGTCCAGACAGTTGCACCAGTTACTCACCAGCGCTTATTTGTGAATCTGGGAATGGAATCACCCCAAGCATTCCCTAAAATAGTAGAGCAGAAACAGCGACCTCTAAATGTTTCTAGATTTCTAGTCTCATCAGTTCTGGCCAGCACTGTCCAGCAAGAGGGGAATTATAGCTCAGCAATGTCTCTGGAGGGTCACAGATTATTGTCTCTTGGCTGTTTTACAAAACATCTATTAAATCTGGGCATAGGGATAAAAAAATTGTGAGCCTCTGGAACACTTCTGGTTGTCAGGATTGAAATGTGAAAACATGGAACAATCGTCTTACAAAACCTATTTGTAAAAAATAATGGAGGAGAGGAACTTGAAGCTTTCTCTCAACATATATATATATACTATATCAATGTAGACCAGTGTTCTAATCTCTGTAACACTCAAACTGTTAATCTTTTCAACAAGACGCTCTGGAGATTGTAATTTCATCAATGGCAATTCTATATGTATTGCAGTGACAATGGTTGTGATTTCAAACTCCATACCATTATCTTTAACACAATTGATGTATTGTTTTTCCTCTACACAAAGTGGAAACTACACACAGAATTATAACTTGCCTTCCACAAAGGAATAGTTATGTTGTTTGGATGAGACTTCTGTAGAATAGGTGTTCGTTTTATATTTTCTTCTAACATGTTTCCAAAAATCACTGTACTTCCAGTCTTGCAGTTGTTGCCTCACAGCTGTCAAACTGTTGTTGCTTTTCAGTCACATTGTTACTGGCTGTCAAGTCAAACTTTGTGTTTTCCTTCTTAAGGTAATTATGGCTTTTCTACTGCATTTTAGTGTCTTAGGTGGGTGGTTTCTGAATGATGCTGAAAAAATGCAAAATATGTTGTAAATTAACCTCTCTTTTTTTTAAAATGGAAAGCTGTTTGCTATTTTTTAAAAATTAAACATAATGCTGGCTTTGTCCATTTCTGTAATGTATTCCAAATCTTTTGCGGTTATTATGATACTCTCTAGGAAGAACCACAAGAAACATCTGTGAAGACAGAAAGTACAGAGATGTGGTATGTTGTCTTTTTGTTAGTGACATGGGCCCTTAAGGTATAGGAAGCCACATATGCAGGGTATGTATATGATACAGTAATACCTCATATAACATTAGTATCGAATAACACTAAAATCGCATAACATTAAGGAATCTGGGGGGGGGGGGAAATTGCATCAGATAACATTAAGATCCTATGGGATGCTTCAGATAACAACCGCTAAAGCCTGTGTGGTTACAATGTATCTCTATGGATCCCATAGGATTTTAACATGCATCAGGTAACACTGAAAATCATATAACACCAAGACTTGTGGAACCAGGTTTTAGTGTTATATGAGGTTTTACTGTATATGGTTCAGTATAATGCCACATTCCATGACCATTGATGTGGATGGAGAAGAGAAGGCCTTCCGGATAGTCTTCTACTTCAAGAGTCATATCTGATTCTGAATATTGGCCATCTTTATGGTGACCAGCCATTAAGATTGTCCTGGGAACAATATAATGCAGTCGTCTTCAATTTGCCTTCCACATGACACCCGTGACACTTGTACTACTGATCCACTTCCTTGAGTCATTTTCTGGTCCTGAACCCTTTTGTACTCAAAGTCCTCATTGGCCCCAGGCCAATATTGATGAAGCTGCTGGCCTCCATCAAGATGGATTCAACTGGGATTTAATCCACTTGGACACCATCACCCATCCCTGTGGAAGTTGCCACCTAAGGCCTTTAGTCCTTAGGGTTGTCAGGTTAGTTAACCACTGACTGATGATCAATGTTGAGTTGCTGACAGTATGGCCTGTTCTATTACCATAGGATGATAACCTGGCCAGACAGGTTTTCAGATATCATAAGACTATAACTCTCATAAACTCTTACCTAGTAAAGCCAATGGAGAGGTGTGACAGCAGCTGCATACTCAGGAAAAACGAAGGGTGACACATTCCCTGTCTCCAACATTTGAGATTTCTTAAATTTTGGTTCAATTTAAAAATCTGCTCCACCATCTAAACCAGGGGTTCTCAACCTATGGCCCGTGGGCCAGCCTTGGCCCATGCACCATTTCATGTGGCCCACACCCATGCTTTAGTTGCTGCTTCTGCTGCCTCAATCCTAGTCTCCTCTACTTGGCTTGATGTGTCCCTAACAGCGCTCCATAGCAGGGCGGATGTTGTAAACCTTACAACATCTGCCCTGCTACAGATCGCAGTTAGAGACACACCAAGCCAAGCAGAAGAGACAAGGACTGACAAGGTAGCAGAGGTGGCGGCGGATGCACACAAATGCCCAGGTCGCGCTCTGGCCGAGTTTGGGTGAGAAGGACAGTCTTGACTCCTCCATGCAGCTCCTCCAGGGCTGGTAAGCAGGGAAGCAGAGGGGTGACATGGGGGGGGGGCCTCAGGGTGATCCTGCCAGTGGCAGCAGCATGGGGGTAGTGGGAGGGCTCGGGGTGGTCCCACTCCAGCTGCCACTGCCACACCACCCTGAGCCCCACTTGCCACTGCCATAGAGGAATCCAGTCCACCAACAGTCTGAGGGGGCATGGTCCGTCTGGCCCACAGCTTTAAAAGGTTGAGATCCCCTATTCTAAACTGTTGCAAAAGCTGCCCACCAATCACTTTGTTCAACACTGATGATACTCCTATATTATTTATACAGTAATACCTCATATAACATTAGTATCGTATAACACTAAAATCGCATAACATTAAGCAATCTGGGGGGAAGAATTGCATCGGATAACATTAAGATCCTATGGGATGCATCAGATAACAACCGCTAAAGCCTGTGTGGTTACAATGTATCTCTATGGCTCCCATAGGATTTTAACATGCATCGGATAACACTAAAAATCATATAACACCAAGACTTGTGGAACCAGGTTTTAGTGTTATATGAGGTTTTACTGTATGTTGAAACCAGTGATCCATGCAGAAAATCATGGAAATCCTGCCACTCATTATAACATTCTACTGAAAACATACATGCATGTAGAACATAAGCACTCACATTTACACATATACAATCAGACAGCCAACAGTAGGATTTGAAAATGTGACTTTTCAACGCTTCCAGAAAACCCTAGCTAGTCTGCCTATGGCTAACGCAATCATTCTCACCTCACTGCCAAGCTCCAGAAAGGGGGGAGCACTAGACACAAGCTCTTACACCATTTCTGCTCTGCCAAGAGCTTGCATTCCTTCCCTGCTTCCACAGCAGCAGCAGCAGCGACCTACTATCCAAACAAAGTAGTATTTATCTGCCTCCATTGCATCCTTGGAATGCCATCATGTGAAGCCTTCCTGACGGCCTCAGGGCCTTTATAGCTTGGCCCATATAGAGAAAGGACTCTTCTGAGGCATGCTGTGACATGCTTGCTAACCATGTCAAGGATATGAGCTCACATCCACCTTAACTGAGACACCACTGGTTTAGTAAGTTTGGTCCAAGGAAGAGCTCAGACCTCAATCTTGCCATGCATTATTGGGATGAATGTTGGTTGTTACAGTGTGGTCATTTGTACAACATGTAGCCTATTATTCAGGGCCATAGCCAGAGAGGGGCTAGAGCGGGCTTGGTCCATCCTGAGTGAGCAGTTTGCCCACCCTGGCAAGGCATGGTTTCCCATAGGAATGCATGGAAAAGAGGCTTTGTTGCCCACCCTGAAAAATATCCCCCCCCCACACACACACACACATCTAGAATCCTGGCTACAGCCCTGCTATTATTGTTTATCTATCACATCTATTCTCTTCATTGTTGATAGCATGTAGAAGGAGTGAATTGGCATCCATTAATAGCTTATCCCCTCTTCCCGTTTTATCACCTCTTTAAAACTAACTACAATACATTGGTCGCTATGACTATGTTGCGTGGCAGCAAATGACTGGTACTGTACCTACTTTTGTCTTATCTGTAGCTCCATCCATTTGGCTTCTTTGATAGTCATGTGTATTAGTATTATGAGAGAGAATATGAAAGACAGAGAGGAATAAACCCTCTTCATACACATCCCTTTCTCCATGCCATGCATAATCTTGTAAAATGGTCTCTTTTACTTTCCCCTCCCGCAACCCTGAAAAACAAGCAAAGAAAGAAAGAAAAAGCCACAAGCCTTCCCCTAGCGTTGGCTGAGGGGTGGCGGCTCTTGTTTGACTAAAGGATATCCCTTCTTTTTACTTTCTGCTCTTTTGGATTCTGCTCAAAATGTATGGAAAAGAGTGAAAAGGCTGGCTTGAGACTCAATATCAAGAAAACCAAGATCATGGCAACAGGCCCTATCAGTACCTGAAAAATAGATGGAGAAGAAGTAGAGGCAGTGACAGATTTTACTTTCTTGGGATCGAAGCTCACTGCAGATGGAGATTGCAGCCATGAAATAAAAAGGCGACTGATTCTTGGGAGGCAAGCGATGAGAAACCTGGGGAGCATAGTGAAAAGTAGAGACATCAAATTGCAAACAAAAATTCGTATAGTCAAAGCAATGGTGTTCCCAGTGGCAATGTATGGTTGTGAGAGCTGGACCATTAGGAAAGCTGAGCGCAGAAGAATAGATGCCTTTGAGATGTGGTGTTGGAGGAGAGTTTTGAGAGTCCCCTGGACAGCGAGGAGAACAAACAGATCAATTTTAGAAGAAATCAAACCTGACTGCTCCCTAGGTCAAATTGTAAAGATGAAGCTGAGGTACTTTGGACATCAAATGAGAAGAGAGGATTCACTTGAGAAGGCCTTGATGCTGGGAAAGGTGGAGGGCAAAAGAAAAAGGGGGCGGCCAAATATGAGATGGCTAGATGGTATTGTGGATGCAGTGGGGGCAGAGCTGGGTGGGGTGAGGAGGATGGTGGAGGACAGAAGTGCCTGGCGGGTAGTGGTCCATGGGGTCGCGGAGGGTCGGAATCGACTGTGCGACTGAACAACAACAAATACAATAAAAATTATGGCAAAATATATTTGGCCTCCTTTTCTTACAGGAGACACCGTGGTTTTTGCTCACTGTTACCTGAAGCTTACTAGGAGTCTGCCAGTGTTTGATCCTAGAAGTCAGCCTTTGGTAACAAACTGAAAAAATATCTGAATATGAGCAGACTACCCTCTCTTGAAGCACTCAGCCCAGAGGTACTTCTAGGATAGCATGAATGATTTCTATACCTTTGGAGCTGTGCTTTCTGCTACGCCAGCCTTCCACAACATGTGGCCATGCTATCTTAGGACAGTGCCAAGATACCAGTTTGGGGAAGGCAATGCTACCCCCAAATGAATACCACAACTCATACATTTGTAACTATGCTTAAAGCCTCACTCTGCCCACTAATGTTCTCTCTCTCATAAGGAAACCTCAACCAATATCAGTTTGTGGATTGGGTACTTCCATTGCCTCAGTTGTCCAAGAAAGGCAGAAGCACAGCATGGGATGGACTGCCCCAAATCAAGTCCTTGTCCATGTAGGCAAGGCAGTCCACATTTGTGCATCTTAAATTTAGCATAAATGCAACATAAACCAACAAAAACAAGGTTTCCAACAATATACATACTATACCTTAAACAGAAGGACTGGGAGCCATAGCCTCAATACAGAAGAAATAACGGTACAGTATATCATTTACTATGGATTAAAGGAAAAGCTGGGAATTAAGTGAGGGAGAGATGCATAACTTTATCTATTTATCTGATGAAGTGGACTTGATCCACGAAAGCTAACAGTGAAAATATAGCAGTTAGTCTTTAAAGTGCTACTGTGTTATTTATTTATTTATTTATTCTTCAAATTTATACCCCGCCTTGCTCAGGTGAACCTGACTCTAGGCTTTTATTTTTTAGTTTTATTTTACTTTATTTTGTTTGTTTTGTTTTGTTTTCTGAGATGCCTTTATCTATTTAATTTCCTATTAGATATTATACATATCCCAGCTACTTTTTCCACTGGGTAATTCCAAAATTGAGCTTGCTGTACATATCAGTTGGATTATTTCCAAATTATAGACACAGCTTGAAAAAAAGGGTCTGTATCACATTTACCCTCTTCAGGTGATAGAAGTGATTATGGGAAAAGTTCAGCTTGACTGAGAAAAATAAAAGTTGATCAAAAGGAGGCAAGATTAGCTGAACCAATTTAATCCAGAAATGGGCACATAGAAAGAACCTCCTCAAAGATTGTGGTATTTTTGAACCACAATTGGGTGTGCCCTGGGCAATGGCAACCTTGTTGTGCCAGCTAATCTTTTTCACACTAGGTCAGGCAACAGGAACTACAGAATAAATTCATCAAAAAGTAGATTCGTTGTGGCAGTTTAAAGTCTGATCTAAACTCGGAAGAAGAAGATCCAGAAAGAAACATAGAAAGAGCAAATCTAGCAGCCCTGTATGTATTAGAAAATATGTGTGTCCTCTCTAATCCAGAGAGCTCTGTAGAAAAAAGCCTAGGTACTCTGAGAATGAAGTACTGGAGCAAGGGAGGCACACAAAAGAGACAATAATAGATCAAACCACTTGAGGCTAATTATGATCAGAAGCAATTGAGTCTGTGAAGATATTGGAGGCACAGAGGGTGAACTCCTAACAACCTTCGAGTGGCACAAAGTACCTGATGAACAGCAGAGAATACCAAACACTTATAGAGAAATGCATTGAGGCAGGGGTTTGCATTGGAGTGGAACCACAAGGTCTAAAGGGCAATTGTATGGAGCACAAAGGTGTGTGGAAAGAAAGACAGCTTTACAACAAAGACAACTGCTCCTATGTTATAGAGCTTTTGGTTCTTTAAGATGTGAAATATAACCTAGAATGAGGGATTCCTTACATTTGTGCTGGTTCTGAAAACCTTCAACTTCGGCAGGGTCATTGTAAAAAAGAGGCAATGGACAGCTTGTGCCAAGCATAGGTATAAAGCTGGTCTAATTATTATTACAAGGCATTGTCGTAGCATAAATTGGCGCACCTTACTTAGAAGTAAAGAAAAGGCTGTATGGGTTTCGGCATACAGATCGTCCAGGTTTTAAATCTCTGGCATCTCCAAGAAGAGCTGCGGCAGGTGCCTCTTGGGAGCGACCACCAGTCTATGTACATGGCAGACAGAACCAAAGACCTAAATCCTGTTTACGGCAGTCGCCTGTGTTGCTAAGGCTCAGTCAGTAAGTCTATGTCAGGTGGTAATCTTAGTACATTTTCACATGAGAGGTTCAAATTCTACTGAATCTTTCTAGTCCTATTCATGAGACCATTTAAGTATCACAAACACACAAAATATATAGGGAAGTATTTGTAGTTCAAGTATTAAGATTATTACCCTCAAAGCCCTTCTTAGATATTCATTATCATTTCATTGTATATGAATAAAGATGTATTTATTTAGACTTTTGACTAGTTTTATTCTTTATTTTTGGTGATACACTTCATCATTCAAGGTGATACACAGGTAGCCAATCTCTATATCATTATTCTGTCAGAAATTTCACAAAGCATGCAAAACTTAGCAAATGGTTGTGTGTTGTTTAGAGATGCTTCTCTTCATCATCCGGTTAGTACAGCTGCACTACAAAAGGAGCTGGGTTTAAAAAAAAATTTTTTTAATGCTTAATGCACAAGGTAATTAGCATTTTTGGTTCACACGGTAATTTTTGGTTCACAAGGCATTTTTGGTTTACAAGGCATTTTTGGTTCACAAGGTAATTAGCATTTCCCCCCCAACATTCTGGGTACTCATTTTACAGCTGTTTTACATTTACATTAAGGCATATTATCCTAGAGAACTGGTTAGGTAAAGACTTAGTACCTAACTTCTTTAACTGTTGAAAAGTTGAAATGTGCCAAAATGAAGTCATTTTGTGGTGAGTTAATTCTGTAGATCCTTCCATCTGACCTAGTGTGAGAAAGATTAGCCAGAATAAGTTTAGCTCTGGTTTAAAAATTCTGGTTGATTTGTGTTTGGGGTGGGTGGGTGGGTGCATTTGAATGCATTTTTATTTTATTTAATTTTATTTATTTATTTAATTTATGGGTTTGTGTTGTTGGTGGGTGGATTGAGGGGTGTGTGTGTGCTTATTTTTATTTTATTTTTATTATTATTTATTTTATTTGGCTCTGCCCACAACATCATGATGTCATGAAATTGGCTCCGCCCATGACGTCATGATGTCATGATGTTAGCTTCACCCACACTGTGATGACATCACAGTGGGGTAGTAAAATTTTTGACAGCCCACCACTGTGTCCATGTCCTTGTCATTTCATTTCTTTTTTTAAGTGGGGAAAAATGAATGTTGAGGAGTTGTGGATCCTGTATGTAACATGTAGTTCAACCCTAAGAGTATTTCAGAGAGTGTTGAGCAAAGGATGGCACCGTTCAGAAAACTTCACTACCTCCATGCAAAACAAAAAGCCCCTGAAAACAGAGACGTGTCCGGGAAACGTGAAGCCACATGAAAAATATCCTCTGACGATTCAAGCAACAGCAGCCAAAGACTCCTGGGGAGGAAGCAAGAAAAAGAAAAACAGCGTCATCAAAGCTTGGAAACAAGACTAGGGGGGGAAAGGGGGACCCTTTCGTCCAAGTTTAAGATGCGACAAAACAAACTTCCCAGAAAGCGTTGCGTTATTTTTAAAAAATTTGCGGTTGCCAGCAAGGTCTTGGATGGTGTCCACCCGCTTTATCTTATTGTTTTATAAAAAACGGCCCAATGAAAAAGATTCAATCATGCTTGAAGTGGGATGGGAGTGTGCGTGTGTAATGTGTGTGTGTGTATGTATGTGGGGGGAGACAATGGTTGTGTAACCAGGGGGAAAGGAGTAATAGAGGGTCTTTCACTGCTCTCGACACCTTCCAAGAGCCAAGAAGGGGCTTGAGCAAAAGAATGTGAGACAATAAACTTTCTCCCCAGGTTGTAAACTTTGCCCTCCAACGAGAGCTGAGGAGACTCCGTACATACACACACACACCTCACAAAGAAGCACGTCGTGTACTCAGAGGAGAAAAGGCTGGGCAGGGAGGGAATGACCAGAGAGAGGCAGGTCACGGCCTCTTCGTTACTCGGCCTGCCCAGGCTTGCCCCGGTTCAGGCAGGGTTTCAAGCGCCAAAGCTTTCCCCCTTTCCTGGCCAAGTGGCGTGTTCCTTCCCTTCCCTGCTATATACACTTCACAAAACCACGAGCGAGGAGCGCGGGCCCTGGGCGGGAAGGTGGCAGCATCTCGTGGTGTTTGCTTTAGTCCCCGTCTGTTGTCACAAAGAGGCCAGAGCTATTCTCTCCGGCTGTGGGAGGGAACAAAGGAGGAATTGTTGTCAGGAAAGGGAGTTTTGTCAGCAGGACCAACACCTTAACCATCGGCCCAGGCTGATCAAACAGACTTGTGCAATGGGTTGCACGCAATGGCCGCCCGGCTGCTGGGCTTTATCCCCCTGCGTCCCTTTGAACAGGTAAAAGGTAAAGGTCTCCCGTTCCTTGGAAGCCAGTTGTGTCGGTACTCATCTCCCTTTCAAACCAAAGAACCAGCGCTCTCTGCATCTCCAAACATTTCTATGATCATGTGACAGGCATGACTAGACGCCAGAGCAAACGGAATGCTGCTACCTTTCCTGCCAAAATGGTACCTATTTATCTACTTGCAATCTCTTGCTTTCAGACTGCCAAGTTGGCAGGAGCTCGTGCAGTACACAGACCAGGGCCACTTAGGCCTTGTTTGAGTCAAGCTAAGAGCTTTTCCAATTTCTCAGGTAGGGATGAAACTGATCTCTTTGTTTTAGGGAATCTAAACGTGTTTCCCCATGACTGATGCTGACCCAGTGAAGGGCGCTGAGTGAGTGACTGTTGCAATTATCGTAAGTGGCAGTATCTGTTACAAGGAAAAGGCTTGACCTGCCCCATCCCTAGGGTAGTCAAAGATGTTCTTGGACTGCAGATCTCATCATTCCGCACTGGTAGGGCTGATGGGAGCTGTAGTAGAGATTTTGTCATGGACATGAATAATAATTCATTCTTAGCATGCATGCCATGTTATATACAACTTAAAAAAAACACATATTCTTCATGTTCTTGTAGTTTGCGTGCTTAAGCTCTACTCTACTACAAACACATAAACTATAGCATTTATAATGGGTCAAGGGAAAGCAATGCTATAATAAGGATTCTCCCACAATGTTTTCTCAAAATGTAGCACCATTTCTCAGTATATAAAGGTGTTTTGGGAAGAGATTTTCCGAATGGTTTAATAGGGAACCCAGAAACACACAAAATAAAAACATAAAAACAAAACAAAAATAACCCCTAAATACAAAACATGCTTTGCTCCTTGCTTACACCACTTCCCCCCACAGAGGTCAGTGGCCGTTATCTATTATACAGCAAGAATTCATTGATGGATCTGTTGTAGTCCAGTAACAAACGTATCTTGGTGGCAGCTGGCACCAACTGAAAGCCATTTAGGCATTATATTACCTGGCACTAGCAACATGCTTAGAGGGGGAGTGCCTAGCCCTGCCCTCTCCCATCATCACATTCTTTAAAGTTTCGGTGGCTAGTCTGAAAAGAAGTGGATTTTGCCAAGTTTCAAGTTCTATTCATGAGCAAGAACCCAAATATTCCAGAGACTACGTGTGAACAACACTCTTCTTCAGACTGTGCACTTAAATGGTAACGGACAGGGCATCAGAGGATGGCAGAGCTAGGGGCTTCCCTCTAAGGGTGTTTACAGTGGAAGGCAACACACTTCCACGTCCAGGAGCGACGAAGGGTGGCGTGGGCCAGATGAATTGGTGTCAGGGGCCAGATCTGGCCCACAGGCTGTAGTTTGGGCACCCCTGGTCTACAACTTACACCAGCTCTTCCCAGCAAAGTTCCTCCTGCTGGGGCTAGTAGCTGAACGAAGAACTTTGAATCTGCCTTTTTGTTGGTAAAACCACGAGCAGTGCCATACTACACAGTATAGAGCTAGGTAGTCATCAGCTGTTTGGATCGACAAAATTATTACTATGCTGTTTGTTGATAGTATTTCCTCCAGCTGTCCTGCAATCTATCTTCCTTTCTCACTGGGCAAACACCAAGATCTCAAACTACTCTCCTGTTCAGAGGGAACATATACACATAAGCCCTTCTTTTTTCTCCGGTTCTTGCAGTCTTTTTATTTGTGGGGCTCTTTCTCTTCTATTGAGCCCAGGGCTGGCACAGATCCATCTTGGCAACAACCGGCTTTCACTTGCTAATCATTCTAAATATTGAAAATCAACGCCTAGAATAAACAGCTCTGCGCTGGGGCCCAGTCTTTGCTCAGTTTGGAAATGCTAATCTATCTCGCCTTTGTTTCCTTCTGTGGATTTGATGCCTTGCCTTCCGAGCAGGTCACAGCTGATGGTTCCCCAGCCTCTACCCCCGTTTACATTTTTCCCCCTCACCCTGAAAATTCAGCCCCTTGTAACATTACTTGATAGGGTGGGAAAAAATCAGGAATGGCACAAGGGAGCAAAAAGGCCGGACACATGTTGCATAGTAATGAAGAAACCCACCTCCAAAGTTTGGGAATATAGCTTCCCACGTGGAGAAGAACCCAGAAGTTCAAATATATTGCCCAAATGCTCCATTGCTGCAAGACTTAAGACTTCATGGGAATTTCCTCTGGGGTGTGTGGAGGGCGGGTGGAATAGTTCTGCTTGTTCTCTTTCTGTCAGATAGTGTAAAAGCAGTGGGTGTCTCCAAACACAATTCTAATCTAGGATCAAATGGACATTTTTTAATCCGAAAGGCTTCATTGTACGGTTTTCCTCCTCACCATCCAGTTTAAGTTCTTGTTGGATATTCTAATGCTGCCCTTGAAAGTGAGGTGTGATTCAATAGTCAAGAATTGCTTTCACATGCGAGACCAAAGGCATTTTCACCCATTAGGCAGCAATAAACCCAGGATTGCCATCAATTATACATTCAGTAGTGGTGTTTTTGAACCACAGTCGGGTGTACCCTAGTAACAGCACCCTTGTGTTGCCAGCTAATCTTTCTCACGCTAGGTCAGGCAAAGGGAACTGCAGAAAGAACTCACCAAAAACTGCCTTCATTTTGGCAGTTTCATGTCTGACCTAGACACGGAAGAAGTAGAAGCAGAATGCAGCAGACAGAAATCCTTAGACCTTATCAAATAAATTACATTTTTGTATTAAACCTAGGAGCTTGCGATGGACCATTGGCCTACTTTGGCATATGTCAACTTTCTAGATAGATTTCTGCCTTCATACTGTTCTGAAAAACAGCCACCCTGGGCTAAGAAGTAGCTCAAATGAAGCTCACTTATTCTGAACTGAGGCTGGGGCTGGGTACTTCAGAAATGCCATAAAAATAAATATCTGAGGAGACATAATAGATCCATGGATTGCATACATATAGGCTTTGTTTTGGTCTGGTAATAGACCTGCTTGCAATAGCTTTCAGGTTGTCCTGAATTCTAAGGACTGAACCATATATTATAGAGGAAAGTGTATTTTTATAATCTGGAAACAACAGGAGACTCCATATAGTACATTGATAACTTCTGTATTTATTTACTATCACCACAGCAGCTATGGGTAAGAGCCTTCTTGAAGATTATGGCATTTTTGAACCGCAATTGGGCGTACCCTGGTAATAGCAACCTTGTGTTGCTAGCTAATCTTTCTCACACTAGGTCAGGTGAAAGGACCTATGGAATGAATTCACCAAAAGATGCCTTCATTTTGGCAGTTTCATGTCTGGCCTAGACACAGAAGCAACAGTAGCAGTCATGCGTTTCTTGGGGCTTGTCCCTTGGATGAGCCATAATCTTCCAATTATCATCTTTTTTTTTTTATAGGAAGAGACATATAGAAACTGAGATATGTTTCAGTGCATAATGACTATTCTGCCCACTAGCATTACGTATATGCAACTAGTCTGAAAATATAACTTGCTAATACAGTAATACCTCGGATAACACTAAGACTTGGTTCCACAAGTCTTGATGTTATCCGATTTTTAGTGTTATCCGATCCATGTTAAAATCCTATGGGATGGATCGGATAATGTTAAAGCTCCATAGAGATACATTGTAACCGCACAGGCTTTAGCGGCTGTTATCCGATCCATCCCATATAGGACCTTAACGTTATTCGATCCAATTCTCCTCCCCAGATTACTTAACGTTATGCGATTTTAGCGTTATCGGAGGGAAACGTTAACCGAGGTATTACTGTATATCTCAAACGTTTCTACTTCCCTTCGTGCCCATTTTGAAAGGTTGGCATTTGGCTTCATTCCTTTTATTTTCTAATCCTCCCCTTCAGCCAATCTCATGTGGACCAGTGGAGAGAGAGAAGTGTGGCTCTGAGGTGCAATAGTAACCCATTTGCCCTAACAGATCAGCCTTCATAGATGCCAGATCTGCAAAGTTTCCCGCTGTTGCTGTGCCCATTGTGTCATATGGAATTTAAGTACTTTGTGACAACTCCAACAACTCCAGCTCTGTGTTGCTCAGTTTCTTGCTGACTTGGTTTTGTCGGAAAATGTAAGGCTAAGACTGAGAAGTTGGTTATAGGAGCAGTGTTTCCAGAACGAAGAAAGCAAATGCTGATATATGGGGTTCCTTCTTTTTACAACCACGTGAACTTGTCAAGCTTATGATAGGGAATCTGAAGCCAGACAATATCCAATACATTTTTAAAGTTTCTCTGGACTTTCTTCTTCTTCATCATTTTATTTTATTATTTTTATTTAAACATTTATAGCTCATCCTATTCCACAGGATCTTCTAATATCCTCATAAACTGTAAGAGTTCTTGATGTTGTTTGTGTTCTGCATTAGGAGGTCTCAAGTTCCAATTTCTGATAACTTTTGTCCCACAGTTTCTAAATGTCATTGTGATGCTAGATTGAACAATGTATTATGCAAGAAAAAATGCCTAGGTCTGTTATTATGTACAATATATACATGACTTATATACACACACTACAATGTAGCTTCTCCCCCTGCCCTGGATTGATTGATTTTGCTGATATCCATATATAGTATTGGAGCTTTGAAGATATGTTTTGGTCATATTAAATGGAAAATTAAATACATACAAACATATATGTACGTTTGCCATATTTTAATTTTTTATGGTTTTAATGGTACTGATTAAGTAGGGTTGTCAACTTTCTGTTTCCTGTGCATGTGTCATTTTGTTGAGGTGCAGCTGCTTGAGCAGTCTAAATAGACAGTGTTGCCCATCTTTTGTCAGTGATGTTAGGCTCACCAAAGCGTCCTTCGTCAGATCCCTTGACTGAGGTGAAAGCAGAGGGCACACATCATGGTCCGTCTAGCCAGCGGGTGATGTGATATCCAAATGGCTAACAAATTGCATGCAAATGGACTTGACTTCTCAGGTCCAGTTGCATGTGCAAAATGTCATTGTGGAGATGTCTGCAACTGCGCAGACTCCTCGTTGAATAATGACTCCAAGGTATCCAAGGTATCAAGCAAATGATAATGCTCATCTCCAAGTTAGATGAAGCTTCACTTGAATACTAATTTTTGCATATGAAGCTGGTGTTAAATGTCCAGCCAGTGATGGGATGTAACAGGTTCTCACCAGTTCTCCAGAACCGGTAGTAACTTTCCCCAATGTCCTGGAGAACTGGTAGCAGCTTTTGGAGGGAACCACCTTCGGGGCTTACCTTTTCACTGGTTCCCCCACTGTGCATGCACACCAAGCACTTGGTGTGCATGCACGCCTACAGTGCTTGGCGCATATGTATGGCCTCCTTGCTGTCCTCCCAAGCTGGGAGGAGGAAGAGAAGCTGCTAGCCTGAAGCTCCCTATAGCCTGCTCCCCAGGGTAAGTGACTCACCTTTAGATGTGGTGTGTCTGTGTGTATTTTAATGTGTATCTAATACCTTTACCTATATTGACAGACCACCACAGTTCCTAAAAAGGCCTGGGGGCCTGGCTTGGGGTTTTTAAGCAAAGTCTTGGAGTTACCTCATCAATAAGCTATACCTGTGCTGTTCCAATTACTGTACCAATTGGAGAACCCTTAAGGAGGTACAGCTGTTTTACATTTACATTAAGGCATATTATCCTAGAGAACTGGTTAGGCTAAGACTTAGTACCTAACTTCTTTAACTGTTGAAAAGTTGAAAAGTGCCAAAATGAAGCCATCTTGTGGTGAGTTAATTCTGTAGTTCATTCCATCTGACCTAGTGTGAGAAAGATTAGCCAGAATAATCTTTAAGTTCAGGTTTACAACCTCTGGTTGTGTTTGGGGTGGGTGGGTGAGTGTTTGGGTGGCTGGCTGTATTTTAATGTATTTTGATTTTATTTATTTATTTTATTTATTTATTTATGGGTGTGTGTGCGCGCTTATTTTTATTTTATTTTTAATTATTATTTATTTTTTATTTGGCCCTGCCCACATCATGACATCATGATGTTAGCTCCACCCACACTGTGATGACATCACAGTGGGGTAGTAAAATTTTTGACATCCCACCACTGCGTCCAGCAACAAGCTAGGTTAGGTTTTTTGGGGTCAAGTAGTTCCCTTCACAGTTATCATTAAAACAGAGATGAAGACTGGGAGTCCCTTGAGTCATTTCTGAACCACAACTTTCCTCTTTCTTCACCATTGACTCTGGTGCCTAGGACTGATGGAAATTGTAATCTAACAACAGCCTGAAGCCATAAATGCCTTGTTCCCACTTACTAGATCCTTTTCTCTGGCATACAAATCCAAGAGGTGCCTGGAATAGACCTGCTGATCTAATTCTAAGCCATTGACCAGCATCTGACATCAGCTACTTTTATGGCAATATTTTGACTGAAACCATTGCTCTCTGCAGCACAAAAATGCCAAGTGTTGGGAGAGTGTATTTTCTTACCGAATCCCCTGGGCTGAAATCTCCTTTCTAGTTGATAGTACTTGCAGATAATGATGTTTAGTTTGTAGTGACTGTCCTGGCTAGCTTAATTTGAAAGTACACGGCAGATAAGGTCTTCTTGTGTGCTCAGGTTTATCAGATCCCCTCCACTGCAAACCCTGAGTGGATTTGAATCTAACCTCTCATTGCTCATTTTATTTGAGAGGTTGAAATAAATGAAATCACACTAGCATAGGACACTCGTATTGCCAGCATGCTGCAGATCAATCTTCTTGAGGGGACAGAAACAGCTGCTGTCTTAAAAGGTGACACCTCTATATGAAAGTGTTGTTTTCCAGGATATGTATGCAGTGGTGGGATGTCAAAATTTTTACTACCCCACCATGACATCATCACAGTGGGGGCGGAGCTAACGTCATGATATCATGACATCGTGGGCAGGGCCAAAGAAAAAAAATAAAAATAAAAAAATAAGCACTCTCTCTCTCTCTCTCTCTCTCTCCTCAACCCACCCACCCACCCACAATACAAACCTGTAAATAAAATAAATAAATTAAATAAAAATTACATTAAAATACACCCAAGCACCCACCCATCCCAAACACAAACCCATCACTTACCTGTTAGTATAAGTGCCTGGGCAGCACCATGTTGCAAGATGGATATGGTCATCATACTGGTTCTCTAGGATAATATGCCTTAATGTAAATGTAAAACAGCTGTAGCTCCTTAAGGGTTCTCCAATTGGAGCAGCAATTGGAACAGCACAGGTATAGCCCTGAAGGTGGTTCCCCCCAAAAGCTGCTACCGGTTCTCCAGTTCACTGGGAATAGTTACTACCGGTTCTGGCCAACCTGGTGCAAACCTGTTACACCCCATCACTGCATGTATGGCAGAGTTGTCTGGTTTGAGCCATCTTGATTAGTTTGAATACACTATGGGCACTTTTCAGTTTGTTCTGGACAACAACTCAACATTTTCTTATACCAGTATATGAATGTCCTGAGCTTACTGTTAAGGGAAGAAAGTCACCCTTTCGAAGGTTACATGACCTTCATACCTTTCTTTTATCTCCATAGTGCTAGAAAATTCTTTCTTTTCTGTCTTAATCCTCATGGTTCCATAAGACTAAAGCCATAACGGAAACATTTGCAGGCTTTTGTGATGAAAGATGCAGAAGAATGATAAATTAAACAACCATAATTGTTGGTTTCCTACTATTCCATATTGCTAGAGTTTTGTGCTATTCTCTTTATCAGTCCTAAGGTATCAAATGTCAAATCAGTAACTGAGTTTTTTTTCTTTATTTGTGTCAGAGGCACCAGCAGCATATAATAAGGTACAAACCTAAAATTAACATATCTAAAACAAAAAGAAATTAAAGGGGCTAGATGACATCCACCCAATATCGGGCTACATTAACAGCATTTTCTCTGGCCAACATACGGTCTTCCTCAGTGCACATTGAGGGGTATTGTGTGCATTGTATTATATAGGAGATAGTTTGTTCTTCTCTGCATTCACACAGGCTACCATTTACAGGGAAACCCCATTTTCTCAGATTAGCCCTTGATCTTCCTACCCCAGCATGCAGCCTGTTTAAAGCTTTCCACACAGGCCATGGTTGTCCTTGGCCAGGCAGTAGAGACTTGTGTGTTTCTGCCCAGTTGTCTGGTAGCAACTTGTTTGCCTTCCAAAGTTCTAGGGCAGTGTTTCCCAAATGCTGGTGTTTGGACTTCAGTTCCCAGAAGCCTAAGCCAGTATATTGACTGATCAGTGCTTTGGGGAATTGACTTAAGCTTCTGGGAATTAAAGTCCAAACACCAGGATTTGGGAAACACTGTTGTGGTCTGTGGGGGCTGGCTAAGATCAGTTACACTGGAGAATGGGAATGAATTGCTTTTCTAAAAGCCACAGACAGGTTACCACCACAACTCTGGTGCTTGGGGGGGGGGGGAGACCGAACTCTGGTACTTAGAAAAATGAAGGGCTCTCTGTTGATAAGTAGGATGACTTGACCTCTCTTTCCTTCATGCACAGAAGATAAGGTTAAAATTGAGTTGCAGTGAAAGTGAGCAACTAGGTGAAGTTATGCCACATCATTGCACTTGGCTGGCATGTGTAGCAGGAGGTGTACTGTGTGTCCTGCAGAATGACCTGCCCCAGGGAGCCCTTCCACTCCAACCTTGCTGTATAATTACCTAGCCTCCTTCCTTGTGTGCTCCTTAGGGAGGCCAGAGAGGTAAACAAATATAAACAACCGTCATGGCATCCAGCCGTTACCGGCTGACGTGCTTCTCCTCTGAAGTGAATATGTAGCACAATAAGGCTGGCAGGTCAGGGCATGCCCATGAAAGGAAGAAGGGCCTTGGGAGAATGAGCCTTCTGGTGACCTGAATCCACAGGTGCAGCCTGTCCTTTTTATATCCAGTCTGCTAGGAGAATCACCCTGTTAAGCTCACCTCCCTCAGGCTTCATCCTGGTGGGCATGAGGGTAGAAAGCATGTTTTGAACAAAGATCTGCGAAAAGCACCTGTTTCTGAAAAGGTGTGCATGGTTACTGGTGTAGCCTAAAGCCCCTGGGGTTTAGAGACGTGATGGTGAACCTTGGCACTCCAGATGTTCTTGGACTTCAATTCCCAGAAGCCCAAGCCCTACGAATCCACACGAATGGGTTTACTGCGATTTATTTGACCCATGCCACCCTTGTTGCTCCTGGAAGAGGAAGTAAAATGCTCCCGTACGGGCGCGTTTTACTTCCTCTTGAAGGAGCGACAAGGGGGACAAGGGCCAGATAAATCACAGTAAACCCATTCGTGTGGATTCAT
This sequence comes from Furcifer pardalis, assembly GCA_030440675.1. Lineage (NCBI taxonomy): Eukaryota > Metazoa > Chordata > Lepidosauria > Squamata > Chamaeleonidae > Furcifer > Furcifer pardalis. Next base: position 54,434,754 of record CP126893.1, on the reverse strand, counting down.
GGGGCTTGGGCTTCTGGGAATTGAAGTCCAAGAACATCTGGAGTGCCAAGGTTTGCCATCACGGGTTTAGAGCCACCTATCTTGTTGAATTACAGTCGGTTAGCTCTAGTTAGCCTGGCCAATGGTGAGGCATGACAAGCATGGTTTTTCACCACAATCTAAAGCAGTGTTTTCCAATCTTTGGTTTTTGGACTTCAATTCCCAGAAGCCTAAGTCAATTCCCCAAAGCACTGATCAACCAATGTACTGACTTGGCCTTCTGGGAATTAAAGTCCCCCTGTGGGGCATGGGCCTCACCTTTGGGAACCACTGGTTTAAAGCATCCATTGGGGGGTCTGCTGCTGAGTTTCTCTCCCTGTCAGGATGCCATTGGTCAGCACTCGCACTACTACTGTGAACAGCTTAAAACTCCATTTTCTTATCTATCTTGCTTATTGCTGGCTGCATTATTTGGCTTCAGGACTAATGCGTATGACAAATGCCCATGAATCCAACAGATAACCTAGTACTGAATTTATATCTGTAATTCTCAGATATGTTTATATTCCAAACATTCCACCTTGAATCATGACTATTGCATCAGTGGCGTAGCATGGGTTTCAACCACCCAGGGCATAGGCCAAATTCACCACCCCCTGGGTGGGGCCCAGGATGCCACAGTGGTGGAGGGTCCTGGTGCCCATCCCTGCAGTGGCCTCTTTTGCCCCAGCCACCAGGAATTTCAGGGGTGGCAGCAAAGTCCTGCCGCCATAGCGGCCTTTTGTGCCCTGGCCCAGGGCTCGGCCCAGGACATCAGTGGTGGTGGAGGGTCCAGGTGCCTGTCCCCACAGCGGCCTCTTCACCCCGGCTTCTAGGAAGTCAGGGGCAGCGGCCCCAAAAGGACCGGTGCATAACCTGGGGGTCCTCCTGGACTCACGGCTACTGTTTGAAGAGCAGGTGGCAGCCGTAGCCAGGAGGGCTTTTGCACAACTCCATGTAATACGCCAGTTACGCCCACTCCTAGACCGGGACGCCTTGCTCATGGTCACACATGCTTTGGTCACCTCCAGACTGGACTATTGTAATGCTGCCCTTGGTGACCATTCGGAATCTCCAACTGGTCCAAAATGTGGCGGCCGGGGTAGTGATGGGGCGGGGGCGTTATACTCGTACCTCACCACTGCTTCAGGAGCTGCACTGGTTACCAGTATGTTTCCGGGTGCAATTCAAGGTGCTGGTTATTACCTTTAAAACCCTATATGGTAGTGGGCCAGGATACCTAAGAGACCGCGTCACCCCGAGAACATCTGTCCGTCCCACCAGGGTGGATCAGAGAGGCTCCCTTCTTATTCCATCGGCTAGAGAGGCACATCTCCCTAGCACTAGGAGGAGGGCCTTCTCCGTGTCCACCCCACCCCTTTGGAACCTCCTACCAACGGAGTTGCGTCTGCAGACAGAGCTCCTGCCCTTTTGGAAGGGCTTAAAAACCTGGCTGGCAGGGCAAGTGTGGGGACCCAGGAACATGGGACCCCAGGTGGGATGGTTTATTTAATGGACTGCCACCCCTGCGGCGTCAGCTTTTGCGCTGTTTTAATTCTTTTGTGGTTTTAAAGTTTTTAGTTTTAGTTTTAAGCATTAGTTTTAACTTTGTGATTTTAACCAATATTGTAAGCCGCTCAGAGTCGGGTTTACCTGATTGGGGCGGGATAGTAAATCTGAGGAAATAAAATATTTATTGTGAAATTTTGCTGTCCCAAAAAACTGCTGCCCGGGGCAGGCCCCCATGCTACGCCACTGTATTGCATTGTTGTTAGTAATTGTTCCTACCATTGTGGGCAGGAGCTTCTTTGGGAGATACTTAAGTGGCCTTTCTCACAGATGTTCAAGATCTTTAGGAATCTTTAATTCTAGCCTGTTTAATTAACATGGTGTTTGGTGGCAGTAGCAGTATTTTTATCGGCTCTCAGCGTTGCAAAGACGAACTCTTTTGTTTGTCGGGAACACCAATATTTTTGCATCAGGGATCAAGACATTTGGGTCCACTATATCAAAACCCTCATCCTTCACTACACATTGCTGAAGGCTCTTCCTTGCTTACAGCATATTGCATCTATTAATTTAAATTTCAATAGGTTCCAAAGTGCACATGTTTTAAAATGTTTAATAGAATGTTTCATTTCGCAGTGGCTCTACTTGTATATATTACAGAAAGGAGGGACTGAGAATCATCTACTCTCTGACTCTGTAGTGTTAGAAGATACAGAAGGGAAGGAGTTCATTGTATTTTCTGTTTATCCGCATTTGATTGCACCAAGGCCAAGATGTAGATCATTTGAAAAGGGATGTACCTGTAGTTCAGTGGTAGAGTGTATGCTTGGAAGAGGTTCCATCACCCCTCTCTCAGGTAGGGTTACAGAAGAATTTCTCCTGACTCTGTAGAGAACTGCTGCTAGTCAGTGTATTGCCAATACCGTATTTGGCTAGATGCACCCAGGATCTGGACCAATGTAAGAAAACAACTACATTGGCATATAATGTGGGTGGGAAAAGCACCAGGATTAGAATGGTGAGATTCACATTGTTTTCAGTTGATTACACAACATAAAAGTCAATGTGAATCAGCCCCCACTAGTCGGTTGCTAGGTCTTCTACTTTTCTGGAATCTCATCAGTTGAGATCATTTAAGGCAATGTGGAGGGATTTATAGCCATCATATTTGAAGCCATTCCAGCTGGCTACAGCATCAGTGAGAAAGGCAGGGCAGCAAAGAAGCTGGCTGTCTTTTGAATCTCCTTGCCACACCTGGTGCCTAGGTCTGTCTGTCTGTTCGTCTTTCTGGGTTTTTTTGTTTTTCTTTCTTTCCTTCTTTCTTTCTTTCTTTCTTTCTTTCTTTCTTTCTTTCTTTCTTTCTTTCTTTCTTTGTTGTCCAAGTACCAACTACAGCTGTCCTGTGACAATAGTCTTCTTCTCCTTCTTCAAGGGTTTAACTCCCAATCTTATGGGTCTTTATTTTTGTACTATACTCAAACAAGTCTTCAAACAGGACACCTTATTTATTTATTTATTTATATCCCGCCCTCGTCCAAAGACTCAGGGCGGCTTACAACATTAAAAAAAACACAATTAAAACACCTTCAAAGTGAGGATTCTCTTTTGCCCACGCTTCAATAGAAAAAATATCCTTTATTATACGAGTTCTTAATGGTAAAAGTTGTTTCATGGTAGAACACACAGCCATCGGAGATGGTGGATTCTCTTTGGCTGGATATCTTTAAACAGAAACTGGATGACTGTCTGTCAGGTTAGCTTTGGCTGCATCCCTCAGTGCCAATATTGCACTTGAGCTGAGGATTGTTCTAGAGACCTGTGGTTCCCAGTGTGGGGCACACGTCCCACAGGGGGGCAATTTGATTTTTAAGGAAGGCAATATGAGAATGTGTTTTTAACAGTGAATGGCCTTTAGGCTTCCTCCATGTGAATTTTGTTGTTGTTGTTGTTCAGTCGCACAGTCGATTCCGACCCTCTGCAACCCCATGGACCACTGTCCGTCAGGCACTCCTGTCCTCCACCATCCTCCTCAACTCGCTCAGCTCTGTGCCCATTGTCTCTACAATACCATCTAGCCATCTAATCTTGGGCTGTCCCCTTCTTCTTTTGCCCTCCACCCTTCCAAGCATCAAGGCTTTCTCAAGTGAATCCTCTCTTCTCATTTGATGTCCAAAGTACTTTAGCTTCATCTTTATTATTTGACCTTCTAAGGAGCAGTCAGGGGTGATTTCTTCTAAGATTGACCTATTTGTTCTCCTCGCTGTCCAGGGGACTCTCAAAACTCTCCTCCAACACGACATCTCAAAGGCGTCTATTCTTCTGCGCTCAGCTTTCCTAATGGTCCAGCTCTCACAACCATACATTGCCACAGGGAATACCATTGCTTCAACTAGGCGAATCTTTGTTTGCAATTTAATGTCTCTACTTTTCACTATGCTCCCCAGGTTTCTCATTGCTTGCCTCCCAAGAATCAGTCGCCTTTTTATTTCATGGCTGCAATCACCATCTGCAGTGAGCTTTGATCCTAGGAAAGTAAAATCTGTCACTGCTTCTACTTCTTCCCCATCTATTTTCCAGGGACTGATAGGGCCTGTTGCCATTATCTTGGTTTTCTTGATATTGAGTCTCAAACCAGCTTTTGCACTTTCTTCTTTCAACCTAATCAGGAGCTTCTTTAGGTCCTCCTCACTTTCTGCCATTAGGGGGGTATCATCTGCATATCTCAAATTGTTGATGTTTCTTCCAGCAATTTTGATCCCAAGTTGTGATTCCTCCATCCCTGCATTGCGCATTATGTGTTCTGTGTATAAGTTGAATAAGCAGGGTGACAAAATGCAGCCTTGTCTTACTCCTTTTCCTATTCCAAACCACTCCGTCATTCCATTTTCTGTCCTAACTGTTGCCTCTTGATTCATGTACAGATTTCTCATGAGGCCTATAAAGTATTCCGGTATTCCCATCTCTTTAATTACTTGCCACATTTTGTTGTGGTCGACACAGTCAAAAGCCTTAGTGTAATCAATGAAACAGAAGTAGACTTGTTTCTGATATTCCTTTGTTTTTTCCATGAGTTTACTTTTTGAATAATAAGAATTATATGTCATGGGGGTGGGGGTGGGAGCAGGATTTTAGAGATGCTTAGGTGGGGCATGGCAAAAAAAAAAGTTGGAAACCACTGATCTAGATGATCTCCAAAATCCTTTCTAAATCTGGGAATAAAGAGAGTTTTATAGAATAAAGAGACATCACCTCATATAGTTGCCTTAGCAACAGGACAGTTCTCCATAGATGTCAGTTCCTCTGTTCGTTATGGAAGTTAATGAAGGGCAAGTGTGACAGAGCGTCACTGTGGGCTTAGCTAAAGGAATCTGGGAGGCACGCATGGCTCATTTGCTTGGTTTGCAGGAGGTACTGCTTTGCAGCAGCAGCTTTTATTGTGAGACACATTAACAAGGAAGAATGTGGAAATATCCAAAGGTCATTTGGCTCCACCACATCAGAATATGATTAGCAACTGCTTTAGCCACCATTATATTTGAACAATCTGACCATGCAGCCAAACTCCAAAGTGTGAGCTACAAAAGAGATACGTACCTAGAAAAGATTACATTTTCTTACTTAAGATGGTCAATTTGTGCTCACCCAGAAAGACAGACAGACAGACAGACAGACAGACCTAGGCACCAGGTGTGGCAAGGAGATTCAAAAGACAGCCAGCTTCTTTGCTGCCCTGACTTTCTCACTGATGCTGTAGCCAGCTGGAATGGCTTCAAATATGATGGCTATAAATCCCTCCACATTGCCTCACATTAATGTAGTCAACTGAAGTTTATCATACGACAGACAGACAGACAGACAGACAGACAGACAGACAGACAGACAGACAGCTAGAAAGATAGATAGATAGATAGATAGATAGATAGATAGATAGATAGATAGATAGATAGATAGATAGATAGATAGACAGTAAACCAGTGATTTACGTTGTCATCATCCTTTTAATGAGAAAAGTTGTTCAAATTGACTTTTATTCTTGAGTTATGTTCACTACAACTCATTATGCCCAGTCAATATGCCTATTGGGCACACTAATATGGCAGGATTTATACCCAGCCTATCTGGAAGACACAGGTTGAGTAAGGCTGAACTAGACAATACTGATATTGGTCTCATTCAATATTTGAAATAGCTTTAAATGTTATTCTATTAATATATAACAACAGAGATGAAACGGTGGGGGTGGGGGGCTGTTTTATAGATAAAGCCTTTGAGCTCTGAGTGCTGCCTGTCTTCTTGACTCACTTTACCATCAATGATGCTTCCATAGCCCTGACTGGTTTGAAAAACTGAAACTTTCCAATACAGTACTTTGAAAACCTTGAGCTTATGGTTTTCTACATAAAGAAGAATTGTCCTTAGAGATGATGATGATGGCTGAGAGAAGATGGAAAAAGAATACAGTACATGTCGGGAGATGGGAAAGAAGCACAGTCAAACCCTGAGAGTTTTTCATATTGTATCACTGTAGAGGTACCATGAGGTAATACAGTATTTAGGAAAAGATTACAGAGAGAGCTCCCAGTCAGAGGTTGGGTTTTTTTTTTTTTGCATGCAAGCAGTTAAATAAGGTATAGTGTTATCATCAAAAAATGGTCTTATACTGTGAAGTTGAAAGCAATCATAAGCTAGTCTTCCTTTTATTCGTCGAGTTCAGTCACTTTAAATGGGAAATGAAGGCAAAGTAGTAGAAGAAGCCTTTGTAATACCAGTGAGCATTCTATCTATCTATCTATCTATCTATCTATCTATCTATCTATCTATCTATCTATCTATCTATCTATCTATCTATTAATGTATTTTTATTGCTCCCTCCCTCGCCGAAGCGACTCCAGGCAACTTACAATAGTATCAAAAATAAAAACACCATCCTCATCATATAGGACTAAACAATTAAAACTTCAAAAACCATTAAAACCAGATTAAAACATGCTCCCTATAAAATTAAAAAAAAACAACAACAACAACAGATGGCCTTATATAAGCCAGTCCTGGGGGTGGGGGCGGGGACCACACTAGCAGTGCCCCACACCTGCTGTGCTAACCAGGTTTTAAGGCCCTTTCTGAAGGCCGGCAGCTCTGCCTGGAGGCACAACTCAGTTGGCAAGAGGTTGCACAAGGCCAGAGCAGATACGGAGAAGGCCCTCCTTCTAGTGCTAGAGAGACAAGCCTCTCTGGTGGATGGAATCATTAGGGAGTCTCTCCGGTCTGATCTTGTAGGACGGGCAGATGATCTTGGGATGAAACGGTCTCTTAAGTATCTTGGTCCACTATCATGAAGGACTTTAAAGGTCATTACCAGCACCTTGAATTGCACCCGGAGCCACACTGGCAGCCAATGCAGCTCCCGCAATAGGGGTGAGGCATGGTCATAGCGACCACACCCCATCACCACATGGGCAGCTGCATTTTGTAGCAGTTGTAGCCTCCAAATGGTCATCAAGGGCAGCCCCATGTTGAGCATGTTACAATAATCTAGTCCTGAAGTGACTAGAGCAGGAGTGACCATTAGTAAGGAGTCCTAGTCCAGGAGCAGGTGTAAATTGGCGAATAATGCGAAGTTGCGCAAAAGCCCTCCTGGACACGACTGCTACCTGCTCTTTGAGGAGGAGTCGTGAGTCGAGGAGAAGCCCCAAATTACACACCAGGTCTGCCTGTGGCAAAAGAGTCCCATCCAGTACCAAAGATGGTAGCTCCCAGGACAATGCAGGCCCCCTAACCCACAGCCACAAACCTGGAGCAGAAACCTAGTTTAGGTTTTCATACATTACAACAATAAGGACAAGACCTCTATACCAAAACTGGATTATGCAATGCAGTGTGGCTTTTTATAGTCTCCCGGACCTCTTAATGGTTCTTGATAACTATCAACCATGGTACAGTACTTCTGTACCTTGTAGTTAGACTGAGCTTTAAGGACACACTAGTACTGCATTGTTTTTAGACTTTCTTAGCAGATATGGTAAGGAGGTGGTTTTGGGATCCTGCCATTTAATATTGTGGTCTTTAACCCACAGCAGTGTTTCCTAATCTTTGGTTTTTGAACTTCAATTCCCAGAAGCCTCAGTCAATTCCCCAAAGCACTGATCAGCCAATGTGCTGACTGAGGCTTCTGGGAATTGAAGTCCCCCTATGGAGCTGTGGGAACCACTGACCTACAGTGCGCAACATGGCTTTATTTTAATCCATTATTTCAATATCTACATCGGGGTGCCCAAACTTTTTGGGCCGGGGGCCTGACCATGCCCCCGGAACAGCTGAGTGGGCCAGACCATGCCCCCAGGAGAGGGCATGTTTGTGCATGTGCATCCATATTTGCTTCCTGGTTCAGCACGGATGCTTCTGGGCATGCGTGAAAGCAGCCATATTTACATCATGGTTTGGCATGGAAGCTTCTGTGCATGCGCGAGCATGTTTGCGCCACACTAGGAAGTAAATACAGATATTTTTCTGTGTGCCTGAGGATGTCTGCGCTGAACCAGGAAGTAAATACAGATGCATCCGCACATGTGCAGAAGCATTCATATTCATTTCCTGGTTTGACGGGGGCATCACGGGCCTGATGGAATGGCTTTGGGGCTGTATCCAGCCCACGGGCCATAGTTTGGGCATGCCTGATCTACATGAAGGAGGAGATCATACAGAATTTTAGTACCACTCAAGTTCTAGTGCTTCTTGGTATCTAAAGTAGAATTGGATGATACCCATAACTGTCACCTGGGTTTCAATAATAGGCTGTATGAAGATGAACAAATTGACATTATATCATGCCAAGATGAAATTATTGTTTTGTCTGTAGAAAGCTGGCTCAGAGATCTGGATTAAAATGGTCTGTTAGAGCTGATCTTCCTCAGAGGATTCTCCTTTTTCTTTTACTACACATAAATTACCACAGTGAGTACATTTGTACAGTATATGTTTAACATACTAATTATACCTTTCTTTAATTTGCTTGACTTGACAAAATACTGTATATCAATATCTAAATTAAATCACATCTTGACCATTGAAAAATATTACACTTAAAGCTAACCTTAAAGATTGCCCCAAATCCTCGGCTGCTGCAAAATATGATAGGCTGTTAATAATTATTTACAGGTTCCATATAGTTAGAGCCCATTAGTGTATGTCCTAAAATATCTCTGGCCCATATGATTTTGGTGGTTTGGGTTATGTCCCTCCTCCTACATTTCCTTCAAGCACAGCCCAGCAAAGTTACTACACAAAAGGACTGTGCAACAAGTGGAAGTAAAGAAAAGCTAACAGATATGTTGTATATAGCTGATTAAATGAGAGGTTGCATAGAGAAACTGACTAATTTGCATAAGGTCTGTATCAGGGGTCCTCAACCTTTTAAGCCGGGGGCTGGATCCTGCCGCCTCAGACTGTTGTTGGGTTGGATAGGTGGCACCTACTCCCCCCCACCAGTGGTGGCAGCAGCGGGACCACCCCCAAACCACCCACCACTCCCACACCACCACTGCTACTACCATCAACCACCCAAAGCCACCCAACACTCCCCCCCATGCCACTTCCCTGTTTACCAGCCTAGAGGAGCTGCAGGCACCAAACCATCTGGCCTGTGCCCTCGCTCCAGCCACCTCCACCGCCTCAATCCTTGTCCCCCTCCACTTGGCTTGGTGTGTCCCTAATGGCACTTTGTAGCAGGGCAGATGTTGTAAGCATTACAATATCCACCCTGCTACAGAGAGCCAGCAGGGAAACATCAAGCCAAGCTAAGGAGACAAGGTTTGAAGAGAAGGAGGCGGAAGCAGTGGCTGGAGCGAGGGTGCGGGCTGGATGATTTGGTGCCACAGGTCAGATCCAGCACAAGGCTGTAGGTTGAGAACCCCTGGTCTATATGGACAGAAGTGCTGTAATGGGGATCTCAGGACTTGGGAGGAAGAAGGGACCCTCCCCATGTCAATCCCAATAGTAATGATGGAGAGTCTAGACAATCTGCCACAAGACTCACATAATTCATTCATTCATTTATTTATTCAATTTGTTTAGCCGCCCCAATCGACATGCAACGCTGGGCGACGTACATAAAATCCCCAATGTTTAAAACTATAGAAACTCTTAAAATTCCTAAAAACACTGAAAAATTACCTCCCACCAGCACCAATTAAAAACTAGTTAAAAACTTTTAAAAGCATGAGTGATCCTGCTCTAAATGAGCCAGTCAGGGGCAGTAGTTGTTCGCTCTCCATGTATTTCAGCTGAATGTTGCCAGTTTTTGAGACAAACCTTGAAATACAAAATATCTACCAGTTTGAAGAAGAGCAAGAAGGACAGGGGGCAATAAATGTTCATGCCACATCTGGCTCAGCAAAGCACAGTGAGCAAATATATCTATACATCCTTCACCAATGTGTACCCATTAATCTCAGATAAGTCAGTTATCTGGGAAGGGTGATTTGAATCTATGATTATATGCTTTAGTACCTGATGAATTATCTAGATGAAATTTCCTAGCCCTAATTCATTTTGTAGCAAGATACTAGATCCTGAAATATGTGAATCAAATGCCTATGCCTGTGCCCACTCTTGCAATCCAACTCCGATAAGATCAAACCAAATGCATCAAGCAAAAAAGTCCCCTTGTCATTTTACAGTACATGAATCTTGACGGTTGGTCATGCAATCCTTACTGGAAGGCAGCATATCCCACAAATGACAGGTATTGTATCTATTTTAGGAAACACTCCAACAATATTATTTTCTCTTTCTTGAACAACTCAATTCTTTTGGCCAAAGTCACACAGCTATTATACTGCCTCTGTGCAAATACATTTGCCTACATTTCATTTCTCATGTTCTTATCTGAATCTTAAGCTCCTTTCTTGAGACCCAAAGAGAAACCTAATAGATATTCAACAGATATAACTCTGCTTGGCTCCCTGAAGTAATAGAGTACTCTTCAGCTTCTCCTTAATTGTGTTTGGGCTAACAAGCTGGTTTGCTTTGCATAATGAATGGAACTAATGGCTTAGCGCATAACGCACTAACAAACAATTCCTTCTCAAATTTATTCTGAAAATCAAGTTTGGTAGAGCAAGCTATAAAGGTGATGCTCTTTTAGGTAAAATAATTCAAATTCTGTTATCACAGTAATTTTTTTTTCTTGGAGCTATGAATATCATTACTGTATTGCTATAACCTCAGAATCATAAAAAGCATTAATGGCATGAGATGAGACAAGCTGCACTGCATGGCATTACCTCTTCAATACACTTGAAAGTATTGTAGAATGACTCCAGTTTGCTACTGAATGAAGTAACTCTCTTATCCTTTACTTTGCAGTTGCTTTGCAAACTGTTTCAGTTCCATTGGTTATTCAGTGTGTTCCTCTGAATAGTCAGAAATGAGGGTTGACCCCACCTCAAATGCTCCCAAATTAATCAGATTTTTAAAATGATATACAGTAAAACCTCATATAACACTAAAACCTGGTTCCACAAGTCTTGGTGTTATATGATTTTTAGTGTTATCTGATGCATGTTAAAATCCTATGGGATCCATAGAGATACATTGTAACCACACAGGCTTTAGCGGTTGTTATCTGAAGCATCCCATAGGATCTTAATGTTATCTGATGCAATTCTTCCCCCCAGATTCCTTAATGTTATGCGATTTTAGTGTTATTCGATACTAATGTTATATGAGGTATTACTTGTATTTTGAATGAAGTCCCAGAATCCTACAGGAAACACAATCAAAGGCTTTGCAGGTTGTGGGATTCTAGAACTATACTGGGTGTAGGATTCCATAAACGGCAGTCCAAAATAGTATGAGATGTCAGGTTCTGAGGCAGCTTTGGTATTTTCAGGATGAGTTCTCCAGAGGTAGCTCTGATGTTCACAGATCCTCAGCTTGGAAGACAACAGCTTTAGTACTTGCGGGGCTAGACCCATTCTGTGCTGCTGCTAGGCCCCAGCTGTGAGTCCTAGAGAAGGTTCTGGACCATCATAATCTCCATTTCGAGGCCCTAGGACCCTGAGCTATATAAGAACTGGCTCTTCCTTCTGTAACAGTGGTCAGCAAACTTGCCTCTTCAGCTGTTCTTGGACTTCATTTACCAGAAGCTCACATCAGTAACCTACTGATCAGGACTTCTGGGAATTGAAGTCCAAGAACATCTGGAGAGACAAGTTTGCTGACCCCTGCTCTAGAAGTTGTCTCAGCAATGAAGGTCACTGGATCTGAGGTTCTTTGGTTCCTGATTTCTTGCTTTGCTCTTGGTTCCTACATCTGAGGATCTCTTGCTTTGCTCTTGGCTCCTGCCTTGTTCCTGTACCCAAACCATTTCTGGTTCCTGTGGACTCTTGTCATGTCTCACCTGGATCCTCACTCCTTGAAACCTGTCTTTGTCCTGCTCCAGCTGCTGAAGGTACTTTGCCTCACGGGTTCCCTCCGTCATTTGACTTCTGGCTTGCTTAGATATTCCTTGTCCTGACCAACTCTGTATTCTTGTCTACCTCAGACTTGATTTTGGATTTGAACTCTGGATAGTGATAATGGTTACTGTGTGGTCTATTGTTTCATTGCCTTATGCTTGTGTTACTTATCAGCCCCCCCCCCTTTTTTTTTTGATAATGTAACAGAAAGAAAAAATATAACATTATTTCAATGAGCGAATTTTTGGAAAACATAACATAAATTCTTGATGAAGGATTCAGTAGATGGAGAATTGTAAAAACAACAACAACACAACACAACTGTTTCTACTTCCCCAATATTACAGGGACACAATCAATTCTGATAGAGTACTCCATCATAGCTCCCCTCTAGAAGCAGAGAAGGCAGCACACTAAATCATACTAGCATAAAGGCTTTCCTGAATTTGTAAAATGTTAATTTAGACAAATTAGCAGTGGGCACAAAGATTTTATTTTCTAAAGCTGTACATTTTGTCAGCAGTCATGAGAAAATAACATTTCTAAAGTACAGTAATAATCACAGTAGACGTGACTTTCTCTATTTTGCAAATTAAGTGGCTGCGTTTGTGATTAGTCTTTAGGCCATGAACACAGTTCTTCCTTCATAAATTTCATCTGTGAAACACAGCAAACTACTGTCACATGATCTCTTGAACACTAGTATGATGGTAGTTCAAATTGTGAGTAACCTTTAATCATTTGCTCTTGTGCTAGATTTAAAGTGGGTGGAACCAGGAAAGCAAAATTGATATCAAAAATTATTACAGCCATTCTCCAGATGCAGCTAACTGTAACTCCCATCATCCATCCACATCACAGTAAGTACTACTACAAGGATCCCATATAACTGAGAGTTGTTTTATCACTTCTGAGGCTATTCAAAGAGAAAGAACAGCCTGTTTGCTACTATGGCTGGACGTTTAAGTAAGAATGAGTCAACAACTGGTCCTGTTCACACACAAAGTTACTAGTGTAACAGGTGCAACATCATCCAAAACTTTTGTTATGATAAAGTAAAGGTCACCCTTGCTTGAAAACTAGTCATATTGGACTCTAGGGTTCAGTGCTTATCTCTGTTTATAGCCAAAGAGCCACACTGTCTGTGTCTGCAGACATCTCCATAGACATGTGGCAAGCATGACTTAGATGCCGGAGTGCACAAAACCCTGTTACCTTTCCCACCAAAGTGGTACCTATCAATACTTGCAATTTCTTGCTTTCAGACCGCTAGATTGGCAGGAGCCGGGACAAACAATGGGACCTCACTCCATCATGCAATACTTAGGTCTTGAAATGCTGACCTGCCAACCTTCTAATTCTCAAGTTCAGTGTCTTAACCACTAAGCCGCCACAGATATGGTCCTTTATATCCACCACATTATCTTCAGAACTACCTAGCAGCCATCATACTTTAAAAAAAAAACAGTCCTATATATGGAAGACAAATAGGAAAGAAACCTCCTATGAATATCCAGATCTTTTGTCAGTGGATGTTAGGAATAAAGCAGCCTTCTTTCTGCTGCAGCGTGTGACTAGTTTTGTTTTCTGATACTTTCTCTCAGTAGCTTTAAAGAGGCCAGCAGTGGGGTAGCAAATTTCCTCTCCATTTTAATTCCCTCTTCCTCCTCCTCCAGCTGTTACTTTGTTGCTGGGCTCCTGTCTAGCAAGAATTTGGTCCTTCACCCTTTCTCCTTCAGAGTGTTTCTTCAAGAAGAAAGAAATGTATGGAGGTTCCCCCCCCCAAGCCCCCTTTCTTCATAATTCACTACAAAAATGGACCTCCTTCTCTTCTGTGTACATATGATGCTGTAGCCCAAAGGAACATGCTTCCTTATGAAGAACAGCTCTTATTGTGTTATTTCCCTTTTGTCCACACCCTTCCCATATCAAACGCTTAATGCTCCTGGTCAGAGAATAACCAGGAAGCTTCTCTGAGGGCCTTGAAAACAAGTGTGTGTGTGTGTGGGGGGGGGGAGAGACAGAAATGCTGCAGTCTATCTCCTGAAAATGGTGTGTCCTCCTGCCTCATTAAAGTGCCCATCAAAACAAAACAAGTGAATCATGGCCATGAAAGACGAGGTCTGATGCAAAAAGGAGAAACTACATCTTGTGAACTTCCCTACAAAGAGACAAGTGGGGAGAAATGAAGTCATCCACGAGAACTGGGAGGCCATTCAGTGTGGTGGGGCTTTAGGAGGAGGAGGATGTGGTCCATTCAACATGAAGTGGCTTCCCACCACAGCTTCAAAGGATGCTTTGGAGTGGAGGAATCACTGCCACATGTTACTCTTTTTGTTTTGGCACAATAAACACAGTAACCAGGAGTTAGATTAGTTTGTGCTCAGTTTGGGATTGTCAAAGCCCTGAGCCTCCACATAGATTCTTCCCTACTCTTATATGCTGTTTTATTGGGCCATTGTGTTGTTTAACAGGTTGCTACAACTCTGATACCACTATATAGTATTCCTAAGTATCCACAAAATAAGCTCATCTGAATGAACAAGGATAGTTGACCAAGAGACAAGATGAAGAGTGAGCTTTGGGAGATGCCTTTGAGTTACCTGGAAATGCCGAGGAGAAAAGGAAAACATTAATATAGAGTGGACAGATATGAAAAACCCTGCACAAAGAGGCCAAGTTGTATTGTATGTCCTGCTCTTCCCCCAGGGAGGACTACCTATGGGATAATCAAAAATCCCAAGAGCTACAAACCCTATGACTTCAAGCCTGGTTTTACCATTAATCTGAAGGTGTTGACCCTCATATCCATGGGGAAACATAAGTCTCCCAGTGGCTCCTCATGAACATGCAATTGGTCAAGAGAGCTTTATGTGCCACATATCTTGTTCTTGGCTGCTCAGGTTGAAAATGGAAGACATGGTGTGTGACCATTTGTACTTCACTTCAAGAAACAGAATATTGGGGGCAATGTCTGAATGATGATCAGAAAGAAGCAGTAGGCATTGGTTTTCGAGGGGAAGTTAGAGAATGTTTCTTAAATAAATCTTAAAAATATACAAAGACAGGTATGTTGCAATGTGGTAGCATGCATAAATCAAGATACAGCTGCCTCTCCTTGGAAGAAATTATTGTGGATGTTTTTGATAAGAAGTACCTACACAGAGAGAATAGGATGCTAGGCAGTTGGTCAGGTATAGATAGTAGTATGGAGGACTTTGGGGAGCTCCCAGGGAACCAGATATAGTAAAACACCAGATAACAATTGGATTGGATAACGCTAAAATCGCATAACGTTAAGTAATCTGGGGAGGAGAATTGGATCGAATAACATTAAGGTCCTATGGGATGGATCGGATAACAACTGCTAAAGCCTGTGCGGTTACAATGTATCTCTATGGAGCTTTAATGTTATCCGATCCATCCTATAGGATTTTAACATGGATCAGATAACACTAAAAATCGGATAACACCAAGACTTGTGGAACCAAGTTTTAGCGTTATCTGGTGTTTTACTGTATTACTTTAGTGATGTGCGAGATATAACTTGCATTGGCAGTCAAAAACATATGTATATTTAATGAATTTAAATACAGTAATACCTCATATAACATTAGTATCGAATAACACTAAAATCGCATAACATTAAGGAATCTGGGGGGAAGAATTGCATCAGATAACATTAAGATCCTATGGGATGCTTCAGATAACAACCGCTAAAGCCTGTGTGGTTACAATGTATCTCTATGGATCCCATAGAGGATCAGATAACACTAAAAATCATATAACACCAAGACTTGTGGAACCAGGTTTTAGTGTTATATGAGGTTTTACTGTACATGCCAGTGATTTACCTTCCCTTCTTCTGGAGGCAACATAGGACTGTGCACTTCACTCAAAGCTACTCAGGCTGAGTCTTCTGCCAGGAAGTACTGTGGAGAATCAAACCTCCCAGCCTCTGGCTCCACAACCATAGGTACACAACTCATTTTCTGCCAGCCTATATATACTTACCTCTTACTTGCTGTATTTTATAAAAGGCATAAATATTTGGTAGATTATTGTAAAACATGAGAGGCACTCTCAAAGTTATTTCTATAAATTGCAATCTATAATTATAATTTGAACACAATTAACAAAGAAAATATTTCAATACATTTAAAAAAAATCTTTTCTTTAATGCAGGAGTTCTAAATCTTTTAAAGCTGTGGGCCTGGTCACGCTTCCTCGGACAGCTTTGGGGTCCAGACGGCCATTTTGCCCTTCCTCCACCACATGGCACTTCCGGGTGTGGTGTAGGTGGTGATGGGTCACATGAAATGGTGCTTTGGGCCGCCGGTTGAGAATCCCTGCTTTAGTGCATGAATAAGAAAGTGAGCAGATTTTAAAACAGAATTATGTGGAATGATTCAGGTCTTGGGTATTAGGCTAAATAATCATGAAGTACCTGTCCTTCTCTATGTGCTGACCAAGTTTTGATTGCAGCTCAACTGCAACCAACATTGAAAATTATTCAGAATTCTATCATGTGCAATAGAGAAGGAGGACAAGGAGGAAAAAGACAATGAAGATAAAGCTTTCCTTTTTTGATCTTTCAAAAAGTCTTTGGTACGATACAGGTGTCAGAGAACGACATCTTATTCCTAATGTTCCCAAAGCTTGGTGAGGTAGTAGTTTCAAATAGGCCTCAGAACAAATCCTTTGTCTTCTCTGAGCCTCAAGGCTGTATTACAGACAGCATGTTTTCCAGTAATTCTTATCTTTCCAAGCTAGCTGAGATCCAATGTTATGTCTAGGTGCCAGAGCACTCTCTATGCATGTGTGTAAACAATGTATTGTTTTGAGAAAGTTTTCTGTGTTACCTGATTGGCTAAGAGTAACCCACCTGATTGCAGATTCTCCATTTTGCAAAGAACTGAGGAGCTCGTCTCTGCTTCTCCATGAGTTAAGACCTGTTTTTGATTTGAGAGTTTTTTGTTTTCTGGATCTCTATGGGCTAACATCCTTAACCTAGGAGCTATGCATTTTTGCTCCTTAAAAATGGTTACCTAGATTACCTGTGGACTGTATTGGACTGACCTATGCTACTGACTTTTATGCTTTATGAACTTGATCAATAAATCATCATCATTATCTTGAACAACCTGTCTTCATTGGACTAAAAGGGTAAGAGAAGCATTGCATTTCACACACAAACCTTTGAACACGCTACCAAATTAAAACCCCTTTTGGCTGATAAGCAGCTAAGAGCTGTAAAGTTTTTATTACTGTCCAGCCCGCCCTTTGGATGCTTTGGTTTAGGGGTTTCTCAGAGAGAGGGCCAGCTGGTAAGTGACAACAGGTACTACACAATTTTACTTGAAAGTAAGCCCAATTGTGTTCACAGATAAATTTATATCCTATACCCTGTTCAGTGTCAGATAAGGGCCAAAAAGGTTTGAACAAAATGTCCTGATAATAAATTCAGTGGTCCATAATATGCAGTATTCTCTGTTGCTAAGAGCTTCATAAAGGGGGATGAAAGAGTGAGATCCAACAGTATGGCATACATCCACATGAAACCAATTCTGCAACAGAGGGAGCATTGTGTCTTTTTTAGGGTGCTATTTAAAAATAAAACATGAGGAGAGACTTCTACTTTTAATAATTGGAAATACATTGTCCCTGGAGAGCCATACAGCCCACCACACACTATGTTAAGGTGCCATAAGCCAACTGAATGCTTCTGAATGTACATACTGTATGTATTTACCAAGAACAGAGAACCTTTCATTTCCTTTCCTTTTGAGAGGTGCATTCCTTTGAGTGTAGTCAGGGCTTGTCTACATGGGCTTATTCGGAGCACTCTAAATAGGGCTGCTTAAAGTCAGGTAGAGGTCTGGTATGCCATTTAGTGCAATTTTTGCATCCAAATAGCATATCACCTCGAGCAACTCTATTTGGTCTGCTTGCCTATTGAGCAAAAACAAACAGCATCCTCTTCCTTGCCCTCTTCTCTCACTTCTAAGAACAGATTTTTAATTTTTTCAAACAATACATGGGCACTATCCTAACAAAGTTATCTTTAAAGTTTACTTCCTCTGTCCCTCCATGGGGCAGAAGTCTTTTATTTCCCAATACAGTGGAACCCCAGGTTATGGATGCTTCGAGTAATGCAAAGTTCAACTTATGGAAAGAAATCTATTGAAAATAATGGCTCGGCTTATGGAATTCTTTCGGGACATTTCCCCCCAGTGCATTCCTATGGGAAATCGTGCTTCGCTTTATGGATTTTTCAATGCAGTCCTATGGGAAACCACACAATGCATTCCTATGGGTGCTTCTCTTTAAGGAAAAATTGCTATAAGGAAAACCCTGTGAAATGGATTAATTCCATAACCTGGGGTTTTACTGTATTGTGACATGGCTAAGTTGTTTTCTAAAGACATTTAACAATATGCAAAATTGAAAAAGGAAGGGAAATTGACAGCCATAAGCTTGCATTGGATCATTTCCTGTGGTTATATCCTTTGTAAATGAACCAAAATGGAGTGATCCACACATGTGTGAGTAGGAACACTGTTGGAATGGGTTGGTTCACTCCAGAAGTTAGGTCATGTGATCACCAGAAGTGAAGCAAACCAATCCATCCATCCCTGCTGCAGACTGGACAGTGGGACAAATGTCCATTTAATTGCACTCTAAGTTTATTTATTCATTTGTTTATTATTTATTAGTTCAAATTTATATTGCCGCCCATTCGCCGTGGCGACAATGGGCAGCTTACAGACAATACATTACATTACATTACATTACATTACAATATGTTGGGGTGGGCACAGAGGGAGGGGCGGCAAGGTCCTCATCCTGCCCTAGCTTCTTCTTCCCCTGGCAGTTGGTGAAGGCACAAGTTGGAGGGTACACGTATTTGTACTTGGTAAGACCAAAGTTTGTAAAACTTACTTTTTACAGACACAACTACTCAAGTCTCCCATCCACCTACACCTACATCCTACACCAACTGCCAAGGGAGAAAGAAGCTAGGACAGGTCGAGGACTTCGCCACCCTTCCCCCTGTGCCCACACCAACATATTGTATTGCAATGTAATGTATTATTTGTATTGTATTGCATTGTATTGTATTTTTGACTTATATGCCGCCCCACTCGCATAGCGACTCGCATATTTGTAAGCCGCCCTGAGTTGCCACGGTGAGTGGGCGGCAATATAAATTTGAACTAATAAATAAATAAATAAATAAATCCAGCATTCGAGGCCTTGTAGTCTAAAATGTCACTTTACTGAGCTTTTGGCTGAAACCAGTGGTTGACAGAACAATGCCATTTCCCCCCACTTTCTCTCTCTTTTCCCCTCTTTCTCCAACAGCAGTGATGGGATGTAACAGGTTCTCACCAGTTCGCCAGAACCGGTAGTAACGTTTCCCAGTGTCCCAGAGAACTGGTAGCAGCTTTTGGGGGGAACCACCTTCAGGGCTTACATTTTCACTTGGTGTGCATGCATGCCTACAGTGTTTGGCGCGTATGCACAACCTCCTTGCTGTCCTCCTTGCTGTCCTTATGGTGTGTGTGTGTGTGTGTGTGTGTGTGTGTGTGTGTGTGTGTGTGTGTGTGTGTGTGCTTATTTTTATTTTATTTTATTATTTTTTAATTTTTTCTTTGGCTCCGCCCATGTCATGACATCATGATGTTAGCTCCGCCCACACAGTGATGTCATCACGGTGGGGTAGTAAAATTTTTGACATCCCACCACTGTCCAACAGACAGTTATTTGTGGGAGAAATGTACTTTAGACCAGTGGTTCCCAACATGGGGCCTTTGCTCCAGAAGGGGACTTCAATTCCCAAAAACCTAAGTCAGTACATTGGCTGATCAGTGCTTTGGTGAATTCACTTAGGCTTCTGGGAATTGAAGTCCAAAAACCAAAGTTTGGGAAACGCTACTTTAGACTGAAGACCAAATGAAATCAAGCTGAGAGTCCCATGAAATTAAGCTGAAGCTATATATTTTGATATATATGGCTGTGTTGTTAAACTGCACCTCTGTGTAAGTCAAGCAAATGATGTAGGAGGAGACAATGCATTTGTTTTTGCTATTTCTTTGATACTGTATTAACTCTGTAAGCCACCCTGAGTCACCACAAAGTGGCAAGTAGGTGGCTATATAAATCTGAATTATAAATAAATAAATTTCAAGATGTTGCTCAATGGTAATATAGGCATGAATGTAACAGTGACTGATAAAACGCATGTGCTAATTAGTATCTTACAAAATTATACAGTGCTTGTCCAGGTGTAAATATGGCCTGTGCTTTATTTACACTACTGTTAATGACAGTACAAACCTGGAGCATTGTTTAGTACCCTTTTCTAAACTGATGTCCAGTTGGAGTAAACTATCTAGCATTCCTAACCATTGGTCATGTTGTATGAGACTTACAGGAACTGTAGCCTAAACAGAAAGTACAAAAGGAGGACTGTAGTTGCACATTAATTAAACAAAAATCATGACTACAAAAATAACTAGACAACTTTAATGTTGTCAATGAAGAAATTGTTGAAGATTTTGTTTACCTTGGTTCAATCATTGACCCAAACAGAGTTTGCAGTCAAGAAATCAGAAGTATGGCAGTAATGAAAGAATTAGAAAAGATCATCAAGTACAGCGTAAGGATGAGTCACAGAAGACCATAGCCAAGATCATCCACACTCTTTTACTCCATATTATATTAATGTGAAAGCTAGAAAGTGAAGAAAACAACAGATTCATCTGAAATATGGTGGTTCAGAAGAGCTTTCCAGATACTCCTTGACTGACAGAAAGATACAGAAGACCAAATCAAGCCTGAACTTTCTCTTGAAGCAAAAATGATGGAACTAAGTCTATCCTACTTTGGGCACATCATGAGAAGGCAAAACTTGCATGAAAAGACAATAATGTTAGGAAAAGTTGAAAGCAGCAGGAAAAGAGGAAGACCCAATATGAACTGAATTGATTTCATAAAACAAGCCACAGCCTTGAGTTTAAAGGTGCTGAGCAAGACAGCTGAGGAGAGGGTATTCTGGAGGTCACTCATTCATAAGTTTACTATAAGTCAAAGATAATTTAACAATATGTAACAACAGCACAAACATCTGGAAGGCATAAGGCTAGGGGAGAGTGCCCTATACGAGTGGGAATAAAGGGGATATGAATGTTTTTTAGTTGTAATTCCTGCAATGAGGCAACATCTTCCAGTGCAGTTAGTACTACTGAAAAGTTAAGGCAGCACAAAATGACTTCCAGGGAATTTTGACCCAAGAAATGAGAGTGCTAAAGTGAAAGATCAAATTTTTGCCTCCACTGAAACATACAAAGCATAATAAATGACTGGCAACTTGTCATCATTTAATGACACCCAACATTTCTTCCCCTTGGTATGGGTGAGATAATTCTAGCTGGCATCTTTTCCAGTGGTGGGCAGAGCTAACATGACGTCATGACATCATGGGCGGAGTTAATGTCATGACATCATGATGTTGTTGGCAGGGCCAAATAAAAAATAAAAATAATTAAAAATAAAATAGAAATAAGTGGGTGTGCGCGCACACCCACCCACCCAAGACTTTGCTTAAAAACCCCAAGCCAGGCCTGCTGGCCACCAGGCCTTTTTAGGAACTGTGGTAGTACGTCAACATAGATAAAGGTATTAAATACACATTAAAATACACACAGACACGTCACATCCAAAGGTGAGGCTATAGGGAGCTTCAGGCTAGCAGCTTCTCTTCCTCCTCCCCCCTTGGGAGGACAGCAAGGAGGCTGTGCATACGTGCCAAGCACTGTAGGTGTGCATGCACACCAAGTGCTTGGCATGCATGACCAGTGGGGGCACCAGTGAAAAGGTATGCCCCGAAGGTGGTTCTCCCCAAAAGCTGCTACTGGTTCTCTGGGACACTGGGAAAAGTCTGGTGAATTGGTGAGAACCTGTTACATCCCTTCCCTGAATATGGTAGCTCCCTCCACCATGGATATCATTAGGCCTGCTGGAAAACCTGCCAAATGGGTAAAACCACCAAAGTAAAACATATTTTCTAACAAATACTTTGTTACCAATGTAGCATTTGACAGAAACAGTGCAAAATGTCACATTAATATTTGACACTTGTAGCAAAAAGTCACGAACAAGATTTCATACATTTGAAGAGTCTGTCAAGTGTAAACGTGTATAGTGTAGCTGTACAAAAAAGCAATTAGTGAAAAGATTCCTTTTATTTCATAAGAAAGGCCTAAACAGGAAGCACATTTCATTTCTAAGGTCTCCAAGCTGAGGGAAAAGTCATGAATGCTCTTCTAGGCAGTGTATTTCCCCAACACATTTTTGTGGTGTGTGTACTTCTGTTTGCCAAGTGGATTAGCAGTCGTATTTACTTTTATCTGAGTTGCATCAGGAATAGCAGGCCCCCTACCTGAAAGGAATGTTCCAATTAAATACCAGATGAGGACTTAAGTTTAAGGACAGAAGATCCGTTGAGACCCACAAAGCATTCAACCATCACTGTTCTCCATTAAGACTGGTGCCTAGGGACATCTAGTGGCTAAGAAACTTGAGCTGAAGGCATGACTTTGCCTTTTGAAAAACAAAGCTACATAGTTCATTTTTTGTTCTTGCATGTTGTCATTTCCAACTTTGGTGACCCTATGAACAAGAGATTTCCAAAATGTCTTCCTCAACAGCCCTGCTCAACTTCTACAAGTTATATTAATTTGTGAACAAACAAACAAATAATAGCCTGGGTTTCCCTTAGGAAATCAATCCACTTCACATTTGGCCTTCCTCTTTTCCTGCTCTTTCACACCTGTCTTTTCCAGAGAGTCTTGCCTTATCATGATGTACCCAATTTCAATAGCCTCAATGTCATCATTTTTGCCTCCAGAGATAATTCAGGCTTGATTTATTCTAGGACCCATTGTTTGTCTTTTTGGCAGTCTACACAGTGGTGGGCTGTCAAACTTTTTGCTACCCCATGGTGGGCGGAGCCAACATTGTGGGCAGAGCCAATGTCATGACATCATGAAGTCATGGGTGGAGCCAACATCATGACACTGTGGGCGGAGCCAAGGAAAATAAAATAAAATAAAACTTAAAAAATTAAATAAAAATATACATTAACATTAAAATAATCAACCCACCCACCCCAAACACAAATCAACCCACCCACCCCAAACACAAACAAGTCACTTACCTGGCCTGGGGTCGGGGAGCAGGCATTTCGCAGGCAGGTAGGCAGGAACCGTGGTGGTGCTGTGGCAAACCGCCGCAGCGGCAAACCGCTGCAGCGGCGTGGTGGCCTGGTGGCATGGCAAGGAAAGGCCACCGCCGCTGCTTCTCCAAGCGCTGCCTGCGCCTTTCCTTTCTGGGCAGCCAAAATGGCTGCCTGGAACTGCGCATGCATCAAACTTCCATTTGACGCATGCACACTTCTATTTTTTAGTGTGCATGAATCAAGTGGAGGTTTGACACATGCGCAGTTCCAGGCAGCCATTTTGGCTGTCTGGAAATACACTTCCGGAGGGGGGCTGGAGAGGCGACTGAACTGGTCGCCTAGGGGTTTACCACCATTCCTGGCAATCTCATCCAGATGGGCGCTACCGGTTTGCATGAACCGGTCCGAACCGGTAACAGCCCATCACTGAGTCTGGAGTATCTGTAAAGCTCTCCTCCAGCACCATTTTTAAAAAATCAATTTTTCCTGTCGGTTTTCTTAACTATCCAGCTTTTACACCCATTAGCAGTGACCAGAGAACAAACAGTGTGGATTATTTGGGTTTTGTTCTTTGGTGTTTGAACCATCACAACAACTATCTTAGATTAACAGGCTGATTTGATCAACATACTTCATTACACATAACTTAATCTTTGTAAAGTCAATAATACAGCATCTGTCATTCTTATATAAGAAGGAACCAAGATTCACTATATTCAAAAATGTATGTATTGTTCACTTGTATCAAGTTGCTTGTTACGATATACTAGGATTATTTTGTGAAGGGATTCTCTTTATTTGGTAATTTGAATCTTGATTATAGACAATGTTCCTGCACAAGTCTTTGCATCAACACCTAAAGAAAACAACCACAGAAGAATTGTCAAGAGGAATCTCTTTAAGGAGGTGTGCTGATGTGAACTCCTGAAATGAGAGATAATGTCTAGGGATTTATTCCCAACTCCATTTGGCAAGGATATTATTCAGCTTCTTTTAATAACTGCCTTCACATGAATCAGCTGTATCTTAACTACCCACTTTAAAAATCTAGAGCTGTATTTTAAAAATCACAAAATAATGCCGATGATTTTGTCTGCCATTTTCCAACCAAGACATACTGCATAAATAAATAGTATGAATTAACACATGAATAACATAATACTGCTTGTCCCTTTGAGAAACAAACTAACCCAATTATCATTTTTAAGTTGAAATTGTTTTAAGTTTACACATTTATGCAATCTGTGGCATTTTTACAAGAGACACATCTTAAATTTGAGAATGCCACTGAGCTCCAAGACACATATTTCCAAGGGAAATTGTGTACAACACGGCTGAATGAAAGTATAGATTCTATTCCTGTACATGTTTCCATTGTATTCTTTTAAAGCTGCAGAAATAGGGGGAGAACACCTTGGATTAGTGCAAAATTGCCAGTTAAAAATAAACTCCATTGCTGTGATGCTTGCTTTCAAACAAATATAGATTCTCCATCTGTTAACCTAAGACAATTTTTGCCACAGATTAAACACCACAGAATGACTCAATCAGATTCCTGAGATATACAGTAAAACCCCTACTTACATAAAAAGTCCATTCCCTAGGCCAGTGGTGGTGGACCTATGGCATGCGTGCCAGAGGTGGCACTCGGAGCCCTCTCTGTGGGCACTCGTGCAGTCACCCTCCGCCCAGCAGCCCAATGGGAGTGTTTCCTTCCTCCCCTGTTGCTCTATTGGCACTTTGCAATAAATAAATAGATTTTGGATTGCAGTTTGGGCACTCAGTCTCTAAAAGGTTTGCCATCACTGCCGTAGGCTTTTGCTTAAATCGGTTTTTTATGTAACTTGAAGCAAACCCATAGGAAAATTATTTTTTACACAACTCAAAGCAAACCCATAGGAAAAATGAAATTTTTATGTAAATCAAAGCAAACCCATAGGAAAATGAATTTTTATGTAACTCGAAGCAAACACATAGGAAAAAAAATCCTTATGTAACTCGAAGCAAACCCATAGGAAATTGTGTAAATCGGGACATGGCTTTAACACAAAATCATTGTGTTAGTTTAATTTTATGTAACTCAAAGCATATGTAAGTCGGGGCTTTACTGTATTCCAAACAGACATAAGGAAATTGAAAATACTTCTTGCATGTAACATGATCCAACCTGGCCAGGTTATCTTGCTATGGTAACAGAGTAGATTGGGTACACAGAAAGAACCTCCTTGAAGTTTGTGGTATTTTTGAACCGCATTTGGGCATATCCTGGTAATGGCAACCTTCTGTTGCTGGCTAATCTTTCTCACATTAGGTGGCTTCATTTTAGCAGTTTCACGTCTGGCCTAGATGTGGAAGAATAACAGTGGCTCAATGGTGATCATCAAGCGGTGGTTAACTAATCTGATAACCCTGAGGGCTAACGGCCTTGGGTGGTGAAGTCCACAGAGAAGGGTGATGGTCTCCAAGTGAATTAAATCCCACTTGAATCCATCTTGATGGAGGGGGCAGCTTAATCCATACTGGCCTGGGGTTGATGAGGACTTCGTGTGCCAAAAGGGTTCTGGACCAGAAAGTGACAACCAGAACTGGATCAGTGGTATGGGTGTCATGCTGTGATGTTGAAGGCAAATGGAACACCACTGCATTATATTGTTCCCAGGACAATCTTCATGGCTGATCACCATGATGCCTGCCAACATTCGGAATCGAATACGGCCAGTGATGGGATGTAACAGGTTCTCACCAGTTCGCCAGAACCGGTAGCAACTTTCCCCAGTGTCCCGGAGAACCGGTAGCAGCTTTTGTGGGGAACCACCTTCAGGGCTTATCTTTTCACTGTTTCCCCCACTGGTTGGGTGTATTTTAATGTATTTATTTATTTATTTATTTAATTTATTTACGGGTTTGTGTTATGGGTGGGTGGATGGGTTGAGGTGTGTGTGTGTGTGTGCTTATTTTTATTTTATTATTATTTTGTATTTTTTTAAAAAAAATTCTTTGGCTCCACCCACAACATCATGACATCATGATGTTAGCTCTGCCCACACTGTGATGATGTCATGGTGGGGTAGTAAAAATTATGACATCCCATCACTGAATACGGCACAAGAAGAGTATAACGTGAAGCAGGGATTCCTAATGTGGCAATGAGAAAAAAAGAGATAATAATATGATCTTCTGGAAAGCAAATGCTAATTATAATTTTGGAAATTTTTCTAATTGATGCAATAATTGAATAAGGCTGCAATCTATAGATCTAGCGAGAAGTACCACTAAAATGCAATGGGGTTCCTTCCAAAGCAACAAAATTACTATGTAAATATGTTGACTATCTTAACTGGCAATCTTTCAGTAATTTCCAGATGCTTTCCTCCCTATCCCTACGGTTTTTTCAAGACTCAAAATTTATCTAATGCCAAAGAATGTTCAAATTATCGAACAATTGCGCTCATCCCTCACGCTAGCAAGGTGATGCTCAAGATAATACAGGATAGACTGCAACAGTATGTGGAGAGAGAATTACCAGAAGTGCAGGCGGGTTTCAGAAGAGGCAGGGGGACTAGAGATCACATCGCCAACATAAGATGGATCATGGAAAAAACAAAGGAATATCAGAAACAAGTCTACTTCTGTTTCATTGATTACACTAAGGCTTTTGACTGTGTCGACCACAACAAAATGTGGCAAGTAATTAAAGAGATGGGAATACCGGAACACCTTATAGGCCTCATGAGAAATCTGTACATGAATCAAGAGGCAACAGTTAGGACAGAAAATGGAATGACGGAGTGGTTTGGAATAGGAAAAGGAGTAAGACAAGGCTGCATTTTGTCACCCTGCTTATTCAACTTATACACAGAACACATAATGCGCAATGCAGGAATGGAGGAATCACAATTTGGGATCAAAATTGCTGGGAGAAACATCAACAACTTGAGATATGCAGATGATACCACCCTAATGGCAGAAAGTGAGGAGGACCTAAAGAAGCTCCTGATTAGGTTAAAAGAAGAAAGTGAAAAAGCTGGCTTGAGACTCAGTATAAAGAAAACCAAGATCATGGCAACAGGCCCTATCAGCCCCTGGAAAATAGATGGGGAAGAAGTAGAAGCAGTGACAGATTTTACTTTCCTAGGATCAAAGCTCTCTGCAGATGGGGATTGCAGCCATGAAATAAAAAGGCGACTGATTCTCGGGAGGCAAGCGATGAGAAACCTGGGGAGCATAGTGAAAAGTAGAGACATTAAATTGCAAACAAAGATTCGCATAGTCAGGGCAATGGTATTCCCTGTGGCAATGTAGGGTTGTGAGAGCTGGACCATTAGGAAAGCGGAGCGCAGAAGAATAGACGCCTTTGAGATGTGGTGTTGGAGGAGAGTTTTGAGAGTCCCCTGGACAGCGAGGAGAACAAATAGGTCAATCTTAGAAGAAATCAACCCTGACTGCTCCTTAGAAGGTCAAATAGTAAAGATGAAGCTAAGGTACTTTGGACATCAAATGAGAAGAGAGGACTCACTTGAGAAAGCCTTGATGCTGGGAAGGGTGGAGGGCAAAAGAAGAAGGGGACGGCCCAAGATGAGATGGCTAGGTGGTATTGTAGAAGCAATGGGCACAGAGTTGAGTGAGTTAGGAGGATGGTGGAGGACAGGAGTGCCTGGAGGACAGTAGTCCATGGGGTCGCAGAGGGTCGGAATCGACTGTGCCACTGAACAACAACAACAAAATTTCGGACTAAACGCCATAAAAAATATGGGGAGGGGGGATTGCTGCAGGTGAGCGCCTCCCAATTTTAGGGGTAACCGACTATTTCCTCTACAACACAGACAAAAGGCGAGGATGGGAGGGCGGGTGTGTGTGTGTGTGCAGGTCGTTATGCTTCCGAAGGTGTTCGGGTGTTCGGAAACGCGCATGCGCCCTTTTGCTCTCTTGCCGTTTCTAGGCATCTACCGAGAGATGGAGCCTCTCGCCTGCCGCTCTCAAAATGGCGGACCGAGCACAGCCCTGCCGGGGCGGGCGGGGCTTGAGGCGGAAGTTAAAGGGGACGCGGTTGTTGACAGCCGCTGGAAAAGGGAGTCGGCAGTGCCGGCGGCCTTAGCCTTGCCTGAGCCTCCGTCCGGTGTCAGGATGATTCCCACGGAGGAGGCGTCTGCCCGGAGGAGGGAAATCGAAGAGAAACTCAAGCAGGTGGGGCTCGTGTGGTGGGTGGCGCACCTCCAATAGCTTTTTCTGTGGCATCTCTAACATTTTATTGCAGGGGTGCCCAAACTATGGCCAATTCATCCGCCCCCTGAAGCTCTCGTCGCTCCTGGAAGCGGAAGTGAAACGCGCCTGTACAGGGGAGTTTTACTTCCGCTTCCAGGAGCGACGAGAGCTTCGTGGGCCGGATGAATTGGCGTTGGGGGCCACATTCAACCCCCAGGGCCTTATTGACGGGCTCCTTGAACCATGTGATTGGCCCGTGGCCTGAAAAGTTTGGGCACTCCTGTTTTATCGGGTTCAGGTGTTTCTCTCCTCTGTTGTTGCCCTCCTTGATCCGGTGTCACTCCTCTTGAGAGGGCAGATGAGTGGGACCGACGTCCCTCGGGGCTCCCCTTCGCCGCTTCGCGTATCGATAGGTCAAGGTTCTCCCTTGCTCGAAAGCCAGTCAGGTCCAACTCTAGCGGGCATTGCTCATCTTCATTTGCAGCCCAAGAGTCAGTGCTATCTGGGTCTGCAGACATTTCCATGGTCATGGGGTATTATTATTATTATTATTATTATTATTATTATTATTATTATTATTATTATTATTATTATTATTATTATATTAGATTTCTATGCCGCCCTATTTGGTAAAAACCATCTCAGGGCGGCTTACAGAATCTACCAATATCAACAAAAATACACTAGGATAAAATATAACAGAGCAATAAATACAGTAATCAGCATATAATAGATCAATACACACAATAAATCAATACACGATAAGTCAATACACAATAGATCAACCCCTCCTAACTGTTAATACACAGTTAGGCAGGACTAGATGTGGAAGATTGGATAGTCAAGGGAAAACAAGTGACAAAGAGTACCAGAAAGAAATTGAGTAAATGAAGATTGAAGAAGATTGAGTAGGCTGAGTGCATAATAAAAATATGTCAGAAATTATTGTGAGTTGAAAGGATTTTTGCTGGTGAAACTCCACTCGGGACACCTGAATGAAGCTCCTTTCATTTCCCCAAGGTCTTTTCCCACCAAGGTGTTCCCTGTTTATCTACTTGCAATTTCTTGTTTTGAACTGCTGGGTTGGCAGGAGCTGGGAGAGAGACAGGCGCTCAAACTGTCATGCAGTACTTGGGTCTCGAACTGCAGATTTGCCAGCCTTCCAGCTAACAAGGCATACACACATAGTGTCTATAAAGATACAGTATAAATAATTTCAAAGTCAAACTTGAGAAACAAATGCAGGAGGAAGGCAGTACCTTATTGGATCATTTTAAAAAATCAACATTACACAAGTTTTTGTGATTCTAGATCACTTCTTCAGGTATACAGGAAAATTATCAATGAGAGTCCTGAAAGTTCATGGGTATGTTATGGCAGAGTTAAATCTTAAAGGTGAAGGAAACCCAAGCTGGATCTGATATCTCTCCCTTTTGACAAACACAGGGAACTTTGGGGATTCATTGTTAATTTTCCTATCGACAAGAAATTGGTGTATGTCTGAAGAACTGATCTTGAATCACAAAAGCTTGTATAATATTTGATTATATTTTAGCGATCCAATAAAAGTATCAACTTTCCCCTGCATTTGTATTGTGTAAGGATCCATGGCTGTCTTTGTTTTTAAAGCTAGAAATAGCTCGTTTAGGTTTTGAAATTGAGTTTATAAATCAGAGGTTTTTTGCTTTCTGGAATTGACAGGAAGAAGAAACATTGTCTTTTATTCGGGAAAGTCTGGAAAGAAGTGACCAGCTCACAAATAACATGGTGAGTTCTTAGAATGAGACATTCTGTTTTATAAAGTGGCATAATAACTATTGTGTTCCATTTGGTGGAACTGTGACTGAGCTATGGAGCGGGGGAGGGGGGGAGAGTTAAAATATGATTTTAACTCTCATGATTTATACCTGTGGAAATCAAAGTCCACAGGAAAGGGTGATGGTCTTTAAATGGATTAAATTCCACTTGAATCCATCTTGATGGAGGGCAGCAGCTTCATCAATACTGGCCTGGGGCTGAGGAGGACTTTGCAGTCCAAAAGGGCTCAGGACCAGAAAGTGACTCACAGAATTGGATTAGTGGTACGGTTGTCATGCTGTAATGTAGAAGGATGGAAGACCACTTCTTTATATTCTTAGGACAATCTTCATGGCTGATCACCATGAACGCCAATATTCAGAAATGGATATGGCACAAGAAGAAGATGATGATCATACTGGCCAAAAACAGACAAATGTGATATTTCACCAACTGGAAGAAATTTAAACTACCCCTGGTGACTTAAAAAAATTTATTACCTGTTTAGAAAAGATGATTCTACCATGGAGTTCTTCACATTGAGCTTTTTACTGTGTAACCACCAAATTTTAATCTGAATTCATCAATGTCCAATCTGATGCAAAATCTGATGGTAGAAGGCCAAGATGACCACGCAGGTTGTCTGCATGGTACAAAATGGTTTCCATTGTTTACATCTGATGTTTCTCGGTTTGTGATCAGGTTTCCATTCTCTCATCTTTTGAAAGTCGTCTTATGAAGCTGGAAAATTCAATCATCCCTGTACATAAGCAAACTGTAAATCTTCAACGCTTACAAGAGAATGTTGAGAAGACACTCTTCTGCTTGGATCATGTTATAAGTTACTACCATGTAGCAAAAGACACAGAGAAGATAATAAGAGAAGGGTGAGTTGACACTTGGCATACTCAAGACCTGTTGTACCTTCAGTGTCTCTCTCTTTCTCTCTAACTAGCTTTTTTTTGTATTATTATTATTTTACATTCTTTAGTGTTGCAGTGGACTGTGTCCCAGATATGATGGAGGATGATCATATATAAATAAAATGTATGGAGAAGATCATTGTAAAGATCTTTTTCCTTCACAAAGACTACAAAGAAAAATATCCTAATATTTTCATTATTTTAGTCATATATCTTAACAATTAAGAAATACAATTAAGAATTATTACATTCTGTGGCAAAATGGTGATCAGTTTTGCTGTGCTTTCTAAATGTTTGTGTATCTTTGTTCTGGAACCAACTGTGCTTTGTATCACAGCCCTACAGGGAGACTGGAAGAATATTTGGGCTGCATGTCTAAAATCCAAAAAGCTGTGGAATACTTCCAAGACAACAACCCTGACAGCCCAGAACTCAATAGGGTGGTAGGTACTGCACTTGAGTATGAAGATTTTTTTTCTGTCTTCACAATTTTCTTTGCTTTATCAGTTTAGTTCCATTTACAAGCAAGCATTAGTAAGGTTATGTTGCCTTTTAAAGTTACAATCCAGCCTGGACTGTCTGCATGGTCAAATTTCTGATGTTTTTTCCTTACAGAAAGAGCCTCTGCAAAAACTTCTAGTTTCTGTAAAACTCTGCATTATGATATATTTATCTTTTTAACTGCAAGAGCTTTTTTCTGTAGAAGCATTTTCTGTTTCTTTGAGAAAGCTCTTTGTGCCATATCTATCAAGTACACTTCATTCGTTTCAAATCAGAGATTACTCTGGGTTGAAAGGATTTTTAGGGGATGCCCGAATGAGGCTCCTTTCATGTCCCCAAGTGCAGCTCTGGGGTATCGAAACCTGACCTTCCAGTCTCCAGCTCAGCGCCTTAACCACTAAGCCACCAGGGGGGCTGCATCAAGTACACTGATGTTAAAGAAGGAATAATATATGGCATGTACACGGGCACGACGTCACATTAAAATTTTCTTAGGTCAATTCATAAAACTGTTTTCATTAATCCAGATGTAGAAAAAAATGATTTGGTCCTGTTAGAAAAAGACACATTTTGATGCATATGCAGATGTGCTCTTCTTCTGGAGAGCAGCCAGATGGTACAGCTATATTCTCATCTTTTGGTACCTTCAAAATAGCAGCATATACTATCTAACCATCACATATTTTTCCAACCAGAAATCATTGTTTGAGAAGGGAAAGGAGTCATTGGAATCCGAATTTCGTAGCCTTATGACCCGGTACTCCAAACCAGTTCCACCAATCCTAATTCTGGATCTCATCACTCTGGATGACGAAATGGAAACCCAGGAAGATGTGACCTTAGAACACCTCCCTGAAAGTGTCCTGCAGGACATTGTCCGTATTTCTGTCTGGTTGGTGGAGTATGGCAGGAACCAAGGTAAGTTGATTGTACCACTGACTATCTTCAGTGCTTTTTTTAAAATTCTAGATGAGCTGCATTTGTATATTGCCAAGCCTTTTAATGTGAATTTTAGTGTGAATACACTGGATTATTTTACCTTGTGCTTGATTGTAGTGTATGAAATTGATCTTGGTACAGTAATACCTCGGATAACGTTTACCTTGGATAACGCTAAAGTCGCATAACGTTAAGTAATCGGGGGGGGGGGGGGAGAATTGGATTGAATAACGTTAAGGTCCTATGGGATGCATTGGATAACAACCGCTAAAGCCTGAGCGGTTACAATGTATCTCTATGGAGCTTTAATGTTATCCGATCCATCCCATAGGATTTTAACATGCATTGGATAACACTAAAAATCAGATAACACCAAGACTTGTGGAACCAAGTTTTAGCGTTATCCGAGGTTTTACTGTATTGGATTATTTTCACTGTGTTGGCAAAAGTTGCTACAATACAGGGGACACAGTAATCATCCAAAATATCAAGATCGAATTTGTAAAATAAAAATCAGCAACTACTTTGAGTTTATTTTCTGAAAGAAATCCACATCTATAGTTCTTAACAGATACGTTTCAGTGAGACAAAAATGGGCTGTGAATAGATTTCACTTTGCCAGGGAACTCTTGGCTTCATGAATAGCCTGCTCTTTGTATTAAATCTCTATACTTCATGAGAAGGAAACCATATTTTAAATGAGGTGGGTGAAGTATGGTCCATGTAACTTCCATTTTCCATATATGTTTTTGATCTCTTTGATGACCCTTGCTGCTCCCCCCCCCCCCCGGATAAAAAGCAGTGATATACTGTACAGCTAAGACGCTGACTGGAAGGTGGCAGGGCAGCAGTTTGATACCCGCATACTGCAGGACGGAATGAGCTCCCGTCTCTGTCCCAGCTCCTGCCCACCTAGCAGTTCAAAAGCAAGAAATTGCAAGTAGATAAATAGGGACCACTCAGGTGGGAAGGTAAACAGCATTCTGTGCTCTCTGGTGTCTAGTCATGCCTGCCACATAACCACGGAAATGTCTGCAGAAGCAGAAAGCACTGGCTCTTCAGCTATGAAACAGAGATGAGCACTAAACCCTAGAGTCGGATACGACTGGCTTTTGAGCAAGGGAGACCTTTACCTTTACTAAGCCTTGTGAAACTAACAAGTTCCCCTCAGATGGAAGTGTGTTTCTGGCCACTTCTGGTTTAAATTTTTTTGAATGTTTCTATGCCATTCAGAGGCCAATGAAGATACTGTACAACTGATGCTGAATAATATGACTTCCGTTGCCTGTCCCTGTAGTATCAAATGCAATAAATGACTGGAACTAAGTCAGAACCACATTCATATTGCAGAAGGTCATGGTTAAGTGACTGATAGTAGGTGCTTGCTGTTGAACTGCAAGTGTGCAGAACAATTAATTCTCTGCACTTTCACTGAGAAATAGTTCCCTTTGTATTCATTGGTTTACTTACAAATATGTTTGCATGGAATTGCAGATTTAGAATACAATTACTACAAAAATCATATTACCTGTACATCAACTATAGATAATAACTTCAGCCAAATTACGTTCTCATAAAATACTTGTATTAGCTTTGATCTTTCTGCTACTGGTGGAGTAACATACTTTGATTTATTTTTCCGGCAGACCCATTTCTGTTGGAATGGTTAATACTGTATTAAAAATATTTCAGAAATATATTGTGGCAAAATTAGATTCAGTCTTAACCACTACTACTTAATCAGCATTTCATCAACCTGTAATTCCAAGTATGCATAATCTTATTTATATGAAAATTGAAAGACTTCATCAGATTAGCCAGAAATCTGGGATTAGCCAGAAATCTGGGAGGAACAAGCTTGTCATTCAGGTTTTGCTTGGCCCTGATGGGATAAGAAGCAGAATGTTGCCTTCTGAAATGAAACATCTTTGTTAGCAAATCTGACTCTTGCCTCTAGTTAAAGCAAATTATATTTTAATGTATTTAGTTTTGATGTTTCTATCAAGATTCTTACAGATTCTTTATTTTCTTTGATCATTCTGGCCTTGTACTTGGGCAAGAGAAAATATAGACTTGCCCCCCTTTCTACTTTGTAGTGCCTAAAGCAGGGGTGACCAGATCATCCAGCTTTCACCGCTCCCAGAAGTGGAAGTAAAATGTACCCGTGCATGTGCACGGGTGTACATGTAAATGCACCCGCAGCTGTCATAAATGCATTAATGACAGCCTTAGGTGCATTTCTGGCAGCGTTTTACGCATGCGGGGTGCATTTTACTTCCACTTCCGGTGGGAGGAACCATGTGACCAGCCCACTGAACCACGTGACTGGCCCGCAGCCTGAAAAGTTTGGGAACTCCTGGCCTAAAAGATATAATGTTATACGTTTACTTGCAGAAACCTTACGTGCGCAGTAAAGCCTTTGCAGGATTAATGGTCAGGTGTGCAGCTTTAATAAATACATTTGGGGTTTCTGGTACTTACTCCTATGTAAGTAAATATAGGGATGGCAATGCTAAATCATAATCCTAGATAACCAAGTATGCAATCAGACAGGGAAATAGTTTACGTTATGAACTGTTTGTGGTGCGGTCTGTTGTGAATTGTTCCCTGGAGATCATACAACATCTGTAAGACCAAACACCAGCCCAAACCCAATGGACAGTCTACCAGTCAGGCTACAGATGTCTTGAAGCCAGGCTGGATCAATTCCTCAATGGATTGAAAGGTTGCTTCAAGGGAGGTTGCATCCTTTGTTAACTAGCATTATGTTTTAGCAAATATTATACAGTACCACTGTCTTAGTGAAGCCTAAATTAGCTAAGAGCCAGATGAACTGGCATTAGACCAGCTCTAAAGGGATTCTGAATCCAAACTTCTTGCAGCCTAAGGTTGTTGAAGATTATCTAGGACAGCCCCCACCCTGGCCTAACTTTGTCCTGACATACAAGCTTTGGTTATGGGAAGGAAAGGATTTGAATCTAGGATCTGTTTTCTCAGTTCCTTCCTTCCTTCTTTGCCTGCCTTTGGCTTTTCTAATGGTAGTTCTGCTGGCAGGTACCTCTGCTGGCCAGTTTCTGAGATGAATCCACAGGAAGGATCCTACCAACAGAGGGGGAGAGCTACTGACTAGGGGGTTTCTGTTGGTAGAAGAGACTTCTGCTTGACTTTCTTATCCAGGGGTGCCCAAACTACGGCCCATGGGCCAGATTCAGCTTGTGTCACCATTCCATCTGACCCACACCACCATCGACACTCCCGGAAGCAGGAGTAAAACGTCCCCACGCATGCGCAAAAAACTGCTGTAAATAACCCACGGCTGTCATAAATGCGTTTACGACACCCATGGGTGAATTTACAGCAGCGTTATGCACAGGCACGTTTTACTTCCACTTCCGGTGGGAGAAACCACAAGACCAACTTGCTCAACCACATGACTAGCCGAAAGCCCGAAAAGTTTGAGCACCCCTGTTCAAATCCATTTCACCAGGCACATCTTTGGGTTAGAATTGTACTGCCTGGCGGCTATCCAAAAGTCACAGACATCAATGTAGATGTATTGTTTAAATTGCCCATAGTATTCTGAATAATGAGGCTTCCTCCAAATATGAATGTTGGTATTGTTAGAAAACTGTGGTTTGATCGTGGACTGGTAAGAATTACATCTGTGTAAATAAAACTGTACCGCAAATTTGTTTTCGTAGATGTTAACCCTACCAAAGCCAATGTTTCATTTAATTTCTTCCACACCATTAGACATGTGTCAAATATTTAGTGGAGTGACAAGTGGATTTAGGTAGTGTTTCTTTGGAACAGACATTAAGGCACAAAAAGAATGTGTAGGCCTATGTGTTCAATGTGGAGGATTGTTCTGTGGCCTGAGTACTTTTGCTTTGGGGGTAGAGCTTGAGCAATAACTCCTTGCATTAAACTGTAGGCTTTTTGTGTTTGAGACTTTGTTTTGAACTTGCAAAATATTCTGATGTTTTTATCTGCATATACAGGTGTATAGTTGAGGCTGAGAGAGTGTGGTTTGTGTTTAATGTGCTGCACTTATGGCAAACGGGGGTGCAATTAAAACTGGAGATATCTGGATTTGTAGTATTGTCCCCCCCCCCTTTTGCAACAGAATTTGTAAATGGACCATGATTTAAATTGTGTTTGCTTATCATCCAGACTACCACTAACTCTCTATCTCTTTTCATGGATCAGACTTTGTTACTGTACAAAAGAGATACCCTTGCCAGAAATTGTGCCTGATTAGAAGAAGAGTAGAGCAGCACCTTTAATATTGGTTGGAAAGCCATAGGATTACATTTAACAAGTACGATGCCAAGCTTTGTTTTTACATGTTGGTACTTCATAATGGTATTCATTATTCAGGTACATGGTATAATTAGAAAACAGTGTGGTTTAATTCTGAGTTCAGACTTTTGTTCTAGTTCTGAGTGGTCTGTAAAATGGGATGAGAGTTCAGTCTGGAGTTCTTTTACTGAAAGATGTTTTGGCCCATGTTATGACTTGGATTAGAAACCATTGTGGATCCATATACTGTATGTTACTCTTAACCTTTCTGGATACAGAGACAGAGACAGATAATCCGAAGGCATGCAACTTTGGGATTAGAAGTTCCACCAACCTGCCAGACAGGATTCTTTTTTGAGGATGAATGAGATAAGAACTGTGAAATACAAGTTTCTTAAGAGGGTAATTATTCATTTAATGATGGCACTGTTATTTTTGGAGAAAGGATTCTGGAATGGAGTATTCCATACCCTGGTTTGTTTCATTTTGTGCAAAAACCGTCTCATCACTCTGTTTCACACATTGGCATGCAATCTATTGTTTGGCTTTATACTACACAATAAAATATATTATCTTTTAAGCTCTAGATCATTCATAGTAGTTTCTCTTTATCTAAAAAAATGCAACAGCTGTGATAGATTTAAAATTTAAACATAACAAATGTTGAGTTGTCCCTGAGCTTGTATGAACCTAAGTTCCATTGATATGTGCCATTCAGAGATTAAAAGAGTATAAAACAAGTTGAAGGGCCCTGGAAAAATCAAGACCTTTCATCACCTTAAAAAATTCTTAGAATAAATGTATCAAATATATGATCATTACATATAGCAGAAGGAGCTTCTTGACTGCTTCTGGGCATCCACGTATGTGTTGCATGTTTCCATGGCTTCAGCAATGTGTCTTTCTCCATTCCCAGCAGTTCATCAGCCAGAGCAGAAGCAACAGTTGATCGAGTCTTCAAGTTCAGTTGGAGTGAGTAAAGGGAAGGGGCAGATAGGAAGATTGTTCATCATCTTGGTAGTAATAGGGTAGAGATGGATGCTTGGAAGATATTGGGAAAGCTGTGGGTAAAGTAAAGAAAGATGAGCTGAATCATATGGCAAAGTGTAGCAAAATGTTTCTAGAGACTTACAGATGAATTCTGTCTTAACAAATTGGTACATTTGCCACCTAAGTAAAAACAAATACCTTCAGAACCTAGGAAAGTGATTTCTTTCCCTGTACAGTACTTTGTTGTCTACAGAGTTATTCAGTTATTTGGTGAGGGAACAGAATATATATTATATAACGTAGGGCAGGAACTTACACATCCCTACAAAAGAATCACTGAGGCAGCCCCTGCAGAACTCCTGAGAAACCTAGTTTAGATTTGCATCTCTGAATTAAGCAATTTCATTCTTTTTGTGGAGAAGCCATAAGATGGAAGAAAATTTCAGAATTTGGATGCCTCTTTTTCAGGAATATCACTGGTTGATTTGCACAAGGTTACTTGTCACATTACAAAATTAACAGATACAGTATTTGCATAGGTAGTTGAATTTCTTTCTTCCTGAAAATCAGTGTAGTTTAAACCATGACTAATTTGCTCCATTAAATTCCATTCCATCTTTACCTCAGCTTTAAATAATTCAGTAATACCTCGGATAACGTTTACCTCGGATAATGCTAAAATCGCATAACGTTAAGTAATCTGGGGAGGAGAATTGGATCGAATAACATTAAGGTCCTATG
Organism: Furcifer pardalis; assembly: GCA_030440675.1. NCBI lineage: Eukaryota > Metazoa > Chordata > Lepidosauria > Squamata > Chamaeleonidae > Furcifer > Furcifer pardalis. The sequence goes on along the minus strand of CP126893.1, from coordinate 54,396,133 downwards.
GGATGGATCGGATAACAACCGCTAAAGCCTGTGCAGTTACAATGTATCTCTATGGAGCTTTAACGTTATCCGATACATCCCATAGGGTTTTTACATGCATCGGATAACACTAAAAATCGGATAACACCAAGACTTGTGGAACCAAGTCTTAGCGTTATCCGAGGTATTACTGTACTTCATTATCTGCATGTTTTATGTGGGATATACTAAAATACATAGGTTATGTATGGATACTTACAAATATGCATTTACAAATAACATTTGCTAGTTATTTTCACAAATACAGTATATGGAAAAGCTTACACATATGCATATTTGTAAGTATTTGAACCTAGAATGTGAATTTTTAGACACGTAAGCTTGGTGGTTGTGGATAATAGAGAAGTATTTCAGAATTTGGACAAGTGCAAAATTCTAATACATGTATGAATCCAGAGAGTATGACTGAGAGGAGATAATGAAATGATATCCTTGTGCATCTCTATAATCCAATTGTCTTTTAATATTTACTTCAGTTTATTATGCTCTTTCAAGTATAGTAATTACTCCAGAAGACTTTTACTTTGATTTATTGCCACTGAGAGACAGCCAAGTTTCTGTGAAATTATTCTGAATATGTTGTTAGGAAATGGACCAAAATTATTCAGTGTAGCACTGGGGGGATAAAGTGAATAAATAAATCCCTGTTATTGTGGGTCACTGGTTGTATAGTATTCTTTTCAGGATAGCTCCAGAGGCAGGGCTTAATGGTTGAATAAGTTTTGGCACCAGATAAAGTTCCCCCATCCTGCTGTAGATAATAATGTGATTCTGGCAGCAGGCATATGAATGATACTCAAGTACTGTACTCCTAAAGCTTATGAGCCATTGGTTTTGCTATATCAGACTAGCATAGCTGGGGTTTGGCAGGTATACTTGAGAAGAACACTGAATGTGTAAGTCTCAATTAGGAAAATCTATTTGAATTAGTGGAACTTACAGAGGAGTTTACTCACCAAATCTCCAGTGATTCAATGGGCTTACTCTAGTGTGACTTACTATGTTAAACAACAGGTTTTCAGCCAATATGAACTTTAATTTTAATAGTTGGGACTTACTGGTTTGTTTGACCTGAATTTAATGAAAGCAGTAGGCTATTTAGTCAGCTCAGTTATACCAAATGGAGTTAGAGATATTACTTCCCCAAACTTACAAATCCCAGATGTTTTAGTTTTCAGCTGCCATCATCAGTGTCTGCAGGCCATGCTTGCAGGTAGATAAAAATTGCAGAGTAAATGTAGAATGTAGAGGTCTGGGGAGGATGAAATTAGAAAAAAAAAGCCATTGACAGAGTTACAGTACTTGGTTCTTAAATTAGGGAAAACTGTTAATAGTCTGATCTGGAGTCTTTGGGCATCTGTTGTGTGAATTGATTTGTCTTAATTTTTTTCCTTGTGGAGTAGGTTTTTAACTGTCTGTGTGAAGATGGTCATCTATGTTCAGGAACCAAGAGAGGAAGCTTAAAAAGTGAGCCTAGAATTACTATCTGCACCAGCATAGCCTCTAGTGAGAACCATCTAGAGCAGACAGCCAAAGAATTAGAACACAGCTATAGTAAGTGAATGAGAGTGGAACTGAGAAACATTCAGGAAATGCTGTAAGGTTCAAAATGATTTCATTTTACCTGAAAAAATAATATTTTTTGAGTAAAGCAAAAATGCAGAAATAATAGTTGCACTACAGCAGCAATCTATTTTAATTTTTTTTGCACCAAAGAGTTATTATCAGCAAGATATTAACAATTTCTAAATGTGGTAAATTTTCATTGGTTTTCTTTTATCAGTAGCGATTTTCATAAGATGAGTACAGTAATACCTCAGATAACGTTTACCTCGGATAACGCTAAAATCGCATAACGTTAAATAATCTGGGGAGGAGAATTGGATCGAATAACGTTAAGGTCCTATGGGATGGATCGGATAACAACTGCTAAAGCCTGTGCAGTTACAATGTATCTCTATGGAGCTTTAATGTTATCCGATCCATCCCATAGGATTTTAACATGCATCAGATAACACTAAAAATCGGATAACACCAAGACTTGTGGAACCAAGTCTTAGCGTTATCTGAGGTATTACTGTACTCTTTACCTAAAAAACTCTGGAAAAAGTCACCATAAGTCACAACTGACTACTACTATGTTTTCTTTTTCTTATTATTATTATTTTATTAATATTAACAATTTCTAGTCAAGCCTCAAGTTCCATGCAGCTGTACTAATTCTTTTTCATCATCATCTTCTTCTTCTTCCTCCTCCTCCTCCATGTCTAGGCTAGATGTGAAACTGCCAAAATGAAGTCACCTTTTGGTGAGTTATTTCCACAGTTCTTTCGCCTGATCTAGTGTGAGAAAGATTAGCCAGCAACACAAGTATGCCAATACCAGGGTACACCCGATTATGGTTCATACTGTTTTCTTTAGTTTTTTTTACATAATTTAATTTATTTCAGGTAATATGAGTTACACAAGTTGTGTAAACATGCTATGCAATATGTATTGTGAAGAGGAATCAAAGAAATAAAAGGCGTGACTCATGCCGTTTGAGAGTATGGTTTGTTTTTCCTGTCAATAAATAGTATTGAATTTGGAAAATAAATAGAGGATCTTTTTCAGTCATGTTATCCTTGTATTAAAGGTGCTTTGGAATATTTAAAAAGAGTGTAAAACATATTACATTGTGCTGATGTGTTTTTCTTCCTAGATTTCATGAATGTTTACTACCAGATCCGTTCCAGCCAGTTGGACCGCTCTATCAAAGGACTGAAGGAGCATTTCCGAAAAAATAGCTCTTCTTCTGGGGTTCCTTATTCCCCTGCAATTCAGAACAAAAGAAAAGATACACCAACCAAAAAACCTATCAAAAGACCAGGTAAGTCCAGATTATAATTCACCTGCTCATTGTCATTTTTCTGGATGACTGAGTGGTTTAACTTGGCTTTACCTGGAGGAAGGTTTTCCTTTGTCATATGATTCATAATTAAGTGATTCTGCAAATCTCAACTTTAAGTAGTGTGCTCCAGATGCTCCCTTGAAGTGCCCTGTGCATAAATGCCATGTATTAATAGCGTCCCCCCACCCACTACAGTATTTGTTAATTGTTTAAAAGACAGGCAATGGAAGAAGGAATCCCCTTTCCTGGGCCAGTACTGACCTGAAAATCATGTATTTCACACAGTGGTCAACCACGATCTTTCTGTTCTTGCCCCGGCCAGGATCAAAAAACACTCTAGATCTCATCTCTGTGGCTCCAGGCAGAAAGATACTTCTACTGAATACTACCAGTACCATCAAGAATACTTAGGTTTCTCTAAAACTAAATGTTTTTGTCATTAGCACCAGCAACTTACAGACTGTTGCATTTCCCCCCTACCCTCACTTAGTGCTCCAGTTAAAGAAAATCAGATGTTATCGAAGATGAATCCAAAATTGCAGTTGTGCTCCCAGTAGGCTGTTCTTTGCCCTCCTTTAGTATAGAAGAAAGCTGTTCATTGAACAGAAATGATGAGTGTTTAACAGAGGGCAATGTTCCATGCAGTCATTCTATACTAGTGTCTCTCTTTGTTCAACAAAATGAGTTCTTGACATTGGGCATACCATGCAGGCAAAGGTTGAAATCCAGTAATAAGCCACAGCCAAAGTAGACTCTCTGAGTCATTGGGTGTTATATAGGTGTTGACTCCTCAAATCCCCACTGATTCAATAGGCTTGTTTTAGTTGTGGCTTACTACACAGGTGTCAGGCAAAATGTCTTAATTTAGAGGGTAAAACAGCAGTATAAATACACTTTTATATAGAAGAAATGCACAAGTTTGTGGAACAGCCTGAAGTCATGAAGCATGGAAATGGCATGTTGTAATTGTTTTATTTTGTGTTATTTTTTTCTTTTGTTCCTTGTGTGAATGACAGTCCTCATCCCAGGTAATGTGTTACGTGTGTCCCTTCTGCAGCTTAGCCAAACTTTCTGAACTTCTGTGTGCTAAGATGCTGTGGCAGGCCTATTATTATTGCTTGCAATAGGGTGTGCTTGGTGTATTCCAAGGGGATAGCTGTCCATGGAAGTCTTTGTTGCTATGGAGGAGTATACATATCCTTGAGCTCTTCTTGAAAGCTAATCAACACTGAGAGAGAAGATGAGATGACTGGGCCAGATACGTCAAGTCCAAATGTGTATCTTAGTTAGATTCTAATGCATTTTTGCCTTTGCTTGGATTTAAATGGCTTCATCACTTGCTGAGCCAAAAATTTCCCTTTGCAACAGAGACATTTGTGGTTTTCCAAACCTGGGGTTGAAAGTGCTATTTTGACCATAGCATGCCAATTTCCCCGTTTAGTAAGACAGTGGGTTTGATGAAGTCAACCTTCTCTGCTAGCCTTTGAATTTCCAAGCCAGTAAATCATTACAGATAAATGGAGTGATGGGACAATTTAGAGAACTAAATGAGTTTAATTTGCTTCCTTGAAGAAATTTGTCAGATCTGCTAACCTACTCACCCATAGTACAGTGCCTGTAATATCAAATTGATTTATTCCTGCAAGCTACTAAGTCTGCTGTTTGTCTGAATTGGAGCACCAGGCAGAAATCTGAAAATGATTAGTCTGTACAAATCATATGTATTTGAGGTAGACCTGCAGTGAAGCAGTCTTACAATAGCAGATAATTGTGTCTTCATAATTCCATGGCAGATAGAAAGTCTCTCAGTTATATTTCCCAGAAATGATTCAGCTTTCAAGAGCAGCTCAAGAAGCAAAGTTCTAACATCTCAGTTGAAATTGCCATATTTTTTTTGTTTCTTTTGTCAAATATAATCATCCCTTATTTTGTCTTTTGTCTGTCTTGGATGGACAAGGAAACTACTGTCCCACTTTCTGTATTACTGCTTGGCAAATTCATGTTAACTCCCATCCTTTTAGCCAGTTTTAAATTTCTGGGGTGTGTCTCATAGTTGTAATGGATAAGTATCTCAGCACCCTGTATCAATTTTAATTTCATGCAAAAAGAGAATTACAATAATTTCATGTAAACCATTCCACAAATCACCAGGGAAAATACTGGCTGGGTGGTGTTTTTTGCAGTATTATATCCAGGGGTACATGTTATCCTAACTGAAAAAGTAGGCAAACTTGGGGAATTAGGTAGAGTTGCCCTGTTAATGAAGAGATGACCAGCATTCTCCTCCCCCCCCCCATGCATCATATCTCTCCTCACAGTGTGCAGGCAAAGTGTGAAGTTAATGATTCTTTTGGAATAAAAAGCAACTTCTTTAGGTTGATGAGATGTTAATCTTGTAAAAGCGCTTTTGGTGCAAAGAATTATAAACAGACATTCACAGGTTTTCAGGAATTTTGTAAGTGAACCCCTAAATCTGTAATCTTAGAGCAATCCAAGAAAAATGGTTGGGTTCATTTTTGTTTCATCATTAGAAAGACTAATGCTGTGGATTAACTCTTGAAGTGGCCAGCCCTGAAGGCATTGTGCTAATAACATTCTCAGCTGATCTGTTTTCAAAAGACTTTTCTGCTTGAAGTAAGGACCAAGACTTCTCTTAGCATTGTCAGGCTGGGTTATAAAATGTCCAGATCAGTGTTACTTGGTACTCAAGGCACTTTGAATCCAGTTTTCCATAATCCTTAACCATTATCCATGCTGTCTGAGTCCTCTTAAACGTTAAACATCCAAAATAAATAGAGGGCCAGTGGTGAATATTTCCATGTTCACTCTCTTGTTGGCAAATGGAAATCAGTCACATAACAGTGAGTGGGTCAGTGTCTTTTGGGATGTTTGCAGTGAGAGAGTGTCCAGAGGACCAGCTGAGTAAGCTCAGAAGCAACAGCTTGTTCTCCTCTTCTTCTTTGATCACTGCTTCTACCTGGAATGCAGTACAGTATCTTCATTAGTAACTGCCATGTTGTCCCACTTGGTTCAGAAGAAATGCTTAGGAAGAAATAAGTCAAGAACCAAGGCATTTGGCTTCCAATAAAATCCATCAGGATTTAATTAGGATGCTAAGTACACTGGTCTTCAGTAAAACTAAATTAATATCCAGCAGGACCTTGGGCTTTGGGAGGTTAACAGGGTTAAGTGTTTCTGAGCAAACCGGAGGTGGATGTTCAGCCAGAAAGGTACAGTGGTACTACGGATAACGTTTGCTAAAATTGGATAACTTTGGGGAATTTGAGGCAAACATTTGCATCGCACAATGTTAATTCCCCAACGTTGATCTCTGCCTCAAAACCCACAGTGCTAGAGACCAACTCGCAGAGATCTAAGCCTCAATCCCACTGGGTTGTTCTGTACCTGTTGAGGCTGGGATCTCCGTACCTTTGCTTTCGCAAGACAAGCCTCGCAAAAGCAAAGGTCTTGCCAGCCTCAACAGACACAGAACAGCCCAGTGGTATTGAGGCTGGGACTCCAGGGGTGTTTGGGGAGAGATCAGCAACTGCGACCCCCTGTTCCCTTTCCTCTTTGAAAAGGGAACAGGGGTTTTTTTAACATGCGATCAATGCCTCGCACAATGTTAAAAAACGGATAATGCTAAGACTTGTGGAATCAAGTCTTAGTGTTATCTAAGGTACTAGTGTACTTATTATTTGTAGAGAGTGTGAAGAACTAACATGGGTTTTTTGCCAAGAAGCTACTCATACTGTGGATTGCTGTATTTATAGTAGCTAAGCTCTTATTTTGCTAGCAACAAAAAAGAAGGATGCTGGTTTTAATCATCCTCTAGTTTCCTGGAATATGATAGATTTGTCTAGATATAGATCGACTCTTAAAGGAGAACTCAATAAAATAACACAGAAGGCTTTATTTCGGGAAACTGGCAAGTATGATGTTGTTCATATCAGTAAAATTGACTTAATAACTTTGCAGAGAGAAAGTGCTGGCCTTTAAGTTCATTTCAAGAAGCTTGTTGACTTCTTGCGTTTCTTTCCTATTAAAAGCCTGTCAAAAGCAACTGCTAGCATAGCTTTCCTACTAAAAAGCCTGACGTCTGTTTGATCAGTTTGTGGTCTTGGTATTATTCCAGTGTAATAACCTGGGATAAAGATTACATGAAAATGCAACCAATAAACAAATAATCAACACCACATATATCACAGTGAGGGAAGTTTTAAAAAAATATTCAGTAAAACCAATCAATCTTTTTTATTGATGTAATAATTAATTCCAAAATTTATTACAAGATGTAGATTTTAAGTGAAGACATCCTACTTGAGTAAAGTGCAGTGCTTTGCATTGTTGCAAATATTTTGTATTTATGTTGCCTGCGACTATGGCAAAACATAAATTCATGATAATGTATTTTAGAACTTTCTTTATATACTTTTATTCAAGGAACTCTATGTCTAGGTTCAACATAAGTGCCATGCTAGCATTAAGCAATTAAGTGCTCCAGTGCTGTAAGAAAGGTGTTTCTTGCACATTGTTCTCACCTATCTGTTATATGTTGCCTCTTATTAAATAGTGCAGCTATATTCATACCCCAATGACATTGTTAGATGAGGTAATGTCTTGTATTTTTTTAAAAAGTTTTCTTTGGATGCTCTTCTGCTGATCAGCTATGTATAGTATAATATTAGAACATGTATTAGATACTGTAGGGTACATTATGGGTGCATGTCACACTGTGTGTTTATGAAGCTGTGGGGGGGACGGACTGCAGTATTCTGAATTTTACTAAAAGGAATTTCTCTAGTACCAGGAGTACTTAGTGCTAATAGCATGGGGATCACTTTCAGTAGTGACTACAGTCTTTTCACTACTCTGATACAGTGCAAAAAAATTAAAATAAAATAAATAAAATTGTACCAGTATATATAGTCTAAATGGGGAACACTAGCATGTACTGTGATCTTTCTAATGAGCAAGAGTAATTCCAGAAAAATCCAGATATTGAGGTTAAACTATTTGTTTCTGAAGAGAAGTGCCTGGTGGTTTTAGCAATGTCTTACAAAAAGTAATTTTCCATTCCCCTGCCCCCATTGTAAAGGCCAGAGGTATGTATACCTTTCCAGATGTTTATATCTCAGCTACTGGCTGGACAGCTTAGTGAGTTAGGCATTTAGCAGGGAAGCCAGATGTTGGGAGTCCATCCTAGATTAGAAGAGCCATCCTATGTAGTCATTGGCAAGCTCCACAGTTCCAGACTGTCACCAGAATGGAATGTAAACCACTTCTGAGTATTCTCTACCTGAAGACTCTTTGAAGGATCACTGACTTGAAGACACACCAATTATTATTATTATTATTATTATTATTATTATTATTATTATTATTATTATTATTATTATTATTATTATTATTATTATTATTATTATTATTATTATTATTATTATTATTATTATTATGTGTCAACTGCACTAGTAGATCTTGTTGTGAAGCAAAACCTGAACCTGGGTGTCCGTGTTTGGGGTTTGTGTATGCCTATGTGTGCTTGTGATTATATTATTTTGCTTAGTTGCATGTTTACTAATACTTTCTTTTGGAAAACTGAGGTTTGTGTATGGACTGACATTTAATGCTTTCTCTTTTTTGCTTTTTGCAGTGTTTCTTAATTGCAGCATCTTGCTTCAGCTACAATTTAATGCTATCTGTTTTGTTTATTTATTGTAATTGATGTGCAATTATTCAGCAGCACAGAGCCTTAAGTAGAAGAAGAGAATAGTATGGTCCTTTGTCTCTCTTTCATTTTATGATTAGACCAGTAGATGGGAGGAGAGGGAGGCTGTAACGTTTCCTTCTTGCTCCTATTGTCTTGGGCTTTTATGGGTGCTAATCCTGTTCTATAAAGATAGAGCTTTCCCTTTGCTTTGTCCTTCTTTAAATCCTGCTCACTCTGTGGCGAGAATGCTCTGAAATAGCACATGGACAGTAATTATTTCTGTAGTCTGTGTTTTAGAGCACGGCACTAGGAAATCTGAGTGCCCACAGTTGCCATCTGCGCAGAAAGCACCAGAGCTTGGAATATTAGCTCTGAAAATGAATTAGTTGATAATAAACACACGAAAATTAGGTCATTCACTTGTTTCTATTAATATTCAAAGTTGAAATAATTTAGTTGATGGAAATAGCATTCTGAATGTACAACTTAAAGGTGCAGAAGCCACACATCAGTCAACAGTCTATCTCTATAGAGAGGACACAGAAATATTAAATAATTTGGATATAGCTTAGTATGACTAGAGTTGTTGCATTTTTTAAAAAAAGGTAAAACTAGTTCTGATTAAGGGCAATTTGTAATCACCATTCCCTACTCTTTTCAGTGAGTATTCCTCTTCCCCAGAGCAAATGAAGATAATTACCATATTTTCTGGCATATAAAACCCACTCCCCCCCCTTAAAATACACTGGAAAAATGGAGTGCATCTTGTACTGTATATAGTGAGCTATAGTGAGCTATTTTGGTAATAACAGGGTTCATTTTATACCCCATTCTGGTCAGTGATTTGGCGTTTCTAAAGCAGGGATTCTCAACCTGTAGTCCATGGGCCGGATGCAGCCCAGAGCGGCATTTCATGTGGCTCCCCACTGCCTCCACCATACCAGGAAGTGCCATGTGGTGGAAGAAGGGCAAAATGACTGTCTGGCCCATGAAGCTGTATAAGGGAGTGTGACCAGGCCCCTGACTTAAAAAGGTTGAGAACTCCTGTTCTAACAGGAAGATTTTAATTTCCTAAATTGCATTTGATACGAGAGGCCACTAAAACTCTCTTCCATCCCTCATGATCTGACCCTAATTTGTGAAGCCACCCTTTAGTGATGAGGAGGAATGTGGTAACATGTAAGCATGTAGGACCTTAATTCATATTAGTGTCAAAGAGCCCCTGCATGCTGCAATTGAGATTTTTTTTCTTTTTCTTTTCTGTTTCTATATTACTAAACTCAACAAATTTGAAGACTCCTGATGAATGGGCAGTATAACTAGTTTTTTAGGAGTTGGTCTGCCCCCCCCCCAAGCCAGACAATTTAGAGGGGCTGGAAAATCACCTCAGTATTATCTCACACAGAAACTGTTGAGCTTGTTCTACATAATAGTACTTTTTCAAACATTTTCTGTGGGAAACTGAAGGCAATCTATTCCTCCTCCCCACTTGTTCGTGGGATTGGTTAAACTGATTTGGTTGCAATAGGAATTGGTTGCTAAGATCTCAGCAGGCATCTTGGACAGTCCCCAAGGAAGTTGCTCAGTAGGCTTATGCTTTTGGGCAGAGCTTGTTAATATGCTACTGGAACGTAACTAGAATAGGTCACTTGGCTCTTTATGCATCAATGCTTCTTGAAAAGTCAAATGGTTTGGACTATAATGCCCTGAAAAATATTGATTATTTCTAGCCCTAGCTAAAGCTTCTAGATCAGGAGTTCTCAACTTTTTAAAGCTGGGGGCCAGGTCACGCTCCCTCAGACAGCGTAACAGGCCGGATGGCCATTTTGCCCTTCCTCCACAACATGGCACTTCCTAGTGTGGTGGAGGCGGGGTGTGTGTGGACATGAAATGATGTTGTGGGTCGCAGGTTGAGAATCCCTGTTCTAGATGTTGTAGTCCAGGCCCCTTTATGTAGCTGTTCATAAATATACTGTAGTTTTAAAATGGAAGTATATGTGGTTTTCTTTTGAAGAAGGAGTGTTGATTGATGTGTGCCTCCTGGACAAGTCATATCAAATATGACAGACCTGTTAAATCTAAGGCATTCCTTCCAAGCTCTGAACACATTTCTAGCTCTTTCAACTATGGCTTGAAACTTGTAAATTTGATGTCCCCACTTGTATTAAATGGAATCAAAATGTTGAAAGCCACTACCTAAAAATAGTATCGGCCGTGTGAATTTGCTTAACTGTAGACTCTGCGTGCAATGTGCTTAATGCAGCAATAAATACATGACCCCTTTTGTGAGGTAAGCATATACAGTGGAACTTTGGTTAATAAATAGCTTGGTTAACATAAAAATTGCATAACAAAAGGAAATCCATAGAAAATAGAGGCTAAGTTTACATAAAAAAAATTCAGAACAGATTAATTGGTTTTCAATGCATTCCTATGGGAAACCATGTTTTGGTTAAAGTATTTTGATTTTCAGTGCATTCCTATGGGAAATTGCATCCAATGCATTTCTATGGGAAATTTGGTTAAAGTAATTTTCTCTGTAAGAAATGTCCCAGAGAACGCATCAATTACATTAACCGAGGTTCCACTGTACTTGTAAATGGCAGCCATGTGGGAACAGGCAGATCATTTCTGCTCTCACCCCTCATTTTAAGAAAGATAATAATAAGAGAAACTAGCAGAAAAGGCAAAAAGAATACACCATACATTCAATAAACAAAGCCTCATAAATCTTTCTCAGAAGCTACATTTTATGGGATGTGAAAATGCTTTGAAAAATGGGGCCAGGCAGGCTTTCCTAGGGAAAGCCTTCTATTTTGGAGGCACTACAAATGAATATGCCCAGACCTCTGCATTTATCTGTCTTATTTCCCTTATTATGTAGGACTTCTGGTGTTAATCGGGCTATATAGGAGCCTGCTGAAATCTTTGCTACCCAGCGTTGTTCAGTGACCCTCATGCTGCAGAGTGTAGGTTTCATATTGGGGATATCTTCTATACTGCTTATCAACCTTAAGTCCTTGGTGCACTTTCTAAACCATACATCTCATTATGATACAAAATCACATGGCATCAAAATAGATTTAAAAGAATGTCAGTACAGTAATACCTCGAATAACGCTAAGACTTGGTTCTACAAGTCTTGGTGTTATCCGATTTTTAGTGTTATCCGATGCATGTTAAAATCCTATGGGATGGATCAGATAACGTTAAAGCTCCATAGAGATACATTGTAACCGCACAGGCTTTAGCGGTTGTTATCCTATCCATCCCATAGGGCCTTAACGTTATTCGATCCAATTCTCCTCCCCAGATTACTTAACGTTATGCGATTTTAGTGTTATCCAAGGTAAACGTTATCTGAGGTATTACTGTACATCTAGCGCAATATGTGATTTTGGTTATGCAGAATTTTAGATCCCCCTGACTGTCAGTGATTGCATTTTTAAAGGAAAATGTCACATGACTATTGCAAAAATAATTCTTGATTAAAATAAATCTGCAATCATTCTGTGCATTCTGTTAATCAGATAATCAAAGTTTGAGCTAAGTCCCAGAATGTAGAAGAGTGTAAGATGAACTTTATTCCAACTTTAAAATGCCCAACACATTTGGGCTGTCAGGATTTTTTCAGGGGCTATATATTGTTATGCATATAAAAGAAAATAAACAATTCTTAGCATCACATTTTGTGCTTTGGACAAACATATATAATTTAAACTTATAATTATGTAAACATTGCCAGATATATAAATATTCTCCCAATTTTCCAGCATAGAATTATTTCTATTATGGATAATAGGCCAGAATATATTGCATATAAAAACGTTATACCTATCATAGGTGTGATTATTGCTGTTTACTTTTACAGTGGTACCTTGAGTTATGAACATCTCGTGTTATGAAATTTTCACAATATGAATGAAAATCCATTGAAAATAATGCCTTGAGTTACAAATTTAAATTTGTAACTTGAAATGTGGTTTCCCATAGGAATGCATTGAAAACCAATTAATCCGTTCTGGAGGTCAGAAAAAAAGTTTTTCAATACATTCCTATGGGAAGCCACATTTTGAGTTACAAATTTTTTGTAATACAAAATGTCCCAGGGACTGCATTAAATTCATAACTCGAGGTACTGACAGAGTGTTTAACAGCGGAGTGTGCCCCTGCCACGCCCTTGCTTTCTGTGTTGGTGACTAGCAGCTTGCGTGCCCAAAGAAAACACAGACATACAGTTCTTGTGAGGTAAACTGAAAGAACTTTTACTCACAAGGTGAGGTGCAGGCAAAACTATTATTTATTTAAATTTGTTTATCGCCCTCCTCCCCGAAGGGACCCAGGGCGATTCCCAACACAATCAGCAAAACATCAATTTAAAACCAATTTAGAAATTAAAAGTTTTAAAAGAAGCTTAAAAACTTAGCATTAAAAACCAGGCATTATAGCTAGGCATTATAACTAGGAGACACTGGGTGTAAAACCAGCCAGCCAGCTGGGGAAATTGATCGATCCATTCCCCAGACTTGACCTGCCAGCCAGGTTTTCAATCCTTTCCTGAAGGACAGCAGCTCCGTTTGCAGGCGTAGTTCTATTGGGAGGAGGTTCCACCATTTACAATGGTGACAAAACATAACAGGCTTATCTTCAGCATAACAGGGAAGGCATATATACACGAAAGTTCACAGTTCATAGCGAGTATTCCCAGCTCACTCTCTTCCGCTTACCTAGTAAGCTTTCCCACAAAGTCCTTGTTGGTTTTCTGGCAGATGCTTCCAAACCTTTGGCATGAACAGCTGTTAAGCAAGCTCTTTGGTAGAAGCAATACTCCAGGATGTAGACCACCAACAGACTAAGTTACTGACATGAGCAGTCCTTACTACCACGATGTGGTGAAGGTCCCAAAAGTCACAGGCCCATAAGGTCAGCTCCACGACGAGTAGTCCAGCACGACGACCACTCCAGCAAGGTAAAGCAAGTGAAGCAACAGGAGGCAAAATGGCATAAGAGGCAGCCAGGCATAAGAAGCAAGTTGGCTCTGGGTTTTCCCTCTTCTTATACAAAAGAATGCTACCTTGTTAGCAGCTGATCCTGTGCAGCTGGCTCCTGTTCCAGAACAATCCTTAAAGGTATAGTCTACCATTTGTCCATGTTGCAACAAGTGCCATGCCCAGGCACAGTTACTAACAGGTGCCACTGTATATGTATAGTTCCTGCATCTTATATGTTTCTGCATCCTGGAACTTAGCTCGCTCTCTTTGATTATCTGGTTTGTTGGATACACCAGGGTTTTTTTTTTTTTGCTATTACAGAGGTGCCCAAACTTTTTGGGCCATGGGCCAGTCACGTGGTTCCTCCCAGAAGTAAAACGACCTTGCAATCTGTTTTGCAACTGGATCAGGTGGATTTTAAGCTGCCATTTTCTCTGCTTAAGCCAGGGGTGCCCAAACTGCAGTCTGACAGCCAGCCCCAGCCCCCAATGCCAAATCATCTGGCTCCTGGGCCATAGTTTGGCCACCCCTGGCCTATTGCATTCTGTTTATCAGCCTGTACAATCTTCAAAGTGTAGGACTCCAGTGGCTTTGACATCATTGGAAATCTCACCGATGTCATTAGAATTCATAATTGAATCAGAGATTAAAGAGCATGCAAGTGAGCAATTCTGGCTCTTTTGTGTACGTGTGTATAGTAAGAGCATTCTCACTGTTGATCAGCACTACCATGCTAGGTTTGCTTGAAAGGACACTGGTGGTGGGTTGCTTTGTGTTTTGTTTTCTTTCTCATTTATTTCCAAGGTCTCTTTCTTTTTCTCTCATGGCTCTGGTGACAGGCACAATCCGTAAGGCTCAGAACCTTCTGAAACAGTATTCTCAGCAGTGTCTAGATGGGAAAAAGGGGGCCTCTAACCTCATTCCTATGGAAGGTAATCACTTGTCTCACTTTCACTCTTGGGCTCTCATTTTTGGGTGTCAGCCTTTCTCAGTATCCCAGACTTCTGTTAGTCTTTAGCCCCACTGCTAGTATGTGATTCAAGAAACACAAGCAGTAATCTGGCTTCTTTGGGACTCATATCCACAGGGTGACCAAAGAAATGGATTGAAGTAATAAAGTTCTCAGGCAATGCTTCTTAGAGCTCTGCAGAACTGTGGGTTAAATAAATTTAAGAGATCCTCATTTGGGTTGCAATTTGGCTGGCTAACAGAAGCTCTATGATAACTTGATGGCCTTTCCTTCTACATTCTGTCCTTGTCCACTTCATCTCAGAAGGTAGTAGCCCTTTCAACCTTGATCAAATCAGAATGGCTAACCTGAGGTAGGGAGTATACCGTGAAATAAAAGCAGCAGGGTCAAAATTATTACACTTGCTTTTGGCTGCCACCCCTGTCTTATGCCCTGCCTTTATCCTGCTTGAAACTGCTACTCCTCCAATGGGTGTCCAGAGAAGGGGTGCCAGGAAAATACTGCAAATGTCTGAGGAGCAAATAAAACAGGAAGGGACAAGCATTCAGGCTGTGATGGTCATGGATAAACCACTCCTTCTGTTAATGCCCGCTGACATCTCGCTAGGTCATGAGCATGATTTACGAGTTAAACATCTTTGCGATACCCTGATTGACAAGCATGGGCCAGCTACTGGTAAGTACCATAGCAAAGTTTAAGCTGGCTGTTCTAACATTGGTTTTTTAAAGTGTTTTCTTTTGTTATTGCTCCCGACTGTGATTTTTTTTTCAGACTGATGTGCATGATATCTGCATGACATGGAGGGATTATGCTAATCCTGGCCAGTCTAAAAGGCTTGCAGTGTGAACTCTACGATCCCAAAGACTGGCTGTTTTTTCCTTCTTCTTCCTTTGATACCTTTGTCTGCTCTCTCAATTTAGTCTTTCAGGGCTAAACTTAAAAAACCTATTGGAAGATTGCTGCCTGGACATCCCCTTAGCTAGTCTCCCCTCCCCCCTTTTGAGTAGAACAAGATCCTGTTAATATCTTGTGGTCTTCATTTGATCAAATATATTCAAAATGTTTTACACATGATCAATCCATAGCGTTGGAATTTTCCAAATATCCACTTCAGAGTTAGTGGTGAGCACACATATGTGTATTCTCAGTTGTAAATGATGTTGATTATGTATTCCTTCCATACAGTTGATGGGAAGATAGAAGAAGAGCTAGAACAGTGGTGGTGAACCTATGGCACGCATGTCAGAGCGGGCAGTCAGAGCCCTCTCTGTGGGCACACCCACTGTTGCCCCAGCACTGAGTTTGTCCTGCCCCTCTGTCCAGCAGCCCAATGAGAGCGCTTCCTCCCTTCCCCAGCACAGAGTTTGCCCCACTGTGTTGGCACTTTGCAATAAATAAGTGGGTTTGGGGTTGCAGTTTGGGCACTCGGTCTCTAAAAGGTTCGCCATCACTGAGTTAGAATAATGAATTGTATCGTTAACCTGCCTAGTGTTTTCACAGCCTTTAATTTTCAAACCTGGCTTGTGGCTACCCTTAACATGGTAGAATACATTATACCTCTGTCGGACATCAGCCGTTCCATCGCAAGGGTCCTCCCTTTAGTTCCTGGGCATACTGCCCATTTTAACTGGAACTTAACCCTCGCCTCACCTTTGGAAGAGCTGAGCCGCTTTTAAAAAGAACTTACTGAGCTCTGGTAGTAGAGCAGAACAAGGGAGGATTCTTCAGGTAGCATGTTGCCAAGTTGCCTTGTGTGTGTGTGAAAAGAAAAACAATCTTCAAAGAGAAACAGCTGCTTTATTCTTCAGGTTCATTAATAGCAAAGTCCATAGAAAAACTGTAGATTAAAAGGTCATAAACATAAGATCAGTCCGGTAAACAGTCCAAGATCTTTAGGTAATCATAATGAAAGGAAATGAGAAAAAACAGTTTCATAAGCCAAACCGAGGTCTTAGTCCATTGAGAAACAGAAACGAACTAACTCACTGTTCTCCAAAATGGAGAATTCCTGGTCAGGTGGTTTAACCTTGGCCAATCAGGTAACAGAGAATAACTTTATCAAAACAATGAATTGTTTACATCCATGTGAAGACATAACACTAAGCTCTGCTAGCTAGGCTACCTAGAAAGATAACAGCACAGGAACACTGTAATGTCAACAAGCCAACTCGTGACAGTCTTGTGAGGCATACAGAGAGAAAAATGGATTTTTATGAGGCCTAGCTAAGAAACTACGATTTCAAGCCTTGGGAGACATGAGGAAATGTGTCGTTTCCTGACAACCTCTTCCCAATCAGAACAGACACTTCTAAAATAGTTAGTATCAATGAACAATATGACACAAAGATGTAAATCTAGTTTTGGATGGTGAGTACTATGTGGCTGGGTGGCAAGCAGAGATTATTTGGAGGAGACAGTAAAATCCTGTAGGCACAGTAACATTCTGAAGGTGGGAAATGATTTAACAGAGCAAGATTCTTTAGAATCCTTCTGGTTTAATTAGAAAGGCATTTTTGTTGTCATTTCCCAATGTTAAAATAAACCTCCCTATAGGTTAAAAATTAATATGTGAAGAAGAATGTAAGGGTAGAATGTTTGTTTCGGCTGTGCTGATTTTCTGTTCACAGGCAGTTTTAATACTACTGTCGTGTCCCAGCTTGTACAACAATATCAGTTGTACAACAGGTTGTACAACAATGCAGTTTGTGTGGCTTGTCTGTCAAATGGTATACCAGAAACCCTGTAACAGAAGCATAAGACACAAGAATCATTTTGGGCTATTATAATGTACCAGACATCTGCTCTAATATTCAAGCCTGAGAAACTGATCTAGAGGGAAGGGTGTATAGTAATTACTGGGAGAGGGATATTAGATTTCTCGCCATTTGGGAGACATGATCCCGGCAGAGAGGATGAAAACGTATTTCTGAAGCATGGGATACACTCCTGGGATCTTATTCTGCTAGGCTGGCATTTTATTTATTTAAAACATTTTCACTTCACTATCTGCTGCTGAAAGACAGATAATTTAGAGATGTACTGATTTCTTATAATATTAAGGTTTTGTGGGGCATCCTTTTAATTATTAGCTAAATGGGCTAATTATTGGCACCTATATAGGTGACACCTATATATTTTATGAGTGAAATATCAAAGCTGCCTAACCTTGTGTTCTGTGTCACAGATGGTGTTGCACTATTTGTATTAGAAATTGATTTGAATTAGGTTATCCCATGATTGGTTTATGCATAGATGAGTGTTTCCCAACATGGGCCCCATGCCCCACAGGGTGACTTGGATTCCCAGAAGCCTAAGTCAGAACATTGGCTGATCAGTGCTTTGGGGAATTGACTTAGGCTCTTCTGGGAATTGAAGTCCAAAAACTAAAGGTTGGGACTGGTATAGACTGTTGTTACAGAGAGTTCAGAAATGATAATACAATTTAAATATTTTACTTAGTATATTGAGCTTCTAAAACAAATATTATTAGATATATGTTAATAACATTGTACGCTAAGCCTCAAATACTGAGTTAGAAGGTAGGCATAAGTTAATCAGCAGTAAAGACCTATGCAATAATAGAGGAAGATCTATGTGAATGCACCAAATCATTCACATTTTACCATCCTGTACCAATTTTGTACATAGGTGCTTAGGACAACTCATGCCATCTTTTCTAGCTCTTGGTGAGTTTCATTCCAATTGTATTCTGTTAAGAACAGTATAAAAATATCTCATTTTTACACACACACATTTGGCAAGTTAACCTTGGCAGGTTTATCCTATGGGAGGCATTTGGCTCATAATTGGATCATTCATACAGGTTGAAGTCAGTATGCTAGACAAAAGCGATTTGACTCCAGATAACAGTCTCAGTTTTGTCTGTCATGTAGCTACAGGAAACTAATCTCTTGTATGCATATGCAAACCCAACAGGAAGAGATGATATGTTGGACATTGAGATTGATGCATATATCCACTGTGTTAGTGCCTTCATCAAACTGGCCCAAAGTGAATACCAGCTTCTGACAGAAATCATCCCAGAACACCACCAGAAAAAGACATTTGACTCTCTTATCCAGGTACAATAAAACTGAGCAAAGCTTCCCCCCCCCCCTTGCTATTGAGAAAAATCCAACATTAATTTCTCTGATTCACCTGAGATTTGTTTTGCTTTAGGAATCTTTAGACAATCTGATGATCGAGGGAGACAACATTGTATCTGCTGCTCGGAAAGCCATCATACGTCATGATTATTCTGCTGTGCTGACAATCTTTCCCATCCTGAGGCACTTGAAACAGACGAAGCCAGAGTTTGATCAGGTTTTGCAGGTCAGTGGTCAGCAATAAAACTTGTTGCTGCAAAATATAACTACGCGTAGTCAGGATGTAGGATCCAGTTATTAGTAGTAGGTCTGAGTGTGTTGGGAAGCTTTTCCACTCCAAATAGTCTCAACTGTGTTTGCTACCAGTTGAAAACTGTAGCGTAGTGAAGATCAGTTCATGCAGGTGTCTAAATAAAGGAGGAATATCGGGGACTGAAGTAAAAATGTATTTTTAAGACTTGTACATGGAAAAGAAGATTAAAATGGAATTAATAAACGCAGAATCTCAGGTTGAATAAGAATCTCTGGTGGGTGAGACTTGGAAAAGAAGGCTAAAATTACAAAGAACTGCAGGAAAAAAATGCCAGAATTGGTTTCTGTCCTCTATCTGAATACAGTAATACCCCGGATAACGTTATAACTTGGTTCCACAAGTCATGTCGTTATCCGGTTTTTAGCGTTGTCCGATGCATGCATCGAACAACGCAAAAAAAAAAAAAAGCCCTGATGTCAGGGACAAACCGCGATTGCTAGCCTAGAGTCAGCTTGACTTCAGGGGCAAACCTCTTCTTGCCACCTGATAAGAGCCTTGGCAAGCGCTAAGGCTCGTGTTGGGTGGTGAGAATAGTGGCCCGCTCGTGCGCCACAAGGGACAAACCACATGGTTTGTCCTTTGTGGCGCGCGAGGGGGCAACTCTTCTCGCCACCCGACAAGAACCTTGGCAAGCCTTTGTAGCGCACAAGCGGGTGCCTGTTCCCCCTACCCCACTGGCCCCTTATCACTTGCTAAGGGGCCAGTGGGGTGGGGGGAACAGGCACCCACTGCCGCGCTTTGTAGTGCGCCAGTTGGTGCCTCTTCCCTCAATCCTACTGGCCCCTTAGTGCTTGCTAAGGGACCACTAGTATCGGGGGAAGAGACACCCGCTGGCGCGCTACAAGGCGTGCCAGTGGGTCCCTATTCCCAACACCCTACTGGTCCCATAGCACTTGCTAAGGGGCCAGTAGGGTGCCGGGAAGAGGCACCCGCTGGCCGCCTTGTAGCGTGCCAGTGGGTGTCTCTTCCCCCAATCCTACTGGCCCCTTAGTGCTTGCTAAGAGGCCAGTAGGATCGGGGGAAGAGGCACCTGCTGGTGCGCTGCATGGCGCGCGAGCAGGTGCCTCTTCCCCACACCCTACTGGCCCCTTAGCAAGCGCTATGGGGCCAGTAGTGTGGGGGGGAAGAGGGGCCCGCTCTGTGTCCGAAGCCCAGCGGCTTTGGACACAGCCCGCAAGGGCTTCGGAAGGCTAGCCCAGCCCAGCTGAGCTGAGTTAGCCTTCTTCTGCAGCCTTTGGGGGCTGTGTCCGAAGCCGCTGGGCTTCGAACACAGCATAGAAGGGCTTCGGAAGAAGGGTAGCCCAGCCCAGTCGGGCTGGGTTAGCCTTCCACAGCCCGGACGGGCTGTTGATGAAGCCTCGCGGTGCTCGGGCTAGCTTGCCCATGCGCCGCTAGGCTTCGTCCAGCAATCGCTGCTACTGAACTAGGGTTGGGGGAAAGGCAGGCACCCGCGTGCCTTTCCCCCAACCCTAGTTCAGTAGCAGCGATCCATCGCTGGGGTGTGTGGATTGGGTAGATGTTCTACCCAATCCAACCCCCTACACAAGATTGGCTCGGATAACGTTAAAGATTGTTGAATAGAATCGTTATCCAATGCAAGATTTTTCCAAAAATCTTGCATCGTTATCTGATTCTAGCTCTATCCGGTCCAATTGTTATCCGGTGTTTTACTGTAGTTTTGTGAAAAATTCCAACCACATGTTACTAGGGGTGAAGCATAAAACTATATGCACACATATGATTCTATGAAATTATTTTCAAATATACTGTATGTTGAAACCAGCCAGTGTTTTCCTATAAGACCTTATAATATCAGTGGAAATACAGTAGTCCTTCCTATTCAGAGGGGCACAGCTGCAATTTGCACTATCTACAGCTTCTAGGAAATTTTTGTAGATAGCCTGTGAAGAGTATATTGCAGTAATCAATCCAAAAATGGTGTGACAGTGACTTGATCCTAATGGGGATAATTTTCCCACAAAAAGTGGATCAGTTTGGATTAGACAAAAGATAGGAAGGTCTGTTTACTAAAACTAGTCTATGGATAGTAGGGAGGATGTTTCTTAGATCTTAAGTTACCCTCCGAATTAACATACCAGAAAAAAAGCCCATAAATGTGCAGACTCGTGAAACTTGCTCAGACACAGAGTAATTCAGAAGATAACAACATTGTCCTTGAATATTAAAAAACACCATATACCCTATTTGTTCAACAGATAGATGTTTTATACAGCAGAAATTGTGTTGTGCCCATCCCTTTATTTGGTCCATGTTTATGAGTATAAATTATGCAGCACTCAATTAAATATTGAATGTGCAGATGTTAATTCTGCCAGAGCTCGGAAAGCTATATTCTAAAAGTATAGTAATACATTCCCATTGCTTGTTGCAGACTGCTGGTCTGTAACATAATTTGGTGTCATTCCACATTACGGTGCCAAAAGATAACTTTTCCAGTATTCCTTACTTTGTCATTAATGTGGGATTGGGAGGGATTTTAGGATTTGCAAGAGAGTGGCAGAAAACCTGAAAACTTCAACTCATTATGGTAGTGGCAATTACCAGTACATTTATATATTGCCCCATTGTACTTAAAGTACTCTCTGGGTGGTTCACAGGATAATTAGTATGTTGCCCCCAACACTCTGAGTACTCATTTTAGTGATCTCAGAAGTATGGAAGGATGAGTCAGCCTTGAGGCCTCTGGGATCAAATTCAGATTGTGAGGAGAATTTTTGGCTGCAGTACTGCAGTTTAACCACTGCACCATGAGGGTTCTGTTATGCTTCTAAAATGCCTTTAAAAGTAACAACAACAACAACAACAAGGCAGTACCATGACCCCAGCTCGCTGGCTTGTTTGAGCTCCCCCCCCCCCTGGTCTTTTAATCTTTTGTTTTTAAGTTGTTTTTAACTTTTAAATTATTATTGGGACCTGTTGATTTTTATATGTCAGGAAAAGACCTATTTCCTAATGCTTCCCAAGGCTTGAAATTGCTATTTTTCAGCTAGGCCTCATAAAAAATCTTTTCCCATCTCTGTGTGTCTCACAAGACTGTCACGAGATGGTTGTTTTCAGCCAGTGTTCCCGTGTTATCGTTCCAGCTCGCAGAGCTTAGAGTGTTATGTCTTCACATGGATGTAAACAATTCATTGTTTTGAGAAAGTTTTCTCTGTTACCTGATTGGCCAAGGTAAAATCACCTGACCAGAATTCTCCATTTTGGAGAACAGTTCGTTAGTTCATCTAAGACCTCAGTTTGGCTTATGAGATTTTCTCTCCTTTTCACTATGATTACCTAAAGATACTTGGACTATTCTTATTGGACTGATTCTTTGTTATGACCTTTTAATCTACGGTTTTTCCATGGACTTTGTTATCAATGAACCTGAAGAATAAAACAGCTGTTTCTCTTTGAAGATTGTTCTTTGATTAGCACACACACACCTACCCTATGCTACCTGAAGAAGCCTCCCTTGTTCTGTTCTACTGCCAGAGCTCAGTAAGTT
The DNA here is from genome assembly GCA_030440675.1 of Furcifer pardalis. Lineage (NCBI taxonomy): Eukaryota > Metazoa > Chordata > Lepidosauria > Squamata > Chamaeleonidae > Furcifer > Furcifer pardalis. The sequence goes on along the minus strand of CP126893.1, from coordinate 54,373,606 downwards.
CTTTTAAAAAGCGGCTCAGGTCTCTCAAAGTTGAAAGGTAAGGGTTAAATATGTTCCAGAAATGAGCATATGCTCAGGAGCATGAGTGGGAGGGCCCTTACAGAGACGCCTGAAGTCTGACATTATAAATTTACAAAACTTTTCAAATTTTATAATTGTAATTTTGAAGTTTTTAACGATGGGTTTGGGTTGGGTTGTACAGTATTATGCTTTTATGATGTTGTAAACCGCCCTGGGTCGCCCCAGTGAGAAGGGCGGTATAAAAATGTAAATTTATTTATTTATTTATTTATTTATTTATTTATTTATTCATTTATTTATTTATTTGCTTGCTTGCTTGCTTGCTTCCTTGTTAAACACACCCATACCCAAAGTGGTGATGTTGCTACTTTTTACCTTACTTTTGAAATGTGGTTTTGTTAGCCTCATGACCCCTCCAAATGGTATGTGCAAGAGGGCATATTTCTTACCAAAACTGGTGTTACATGTAATTTAGTAGCTCCACAGTCTGAATCCACCTGGACGGTAAGCTCTGTTAATTCTTTATAGAGTTGTGAAGTTGAGTATTTCCTGCTGCTAACAAAAAGTGTGGGTTTTCCTCACCCTCGAGCAGTTCCAAATGATCTGTCCAGTATTCAGGGGACGATAGTAGTGATTTCTCACTTCCTCTCTCTTTCTTGCTTTCTGAATTGTTCCATATGTTGCACTGGATTGTCCAGGGCACTGCAGCCAGCACGAAGAACAAGCTTCCAAGCCTTATAACATCAATGGAGACAACAGGAGCCAAGGCTCTGGAAGATTTTGCAGACAACATCAAGGTAATTGGGGCTTCTTTGCTGTATTTATGGAGAGTAGATCAGAAGATTTGGACAAATGTTTAATGTAGAAGCATAGGAGATACCTTGGGAAAGAGAAAGAAAAAACTGACCTTGCTAATTTACAATCTGTACTTCTAACCAAATTGATTTGACAGTACTGTATCTCCTAGCAGATGCCATTAACATGCATGTGAATCCACAGGATGTTTTATAAATATTTCATGATGTTTTGGCTGACAAAAAAAGAGAGACATATTATGGGTGGTGGAGTGTGTAATTCAATTGCATTTTCTTTTCCAATTTCTGTTTTTGTAGTCACCTATAGGTGGTGCCCTTGGCCTTTTAAAGCCATGGGGGCATATATTTGGGAAGGCATACTAAAAAAAAATAGTGGTGTAAGAAATATAAATTTCTATAAATTTGTGACAATCCCTCAAATAAAATATGTTTTTCTCTCTCTAGAATAATCCTGACAAGGAATACAACATGCCAAAAGATGGGACAGTCCATGAACTCACCAGCAATGTATGTGAACCCAATCTCAGATGTCCCTGGGTAAAACCAATGCAGGGGGTGAATCCTCTCTTTTGCCTGTATTTATCATACAGAGATAATAATTTGGCTACAACAGAATACATTTCTTACAGTATTTTAATTTTGTTGTTGTTGCCTTTCCCTTCAGAAGCATATAGTAAGGAAACAAATATCATAAAATTGTTCCTCTTACTTTATAAGTGCTGATACTTTGAATATTAAACTTTAACTGTCTTTTCCTTATATAAGCATGGAAGCTACAGAGAACAGTTTGATGTGTTTCCCCTTCTATACTATATTGATCAGGAAAGAGAAACCTGGGCTAAAGTAGGAGTTGACTTGTTGCTGATCTTTTATCTCCTTTTACAGTAATACCCCGGATAACGCGATTACCGTATAGCGTGAAAACCGCATAACGTTACAAGATTTTCGGAAAAATCTTGTATCGAATAACGTGATTTTTAACGTTATCCGATACAGTCGTTCTTAGCAGCAGGGTGGCTGGAAAGCTGAACGGGGTTCTCTGTTCAGCTTCCCAGCCACCCTGCAGCTACGGAGGCAGGGGTGGGGAGGCTGAAATGGTGACGGGGGGCTCCCCCGTCGGCGTCCCCAGCCACCCCACAGCTGCGGAGGCAAGGGCGGGTGTCTAGGGAAGCCGACAGGGAGTCCCCGTCAGCTTCCCCAGTCACCCTGCAGCTGTAGATCGGGTCCTCTGATCTCTCTGGAGCAGGCAGGGGACACGATCCAAGCTGTTTCTAGGCTTCCCCGACGTCCTCAGCCAGTGCAGCAAGCCAAAACGTCAGGGTTCGAATCCCAACATTCTGGCTTGCTGCACTGGCTGAGGACGTCGGGGAAGCCCAGAAACAGCTTGGATCGGGTCTCCCCACCTCCCTGGACCCGGCCCGGGGGGGGGGGGTGTCAGAGACCCCAAAATTTGTAAAAAAAAGTCTGGTTTTTTTTTTACCAATTTTGGGGTCTCTGACCCCCCCCCCCCCTGCTGGGTCCAGGGAGGTGGGGAGACCCGATCCAAGCTGATTCCAAAGTTCCCCCACCTCCCTGGAGGCTGCAGCAAGCCAAAATGTCAGGATTCAAATCCCAACGTTCTGGCTTGCTGCAGCCTCCAGGGAAACAGGGCTTTTTTTAACATTGTGTGATCAATGTATCGCACAACGTTAAAAACCGGATAACAATGAGACTTGTGGAACCAAGTCATAACGTTATCCGGGGTACTAGTGTATCTCCTTTGCAACTGCTCGAGGGTGAGGAATACCCACACAGAAGTTAAAATGAGGGTGCTTTATAACATATCAAGAGACAGAAGTTAAAATGAGGGCACTTAAAATATATTTTAAAATGAGAATTTCTCCTCAGAGATAAGGAGTATGCCTGATTGTGTTCCACAAATACCACACTCTTCGAGGAGGCTCTTTCTGTGTACTCCAGCACTTTTCTGTCATTGAGATCGCCATTTTGGAATTATCTGGTGTTCATTCTTGTACTTACATAGGATATGGTTGATAGCTATATTAATTGTGTCATATTGCAATAATTGTCCCAAGATTATCTTTGGGATAAAGTGCCTTTTATTATGTATTTTCCCAGAGTAATAAGATCCTTTCTTGACCATCAGAAGAAGAAGGTTAGACCTGTCTTTTTGACAAAATGGAGAAGATATCAATGGACAGTTTGTTCTTTTAAGGAACTCCACATTTCTCCTCTTTCTTTACAGGCCATTCTCTTCCTGCAGCAGTTGCTGGATTTTCAGGAAACGGCAGGTGCCATGCTGGCATCCCAAGGTATTTCCGTAAGGCTCCCTCCACAAAAGCTCATTTCCCCTAATATCGAGTGATCATTTGCTTTACAGTAAAACCTTCTTAACCAGGATGTTGCTTGCTCACATCCTCTTTTCCCAACCATATAATTGATCCACCATAGCAAAAAGCCAACAGCCACTGAAGGTGTTTAAGAGAGTCCCAAGAAGTGTTGTTGGTTTCCTTATAACACACTATATATGCTGGTAGTTCTATGATTTTAGAAATGTACAAAGTTTGGATTCTAAAGTAGAATTTAATGACCAAAGGCAGCTGTCAGTGAGAGACAGTTTCCAAGTTTCTATTGCCTTATAGATGGGCTCTTAGCAGGTTGTTTCATCATGACACACTTGTAATAATAGGACAGCAGATTTGGTTCAGAACCAGTTTCTCTTGGCTACAGAGTTTCAAGCTTTTGAAATTCAATACATTTTTGCTGCTAGTTTCTGCTTCTAGCAGAACAAGAAGCCAGTTGTTTGATTTTACACACTAGTTAATGATCTGGGCCATAGATTTTGGGGTCTGTAATTTAGGAAGAATTTCCTCCGTTCCACATTAATGGATATGTGTGGATAATGATGCCCTACAGTTCTAAGATGTAACGGTTCTTGTTACACACACAAAATCCCCACTGCATTTATTCATGTGAAATTTGACAGCCTTGATTACTTCAAAAGAAGTGTTATATGTGAAAATTTTCACCAATGCTGCCAACAATTTTAAAAATACAGTTCAGAATTTTTTTAAAAATCAAGCTATTTTGCCTACAATTTGTCAGTCACAGCACTCTAAAGGGCAAGTTTGCCTGTAAACCTAATTTCATTTTGACAACAGGCGGAAAATGATCTTTTTCTGTTTCTTGTGGTTGTACTGTACAAGCACAAACCATCTGATTTTTAAACCTTAACTCAGGTTTAGGATCAAAGTAACTGGATCATCTGTGAATTAGTCTCAAATGAATCAGGCCATTTTTGGAGTACAATCAGGTTCTAAACTGCACCTATCCTATCCATCTATTCATCCATCTATCTATTCGTTGCCTTACATCATTAAAATAGACAAAAAGCTAAAAACAATTATTACAATATCAAAAGAAAGTTAAACAAATATCATATGGCAAATAGTGCATAAAATAATACTAAAAACATTTAAAAACCACAAGGCATGACCAATCCCATTTTAAGAACTAGTCTTTGAGGGAAAACCTGCCTGAAAAGAAAAGTCTTTGCCTGCTTGCAGAAGCTCACTGTCCACCTCTAGTATCTAAGATCTATTTGCTGTGAGGTGTAAATGAAAGGCAGTCATTTCCTGTGATGATTATATTTTAAGAAGAGTTTAAGAGATACTTGAAGAGAATAATCCTTCACGGAGTTCCATTATGTCCATTCGATCCATGTTAAGAAGGTTTAACTGTACTTACTGCCTCTTGCATGGGCGCCCATCATCTGCCCTTAACCACTGTCTGAGTAATACTTGAAATGTAACTGACATACTGTATCCATATCCCTTCATCATGCTTCCTATGCCTGCTAAAATTGATTATGGGCAAAGACAGTTTTGGAGCAAACTCTTTCTTTGGTCAAAGAAATAGTTAATTGCCCGTGAGGATAGCAATGACACTTTCATCTCTGAAATTTAGTTGTGCCTCCCATTATAGCAGTTGCACCCAAGTAGTAAATACTTGTTGACACATACAATATAATATATCGGGTTGCAAATCTTTGCCCACTGAATTTTGTGGAACTTAACTGAATAGATCTCTGTAAAACTGTCCTAGTTAAAACGGAGTGGCTCCCGTCTGCTGAACCCATAATGCTTTCTGCTGAACCCATAATGCTTTCTGTGTTGGGATCTTCTGCTTTGTTCTTGAATGTATGCTTGTCTCTAACCTGTCTTTTTGCACCTTGCATTTCTCTTTCTTTTTCCCTTCCTTTTTTTTTGTCTCTGCCTTAAATTTTATAGTTCTTGGGGACACATACAATATTCCTTTAGATCCCAGAGGTAAGCAGCAGTAATGCTTGTACATCTCACATGCATATCTGATACAGTAGAACCCCACATAACGAAAAAGCTCCATTCCACGGACCTCTTTGCTGTGTGCTTTTTTTGCTATGCGGATCCAATGGGAGATTTCCCACATAATGAAAAAAAAAGTTCGTTATACAGGATTTCCGTTAACCGGGGTATACCCCGCTAAGCAGAAACTCCGTATAATGAAAATTTATTTTCGTTATGTGGGGTATTGTCTTTGCATAATGAATGCTTCGTTGCACAAATTTTTCATTAAACGAAGCATTCGTTATGCGGGGTTCCACTGTATTACTCTCTTTTGTATCTAGTTACATACAGTATTTATGTTGGTTTTAAATCCTACTCAAAAGAAGTCTCCCTGTTTTCAACCATTCTGAAACCTCTTGGTGCTGTGTATCTGATGATTGTGGTTGTTTTCCAAAGTGTAGTAATTGACAGATTAATTTTCAATATGTCTTGTTCACAAAATTTTTAACAGATATGTCCTTGTTGACATTAGTAACAGACTCTTGGTCTAAGAGTTGCTAGTCCATTGTCCCCTCTCTTGGGCAGCAAACATACAATGATATTATTCTTAAAAGAAAAGCAAATCTGTTTTTTAACAGGAAAACAAGTCTGGTGTTTTGCTACTCTGAATATCATACTCACCTTGCTTTTCCGACAGAAGTGGGGAGTTCAGCTATGTGTCTTCTTTGCAAACTCACAGGTAGAACTACTCTAGGTGAAATGAACTGTTTGGTGAAGTGTTACAGGAAAAACTGGTTGAAAAGAAAGATTAATTACCCCTGCTGTACTTCTTTACATAATAACATACAGTAATACCTTTGATAACGTTTACCTCGGATAATGCTAAAATCGCATAACATTAAGTAATCTGGGGAGGAGAATTGGATCGAATAACGTTAAGGTCCTATGAGATGGATCTGATAACAACCGCTAAAGCCTGTGCGGTTACAATGTATCTCTGGAGCTTTAACGTTATCCGATCCATCCCATAGGATTTTAACATGGATCAGATAACACTAAAAATCAGATAACACCAAGACTTGTGGAACCAAGTCTTAGCGTTATTCGAAGTATTACTGTACATTCATACACCTTTTCTGTTTTTGTTTGCCAGGACTGTTATCTAAACTGTACAGCAGGGGTGCACAAACTTTTTGGGCTGTGGGCGGGTCATGTGGTTCAGTAGGCCAGTCATGTGGTTCCTCTCACCGGACGTGGAAGTAAAATGCACCTTGCAATCTGTTCTGCAACAGGATGAGATAGATTTTTAGGCTGCCATTTTCTCTGCTTAAACCAGGGGTGCCCAAACAACGGCCAATGGCCTGGATCCACCCCTGATACCAATTCATCCAGCCCCACCACTCTTGCTGCTCCTGGAACTGGAAGTAAAATGTGCCCATACTGGTGTGTTTTACTTCTGCTTCCTGGGGTGGCAAGGGTGGTGCAGACTGGATGAATTGGTGTCGGGGACTGGATCCAGCCCACGAGCCATAGTCTGGGCACCTCTGCTATATAGTGTCATCTACACTCGGATTGAGACCTCTGGTAAAAGATCTTGTCTTGCCAATACTTCAGGGAGTTGCCATGCACAGAGAGCAATTAGGACCTTGATTATTATTAGTCATGTGAGTCTTTGAGTTTCTCTTTGTTTGTGACCACAAATCGCTGGGGCTGCAGAGGACTTCGAGGAGGCATCCGTGTGCCTGTGCAGTTTGTCCCCGGTATACCCCACAGCCCCAGCGATCCATTGCTGGGGCTGCGGAGGACTTTGGGGAGGCATCTTCGCGCCCGCACGGTTTGTCCCTGATGTCCCCCGCAGCCCCGGCGATTGATCGCCAGGGCTGCGGAGGACTTCAGGGAGGCATCCGCATGCCTGTGCAGTTTGTCCCCGATGTACCCCACAGCCCCAGCGATCCATCGCTGGTGCTGCGAAGGACTTTGGGGAGGCATCTTCACGCCCACAAGGTTTGTTCCTGATGTCCCCTGCAGCCCCAGCGATTGATCGCCAGGGATGCGGAGGACTTCAGGGAGGCATCCACACCCCTGCAGTCAGCGCTTGGGTTGTGGGGAGAAACGGGCATGCACGCCTGTTCCTCCCCACAACCCAAGCACCAATAGCAGTGCAGGAGCGGCATGGCTGGGAAGCCAACTGGTGACTCCCCGTTAACCTTCCCAGCCATGCCACTCCTGCGACTGCAGTGGCGGTGTGGCTGGGAGGGCAAACGGGGAGTCCCCAGTTGGCTTCCCAGCCTCGCCGCCCCTGCGCCATGCTGCACCTTCGGACCATAAGACACACCCTCGTTTTCCTCTCAATTTGGGGGGGGAGAGTGTGTCTTATGGTCTGAAAAATATGGTAGCTATCAGTTAATTGTTATATTTATTTATTTATTTATTTATTTATTTAAATTTGTTTATCGCCCTCCTCATCGAAGGGACCCAGGGTGATTCCCAACACAACAGCATAGACAACAATTTAAAACCAGTTCAGAAATTAAAAGTTTTAAAAGAAGCTTTAAAACTTAGCATTAAAAACTAGGCATTATAGCTAGGCATTGTAGCTAGGAGGCACTGGGTGTCAAACCATCCAGCCAGCTGGGGAAATTGATCCATCCATTCCCCAGACCTGACCTGCCAGCCAGGTTTTCGATCCTTTCCTGAAGGACAGCAGCTCCGTTTGCAGGCGTAGTTCTATTGGGAGGAGGTTCCACAGGGCCAGAGCGGACACAGAGAAGGCCCTCCTTCTAGTGCCAGAGAGGTGCGCCTCTCTGGCTGATGGCACAACCAGAGAGCCTCTCCGGTCCACTCTGGTGGGACAGACAAATGTCCTTGGAATGATGCGGTCTCTTAAGTATCCTGGTCCACTACCATGTAGGGCTTTAAAGGTAATAACCAGCACCTTGAATTGCACCCGGAGGCAAACTGGAAGCCAGTGCAGTGCATAACGCCCGCACCCCAACACTACTCGTGCAGCCACGTTCTGGACCAGCTGTAGCCTCTGAATGGTCACCAAGGGCAGCCCCATGTAGAGCGCATTACAATAATCAAGTCTGGACGTGACTAAGGCATCTGTGACCATGAGCAAGGAGTCCCGGTCTAGGAATTGTTGTGTAAAACTGTATCTAAGCTTCTCTTTGAAGCTTTCTTGTGCCCAAAGAGTTAAAGTTCTGCTCCACTAGGGCACCCATCTCTTCTAGAACACTGGTCTGAGGGGCTGCAATGCCTTTGCTGACCTGACCTTTAATGCTATAGGAATCCATCCCCCTCCCCTGGATTAGTGGTTTTGCATAAACAACATTTCCTGACTGAAGTAATTAGATGCTACTGCCTGCCAATATAGATTATAGCATTCATCATAGAAGCACAAACTTTTGTCTTGTTTGTGTAAAGGAAATGTTGGATATTTCCTTAATGATGGTGATGATAATGATTATGCGCCATCACATCAATTCTAATTTATGGTGACCCTTGTCTGGGTTTTCTAGGTGCCCAGAAGAGGCTTATAATTTCCTCCTTCTTGTGATGCTCTGAGACCCATGGCACTGTAGACTCTATGACAGAGATGGTGAACCTTTTAGAGATGGAGTGCCCAAATTGCAACCCAAAACCCACTTATTTATTGCAAAGTGCCCACATGGCAACAGGGGAGGAAGGAAGTACTTCTGCTGGGCTGCTGGACAGAGAGGCAGGGTGAACTCTGTGCTGGGTGGAAGGAAGAAGCACTCCCATTGGGCTGCTGGGCAGAGAAGCAGGGCAAACTCTGTGCTGAGGGATAGAGGAAGTGCTCCCATTGGGCTGCTGGGCAGAGAGGCGGGCACTCTGTGCTTGGGTGACCTCATGGGTGGTCACAGAGAGGGCTCCAAGTGCAATTCTCCATTTGGGAAGGGAGCAAAAGGTGGGATGAAAATTAATGGAGAATTGCACTTCCAGCCTCAGGTTCCCCAACAGGTGTTCCTTCTCACTGAACGATCCAGTCAGATGGACATTTCCTGATTGGTTATATTACTATTGAAATAACAGCACAATCATTTGACTCATCTGTGAGCATCAGATAACACTTTCTAAAGTATCCATGTGCTACACTAGGAGGAATTCTCTGATGGTCACAGAAATCAAATGATTGGTTACACTGATATTGAAATAGTATCACAATACATTTTCCTTGTTCTTAGAACAGATGTTTAGTTTCTATTCTAATCAGGGGATGAAGCAAGATTGGTGATTGAAGTGTGTTAATCAGTCAATTTCTGTGAAAGAGCATTCACAGTGCCTGAACTTGGTGTAAACTTGGAGTACAGTCAAGCCTCGCATAAAGAGTGCCTCATTTAAAGAGTAACTCGCTTAAAGAGCAGAATTTTCTCTGAATGTTTGCTTTGCTTAACAAATAAAACCAACCAAAAACTCAACAAATAAATCGGGGTTCGCAATCTCCCCCCAATTGGTTATTTACAATGGTGTTTCGCTTAAAGAGCAAACTCGCTTAAAGAGCAATCCTGTGGAACGCATTATGCTCTTTAAGCGAGGTACAACTGTAGTTAATAAAGATAGCAGAAATCTACTCTATGCTAAAGGCAGTTTGCTTGAGTAAGAGACAAAATAGTCATAAATAAACTTTCCAGTAACAGTAATACTAATTTAATGTTATTTCCATTTTAGAGACCAGCTCTTCTGCAAGCAGCTACAGTTCTGAATTCAGTAGAAGGCTGCTCAGCACTTACATCTGTGAGTAATATTCCCCAAGGCGTCTATCTATACCAGGGGTACCCAAACTTCGGCCGTGAGCCCAATTAGGCCCGTACATATCATTAATGTGGCCCGTGGTGAGTACCTGGGCTCACCACAGACAATCCTCCACCCACCCACATCCCCTCTGCAGCCTTTGCCAAAGCTGATTGCCACGTTGGGGAAATTTTCAGAGCCTCCTCTGTTTCAAAATCCGCGGTGCTAGGAGAGCTCCCTGCCGCACCCGGGATGATGTCACCGCAGTGCGTCAGGTTTACTCTTCCTGTGCCACAGATTTTGAAACAGAGGAGGCTCCGAAAATTTCCCCAATGCAGCAATCAGCTTTGGCAAAAGCTGCAGAGAGGATTGGACCGAGCCAGAGGCTGCTCAGAGCAGCCGGGACAAAGCGCGATTGCTGCCATCGCCGCTGTTGTCGCTGCTGATGTCAAAACTGTCAGCAGCGGGAGCAGCCTGCTTCCAGCCCCCACAGCTGTGTGTTGGGGGCGGGACCGGCCCGCGGAAAAAAAAAGTTTGGGCACCACTGATCTATACCTTCTCAAATTCAAAACTCTGAAGCTGCTCTGTTAGACCTGTATTTTCCTGAATCAATGAGCATGCAGTTTTAGAAGTAACTAGCTACTTCTTGTAGGTTATAGTCCTCTGTACACTTTCTTGGGAATAAACTCCACTTAATACAATGAAATTTGCTTCCAAGTAAATTTAGGATTTCACTAACAGATGCTCATTATTGTAATGGTATTAAGAAGTGGGATGCTTTTGTACTGTACAGAATGTTTTGCAGATCAATCTGTTGTTGGAAAATAGTTAGGGATTGTGTAGTATAATTTCCCTCGTGTGTGTGTGTTAAACAATAGTAACTCCCTTAGCTAAATCTCATTTTATGCCTAAACTACCATATAGTTCTACTTATATGGCATATACTGTAATGTCTTATTGGTTACAGCTACTTAATAATCTTAGAAGTGCAAAGCTGGTTGGGACTCTGTGTGTTATCAAGTCCAGCCCCTGTCAAAGAAGCACTTTGGGGAATCAGACCCCCAACCTTTGGCTCTATAGCCAGATACTTAAACCACTGACAAAATAAAATGAAATAAAAACACTGGAGCACTTTAAAGACTGCTGCATTTTTATTGTGAGCTTTTGTGGATCAAGTCCACTTCTTCAGAAAGCTCACAGTAAAAATATATCAGTTAGTCTTTAAAGTGCTACAGTGTTTCTATTTTATTTTTTTGTTTTTGTTTTCTGGTATGCCTGAGCAGGGATGGAGGAATCACAATTTGGGATCAAAATTGCTGGGAGAAACATCAACAATTTGAGATATGCAGATGATACCACCCTCATGGCAGAAAGTGAGGAGGACCTAACGAAGCTCCTGATTAGGTTAAAAGAAGAAAGTGCAAAAGCTGGCTTGAGACTCAATATCAAGAAAACCAAGATAATGGCAACAGGCCCTATCAGTCCCTGGAAAATAGATGGGGAAGAAGTAGAGGCAGTGACAGATTTTACTTTCCTGGGATCAAAGCTCACTGCAGATGGTGATTGCAGCCATGAAATAAAAAGGCGACTGATTCTTGGGAGGCAAGCGATGAGAAACCTAGGGAGCATAGTGAAAAGTAGAGACATTACATTACAAACAAAGATTCGTCTAGTCAAGGCAATGGTATTCCCAGTGGCAATGTATGGTCGTGAGAGCTGGACCATTAGGAAAGCTGAGGGCAGAAGAATAGACGCCTTTGAGATGTGGTGTTGGAGGAGAGTTTTGAGAGTCCCCTGGACAGCGAGGAGAACAATAGGTCAATCTTAGAAGAAATAAAACCTGACTGCTCCTTAGAAGGTCAAATAATAAAGATGAAGCTAAGGTACTTTGGACATCAAATGAGAGGAGAGGATTCACTTGAGAAAGCCTTGATGATTGGAAGGGTCAAGGGCAAAAGAAGAAGGGGGCGGCCCAAAATGAGATGGCTGGATGGTATTGTACAGACAATGGGTGCAGAGCTGAGCGAGTTGAGGGGGATGGTGGAGGAGTGCCTGGCGGACAGTGGTCCATGGGGCCGCAGAGGGTCGGAATCGACTGTGCGACTGAACAACAAATGCCTGAGCCACAGACTAACATGGCTACTATTCCAAAAATAAATAAATAAATAAATAAACCACTGAGTTATTCAGCAGTTCTTAAAGTCTGGAAGTTCTTAATGAATGAATGAATATAACAGTATAATAGGGAGAGGGGTATTTAAAAATGGACTTTTAAAAATATATGCTGCGTTTTAGTAATTAAATTTCATTTATCTTGGACTTTTGACACTGTCTTCAGGATTCTCACAAAATGACTTTACGGAGACTCTATAACATGTAAATCAGGGGTGCCCAAACTTTTTGGGCCACGGGCCGGTCACATGGTTCAGGGGGCTGGTCACTATTGCCTGTGGGGTAGATCTGGCCCCTGATACCAATTCATCCGGCCCGTGAAGCCCTCGTTGCTCCCGGAAGTGGAAATAAAACGCGACGGGCACGTTTTACTTCCGCTTCCAGGAGCAACAAGGGCTTTGTGGGTCAGATCGATTGGCGTCGGGGGCCAGATCCAGCCCCCAGGCCATAGTTTGGGCACCCCTGATGTAAATGGATTAGAATTTAACCAGACAGTTAAATGAGCAGCATAGGTAAACACGATATAGTCCGAATACCTTTGTCAAACTTGAGATCTTTACAATGCTCTTTCTTTCTCCTGTGTTCCTTCTGTTAAGGCAAAATTCTGGGCAATTTACAACTAAATCTTCTCAGCAAATCCAAGGTTTATGAGGACCCAGCTTTAAGTGCGATCTTCCTGCATAACAATTACAATTACATTCTCAAGTCCCTTGAAAAGTAAGTATACAAACTTCACTCATGATAATAGTGCATGCTGGACTTTCTGCCAAACACGCTCCAACCTGTGCTCATGCTTCTTCTGTTTATTATTCCACAGAGAGCATTTTATACCCTTTCGTATGTACTCTTCTCATTTTCTGTTCTAAAAAGGGCTCCCTGAAGTCTGCCATTCCTACTGTAAACACTGTCTTGCATAAAACGATGGAAACTAAAAGCTGCCAAGATGCTTCTGATTGCATCAGGCACTTTCATCTTGCGAGCAGCCTCTTGCTCTAGCAAGCCCTTCTCAATAAATCCAGAGAATAATATTCTGTTGGTTGCTTTGTGTGCTTTAACAACAGTCACTTTGAACCCAAGGAGAATAGCAAAATAAGCTCCTATATTGGTTTACATGGCTATAGATATTCTGCATCCAGTGTTCTATAGGTAAAAACGTTTACTTGGTTAGACCTTAAGTAATAAGACAGAGTTCGTAGTAATTCAGGTTATAGTGTGGCACAACAGGCCAGAACCTATCACTGTGAGGGAGAAAGTATTAGAGATATCATGGATAGGCAACACAACTGGCTTAAGTCAAAATGGATGAGTATCGTACTCAACAGAAGAAAGTGAAGCAAATATTGGTCAGTCTGTCCCTATAATTTCACCTACCTTCAGGTCTAGCAAACAGTTCTCTTTAGGTGCCAAAAGGTCCTAAGCCTTAGAGCAGGGATTTCCAACCTTTTCAACCCAAGGACCAGGTAACGCCATCTTAGTCAGCTTCAAGGACTGAATGGCCATTTTGCCCTCCCTGCACGATGGGGGTGGCCATTTTGTCCCAATAGCTTCAAAGGAGTAGCCATTTTGTTTCTTGAATGCCCTTGGAGGAGTGGGGAGGGGCAACATGAAATGGTGCCGCAGGCTGGATCCGGCCCATGGGCCTTAGATTGGGAACCCCTGGTATAGATGGAATTGTGATATGCTTTGTAATTTTGTTATTGATTTAGAATCCCATTTCTTTTTCCCCTAGGTCTGAACTAATTCAGTTGGTGGCTGTGACACAGAAAGCAGCAGGCAAATCTTACAAAGGCCTCATTGAACAACAGATCCTGATATATCAGCGCAGGTCAGAGAGCCCATGTGATCTTTTCTGGCTAGAGACAATCGTATTCTGATCAACATTCAGAAAGGTTTTTCAACAGAACATGACAAGGATAGAGGAAAGTACTGGATTCTTAGATGCTTCTTCAGTGACATGAATGACATAGCCAGGTTGTAGCTCTGATGTAAGCAGAACATCTTCTACAACTTACCCTTTAGATCAGTGTTTCCCAAATGCCGGTGTTTGGACTTCAGTTCCCAGAAGCCTAAGCCAGTATATTGACTGATCAGTGCTTTGGGGAATTGACTTAAGCTTCTGGGAATTGAAGTCCAAACACCAGCATTTGGGAAACACTGCTTTAGAGTCCAACATTATCTTTGCCTAAGACAGTGATAATGCCGCCTCAGCAGTGGTTGTGTTGGTCAAGAGGGAATTGCAGCAGAGAAACCTCTTGCCCATTCCTAGCTTGGGGATCAGCTGTGGTTAGAGTTTGCTGGTAAAAGACAAGCTAATATGAGATACGTTCTCCACGAGGGTTAGTTGAACATGTGTGATAAGTAACACATAAACTTTATCTGTTGGGAAGTACCTCATAGACAAATTTTGTGTATGTGTTTTGAAAGTTGGGAGCTGATTTGCAATGCATTTTCCACACTGCGTTGTGGACAGATTGGCCTTATATTTTAAATATAATTTTATTAGACATAAATATATAATTTGGCAAAAGGGAATTAGCTTTTTAAGTATATTAAGGAGAGGCTGAGATAAAATGGGAATGAAAGAGGCTGGGGTAAAACTAATGGGATTTGGTCAGGGTAGTCCCTGAGGTAAAAAATGAATGAGTTTAAAACCCTGAAGCACCAAAAGTGGAGTGGAGTAGAGGGGGTGGGGTGGGGGAATAGAAGTAAAATGATGTTAGAAACCCCAAGGCTGTGTACAATCTAAGTTATAGTTTATCATCTCCACCCTGTTCTTATTGTTCTGTTTTGTTTTTGTTCTGTTATTTTGATAGATATTCAGTGTTTTATGATTTTAACCTGTATAAACTGTCCAGAGTAGCCACAATGCAAGATGGGTGGTATTGGGGGGGCGGGGGGGGGGAGAGCTGAGCTACAGATCAAACTCCTGATTTTTCATCGTTTTTTAAAAAAAATAGAAGTAGCAAACGCTAGTTCCTATAATTAATATCTTCTTTTATACATTAGAGCAGGAAATGGCCTCTCAGACAGTGGAAGCTACTTAAAGGCATTCTTTCTTCTGCATCCTTGACATATAAATAGGGCAATTTTGTACTTGAAACCAAACAGGCAGAAAGAGAGGGTCCATTTTAATTCCTTGGTCTAATGTGGTATCTAAAAGCATAGCAGGCAACTGAGAGGGGGAGATCTTTTAAAATCTGATTCATAGTTTTTAAAGTAATGTTTTAAAGTACAGTAATACCTCGGATAATGCTAAGACTTGGTTCCACCAGTCTTGGTGTTATCCGATTTTTAGTGTTATCCGATGCATGTTAAAATCCTATGGGATGGATTGGATAACGTTAAAGCTCTATAGAGATACATTGTAACTGCACAGGCTGTAGCGGTTGTTATCCGATCCATCCCATAGGACCTTAATGCTATTCGATCCAATTCTCCTCCCCAGATTACTTAACGTTATGCGATTTTAGCGTTATCCGAGGTAAACGTTATCCGAGGTATTACTGTACAGAGGAGCCTCATATAATGAATGCCTCCTATAGTGAAAAAATCGCATAACGAATAGGTTTATTTAAAAAATGGTGCCCCACATAATGATTTTTTCTATGGAAAAAAATTGTACAATGAATATTCACTGGGTTGCCCTCCAAGTGGGCGGCATGCAGGCTGAAATGATAAATAAATAAATAAATAAAAACATCTTAGTGAAAAAATTGTACGAATGTTTTTCCATGGGAAAAATGGTACAACAAAAAAAAATCACATAATGAACAGACCCATAGAACGAATTAAAATCGTTTTACAGGGTTTTAGTGTACTTGTATATTATAGTTTTAAATTTTATTTGGTTTGTCTTTAACTAATTGTCATTTTTGAATACAGTAATACCTCTGATAACGTTAAGACCTGGTTCCACAAGTCTTAACGTTATCCAATTTTTAGCCTTATCCGATGCACGCACCAGATAACATTGGAATCCTATGCAGATGACTCAGATAACATCAACTCAATAGAGATACAGTACATTGTAAACAACACAGACTTCAAGGGAAAGTCAAGGAAACATGCTGGAAACTTAAAGAACTTCAAGAAATAATTGTCTAAAGGGTAAATACATTACAAAAACATGCCAGACCACCCTAGGAAAACTTTCCTTTCAGAATCAGGCTTGCTTTGGGGCTTAGCTGAGGTCTGTTGCTGTAATAAAGGAAGTTCCCTCAGGGCTTTGCAGGGTGTGAAAAGCTTAATTGCTTTGTAGTTTCAGTGTCTGCTTGTTTTCCATTGATAATGCAAGAGGCTTGTGGAGCTCCGATCTTGGTTTCAGGCTGTTTAGAATTTAAAGGGGAAACTTTATAAAGGTAATTGGGCCAAATTGTCTCTTTGCAATTATTTTTCTGCAAAGTGTTCTGGGTTACACTGGGGAAAGGGTCCCAAGCCTCTCTTAAGGAAACACCCCCACACACACATCACTATGTCCCTTAGCAAGCCAGATGGAGGCTTTCTGAACAGAAGCTAGGAAAACTTTTTCCTTTCAGAAACGCCCCCCCCCCCCATGGCTTGCTTAGTTGCTGTGATTGTTATTGAAAGTGTCTCCAACCTTGTGAGAAAGAGAACAAGACTAACCAGTTTGCCTTTCCCCCAAGCCATGCTTCAGGGAATTTGAGGCAAACGTATTTGCATCAGATAACGTTAACATAACAGATAATGTTAACGTTATCCGATGCAAATGTTTGCCTCAAATTCCCTAACATCCGATTTTGGCCTTATCTGATGCAAACGTTATCCAAGGTATCACTGTACTTCGGTATGCTGCTTTTGGTCCCTGGGATTGGGGAGGGGTGCGAAAGGTGGGATGAAAATTAAATGAATGAATGAATATTTCCCATTTGAAATCTTTTTCCACCTCTTTGTTTTAATGTCAGCAGAGATCCACATTGCTTATTCTTCTTCATCTCTGTTTCAGCTGGTTAAAAGTAACAGATTACATCTCAGACAGAAACTTACCTGTCTTTCCACCGGGAGTTAAGGTGAGGATTCCTGAAGGTAGTTTCATATGATGGAAAATTGGAAGGCATGTACATTCTGTCATCACACCCTCCAGTTAATCAGGCTATGGCTAAATTGATGGTATTCAATGTGGAAACAATATAATTTTAACATTACTTAAATATCACTTGGAATTGGAATACAAGGAAGGACACTGCAGTCCTACCAACCCTCCCTCCCCAGCTAATGTTAGCTCTGCTGATAGTAGAAGTTTGCATCCTGGGGGGAAAATAAGCTAAAAGTGCTGATGATATTCCTGTCCCTGTCCCATCTCCAAATAAAAAAATGGGGAAAGGTACATGAAATGATTTAATGTGTTTAATATTGTGTGCAGTTTACCCAACCAAGATTTTCAAAGAGTTATTTTTATAAGCGATAATACCTGTGTGCCATCAAATAGATTATGATTTATGATGAACCTTCTCGGGTACAAAATATCTTGAAATGATTTACCTGTGCTGCCTTCCAGGAGTGCTCTGGGACTGTGCAGCTTGCCCACAGCTACACAGGCTGGGTTTTCTCCCAGGAAGGCACAGTGGGGAAATTGAACTTCCAATCTCTGAGTCTGAAAAGCAGGATTTCTAGCTCATTGAGCCATCAAGCCAACTTTTATAAATGAGAAATATTTTAAAGAATGTACTACAGAAATGATTTTATAAAAGTTCTGTTCTTGTTGTGGAGCTTTCAAGTCACGGAGCCAAGTGGGCGGCATACAAGTCCAATCAATCAATCAAACAAACTTGTTCTGTTACATGTATTATAGTTCACTAAATTAAGAGGAGATGGTCCTTTCTGAACCTTTTAAATAAAGTCTACATGATCTAACATGTCCATGTGGTTTCTGTTTGGGCACATTTTATCCTTATGTTCCATTTTTTGTTTAAAAAAACTACGCTGAAGTAGCTTATAAAAGAACAGGCATGTACCAAATAAGAAAAAAGTGATTGAACTACAGTAATACCCCGGATAACACTAGTACCGTATAGCGCTAAAACCGCATAATGTTACAAGATTTTCGGAAAAATCTTGTATCGAATAACGCGATTTTTAGCGTTATCCGATACAGTCGTTCTTAGCAGCAGGGTGGCTGGAAAGCTGAACGGGATTCTCCGTTCAGCTTCCCAGCCACCCTGCAGCTACGGAGGCAGGGGTGGGGAGGCTGGAAATCTGACGGGGGGCTCCCCCGTCGGCGTCCCCAGCCACCCCACAGCTGCGGAGGCAAGGGCGG
Source organism: Furcifer pardalis (assembly GCA_030440675.1). Lineage (NCBI taxonomy): Eukaryota > Metazoa > Chordata > Lepidosauria > Squamata > Chamaeleonidae > Furcifer > Furcifer pardalis. Next base: position 54,355,244 of record CP126893.1, on the reverse strand, counting down.
GTGGCTAGGGAAGCCATCAGGGAGTCCCCGTCAGCTTCCCCAGCCACCCTGCAGCTGTAGATTGGGTCCTCTGATCTCTCTGGAGCAGGCAGGGGACACGATCCAAGCTGTTTCTGGGCTTCCCCGACGTCCTCAGCCAGTGCAGCAAGCCAAAACGTCAGGATTCAAATCCCGACATTCTGGCTTGCTGCAGCCTCCAGGGAAACAGGGCTTTTTTTAACGTTGTGTGATCAATGCATCGCACAACGTTAAAAACCGGATAACGACGAGACTTGTGGAACCAAGTTTCAACGTTATCCGGGGTACTAGTGTATTAACAGATATCAGTACAAAACTTAAAGCATGAATAGGATTCTGGGCAATGGGTGTTTGTATATTCTCTAATTGTATGCTCCCTGATGCAAATTAAAGTGTGTTAAATGAGGCATATTAAATTACAGAAGCATGACTGCAATTTGATGGTTAACACAGTGCACATCTGTATTGCCTGAATAGGCTTCACAAATGACTGTGGGGGGGCTCTGTCCAAGTGCTTCCAAATGGTCAAGAAGCTTTTTCAGTAACTATATTGGCAATAGAGTTTGAGAGAAAGAAATAACCAAAGACGTTTCTATTCTTGCTTTTTCCCTCCACAGCTCAAAGACAAGGAAAGGCAGATGATCAAGGAGCGCTTTAAGGCAAGAACATGGCTGTAAAGGACAGCCCAAATTTCCTTGTTTATAGTGTTGTATCTCTACTGTTGTGTTTGAGATTTGGTTCCCGATGTGTGCCTGACATAGTCTTGTCTATCGAAAAGGGTTTTAACGATGGTCTGGAGGAGCTGTGCAAAATCCAGAAGGCTTGGGCTATTCCTGACATTGAACAGAGGGACAAAATCCGGCAGGCCCAGAAAACCATTGTGCAAGAGACCTATGCTGCCTTCTTGAATAGGTGAGGAATAGCTCATGCCAAGACCTCTTTTATTTTTTACGTCAAGCGCCAGCCTTCAGGCTAGGCTTTGGAGGACGTCCTGCATTCCTGTTTCCAAAATCATCTCTCTTGTGCAGAGCCAGAGAATGTGTCTGTTTTGATTACAATTCCTAGAACTCAAAACCAGTGTAACCAGTTTAATAAAAAAAATATATGTGTCAAAGCAATACATGTAACTGATAATGGATACTTAGGATGACTAATGGGACATATTGTTCAGTGCACAGAAAGCTTGGCTTTCATCATACTAATATTCCAGCACTGGAAGTAAATCAAGTGGTTCTTTATCTCTTTAGTCCTTTTTGTCTTGCTGTCGAGGCAGAGTTAAAAGTATCTGTAACAGCTACATAGAGATGTTGAGTGGATGGAAATTTATTATATAGCTCAAGTGGGATCTACAGGAAAATCTGCAGCCTGGTTTCCTGCTTTTCAGCATTCTGACCACTTCATCTCATACTCAGTGGTGGGATTCAAAAAATTTTTACTACTTACCCTGTGGGCATGGTATTGGGGGGGGGGGCATGGCCAGGGGGAAAGCCCTGTGTTGCACCAGAATTAGGGCTACTTTATTTTAAAACTGGGGCCAGCCAGAATTTCTGCTACCGGTTCTGGCAAATTGGTGCGAACCTGCTGACTCCCACCACTGCTCATACTCCATTCCTCTTGCTGAGTTCTTACTAGATTTCCATCTTTGCCCTGCAATTTCTAAACAGTATTTTGTACCACTTAAGCACATCCAATCCTCATTAGACAATTTGGTGATTGAGACTGGGTATCCCCTTCTCTGGAAATATTTATTGTACAGTACTTCAATAAATCTAGAAACTCCCCCTGCATTGGCACCTGCTTCCTTTGTATGGATGGTGTAGTTTGGGCTATATAATAGCTATCACTTGTGCAACTAAGATTGCTGTTAATATAAATGTTGGTGGGGCAGGAATGGTCTGGCAGGATGGGACAGCTGTGGAATGTGAAATCCTTTTCATGTTTGTCACACAAGATTACCTGTGCTTTTGCCTTGACAGGTATGAAAATGTATCTTTCACTAAGAATATTGACAAATACAATAAATACAGCGTGGAGCAGGTGGGTGAGATGATTGAGAAGCTGTTTGACACATCAGCATGACCTTCCTACCTTGGTGCTTCCTAGTCCTCTTTCCCAGCCCAGTGTGGAGTCCTCATGGGCTGTCCTTGTATTTATCTGCTTTATAAACGCCTAAGAACATAATTTATGGCTCGGCTGGTTTCTTCCATGATTGTTGCTGACAGTTCAAGTTTCCACATGTGTGTTTCTGAGATAGGAGTAGCAGGGGGAAATCTTTTGTTTCCTGAGGCCTAAATCCTTTTGTACAATGTGCCTGAAAGATTTCAAATACACTAGTACCCCGGATAACGTTATGACTTGGTTCCACAAGTCCCGTCGTTATCCGGTTTTTAACGTTGTGCGATACATTGATCACACAATGTTAAAAAAAGCCCTGTTTCCCAGGAGGCTGCAGCAAACCAGAACGTCGGGATTTGAATCCTGACATTTTGGCTTGCTGCAGCCTCCAGGGAGGTGGGGGAACTTTGGAAACAGCTTGGATCGGGTCTCCCCACCTGCCTGGACCCGGCGGGGGGGGGGGGTCAGAGACCCCGAAATTGGTAAAAAACCATGTTATTTTTACCAATTTTGGGGTCTATGACCCCCCCCCCCGGGTCCAGGGAGGTGGGGAGACCCGATCCAAGCTGTTTCTGGGCTTCCCCGACGTCCTCAGCCAGTGCAGCAAGCCAAAACGTCAGGGTTCGAATCCCGACATTCTGGCTTGCTGCAGCCTCAAAGAGGGTGGGGGAACTTCAAAATTAGCGCGCATCGGGTCTCCTGACCTCCCTAGAGCCGATGCGCGCTATTTTTGAAGTCCCCCCACCCTCTTTGAGGCTGCAGCAAGCCAGAATGTTGGGATTCGAACCCTGACGTTTTGGCTTGCAGCACTGGCTGAGGATGTTGGGGAAGCCCAGAAACAGCTTGGATCGTGTCCCCTGCCTGATCCAGAGAGATCAGAGGACCTGATCTACAGCTGCAGGGTGGCTGGGGAAGCTGACGGGGACTCCCTGTTGGCTTCCCTAGCCACCTGCCCTTGCCTCCGTAACTGTGGGGTGGCTGGGGAAGCCGACGGGGGAGCCACCCGTCAGCTTTCCAGCCTCCCCATCCCTGCCTCTGTAGCTGCAGGGTGGCTGGGAAGCTGAACGGAGAACCCCGTTCAGCTTTCCAGCCACCCTGCTGCTAAGAACGACTGTATCGGATAACGTTAAAAATCGCGTTATTCGATACAAGATTTTTCCGAAAATCTTGTAACATTATGCGGTTTTAGCGCTATCCGGTACTCACGTTATCCGGGGTATTACTGTATGGCAAAAGATCAACCATATGCTGCATTTAAAGCACTGGGCTAAATCCAAAGAAGCTACATTAATATTGACTTAGTCTCGTTCATTTCAATGGATCTATTTTAGTTGAGACAAATGATGAATTTAGCTTACTGTATCTTGCCTGCCAATTACTATAAGAATTTGAAACACCCAACTTCTAGTTTTTAAAAGGTTGCTAGCCCAGTTTCTTTCACATTTTTAATTGACACCATCTTGTCCTCTTTTTATTTCATTACATTAAATTAATGAGAAGTTATTAAGGTTCAAGAGGGCAATGCCAAGAGAACAGTGATTAAGTATTTTTTATCTACCTCATGCTTACTTAAGCAGCGTAGGAAAGGGAAAGAGTCACAATAAAACAGGACTAATTATTAGAAAATTCAATTATTCATAACTACTATTCATGATGGCCAGAGGTACCCTGTTTCCCCGAATATAGGACCTTCTCGTATAGTAAGGCACCCCCCTATTTTTCCCCACTTCGGAAATATAAGGGCCTCCACGAAAATAAGGCACTCACCTAAATCTTGCCCTGGCGATCCACTGTATCAGCAATAAATGTGTACTGTATTCTTCTTCGTCATGGAAAAATAAGACATCCCCTGAAAATAAGACCTTGTGCATATTTTGGAGTTTTTAAAAATATAAGACAGTGTCTTATATTCAGGGAAACACGGTAGTATGCTTCTGAACAACAATTGCTAAGAAACACCAGCAGAAGAGTGCTTCAGTTTCCATGCTGCCTATTTTGGGGCTGCCTTCAGAATCTAACACCATACTCTTAGTGGTTCCTCCCCACAAAAAATCACCTTCTTCCATGTTTAGTTTAGCACTTTAGCATTGAGCCAGATGGATAGAGATGCTCTCCTGAAATAACCAAAGAAAATATCAGAAAATTGCATGCCAGTATCGTGCATAATGGGACAGCACAAGTTCATTTTCATGTTATCTACAGGCATATTGGGGTCCTCCATGGTTTTGGCTCAGAACATCTGTAGCACATATGGATTGTGTATGCATATAATGTGCCTGATTATTTTCAGATGTGTCATGTGAGCACTAAACATTCATTCCTCAGTTCCTGGAAAGTGGTAACTTTTACTGTAGTCTGTTTTGGGGTCTTTTACTTGTAGTTCTTTGTTCCCAGACTATTCCTTCCATAGCCTTGTTTGAATTGCGTTCATGTCTGACTGCCTGGATACTGGAAATACTTATTAAATTTCAGACTTTTTGCAGGTGTAGGAAGGTCTACAGGCACCTTTATGTAGGTCTTGAGTGGTTCCCGCAGAAATAGTGGTATATCCTCTAATACTTTCCTCCGAGCACAGGCATGGAGAGTATATTGGATTGGTCTTTTCAAGCAAACGGCTTACATAAAGCTCTGTTTCTGCACAAATAAGAGTCTAAGCCAGGGGTTGGCAACGTTTTTAGGTCAGGGGCCGCGTCACGCTCCCTCAGACAGTTGAAGGGGCTGGACTGGTGGTCCGCTTGCCATAAACACTGCCGTAAACACGGCCGTGGCTGTTGTAAATGCAGTCGTTTCTGGCAGTGGTGGCTGGAGCAAGGGCACAGGCCAGATGATTTTATGCCACAGGCCAGATCCAGCCCACAGGCCATAGGTTGCTGATCCCTGGTGTCAGACTTCAGGTGTCTCAGTAAGCCCCCCCCCCTCATGCTCCTGAGCATGTGCTCATCTCTGGAACATATTTAACCCTTACCTTCCAACTTTGAGAGACCTGGGCCGCATTTTAAAGGAACTTAGTGAGCTCTAGCAGTAGAGCAGAACAAGGGAGGCTTCTTCTTCTGGTAACATGCAGCCGAATTGCTTTGTGTGTGTGTGATAAGAAAAACAACAATCTTCAAATAGAAACAGCTGTTGTATTCTTCAGGTTCATGTAGAAAAGTCCATGGAAAAGCGTAGATCGAAAGGTCATAAACATAAGATCAGTCCAGTAAACAGTCCAGGATCTTTTAGGTAATCATAGGGAAAAAAAGAAGAGGAATCCCATACCAGCAAACAGAGTTACAGTCCAGGGTCTTAAGCCATTGAGATCCAGAAACATACTAACTCACTTCTCTGCAAACATGGAGAATCTGCAGTCAGGTGGGTTACTCTTAGCCAATCAGGTAACAGAGAAAACTTTCTCAAAACAATAGTTGTTTACATCCATGTGTGTAGTCAATGTTCTGGCCTATAGACACAACACGGATCTCAGCTAGCTAGTAAGATAAGAATTACTGGAAAACAGGCAATCTTGTGACATGAGTTCATGAGGGAGAGAGAAGACAAAGGATTTCTATGAGGCCAATAATGAGGCCTAGCTGAAAAATAGCAATTTCAAGCCTTGGGAGATATTAGGAAATAGGTCTTTTCCCTGACACCTGATCTAAGCTATTGTTTTCTCTAAGTGGCATCAAGAACACAAATGTCACCTGTGGAGTGTTTTGCAATACTCTAGTTTAATAAAGTTGTTCAAGGATATGCTGTGAATTTGTTTTAATTTGAAAACAAAGATGTAAAAAGGGAATTGGCAAGGAAACCCAGTTCCTTGTAGTATTAATAAGAAATTTTAGCATGTTTATATTCTTGTAGATCTTTGGCTAGGTGCATTCCTACAATTTCAGAAGGCACAACCAGCCTTTCCGTGACTAATCACATTCCCAGGAAAGTTGTGACAGGAAATAAGCTGTTTGTGTACCTGGTCATCGTATTTAATGCCTCTTGTACAGTCCTGTTTTTTGTGTTCTCTGTGATTCACATGCATGGTTACTTTTGCACCTGTGTACAGTCTCAGGAACATCTTTCAGTGTAATCCAGTCAAAAGCATTCAACATCAAACCAATGATTCAAAGGAAACAGTTTATACCAAAATTTGATGCTCCTGACTTGACAATGAAGATGAATTTATCTTGATTTTTTCCACCTGAATGAGTTTGATACTGGGTGTTGAAGAAGCACAAATGGGAGTCTATATGGATCCTAATGACTCCAAAACAAAGTTGTGTCGGCATCAAAAGCATAAAACACAGAAACCTAAACTAACACACCCTGGTGACTCCAAATCTAAACCTTAGCATCGACCTACTTGTTCAGCGCTGGGGGGAGGGGGACCCCAGTTGGTTTCAATCCTATTAGACAACAGCTCAGACACCAATTGAGCAAATTAGTTCTTAAAAGTGCAATGTTGGTGTTTATGAAATTTAAATCAATACTCTTGTACGTATATCAAAAGAAGTCCGTAAGTCAACATACTGACACACCTCAATTACTATATCCAACTGGTACATAATCCTAAGATTTGGAAGCTGAACAAGAGTTTTCTGCATCTGTGCCCTTAATACCTCTGGAATCTAACATGGTGAAACTAATGCCTTGTCCCTTCCGGTGGTTTCTGTTCATACTCCAATGTGATGCGATGAATGCTAAATCTTTAAAGACTGATGATCACAGGCCATTGTCACTAAAAACAGATCCAGTAATTAAAAAAATGTACAGCTAGCTACTGAAAGCATTATCTGCTCAAAGGGTCCTAGCATAAGCCTTATTCACTTCCTTTAACATCAAAAAGGCTTGAAAACATTTACAAAGTGTTTCTATTAAAACATCCACAATCAGTTCCCTAACTGTAGAAGACTCCCAGTCTAAATCCAAGGATCAGCCACAGAGAATGGCACGATGTGGACTGAATAGGAAGGTACACGTTCAACATTTACTTTGGGCATCAAGGTGGCCAATTATCAAGTGGAAATTGGGCTTATAATTTCATACGGGTTTGCCATAAGATAAATGGCTTTGATGTTGAATGCCTCCAATGACCTTATGAAAAAGCCCTTATCTTGGTAAGTCAACTGATACACTCGGTCAGGCATTCTAATGACGATGCCATTAAAAAAATTCTGCAGTAGTGGTGTTGATGAATTATGCCTGGTGCCCTAACGTAGTGATCCCCAATCTTTGGTGTTTGGACTTCAATTCCCAGAAGCCTAAGTCAATTTCCCAAAGCACTGATCAGCCAAACACCAAAGGTTGAAATACAAAGGTTTTTTAATGAGTCTGGAAAGAAATTCCCTAGAAAGTGGTGGTGTTATAAATGGGAAGTTAAGGAGTTTGAAAAATCCATTAATGATCCGTACTTACCAGTGGCATATTGTGTACTTCATGTTAGAAAGTTCTAACATTTTTTTAAAAAGGCAGATTCCATAGTAAAAGTATTTTTGAAAAGGCTGAACCGTAAATCCAGACATAAAACCACCATCGCCACAATGATCCTTGTCAGTGGTTTTAAGCCAATCAACAAAGCCTCTGTTTGAACCCATGGCTTCTGCTGATTTGAACCTTCTGAGCAACAAAACTGTATTTTCTGTAGCCAGGCTTACAGGTGAGCTAGTCACAGTGTGTTGTGACAAATCTTACTTGCAATTTCATTTATTTATATGTCCATTTATATTTGTTCTGATAGTATGTGTATACAGTAATACCCCGGATAATGCGAGTACCGTATAGCGCTAAAACCGCATAACGTTACAAGATTTTCGGAAAAATCTTGTATCGAATAATGCGGTTTTTAACGTTATCCGATACAGTCGTTCTTATCAGCAGGGTGGCTGGAAAGCTGAACGGGTTTCTCCATTCAGCTTCCCAGCCACCCTGCAGCTATGGAGGCAGGGGTGGGGAGGCTGGAAAGCTGACGGGGGGCTCCCCCGTCGGCTTCCCCAGCCATCCCACAGCTCCGGAGGCAAGGGCGGGTGGCTAGGAAAGCAGCCAGGGAGTCCCCGTCAGCTTCCCCAGCCACCCTGCAGCTGTAGATCGGGTCCTCTGATCTCTCTGGAGCCGGCAGGGGACACGATCCAAGCTGTTTCTCGGCTTCCCCAACGTCCTCGGCCAGTGCAGCAAGCCAAAACGTCAGGGTTTGAATCCCGACATTCTGGCTTGCTGCAGCCTCAAAGAGGGTGGGGGAACTTCAAAAATAGCACGCATCGGCTCTAGGGAGGTCGGGAGACCCGATGTGCGTTAATTTTGAAGTTCCCCCACCCTCTTTGAGGCTGCAGCAAGCCAGAATGTCGGGATTCGAACCCTGACATTCTGGCTTGCTGCACTGGCTGGGGACGTCGAGGAAGCCCAGAAACAGCTTGGATCGGGTCTCCCCACCTCCCTGGACCCGGCAGGGGGGGGTCAGAAACCCCAAAATTGGTAAAAAAAAAAAAAAAAAAAGGTCTGTTTTTTTAAACCAATTTTGGGGTCTCTGACCCCCCCCCCCCCGCCGGGTCCAGGGAGGTGGGGAGACCCGATCCAAGCTGTTTCCAAAGTTCCCCCACCTCCCTGGAGGCTGCAGCAAGCCAAAATGTCAGGATTCAAATCCCGACTTTCTGGCTTGCTGCAGCCTCCAGGGAAACATTGTGTGATCAATGTATCGCACAACGTTAAAAACCGGATAACGACGAGACTTGTGGAACCAAGTCATAACGTTATCCAGGGTACTAGTGTAACAGGAGTTCTCAACCTTTTTAAGCCAGGTCACGCTCCCTCAGACAGTGAGGTGGGCTGGATGGCCATTTTGCCCATCCTCCACCACATGCCACTTCCTGGTATGATGGAGGCAGTTAGGGCCCCCACATGAACTGGTGCCATGGGCCGCATCCAGCCCACAGGCTGCATGTTGAGAATCGCTGGAGTATAACAATGATGGTAAAGAGGCCTTTGTGCCTGAGTCTTGCCATTGCCTCAACATAACCTCAGCCTGAACTGTCCTGTGTTATCACCAGAGTTCTGCAGTTTCAATAAATAAAGACCAAAAGACTGTTGAATAAGATGACTTTGCAAAGGTCCTTGGGCTCTTTCCTCTCTTCGCTATCTCATGATAGTAAAAGCATTTGTATTTATATGTAGTATTTCCAGACTATGGGTAGTTTCCTGTTCATACCGATGTACTGTATGCATTACAACTGGCAATAAGAAATTGTGTTATGCAATTGTGGGATCAGTTGCCCATTCCTGACTTGAACAGTTGCACGCAGTACACCAGCAAAAGTACTTCACATCTTGCACAACTATCTCGAGTTGCACACAGGAAATTACACAGGTTTTGGCTACTATTTCTACAGAAAAGTACTTGTAGAGATTATTCATTATTGCAAAATTCTAATAAAAGCATAACTCAGACACAAAAGGATAATATCATCAAACTGTATTGCAAAACTGTATAAAATCCACTAACCCTCAAGTAACTAGCAGAATATTTTCCCCACTACTAGCTATGTAAGAATAGGGGGGAAATGCCCACCAGATAGCATTTGCTGGCTGAGAGTAATGGACTCCACTCTGTCTCCACATTTTTGAGTCTCATCTGAAGCACCTAAGCCATTTTTCTACTTATCTTCGGTTAGATAATAGGATGATAGGAAGATGAGAGTTGTAGCTAAGTAAAATCATAATCTGCAAATTGCATGCACAAAAGGAATGCCTGGAACTACAAATGCACCATATGTAAATGTGGCAATAGAATGTACAGCCTGAGCTACTAGAGGACAAAGACTGTTCTACGTAAATATTTCAGTCAAAGCAAATTATGCAAGTGAATTCAGCAAAGTACGGCATGCAACCGCAGTTGGTCTGGATACTGCCGCTATCTTCCTTGTCACCACTTAATTCCATCTAGATGTCCCTCTCCAGGAGGCTTCTCAGACTGACATTTCCAGAAGTTCCAGACTGCTAGAAATACAATATGAAACGTAAGAACTAGTCCTAAATAGATGATGAAGAAGAGCCTGTCCAAAGCATGAGAAGCTGGTGTGAGGTGTGATGATTCTTCCTTTATGTCTGTTAAGGAAAAGATGTTTTGTAAGCTCAATTCTCAGTTTACACATTCCAAAGGTAAAAAAAGTTTTGGGGGGGAAATCCAAGTGATTCTGCACAAACTTCTTTAGGTTATAGCTGTGACTTCAGAATCTGAAATCACAGTTGGTATCAGAACAGTTGAACTGAAACCTAGCGGTTCGAAAGCAAGAAATTGCAAGTAGATAAATAGGGATCACTTCGGTGGGAAGGTAACAGCGTTCCGTGCGCTCCGGTGTCTAGTCATGCCTGCCACATGACCATGGAAACGTCTGCAGAAGTAGACAGCGCTGGCTCTTCGGCTTAGAAACAGAGATGAGCACTGACCCCTAGAGTCGGATACGACTGGCTTTCGAGCAAGGGAAACCTTTACCTTTATATGTTTAATTATAGTGATTAGTGTGGATCCTAAACCTTCTTAGATAAAGGTAAAGATCGCCCTTGGTCAAAAGCCAGTCATATCCGACTCTAGGGTTCAGTGCTCATCTCTGTTTATAGCCAAAGAGCCAATGCTGTCTGCGTCTGCAGATGTTTCCATGGACATGTAGCAGGCATGCCTCGATACTGGAGTGCACAGAACGCTGTTTACCTTCCCACCAAACTGGTACCTATTTATCTACTTGCAATTTCTTGCTTTTGAACTGTAAGATTGGCAGGAACTGGGACAGAGATGGGAGCTCATTCTATCATGCAGTACCTGGGAATCGAACTCCAACCTTCCAGTCAACGAGTTCAGCATCTTAACCTCTTGAGCCACCACAGTCCCTTCTTAAAGCTTAAAGCTGGGGTTCCCAACCTAAGGTCCATGGGCCGGATCCAGCCTGCAGCACCTTTCATGTATTTTGGACTGCCACAGTTCTATATTTGTCTTTGTCCTTTCCAAAATACTGCAGATTTGTTTCTTCTATCGTGGCAATGTTTAGATTGATTGGGGAATCCTAACAACTCACTAATCAGTTATAAATTATAGGGTTTTTAAAAATTAAAATAAAATCAAAGCACCAGTCAAATAATAGTGAACTGCTTTTCTGCCATAACAGCCTTAAGGAGCCAAATTCTGACGAGTGTCAAGATGTATTATTGGACTGAAATCAACATCTTTTATCAAAACATTGTTTTGTTTCTGTATTTTGTATCCACTCACCACTACTGTCAGACTCGTCTGGGTGACAAGAACGATCTTTCGACAACCTGGTGGTAACACTGGCCTTTCTTCCATGGAAGCCACAATTCTGCCACAAAGTAAAGTTCTCAGAAACTAACTTTGTAACCACAATAGTCTCAATCGTTCTGAAAAATAATAGCACCAGGAGACATGTGTAATAATAACCTAGAGGTTGGGGGGAAAAAAAGAAGAAATGAATTTCATTGTTGATCCATTTCTCTTTCCATAATGTATAATTCGGTCCAACCGAGTAGGGCAATATAAAAATTGAAATATTATTATTATTATTATTATTATTATTATTATTATTATTATTATTATTATTATTATTATTATTATTATTATTATTATTATTATTATTATTATTATTATTATTATTATTATTATTATTTCAATCTGCTTTCCCCCTCAATGGCATGATAGTGTCTTATTCTCCATCCCACACACATTTGCCTGCCAGTACAGTATGACATAGAAGTGAGGACTCGTGGTTTCTGAGGGGTTGCTTGTAACAGGATCTTGCCCCAGTTTTGTCACAGAACTTCTTAGTTAAGTTGTATTCCACTTACTGAGCAGAGGACTGCAGGAAGATGCTCCTGGGAGGGAACCAACCAGCGAGGAGTAGAAAACCAGGTATGCCAGCAACAAGGTGATCATGTAAGACAGCCTGTCTTTAAGAGGGACAAGGAAGCCACAAAGGTCAGTTGCCACAAGAGCAGTGCTTGGCACAATGGTGGAAAGGATGATCCGGATTCCTGTGTTTGCCAGAGTTACCTGGAGAAGAAACAAGACTTCACTGTGAAAGGAAAGTCTCTTTGTAATGGGTTCTTCTGGACCAGTAGGAAATCAACCCCTCTTTAGGAAAGATCTCTGTCTTGCACTTGAGTACAAAAAAAATAATAAAGTCACTTAAAATGGTCCCAGAATGCACTAAAGGCTGAGAATATTAATTTTTGTCCTGAAAATGGTGGTAGTTTGGGCTGTGTCACTGTCAAGTCAAAACCAACCTCTGGCAACCCTAACAGGGCTCCCAAAGTATGAGACATTTAAGGAGTGTTTTTACCAGTTCCACATATCCCTAACTGAGCAGGATTTCACCATGGTCTCCTGAGTTCACTACGTGAACTGCTACACCACACTGTGTGATCTTGGAAGATTTCAATAGTCTATTGTTGTGTATATGTTCAATGCTATTTGGTGCTATCTGCACAGTTGTTTCAGTGCTGTTGATCCTCATAGCTTCATCCTTCCTAATCAGTTACAGTGGGAGCAGGAGGAAGCTCTTATTCCTTTATGTCGGAAACAACCCAGCAGGGCTTATAGAATGGAAGGATCAGCTAACGCTGCTGCTGTTGTGCCAAGAGATGCTCCAATATGCTCCCTGTTCTTGCATGCTTTGAGGGGGCTTCTGAGGCTCCCATTAGAATGATGATAAAGCACCAAATAGACAATCAGATTTGCCACCATGGCAATATTATTACTGGCCAGTGTTGCTAATTCAGAGTAAGAGCAAGATTCTGCTTTCATTATCACAGTGATTCTAGCTCTGATACCCTGCAGGTTGAGTGCCATCACTGCTCTAATTGGTGGCGTAGTTTAGACAAGTAGGTAGATTAAAGCAATGCATCTTCTACTATGCCTTTTGTTTCTGCTACTAGGAAGTAAAATGGGCAAAAGTTTCTTTCTGTTCAGCATCTCCTGGTTTTTGTTGTTCAGTTGCAAGGTCGATTCCGATCCTCTGCGACCCCATGGACCACTGTCCGCCAGGCACTCCTGTCCTCCACCATCCCCCTCAACTCGCTCAGCTCTGTGCCCATTGTCTCTACAATCCCATCTAGCCATCTCATCTTGGGCCGTCCCCTTCTTCTTTTGCCCTCGACCCTTCCAAGCATCAAGGCTTTCTCAAGTGAATCCTCTCTTCTCATTTGATGTCCAAAGTACTTTAGCCTCATCTTTATTATATGACCTTCTAAGGAACAGTCAGGGATAATTTCTTCTAAGATTGACCTATTTGTTCTCCTCGCTGTCCATGGGACTCTCAAAACTCTCCTCCAACACCACATCTCAAAGGCGTCTATTCTTCTGCGTTCAGCTTTGCTAATGGTCCAACTCTCATAACCATACATTGCCACAGGGAATACCATTGCTTTGACTATGAGAATTTTTGTTTTCAATGTGATGTCTCTACTTTTCACTATGCTCCCCAGGTTTCTCATCGCTTGCCTCCCAAGAATCAGTCGCCTTTTTATTTCATGGCTGCAGTCACCATCTGCAGTGAGCTTAGATCCTAAGAAAGTAAAATCTGTCACTGCTTCTACTTCTTCCCCATCTATTTTCCAGGGACTGATAGGGCCTGTTGCCATTATCTTGGTTTTCTTGATACTGAGTCTCAAGCCAGCTTTTTCACTTTCTTCTTTCAACCTAATCAGGAGCTTCTTTAGGTCCTCCTCACTTTCTGCCATTAGGGTGGTATCATCTGCATATCTCAAATTGTTGATGTTTCTTCCAGCACTGGTACCAAGAGTATATAAGGGTTAGAATCCTGTTGGTACAACTCTGCATCTTTAATTAACAGTTTTCTATTCCATCCCCACCCCTCAAGTTCCACACCTCTTTAGGGATATCTTTCAATCTGGGGGAACCTTTCAGGACTTTGGGATTGAGGACAGGGGAAGCCTTCAATGCAGTGGTGGGTTGTCAAAAATTTTGCTACCACACCGTGACATCATTACAGTGTGGGCAGAGCCAACGTCATGATGTCATGGGTGGAGCCAACATCATGATGTCATGATATCATGGGTGGAGCCAATGTGATGTCATGATGTTGTGGGCGGAGCCAAAGAAAAATAAAATAAAAATAAACACACATACCTCAACTCACCCACTCAACCACCCACAACAGAAACTCGTAAATTAATTAATTAAATAAATAAAATAAAAATCACATAATAATACACCCACCCACCCACCCCAACCTCAAATCAACCCACCTACCCACTCCAAACACAAACCCTGGGTCACTTACCCTGGGTCGACTCGTCGGGGAGCAGCAGAGGCAGCGGCGTGGTGGCAAATCGCCGCTGCAGCAAACCACCGCCATGGCACTGTGGCCTGGTGGTGTGGCGCAAGTGGCCCAGTGAGGAAAGGCCACCACTGCCGCTTCTTCAGGTGCTGCCTGTGCTGTTCCTTTCCTGGCAGCCAAAATGGCTGCCGGGAACTGCATATGCATCAAACCTCCATTTGAAGCATGCACAGTAAAAAATAGAACTGTGCATGCGTCAAATGGAGGTTTGATGCATGCACAGTTCCCGGGAGCCATTTTGGATCCAATTTTGAATTTTATTTTATTTTTATTTTTTTGCCAGTGAGGCATCTGAACCGGACGCCTAAAAACTAAATAAATAACAATCCCGGGTGGTTGCTAACCCCACCCGCCACCCCCTGGAGAACCACCCGGGATTGTTGCTACCAGTTCGGGTGAACCGGCAACAACTCACCACTGCTTCAATGTCTGAAAATTACTAGGACCGGGAAGTCATATTTGCACATATGTGAGATATAAAGTCAAGTCATCTCCTTACCTTCACTATAAAGTACGGCTGTTCCATATTATTTTGGGTTCTGATATTTAGTCCTGTGACGAGGTAATCACGCTTCGCGCTCAGAACTTCATTTTTAATGGAGACCTCAAATGCTATCTCACTTACTTGAAAGACAAATTAACATACATATGGAGAGAAACAGGGTTTTTTTTATGAGTTTAAGCAAAAGAGAGATTTCTTAAGAGTGCTAGCAATTAACTACCACTCTTCAATAGATTAGTCATAGTTGAAGTGAAAAGATTTGCAGAGACTCCTGAAGAGCAAAACCCACTTTCTTTAATTCCATATTAAAGCTATTGCTAATACTGTACAGTTAAACCTTGCATAAAGAACACCTCACTTAGAGACTAACTCACTTAAAGAGCAGAATTTTTTCTGAATGGTCACCTCATTTAACAACTAAAACCAACCAAAAACTCGCTTAACAACTAAATCAGGGTTCGCAATCCGCCCCGCCAGAAGTCACAATTGGTCACTTACAATGGTGTTTTGCTTAAAGTGCAAACTTGCTTAAAGAGCAATCCCGTGGAATGCATTATGTTCTTTAAGCGAGGTCCCACTGTACAGTATATCCTTCTCTTACAGCCATTCATATTTATATCTCCAGCTGTGAAGGTTGTCACACTGGATTTTTTAAACTTTGTAACTGTCAGTTTCCGATACAAATCTTGATTGCTCTTTCCAGCAAAAATAGGTGCAAAATAAACTTAATTACAGTGGTTCATTTGGACAATGTGCATTAATGGAGAGCATGCACAAGACGTTTTCATCAGCATGTACTAGCAGCTCCCCTGATGGCTTAGTGGTTAAGGCACTGAACAGGAGACTAGAAGGATGGGTTTTGATACTCGAGAGCTGCATTTGGGGACATGAAAGGAGCCTCACCCCTAAAAATCTTTTCAACCCAGAGTAACCTCTGACATGAAAACACACATCAGCATGTACAGTACTTGATAAGCTATCATTCCTAGTGATGCTGGAGGAGGCACACAAAAATATAGGTAGCAGGCCCATTGTTTAGTCTTGGCTTAATGTGAAAAATGTGCCTCAGGTCCCACCCACCCCGGTTTCTGCAGGTTAAGTATCAATGGATTCTTATCCACTTATTGGTGAAGTATCACCAATATGTGGATGATACTCAGTTGTACATCTCAGCCCGTGGTGATCCTGGTGATGCAGTGGAAGTCCTATCCAGGTGTCTGAAGGCTGTAGGGGTCTGGATGGGAGACAACGGGCTACAACTGAATCCTGGCAAGACCGAGTTGCTGTGGATTAGGGGCCCCATGTTATCACGGGAGTTACCAACTTTGGTTCTGGATGGGGCTTTTTGCCTCAGACAGACCTGGTGCATAATCTGGGGGTCATCCTGGACTCACGACTCCTGCTCAATGAGCAGGTGGCAGTCGTGGCTAGGAGGGCTTTTGCACAACTTTGTGTGATTCACCAGTTACGCCTGCTCCTGGACTGGGACTCTTTTCTCATGGTCATGCACACTCTGGTCACCTCCAGACATGACTGTTGCAATATGCTCTACATGGGGCTGCCCTTGATGACCATTCAGAGGCTGCAATTGGTCCAGAATGTGGCTGCCTGGGTGGTGATAGGGTGTGGGCAGTATGCCCATGCCTCGCCAATGCTTCAGGAGCTGCACTGGTTGCGGGTGTGCCTCCAGGTGCAATTCAAGGTGCTGGTGATTACCTTTAAAGCCTACTTCCCTGGTAGCTAACCTTGGCACTCCAGGTGTTCTTGGACTTAAATTACCAGAAGGCCAAGTCAGCACTCCTGCTGATCACGGCTTCTGGGAATTGAAGTTCCAGAACAGCTGAAGTGCCAAGGTTAGCCATCATTGCCCTACATGGTAGTGTGCCAGGGTACCGGTACTTAAGAGACCACATCAGCCCAAGGACATCTGCCCATCCCACTAGAGCAGACCGGAGGGACTCCCTGATAGTACCATCTGCTAGGGAGGCTCGCCTCTCTAGCATGAGAAGGAGGGCCTTTTCTGTGACCATTCTGGCCCTCTGGAACCTCCTACCAGTTGAGCTGCAACTCCAGGCAGAGGTTCTGCTTTTCTGAAAAAACCTTAAGACCTGGCTGGCACTGCAGGTGTGGGGGGTGGCTGGAGCGACAGCATTCTAGGTTGGCTGATATAAGGGTTACCCAGGATTTAGCTTAGTTTAAAAATCATGATGTGACTGGTGGGGGGGATTTGCGAGTTTTTAAATTTTAACCTTAAAAATTTTAAACAATGTTATATTTTAATATCTTGTATGTAGTGGTTTCATATGTTGTAAGCCACCCAGAGTCTCTTCGGCAAGGGAGCGGCAGTATAAATGAGAATTATTATTAAATTAAATTGTCCAAAAATATTCAGTTAAAAATCCCCTAGTATATCAGTATACCTAGTATATATCAGTGTTTTCCACCTTTGGTTTTGGGACTTCAATTCTAATAAACCCAAGTCAATTCCCCAAAGCACTGATCAGCCAATGTACTGATTTAGGCTTCTGGGAATTGAAGTGGGGCGTGGGCCCCACATTGGGAACCACTGGTATATACAGTATGTATTTCCAAGTTGAATTAACAGAGCAGTCCACTAGAGGCCACTGTCTGCAAAGTAATGTTGAGAAGGAACATTATGATTCCAGGGGAGCACTTTCATGAGTGCACATGAAAGAACTATGGAGGCATTTGCACATACACATGCTTGTATGACTCAAGTATGCGTGCTGTAATACAGAGTTCGCTTCTCCCTGTGGTTTTGAGTATCTGCAGAAGATCTTGGAATGTCCTCTGGCCAGGAGGAGGAATGGACTTCAGCTGTAGGAGGCGGGAGGCTGATAAATCCGCGCCGTCACCTTTATCAGATCTTCGTCCAACGTCCCCCGGATAGTTATGTTGTGTATTGATAGCCATGAGGCACTTTTAGTCATTGTATATTTATTTTGTATGAACATGTAATTTTACATGTGTTGTGAACCGCCCTGAGTCAGTCCTACCAAGTAGGGCGGTACAAAAATTGAATAAATAAATAAATAAATGTATCCACCACAGATATCCGGGTGATCTATATTAACAGCATATCATCTCATTGTTCTTAAATCATCTAAAATGTCCATATAAATTAAGCAATGTGTGAAAAACATTGCCTTTGCTTTTGCCTTGTTCGCAGCTTTGGTGCCTTCACTACCTGACAGCTACCATTCAGCCCAGCAGAGCACAGTCTTGAACTGGTACTGGTTGCAGTGGCAGCATGAATAAGGCAGAGGTCTTCCAGAGGACCTTGGATTAGCACCAGTGTACAAAATGTATGAGAGAAGTGGTGAGAGTGCATGAAACTTGCCTTGTCTAGTAAGTTCAGATGTTTTACTCACCTTTATTGGTTGGAGGAAAGAAGCTCAAAGTGCAGTTAAAGCTATCGATTGGATAGTAAAGGAGATCAAAATTGCAGTTGCTGTCAATGCGCAGAGCAAGTGGAAACTCCACTTTCCCATCACTGTGCAGCACCACATCAGGTAATTCCATCTTCCATATTACTTCATGGCTTAAGAAAAAGTATGATGCAATGAGACAAGCGGGAAGAGAAGGTTGTTGGTTTCCACAACCTTCTCCTTTGCTCTGGAATTTTTAAAACCTCAGCCTGGGTTTATTCAAGCGTACGAGAGCTACTTACTTATTTAGGCCCTCAGGAGCTTTTGGCCAGAGGAGAAGCCTTGAAGTCTGATACTTACTGATGCTTCTTTAGTGCGTTATGGGGCACCTGCTATGGGCATTATTTGCATTGTTTTTTTTAAGTAAGGGGATAGAAGGAGAATTGCTTGTCACTGAGGCCATATATATGTACAATCTGGTTACGGCTCTGAATACACACTTGCACAAAGGAAGAGGTGCACAATTTTAGGTCTTTATGTCTAATCTGGAGTGTTGGATCTCAACAAACATGACTGTGACAGAGTTGTGTCTTCAGAGAATCCCAATTACTGTACATTTAAAATGAGTGGTGGGTGGAACTTTGAGTACCAGAGAGAGATGGGTGGAGAAATTCACTTCAATATTGAAGTGGGACTGCAAGAGAGAAAGAATTGTGGGTTATGAGGATAGTTATGAACCTTTATGACTCTGCTCCACTTTAAATTGTACTTCCACATGGGCTGGATCCATGTTTCAAGTTATAAGTCTGTCACCTGTGACAGCACATGAACTGATATTCTATTGATAATCCCAACTAGAAGAGAGGTACTGAATCAATCCAGATTACATAAGTGTGGGTACACAATTCAGCAGTTCATTCAATAGGTCTGTAGCTGGAACAAGCAATAGGATTTAGCCCATTATGTTGTTCATGCTTGTTAAACTTTATATTACTCTGAGTTGGTCCATCGGGAGAACATTGAACAAAAGAAGACTGTCGTGTTTCGAGGATAGACACTGGAGAAATGTTTACAATGCAAGAGGGAGGAAACATTCTAATCCTGGAACATACAGTTGTACATTTCTTTCAGTTAAATTTGATATGTGTACTTTTCAGTACTACTTTAAAAATTCATAAATTTTTATGAATTTTTATGAATCAAGGTTCTATATATTGCTATGATTATAGATTACTATGATGGTAATTTATGCTGTAAGCCGCCCAGAGTCGGGTCTACCCGATTGGGGCAGGGTACTAAATGTGAACAATAAATAAATACTTACGCTTCTTGAACATTGAGGGCTGGAGTCCAAACTGAACTCCAAGGAACATTCATGGTGGTGAAGGGGAAATCCTCCTCATTCCAAGCCAAGTCTTTATTGTACCATGACTGAGAAATTCAGTGAAAAGGTATTAATCTTTTTCCTCCACACAATCATCCTTACCAAGATGAGGTCTCGGCAAAACCAGTAAGTCAATTTACAAAAGTGCTGGTAACCCATAACTGGCTCAGAACAAATAAATATAACATAGAAGCAGAAATCATGGCTAAAGGAAGGTAACTTGGTTTAAATTTGATTTAAATTTAAAACTATACATTAGCTAAATGTGATTTAAACTTACACATATTCTCATCTAGGTTACCTTATCACACTGAAGAAAGACCTGAGAGCTAAACTGATGGCAACAATTGTTCTTTCTTCTGCATTTTCCACTGGCTCTTCATCCGACCTCATTCCTCTGCTGAAGGCAGCAGTTTGAGGAGCAATAGTTATTGACAGACTCCCTCCTCTCTCCCACCAAAACAGTTTGTCTCTCAGAAAAGTGGGGGACAAATGCAAGTGCTGCAGATCAGGGCCTAGCTTTCGTACACATGAAAAAGTTCTTTGTGAGTGAAACAACGGGTTAAAGTTTTTTATTGGCCCATATCTTGTTCCTTAGTATAGTAAATTGCACAAGAATGGACCCATCGAATCAATGGGGATTTAGGAAGACAACTTCTCTGTAAGATCTATGGATATAAATGGGCCTACACAAATTGCAACTTACTGTACCAAAACCAGTTGCAGTTGGAGTAAGCCCATTTAAATCCATGGAATTTATGCAAGGGTGGATTCACCAAATCCCTGTTGATTCAATGGACCTATTCTAGTGTGATTTACTACACTAAGCAACTGTATCAAGGATACATGGAAAGCATTGTTTTGTTCATGGGTATAGTCCAAGTTGAGGAGATGAGAAACCTTAGAAAAGGCATGCCCAAACTACAGCCCATGAGCCAGATCTGGCCCCTGGTGCCAATTCATCCAGCCCACAGGCCATAGTTTGGGCACCCCTGCCTTAGAAGCATGTCTCTATTACATGTGATTTCTCCCTCTGAATTTCCTTTGCAATAAATCTCTTCCTTTCATTAGTTATCTTGGTCTTCCATGCTTCCTCTTGTACTGTGGGAGAGGGGAAGGTTTTGGAAGATGTTCATCTTTTTTTTATTCTCTCAGCAGTGTTGGCTTTCTCTTGTTTAAGAATAGGGTATTATTGATCTACTGTACAGTACTTTGCTTTCTTGGTCAGAGAGTTCCAGCCCTGCTTTGTCATTTCAAAACAGTTTCTGAAGATCTCTGAGAGAAGGAATGACTATTAAACCGGGAAGGATGTAGTACAGGTCGACCTTGAGAACGATAATGTGTGATCAGATGCAAAAAAAAAGGGTTGCATCCAGTGATGGGATGACAAATTTGTCACCACCACTCCATGACGTCACGACGTCATGGGCGTGGCCAATGTCATGACGTCATGACGTCATGGGCGGAGCTGACGTCATGATGTCATGACGTTGTGGGCGGGGCCTTAAAATAAAAAATAAAATAAAATAAAATAAATACACACACACACTCTCAACCCAACCCACCCACCCACCACACAAACCCGTAAATAAATTAAATAAATAAAAAAATTAAAATTAAATAAAAATACAACCCCAAACACAAACCCCTCACTTACCCCTGGGAGGGCTCGGCAGGGGCGGATGGCCAGGGCAGGGCAGGCCTCAACTTGCCTGTGGGGGCTTTGCGGCCCCGGGGGAGGTGCCCTCCTCTGAGGGCTGGTGCCGCCTGCCCACACCGCCGCCAAAGTCATCGCCGCTGCAATCTCCGCCGCCGCCATTATCGTTGCCGCCGCTGCTGGTGCCGTCATCGCTGCTCCCGTCAGCGCCGCCACTGCCTGTGTTGCCGCCGCCGTCAGCGCCGCCGCCGCCACTATCTCGTTCTTGAGGACTGCCGGTGTTGCCGATTTTTTTTAAAATTGGAGCTAAAATGGCTCCGATTTACTGCGCATGCGCAGAAACTCAATCTGCCGCATTGCGCATGTGTCAGATTGAGCTTCTAAGCATGCGCAGTAAAATTGGAGTAAAAATTGCTCCAATTTTATTGCGCATGTGCAGAAACTCAATCTGACGCATGCGCAATGCGGCAGATTGAGTTTCTGCACATGCGCAGTAAATCGGAGCCATTTTAGCTCCGATTTTAAAAAAAAAATTGTTTCGGTGAGGTGTCCGGAACCGGACGCCTCAAAAGTGGACTCCCCTCCCGGAGAACCCTCCGGGATTGTTCTTACCGGTTCCAGGGAACCGTATAGAACCGGGGACATCCTGTCACTGGTTGCATCTGATCACATCAGAAAGGGTTACTTTTGTGAGAGCAATTTCCCTTAAAGTATTCTTTTTATGTAAGGGAGAATGAATACTACGAGAGGCCCCAGGCTCAGGCTGGTTCATGATCTTACATACATTGTGTAGTCATTGGGAAACGGCTAGTACCGAATGTGCCACAAGTCATCCAAAATGCAAACTATTTCTCAGTCAGATCATGCCTACAGTGGGAGGAAAAAGGAGGCACCTTTGTCTAAAATTGGGCTCACATTGATAACTGGAATCTAGAGTGACAGAAAATAAGAGGTCTAGTCAGAGCTAGGAGGGGAAGAGTCTATAGCTCAAATCCTCATGTCTTTCAATAAGATGTTAAGTAACTTCGGGACAATGTCACTTCTTGCTCTCCAGAGGCTCTCCAACTGCTAGTAAAGCTCTCCCCTGCTGCTGCTTCTTCCGTGTCTAGGCCAGATGTGAAACTGCCAAAATGAAGGCACCTTTTGGTGAGTTCATTCTGCAATTCCTTTTGCCTGACCTAGCTCAAAAGCCAGTTGTATCTGACGTTAGGGTGTGATGTTCATCTCCACTTACAGCCAAAGAGCCAATGCTGTCTTTGTCTGCAGATGTTTCCAATGTCATGTGACAGGGATTACTAGACGCCAGAGCGCATGGAACGCTGTTTATCTTCCCACTGAAGTGGTCCCTATTTATCTACTTGCAATTTCTTGCTTTCGAACTGCTAGGTTGGCAGGAGCTGGGACAGAGACGGGAGCTCACTCTGTCTTGAAGCACTCAAGTCTCGAACAGCTGACCTGACAACCTTCCAGTCATTAAGGTCAGCATCTTAACCATTAAGTTACTGCAGTACTTCATAGTTATTCAGTAAAAAAGGCTGAGTGTTACCTGATTCAAGAGCAGGACAACTGATAGCGTGTACGACAAGATATCCTAGTGGAGAGATAATTCAATGTCACATTTTCTTCTAAGCTTTATCCATTGTGTAGCTGCACATGCAAATACATAAATTTATTTTTAAAAAAGCTATTACAGTGTTAATATACTGGGATAAAAGAATCACCAAGTGTTGTGATTCAGCCCTCATCAGACTCTGAGGATGAACTAGATCAGGAGGTACTTCCTACTCCCAGTTTAGTTCTGCCACCCCAGCGCATCAGAACCTGAGAATGTCTTGGATCTGCCTGCCCAGCCCACATCAGAACCAGAGGAGGTTGTGGATCAGCAGCCTGCTTCTGGCCCAGCTCTGGCTCCTCAGACAGATGACCTGTCCAAACAGAGGTCTGAGTCTACAGCAATCATCTGTCAGCCAGAGAACAGTGCAGAAAGGATTTGCACCTGTGGCATAAGAAAGCTTGGGCTTGCTTCCAACGAAGGGTCCCAGCTGACAATAATTAGCTGGGAGGCCTCTTAAGCAAGCCTGCAACATGAGCAAAGCATTAGTACAATTTCTCTGTGTGAAGACAGACACCCTGCCAGATCCTCTGTGTACCTTGTGATTGGCTGCCGTGACCCTGACTTCTTTGCTAACTTTGATGACAACCCCAGACATCCTTTGGACTTGACGCTCACTCTGAACTCTACCGGTAACCAGACTTCAGCTTGCTCTTTGGACTTTGCTATTCAGATTCTCCTTGGATAGACTGTTGCCAGGACTCTGTGTGTAGCGCTGCTGCACAGCAACCCTGCCCGCTGTGGTAAGTCAGCACACCAAGGGACATGACTACTCCAAACCCTGACCTTTCAAATTGTTCATAGAACCTTTTAATTATCTCCAGTTGTATCTCCAATCCTCTGATTCATCTTGCAGGGGACCCTGGGAATCTACACTATTTTCAGTATGCCAATTTGGGTCTCCACTTGGGGAGAAAGTGGGATAGAAGTGAAATAAATGAACAAAATAAAATAAAACTAAGCTTCATTTTGTCTTTTTACCTTTTCTTAAAGTAGAGTCTTTGGCTGTGGACAGAATGCCAATTTGTAAGTGTTTAAAAACAATCATACATACCACGTTTAGCACATTACAGACGATCACGTTGACGTTCACCAGGAGAGGGTTGGTTCCATTTTGGGGGATCTGGTACAGACTGTACGTGTCTAGCAGCACTGGCAAGAGCTTATTTTTCAACACGATGGTGGAATTTTGCTGTGTCATCTGAGACAAAGCCACTTAAAACAAAAACACAATGTGTCCCGCTTCAGGACAAATGTCTTTCACAGTAATATTCTCTGTCTTAAATCAAGTAATGATGCTAACATATGGAGTGTTAATTGCAGCAATTTAAGATCAAACAGTACAGTACAGTTGTACCTTGCTTAAAGAGCATAATGTGTTCCACAGGATTGCTCTTAAAGTGAATTTGCTCTTTAAGCGAAACACCATTGTAAGTGACCAATTGTGACTTTTGGGGGAGGGGATTGCGAACCCCAATTTATTTGTTAACCAAGTTTTTGGTTGGTTTTATTTGTTAAGCGAAGCGAACATTCAGAGAAAATTCTGCTCTTTAAGCGAGTTACTCTTTAAGCGAGTTACTCTTTATGCTAGGTTTGACTGTACTTGGTCTCTGGGACAGTAGACCAGCATGGATCTGCTTTTGGCTGCCCTCGGCAGTTCTAAGCACAGAAGAAGCCGGCTAAGACCTCAAGATCATATAATGACACCTCTTGCTTGGACTGTTTCCAAGCAGGAAATTATAATGGTATGATGCACTCTCTCCACACACACTAACACACATACATGGCATCTACCAATGTAGATTGAATTGTGGTTTGGAAGGAAGTGGGGAACTACTAGAGGACAGGAAAAATAAATGATGTCAGTGAATTAAAAAAAAGGATTGGCACTTTGGTAGGAGCACACTTTTTCTCATTTAGTGTTTCTGATTACAGACACCATGTTCTATATTAAAGGCTAATGTAATTAAATTTGCAGAGCCTAAGCTTTGCCCACAAAAGCCAGCTTCATCTGGTACTTTAGCCCTACATTTCTCTTGTCCTTTAACCACCATGTTCTCTAGAATTCATTTATTTTCCTCTGATCTCTTGTGTCCTGTACCTTCATCTCAGAGGCATGATTGCCCACTTATCATCTGTAGTTTAAATAAAATGTTGCAATTTCATTACAGCTATGCATAGGCTTGGATCACCTCTGATTATATTCTCTTTCTTTCTGCGGCAGACAAAGAATTTCATTTTCAGCATCTTAACACTCACATAATCATATACCAGGCTGGCATTGCTAGACTCTGCATTGCAGGTCCTTTACTTCCAGGTGTCTCCTGCTGCAGTTCCCCTGCTTGGTTAGGTGACCAAATGTGTTGCTGAATCCAGGTCTAACCCTACCACTAGGCAAAAGGAGGCGGCCATTGCAGGTCACAAATTTTGGAAAGCTAGGAGCAGCAGCCATGTGTCAGGAGGCCCAAGACCAGTGATGGGATGTAACAGGTTCTCACCAGTTCGCCAGAACCGGTAGTAACTTTCCCCAGTGTCCCGGAGAACCGGTAGCAGCTTTTGGGGGGAACCACCTTCGGGGCTCTCCTTTTCACTGGTTCTCCCACTGCGCATGCAGTGGAGGAAGAGAAGCTGCTAGCCTGAAGCTCCCTACAGCCTACTCCCCAGGGTAAGTGACTCACTTTTGGAAGTAGTGTGTCTGTGTGTGTTTTAATGTGAATTTAATACCTTTACCTATATTGGCATACTACTACAGTTCCTAAAAAGGCCTGGTGGCCTGGCTTGGGGTTTTTAAGCAAAGTCTTGGAGTTACCTCATCAATAAGCTACACCTGTGCTGTTCCAATTGCTGTTCCAATTGGAGAACCCTTAAGGAGGTTCAGCTGTTTTACATTTACATTAAGGCATATTATCCTAGAGAACTGGTTAGGCAAAGACTTAGTACCTAACTTCTTTAAACTGTTGAAAAGTGCCAAAATGAAGCCATCTTGTGGTGAGTTCATTCTGTAGTTCCTTCCATCTGACCTAGTGTGAGAAAAATCAGCCAGAATAAGCTTTAAGCTCTGGTTTAAAAACTCTGGTTGATTTTTGTTTGGGGTGGATGGGTGGGTGGGTGTATTTTAATATATTATTTAATTAATTAATTTACGGGTTTGTGTTGCGTGTGTGTGCTTGTTTTTATTTTATTTTATTATTATTTTTTATTTTATTTTTTATTTTTCTTTGGCCCCACCCACAGTGTCATGATGTTGGCTCCGCCCATGATGTCATGACATCATGACGTTAGCTTCGTCCACACTGTGATGACATCACGGTTGGGTAGTAAAATTTTTGACATCCCACCACTGCCCAAGACAGTGTGCCACACGACATACCCTGGCCTGGCTCAATTGATACAATGTGCTGACCTCAGAGGTCCTTCTTTCCATGGGAAGATGTGAGTTGTAGTGAAACACAACTAACATTTGTCTTAAAATTCACCTGGTGCTTCTGTCCACTTTTGGATGTGGACACTTATCCTTTTACCACAGACTTTAAAAAAAAAAGCCTGACTGACCCAGCAATATCATATTCTCACTCTAGGTTGCCCTTGCTCAAAAACCAGTCATATCTGACTCTAGGGTACAGTGCTCATCTATAGCCAAAGAGCCAGCACTGTCTGCATCTGCAGACATTTCCGTGGACATGTGGCAGGCATGCCTCGATACTGGAGTGCACAAAACGCTGTTTACCTTCCCACCAAACTGGTCCCAATTTATATACAGTACTTGCAATGTCTTGCTTTTGAACTGCTAGGTTGGCAGGAGCTGGGACAGAAATGGAAGCTCGCTCTGTCATGCAGCACTCGGGTCTCGAACTGCTGATCTGCCAACCTTCCAGTCATCAAGTTCAGCATCTTAAGCACTGAGCCGCCGCAGTCCCCGATCTCCTTTTCATAACTCACTGTCTGGTAACTAGTACAGTATTTAAAAGTTATAAGAACTGTATTGCATGAAGCAAAGGACTTCCCCTAGTCCACAATGTGCTGCTTTAGCATAAGTAAAAATGGACTGATACAGTAAAACCTCTACATATGAATTTAATTCATTTCTCGAAGTCGATTGCATCTTGAAAAATTCTTATTTTGAATTTCCCACAGAAATGCATTGAATTCTGTATCTTAAAAAAAAATCCTATTAAAAATTTATATCTCGAACCTGATTTTTTACCTGAGATTTTGGGATGTATCTTGAATTTTTCTTAAGTCAAACCGTTCTTATCTTGAGGTTTGACTATAGCTCAAAACAAGCTACAAGAATATAAATCTTCAAAATTAAAAACAAACAAACCATAATCCTACCAAGTGCCAGGAAGAAGTGGTTCAGACAGACCCTTGCCATCTTCAGGTCCTTATTAGATCCTGGAATATGAAGGCAAGAGAACAGGTCTTAATGTAATTTCAAGGGTTGGAATAAATTCAGTACAGCAGGCATCTTCCACATGGGGTGGACTACAATTCCTATTCCACCCCATCCAAGAGAGCAGGAAGATGCGGACTGAAGTCAAACACCAGGTTTGGAGAATCTCATGTAGAACTTAGGCTGACTTCACATGTGATTTTTGAGGAGAGATGGATCACTCTCCTCGCTTCATAGTATTCCCACCATACCAAAACATTCTTTCTGTATTGCTGTGGGTATAGTACCAACATACATAACAGGTATGAGAAAACAAGCTCCCATCTGCCTCATGCTTGTGCTGGAACTGTAAAGTATTGTGCCTAGAGGCTGGGTACTAGCTTAACTCTGTTAAACTGGAATATCATACAAACTCTCATCACAGAGTTGGATGTTACTGCCTTCCCCATTAAGTATCAATTTTCAATTTGATGACAGTCTTTGTGTAGAAGAGCAATGTACAAAATAGGCAAATAAGATTATGGTTTTAAAAACAGTCTAACTAAAGCTCAGACCCAGATCCAACAGAAACCTTAATTAAGTATTTTGTCTCGTTTACTTCAATGTATCAGATATAGTTTTCATTGGGAATTTTATCCATGACAAGTCTGTCCATTACTCCATTCCCTCTTTCCTTCTTCCTGACTCCTTTCCCTTCTTCCTGCTGGAATCTGTACAATGATTCCATCAATTCACACCTTGCATTACAGTAAACTTGGGCCTGAGTGGTTAAATTCATGGGCCTGGAAGATTCCCAGATGACATCAGGTCTAGTCTCTGGTATGAGGACAGCTTCTTGCATGCCCTGTAGGTGCTGGTGGACCAAAGACTACTAGTATTGCCAGTCAACAACTATCCAGTTGTCTTCACTTTTAACTAATGTTCAGAGATAAGGAGCAACAGAAGAAGCAGTGGAGAATTATAGAGGAGCTGCAAAAAGGAAGACATCTGTCTAGTGACCCTGTTAAATTACACAAATGAGGAGGCAGGCTGACTGTACAATAAAAGCCTAAAAGTACTCCAAAACACAAGGATTGTTAGTGTATGTTGGACAACAAATCAAAATGCAAACTGTCTACATCAGTGTTTCCCAATCTCTGGTTTTTGGACTTCAGTCCCCAGAAGCCTAAGTCATTTCTCCAAAGCACTGATCAGCCAATGCACTAACTTAGACATCTGGGAATTGAAGTCCTCCTGTGGGGCCTGGACCCCACATTGGAAAACACCAATCTAAAGTAACTGTGAGATCAGACATCCACTTGTCAAATATCCAGCTGGTGATTCAAGAGATAACTTGTCTTGGAGTAAAACCTAGCCTTATGTTACATCTTTATCTTGTAACTTTGAAATTACTGTATTCCCAAACCTGCTGGGCTGAAGAAACAGAATTTATGGCTTTTCTCGCCTTATAAAGGCCTCCTTCTCACGCAAGTACAGATCTGTTTCTATTCTTCGCTAACTGAGGACTATTGCTGCTTGTTCAGATATGTGTTGCTAGAAGCTGTGTCCTGTTTCCTGTTGCTCTTCTCCACTACCTTCTTGGGTTGGTGGCACCTGCCCAGCTGGGATCCTTACCAACCATAGGGTTGCCAAGATTAGGGAAGGTGCCACCAATGCAAGCAGCTCCATTCTGCAAACATTCTGTATACGGAGAAGAATCTTGTGGCAAGACTGACCTGCATACACTGAACTTTGAATCCACCATGCCAACCTTACCTCCCGGTGATCCCGGTGATGGAAGAGATATACGCAGGGAGCAGTTTTAATGGTCTGTCACCCAGTGGTTGCCCAATATGCAGGCTGGGGGTGGAAATGTTCACTGGCAGGTTTATCCTGCCAAATCTTGCAGCTTTAACCAACGAAGCTGTGCCCATCTGTATTCCACAAGTGTGTTGCCTTGTGATGGTTTTCTTTCTCTCCCTTCTATTCTTCTAGCTGCTAGAGTCATAACCAACATGACCATAGGACCCCTTGGGGAAGCCTGCTATCTTCAGCCCACCATACCCATGGAACATATCTTGTTTTTGTGGGAAAGAGAACTGAAGAAGAGATCACTGTTGACTGAGATGTGTTCAGCTTGCTGATTTTCTATCTTCTTTTTACCAACAGCTGCCCCTTGAAAGGTAATTCCCTGGCCTTTTGTTGTTTTGTGGTCTAAAATAAAAAAAACAAAAACCTCATTATAAAATAAACAAAAGAGGAGCATGTCTGTGTTTGGACTCTAGAAGGGAGTTAATTGTGAATAAAAAGGACTATGGCTTGAATTGTCTGCTTCGCTAATCCAACAAACCAGCAGCTTGTTTGCTGTTTGCTTAGAGGCTCCTGTTTTTCCTCCAGCTCCAAAGAATATCCTGTATTTTATTGTGGTCCCCACCCACCCACCCAATGATGGGCTGAACAGAGATCCTGCTAGTTACAAACATCTCATCTGGTATGGAAAGGCTTTCAAATGTTTAGCAATAGAGGATTGATTCTTGTCAGTATGAAGTGAATGCACAATCCATAGAGGGAGTCTGTTTGTTCCTTATTTCAGTGTTTTCTTACTATGAGCATGATGCAAATCACAAAATCAGCAGGTAAGATGATTATGGAATCAATCAACTGTGCCTTTGTCTGAATTGTGAGCTCTCATCTGGGGCTTGGAGGGCTACAAATGACACAAATGCCACAAGTGTGTGTGTTTGTGTGTGTGGGAAGGAGAGAGAGAGCATTTTAAACAGAAACTAGTTACCTATCTATGTCGATTGAAAGGCTTCCAGGAAATGAAGACTGTAAGCACAAAGGGAGCTTTTGTTCCACTCCACCATGTGCCTGACCTTTATTCACAGGTGGCAATCCACATGCCATGCTCTATGAGGCCTTCTGGGCTGGAGAGCATTACAGTCCAAACCTAGAGGCAACATTCTATCAACCCTCTGCTGATCCTAAGAACTATCAGCCCTCTGCGTAGGTTTCTGTCCGTATTTGAAGAGAGAAAAACTATAAATGTACATTTGAAATATGCTCTTCTGCAGCCTAAGTCAATCACATAGAAGTTCAACATGTTTTATTGGAGGGTTTCAGCTGCCATTTGTATTCTCAGCAGCTCAATCTATTGTTACTGTATTACTTTTATTGATGGATGGCTGAGGCTGAAACAATGGTTTGTGTAAATCCACATAGCATAGGGATGAGGGACATGAGGCCAGAGCACAGAAATTTATTTATTTGGAATACAACTCCCAGAGTCTGCCAGTTAAGTAGCTTGGGGATTCTGGGAGTTGTAATCTATTATTATCGTTATTGTTGTTGTTTGGATTTGTATGCCGCCCACTTGACAACGTGACTCCAGGCAGCTCACAACAATAAAACATTCAATACACATTATACATATCATATCAGAAAATATACATATCACAATACAATACAATACAATAATAATAAATAGATCACAGCATCATCTAAATCACAACATCATAAATCACAACCATCATAAAACATTGAGGGAAAAGAAGAAAGTCAATCATTTAAAGAAGTCCCACAAATCACCTTCCAGAGAGTGCAAGGCCTAGGCTGGCCAGGAGGCAATGTGTTGGAATTCAGGCATCTCTGTAAGGGCCCTCCCACTCATGCTCCTGAGCATATGCTCATTTCTGGAACATATTTAACCCTTACTGTTCAACTTTGAGAGATCTGAGCTGCTTTTAAAAAGAACTTACTGAGCTCTGGCAGTAGAGCAGAACAAGGCAGGCTTCTTCTTCAGGTAGCATGCAGCCAAGTTGCCTTGTGTGTGTGTGATAAGAAAAACAACAATCTTCAAAGAGAAACCGCTGTTTTATTCTTCAGGTTCATTGGTAGTAAAGTCCATAGAAAAATGCAGATTAAAAGGTCATAAACATAAGATCAGTCCAGTAAACAGTCCAGGATCTTTTAGGTAATCATAGTGAAAAGAAGAGAGTAATCCTACTCCATAGCCAGGGTTTTAAGCCATTGAGAAACAGAGACGAACTGACTAACTGTTCTCCAAAATGAAGAATTCCTGGTCAGGTGGCTTAGTCTTAGCCAATCAGGTAACAGAGAAAACTTTCTCAAAACAATGAATTGTTTACATCCATGTGAAGACATAACACTCTAAGCTCTGCAAGCTGGAACGATAACACGGGAACACTGGCTGAAAACAACCATCTCGTGACAGTCTTGTGAGACACACAGAGATGGGAAAAGATTTTTTATGAGGCCTAGTTGAAAAATAGCAATTTCAAGCTTTGGGAAGCATTAGGAAATAGGTCTTTTCCTGACACAATGTTTGGCCCCCAGTTCTTAACACTAGTCCCTCATACCAGTCCTTCACATCCATCCCAGCGGCCAAGTCCATGGCATAAATGGCACAAACTGGACCGCAGATCCAAAATCCCAGTCTGTCCAAAGCTCTGCCCCCAGGGCCCCTGCCACCCACCCCCTTGTGGCCAAACCCCACTCCATAACACGCCGCTCACACCAACTCACTACCACTCTACCACGGCTCAGACCAGCAACGGGCCCACTACACTCTTAGAGCTTGGATGAAGTGTTCCTCTTTTCTTTTCCACAGCCTACAAACAGTGGTGGGCTAAAAAAATTTTTTTTACTACCACACTGTGGGCATGCCATGGTATGGTGAGTGTGGCCAGGGGGAAAGCCCTGCGTTGCACCTGAATTAGGACTACTTTATTTCAAAATTTGTATGGGTGTGGCCAGCCAGAATTTCTACTACCAGTTCTGGCAAACTGGTGCAAACCTGCTGATGCCCACCACTGGCTGAGATCCAACAAATTTGGAGAGTCAGAAATTCCCCATCCCTGACTTTGCAAGTTCATGACTCAGGTGAAGCTACAGATCAAGGACATTCCTGATTCCCAGCTCAGTCTTTAAGGTTGCAATCTTACTTTTCTGTTCATAAGAGCTTGCTGAACAGGATGCAATCATTCTCCTTGAGTATTTAAATAGGAAGCTTTACCAGCTCTGCAGACAACATGCCTCTACTCTGTGGCAGCCCAACCCAAACAGAGAAAGCAAATAATTTGTCAGAAAAGCTGAGTTAAAACCAGACATCAGCTGGTGGATGAAGTGGACTCGGAAGAACAAAAAGTCAAAGGTGCATGCCATAGGGCTCTCACAGAGAAGAGACAAGATGCCAATGGGAAATAATTGCTGGAACAATTCTGCTGCCTTATGGAAGGAGAGGTTTTGCAGGATAAAGAGAACAAGAGCTAATGGAGAAAATAGGTTTTAGTAATTGCTGGAGCCTGCTATTATTTAGTTCACAACAATAGAGAACAAAAAGCACTCCTAGACACCTTACACTGATAGTACTCTTCCCTTTTGCAACCTGCATTTTATTACCTTCATGACTACCTAGTGTCATGCCATGGCGAGACAGTCTTTCTTATGAAATTATCTACAGCCAGTAGAAGGGCACACCAGCATGGCAGTAAGAATTCCTCCCTCTCAGTGGAGGGATGTCAAAAAATTTTACTACCCCACCGTGATGTCATCACAGTGTGGGCAGAGCTAATGTCATGATGTCATGATGTTGTGGGCAGGGCCAAAGAAATAATAATAAAATAAAATAAAAATAAGCACACACACACACTCCTCAACCCACCCACCCACCCACCCACCCACCCACAACACAAACCCTCAAATAAATAAATAAAATAAATACATAAAAATAAAAATTACATTAACCCCAAGCCAGGCCGCCAGGCCTTTTTAAGAACTGTGGTAGTACGTCAATATAGGTAAAGGTATTAAATACACATTGAAATACACACAGACACACCACATCCAAAGGTGAGTCACTTACCCTGGGGACCAGGCTATAGGGAGCTTCAGGCTAGCAGATTCTCTTCCTCCTACCCACTTGGGAGGACAACAATGAGGCCGTGCGCAGTGGGGGAACCAGTGAAAAGGTAAGCCCCGAAGGTGGTTCCCCCCAAAAGCTGCTACCGGTTCCCTGGGACACTGGGAAAAGTTACTACCAGTTCTGGCGAACTGGTGAGAACCTGTTACATCCCATCACTGCTCCCTCTCCAAAGTATGATTCTTTTATCTGTCTCTGCTACCGTTCTGGGTACCCCATTGGTCAATTGGGCAGGGTGTAAGTACAATAAATAAATTGACAAATAAAATGGTTTCATTTATTTTGTTAATTTTATCATCTGGTGTTACTTATGAATATGGATCCATAAGCAGTTTATCCACTAGGGTTCTTGTAAGATGATCCTAGAAAATGGAATCGCCCTGGTTTTGCTGAAACTAAGGCATTATGGGAATTCACCATGCTTTGCAAAAAGGGAAAGGAACATGTTTTCTGTAAAGACTGGCCTGGGAATCTGATCAATTAAGGTGGCTTTGCCCATAACAATTCCAGGGCTTTGGACTGTTCCCAAAACAACACAGGAGAGGGGAAATTCAGAACCTGGGAATAATGCCCATGTTGAGACATTGGATGGGGAGGTCACCTAATTTCCATACTGTGCTCCTGATTTGTTTTCAGGATGATGGGCAGCAGGTTACAGCCTAATGCAGGGATCCACAACCTATGGCCCGGATCCAGCCCATGGCACCAAATCATCTGGCCTGCGCCCTCGCTCCATCTGTTGCTTCCACCACTGCCTCCTCCTCCTCCTCAATCCTTGTCTCCTCTGCTTGGCTTGGTGTGTTCCTAAAGGTGCTCCATAGCAGGGTGGGTGTTGTAAGCTATGGAGCGCCATTAGGGACACACCAAGCCAAGCGGAGGAGACAAGGATTGAGGTGGCAGTGAAAGCAGTTAATGGGGGGCATTTCTGGTGGCTACAGGTGCATTTATTTCACCCATGTGATGCAGCTCCTCCAGGCTGGTAAGCAGGGGAGCAGTGTGTGGGGGAGGGGGGCTTTTGGGGTGTGTGTTGGGATTGGGGAGGTAGGGGACCACCAGTCCAGCCCCTCAGCAGTCTGAGAGTGTGTGACCCGGCCCCTCGCTTAAAAAGGCTGAAGACCCCTGGCCTAATGGATTACCAAGTAGGGAAGAACAGATATATTAAGCTGAACAATGCTTTGCTAGAGAGTCTGCTGTTTTGCTTGTAATCATGGGTTAGTTAGGTGAAGCTGGGGAAGCCCTGTCTGCTTTCCAATTAGCTAGGTCTTATTGTTTTTAAGTGCTTACAAACTGAAGCTGTTCTAATTTGCCTTTGAAAGCCTACTGTTTTTGCTTAACTTTTATATATCCAGCAACTATTGCTATTTTGAATATAAAAGTTAAGGAACTGGCTGGAGTGTGATGTTCTTCCCACTATCCCAAGAACAGTGCAAGTGTTAGATTAAAATTGGGGTCCCCCCACATATTTTAATCTAACACCAATAAAGATTTCTTTTGCCCCCTTCATTGACCATTAGGTCTTCTTCAATGGTCTACATTTGTACACATGTAAAATTAAGCACTGCACAACCACACAACAAAAATGGGAATAACATACACAGCAATACACTCAAATGGAGCCTAGAAATTAATGGAATACATTTGGAAATTAAATCTAGAGGGTGGTTTGAGTTTGGAATCACCTTTGACATATGTTAATCTGTTAATATCGCCTCAGGAAGTTAACTAAACACCTATCTCTCTTGCTGGTCAATGCACTTGTTTAAACTTGAGGTTTAGCTCTCTTGTTCAAAGATAAAGTTGATTTCCTTTAAGATAGGAATGTATAGATAGTGTCTGTTTCTGTCTGACTATGATATTAATATTGGTTTTATTTATGTCTCCTCATTCCAAGGAAGAGTCAATTGAAGTCTTATAACTAAAGGATAATTTTGATATTAAGTCAGTGCAGAATACAATATTAAAAGGAGTCACCCTGCACTGCTAAGGAGGAAATCTGATAATCTTGCCTAAGGAAACTAGCTGAATGCTTCTTCTCCTGCCCATCTCTCCAGATGTTTGCTGATGTCTTTCTATTGTTCGACTTATCACTCTACTAATGAGAGCTCATCAAGAAAAGCATGCAGGGACCAGGGAGACTCCAAAAATTGCTGTTTCTTTAGTTCGCCAGAACCGGTAGTAACTTTTCTCAGTGTCCAGGAGAACCGGTAGCAGTTTTTTTGGGGCTTACCTTTTCACTGGTTCCCCCACTGTGCATGTACACCAAGCACTTGGTGTGCATGCATGCCTACAGTGCTTGGCGCATATGCACAGCCTCCTTGCTGTCCTCCCAAGCGCGGAGGAGGAAGAGAAGCTGCTAGCCTGAAGCTCCCTATAGCCTGCTCCCTAGGGTAAGTGACTCACCTTTGGATGTGGTGTGTCTGTGTGTATTTTAATGTGTATTTAATACCTTTACCTATATTGATGTACTACCACAGTTCCTAAAAAGGCCTGTTGGCTGGCAGGCCTGGCGGCCCGGCTTGGGGTTTTTAAGCAAAGTCTTGGAGTTACCTCATCAATAAGCTACACCTGTGCTGGTCCAATTGGAGAACCCTTAAGGAGGTACAACTGTTTTACATTTACATTAAGGCATATTATCCTAGAGAACTGGTAAGATTACCATATCCATCTTGCAACATGGTGCTGCCCAGGCACTTATACTAACAGGTAAGTGATGGGTTTGTGTTTGGGGTGGGTGGGTGGGTTGATTTGTGTTTGGGGTGGGTGGGTGTATTTTAATGTAATTTTTATTTTATTTAGTTATTTAATTTATTTACAGGTTTGTGTTGTGGTTGTATTGTGGGTAGGTGGGTGTGTGGGTTTAGAGGTGTGTGTGTGTGTGTGCGCGGGCTTATTTTTATTTTATTTTAAATTATTTTTTATTATTTTTCTTTGGCCCTGCCCACAACATCATGACATCATGACATTAGCTCCGCCCACACTGTGATGACATTATGGTGGGGTAGTAAAATTTTTGACATCCCACCACTGCATTTACTCTTTAATCTGTGTATTTATCTTCTTTGAATAGCCATGTTTCCCCCTTTTGTCTTCCTTTGTATTGACCTAAACTATAACATTTACCTGCAATAAGCTGCAATAGTTACCTTGGCCTTGCTGATACATGAAACACTATAAAAACTTGATTTTTTTGGAATAGTAGCTGTGTTAGTCTGTGGTTCAGGCATATCAGGAAACAAAACAAAATAAACAAAACAAAGTAAAAAAGCACTGTAGCACTTTAAAGACTAACTGCTATATTTTTTATTGTTAGCTTTCATGGATCAAGTGGACTTGATCCATGAAAGCTAACAATAAAAATATAGCAGTTAGTCTTTAAAGTGCTACAGTGTTTTTTATTTTGTTTTGTTTATTATAAAAACTGAACTCTGAGTTCAGACCTCACCTCACTCCTGACTTTTCCCATCTGCCTAGTTTAGGTCCTATGCAGATCCTTTGCTCTTTTGAAATGTGTGGGGAGTGGGCCAGACGGCCAACTCAGTCGCCTGGCTCTTTTAAATATTCCACCTCTCTCCTCGGTGTTTTTAACTTGAATTTTAATTTTTATGTATGTGTTTTAATTGCTTTTAGTTGTAAAGCCACCCTGAGTCTTCGAAGAAGGGTGAGGTACAAATGAAGTAAAATAAAAATAAAATAAAATAAAATAAAAATAAATGGCGCCTGGAGGGGGCAAATGTCTGTATTGCTATTGTTTATTGTTTTCTTATTTTTTTTCTAAGTTAA
Organism: Furcifer pardalis; assembly: GCA_030440675.1. NCBI lineage: Eukaryota > Metazoa > Chordata > Lepidosauria > Squamata > Chamaeleonidae > Furcifer > Furcifer pardalis. The sequence continues at coordinate 54,318,148 of CP126893.1, read as the reverse complement.
CTTCTCTAATTTGTATTAACCAATTTGTCTGTGGCTCCTTTCAAAGCTTCCACCCGTGAAACATTCCTTAAATTTTAAAACAAAATAATTTCTCACTCCATGGCTTGGATGCCTGCAGCTCTGGGGCAGGGAGTCTGAAATTAGGTAACACAGGCTTCAGTCCCATTTGTTAAAAGTGACTTCAAAAGGGATGATGTCAGTCTAATTAAATCCTGGATGCTTAGCTTTTGGGCATCATTCAGTGGAATCAGTTCACCCACTGGTTATGGTACGGTTAGGGGATATTTTGAATCTTATAGTTCTTTGCTATGGTCACCAGGAAGTTTAGAGTAATGATCTGTTGTTCATAAGTGATTTAATCAATATGTTTAATATGTGATCTTGGTAAACTAGTATGGAAATAGTTAATAAATATGACTGATCAGCCAATATTATGTTAATGGTTAATGCTGCCTATATTAGCATTAATTTAAAATCTCATAATCTTCAAAAGGAGTGATTTACTTTGCTGTCTCCCTGAATTGCTATAGCATTGCTATGTTGTCATTTAATTGAATTAATACTAGACTGTTCACTGTTCATACTCTTTCCTGATGCTGTATTCTTTTTACCCATGTTTTCACCTTCTTTGGACATATCTCTGTGAAAAACAAGCATACAACTTAAAGTATTATGACTCTGACTATTACATCTTAAGACTAAGAAATATGTTTCTTAGGTTTGCAAATATTTTTGTGACATATTTATGGATGCAGTCATTGCAGGTTTACTGCTGGAGAAAATCCTCCTGCATGATAAGATTCCCATTTCCTTTATGCCCCTTTTGATAAACTAGTTTGCTCACTGCTGGAGAATTCAGCAGGCATCACAAATGACAGAGAACTAATATTAAAAAACAGCTGAGGGGGAAATAGAGTGTTCGTTTTCAGGATTAATAATGATATCTCCTCTCTTGGACACAAAGAGCTTACAAACCTGCCTGAACACCACATCCCTCACAAAGCTATTCTCACATTTCCTCCTTTTCAGAGCATGATGCAGAACAGATCTCATTATATTGGGATAATGTAGACTGTGCAAATTACAGTCTGAAGAAGGCCACTGGGAGCCCAGTGAAGCATTGTTTCCATACCATCAACTTGTTACCCTCTTCTGAGGTGTTAATTGTAGCCTATCGCCAGGGCCCCTAATGCTGGGATCTCATAAGGCTCTTGAGAAGACTGATAAAGATGAGTTTCAGGCCATTTCCTTTCAATACTTACTTATTTTCTGACTGGAGGGAGATGGTCCTGTCACCATCCTCAGAAAAGAAACTCAAGTTAAGCAGTGAGGATGGAGGGAAGAGAACTGACAAGACACTGGGAGTATAGAATTAGAGCCCAAAAAAGATACCAGAGTCGGGGACCTATTCTGCTCAATACTAGACAAGCCCCATTCCTCAATAGTGTTGGTCTGATTTGGAAGTCATAGTGGTGATTGTTGTCAACCGGTCATTACTTTAATATTGTACTTGCTTGTTCATTACTTTAATATTTGCTTGTTATCTCTCTCAAAGACTTGATAAAGAGGTGAATTGTCCCTAGATTGTACTGGCAATTTGGAGCAAAGTACTGTGAGAAAAGGGATTGTGGCGGCTTAGTGGTTAGAAGGCAGAACTTGATGACCAGAAGGTTGTCAGGTCAGCAGTTTGATACCCAAGTATAGTAATACCTCAGATAACGCTAAGACTTGGTTCCACAAGTCTTGGTGTTATCTGATTTTTAGTGTTATCCGATCCATGTGAAAATCCTATGGGATGGATCGGATAACGTTAAAGCTCCATAGAGATACATTGTAACCGCACAGGCTTTAGCGGTTGTTATCCAATCCATCCCATAGGACCTTAATGTTATTCAATCCAATTCTCCTCCCCAGATTACTTAACGTTATGCGATTTTAGCGTTATCCGAGGCAAACGTTAACCGAGGTATTACTGTACTGCACAGTGGAGTGCACTCCCATCTCTGTCCCAGCTCCTGCCAGCCTAGCAGTTCAAAAGCAAGACATTGCAATTAGATAAATAGGTACCACTTCCGCGGGAAAGGTAACAGCATTTAGTGAGCTCCAGCATCTAGTGATGCCTACCACATGACTACAGAAATGTCTGCAGATGCAGGCAGCATTGGCTCTTTGGTTGTAAACAGAGATGAGTACTGAACCCTAGAATTGGACATGAGTGGCTTTCAAGCAAGCGAGACCTTTACCTTTCCTGTGAGACAGTAATTGAAGAACAGGTAATGAATGTTTGTTCGGGGTGATAGTATTATTTATTTATTTATTTAGATTTATATCACCGCCCACTCGCCGTGGCGACTCAGGGCGGTTTACAATCAGGAAAACAACAACAAAAAACAACAATAACACACACACAACACAAACAGCTAAAATCCATTCCTCCTTCCGGCCAGAGGACGTTAGTCTTTTCCTTCCCTGGGCAAATAGGGCCCAGGATTAGGAAGTGGGAGCTTCCATCTAAAAACCTTAAAACTTTTAAAATTTAAAATTAAAATCTGAAAAAGATTAAAAACAGATTAAAAACAGGCCAGATGCTACAACTACTAATTTAAAAGTAGAAAAAAGAGAGGGTCTCAGAACATCCAATGTGCTGGGGTCATTATACCTTCCATACCACATATCTGTCCTGCCAGCCATGTTTTTAGATTCTTCCTAAAGGATAACAACCAGACACGATGTAGGGTCATTTTTCACACTGTGGTGGTCAAGGTAACATCCTTTCCAGCCCTAATTCCTTTTAGTCCTTTGGTTGATTTTCTTTAACTCTTGTGGATAAAAACAAGACCCCTGTGCACTGCTATAAGAGGAGGCAATTCTGCTTCATCTACTAGTGCTGCACAACTCCAAAAGTTCCTTTTTATTATCCTAGTCTTTTCCAACCGTGTATCTCCAGGGGTTCTTGGACTTGAATCCCCAGAATTCCTGATCATCAGGTATACTGACTCAAGCTTCTGGGAATTGAAGTCCAAGAACACCTGGGCAACCAAGGTTGGAAAAGCCTGTAATCTAACAAATTTGGCATCCTTAGCAAGTTTGGTCAGCCCACTGCCAACACCTAACTCTCCATCATGAACACATTTAAAAGGATTGGCCCTCCTAGTGCAAATCTTTTGGAGACCTCAATGAGTATCAATCCCTTGTGTGGGAACTGACTATTTATCATGAGGCTGAATGCCGTTCCCAGATACACAAATGTACCTCTAAGGCTCCTGGAGGCCCCAGCACCCCCAAATACTCCCCTCAAATCCAACAGTATGGAAACAAAGGGGTAGGGACAATTTTACCATGTTTTGCAGCCAGCCCCCAAAACTATTGTCCCCATCCCCCCCCCCAAGTTTGTTTTTGAAAGAGCAGATTTTTCTGTTAAAAACTGATTTCTGCTAAGAAAATAAAAATGGGGAGTATAGTTTATGGGAACAAGAGGAAACCTGAAGGGTCTAGTGAGGAACACACATAGCCCTTAGGCCTAAAGGTATTCCCTACCCAAATCTATTGCTACTCTCTGCTTGCTGTTCTTGAACTGATTCTCCATACATATTTTCTGTTTTGGGGAACCTTCAGTGTTAGGAAGATACAGGATAGAATGTCTCTCAGGTGGGAAAGCAATGATTCTCAACCCTGTTTGGTTTGAAAAAGAACTGTGAAAACTTTTGGCCACCTGGACTTCCAGTAGATGATTCCAAAATGTTTGGATCACCAAAAGTTGGGAACCAGGGCCTTTAGAAACAATTGGTAGCACTATTTTTCCTTCTGTAGGCATATCTGCTGAGTGCATGTCCCTGGCAGTTCATCTGGTGTATTGTCCAAACAGTATTGTTTCTGAGAGCCTTTGTTTTCATCTAAATATATACCTATTTCAGCTTCTTCTCTTCTGCAATTAATGAGAAAGTCTATCTGTCTAGGCCAGGGGTTCTCAACCTATGGCTTGTGGGCCAGATGTGGACTATGGCATCATTTCATGTGGGGACCCACTGCCTCCCCCACACCCAGAAGTGCCATGTGTGGTTCCTATTTAATGTACAGGCTGCCCCCATCGTGCAGGCAGGGCAAAATAGCTGTCTTGCCCCCAAAGCTGTCTGAGGGAGCATGACATGGCCCTGGGCTTGAAAAGGTTGAGAACCCCTGGTCTAGGCTTTTAATGTTTCTGTTGAGAACCAGTCAAATTGTGGTTGAACTGCTTTAGAAAAGAAGGCTGCATGCAGTTCACCCAGGCTACACCCTTTTGTTCCTTGTAGCTATTGTAGGGGCTTTGGTCATGCTTGTTGAAGCTCCATTCCTGAAAGGGGAAATGGGTAAATAAATTAGTACATTAATCAGAAAGGGAAAAGCTTATTTGGCTGAAGGACTGGTTGAACAAAGCATCTAATAGAGATAAAATAAAGCACATATTGGGAGGAGAGAGAGGATAAAATGATATACAATAATGTTATTCAATTGGATAGCTAGACTAAAAGTTGTGTAAAAATGTAGAAAATAGAGAGAGATGACAAAGTGTGAAGTCTCAACAGTGCAGTGAGAATTGGATAGCAAAAATAAGAAAAGGAAAGGGTTAATAAGTCAGCAGAGGGTCAGCAGCAGAGTTTGAGAATAATTTGAGAAATCGGTTTTTAGGTAGGGAAATAACTGAAGAGGAATGAAGAAGTTTGCAGAATAATTTTGTTTTAAAGAATATGTATTTGAATATAATTGTTATAAAACAATGTGGAATGATATTTAACACCAGTAAAAATGAATTGTTATAATTCAAAATATAATGCAAAATGTTGGAAGTGTCATCAGTAGGTTAGTGTTTATCTCCATTTAGGTAGGAATGTGATTCAGAAAATATAGACAATGGTGTTTAATGAAATGAATGAAATTTTATCTATGAAACTTGATTGTGGTCCAAAAATAGCTTTGTTATTCAACTTTGGAGATGTCCAACTAAAATGGCAAAGAAAGGATCTAATTACAATTTTGGTCAAGGAGACCCATTATAGCAGCAGCAGCAACGACAACAAAAAGAAAAGTAAGATTTTAGTTTCAACTTTTTGAATGATATAAAGAAATTGAGAATATAGCTATTAATGATAAACTGACACGTGAATTTTTTTTTAAAGACTGTTGAAAGTGAATAGATGTAAAGATACTGTACTGTATATGGGGAATTTTTAAAAATAGAATTTGTCTTATTTAAAGGGAATGGATCAGATGCTAGCAAATGCAATAATGCCTTTTTGGAGAGAACGGGGGTGCAATAAATAAAGGAGATTAAGTAAAACAAAAAGAGAAAATGTTTTTAAGATCCTGAAGGTATTTGGGGTCATATAGTTAGTATTATAACTTGTTAGTATACTGTATGTCTATTTTGTGTACGGTACAGTATATTGATTTGTGTTTATGTGAACTTAAAATAAAAGATAAAATATTAATTTTGTAAAATTATTTTTAACAGCTACACAGCAAAGTGGGACAGGGTTTTAGGCAATTTTATGTTCAAATGCAAATCTCCCAGTTCACGCCCAGGTAACAAACACACTTATACTTGAGTGAAAGAAAGAAAAATCATTTACTCACAAAATTAAGTCAGAAGATACATGTTCTCATGAGTCTTGATGCAGTTGGTTTAGAAAGAAGAAAGGTCTGGTCTTTCTTCCAGCCATGTGGCCTGGAAGATGGAGGAGCTCAAAAAGACATATTTCCTCTTCAAAAGGCAGAAAGCAAAAGAGAGAAGGCTAGAGCAAAACAAAGGCCTTAACACATGCAAATAGGGTCAGGTGACATATGAGGCAGAAAAGAACCTTTCTAATTGTAATTACAGGCAAACAATGCAAAAGAACTTCCATTAGGTCAGGCTAATTTTTCCTTTCTCTCTGATAACTGCATGCTGAGGTTGCACTAGAAAACTCAACAATTTTTTTAAAGGGTTGGGAGAGAAATGGGAGTTGGATCTCAAGTCATCCTGCCCAATGCAAAAGTTTCCATAATGCCCCCACCTTGGTGGAATGCTGACTGCTGGATAAGGACTAGAAGGGTACCTGCAGGTGGATGTGGCAACATGCCCAGAAGAAAGATTCTTTGGATCTGCATGTCCTTTGAGCTGATGCCAGACATAGGCAAGAGCTAGATGAGCTGCAATTTAGGTCACCAGATACTGAGGAACTTCTGATCTGGGTGGTGGTGGGGAAGACTCCAATTACAGTATTACATTTCAAATGGTGGAGGGGATATTTAATGCTATGGAGTCTCTCAGGCTAGCAAAGCACTGTTACCTGGATTTTAAGAACCAGACACATCTTTCCATTTTAATTCTTTAATAGAGTATCAATCATAGAATCAATACACACACACGAGCCCAAAGGATAGGAGATAAGGGGGGGGGGATAAACCAATGCTTATAAAATATACCAATACAAGATCGATATAACCTCTGTAAGGGGGCTTGATTAAAGGGGAAATAAAATAAACTTTTATAAGGCTTAATATGAAAGCACCAGAAAACCCTTGCAAGGGAAATGTAATTAAAAGAGAAGTCCCGTCCGTCACGTACGCAATATGGGCAATTACTGTGGATTAAGAATTGCCAATTAAGAATTGGTCTCCCCCCCCCCCCAAGGGTTCCCTGAGTCACCCAGTCAAGATTCGGTTGGAATCCATGACTTAATCATTTTCTTTGTTTCCATTTCTTAAGATAACCCGGCTTTACAGTAGGCAATTTCCAAGCCTGAAAAAGGCAAGGAGCGGCTTAGCGGAGCTTTCACCTCAGGCTGACACCAGAAGCCTCCCGCCTCCTAACGCTATTGGAGGACAGCAACTGGAGAACGCTCCTGATTGGTTAAAGCGCGCTAGACTGTTCACTCACTATACAGCCTTTTGATTCATTCATAAAAGTGACTGGATACATTGTTTCACTCTGTAAATATTTCCTGACCGCAAAATGACACCTTGTAACAGATTAAGACCGCCTGAGGAGATCGCTTCCTACAGAAACAATGGATTGCTCGCTGTCTTTACCATTGCCCGTGTAAATTGCTAAATGTACTTTCGGAAATTGCTTTGTACTATCAAACTACGCTTTTGTAACATGTAATCAAGAAGTGTAAAGACCCATTTAATTGACCCATTTTCAGGAAACAGCATTTGTACCTGCCTATACTTGATTCTCGACTAGAGTAAATGTATAAAAATGCTTGGGAGTGGGAGGGACTTCAGCTCATTCACAGAATAGCGTGGATGAGTTCACGAGGGTGGTTTCTCTTCAAAACGGGTGAGGTTGAGATTTCTAAATTAGAACCCTTTTAATACCAATAAACCAATTTTGCTTTGATCAAAACCTTCCCTCGTTTTTGAGTTCCTAGGGCACAATATTTCTCTGCCAGGGCACGAACCGAGTACCTAAAATTTCAGGTAACAGCACAAAGACTTTGCACATCTTAAAACCAGCCTCAGTCCCCTGCCATGTGCTCTGACACTGAGAGATAATCCTCATGAGTGGCTTTCACCCAGCCCTTTCCCATTACTTGCAGCAGGAACATGTTTTGAATAAAGGAGGAAAACAAAGAGCCTCGGAGACAGGTGGAGGGCTATCTTAAAATCAACTGCACAAACACTTCCACTCTGCTGGCAAGAGTCCAATGGGATTTAGGGTGCATCAGAGGCTTCCACAATGAATCACTGTTTCTTTTCTCTCCTCTCAGGCCTAAGCTTCTAAGCCTAGGTGTTGGCAGGCTTTTACTGTGAAATGCTATCAAATAATTCAGAATGGCGGAGAGGACACAAGCCACTACCTATGCATTAACGCCATTGATTAGAGGTAGTATGGTCCATGTTGATACAGTTCAGCTTCAGATTAGTTCAGCCTATTCACTCAACTCTTGGGAGAAAAGGAGGTGGGGAGAAGAATTGAGACTACCAGTTATCTTTTGTCCACAAGGTAACATTAGTTTTAGAGAACATAAAGTGCCACAGAATCTCTGAAGAACTTCAGATGGAGCATTAGTTCTTAAATTTGTGCACTGATGATTCTGCTACTTTTTATATCATCCAAACAATGTATTATCTAATACAGTACAGTGTAATAATTTATTTTAAAAAGAAGCCTGTCTTTGCTTACTTTTAAGAACCATCTCGAGTGATGGTTTTCTTATTTCAGTTTGCCTGAAGCTTTCAGTTTAATACAATTCCAGTATCAAACAAAGGAAAATAGCAGAGATCATTTTGAATCAATTTCTGCCAGTAGCTGATTGTAAAGAAAGCTGGTTGCTGAAGTGGTTTAGTACCGGATGTATAGAGTATTGGAAGCTTTCAGTTTAGTGCCATTTTACTTAAGCAAAACACCCACAAAAATCCAGCAGAGAATATTATTTCTAGGTTTTAATGAGGTCATTTTTTTAACACAGTTGCTTTCCAAGATGGATTAGAAGCAGTTTTCTGCTGCCATCAGAAGCTTCCAGTTTGAAGGAAAGTATCTAGCAGGAAGGATTGTTTTTAAAGTGATTAAAGATTTAAAGGGTTCTTCAAGGGTTTCAAAATATTTTTGTTCATTTCTTTAAAAAGTGCCAATTTCTTAGAATTGGAGTAGGCTTTAAGAATAAGTACAGGCAGAAATTCAATTAAGATCAGTGCTAAGATTGCACATAAGTGACACCAATTAGTATAAAGCAGGAAGGAAAACATGATAGCCTTATTATCCTTCTAAAAGAGAACAGTAGAGTGCTGAAAGACTTGTGGCCAGCCAACAGAATTGATAAGAAGTATGAGAGCTTTTGTTTTACAAGTGGAAGTGAGCTACTAATTAAAACTCCCTGCCTCATTAGGCAGTGTAATTGGCCTCAAGAAAAGTAAGTGTAAGGTAAAACTTACACAGAGTAATAGTGTAACTATGGACACATAACTTTTGACTGTACACATACAGTGTAGTATGTGCTCATAGTACAGCTACAGACCACATAGACCTACATCAGAACTATTACTTTTTGAATTACAGTTTCCAAAATCAGCAGCACCCATGTTGACCATGATGGCTAGTGGGTTCTGAGAGTTGTCCAAATGAAGCTGACCAAAGCTGTGACCTAAGTCCAGAAAGAGTGATGTCAGAGAGTGATGTTCAAGTAGAGATGATGTTTGACTATCATAGTAATAATAATTAATATGATAGTAATTAATAATTAATATGATACCTTGCCGCCCCTGCCCCTTTGCCTATACCAACTGCCAGGGGAAGAAGAAGCCAGGGCAGGATAAGGACCTTGCCGCCCCTGCCCCTTTGCCTATACCAACTGCCAGGGGAAGAAGAAGCCAGGGCAGGATGAGGACCTTGCCGCCCCTCCCCCTGTGCCCACACCAACATTTTGTATTGTAATGTAATGTATTGTTTGTAAGGCGCCCTCAGTCGTCACGGTGAGTGGGCGGCAATATAAATTTGAACTAATAAATAAATAAATAAATAAATAAATATTAGCCTAGCTGGTGTGAAGTATCCTCTCCATGTTCTTGTGCTTTTTAACATAGTACCTTGACAACTCCACTCTCTACCCCATAGAGCTATAAATTTAGGCCACATCCAATTTAATCCAAGGTGTGTGTGTAAAGCAGAGGATTAACCCAGTGATGGGCAGCCAATTTTTTTACTATTCCCTGTAGGTGGAGCCAATGTCATGACATCATGGGCGGAGCCAAAGTTTAAACAACACATAAAAATACAGTACACATAAAAATACAAATTAAATACACATAAAAACACAAATTACCGTATATGCCGTCGTATAAGATGACTGGGCGTATAAGATGACCCCCCAACATTTCCACTCAAAATATAGAGTTTGTTATATACTCGCTGTATAAGACTACCCCCTCTTCCACACACCTTCCACACACCAAATAAAACATAAAAGAACATCAGATTTGATTTCAACATCTCCCTGTGGCTGGCACTAGTGCGCAAGTGCGCATGTGTGAGCTCTGCGTAGACAAGGGGCAGGGCAGAGCACCGCTGCTTCCCGCCAAGCGGAACGGGCCGCTCACGCCGAAAAGGCTGGCACCTGTGGGAAGAAGGACAGGACACCAAGATCTTCATGCAAGCATTCTGAAGTTTATTTCCAAAGAACCTCTTCTATATAGGAATACAAGAGCTTACCCAAGCATTCTGATGACGTATTGTTTACATCCAAAGACGTGGCCTGTTTTTCTGTTTTTGCCTCATGCCAGTGTGAGAACTTCCCTTTGAGTTAATCCTATTTGCCAGAAACGGATGCCAGAGAAGGGATGTTTATACGTGTATTACGTATTTGTTTTTAGGCAAAGGGAGAAAGGGGAAATAAGCAATAATTCTTTCACACAGTCTGCCGATGCTCAGAAGATGCTACACCTCCCCCTTTTCTTTTAATGCCTGATATTTATAATATATGCATCGCTCTTTAGCACGAATGCTTTTGTATGTGGCCTGATCAGTGGCATGCTGACACAATTGGAACAAAGTGGGAAGACACACTATGAAATAACAGCCACAGAGGAGTAACATAAAGGCAATCAAGCAATAGTACGAATCCATCCAACAGGTAACCACGACCACAGAGCATCCCACCAATGAGGCAGGATGTGTTCTTTAATGGCAGAAGCATATGACCAGAGGTGATATAATTGCTGATGAATTTGTCGGCTGTTATCCGTCAAATTGAAGCAACACATATTTGCCACAACCTCGCAACCCTGGTGTTGTAATAACAAAAGATAATCGATAGCAGCTCGATTATCTAGAATAGCCTGCCTTAACTCATGTTGTTCTGCAGCAAGCAGGCTGATTGCTGTAGAGGTAGCATTAATGGTTTTTGCAAGCAAGCAAGCCAAGTGGCTAAGCTCTCTGTGATTAATTTTTGCCATGGCTGGGAGTCCTACGATACTAAGGGATAAAGCATAATATTCAGCTTTAGAATACAGGGTGACATTACCGTCACAGGACTCATCTAATGAGCGCCTCTTTCTGATAGTAACATTAGCAGTCAGCATTCGCTTAGTAAGGAAGATAGGGGTCAGTTGGCTGAGGCAACATTGGGTGCCGTTAGTCATATTAGCAGGGATATAATTAAAGGTACGAACACCACAGGTAAAAAACCAGCCATTTGGCAAGCGAATATGGGCATAGTTGAATGAGACTTTCTCATAGGAAGAGCATTTCCACTTAGGGGTACCAAAATCCACCAAGCCCCTTTTTATCTTGGTGGCAGTGCCATTGACTATTAAGGCACAAGTGTTATTCACAGCATTGACTACATTGGGCGTATAAAGGGAGATGGCTCCCTGATCCAAGGTCTTGCTAATCCGGCCCCAGGAGGGCATCTTAGCATACCTCATTTCAGAAGCAGTGAAAAAATCAACAAGACTACTTTCATAGTGGATCAGATCTGGGGATTTGCAGACAGGCACCAGGCAGGTACTCAGAAGGCCATGCAAATCCGGAGCCTGATCCATACAGAAAGTGGAGACATTTACTTCATGAGCTAAGCGGGCCCAAAGGTTAAATTGCATTCTGTCATGAAGTGACTTAGCTTGCCCCAAAATAGGGCTACATAAAAGACAAAGACACAATATAATCATAGAGTTCACGTTAATGCAAGCAATGATAGCAGCAAAGAAAGCTTCCGGTGTTGGTTCAGTCTTCTGGCTCTCCAGCAGATTCTGCGCATCCCGGCTCAGGTTCTTCACTGCTCCCCAAGTTACCTTGTTTGCTGGAGACATCCCTCGCTTCCGGTCCTTGGTCACTGCTGTTGGTGCTGTGAGGTGTAGAGTCTGGTTGAACTGCGGAATCGGGTCGCTCAGACCTTGATGCCATGCCATGGTAAGGCCGGACGCACCTTGCAGGAACCCACACTGGGCCAGAAGGTTCAGATATAGCAGCAAAGCCGCGGCCCCAGACCAGAAGAGGGCATGGACCCTCCCACTGCAAATTCGGCAACTTTCGATACAATACCAAGGGCCGTTCCGGTGGGGGAGCAGTACTGCCAAAATGCTGCTGAGCACGGGTGCGAAGACCTGGAGGCGAAGAAAAATAAGTTAAATTGAGGTAGTTGATGGTGAAAAGAGCAGAAGCACAACACGCTTCATGGTCAGTGAGTGTGTTCGGCCCCTGGGGGGCGTAGTCCCCCTTTTCTTTTAAATGTGAGAGAGTTGTTTTCACGGTACGGTTTGTGCGTTCCACGATGGTTTGACCCGTGGAATTGTATGGAATGCCAAATGTATGATGGATGTCCCACCGCTTGCAGAAGAGAGCAAACTGCTCAGAGCAATAGGCAGGACCATTGTCTGTTTTTAGAGCTGCAGGCTTTCCCATGACAGAGATAGCTCGCGTCAAATGGGAAACCACATGCTTTGCTTTTTCCCCTCTCTGTGGGGTGGCATGAACAAACCCAGAATACGTATCGACACATACATGAAGATATTTCCAAGGTGAGAAGGGAGGGAACTGGGTGACATCCATCTGCCACAAGGCGTTAGCCTGTAGCCCACGTGGATTAACCCCTTCCCTGGGATGATTCACAGTTGAACTACAGTGAGAACACTGGGTAACTATGGCACGAGCCTCCGAGAGGGGCAGGCTAAACTCTTTAACCAAAGCCTGTGCATTTTGATGATGCACTTGATGACTTTCCACAGCTGTATACATCTGCATAGGCTGAAGCAGGGAATCGGCATACTCATTTCCTGCCGTGAGTGCACCAGGGAGATCCTGGTGACTTCGGATGTGGGCAACATAGACAAGAGACGTTCAGGCCTGAAGAAGACCCTGCAACTCCTGCAGGAGATGCAAGATATCTCGCGTGGCATGTGGGGAAATGTAGGAAAAGTCAATCTGAGACAACAAATTAACAACATACAAACTATCTACAATGAGATTAAGGCGCCGATCAGGGAAGGTGGCAAAAGCAAGGACTACAGCAGTCAGTTCGGCGCGCTGCGTGGTGGTTTGTACCTCAGTGTACTTGCTCTGCCAGCTCCCATCACGATCTTGCCAAGCAATGACCCCTAAGGTCATGGAGCATGCGCCATTTGCCTGACTTCTTCTTAATTACAAATACAGGTGTATTATACGGACTAACGGAGGGTTCTAAGTGGCCTTGTTGCAATTGTACTGCAATTATCTCTTCAAGGGCATCTAACTTCTCTTTGGTCATTGGCCATTGCTCCACCCAAACAGGTGTCTCCGTCAGCCAGGAGAGTGCTATGGCGCGGGGTTTCTCAACCTCACTCATCACAAAGGATGGTGGTCCCTACTTGCTGCAAGATGTCCTGACCCCACAGATTCACACCAATATCAATAACAGTGGGTTGTATGGAACCAAGCAATTTACCTGAACCCGGGTGGAAGACCCGGAGACTACGTGCACTTACCTCTGCCCGTGTGATGCCACCTACCCCGTATACCGGTGGAGCAGGTACCTTTGGCCAGCTCGGGTCCCAATCCTGCGCTCGAATTAAAGAAATGTCCGCACCCGAGTCAATCAAAGCAGTGAGGACCTTGTTCTCCACCCGGAGTGTGCGGGTGGGCTTCTTTTCCGCTATACAAGTAATGAACAAAACCTGACAATAAGACTGTTCAGGGGTTATCTTGCATGGCTTAGCAGCTTGGTACTCCAAAGTTAATGGTATTCCAGGCTCAAGGTGTGCAATGCCTATGGGCACCTTGACCTTTTGCTTTTGTGCAGTCAAAGAGGGCACTATAATACCTGATGTTCTTTCTTTGACAGGAATTTTAGGTAAGGCTGACGCATAGACAGCCTCATGTGGTGTGATTTGTGAGACTTCTTGTGTAGCATGCAGATACACAGCCAATGGAATGGACATGTCAGGTGGATCCCGTTGGTTGTGGGGGCCGGACCACACCCCCTTTCTAGTTTCCCGACTGGGATCCAGAGGGATTTCCCGACCGGGACCCAGAGGGATTTCCTGACTGGGATCCAGAGGGGGGGTTGGAACGGCACTGATTGGCCCAATGATAGCCCTTCTGGCAACATGGGCACTTCTTTGAGGGCTTTTTCTGTTGGCCATTAGAGCCCTTATAGGCTCCACCACCCGGTGCCCGGCATTCGGACTTAAAGTGGCCAGGCTTGTTACAATTAAAGCAGTTGCCTTTCTTGGCCATTCCTGTGTGAAGGGCAGCGGCCAGCAGTGCCATTTCATGTGTCTTACTACCCACATCAGCACATGCCCGTAACATGTCTGCTAAGGTATAGCCTTCTCTACTAATAATCCCAACCAGTGCCTTTCTACAATCTGTGCTGGCGTTCTCATATGCCAACTTCAGTAGCAACTCCTCCTGTGCTTCTGGATTATCCAACTGCCTACCTATAGCTTGTTTCAATTTATCCACGAAGGCAGTGTATGGCTCATTAGCTCCATGCTTCACTGCCGTGAAAGATTTGCCAGAGGGTGACCTACCAGGGACCCTCTTTAATGCGCGTGTAATACACATGCCTGTTGCCCTTAGGTGGTCATCTGTAAGCTCCATTTGTGCTCTAGCATCAGAGAATTGACCAGAGCCATATACTTGTTCAGCCGTGATTTGGGCAGTCTGGCCCCGAAAGGCAGCTTGCCGGAATTCGCTGTCAAACACAATGTATTGGGCTGGTGTTAGGACCATGCGGAATAGGTTTTTCCAGTCCAGGGGCAGCATAGTATAGGCCTGCATTAACCCTTCGAGTAATCCTTGGAAATACGTACTTTGAACCCCGTCCTCCCGTGCTGATTTATTGCATTCCCGGAAGACAGAGAAAGGAAGGGGTTTATACTCCAGATTTACAATAGGGTTTCCATGCCCATCAAAATGGTCAGTCTCCGTGCGTGTTAAGGGAAACAGACTCGGTACACCACCGCCCCATTCCTCAGTCATGTTGATGTCACCAGCCATCCAGGCACGGCGTAAACTATCTTCCACAACACCTCCCTTAGGTGGAGGCATGGGGTAAACTGGTGGCGGCGCTGGTGGGGGGCCCAGAGGAGCATTAGGTGGTGGGGCAGAGGGAGGAATCAATTTGTATGATGGCCCTTTCTTGAGTTCTGTGTCCATGTCGGCCGTAGCAACAGCTTGGAACAGAACATTATCGGGTATGGTCAGCTTGCTGAGAGCCTTTAAGATCTTTGTGCAGGTCAGAATATGCCCAATTGCTGCACGAGGTTCTTGTTGTAACTCTTTGGCTACTTTCTGCCAAGTCTCAATCCTTAAAGTCCCATGAAGAGGAAACCAGGGGCAAGAGGACGCTATCTCCAGCAGAAGATCGTAAGCTTCCTGCACTCCTACTGGTTCTCCACCCCCTGTCTCTGTCACTTTTGCTAATTCCTTTGCATGTTCCTTTACCTCTTGGGATGCAGAGGAGCCCATACTGACCTGAAGGGAGGCGGACCTGTGTGCACGGACTGTTCCTAGTCGAGGGCCGTAGGGCGTATCACTTCTCTATCGCATCTATCACGTCGGGCTCACCAAATGTGGGAAGAAGGACAGTACACCAAGATCTTCATGCAAGCATTCTGAAGTTTATTTCCAAAGAACCTCTTCTATATAGGAATACAAGAGCTTACCCAAGCATTCTGATGACGTATTGTTTACATCCAAAGACGTGGCCTGTTTTTCTGTTTTTGCCTCATGCCAGTGTGAGAACTTCCCTTTGAGTTAATCCTATTTGCCAGAAACGGATGCCAGAGAAGGGATGTTTATACGTGTATTACGTATTTGTTTTTAGGCAAAGGGAGAAAGGGGAAATAAGCAATAATTCTTTCACACGGTCTGCCGATGCTCAGAAGATGCTACAGGCACCCCTGTCTTGCTGCTGATGCTCGCCGCAGCCACACTGGATACCGCGCGATACTGGATGGTATGTAGAATGAGGTGGGTGGGCATCGGAAGGCCACTATGGGCACCGGGTGAGCATCGGGAGGCCACTATGGGCAGCTATGTCTATCCCAATTGAAGTGCACTTGGCGTATGACGACGAACCCCCCCCCCCGGAGGCATGTTTTTCAGGGGGGGAGTAGTCTTATACGCCCGCATATACAGTACATACACATTAAATAGACATTAAAACACATAAAAACACATTAAAATACACATTAAATAGTCATAAAAACACATAAAAGTACACATTAAAATACAAATTTAACCACTGTACCATCAAGGCTCCTGGCGATTTGCTAAGAGATGCCAACCTTGGACCAGATGAGGACACTGAATAAAGTCCCTGTTTGTCACAAAAAGCCCCCCCCCCCCATAATAACTTGATTTGCTTGCAGCTCAGAGAAACAGATAGGCTACTGATCTGCATTTAATCCCAGAGCTCTGTTCTCTGTTCATCAAAGAAGATGTCTGATCACACTTCAAGCCATCAGGGAAGGCTCCGTGAATTGGCAATGCGCTTCAGCAGCTGGATTCACTACTTCTTTTAATTGAACTTTAAGCAGCAGAAATGGTGGGTCGGTTAAGTTGCATTATGATGTTTTGCTTTGTACCACCTGCTCTCTATTCTCACTGTTTTCTTCATTTATTAGCGAAGGCTGCATAGACCAAGCAGATACTTAGCCTTATGCAACAACCCATTCCTCTTAGAGAACGAAAAGGTGGATGTGATTTAGGCCAATTCATGCTTTCCCCATATCAACCATAAACAGTCTCTAACGACCTAATCCTGTCATTCTCTGTGTTCTTATTTGGCTTGTAAGTCTAACATGTTTGTATTGAAAGAAACACAGCTCTCAAAGGATACACATATACGCTGTGGTCCAGGTAGCATGAGGTTGCATAGTCTTGAGCCATTAGGTGTGATAATGCCTCTCAGTAAAACAGGACTCTGCCTGAATGGTAAATATGAGAGGGGGGAGAAGCTAATTAAACACAAGTCAGCTGCTCAAATGTTCACCAGCTGCCACGGGTTTTTCTTTATAAAAACTCTGAAAAGAATTTCCAAAAACTTCAAGCTCAAACTTGCACATTTCAATATGTAAAGAGAACCATTACAAATATTGGACTAACAGATCTACATAGGAAGGATTAGGTTAGAAATAAACTCCACTTTAAATAATCCAGATTCTGTTTTGTTTTGGACTTGAACTTGGTTCAATTTTCTCTCAGCCTAAATGTGCTTTCTCTACAATTCTCTTCCTGTCAGTAAGGAAGAAGAGGGCTCGCTTGTGTAATTTAAAACTTTACAATGGTTTGGAAGCAAAGACTATATAAATGGTATAATATATTGTCCTTTATGAATTGTATTGTGGTGCTTCTGATGTGAATAAAAAGAGAGGCAGGTTTGAAAAGGCTTCTTATATTTTGTGTATTTTTGACCACCTGGTGTTTGCATGGAAGTAAACCAGTGGTGGGATGTCAAAAATTTTACTACCCCACCGTGATGTCATCACAGTGTGGGCAGAGCTAACATGATGTCATGTCATGGGCGGGGCCAAAGAAAAAAATACAAAATAATAAAAATAGGGAGCTTCCAGTTATAGGGAGCTTCAGGCTAGCAGCTTCTCTTCCTCCTCCCCGTTTGGGAGGACAGCAAGGAGGCCGTGCATATGTGCCAAGCACTAGGCGTGCATGCACACCAAGTGCTTGGCATGCATGCGCAGTGGGGGAACCAGTGAAAAGGTAAGCCCCAAAGGTGGTTCCCCCCAAAAGCTGCTACAGGTTCTCTGGAACACTGGGAAAAGTTACTACCGGTTCTGGAGAACTGGTGATAACCTGTTACATCCCATCACTGAAGTAAACGCCACTGCTAGCTTCAACATTATTTTTTCTTAACAAACAAGGACTGGTATTTTGTGACTACTGTAAGCAAACTGGGTGGAAAAACTGCTTCAGGGCCTGCAAGAACATGCTATGCCCCAGGCAGATTTGGTTTTTTTTTTTTACCCCCATGGTCATTGTGACATAAACACCTTTGCACCAAAGTACTGAAGCAAATGTACCATGCAGACTCATTTTGTAAGACAGAAGGAACAAAGAAAAAGCTACAATATTACTTTTCTGTTAGGCTGGCCAACCGTTGTGTACCCAATGTGTATAAATTGAGGCCATGAGGTCTCACTCTTATGAAGCAGACTTGATTCAAGAAAGCTCACATTTAAATATAGGAGTCAGTCTTTAAGGTGCTACAGTGTTTTTTGTCTTTTTGTTGTTTTGTTTTGTTTACTCTCTGATATAGGAACAAAGAGAGGACTTTCTAGATCGGTGGCCCTCAAATGGGAGGTGGGGGGGGGGAATGCAGTCTGGTCAAAATGTGGAAGTTTCTGATAAAAGGAGATACTGTGTATGTAATAGAGATTAACATTCCTTGCTCCAGAATAGAGCCAGGGGCTTTTAAATCTGGGTGTATCAAAATTAAGTGGGCCTATATAAATTTAGACCCAAGCACCATTAATAATTCTTATATAAAGTCCAGTAGGCAAAACCATGAGGGAAAGCCCCCTATGTATCCATCAGATCCCCCCCTTTCCCCCATCAAAATGTTTCCAAACCCCACTTCTGTCCATGGTGCTGAACAAAATGTGTTTCCAGGACTCCACTGCTTTGATGATTAATGAAAAGGAAGGTTCATTTAGATCAGTGGTGCCCAAACTAAGGACTGGGGGCCAGGTGCGGCCCCCAACTCCAAATCATCCAGCCTGCGAAGCCCTCATTGCTCCTGGAAGCGGAAGTAAAATGCGCCGCCGTCCCAATTCACAAGGGCACCTCCCTATCAGTCCCTGAGCCTCTTGCTCATTACTGGAACTTAACCCTTGCCTCACCTCTTCTGGGAGAGCCGAGGAGATTAGAAAGGAACTTTTACTATGCTCAGGCAGTAGGGCAGTTGAGCATAGAGCAAAACAAGGGAGGTTTCTTCTTCTGGTAGCGTAGCTTTGTGTGTATGTGCCAATAAAAAGAACACCAATCTTCAAAGCGAAACAGCTGCTTTATTCTTCAGGTTCATGTAGCAAAGTCCATGGAAAAACGTAGATTAACAGGTCATATCAGTCCAGTCCACAGTCCACAGGTACGTCAGGTAATCATAGTGAAAAGAAAGGAAAATCCCACACCATAGCCAGGCTCTTAAGTCATTGAGATCCAGAAACAAACTCCCTAACTTCTCTGCAAAATGGGGAATCTGCAGTCAGGTGGGTTACTCTTAGCCAATCAGGTAACAGAGAGAAACATTCTCAAAACAATGGATTGTTTTTACACGTGTGCAATCAGTGTTCTGGCATGTAGACAAAACATGAATCTCAGCTAGCTAGAAAGATAAGGAATACTGGAAAACAGGCAGCCTTGTGACATGAGTCTATGAGACAGAGAGGGACAAAGGATTTCTATGAGGCCTATTTATGAGGCCTAGCTAAAAAACTGCAATTTCAAGCCTTAGGAAACATGAGGAAATATGTCGTTTCCTGACACCTGTATGGGCATGTTTTACTTCTGCTTCCAGGAGCGACGAGGGCTTCATAGGCTGAATGATTTGGTGTCAGGGGCCCCCGGGCTTTAGTGACTGGCTCCTTGAACCACACGATCGGCCCATGGCCCAAAAACTTTGGGCACCCCTGATTTAGATTGATCATATGGGAATGCAAGTGTAGAAAATTCTACAATCTACCAATCTGTTTCTGCTGTTGTAGGGGGCGGGGAATCTAAGTATCAAAGGCAAGAGCAGACTCAAAAACTTAGCCACCACCACACCTCAATATTTTGCAGATTCTGTTGGTATCTCTAGATCTGTTGATCTCAGTGTGGGGTACACACACCACCGGAGGGAGGGGGGAGTTTGATTTTTAAGGGAGGGGAGCAATTCAAGAATGAGTTAGAGTTAGACCAAATTAATGGCCTTTTAGTTATCCTCCATGTGACTATGAGTTCACTTTTTGAATAATAAGAATTATATGTCATCAGGATTTCAGAGATGCTTAGGTGGGGCATGGGCAAAAGAAAAAAGGTTGGGAACCACTGCTCTAGATGAATAAATTTCATATGATGTCCCAAGATCTCACAAAATAATAATGCAGAAAAAGGCAATTTTTTTGAGTTCCAGACACTGACCATGAGAATGTGGCACATGTATATTTGGAAACACACACACACACACCCTCGGCCTTATCTGCGTGTTCCTTGTGGGATGGAGCTAACCATGGATGTCAACAGCACTAAGGTTACATATTTCAAGTCTGCACTTGTTTCTCAGCAGGCCAGTCCACATCCCATCATGAGCACTGAATGCCTTGCATTAGCTTGGCTTATCTCAGTATGGCTGCCATGGCTTTTGAGGTTTGCCCAAGCTTTTTCTTATTGTATCCAGCAGATGTGACTGTTCCGCACAATGGGGATACAAAATGAGCAGCCACCTTCAGAACAACAGAGGCAGAGAAACACTTCAGGGGAGCAGTACTGCAAAGTGGCTCCCTGGGGTACGTTAGGTTGTTAAGTGTTTGTCAACGGCAGGAGCTCATACAATTTTTAATACAAAAAATGCCAGGAGCTCACAGAAAATTAGTCCTTGCCTGTTGTTGAAGTCTCTCAATCCCTCTGAGTGTCGAACAAACACATGTCAATTTTTAGTCAAGTGGCCTTGGATCAGACATTTCCTTAGCTATAGATGGCTTGGAGAGTGATATCTGGACAGTTTCTTCAAAACAATACAGTACTGTATTTTGATAGATCAAGTTCCTTCTACAATGCCTAGCAAATCCTATGTAATGACCTCTTCTTGTGTTAAAATACACTGATTAGGCAAGCTATTGAAAGCATAATCATGTGCTAAAGACTTAATAACAAGAACAATAGATTAATAAATATTTAATACACATCTATTAATAGTTACAGTACATTCCATTAAGCTAAAAGAGTTTAATAGTGTATAGCAGTAGTCCCCAACCTTCAGGGACATGGGAACAACATTAGATTGCCCAATGCCTAAAGAGGGCCACATCTTAAATAAAAAAGGAACAAAATTATTAACCTACTGGTTTAGATTGAAAGTGAACATTCAGCAGTCAATGAGGAAATGTTAATGCAATGGATACCTGAACTCTGCTGGCTAGCAAGCCACCCAGAATGGCAAAGAGGTTAATATGGAGGGTAAGACCAAGAAGGGGCTGACAGAAGAACCAAGGAGACCAGAAGAATCCATGTTGCTATTGTGATTTTTTTGGGGGGGTGGTGGTGGTGGTGGTAAGAAAAAGCCCATGGGCTGCAGGTTGGAGACTCATGGTATATAGGATTGCAGGTCAGGTCCCCTTGTGCTAGCAGGACCACTAACATAGAATGCATGGGAGGATGGCCACATTACAGTAGTGTTACGCCAACATTAAGCAGATACTACTAACCACAGGCATTAACAGAGTTATTGGATTGTCTTGTCCATTCAGAAAAATGCATATTTTATATCTGTAAAATTGGACAAGTGTCTGTTCGGATCTGCTTTGATTCAGATTCCTGCACTGAGGGGATTGGATTCGATTACTTCATAGGCCTCTTCCAACTCAATTATTCTATGATTTTGGTAATACAAATACAGAATAAACATACCCAGCCCACTCATAAAGTAAAAACTAATTCCTAATACAAGAAGCCAGCCAACTAATAAAACCAAAACCAAGAAGCAACACAAGCTTTAAGAGAATCTATATATTTTGGCTAATTCATACCTTTTACTTTCTTTCTCTTTTTAAGTTCATAAATATTCCAGTTTTCTACATTACTTGCTGAATGTGTCAAGGATCTGCTGCAAAACCATCTGTTAATTCCAGCTCACATCTAGATTTACACACACACACACACAGAGAGAGAGAATGGGGAGGGAAGATGATCTAATGTAATTGTCACCAATGTATTCAAGAAATTGCTTCCCAGCTTTCTGCCTCTTTGAAACTGTAGAAACCACAAGATAGAAGGCATGTTTGTATGTTCTTCATGAACTGTCTCTGAACCACTCTGAGTTTGTCCTCACCCTGAGTTAATGGTACAAAGTTGTGACTGGTTCTGATTTGTCATTAGAGAATCCTACTGGATCAGAACAGAGAGATGCCTCTATCTAATGCCTTTTTTCAGAGGTTGTATGCCTCTCAGTGCAAAATACCATGAAATATTATAGCTCCCATGTTCTGTTTGTGGGAAGGCTTTCAGCTGGATACGGAACAGAATTCCTTTTGATCTGATCCAATTCTGCTCTTCTTGCATTCCAATACCTTGTTTTCCTGTGCCTTCCTGTCCATTCTTACTGAACAATCATATGACAGTTCTGCAAGATCTTCTATTGTTTCCCGCTAGAACTCTAAGATTCCCTAGGCAGATTAGTTTGGTCTTGCACATCAGCTGTGATTTCAGTCAGTAAGTCTATTCATAGATAAGTCTACTTGTGTCAACTTCAGGCTGTCTTGTTTTCATCTGTATAATATACAGCATTTTGGTTGACTTGTGTACTTTCCTCCTCTCATCCAAGGGTGCTATTAATCTCCTTTCTTTGCACGGAGGAATGTGGGAACAACTTCTTCTATACATCAACCTTCTCTCCTTTATATGATGTTGTGAAAGCAACAGAAAAAGGGCCAGTCAGATTAGAACCTTCTTTCTCTCCCCTTTGCCACCAAAATGCTACAAGCGAGAAGGATCTTGGAATTGCTGTAGATCACAGGCTAAATATGAGTCAACAGTGAGATGTGGCTGCAAAAAAGACCAACATTGTTTTAGGTTGCATTAACAGAAGTACACTCTCCAAAACCTATGAGGTATTAAGGCCCACGCTATTCAGCACTAGTTAGACCATATCTAGAATACTGTGTCCAATTCTGGACACTACACTTTAAGAAAGATGCAAGCAAATTAGAGCAGGGCAGAGAAGGGCAATAAGGATGATCAGATTGATGGAAACCAAGTCATATGAGAAAAGACTGGGTATGTTTAACCTTGAGAAAAGGAGACTCAGAGGCAATAAGATAGTACTCTTCAAATAACTGAAAGCTAATCATAAAGAGGAAGGGAAGGATCTGTTCCCCGTCATCCAAGAGTGCAGGATGTGTAATAACAGGATGTAACTACAGGAAGCCAAATATAGGCTGAATATTAGGAAAAACTAATAGTGGTTAGAGTAGTATGGCAGTGTAACCAACTGCTTCCAACACTGGAAGCACTCAAGAGAGAATTGGGCAACCATCTGTCATATCTGTTTTGATTTAGATTCCTACATTGAGCAGGGGGTTGGATTTGGTGACCTAAAAGGCCCCTTCCAACTCAGTTATTCTATGAAAAGGAAACTTTTGAATTCAATTGCAAAAAGCAAAATGGGTGGAAGGAAAGCTGACAACAACATTTCAGATGCAGGACCTCCAATGTGACCTTAGATAATGTTGAATTTTTTTGGAATGGTAGCTGTTTTAGTTTGTGTTTCAGGCACATCAGAAAACAAAACAAAAACAAAAATGCTGCAGCACTTAAAAGACTAACTGCTGTATTTTTAATGTGAGCTTTCATGGATCAAATCCACTTCCATCAGACAGAGGAGTTGATGACAGATACAATAATGTTGTTTCTATGAGCCACCTAATACCATATAACAAGTCCTTTTTAAACATCAGCAACTAGATAAGCCCATGAATGTGTTTGCCTGACCAGCTAGTCGCACTTATGATAATTAATATAAAATGATGGCTTAAAATCAAGCATAACAGAAGGTAAAGGATTTATTAACCTTCTTCTACATAGCTTGTCATCATATGTGCTATCCTCAGTGCATAGCAAGCACAATAATTCCATCACATCTAACAACCAAGATGAGGTTTGCTATGGAGGTAATGAGATTAATGGAAGCATATTTGTTGATAAAAGCATTTCAGAGACATGAGTGCCTCCTGAATTGATGAGTGAGTAACAAGTCCCTTTCTTTCTTTCCCTTCTAGCTTCTATAAACAGAGTTAGTCTTGAAATACCGAAATGCTTTTCATCAGTGCCTAAGGCATACAGATAACAAAGTATGTCAGCATTATTCACATAGTCACAATGCTGCTTCTGTTTCAACATGTTATTTTGTTTGTTTTGAACTCCCTCCCCAACAGGCAAAAATGTTGTTTACGTTTATATACCACCCCATAGTGCTAAGCACAGTCTTTGGACAGTAAATAAGGTAATTATACAAACTACAGTTTGCCCCCAATAAACCAGGTACATTTATACTAATGGCACCAAAATGAGCGTACTGTATGGTAAACATTTACACATGGCTTCAAGAATGCAGTCTCACTCTTATGTCAGAGGAAGTAGACTTGATCCACCAAAATTTACATTAACACATAGCAATTAATGTTTAAGGTGCCACAATGTTTTTGTCTTTTTTATATTTTATATTTTTTTATTGTTTTGATGTGAATTCTATGAATGTCTTATGTTTTGGTTGGGTGGTCTGGCAGCTTTTGTGATGTAACGAAAATCATGTACTTTTGATGAGTTGCCGCCACAAAACTAAAGCACCCACGGAAATAATGGTTACATCGACTGAAAGCTCATCTCAGCAACTTTCAGGAATGTAAACAGCCATTGGCCAAAAATACAAAGCGATGATGTCATTGCTTCTGAAAGTTGCCTTGAAAAAATGCAATCTTCACTGGAGGGGTTGGTTTCCAGTGGCCCAGCAACCAAATCACACAACCGATTCAGGTGACCCAAAGTGCTTTTGAAAGAGGAAAGAATAACCTTTGTGGTTATTACATTTGAAATTAGACTTCGGGGGGGGGGGAAAACTATGAAGCATTTTACAAAAATACCACTCAAATGTGGTGACAAAATGCAAAAATAAAAGGGAAAACCATGTTAGAAACTGAATTTGACAACTTCCTGAGGTGGATACAGTTTGAATACAACATGTGGAGAACAATGACACTGAAGCAGGAATCAACAACACAGATATTAAGGAAAAACATGACTCATAAAAATGACATTTTCAGGGGGGGGGTCAGTTGGCGGTGAGCCTGTGACTAAACTGATCAACCCTTTGAAAGTGATCCAAAGTGTGATTGATAGAAGACATAATAACCTTTCTTGTGACAGTTATACAATTTAGATCGGACTTCAGAAACATTTTCTATGATGGTTTTTAAAAAACCCACCACTTTCTTTCTAACCTTTCCTTCAAAAAAAGTCTCTCTCCACACCAGAATAGAGACATTGGTGTGAGAATGGATACACTGTAGCAAGTTTCTCCTTTGAAGTCATAACCACTTTCCCTTTTGGCTTTCCCTCTTATTGAAAAACTGCTTTCAAGGAATCGTGAAGGAAAAACTCTTTTATTTTGCGGTTTGACTATTGAAATATTTATTAAAAAATAGATCCTTTGCAGTTACTCACCTGTGGTGAATTGTTGTGTATACACTGGGCTGGTTATGGACATGTGCACTTAGTAGGTAGAGTTAGGGAGAATGGGAAATAAAAGTTAAAAGCATCTTTATTGAAAAATAAAATATAAAAAAATAAATACAAACGAAATTGGGATTTCTGGTTTTGGGTTAACACAACGTAGCAGTTCAAAAACAAGAAATTGCAAGAAGATAAATAGGGACCACTTTGGTGGGAAGGTAAACAGCTTTCCATGCCTGCCACATGTCCATGGAAATGTCTGCAGACTCAGACAGCACTGGCTTTTTGGCTATAAACAGAGATCAGCACTGAAACCTAGAGTCGGATATGACTGGCTTTTGATCACCGGTGACCTTTACCTTAGTTCAGAAAACTTTAGATTTTATTAACATTTTATGAAAACCTTAATTTTATGAACATAATGTCTTTATTTTTTCCCTATTTGAAACATCACCCTTAACTAATGGATGAAATAAAAGAAATAAATGAGCATAATTCAACACATTGAATTCACACACTAAATCCCTGATGGTAGCATCCTTAGACTCTACCTGCCACTTAAAAAAAAACTTTTGTTTTTGTCTGATATGCCTATACTGTATAGATTAAAACAGCTACTACTTTAAAAAAAATTACATTACAGTATTACTTAATCTGGCCCTTTACTTCCAGGGTTGGAGAGAGATGCTTTGTGAGATTTCCTATCTCATGTTCCAAAACAGCCTGTCTAGCTATGAGTACCATATGCACTTTCCTGACCTTTTTCCTTCCCCCACCATAGATGTAATTTGCTGCTTAGCCTCAGATAAGGTTGTGGCTGCTGCTGACACTGTTGTTTTTGCTGCTGTTGTTCAGTGGCAGTCGAGTCCATCTCTTTGTGACCCTATGGACCATCACACGTCAGGCTCTTCTGTCATCCACAATCTTCCAGAATCTATGACCACTGTGTCAATGAGACTGTCTAAACATCTCATCCTCTACCACTCCCTTCTCCTTTTACCTTTAATCTTTCCTAATATAAAAGCCTTTTCCAGTGAACCCTCTCTTTTCCTTTGGTGGCCAAAGTATTTGAGCTTCAGGTTCAATATCTGTCCTTCCAAGGAGCAGCCAGGGTCGATTTTCTTTAGGATTGCCTGATTTGATCACCTTACAGTCCAGGGGACTCTCAAAAGTCTTCTCCAGCTCCACAGTTTGAAGATATTTATTTTTCTGCACTCAGCTTTCCTTATGGTCCAGCTCTCACAGCCATTACTACTGGGAAGACCATTGCTTCGGCAAGGAGAGCGGCATATAAATTTGAATTTAATAATAATAATAATAATAATTGCTTTAACTATACAGTTGTACCTTCCTTAAAGAGCAAAATGCGTTCCACAGGATTGCTCTTTAAGCGAGTTTGCTCTTTAAGCGAAACACCATTGTAAGTGACCAATTGTGGGGGGGATTGTGAACCCATGATTTATTTGTTAAGCAAGTTTTTGGTTGGTTTTATTTGTTAAGCAAAGTGAACATTCAGTGAAAATTCTGCTCTTTAAGCGAGTTACTCTTTAAACGAGGTGCTCTTTATGCGACGTTTGACTGTATGGACTTTTGTCAGCAGGGTGAAGTCTCTACTTTTTATTATGCTGCCTAGGTTTGCCATAGCTTGCCTCCCATGGAGTACTATCAGCTTTTAAAGCCGTGGGCCAGCTCATGATCCCTCAGACAGTTGATCATAGTGAGAAGCTTAGGAAGGCCTCAGACAAAGATTTAGAAGAAAGTGTATCTTTAAAGAGCCTAGTCTCAAACCAAATAGGGATTTAAATGATTAACAGTTTCAGTTTGGCCTAGAAACAAATCAGAAGCTGTCATTTATGACACCTGTGGATGTGCTTATTACTGTTTCCAGTGGCAGGAGCGAGGGCAGCAGGTACCACTGGATGAAATGGTGCCACAGACCAGGTTGAGAACCCCAAAGAAGCTTTTTTTATGAAAAAGTTTGGGGTTGTTTCAACAAGCTGAACTTTGCCACTGCACAGTGAAAGAGAGGCACAGAGATTTGAAATGTCATGTGTGGAGGTGAAATGGCAGCATGAAGAGAAAGACAGGATCAGGAGAGTGCCTCTGTTTAATGTTTGATAAGGGAAACCAGCAGGAGAGCAGATGATGACAGTGAATGCAAAGGAGAAATTCATTAAAAATATCTTTATAGATTTGGCCTTAGAGCTAGCAGCCTCTTTAAGGCAGCTGTTCCCTTGGATACTAAGAGTTAGTGCAGGATCCACTTGTCATCAATTTAGTATATGCCTCTCTATTGGCTTCTTTAATTCCTTCCCTTTGCAGCTTAGGGAGCCTTAATCAAGGCTCTTGGTTTCTATGATACAGCCACTTAATAGGATCTGGGCTCTTGGCCCTCTCAGACATGTTCAATTGCTAGCTGAACCTAATCTCCAAATTGATGTGCTTTCTGTGAAGTCACAACCCAGTCACAACTCCCTTGTTTCTGCCATGTCCCAGGAGCTGAAGTACTTGGGCTTTTCATTCTTGACTCCACCCTAGAGTAAAACTGCATATCTATGTGGAGGTTTTCAAGTTGCCACCACAACTCCAGTTGCCTGTTCGGTTCTCGGGTCAGAAACTTCAAGTGGTGCACAATTCTTCAGGGACAGGAGCACAGGACTCCCCAACTGGGCTTTGTTGGCTTCTGATTTGTTTCTAGACCAAACTGAAACTGTTGGTCATTTAAATCCCTATTTGGTTTGAGACTAGTCTCTCTAAAGGAACACTTTCTTCTAAATCTTTATCTGAGGCTTTCCTAAGCTTCTCAGATGGGTAGGTGTGCCCATAAATAACTGACCATTTACACAATACGATGCTCCATTGCAGGCCATGTTAATGTTGTGTTTAAATTGTTAGTTTGAATAAAGTGGCCCAAGTGTTTTACCAAAGAAACTGTCACCTGCCTGATCCTTGGGGGGGGATGGAGTGGCAACCCCTCAGTGAGGATGTACCAATTTACAGCCACCCCTAAGCCATGAAACTGCTTGCCTTCCTCCTTACTGATGGCCTTCAGCCGTATTGTGAAGATTGTTCATTTTAGAAAGACCTTATGTTTGCTGGAAGTTAGTTCCAATCCTTCCTTGTTATGCTCTGACCTTCAGGCATGTTTACTTTGACTCTGAAGCTATGCAGCAGGTAACTGTCTCTAACTACCTTTTCCAATAGTTTGTCTGACCAACTCTGTGTAATATTTCTAATCTCGAACAGTGTGCTTCCTTGACTTTTGACAGACATTTCTGCTAAGTAAAATAAAATAACACAGTCTGGTATCGTACCAGGTGTAGAAATCAATTACAACTAAAGTAATATTCTAGTGAATTAGAAGAGATGGAATTGTCACTGAAGTTCGGGTTCATAGAAAGGTTTTGCTGACACAAAAACTGAGGTGGGTACAACTTCCCTGGGAACACATGTTAGTCACTTTCCTTAAAAAGAAAATGTTTTGGTATCATTTAACTTACTTTAATTAAAAACCCTCTGGCCAAGATCGAAACAAGACCATTAAATAAAGAACTGTGGGGTAAAATAAATATTTTATTGTATGTGGCCCAAGAATTTATGCAATTAAATCCAGCTACAGGACTGTCTCCTAAAGCAGAGAATCAGCCAAGAACAATTCAAAACCAGGTATATTTATACACAAAGAATACAAGGGTACAAACGGGGAACTTGCAAAAGTCCCATGGGGCCATGAGTGTCATGTAGGCAGGACAGAATATCAAGAAGGAGAGCAGGAGGAGTTTGCCTCAGCAGTGACACCAAACCAGGAGATTATACCATACAATCAAGCTGCAAAGACAAAGACTGAATGCTCAGTGGCGTCGCGCAGTCTTCAGCCGCCTGGGCCGAAGAACAAACTCGCCGGCCCCCCCCAGCTCGCCGCTGCCGCCGCCCCCTCCCCCCGACCCAGGTAGAAGCCGGCCCCCTGCTGACTAGCGGCGCGCGCGCAATCGCGCGCGCACCACACACCTCCGTCCGCTCGCCCACCACCACGCACCTCCGTCCGCTCGCCCACCACGCACCTCCGTCCGCTCGCCCACCACCACGCACCTCCGTCCGCTCGCCCACCACGCACCTCCGTCCGCTCGCCCACCACGCACCTCCGTCCGCTCGCCCACCACGCACCTCCGTCCGCTCGCCCACCACCACGCACCTCCGTCTGCTCGCCCACCACCACGCACCTCCGTCCGCTCGCCCACCACGCACCTCCGTCCGCTCGCCCACCACCATGCACCTCCGTCCGCTCGCCCACCACCACGCACCTCCGTCCGCTCGCCCACCACGCACCTCCGTCCGCTTGCACCTCCGTCCGCTCGCCCGCCCGCCCGGCTGGCCGTCGGGGGCTCTCCACCGGCTGTTGCCCCTGGCAGCGGCTTTCAGGGGGCAGCAAAATGTCCCCTCCCCACCCTTTTGCTGGCGAAGAGGAGAAAAAGTGGTTTTTTTAGGCGGACAATTCAAGGAGGGGCCCACCCGCCGGGCTGGCTGTCGGTCGGGGGCTCTCCTGGCGGGCAGCCCGCGTGCACGTGCACGCTGCCCACCTCCTCCTGCCCAGCCAGCCCCCAGGGGCTCCCCGCCACGGCGCCACCCACCCCCGACGAGCGCCCCGTCTCACGGCAAGTTGGGTGGGTGGCTGGGCGGGTGGAGGCGAGCAGCGTCCGCGCGCACGCGGGCCGCCCGCCAGGAGAGCCCCCGACGGCCAGCTGGGCGGGCGACCGGGCGTGCCCCTCCTTGAATTGTGTCCGCCTAAAAAAAAAACCTTTTTCTCCTCCTCGCCAGCAAAAGGGTGGGGAGGGGACATTTTGCCTCCCCCTGAAAGCCGCTGCCAGGGGCAACAGGCGGCGGAGAGCCCCCGACGGCCAGCCGGGCGAGCGAGCGGATGGAGGTGCGAGTGGACGGAGGTGTGTGGCAAGCGGCGAAGCGCACGTGGGGCGCTCGCCAGCAAAAGGGTGGGGAGGGAGGGGACATTTTGCCGCCCCCTGAAAGGCGCTGCCCGGGGCATCCGCTCCCCCCCCCACGCTACGCCACTGTGAATACTATTACATCAGCATAATCCAAGGAAGGCCAAATGTCCACAAACATTATCAAATAAGTCTATGTTGATATTTCAAAGAGTCCCCAGGGTGGGGACTTCCTGCAAAAGTCCATAATCTTCTGAGAGAAGATGAGCTTCTTGTTTGCCATGCCTCCAGGCATTGCCAGGGATGTCGCACTCATAGATAAAATGCATCAGCCATTGCCTCTTGTCCGGAATGACAATTGTCTTTTGTCCTGAATTCATTCCAGGACAATTGGATTATTCCAGAGTCCTAATTAGTCCATGGTAATTTTGATTTGGCTTATAGGCCCGCCAACATTCCTGACATGTTTATTGGACTGCTGCTATTGTCTTTTTGCAGGGGTAATATATTCTGGGTCTCGCAGGTAAACCTGCATATTTCCTGAACTACAAACAATCTGAAAGCATTAGATTAGGAAAGCTGAGCGCAGAAGAATAGACGCCTTTGAGATGTGGTGTTGGAGGAGAGTTTTGAGAGTCCCATGGACAGCGAGGAGAACAAATAGGTCAATCTTAGAAGAAATCACCCCTGACTGCTCCTTAGAAGGTCAAATAATAAAGATGAAGCTAAAGTACTTTGGACATCAAATGAGAAGAGAGGATTCACTTGAGAGAGCCTTGATGCTTGGAAGGGTCGAGGGCAAAAGAAGAAGGGGACGGCCCAAGATGAGATGGATAGATGGTATTGTGGAGACAGTGGGCGCAGGGCTGAGCAAGTTGAGGGGGATGGTGGAGGACAGGAGTGCCTGGAGGACAGCGGTCCATGGGGTCGCAGAGGGTCAGAATTGACTGTGCGACTGAACAACAACAATACCTCGGATAACGTTAAGACTTGGTTCCACAAGTCTTAACATTATCCAATTTTTAGCTTTATCCGATGCATGCATCAGATAACGTTAAAATCCTATGCAGATGACTCAGATAACGTCAACTCCATAGAGATACATTGTAAACAACACAGACTTCAAGGGAAAGTCAAGGAAACATGCTGAAACCTTAAAGAACTTTAAGAAATGATTGTCTAAAGGGTAAATACATTACAAACACATGCCAGACCACCCTGACTTTAGGGGAACAAAGCCATACAGCATTTTTAAACTTTTGAAAACTTTATAAAGTGCTGTTTTAAAAGATCTGCTCCCTCTTTTTGCTGACAGATGTTTTTTTCAATGATGCCTCCTGGATAGCTAAGCCCCTTAGCAAGCCAGGCTTGGGGGGGGGGGGGTGATTCTGAAAAGAAGGGCAAACTGGTTAGTCCTGCTCTCTTTCTTCCCAAGGTTGAACAATCTCAATAACAACCACAGCAACTGATCCTCAGCTAAGCCCCTTAGCAAGCCAGGGTGGGGGGCCTGATTCTGAAAAGAAAAAAGTTTCTTAGCTTCTGTTCAGAAATCCTCCGTCTGGCTTGCTAAGGGACTTAGCGATCCAGGTCATGGGGGGGATCTTAAGAGAGGCTTAGGACTTTCCCCCCAAGTTTTCCTAGCTTCTGTTCAGAATCGCCCCCTCCCCACTTGCTAAAGGGCCTAGCTATCCAGGCAGGGGGGTTCTTAAGAGAGACTGGGAAAAGGGCCCCAAGCCTCACTTAAGAAGCCCCCCCCCCCATCGCTATGTCCCTTAGCAAGCCAGACGGAGGCTTTCTGAACAGAAGCTGGGAAAACTTTTTTCTTTTCAGAATCAGGTCCCTCACCATGGCTTGCTAAGGGGCTTAGCTGAGGATCAGTTGCTGTGATTGTTATTGAGATCCTTCAACCTTGGGAGAAATAGAACAGGACTAACCACTTTGTCTTTCTCCCAAGCCACGCCTCAGGGAATTTGAGGCAAACATTTTCATCAGATAATGTTAACAGAACATTATCCGATGCAAATGTTTGCCTCAAATTCCCTAACGTTATCCAATTTTGGCCTTATCTGATGCAAAAGTTATCCGAGGTATCACTGTATTGCCATTACATGCCCAACATTGAAACAGCAGTCATGTTGGAAAGCAAGTTCCTCTTTTTTGCTAAACAAACCCAGACTTTCTATGCGGTCCCTGTAAAGAGTTATGCATTTGACATGTTAGGCTTATGCGGCCACTCAGGCGGTGGAGGAAGCTCCCACTTCCTAACTCTGGGCTCTACCTGCCTGGAGAAGGATAAGACTAATGTCCTCCGGCAAGGAGGAGGAATGGACTTTAGCTGTGGGAGGCGGCAGGCTGATAATACCCACGCCATCACCTTTACCAGACTTTTGTCCAATGTCCTCTGGATAGTTATGTTGTGTATTGATAGTTATGAGGTACTTTAATTTATTGTGTATTGATTTATCATGTATTGATCCATTATCTATTATATTGCAACTACTGTACTTATTGTACTGTTATATTGTATGCCACTGTATTTTTCCTGTATTGTAACTTTGATATTGATGGAATTCAGTGAGCCACCCTGAGTCGGTTTTTACCGAGTAGGGCAGCATAGACGTCTCATGATAATACCGTAATAATAATAATAATATTTCTATTTTGCTATTGCCCCATCTCCCCCCTTTCACTGGCTTGCATTCCAGCATTGGTTGGATTATTTTAGACTTTCCCTTTCACTATCGTTATGTAATACAGTACATTGTAACTGTTTAATCAGCAGGCAGTTACCCTGCTGCTTACATGGGTCAATGTTAGCACTGAGGTGAATTTGATTCTCTTCCCTGCCTCTGAGTACCAGAAGGATGGGGAAAATTTCACAGAGGCCCTGGCCATGCATTTCAATGGGTAAAGGGAAATTCAACTTCTCCACCCGTGTTAAAGCAGGAAACTTTTATTACTGACAGCCAGATAAAACAGAGTTCCAATATTTTAGCTATCAAAAGGAATGATCACCTTATAGCTCTACTGCTATTTGTCTCTTGTAGACTCTAATACTCCAATTTACTCTTACTGGCAGTCTGACGTGTTGAGCCATGGGTGTCACATCTGTTTATGCTGAAGTATTCACCTGAACTCCAAACTTAATACCATCTTTACCTGGTACAAAGTTCTTGAGAACTTGAAAACTTGGTTAGATTGATAACTTTAATTGACCCAGTCAAGATATTATCCAAGCTTGGATGTTGTTGCAATGAATGATTTGCACTGCTATTTTATTATAATTATTATTAGATTTCTAAATTTTAAATATTGTTAGCTGCCTGGGACATTTTAGGCAAAAGTGAAGCAAAAGGTTCCTTGTTTACAGGGGCGTAGCTACCGCCTTATCTGCCGTATCAATTATACGGGGGGCCCGGACCACGGGGGCCCCCAACGTGCGTAAGCAAAAGGCAAGGAGAGTGTATATTTAATTTGAATTGTTTGTAAAAATTTTGGAAAAAGTGACAGATAGATAATTATGATGAATAAATATTTCTTTTAATTTTATGCAATTTTTTTTCTTTTGTGAGAAATCTTTACCCTTCCTAAGGGTCCCCAAACAAATTTTTATACGGGGCCCCACCAAGGCACGCTACGCTTCTGCTTGTTTACATTCTGTCTGTGTTGAGTCTCATGTTATGAACTGCTCAGGATTCTAACATAACCCTTTCTCAGATTATGGCAATTATCAATTTATTTATTACATTTTTGTGTTGTCTTTCCACTGAATTACTTTATGTCCTCCTGCCCACCCTATTCTTACCACTGTTTAAGTAGATAAGTCTGAAAGAAGGTGATTAGCCACTCATGATTACTGAGAGAGTATCATGGCTCATTTCCAAAAGCTCATTCCAACATTTTGATCATTATACATTATAAAAATGTAAAATAAATAAATAAATTATACCCAGTGATGGGCTGCTCCCGGTTCGGACCGGTTCACCCGAACTGGTAGCAGCCATCTGGAGGGGATTGCCAGGGAGGTAGCAAACCCCTTGGCAACCGGATTGGTGGCCTCTCCAGCCCTCCGGACGTCTCTTCCGGGCTCCAAGACAGAGCAAAATATTTTCCCTTATATTTTTTGGAATTTGGTATATAAAAACCATGCCTGTAAGTTTCACTCTTTGTCTGAAGAAGTGGACTAACAATGAAAATATAGCAGTTAGTCTTTAAAGTGCTACAATGTTTTTTATTTTATTTTGTTTATTTTGTTTTGTTTTCTGATATGCCTATTTTCCCTTATACATTCTCTTTGACACAGATAGGCCACCTGGAGGAGCAACCTCTGCCATATCCTTTGAAACCAGTGGCTTATTCTTGTAAGATTGGCATAACTTGTCATGGCTAATTTCAACTAATAGATGAGGTGCCTAGGCACACCTCAGGTACATACTTTGTTAAATTGCCTCAGAATTTTTTCATCCAATAGCATTAAAACTAAGCAGAAGGAATTTTGAATCTGCAACAAGGCCCAGAAACCAATGAGGAGAACTCTTTGCTTCTGTCATTCCTTGGGGATAGGATTATGGTATGCTGAGCTCCAGATGCCCTCAGTCTTGGATTATTGCCTCTCTGTTTGCTGCACTTCCACCTTGGAAGCTTTCTTTTAGCCCCTCCCCTTGGTTCCCCCCCCCCCATTTCTTTAGATTATTTTTGCTGCTACTGGGCATCCTGCCTGTGCTAGTAGGCCTCTTAGGAATTGTCCAGCATGACACACTGGAATTTTTTTTATCCCCTCTGCTTTCTTGAATTAATTTTGCTGCTGTTTGACTTGCCTCTGCCTTCTAGACTCAAAGAAATGGTAGCTGGAAAAGAAATCTCTCCATGTCGTTGTATTTTGGTTGTGGAAACTTGGACTGTATTTTCCCCCTTAATTTGGCTGCTTACTTTACATGATTTTGGAGAGACGCTATTTTTCGTCTTCCCTTGTGTGTTCAGGTGATGTAGTGACCTGGGGTCCTGGGTGCGAGGACGAGGAGGAGGACAGTCAGCTGGCCCAGTTGCCTGCTGCCGGCTCCAGAGTCTGAGCCTGATGAGGACCTCCTGCCAGTCTCTCAGACCATGGCCAGCCCAGATCAGGATGCCGAGCAGCAGGACATGGACCTGGCAGCAGCCCTGCAGCCAGCTGTCACTTTGGAGCTGGTCCATCAGGGCTAAGCCAGGCTGGAGAATCGGAGCCTGACAGCTTAGCCAGGTGCCCAGCAATCAGGATGATCAGCAGCAGGCCAGCAGGTCTGCCCCTTGCGCAGACTCCTTGAGACAACAGTTACAGCTGAGGGCCCTCAGCTGTGGAGTCTGACTCTACTTAAAGGATGGGGCATGCTGGCAGGTTCTTGTCAGATCAATTCTTCTCTATTGTGGACCCGACACTGCACACCTGGCTTCTTGACTCTGAATACTGGATTTTGGACCCCTGCTCATGACCCTGACTACACTTCCAGAAAACCCCTGCATCCTTGGTACCCCTCAACCAGCTTCTGACCCCCTGGACATTCAGTGATCGCTCTGCATTGCCCCTTTTGAACTCAAGTAAGAAGATTCTCCCTTACTTCTACTGCAGCACTTGCCAGCTGCCCAGTTTGTTTGTTTGTTACTTTAGGGCTTTTGGAGTGCCAGAAGACAATAATAGGGAAATGCAAACAAAAGGCCATTTCCTCTTTTATATATATAAAAAACCACTGGTATATAAAAATACAAAAAAGTAGACAAAAGAGGCATTCCTGAAAAAAGTGAAAGAAATCTGAATATTTTTGCCATGTACATTTTTAGGATTATTTCCTTCTGCATTTTAATGTTTTTTCCAAATGTCAATTTCCTTTTGACCCAAAAATATAACTTGCATATTTGGTAGATTATTCCAGTTTGAACTGAAATAAAATTGTGTCCCATTCACATCAGCCAAATTCAAGAGATACATCTGCTGCCTGCATGGAGAGGGCCAAGATAAAATATTAGGTATGTAGCATTAAAAGGATGCCTACCATGGAGAGATATTTTAAACATTGAAGAGAAGATGAGGAACAAGGAAGAACCAGAAAAGAAAAAAATGGCTGTTAAAAATCCTCTTCTTATGTAGAATGTTTGGATCAGTGAGATAAATAGGGAGGTATATATAATGGAAGTGTTTATACAGTCGTTGTGCGTGATCCATTCCAGATGAATTGTTAGACTAAATATAGAGGTTATTGACAGGACGTATTAAAGACTTTGACGCAGGCAAAACCAGTTCTGGTTACAAGAAGGTTTAATGGGTGAGATTAGCTGCTGTATACAAAGAGTTTCTCAGAGCATCAGAAAAGGAGACATGATCAAACTGATGAAGACTGATCTATGAGATGCAGATGAAAGTTCTTGCATACACTTTCTTTGAGAAATATTGCATCTTGTGTTTGTTTTAAATCTTGAGTTCTTCCTACTCACTAAAAAGGGTCTACAGAAGTTGCACTGCAAAATAATGTTGGGGGAGAGGTACTTTTAGCATCTATTGGCTAAAGTCCTCTCTCTCTCTCATATCCTTCTCTGTTTTTTCCTTGTTTCTCATCTTCTCTTCAACTTTTAAAATACCTCTCCATTGTAGACAGCATATTTTTATGCTACACTGCCTAATACAGTAAAATCTTGCATAAAGAGAGCCTAGCTTAGAGACTAACTTTCTCTGAATGGTTGTCTCGCTTAACAACTAAAACCAACCAATAGAAATCTAATAATAACAACTAAATTGGGGTGCACAATCCCCCCGCCAGAAGTCACAATTGGTCACTTTTAATGGTGTTTCACTTAAAGAGTAAACTCGCTTAAATAGCAATCCAGTGGAACACATTATGCTCTTTAAGCGAGGTACCACTGTACTTTACCTTGGCCCTCTCCATGCAGGCAGCAGCTGTATCTCTTGCTAGATCTAGGCGGGGGGATTGTGCACCCCAATTTAGTTGTTATTATTAGATTTCTATTGGTTGGTTTTAGTTGTTAAGCGAGACGACCATTCAGAGAAAATTCTCTTTAAGTTAGTCTCTAAGCGAGGCTATTGATAGATCTGTATGTATGTATGTATGTATGTAGGGAGGGAGGGAGGGAGGGAGATAAGGATACAGATATAGATGCTTTTGCACATGGGGAAATATATTTCCCACATGTAGCAATATATATATATTTCCCCCAACATATATATTTATATGCACAGGTAATGTATACTCAAAGCACACAGTGGCCATAATCCTGTTAGCAGTCACAGAGTGTGACCACTTCACTGGCAGATAGTGTCAAAATTGCTTTAGATATCTATATCTTATCATCTATCTCTCTATCGCTATATATCTATATATCTATCTCTATATATCTCTATATATCTATACAGTGGTACTTCATACAATGATTTTAATCCGTTTCACAGGGCTCGTTGCTGTATGAAACATTTTCCCTACAGGATGCATCGTACAACAAATTATTTTGCTAAGTGGTTTTTCCCACTGAAAAATTGTTGTATGACTTTTTCCAAAGGGAAAATTGTTATGCGGGTTGCCATTTTTCCCAAAACCTAATTGTTATGCGATTTCATTGCTATATGGGGCGATTGTTGTATGAGGTTCCACTGATATTCAACAGATGTCCTAAAGACCTAAACCTTGTTATAATTGCAGCTTGTGTGTAACTGTAAACTGGAGATATCTGAAGCAATTTTGGCACTATCTGCCAGTGAAGTGGTCACAATCTGTGATTGCTAACAGGATTATGGCCACTGTGTGCTTTGAGTATACATTACCTGTGCATACTGTCATCAGTCAGATGCTAGATGTGTGGCCTGTTCAAATAAAATACAATCCAAATCTAGAAGATTCTTGATTACCCTTTTCTATCTAAAGGAGAAAGATGCCAATTTTGGTTTTTATTGACAAAATTCTACAAACAGGTCCTGTGGCTGTGAAACACTATGTAGAGACAAAGAGACGACCATTATCTGCTCCAGAGTT
This sequence comes from Furcifer pardalis, assembly GCA_030440675.1. Taxonomy (NCBI): domain Eukaryota; kingdom Metazoa; phylum Chordata; class Lepidosauria; order Squamata; family Chamaeleonidae; genus Furcifer; species Furcifer pardalis. The sequence goes on along the minus strand of CP126893.1, from coordinate 54,279,827 downwards.
TTAAAAGAGGGACCTGGATATACTACAAAGCCTTACTAATAGATGGAGTTAGAGTTCACTGACCACCAAGTCAAAATACATTAAAAGGATTAAATACACATGGTAAAATTAATGTCCACTAGGCATCATGTCTTGGCATTCATAAAAAAGATGGAAAGGAATTAAGTTATCTGGGTAAATGAAATAGTTCACTGAAGCTTGTGTCTACTTCATGTGTTCAGCCCTCCAGGTCCCAACTAAACTTTAAGACTTGGAGGACTGAACATTTGCTAAGTTATATCTTCACCAGCTGTATCATAAAGTGACTCCATTTTTCAAGTTACTGGAGTCATAACATTGCCCTACATACCTCCTTTCTTTCCTTTTAGCTCCAACCAGATCTAACACTCTAGAAGACTATGTTCTTTGTGTAATCATGTCTACAAAAATGGACTTTGCCTCCAATAAATGCCTAATCTTCAAGGCATACAGTGTTTGGGTTATATTGTCATTTAGCCCATGAAAGAAACAGTTATAACAAAAACCATCTTTGTTTATAACAGAAGTCTTGTTAAACTCAAGGCTATGTGCTGGGACTGTAGTGGCTCAAGTGGTTAAGATGCTGAACTCGCTGACTGGGAGTTTGGAGTTCGATTCCCAGGTTCTGCATGATGGAGTGAGACCCTGTCTCTGCCCCAGCTCCTGCCAGCCTAGCAGTTTGAAAGCAAGAAATTGTAAGTAGATACAGTTGTACCTCGCTTAAAGAGCATAATGCGTTCCACAGGATTGCGCTTTAAACGAGTTTGCTCTGTAAGCGAAACACCATTGTAAGTGACCAATTATGGGGGGGATTGCGAACCCCGCTTTATTTGTTAAGCGAGTTTTTGGTTGGTTTTATTTGTTAAGCGAAGCAAACATTCAGAGAAAATTCTGCTCTTTAAGCGAATTTCTCTTTAAGCGAAACACTCTTTATGCGAGGTTTGACTGTAAATAGGGACCACTTTGGTGGGAAGGTAAATAGTGTTCCATGTACTCCAGTGTTGAGGCATGCCTGCCACATGTCCACAGAAACATCTGCAGATAGTGCTGGCTCTTTGGCTATAAAAAGAGATGAGCACTGAACCCTAGAGTCAGATATGACTGGCTTTCAAGCAAGGGTGACCTTTACTTTTACCTATGTGCTGTATACATGAGGTGTTCCATTATGTTTCAATTTTTACTATCCTCAGATTCTCCAAACATTGTCTTACATGTTTTCTGAAGGGTGATCGTGTGACAGTACTACAGCAGAAGCTTTTCCTGCTTCCTTATTTCACAAATTGGTTTCCTTTGTTGCTTCCAGGAGCGGCAAGGGTGGCATGGGCCAGATGAATTGGTGTCGGTGGCTGGATCCTACCCCTTGGCCGTAGTTTGGGCACCCCTGCTTAAAGCAGAGAAAATGGCAGCCTAAAATCTGTCTCATCCTGTTGCAAAACAGATTGCAAGGGGCGTTTTACTTCTGCTTCTGAGGGAAAGAACCACATGGCCAGCCCGCTGAACCACGTGACTGGCCCCCTGGTTTAGAGGTATGGATAATATCTGTTTATGCTTCACGCTGCTTGGATGAATGGGCTGCTATGTATCTTAATGCTTTCAGTCTCTGCCATAATATGACAGATTTCACACACACACACCATCCTGTGGAGAAAATAACCTTATACTTCAAGAAAGCAAATTTCTCAAATTAGCCAATGTATTGATTGGCTAGTGCAGAGTAGGTGAGGAGCACATCACCAATCTGCCTTTGAAGTCTAAGTGGTGTGAATAATAGCAGAGTCTTGATCATACTGTACTTACCATGAAATAAGTTCCAGAGTTGGTTAGTCACACATCAGTATGCTCTGACTGTAATTGCAGGCAATTGAGATGGCCAATGCAAGCAAATATTATGGACAGATTAGTTGAATAGGGACACCAAATAGAAGACTGAGCATTTCTAAACCTAGCCATGGACTTAATTCAGGACCTTTGAATATGCCAGACTTGATCCATTACTGATTTGGCTTCAAGGTTTGCCCAGATGAGTGAAAAAAGTAGGATAATTTGCTCTTATATCAACTGTTAAGGGTAATGTGAAAAATAACCACTTCCTCAAGCTACACCCAAGATGTCTTTTATTCTGATGCTCCTGTCCACACAAAAGGGACCCAAGAAGCAACATTTCTTCATGACACCACTGAGCCCCATCCCCTCTTATTTGTACCTTTTCACCCATCCCTCCTCTCTGTTACCCATGCTTCCCTTTTTCTCCCGAAAAAGCTCATGGAACCCTTGAACTGGGAACTTAAGCAATGCATTTTTTTTCAGTTTCCATAACAAGTTTAACTGATTTACCCCAAACAGCCAATTTCTGGGAACAAGAGTTGCTTGTATGGGAAAGTTTCACTGCTAGCAATAATCTCCAAACAAGCAAGAATCAAGCACAGAGTGATAGAAGATTGACTGACGAAGTAGACTTGATCCACGAAAGCTAACATTAAAATATAACAGTCTTCAAAGTGCTGCAGCATTTTTGTTTTGTTTATTCTCTGATATCATAGATCAGGGATTCTCAACCTACAGCCTGTGGGCCAGATCCGGTCTACAGTGCCAAATAATCTGGCCCCCACTCTCGTTCCAGCTGCCACTGCCACCACCACTGCAGTAAAAACATCTGCGGCTGTCGTAAGCATGCTTATGACAGCTGTGGATGTATTTACGGCAGCCATAAAAGGTGGGGGGAACCACCAGTCCAGCCCCCTCAACTGTCTGAGGGAGCATGACCTGGTCCCTGACTTGAAAAGGTTGAGAATCTCTGTCACAGAGGGTCATTTTTCAAAAGGGTATCATCCTTATTTTTCAGAGATTTGGTTTTAAAAAATGAGAGTTTTCCCTATGAGAGAGAGGAGCTCAGCCTATTAAAAGCTGAGACTACATGCTGTCAATGACAATTGTACTTTCCATCCCAAAAAAACTGAACAAAACAATCTCGCAAGCATGTTTTACTCAAAAAAGCTAGAAAAAAAATAGCTAGTCTCCAACTGAGATTAAGATTGTTATTTGCTGAAATCAAAAACTGTCAGTAGTGGTGTTGCTCTCTATTTTTCTTTCTTTCTTTCTTTCTCTATGTGTCTCAAAAAGGTGGGGGTGGGACAAGAGGGGTAAGACACTGTTCCACCACAACTCCGTGAAAGTACCAATCCCTTTGTGTACACTGTACAATATTAATATAGAGCAGCCTGAAATGTTTTTGGATCCAAAAGCAAGCAAACAAACTGCACATATCAGACTCAACAAAAAAGAACATCCAGAAAGATCACCCGTCATTGGTATAAACAAGAATGGCACATGACGTCAGAGAAAACAGCAATACACAGACCTCACAGTGGAATGCCAGCATGGACAAGCTCTCAGTCTAGACCACAATTCTGTAGGTTGGTTTCTTAGGAACACCAGGCAGTGGAGTATTCTTTGTTCTGCATTGCTGTGATCTGCAACAGAGCACAATCTGTTCATGTGGACTCCAATATCACACATCCATATTGTCCTGTGCTGTGTGTAGATGTATCTCAGGAGGGTTGTGTTTCCATTGTTAACTGGTCCACTTTTCTATTAATCTCTTCTGCTTTATTTTTCTTCTCCCATTTCATTCTTCCATCCAGTGGTGGGCTCCAAAAAAAATTGCTACCACACTGTGGGCGTAGTATGGTGGGCGTGGCCAGGGGGAAAGCCCTGTGTTGTACCTGAATTAGGACTACTTTATTTCAAAGCTTGGGTGGGCGGGGCCAGCCAGAATTTCTGCTACCAGTTCTTGCAAACTGGTGCAAACCTGCTGATGCCCACCACTGCTTCCATCCTTCTCTTTCCAGCAGGATTTAGGAACCAGTTGAGGTAGGCACACTTCCCTCTTCCAAGCGGAACTTCTAATAGCACCAGGATATCAGCTGTTGCTACTTCTCTTTCTTTTGAAGGAGCACGGGAATAAATTTAAATTTTCACTTAATATAGGCATCTTATAATAAAAGAGGGGTCAAATACCACAATATCACATCTTCATTTCTCATTTTACAACATGAATAAATGCATTGTATATTATATATGGCAACAGGGTTGTGCAGATGCCGCAGAAAAGTTTTTATTTCCTTTTTTTGTCAGGGTAGCCCCTATAGTTCTTAAATAGATGGTATCAAGAAAGGATGTCCCAGTGATCTTAGGAGGAAAGTGAGGTTCAGAGCCTTGTGAAGTACCAAAATCAAACTATCATAACGAAACACTCAGGTACAATTAGCAAAATACAGTTATTTAGCAACAGCAGGTGGCAGTAGTGATGCTGTTGCTCACAAAGAAAGTCACATATCGATCAACTGGTATAGCGCAAAACTTGAAAAGTTTTCAAAACGTTTTTAAAAAGAAATATTGTGATCCAATAAAATAGATAGAAAGGTGGAGATCGCAGATGGGGTGCAAGTGCACCAGTAGAAGTAGGGAAGAAAGTGAACTGGGCAGAGTTAGGACAGAGAAGACAGGCAAATGGGATGAGCATTAAAGCTTAGGAACAAAGATGTGTGGACAGGATGTACAGATACATCCCAGTACTGTATATCCAGCAGCAAGTCCCCTCATGAGTCACTATGCAAAAAAAATAAAAATAAAAAAATGGGGTGGTAAATTCAAAACAGTTCCAACCACTAGCAAAAGGAGGAGCAGCAACAACAACGCCAACAATAACAAAGAATGCCATGGAAGCACCAGGAACAATACCATTGTGAAGATGAGCTCATAGGAATTACTTTTTATCTTCAAGCAGGAATGGGAACTTGCAGCCCCTCAGATGTTGTTGGACTGCAGCTTACATCACTCCTATCCTTTAACCACACAGAGGAGGGCTGGTGGAGTCAGAGTGCACAGCAGCTGAAGGGCTGTACATTGTCCCCTTGGATCGGTGAATTGGAAAGGGCATTGGAGGTAATCAAATTTAATACTTAGCACAATGGATCCCACGTGTCCTGCAATTCCCACCTGATGACCAGTCTTCAAGGCTGTTAAAATGTACTATTGAGTCATGATACCGAGATTGGGTTGGCTTGATGATCATGCAAACTAAGAAACCAGTGCCAAGAACAATCAACTTTTCAGAGCTGCTCTCTGTGGCAGCAGCACTACATGCTGCCAAGTTTGTTGCAAGCCATGTCACGTACAGCACACTAGTTTTCTGGCATGCAGGCTATGATTTTAGAACAACGTGTCATATAATCTGTGGATCCATGGCCTGAACCATTTACAGTAATACCTTGGATAACGTTTACTTTGGATAACGCTAAAATCGCATAACGTTAAGTAATCTGGGGAGGAGAATTTGATCAAATAATGTTAAGGTCCTATGGGATGGATTGGATAACAACCGCTAAAGCCTGTGTGGTTACAATGTATCTCTATGGAGCTTTAACGTTATCCGATCCATCCCATAGGATTTTAACAAGGATCAGATAACACTAAAAATTGGATAACACCAAGACTTGTGGAACCAAGTCTTAGCGTTATCCAAGATATTACTGTACTTGTACTTAAGCTCTTAAATCCCATTTTACATCATTAAAAAAAAATCACAACCACACATCCTTTGCTCCAACTGTTGCACACAATGAATTAAACCTTTGATTAAGGTCTTCTAAGTGATGTTGAAAGCAATGAAAGGATTGGCAACCCTCTCTTGCCGATTTAGCTGTTCTGCCTGCTCCCAGCTCTGGATTGGGATCTGACAGCAGCTTGAGGCCCTGGCCAGTATTGGCTCATTGACATGGACCACTTCTGTCATGTCTGCTTCCAATGTACTAACTGTGTGGGTCACTTGGGCCACATGGACCTTGTTGGCCACTCTTTTGTGCAAGAGGCAACTGAAGATCTTCTTGAACCCTTTACGGAAATGCTTGGATACCAAAGCGTAGACAATGGGGTTTACACAAGAGTTGGCATAGGAAATCAGGTGAGAGAGGATCCTCAGCACATAGGTGGCACTGTTCAATGGGAAATAGCCAAACCAAAAACAGAGGATGACCAGGTGATGAGGAAGCCAGCAGAGGCAGAAGAGAACAGCCACAATGATGATCATCCGGGTCACCTTCCGCTTCCCCTTCTTGGAATCAGACACTTCTTTGATGGGGTCCACAGATGTCCAGAGGTAACGGATGGTCCTCAGGTAGGTGAGGCTCAGGATCACCACTGGGATGACATAGCTGAAGACAAAAGTGCAGAGGTCCATAATTTTGCGTTGATGGGTTTTCCAGATGGGATGGCAGACAGTGACATTGGCTATCTGAAACTCTTGGTAGTAGCTAATGTAGGGTCCAGAGAAGATGAAAGACAAGCCCCAGATGACACCAATGGCTGTGAGAGCATTCCTGGGGGTTCTCAGTTCTCTTGAATGCAAAGGGTACCTTATGGCCAGATACCTAGGAAGGCAAAAGAGAAGCGAAAGAAAGGCAATGAGACTTAAGTGACAAGGGTGCATATCCCCACCTCACCTCATCTCCCAAATCTGGAAAGTGCTGTATGGGAATCCAAAATTAGGGGTTGTTTAGACTGCCCACTTGGATTGGCTGTAAAAGCTCCTTCCATCCGAAGAGGAAACGACTCTTCAAATTTTAATAGAACCGTCCCCTACAGTCAATGGGAGTGAAATAATTTGTTTTACATTTGCTAGTCATTGTTGAAGTGATGTGTCACTTCTTTTAATATTTTTTTCTTTGTGTGCATGTGTGTATTGTTGATTGAAACACATGGTTTCAATAGGCAATACATAGACATATGTAAAGAAAAATTAATTAAAAGAAACATTGTGTTGCTTCAGTGAAGACAAGCAGACATTTTTTTTAAAAAAAATCATTTCCTCTGACCATTTGTAGATGATCAGGAGAAGTGTTCAATATTTGATATGTTGAAGGAGTTCATGCTTGTATTGGAAGCAGCCTTTGATAGCTGCAAGGATCCCATATTTGTCATTCACAGTATCTACAGGCTCTGGGAGCAGCATATCTGGATGGGAACTGAAAAAGGTGAACACCCTGATTGTAACTTAAAGCACACATTTTGGAGGCAATTGGAACTACTTGTGTGTCTAAAAAGTGTGGAGACTGTTTTTAAAAAGGCAGACCAGTCTTCCCTCATATCCAGTGGTGGGGTGTCAAAAATTTCACCACCCCACTGTGATGTCATTACAGTGTGGGCGGAGCTAACATCATGATGTCATGTCATGGGCGGGGCCAAAGAAAAAAATACAAAATAATAAAAATAGGGAACTTCAGGCTATAGGGAGTTTCAGGCTAGCAGCTTCTCTTCCTCCTCCCCGTTTGGGAGGACAGCAAGGAGGCCGTGCATATGTGCCAAGCACTAGGCGTGCATTTATTTGTTTGTTTATTTATTTATTTGTTCGCATTTAATACCCCGCCCCACTCGGGAAGACCCGACTCTGGGCGGCTTACAAAGTACATTACCGCAATGGGTAGTCTATGCACACACAATATTATAAAACATTAAAAATTCATGAGTTCATAAAAAATTTAAAACATTAAAACATTAAAAAACAGATAGAAACAAGTGATAACAGGTACAAATACCAGGTGGTGGGGAGGATGGCTACCCTTAAATTAGCCATCCTGGGTGGGAACCTACATTATTGTTGTGTCCCCACACTTAACCTGCCAGCCATGTCTTTAATCCCTTTCGAAAGGGGAGGAGCTCCGTCTGCAGGCGCAGCTCTGTCGGAAGGAGGTTCCAAAGGGCCGGGGCGGACATGGAGAAGGCCCTCTTCCTAGTGCTCGTAAGACGAGCCTCCCTAGCAGATGGAGTCACAAGAGAGCCCCTCCGATCCGCCCTAGTGGGACGGGCAGACATTCTTAGGGTGACGCGGTCTCTTAGGTATCCTGGCCCACTACCATATAGGGCTTTAAAGGTAATAACCAGCACCTTGAATTGCACCCGGAGGCATACTGGTAACCAGTGCAGCTCCCGGAGCAGTGGTGAGGCCCGAGCATAACGTCTACACCCCATCACTACCCGAGCTGCCGCGTTTTGAACCAGCTGCAGCCTCCGAATGGTCACCAAGGGCAGCCCCATGTAGAGCGCATTACAATAATCAAAGTCTGGAGGTGACCAAGGCATGTGTGACCATGAGCAAGGCGTCCCAGTCTAGGAGGGGGCGTAACTGGCATGCATGCACAGTGGGGGAACCAGTGAAAAGGTAAGCCCCGAAGGAGGTCCCCCCCAAAAAAGCTGCTACTGGTTCTCTGGGACACTGGGAAAAGTTACTACCGGTTCTGGAGAACTGGTGAGAACCTGTTACATCCCATCACTGCTCATATCACTTTGGAGGGACTATAATGGCTCAGTGATTAAGAAGCTTGCCTTGTTAGCTGTAAGGTTGGCAAGTTGGCAGCTCAAGACCCAAGTACTGCATGATGGAATGAGCACACGACTCTGTTTCAGCTCCTGCCAACCTATCAGTTCGAAAGCAAGAAATTGCAAGTAGATAAATAGGAACCACTGCAGTGGGAAAAGATCTTGGAGACATGAAAGGAGCCTCATTTGGGCGTCCCTTGAGTAGAGTTCCTCCAGCAAAAATCCTTTCAACCCAGAAACCACCTTTGTGTGCTTCTGAATCATTTTTAAAAAACACAACAACCTTGGAGAGAGGACTTAATGCCTGCCTGGACAGGTTCTTAGTTGGGTATAAATATAATGGAGAGCTACAATAGCTGGGATATCTTGAATAAGAAGCTTTGCCTAAGACAGTATTTCCCAACCTTGGGCCTCCAGGTGTTCATGGACTTCAATTACTAGAAGCCCAAGTTAGCACACCTGCTTATCAGGGCTTTTGGAATTGAAGTCCAAGAACCTCTTGGGAACCAAGATTGAGAAACCCTACTTAATGACGAAGCTTTGGTGGAGAAGTTTGCACTAAAGAGGCAAACACATATAAACATATGTGCAAATAATAGTCTAGCATAATGAGAAAATTTGGAAAGGCTTGTTGGTAATGCCTGTTGCCTTGGAAGCCTTACCTATATGCTACTTTGGGTTCTGCTTTTCACTATGGCAGCAGGATGGCATGGGACACTGAATCCTGTTCAGACAACAGTGATCATATGATGGATGAGCACATGTATATGGTGGAAAGCCAGTCTTTCCCCTCTGATGTACACATGTCTGTAATTTGCCTGTATAAAAAAGTAAACCTTTTCTGGCATAAAATCACGGGGGTCATAGAATAACTGACTCAGAAGGGGACTATGAGACCATCAAGATCAATCTCCTGCTCAATACAGGAATCCAAATCAAAGCATCTGGTTGTCCATCTGGTCTTGAATGCCCCTCCAGCTTTGGAGTGCTCACCACTTCCTAAGGTAATTATAGTATTGGTCTGATAACACATAGGAAACCCCTCCCCCCTGATATTCAGCATTCTGTATATCTGGTTTCCTGTCGTTTGAGCCTCTTACTACATGTCTTCCACTCCTGGGATGATCGAGAACAGATCCTAGACTCCTCTTTATGACTATCTTTCAAGTACTTGACTATCAAATATTTCAAGTATGATGACTATCTTTCATATCCCCTCTTAAGCCTCCTTTTCTCAAGACTAAACATACACAGTTCCGTCTGTCTTTCCTCTTATGGCTTGGTTTCCAGTCCTCCAATGACCCTTGTAGGTTTACTGAGTCACGCGTCTCCCAACTTGTAACTGTCCATGTCATCTGCCCCTCCCCCCGGGTGTAATACTTTGCATTTATCCCTGTTGGATTTCATTCTTTTGTCTTCTGCCTAGTGTTCAAGCCTATCAAGATCTTTTTGAATTCTGTTCCTATCCTCCAAGGTATTAGCTATTCCACCAGATTTTGTGTCAATTAAACCAAAGAATACTAAAAGCATCATTAGTTAAAACAGGTAAACCAAATTAGTGAAAATAACTAATAAAATATGCTGATAAAAATAATTTGAATCCTTTACTAAAGAAATACAATCCTGCAAGAGCATTTAGAGGTCAAAAACTAACTTAAAAAGAAAAGTTTTCACCTGCCAACAGAAGGTCTGTGAGAAGAGGGCCAACCTGGTCTCTTAATGGACAGCATTCCATAGGACGGGAGCTGCTCTTGAAAATCAGTCATCACCAACTGGGCCTGTGATGGTGGTAGGCCTGAAAATGACTTCACCCTATAGTTCTTATAGACTAGGGTGGGTGTGGGGCAGGGGTGGCCAAACTACACCCCATGGGCTGGATCCAGTCCACAGTGCCAAATCATCAAAGCCCTGGCACCCTCGCCACTACTGAAAACAGATGTACCTTGCACACGTGCAAACATGGCTGTGCATGTGCAAATGCTGCTGTAAATGCACCCTGACTGTCATAAATGTGTTTATGACAGCCACATGTACGTTTTACTTCCACTTCCAGGGGGAGGAATCACGTGACCAGCCTGATCAGCTGTCTGGGGGGCATGGTCAGGCCCACGGCACAAAAAGTTTGGCCACCCCTGGTGTGAAGGATTGTGAGATCGTCATGAGAGGATTCATGTGCATAACCCAGTGTTCCAAATTCCTGAAACTGTAGCCTACAAAGTAATTATTTTAGTTACTTTGGAAAAAACAGTAAAGCAATAACTTGTTTTAAATCATTATCTACCTAGTTAAACAGCTTTGTTCTGCCTCAGAAGATCCTATTTCTCACCAAGCTGATTTTTTAACTAAAGGAAGAGTTTAGTTTGCAATACTGATTATTTTACTCAGTTGAGTTGAAGTTCATTCTGTATAGTTCATTTCACTCACAGAAAAGACATTCCAACAAAAGATTCCCAAACAAGTCTCTTCACATGTGTTGTATTCAGAAGAAACAATGAAAAGCAGCAACACACAAAAATCTTGTGTGTGGGTGTCTAATTAATAATATGCTGTCAAGTCAATTCTGTCTTATGGCAACACTTCAAAGGGTTTTCTACGTAGAGAATACTCAGAAGGCGTTTCTCATTCCCTTCTTCTGGGAATGCCCTGGGACTCTTCAGCCAGTGATGGGCAGCAACAGGTTTGCACCAGTTCGCCAGAACCAGTAGTAACTTTCCCCGGTGTCCAGGAGAAGGGGTAACGGCTTTTGGGGGAAACCACCTCGGGGGCTTACCTTTTCACCAGTTCCCCCACTGCGCATGGGTGCAAAGCGCTTGGTGTGCATGCATGCCTACAGTGTTTGATGCACATGCGCGGCCTCCTTGCTGTCCTCCCAAGTGGGGAGGAGGAAGAGAAGCTGCTAGCCTGAAGCTCCCTATAGCCTGCTCCCCAGGGTAATTGACTCACCTTTGGGTGTGGGGTAGGTGGGTGTATTTTAATGTGTATTTAATGTGTATTTATTTTTAATGTGCATTTTATGTGTTTTATATGTAATTAATTTGTATTTTATTTGTTTTTATGTCTATTTAATGTGTGTTTAATGTGTGTTTATTTTCAATGTATATTTTTTGTGTTTTATGTGTATTTAATTTGCATTTTATGCGTTTTTATTTATATTTAATGTGTATTTATTTTAATGTATATTTTATGTGTTTTATGTGTATTTTATATGTCTATTTAATTTGTATTTTTATGTGTACTTATTTTTATGGATTTTTTACATTGGCTCCACCCACAATGTTGGCTCCACCCATGATGTCATGACATTGGCTCCGCCCATGATGTCATGACATTGGCTCCACCCACAATGTTGGCTCCACCCACAGTGTGGTAGTAAAATTTTTGACTGCCCACCACTGTCTTCAGCTTACTCAAAGCCACATAGGCTGGTTTTTCTGGAAGCCATGGTAAAAAATTGAACTCCCAATCTCTGACTTCACAGCCAGAAACCTAAGTCACTGCATTATCCTGCCTGTTAATCAGAAGTTTAAAAAAACAACAACCTGGATTATTGCCCAGAAGTTAAAAAAAGAAGAAGAATGAGTTACTCAAGATAGAACATGGACAAAGAGGGTGAAAACCATATCATTTTGCTTGTGGTGCCAACAGAGGTGGTCCCCCAAATACCACAGAGCACTGCTTGAGGAGGGCACATTCTTCTGTTCCACCTTCACTTTCTCAGTAGGAAAGTAAAGGAAATGACTAATATCATGAATACAAAGCTAGGAGTGGAGCCAGATACCTAAACCACTAAGCTATCAACAATAAATTGAACAAGTAATATAATGTGTACATTCCAAATCTAGAAAAGAACTATAAAGGTAACTACAAAGTGAGATTTTCACTGTAAAAGGAATGAAGCTATTATTAAGTTACATCAGTAATGTAACTTAGGGTGTGATCAGAGAGCTGCAAAACCACACACCTGACTGCACCAGAAAGGTTATTTTAAGAGGAGCTGTTTAACAGCCAATCTCTTTAATGTGACTCTTTCATCTACCAGGAATTCACTCTAGCCTGGCACCACAAAATAAAGGTCCTACAGATCAGGATAAAACTTGAGCACATTTCCCCATGGATTGTGTGGTCACCAGGAAGTAGACGACACTGGCCTTCTCCACAAGTGGTCAGAATTGATATCTGCCTCCCCAATTATCGCATCCTGAATTATACTTTTCTCACTGAAAATGATTATCAACAACTTCGTCTTCCATGTCTAGGCCAGATGTGAAACTGTCAAAATGAAGGCACCCTTTGGTGAGTTCATTCTGCAGTTCCTTTTGCCTAACTTAGTGTGAGAAAGATTAGCCATCAACACAGGGTTGCCATTACCAGGGTATGCCTGATTGTGGTTCAAGAATACCACAATCTTCAAGGAGGCTCTTTCTACATACCTCTTTACAAGCAACTAGGAACATACCAGTTCTAATTACAATTTGTTGTTGTTCAGTCGCACAGTTGATTCCGACCCTCTGCGACCCCATGGACCACTGTCCGCCAGGCACTTCTGTCCTCCACCATCCCCCTCAATTCACTCAGCTCTGTGCCCATTGTCTCTACAATACCATCTAGCCATCTCATCTTGGGCCGTCCCATTCTTCTTTTGCCTTCGACCCTTTCAAGCATCAAGGCTTTCTCAAGTGAATCTCCTCTTCTCATTTGATGTCCAAAGTACTTTAGCTTCATCTTTATTATTTGACCTTCTAAGGAGCAGTCAGGGGTGATTTCTTCTAAGATTGACCTATTTGTTCTCCTCGCTGTCCAGGGGACTCTCAAAACTCTCCTCCAACACCACATCTCAAAGGCGTCTATTCTTCTGCGCTCAGCTTTCCTAATGGTCCAGCTCTCACAACCATACATTGCCACAGGGAATACCATTGCTTTGACTATGCGAATTTTTGTTTGCAATGTGAAGTCTCTACTTTTCACTATGCTCCCCAGGTTTCTCGTTGCTTGCCTCCCAAGAATCAGTCGCCTTTTTATTTCATGGCTGCAATCACCATCTGCAGTGAGCTTAGACCCTAAGAAAGTAAAATCTGTCACTGCTTCTACTTCTTCCCCATCTATTTTCCAGGGACTGATAGGGCCTGTTGCCATGATCTTGGTTTTCTTGATATTGAGTCTCAAGCCAGCTTTTTCACTTTCTTCTTTCAACCTAATCAGGAGCTTCTTTAGGTCCTCCTCACTTTCTGCCATGAGGGTGGTATCATCTGCATATCTCAAATTGTTGATGTTTCTTCCAGCAATTTTGATCCCAAATTGTGATTCCTCCATCCCTGCATTGCACATTATGTGTTCTGTGTATAAGTTGAATAGGGAGGGTGACAAAATGCAGCCTTGTCTTACTCCTTTTCCTATTCCAAACCACTCCGTCATTCCAATACAGTACAGTAATATTTTTGCCATTATGAGCAATACTCGGCAGTGATTTAATGCACATTGGTTTTATGCCTAATAGCAATAATATAACTACTTTCTCACATAGTTTTAATGATATAAAATGTGTTTTAGTGATGCATCTGGTCCTCCTCACCATACACTAACTTCTCATCTTTCAGAGACCCGGTTGAGAGCTAAACTAAAAGTGTGAGACCAGCAGTGGAACAGCACAAGGATTTGGCTTGAGCAATACAATCTGCTGGCATTGCTACACAAGCAAACCATACAGTTAACATTAATATGTTTGTATATAAATGCTTCATACTTGCCCGGGAATTAGGAGAGTGGAAGCTCTCCACTGAGCACAGAGAATATGAAAGACCAATTTACCTGGAAATAACATAGAAGTGATAATAATATTGCACCTATTAAATGTTAGCTATCCTAATACAGAAGAATGGCAAGCTGAAATAAGTTTCCACACATTGATGTCTTGCTAGAGTGGATGAGCAGATGTGAGTCACATCTGGAAGCACAGGTGCAGTCCATGTCTGTAGAACAACAGATACATAGGGGTCTGCTTTCTCTTCTGACTTTCAGCATGGGTGAAAATGTATATCCTCTACCCACTGCCTAAGACTATCTGTTGTACATGACTACCTGTTGACCCGGACCATCCATATTTGTGTCATACCTAGTCCTTCAAGTAAAACAAAAGAAGTGTTTGTAGTTTGTCTGGATAGTCAATAGATCCCCAGATGAAAAACCAAGCCCGCATTTTGATCTACATGCTGTACATGCCTACATGTTACTGTGACTGCAACTGCCAACAATTACTTGTTTTGATAAAGAATACAACAGGAGCAGCACTTCAAAGTTATGTAATGCTTCTCAACTATTCAAGATAATTCACCATAATGCTATGTTTTGTAATCTTTGCAGCAACAGTGGGAGGTAAATCAATATTACTGCAATCATCTCAATATCACCAATGAATAGTTGCAGCCGAGAAAAACTGTCTTGCTATCAAACCACCTGGTAAGTTCATGTCTGGAGGTAAGATTTGAACCCAGAACTGTTGGGCACACTGTTCACAACCTTAACCACTCTGCAAAACCACCCCCGCGTTGTTTCAAATGTTCACTGACATTCATGCTGTGGGATCAACAGGGCTATAGAAACTCCTGTATGGGCACCATTTCTTTCAGATGTATCTTTCTACAGTGTTTACTTTCTCTGGTTTGGAGCACACAGTTCTGTCTCATTCCTGCCTCTTAGACCAGAATATTTTCTTAACCGTATAATTTTGCACCCCTTTGGTCTGGCTAATGTTTTCTTCTGCAATCTGTCATCTTAAATGTGTAAAACAATTTATTTATTTATTTATTTAGATTTATTATCCCGCCCCAATCAGGTGAACCCGACTCTAGGCAGGTATATCAGTGAAATAGCAATAACAATATGTTCCATTCAAGGAATCTACCTAGGAGATTTATACTTGATATTATGGATCATAGTTTTTCCACGTATGTCAAGTGGTGGAAGAGAGAAAATGATTCTACTCTACAGCAAAATTTGTGAGTTTCAAAAACTCAGATACGATGTTTAGATCCCAAACTACCTCACACACACACACACACACACACACTGCTTCCTGCTTGCTCACCTGTCGAGGGATACAGTTGTGAGGGTGAAGCTGCTGGCATACATGGTCAGGTAGATGAAGAAGTGCACTGCTTTGCACAAGAGGGACCCAAAAATCCAGTCGTCCAAGGTGTAGATGGTAGCCTGGAAGGGCACACAGAAGATGATAAAGCACAGGTCAGCCACTCCCAGATTGAGGATGAAGAGGTTGGTGGTATTGTTGACTTGCCCGTTCCTAAGCAGTACTGCCAGTACCAGAGAGTTGCCCACAGTGCCGACCAGGAAAATCAGAGAATATGCCAGGGGAATGAGGATTGACACCAGCTGCCAGCTCTCTCCACTCCCTGAAGAGATAAACTGGGGCAATGATCTATTCATCTTGGAAGCAAGAGACGTACAGTATTTTGGTCATGGAACAGATGATGGAGAAAGCCGCCTTTCCTACTCAGAATTAGTTCACCGAAAGCAAGCAAATCACTTCCAACCACAGATCACTTCCAGGATAGATTTTGTCTCCTTCATTGTGGATCTTCAGCGTGCCTGCTTTATTGTTTGCAATCCTTCAAGCCAAAGTAGGCTCCATGTATTTGTGTAGAATTTTTGTCATCAAGTTACAAAGAAACTCTTAAAGCTTCAAGTTTCTTGCCTTCTTGTAGCAAAGAAGTCCGTATTTCCTGAAGTGCTGGAACGCTGCTGCTGCTCTGGCAAAGAACGCTGACAGCCACTGTAGTAGATGCATGAAACTGAACAAGTAAACTTCTCACTAGTTGCACCTCCTGGCAGATTGAGAGCCTTTTGCTGATCCCATAACAACATTCAGTGAGCACTGAATCCTAGATTGTGGCATTCGTGGGGGACATCTAATATATTCAAGCCGTCCTCTGGTTTCCACGGAAACAAACAGCCCAAATAAAAGTAACGGTGTCTATGGAAACTCAGTCCCCTCCCCACATTGACCACTTTAGATTTAAATTGTTTGGAAGCCTATGATTTGCCTCCGAACTTTAAAGAGAAAGGAAGGAATGCTTTAATTTTAAAAAAATTATAATTGGTTCTCTTTCTCTGATAACTTTAGAAGGCAGTTGAAGTATTATACTCCTTGTTTCATGGGTTACAGAAAGAGCAGTCTACCAAGCAGAGTACTGGATACTTCCAAGACTTTGTAAGAACCATTAGGCTGGTGCATGCATGCCTTTAACAGGTACCGTATAGGGTAGGTTGAACATTTTGTCCATTATGCTACTGTGGTGATTTGTAAAAGGTATGGCAGCCCAGTAAAGTCTATTCCCCAGTAATCATAGAACACATGGGGAAATGTGCTCACGTCCGATCCTGATCTGTAGGGCTTCTATTTTGTGGTGCCAGGGTGGAGTGATTTCTTGGTAGACAAAAGTCACATTAAGGGAGGTCAGTTGTTAATGAAGAGCCCTGGTGGTGCAGTGGTTAAATTGCTGTACTGCAGCCAAAACGTTGTGAGTTCAAGCCTGACAAGAGTCAGTGCTGACTCAGCCTTTTGTCTTCTGAGGTTGGTAACATGAGTAAGCAGTGTGTTGGGGGGAAAAATTCTAATTAACTTGTGAACCACCCAGAGAGTGCACTAAGCGGCGGTATATAAGTGTTATGTTATTGCTATTATTAGCGTTTTAAAAAGCAAGACTGTACTTATGCTAAATAAAGCTCACAAAAGTTAACGGGTTGGGTGGGGGAAGACGATTACCCATAGCAAATACTATGCTAGCTGGATTCTGAGAGCAGTAATGAAAAACGTTTTCCAACCACTAGTGTTAATTGTTATTGGCTGTAAGACATGTCATGTCCCAGAGAAGTGAAACCATAAATCAGAGGCTGTGGAAGAGTTGGGGAGATATTACGTAATACCTTCCCTGCAGAAGTTTGGGAGTAAAAACATAACCATGTCGGATAGCACAGGAGCTCAGAAAACCTTGCAGGCGGCAATTCCTGTACAGACGACTGTTCCTTAGGGAGAAGAACACCTCTGGTGGGAAATTTCTCCAATCCTGGCTTGCCTGCATTGGTCCCCTCAGGATTGTTGAGGACAGGAGAGTTTGGAGATTCCTTATTCATAGGGCCACTATAAACTGAAGGCAACTTGATGGCACATGACTACTACTACAACATGCTTCCATATTTATTTATTTATTATTTATTTGCTTGTCTGTTTGTTTATATACCACCCATATGGGTGGTCTACCCACTCTGAGCAATGTATAACATTAAGAAAATACAAGATGTCCAAAATCAACAATAAAAAAAGCTCCAATAGTGATGTATGGGAATCAAATGAAATAACGATCAACTAAAACTAATTATTAAATGATATTGGGGAGGTTGTCCTGACAAAGCCTCGCTAAAGAGCAGAGTCTCCATGCCAAATCCAAAGTGTTGGTGCTGACATACAAAGTCCTAAAAGGTTTGTGATCTCAATAACAGTCAAATTGTCTCTCCCAAATAATTTCCCCTCTCAGGTCTCGCTGTTGCATGTGGCCACACCAAATGAAGCACAGAAGGTGTCAATGAGGAGATGGTCCTTCTGGCTGGTGGCCCTGTCTTTATGAAATTCTCTTCCTTTAGATAGAAGTTCGCCAGGTCCCCTCCTTTCAAACCTTTCACAAGCTAGTAAAATAAGGAAGCATTCCATAATATTATTCCCCTGTGTTAGTTTTCTATTGACTCATACAACTACAACGTATTCCAACAATTATCACTTGTTTTTATTCAGTTATTTGTAGTTTTACATTTTATAATTTCAGTCTTTGTTGTTGGGTCGAACTGGGGTTGGAAATATTTAAACCTGTTGTAAAATGACCAGGATAGCGTTTTTCATTAAATGGGTGATATAGAAAATTAATAAACAAATATTTACAGTTCAGGAATGTTCAAAGCAATATCAAATATTCTTCTCAGATTCTTTTTAAAAAGGAGCATTAATTGTTACAACGAAGAACTATATAAGTAGACAGTTTCCAAACTGCCAATGGCTTTTGACTTGTTAATCTTTGGAGGAGGAAATGAGTCTTTCCTTTTTGATTTGCATTTTTGGTTTGCATTAATTTGAATCTCTCTGAATCCTAGAAGCCATCTGGACTGATTAGAGCATCTTAAGTGTACTTATGAAATCAGTATTCCATGTCCAATAACCAGTCTTGAGGTTAATGCAGGCAGCCTGAAAAAATGATCCCATAACACAAAGAGAATTGCTCTCACTAAATTGTGTAGTGATTGTTCAACAGCTGTGAGACTTCCAAACCCTATGCTACCAATGAGATAATATTCTGCCACTAATCTCTGCGTCACCTCACATATTTTGTTCCATGTTAATATGTTTATCTATCCACTAGAATGCAAGGTTCTTGCAAGCATAATTAACACAGCAGAGGTGCTGGAACTGTGACTAGTAGGAAGTCTTCAAAATTTCAGACAAGAGTCTTTCTCAACCCTAAAGTTAATAAACATCACCCATTTGGGGTCACAGCTCCAAATGCTAATTAACATGTGAACTACTCAGAGAATGCACTAAGCTATGGGGTGGTATATAAGTGCAATTGATATTGCTATAAAATGATTGATCTGAGACAAATTATTGATCCTTCTAGTTCAAACCTGTCAACTGTGACTAGCAGGAAGTCTTCAGGGTTTCAGATGAATTTTGGGTCACCCTCAGCCCTAAAGCTTGTAAACATCACCTTTCTGGATTACAACTCCCCAAATTAATCAGCATACAAAAATATGTTTCCAAGCATTGAAATGGTACCTGCAACAAATTGCATACAAACATGTGCACTGCCACAACTGTAGGCTGTGGGTTGACCTAGACATAGTTTGGCTGAGAAGATATTTATGGTTTTCATTTATTTGTTACATTAACAGAACACTCCTCTGGAGAAGTAAGCTCTCTACACTCTGGGAAGCATACAGCATTAAAACAACACAAGAAACCAATTAAAAACAAGAAAGATAACAATACTAATGTCGGACTTCAGGCGTCTCCGTAAGGGCCCCCCACTCATGCTCCTGAGCACGTGCTCGTTTCTGGAACATATTTAACCCTTACCTTCCAACTCTGAGAGACCTGAGCCGCGTTTAAAAAGAACTTAGTGAGTTCTAACAGTAGAACAGAACGAGGGAGGCTTCTTCTTCAGGTAGCATGCAGCCGAGTTGCCTTGTGTGTGTGTGATAAGAAAAACAACAATCTTCAAAGAGAAACAGCTGTTTTATTCTCCAGGTTCATTGATAGTAAAGTCCATAGAAAAACGCAGATTAGAGGGTCATAACCATGAGTTCAGTCCAATAAAAACAGTCCAAGTTCGTTAGGTAATCATAGTGAGAAGAGTAATCCCATACCAGCAAACAGAGTTACAGTCCAGGGTCTTAAGCCATTGAGGAATAAAACGAACTAACTCACTTCTCTGCAAACATGGAGAATCTGCAGTCAGGTGGGTTACTCTTAGCCAATCAGGTAACAGAGAAAACTTTCTCAAAACAATAGTTGTTTACATCCATGTGAAGATATAACACGCTAAGCTCTGCTAGCTAGAAAGATAAGAATTACTGGAAAACAGGTAATCTTGTGACATGAGTCCATGAGGCAGAGAGAAGACAAAGGATTTCTGTGGCCTATCTGAAAAATAGCAATTTCAAGCCTTGTGAAGCATGAGAAAACAGGTCTTTTCCTGACAACTAACATGTCGCAGAGCAATATCCAACTGGCCCAAACTGAAGTATTGTGGTCGCTGTGAGACAGCTGATAGTGGCACACAGTGCTTGAATATGGAATTGTTGGGTTGAGATTTCAGGTTCAGCTAGAAAATATTCTGAGTCATCTAAGCCACTAGCAAATAATCCATGCTGCTTTTATTACAATGTTACTACAGTATTTCTATCTAGCAGAGAAGTACATCTCAGCTGCCACTCAGATTTGAAAAGATAAAATTTTTATGGCTCCTGGTGCATGAGGTGAGATAGTTAACAGAATAATACTTTTTACTGCTACCCAACCCCAACAAAAGAGGACTGAGAGACTGAAGTGTTATGCCCTAATCAGCCACCACTTTTTAAATTAAAATTTGCAAAACACAGATTTCCCGAAGCAGCAGCAGAAACTCTTGTGCATTGAAGCGAGATGAATGGAAATGACAGAGGCGATACAAGAGAAATGAACTGATACAGACATTTAATCACTCTTTATTAATATTGAGCTACATGTTCCTTAGGCAAAAGAAAAAATAAATGTGTGTGCTGTTCCACTTTCATTTTTAAATGGAATGGGCAAAGTCTTCAAAATGAGGAATACTGGTATACTAATCAAAACAGCAACTATAATGTGCTTTCTTGGGCAGACAGCAAAATCACTCCCATCAACTAAACAATGACTTTCAGAGCAACAAATGGGTTTGGAGAAGAAATTTAATTTACGGCTGGAAAGCTCACAAGCTGAAGAAAACAAGGCCCAAACAGGGTCCTCTCATGGTGAATATGGGAGCTCAATGCCCCCTCCTCTTAAGCGTGTTTCAGTTGCTAAGGTGGCGATGCTAAATATTATTTCAAGGACAGCACATGGCTACAGTGGCATACGTAACAGAGCATTCAGCCTCAGCCCGTTCTATTTCCTTGCACCCTGACCATCCTACTGGCAAAAATAAGAGGCAGGCCTCCTCACCTTCAAAAGGACCATTTTGCAAGAAACTGCCCTCTGAGGGGGACACTGGATGGGCCACAGTAGGAGCCCACAAATAGCTGAAATGTGGCAAAGGCCTCTCTAGGACAGCCGTCCTGTTGGGAGCCATCTTGTTTTGTCTTTGCTGCCAGGGGTGATCTCTGCTAACATGGAATAAGCATAGCTGTGATGTGCCATCCCTGCCAGGCCTGCTGTGGAAGTTGATAGGCCAGTGTGGCTATTGTTCTTCAAAAGCAGATATAGGACTCCTTTCAGTGACTTCTGTGTTTGCCTTTCATTATGCATTGAGGGTCACAGTGGGTTGGTGGGTTAAGGTGCCGACCTTGATCACCATAAGGTCAGCAATTTGAGACCTGAGTGCCGCATGATGGAGTGAGTGCCCATCGTATGTCCCAGCTCCTGCCAACCACAGGAAATTGCAAGTAGATAAATAGGTACCACTTCATCAGGAAAAGTAACCGCGTTCCATGCATTTTGGTGTCTAGTTATCCCTGCCACAATGGCCATAGAAATGCCTGTGGACCTAGACAGTGCTAATTCTTTGGCATTAAATAGAAATAAAAGCACGCAACATAAAACACAGTGTTTTAAACACCCACCCACCCCAAACACAAGCTCTAATCACTTACCCTGGCTGGGGTCGGGGAGCAGCAGGCAGGTGGCAACAGCAGCGGCGAGGCGGCATGGCCCGGCGGTATGCCATGGCCTGGGAGAAGCGTTGGCAGTCGAGGGAAGGCCATCGACCCTCCCCCTCTGGGAGACCACCCGGGATTTTTACCACGCGGTCCAAACTGGCTGCTGCCCACCACTGCAGAAAACTCTGTGGGCTGTATTTTACAATTTTTATTTAACCTAGGACATTTCGGCTTCCTTAAAATCAGAAAATGCTTTTTCTTTCAGTACAAGTAGTGAACATATAACCACTGTAATATTTTTCTTTAAAAATGATCCTTTTTACCTAAAACTTGTATATAAAGTGTGGAGTGTGAAATTACATAAATATGGCAAATCATTCCCCAGTGGTTTAAACATTATGGCCTGAAATCAATCTTAGTATGTCACTCAATACATTGCATCACACTAGTCAACCTGCTTCTCATTTACTGATACGAATTCATATCAGCTGCTTACATTTTGGACTCTTGGGGTGGGGTGGGAGCTAGTTATGGGGACTGACAGCACTTGTTTTGACAAACTTAACACCACACCACTGAGATAGCAAAAGCAGCAAAGCCATTAAATAAAGTAAAATCATCTCAAGATACAAATGCATCCTCTGATGTACAAGTAGTTAAATAAATCTTATTTAATTTTGCTGCAGAGGAAGCCAAGGGTGTCCTATTTTGGGCACATCATGAAAAAGGCAATACAGTTGTACCTCGCTTAGAGAGCATAATGCGTTCCACAGGATTGCTCTTTAAGCGAGTTTGCTCTTTAAGTGAAACACCATTGTAAGTGACCAATTGTGTGTGGGGGGGATTTTGAACCCCGATTTATTTGTTAAGCGAGTTTTAGGTTGGTTTTATTTGTTAAGCGAAGCAAACATTCAGAGAAAATTATGCTCTTTAAGCGAGTTACTCTTTAAGCAAGGTGCTCTTTATGCGAGGTTTGACTGTACTGCTAGGAAAGGTGGAAAGAAGCAGGAAAAGAGGAAGACCAAAAAAGAAATGGATCGACTCCATGAGGGTACCATGGGCTTGAGTTTGCAAGAGCTAAGATATCTCATTCACAGGATCTCCATATGTTGGAGATGACTTGTGGGCACAAAATAATTTATTTATATGGATATTTTCAACTTAGAAGCTGATGCCGGGGCAGAATTATTAAATTCCATGTTCATAATGGTCTCCCAAGATGAAGCTAAGCTAAGACTGCCACTTTTTATATTTCCAGCTTCTGTACCTAGCAGGACACAAAAAGTAGAAATCTAACCCGAGTAGAATATTTTTAACATGGAAACGCTTTGAGAGAAAAAACTCTGCAACTGTTGTTTGGCTTTCTGGAGTCTAGGAAACACTGCTATTTAAAACACACACCACTGCTATTTAAATGCACCAACAAATGCACCAGACGTGGCTTTTCATTCAAACCCTGTCACTCCTTTATATAGCATATTTTCACGGAAGATGGTCAGTCCTGGTGGCGCAGTGGTTAAACTGCTGTACCGCAGCCAAAACGTTGTGAGCGCTATCGACTTATCTTTCCATCCTTCCGAAGTTGATAAAAAAGGAGAACCCAGCATTTGGGGGGCAAAAAGCTAATTAACTTGTGTTTCGCCCAGACCAGGGATCTGCAAACTTGGCTCTCCAGGTGTTCTTGGACTTCAATTACCAGAAGCCCAAGTCAGTATGCCTGCTGATCAGGACTTCTGGGAATTGAAGTCCAAGAACATCTGGAGAGCCAAGTTTGCTGATCCCTGGCCCAGACAGTGCATTAAGCGATATGGGGTCGTAAAGGTCAAGGTCTCCCTTCCTCGAAAGCCAGTCATACTCGACTCTAGGGTTCGGTACTCATCTCCGTTTCCAGCCAAAGAGTCAGTATTGTCTGTGGCTAGAGACGTTTCCGTGGACATGTGGCAGGCAGGACTAGACACCGGAGCGCTGTTACCTTTCCCACCGATGCGATACCTATTTAAAAGTAAATGTCACTCTTGCTAGAAAGCGAGTCGTATCCGACTCTAGGGTTCAGTGCTCATCTGTGTTTATAGCCGAAGAGCCAGCGCTGTGTGCATGTGCAGACCTTTCCATGAGCATTTGGCAGGGGTGCCTAGACAACGGAGTGCATGGAACGCCGTTTACCTTCCCACCGAAGTGGTCCCTATTTATCTACTTGCTTTCGAACTGCTAGGAACTGGGGACAGAAGCAGGAGCTCACTCCGTCGTGCAGCACTCAGGTCTCGAACTGCAGACCTGCCAAAACTTCCAGTCGTCAAGCTCAGGGTCTTGACTACTAAAGGGAAAGGTTTCCCTTGCTCGAAAGCCAGTCGTATCCGACTCTAGGGGTCAGTCCTCATCTCTGTTTCTAAGCCGAAGAGCCAGCGCTGTCTGCTTCTGCAGACGTTTCCGTGGTCATGTGGCAGGCATGACTAGACGCCGGAACGCTGTTACCTTCCCACCGAAGTGGTCCCTGTTTATCTACTTGCAATTTCGAACTGCTAGGTTGACTACTAAGCATTGCTAAATGCTCCCTCCCTAGCTCCGTGACTCTCGTCCCTGTTAAGGCACCCAAACCCTGCTTCAACTTGCATGCGAGTGTGTTTACTCAGCAGTGGCTCGCTAATTAGCAAGTACCCAACTAGAATTCTAATTAGAACTCGCCTCCCAACATAGGGAAAGAGGGAGGTCGGCCAAGCAGTCTACCCACATGGGTCCGGCGAAAGCCGCCTCCATTTCAAAAAGCTAACCTCCCCCCCTCCGCCCATTCTCCCCTGCCCCCTTCTCTCCCGGCAGCCTTTGCGGCCACGTCTTCTGCGCCACCCCCCGCCGCCTCCCGTCATGCTCCGCGCCGCAGGCGGAACCGGAGCAAGATGGCGGCGGAGCGGCAGGTGGCCGGAGGCGGCGGCGGCGGCCGCGGAGCGGGTGGAAACTCTGGCGGCAGCAGCAGCGGGGGCGGCGGCAGCTCCTCCTCGGCGGGCCTGGAGGAGAATAAGGAGAATGAGAAGCCCAAGTCGGGAGGCCTCGGGGACAGCCTGGGCCTGGAGAGTATCCTGGGGCTGGCAATGGGGACGTGTCACTTCAGCCAAGGCTGCGAGGCCCCCCGGGCTTCTTCTAACTGGAGAAGGCCCAGGGGGGGGCGCCGCCCACTCTCTCACGTCTCCTAGCAATGGCCCCCAACCCTTTGGTTTTTGGACTTCAATTCCCAGAAGCCTAAGCCAGTTCCCCAAAGCACTGATCAGGCAATGTTCTGAGTTAGGCTTCTGGGAATTGAAGTCCAAAAACCAAAGGGTTGGGGGCCACTGTAAAGGGCCCCCCTTTCTCTGGGGCTGGAGTTCTGGCTGGCGTGGGTAGGGCGTTTGGCTCAAATCCAGAAGGAAGGGGGTGGAGGCGGTGGCCTTAGTTTCAGCAGGCAGGCCTGGGGGTCACTTTATTGGTCCTCTAGGGCAGGGGTCTGCAAACTTGGCTCTCCAGGTGTTCTTGGACTTCAATTCCCAGAAGCCCAAGTCAGCTCTCCTGCTGATCAAGGCTTCTGGGAACTGAAGTCCAAGAACAGCTGGAGAGCCAAGTTTGCTGACCACTGCTCTAGGGCAGGGATCAGCGAACTTGGCTCTCCAGATGTTCTTGGACTTCAGTTCCCAGAAGTCCTGATCAGCAGGCATACTGACTTGGGCTTCTGGTAATTGAAGTCCAAGAACACCTGGAGAGCCAAGTTATTATTTATTATTATTAACTCACATTTATTACCCCGCCCCAATCGGGTAAACCCGACTCTGGGCGGCTTACAACATGAATTTAAAATCACAAGTAAATCTGTTATGATAATAGCATTTAAGATCTAAGGGTTGGCGGGTGGGGGTTTAGATAGACACTGCCGGGGTCTCGTTTTTGTTTTTTGTCGGCCTGAAGGCTGTATGGGATAGAAACCTAGTTCTGAGTTTGGGAGCTTAGAAACATAACAAGGAGGGGCTTAATTAACCACCTCGATTTTGCAGACTGAACTATATGTGTGGGAAAGTCCTTTTGTGTATTCAGTTCTTCCGCAAAGACGATGCAAGCTTGTCTGTGCATGAAAAAAATAATGTCTACATGGAAAACCTGTGTGTATGTAGACATATGCTTTTCAGTAGGAAGTAAGAGCTCTACTCTTTGGCTTTGAAACAGATGAGCACTGAACCCTAGAGTTGGATACGACTGGCTTTTGAGCAAGGGAAACCTTTATCATTACTTTTACGAGCTCTACTTGTATGTCAAGGAACAGGGCATGTGTGGGGTTTTTTTTGTCACCAGGTGTATTTTTATACCAGTTTTTATCAGGGTGAACATATTTCTATTAGAATTTGTGCATTGTAACTGGAGACGCTATTGAAATAATTGATTTATACTTTCAAGTATGATGTAGCAATCCTCTTGTTGCATGTGTTGAAAAGTAGTGAGATTACTATAATAAAATGCAGTGAAACACTGCTAACTTCTGGCTAAGCCTGGTAAACTTGAGAAATTAAGGTACTGTATATTATTTGTTGTTATCATTTTAAATACAGTAATACCTCAGATAACATTAGTATCGAATAACACTAAAATCGCATAACATTAAGCAATCTGGGGGGAAGAATTGCATCGGATAACATTAAGATCCTATGGGATGCATCAGATAACAACCGCTAAAGCCTGTGTGGTTAGAATGTATCTCTATGGATCCCATAAAATTTTAACATGCATTGGATAACACTAAAAATCGTATAACACCAAGACTTGTGGAACCAGGTTTTAGTGTTATCTGAGGTTTTACTGTAGTACTCTTCTGAGCATGTAAGTACCTGAACAACATAAAGAGTGTCCTATCATAGCTGAAATTTAGTGACTGGAAGAAAGAAGACTGGCGAAAATAATTTGGAATAGATGTGGTAATTTCACATATATGTTATTCAGGTATGAGAAACTGGATGTCGGTTAAGCAGAGAGTTTAATGAAGTCTCCAGGAGCAGCTGGAGGAGGAGAATAGGATATTTTTTGAAGGAGTAGGACATTTTGATCAAATTGAGGGTGGCAAAATTGGAGGTCAAAAGGAGTTTACATGGGAATGAGGAAAGAAGGATGGAAAGACAGTGGAAAGTTCTAAGAAACTTTTCTGGAATGCAAAATATAAATTTTAGCTAATGTGGCATCTATTTTTACTAGTGTGGGCAAAAGGAATTTCAGAATGAACTTGGCAAAAGGTGCCTTCATTTTGGCAGTTTCATGACACAAAAGTAGTATTGGCAAAATATGACTTTTAGAAGTCTGCAGTGACTGTTAAGAGTTCTGAACCACAATTATATATTTTCTGTTGAAGTTACTGTGGTTTAGGCTTCTATAGACATGCTGTGAGTTTTGTGTACCATGACAATTCAATACTGCTCATGAAAATATTTTAAAATTGTATTTTTTGCCATCCCAGATTTCTACTATTTTGCTGCTGTGCATCCATAGCAGAGACATCTAGTATATACAACAGTCATTAACAGCTAGTTAATTCTTAATTAAATGAAGGTAGTGTTTGATCTAGGGCTGTGTTCTAAATTAGCATGAAGTGCTTCCTCTGCTCTGTAGAGGATTCAGCCCTATTAAGTAGTATATGTTATTGCTTCCTACTATTATATATTTTGACATATTTTACAGATCTATAATGGGTGCTTAGGAGGTAACACACACTTGATCTGCATTTTAATTTTATCCAGTCAATCTTAGCATGAATTTTAGTTGCCTTTGTAATGCCAGTATAAAAATAATAATAGAGAAGATATTCAATTTGTTGCACCCTTAATATGTTTTATTTCACATAATAAATTACATAATTGCAAACTGTATTTAGCTTTCTGTGACATTGTTTCATTAATGTCAATAGTGAATGAATTCAATTTATTTACGAGAGAACCAGGGTACTGTACTGTAATTATTTGTTCAAGCTTTCTAATTTTATGCCATGGAGACAGGCCTGTCTACCTTGGCTTATTACAGGAAAAAGTTCAGAGGCATGTTCTGTAACTCATCATACCTGCAGCTTGGAACATGACTACTTTTGGCTGCACATTCCAATGGATAACTTGTCTTACAGTGAAACTTGTTCACTTCCAGTCGTATTTTCCTTGTGGAACCCTCTCGTTTCCTCCAATATAGACTTTAGATTTCATTTTTAAAGTTAGATACATTTATTTTAACTTACTGCTGAATGCTGTTCAGAGTAGCGTAGCCTACAAAAGCTGTTTTTCTCAACATTTTGCCAGTATAGAAATAAGTTGCATAGTATATTATTATAAGAAAGTAACTATTGTTATTTATGCCAACTGGTAACTAACAGTTGTTATGCAGTATATACAGTTATAGTCCCTTTGTTTTATCCCAAAGCTAAATAAACAATCCATTGTTTCATTTTCGGAATATGAAGTTTTATACATGTGGAGTGTAAATTTCTGTGACAAAGTCTGCTTTTATGGTACCCACTTTCAAAAAGTTTTGCTAAATAGACCAAATTTTGTGGCAAGAACAACGTGTAATTTTTTAAAAAAATGTAAATACAATAGCACATTTCTAAGAAGCATTCAGAAGTTTCCTTAACAAGTTCTTTAGTTCTTCAGATTGTTAAGGAATCCCAGCAGCAGCATGGATTACGGCATGGTGATTTTCAAAGATACAGGTTAGTATGCAAGGAGTAATACGTAGAATCTGTTGGTTGTCCATCAGCACCTTTGCTTTTACTAGTATCACTGGATCTGTATAAATGTATTTTCTTTCAGCAGTTAGAAAAGATACAGTTTTAGTGAAAATGTGCAAAGACATTTTGTCTAACTAGATTTGGTTTTGCCTAACACAGTAGTTAATCCAAATTCGAATAGTCTAGTTCAGGGGTGCCCAAACTAAGACCCAGGGGCCAGCTGCGTCCCCCGATGCCAATTCATCTGGCCCATGAAGCCCTCGTTGCTCCTGCAAGTGGAAATAAAACATGCCGGATGAATTGGCATCAGGGGCTGCAACCGGCCCCCAGGGCCATAGTGACTGGCTCTCTGAACCACGTGACCGGCCCATGGCCTGAAAGGTTTGGGCACCACTGGTCGAGTTGGATGACTGGGACTTTGGTAAATCAGTGCTTCTATTAAGTCCTGTAGCAATTACACTTACATACCATACTAACCCATAACACTTAGTGCATTCTCTGGGAAGTTCCGAAGGTAATTACCAATTTTGACTCCAGTGTGCTGGGTCTCATTTTGCTAGCCTCAGAAGGATCAATCAACCTTGATCCCCATCAGAATCGAATTCACATCAGCAGTTTGAGCTGCAGTATATCAGTTTAACCACTGCGCCATGAGGGCTCCCATTTAGTGAGTTTGCTCAATATGAGATTAATAGTTATCTTTAACATTCATATGTGAATTATATAGAAATGTTGATTTTGTTGCCTGTGTTTGATGTCAAAACCCAGAGTAACTGAATGGAAATCAAATTGTTTAACAATGTATCTAGGGCAAATGGACATGGGCACTAAAAATTGTATTTGTTTGGCCACTTGGCGTGCCATGGGAAAAAAAGGGGCAGTTGCAATAATTAGGAGATTTGGCAACTATTGTACTTAGCACTGTAAAGCAGCCAATCCAGAGTTTAGGAATTGGAATACCCATCTTCTTATAAGAAGTTAGTCCTGTAGCTTGGGCGCTACTAGTCCCAGAATTATCTGCTCAGAAGAAGATTGCAACCTAAAGCATCAATAATGTAAACCAGGGGTTCTCAACCTATGGCCAGTGGCACCAAATAATCCAGCCCCCAACCTCACTCCAGCCACCACTGCCATAATTGGCTGTAGACTCATTTATGGCCATCATAAATGTGTTTATGATAGCTGCGAACACGTTTTATGGCAGGGGAACCACCAGTGTGGCCCGCTCAGCTGTCTGAGGGGGTATGGTCCAGCCTGCAGCTGAAAAAGGTTGAGAACCCCTGATGTAGACTGTTAGTTTTTCATGTACAGTAAAACCCTGGGTTACGACGGAGGTCCATTTCAACAGCCTCCATTGTAACCCAATTTTTTTTAAAACCGAAACATACATTGGGATGCATTGAAAAATACAAAATGGTCCTGAATTGATAGTTGTAAACTGAAAAAAAAACATTAAAAATTTGTAAACCAGGACAGCATTTCCATACGATTTGCCATTGGAAACCGCCACAAATTTAAACAGGTGGTTGTAACCCAGGGTTTTACTGTACTACCACCAGATGTTTAGCAGATGCTCCTATTCAGTGATATATCGGTAATTCTATTACAGTCCCATTCACTGCTATAATCTTGATTTTATGAGTAGCTTGTTTTTTCTTATTTTTAATGTTTCTTTTCGGACAGTTGACTTCCACTCTTAAGAACCATGACAAATCTGCTTTTTGCTTAAACATATAATTAGCATCACTGTGCCTATTTTTTGTTGTTGTTTTGCTTATACTTTCCCTTTGGCTGTGTCCTATATTTAGTACTTTTTAAAAAAAAATCTGTTATTTATTGTTGTACAGTTGTACCTCGCTTAAAGAGCATAATGCGTTCCACAGGATTGGTCTTTAAGCGAGTTTGCTCTTTAAGCGAAACACCATTGTAAATGACCAATTGTGGGGGGGGGGGGATTGCGAGCCCCGATTTATTTGTTAAGCGAGTTTTTGGTTGGTTTTATTTGTTAAGCGAAGTGAACATTCAGAGAAAATTCTACTCTTTAAGCGAGGCATTCTTTATGTGAGGTTTGACTGTATCTTGTTTTACATAGCACAACTATGAAACAGAAAAGTTCTGCTTCTTATTAGAACTAATAGTTTTATGATTCTCCTCTACTCCAGGGGTTATTGCTCCCGCCGTTTAAGAAGACTCAGAAAAACCCTCAACTTCAAGATGGGAAATAGGCATAAGTTCACTGGGAAGAAAGTAACAGAAGATCTGTTATCTGACAACAGGTATTTGGAGAGTCAATTTATTGCTGTTACGTCCTGTTAAGTCATTTCTGACATGGCAAGCTTAATGAGACACTGAGGTGTGTGTGGTGTTCAAAGAGTGGCCACCATCCAATTAGTATCCACTGCCATGCAGTGATTTGAACCCAGTTTTTATGATCTCTAATCCACCATTCTATCTACTGGCTCTCAGACAATTGAGTAGCTATTCTGAATGTAGCACACGCTACATATTAGATCAAAATGCCTAGATACTGTATATGCCGGCATATAAGACGACTGGGCGTATAAGACGACCCCCCAACATTTCCACTCAAAATATAGTTTGTTATATACTCGCCGTATAAGACTACCCCCTCTTCCACACACCTTCCACACACCAAATAAAACATAAAAGAACATCAGATTTGATTTCAACATCTCCCTGTGGCCGGCATTAGTGTGCAAGTGCGCATGTGCGAGCTCTGCGTAGATAAGGGGCGGGGCGGAGCACCGCTGCTTCCCACCGAGCAGAACGGGCCAATCACGCCGAAAAGGCTGGCACCCCTGTCTCGCTGCTGATGCTCGCATCAGCCACGCTGGATACCGCGCGATACTGGATGGTATGTAGAATGAGGTGGGTGGGTATCGGGAGACCACTATGGGCACCGGGCGAGCATCGGGAGGCCACTAAGGGCAGCTATGTCTATCCCAACTTAAGTGCACCTGGCATATAAGACGACCCCTCCCCCACTTGGAGGCATGTTTTTCACGGGGAAAAGTAGTCTTATATGCCAGCATATACAGTAAATCCATAATTCAGTTACCTTATATTTACATCTCCTTATCATGCTTTTCCAGCACCCAAATTCTTCAGTTATGCTTCCCATCTTCTAAGTGGAGGCAAGGTGTGAATGGGTAGATGAAGGAGTGTGGTTTTACATCTGCACCTGGTAGGAACACTAATCTTATGCTATGTTGGATGCAAAGAAAGCCAGTGTCCTCTGCTTGTTTTCTGTGTCCTGTAGGAAGAGGAAGAAGAGCTTGTTTCTGTATCTAATGGGAATTCAGGGGGTAGGGTTAGAGCACCTTATACAAGAAACCAAGAGAATAGCTAAAGCTCCAAATAGTGTTGGAAGGTTTGTGATATTTTAATAAAATAATAAAACACAACCAAAGTTTATCAATCCCTCTTTAAATTTGTCACTTAATATTAACAGTAATGAAGAAAGGTGGTATCACACATTTTAGATATATATAATCTTCTTACCAGAAGCATGTTTAGCCACCTTGAAAATGCCATATTAGTAAAAGGCTTTTTAAAAACTTGTGATGTAGTTGGGAGAACTCTGTGTTTGCCATGGATAGAAAGAGATGAAATAGATGTTGTTTAGTTGGTGCAGCGGTTCTGGCCAGTTGAGTCTTGCGTTGCTGCAGGTTTTGATTTTGCTCTGTAAAAACAAGATATCCCCTCTGCTAGACCTGGATATGGATTATTTTAATGTGGTTGGATGGGAAGAAAGAATAGTAGCCTCCTGTGTAGAAAATCTGTAGAGAATTGAAGTCCTGTTCCTGGACTTCAATTTTCAGAAGACCAAGTCAGGGCATCCGATGATCAGGGCTTCTGGAAATTGGAAGTCCAGGAGTAGCTGGAGTGCCAAGATTTATTTATTTATTCAAATTTTTATTGCCGCCCACCCACTCGCCAAGGCGACTCAGGGCAGCTTACAGTCAAAACAGCAACAGTACAGTAAAAATCATAAAATACAACCTCACAAAACAACCAAAGCAGAACACAGACTAACTCCCCTCTGGCTGTTGTTGTGGGCCCACAGGAGGGAGCGAGGCCCTCAACCACCTGTCAGGCCATGGAGTCTTCTCCCTCAGGCGGTTGTTGTGGGCCCAAACAAGGGGGCAAGGTCCTCAGCCGCCTACCACCACTAATATACTGTAGGGCTGTGATGGCCAACCTTGGCACTCCCAAGTGTTCATGGACTTTAGTTCCCAGAAGCCCTGATCAGCAGGAGTGCTGACATGGGCTTCTGGGAATTGAAGTCCAAGAACACCTGGTTTTGCCAAGGTTAGCCATCACTGCGGTAGGTATTAGAAAATAAATAGCTAATTCCTTGTTTCCTTAAGATGCTTATATCACCTCCATATTGAAGTTGTTTTGTCATGGCATCAGAAATGTAGGGTGAGGTGTCCAGAATTATTATTTTTTTATACATGTAATTACATTACCAGGATTTTGTCATATCATCAGAAAAGATGGTTTACTAAACACAAATGCAATTGCTATTCACAAATTTTCATTTTGATGCAGAATTTGAATAATTTCATTAGATTGTAGTCTTTAGACAGAATGTTTAATTAGGTCTTTTTATCTAGGAACAGATGAATTTCTTGTAGTTCCATGGGATTTGTTCTCTGGTGAAATAAAGGAAGAAAGTTCATTTGCAAACCATCTTGAAATTAATAACTTTACTTCTTATCTACCTTGCATTGTAGATACTTGCTCTTGATTCTCATGGATGCGGAGAGAGCCTGGAGTTATGCTATGCAGCTTAAGCAGGAAGCAAACACTGAACCTCGCAAACGATTTCACTTGTTATCTCGACTGCGCAAAGCAGTAAAGCATGCTGAGGAACTGGAACGCTTGTGTGAAAGCAATCGGGTAGATGCCAAGACCAAGTTAGAAGCTCAGGTTATTATTAGCTTTCAAAACTTATATACCAGCAGTAGAGAAAATATAAACATACTTAATTTTTCTTATTGAATAGTAAATAATATTGAAACTTCTGTAAAAGATTAGTTCAGGAATCTATTGTATGTATGTAATTGATCTGTAAAGCCTTAGTAATAGAGCAGAGCTTTTTTGGATCAGAACTGTGTAACCAGAGAATTAATCAAGTGCTGGTAAAGAAAAAAGAGAGATTAGGTAACAGTACACTGTTGTTTAGTATGATCTGGTTAAGTTTGGCCCGTAGAAAATTCCAGGCTAGTCTGGATTTGCCTTTAAGTCACTGCCTTGTCCTATGGTCTTTCTGACCTTGAAAATAAAGATAATATGCCATAGAATGTGGAGCATGATAAACATATATCTGTAATACATGACATATCATGTATCCAGATGTTTATGGGCATGTAATGTATATCTCAGGGACTGCAGTAGCTTAGTTGTAAGACGCTGAACTTGACAACCAGAGGGTTAGCAGGTTAACAGTTCGAGACCCAAGTTCCAGTTCCTGCCAACCTAGCAGTCCGAAAGTAAGACATTGCAAATAAATAAATAAATAGGTACCACTTCGGGGGAGGGGGGAACACTCCAGTGTTTAGTCATGCCTGCTACGTGTTCACAGAAACACAGACAGTGCTGACTCTTTGACTGTAAACAGATGAGCACTGAACCCTAGAGTCGGAGACAACTGGCTTTCAAGCAAGGGCAACCTTTATCTAATGTATATACCGCATATACTCGAGTATAAGCTGAGTTTTTTAGCCCCCAAAATGAACTCCAAAAAAGGGGCATGGCTTATACTTGGGTCAGTGACCACGTAGGTCCCAAGACCGCACCAGATTGAGATGCACCAACAATTTAATTAATTTTATCATATTTTCATGCATATTGATTATTGAAATTCACTAGCAGCTGCTTTGTTTCCTACCCTTGGCTTACACTCTGGTGAATCTATTATAAATTTGCCGAATTTAAAGGAACATCTAAACTAGAGGCCAGCAGAACCAGGCAGCTATTTAATTCTGACTCACTAATTTTTCTGTTCCCAATGAAACTTCAGTTATTTTTGTTGCACAAGTCCGTCTACTTTCCTCAGTGTTTATTTTGTTTGTATGGTGGTACAGTATAGTAGCTGGACAATGTTACACGTTTTGCCAAATGTATCTTGACACACATGCAATTGTGCTTATAGATAATGCATCTCCTGGATGCTTTTTCTCTCAGAATGGGTTTCTGAAAACCTTACCACTAGAAACATGAATTTAAAATCTGTGCAGTGTATATGGTGGAGTATGATAGGTCGGATGTGGTTATATGTGGTGGTGTTTGCATGTTAAGGAAAGTGCAGTAGTCTGGGTACCTGTTGGCAAAGGGTAATGTTTGGGGAGGCTCTGATTTCTGGTAGTTATCTTTGTGATGGTTATATTGATGGGTTATATTGACTGATTCTCCAACCGCTCCTTTTTATAGGCATACACAGCTTACCTCACAGGTATGGTCCACTTTGAACACCAGGATTGGAAAGCAGCAATGGAAGCTTTTAACAAGTGCAAGTGAGTTTGGTCTTTTATCTCTTTTAATATTCCATCAGATCAGCTGTGGCACATTGCTAGTTATACAGTTGTACCTTGCTTAAAGAGCATAATGTGTTCCACAGGATTGCTCTTTAAGCGAAACACATTGTAAGCGACCAATTGTGACTTCTGGTGGAGGGATTGTGAAACACGATTTATTTGTTAAGTGAGTTTTTGGTAGATTTTTGTTGTTAAGCGAAGTGACCATTCAGTGAAAATTCTGCTCTTTTAGCAAGTTACTCTCTAAGTGAGGCGCTCTTTATGCAACGTTTTACTGTACTTAAAAAACAATCCTTCAAGGTGTTCCAGTACAGATTTTTGTTCCTGATAAAATTTAAGCCCTACTGTTGAGCCAAAGATTGATAAAGTTTAAAATGGTTTTCTAAAAGTTGCTGTGTATTGTAACCTTAATTAACGGTTGACCAGCTGCAAGTGTTCTTGGGGGACACTGAAAGTCTGGATCCATTTCAGTTGGGCTTCAGGCCACCTTGGGCAGAATGTCTAGTTATGCACCTGCCTGTATAGTTAATCCTTGACAATACTAGTTCACTACATTAGTAGCTTTGAGGATTGATTACTGCAGTGCTTTCCATGTGGGAGGCCTTGAAGATGATACAGAAGGCAGCGGCTCAGCTGGTATAGAGGTAGTTTAAATTTGATCACATCTCTCTGATTTTAGTTTTGCATTGGCTTGCTGTAGACCTCTGTCAGATTCATGGTGTGGGCAATTGACATATAAAACCCTAAACCATTTGGGACCTCAGTACCTTTCAGAGCAGGAGTTCTCAACCTTTTTAAGCTGGGGGCCAGGTCAGGCTCCCTCAGACAGCTTCAGGGGTCAGATGGCCATTTTGCCCTTCCCCCACCACATGGCACTTCTGGGTGTGGTGAAGGTGGTGGAAGGGCCACATGAAATGGCACTGCAGGCCGCGTCCAGCCCATGGACTCGAGGTTGAGAATCCCTGTGTCAGAGTGTCTGATCCAGAGGTTCTACAGGTGCCCACTTTGAAGGAGGCTCATAATATCAAGACGTTCTCTGTGGTGGCCATATCTTTATGGAACATGCTACCAGTCAGGCTTTTAAACCTTTCCTGAAGGGCAGCAACTTCATCTGGAGACACAACTCGGTTGTCAAGAGGTTCCATAGGGCTGGAGCGGACATTGAGAAGGCTCTCCTTCTAGTGCTAGACAGACACGCCTCTCTAACAGATGGAACAATTAGAGAGCCTCTCCGGTCCGCTCTGATGGAACGGTTAGAAGTTCTTGGGGTGATGTGGTCTCTTTAAGTTTCCTGGCCCACTACCAAGTAGGGTTTTAAAGGTCATTGCCAGCATCTTGAATTGCACCCAGAGGCATACTGGCAACCAGTGCAGCTCCCGAAGCAGTGGCGATGCACAGGCATACTGCCTGCATCCCATCAACACCCTGGCAGCCGCATTCTGGACTATTTGCAGACTCCGAATGGTCATCAAGGGCAGCCCAATGTAAAGGGCATTGCAGTAGTCAAATCTGGAGGTGACTAGAGTGTGCGTGACCATAAGCAAGGAGTCCCATTAGATGTACACTTGGCCACCTCCTTCCAAATGTTTTAGAAATGGGTCGAAGCAGAACCTTACAGAGAGGCTCTTAACAGGATATTGCCGACATAAGTTTTTTGATTATTTGATTATTTTGATTATTTGATCATTTGATCATTTTTGTTTTAGTTAAATTGTCTCCTTTAGGATTCCTTCTTATTTTCTATTTATAGTTTTTTCCCCTTCCTTCCTTCCTTTTTTTTTTTTTTTTTGTGGTTTATTACTGGTGGGGTAGGAGGGATGGTTTTATTTCAGAATATACACTGCTCAGAGTGTATATTCTGCACCAAATGGGTAGTATATTAACTAAACCAAACATGAAATAATTCTGAGAAAAGAAAGAAATTAGCACATTCAGCTGGGTTGTTAAATATTATGTCTTTATCTTTCTGTTCCAGAACGATATATGAAAAGCTGGCTAGTGCTTTTACAGAGGAGCAGGCAATATTATACAATCAGCGAGTGGAAGAGATTTCTCCAAATATCCGTTATTGTGCTTATAATATTGGTAAGTGAATCAAGAGGAGAAGAATCTTTAAAGAGTTCCAGAAATATGTACTAGTTAGATCTGTCATGGCATAATGGGAGCTCCTCTCGTGGCTTAGTGGTTAAGACGCTGAGGTTGGTGCCTGGAAGGTCAGATTTTGATACCCGAGGGCTGCACATGGAAGAGTCCCCTTAGCAGAGTTTCTCCAGCAAACAGAGAAGTGATTATTCTCCTTCCCATTTCAAACTCTGGTATGCCCAGAATCAAGATCTTAAGGTTGGGAAACCTTACTAGAGCAAAACAGTGAGGAAGGAAAGAAATTCTTCATCTTGAATGTTGGTTTTGCTTAGTTTTTCGTTGCCAAAAATAACTTGATAACGTGCAAGATAATTCTAAATTTAAGTTGGGAAAATGAGAGTCAACATGGAGTAATGGAGTAATCAAGAAAAGGATTTATGTTTGTGTTTACTTTCCACTACTGTGCCCTCATAATCACTAGTACTGTATCTGTTAATCCCTGTCCCTTCTTCATTGCTCTTAGGATCTTGGGAAATAAAAATCCTAAACCCATTTGGGCAAAACCTAATCATTTCAATAAAGTCCAGCACATCTTCACCTGTAGTTTCCCCTGGATTATTACGTTTTAAGTGAACATGACTACAGTTTTCACAGAGGACAAGTTCTTAAACCTTTTCGTTCAGGTGTTTCCTTTCTGCAGAAGTAATACAGTAATACCTCATATAACATTAGTATCGAATAACACTAAAATCGCATAACATTAAGGAATCTGGGGGGAAGAATTGCATCAGATAACATTAAGATCCTATGGGATGCTTCAGATAACAACCGCTAAAGCCTGTGTGGTTACAATGTATCTCTATGGATCCCATAGGATTTTAACATGCATCAGATAACACTAAAAATCATATAACACCAAGACTTGTGGAACCAGGTTTTAGTGTTATATGAGGTTTTACTGTATTCATTTTCCAATAGAAAGGGAAAGGGAATTAGCTTTCAGTTTGTAAGGGGCAGGAAAACCTATCCTCCCACAGATAGCACTGATAATCTTTTGACAGAAAGAATGATGTGCAACTTTCCACAAATAATGTTTGTACGGGTCTTCTGAGTACACAATTTGGGTTACCTGTGGCCCATAGTTGTATCCCTCTCATTTTGATGCGGATTGAAAATTCGAGCTACCCATAGCCCTTTATTTCAACTGCAGACTGTTAAACACATGTTTTCTGGAGTGTGTAAATACAGTTGTATCTTGCTTAAAGAGCATAATGCGTTCCACAGGATTGCTCTTTAAGCGAGTTTGCTCTTTAAGCGAAACACCATTGAAAGTGACCAATTGTGGGGGGGATTGCGACCCCCGATTTATTTGTTAAGCGAGTTCTTGGTTGGTTTTATTTGTTAAGCGAAGCGAATATTCAGAGAAAATTCTGCTCTTTAAGCGAGGTGCTCTTTAAGCGAGGTGCTCTTTATGCGAGGTTTGACTGTATTCAAAATACCTTTGTGCTTCCAATATTCTTGTTATTGTTCAGTTGCACAGTCGAGTCTCACCATTTGCAACCCTGTTGACCACCGCATGCCATATTCTTACATTTATCTTGGAATGAAGAGGTGCTATCGCATTATGTAACAAACTCTTAAAGTAGAATACACACTAACTCAATTTTGCCATGTTTTTCTTAGGTGACCAGTCCGCTATTAATGAACTAATGCAAATGAGGCTGAGATCTGGAGGCACTGAAGGACTTCTTGCAGAGAAGCTGGAGGTGATTAATTATATGTGTTTATTATTTTAAAGAAGTTTTGCTGATCATCTTCTGTTTTTTTGTTTTCATTCTATATTCCTTCAGAAGAATCTAAAGCAGAATATGCAATGGGGGTGGGGGCCAAAGTTTAACATTCAGAAGATAAAATTAATTGAATTAAAATAGAGTATGCTTTAATGTCTCCATTGTGAGTATTATAAGATTACAAGGGGAGGGGGAGGCTGAAAATGAATAATTGTGTAATTCATTTGCAGCAATATTCAACTTCTACTTACTAATTTCTCTTACTTTCTGCTATTCTGTTATTTCTCTCCCACAACTCACTTGCTTAGCAGTGCAGACTCTGTGTGTGTGTGTGTGTGTGTGTGTGTGTGTGTGTGTGTGTGTGTGTGTGTGTGTGTGTGTGTGTGTGTGTGTGTGTGTGTGTGTGTGTGTGTGTGTGTGTGTGTGTGTGTGTGTGTGTGAAAGAGAGAGAGAGAGAGAGAGAGAGAGTGATGCCCAGCAAATGTATGCAGGTGTAACTTTACATTATGCCTACATGAACTAGATTTTGATCTCCATCTTTCTCACCAATATTTTTCTTCCTACATCCCAGTGCTTCTTCACCTTTTTATTCTTCTTGCTCTTCTTTTCTATGTTACCAGGTAGTAGAACCATCTCACTCTTTTTTTTACCTGATGGATTGATCAAGGCAGCACCTCACCACAGAAGGTGACTGGGTGCTGCTCTTCCCCAGTCATGAGCCACCTAGGAT
The DNA here is from genome assembly GCA_030440675.1 of Furcifer pardalis. Classification (NCBI taxonomy): domain Eukaryota; kingdom Metazoa; phylum Chordata; class Lepidosauria; order Squamata; family Chamaeleonidae; genus Furcifer; species Furcifer pardalis. Next base: position 54,240,170 of record CP126893.1, on the reverse strand, counting down.
GTTACCTGTTTGAAGGATTTGGGCCCCTGCAGAAGAACGGAGCACTTAAACTGTATAGAGACTTTTGGAGAAATTACCATATTTGCCGGCATATAAGATGTACTTTCCTCCCTTAAAATACACTGGGAAAATGGAGTGCGTCTTATTCTCTGATGTGTTTTATATGCTGACAATACCATATTTACTCCATGTATATGACACACGTCCCCTTTTAAAATTTACCTGAGTAAATAAGTGCATCTTATACTCGGATGTGTCTTGTACTCTGGCAAATACGGTAAATATCTCTGGTCTGCCTGTAGTGTTACCTCTGTTGGCTTGGGACCATTACCAGTCTAGTAACTCAAGATGGGGTTGTAGCCTGTTGCTCATCTTCAGACATAGGTTATTATTGTGGTGTTTTTTCATTGTTACCACAATAACATTGAAGTTTTCGTTACCCGTATTTTATGCACGTAGAAGAAGTGAAACACTGTGGAACTGAAAATACTCCCAATTTGCAAATACTTTTGACACACTTCACAGGCATTAATCACTCAGACCCGAGCAAAACAGGCAGCTACTATGAGTGAAGTGGAATGGAGAGGAAGAACCGTGCCAGTGAAGATAGACAAAGTGAGGATCTTTCTGCTGGGATTGGCAGATACTGAAGCAGCAATTGCTCAGGTAAGTTAAAAAAAATCCCTCACTTTTTATCGTAATCAAGATCCTGAATTATTTCTGGGATAAATAGTTATTCTTTGCACTCCACTACCTTTTTTTATAGGAGGAGAGAACAAATGAGGCAAAAGAGGTTTAAGCACAGAGATAATATAGCTATATGATGAGTAAAGAGTGTGTCTTATGATTGCCTTGTGCTTTGGTTCAACCTTGGTTGAAAATAATCCATATCTACAAGAAAGGTGCATGTTTTCTGGCAATTAGCTGTCATGATCCAACAGTTATTTCCCACTATGCCATTTAGAGTTGAATATCTGTACTCTGGGCTCCTGAAATTATAAGCCCATGGTTGTAGACGTGTAATTTAAGAACAGTGGATCACAGAGCTCCTTTCCTTTCAGTATTTTGCAGAGGAAAAGATAATGTTTTCCTCTTGTTCCTTGGTGTTGTTCAGAAATGAAGCAATGAGCTGTGGTATATCTAAACCAGGGGTTCACAACCTCCAGTCCGTGGGCTGGACCAAGGCCCCAGCAGCAAACCATCCGGCCTACAGCGATGACTCCCAGAAGTGGAAGGGACACATTTACGACAGCCATAAATGCACCTGCACATGCGCAGCAGGGGGAACCAACGTGTCCAATGCACTCAGGTTTCTGAGCGGGCATGGTCCAGCCCATAGCACAGAAATGTTGAGAGCCCCTGGTCTAAACTAATGCCTCATTCTTAGTTATTTTTAAACAGATAGCATTCTCGGAATAGTTCTTTAAGTGGTTATATCCACATCAATAATTGCAAAATAATTGAAGGCCTATGTGAAGAAAAAATGGTCAGAATCCTATTACAGTAATACCTCGGATAACGTTTACCTCGGATAACGCTAAAATCGCATAACGTTAAGTAATCTGGGGAGGAGAATTGGATCGAATAACGTTAAGGTCCTATGGGATGTATCGGATAACAACTGCTAAATCCTGTGTGGTTACAATGTATCTCTATGGAGCTTTAACGTTATCCGATCCATCCCATAGGATTTTAACATGCATCGGATAACACTAAAAATCGGATAACACCAAGTCTCAGCGTTATCCGAGGTATTACTGTACTCACACTTGCTAAGTTCTGGGTTGAATTTAACCAGGGGAAATGTTCTGCCAGGTACCAGTGTTCCAAGCCATGTAGGGCTTTGTATGTTAATATTGAAACCATGAATTGGGCATGGAAGCTAATAGGTAACCAGTGCAGGTGGGTCAGGATTAGGGAGATATGTTCAAATATTCGTCCACCCACCACCAACTTGGCCGCTGTGTTTTGTACTGCTGCAGCTTCTGTTCCATCTTTAAGGAAAGCCCAATGTAGACAGGGTTGCAACAGTCCATTCTTGAGATAGCTAAGATGTGAACCCGTGTTTTCAGAGACTTTGCATCAAGGAGTAGATGCAGCTGGGCAATTTGCTGAAGGTGGAGAAAGACAGTCATGGCCATGGCAGTTAGTCTGTTTCTTTAACAAGAGAGCCAAAACCAAGATCACACTCAGACCCTAAACCTGATCCTTCAGGGGGAGTGTGATCCTTCCCAGACTACATTGAATTACACACAACTTGTCAGCAGGACCACCCAACAATAGAATCTCCATCTAGTCAAGATTCAGCTCCAGCCTGTTTAGCCCTCATGCAGTCCATTATCACAGCCAGACAGGAGTCTAAGGTCTGGATAGCTGCCTCTGCGGAGGATGTAAAGGAGAGATGGAATTACAGTATGTCTTATCCACATACAGTAATACCTCATATAACATTAGTATCGAATAACACGAAAATCGCATAACATCAAGGAATCTGGGGGGAAGAATTGCATCAGATAACATTAAGATCCTATGGGATGCTTCAGATAACAACCGCGAAAGCCTGTGTGGTTACAATGTATCTCTATGGATCCCATAGAGGATCAGATAACACGAAAAATCATATAACACGAAGACTTGTGGAACCAGGTTTTAGTGTTATATGAGGTTTTACTGTACTGGTGACAGCAAACTCCAAGGCTTCCATGTAGATGTCAAACTCCAGGGGCTTCATGTAGATGTTAAAAAGCATTGGGAGATACCCCTGCAGGACCCCATATTGGCAGACCCAACTGTGAGCTCCGCAAGCTGCGTCACCTTGACAGGGTCAGTGAGGAAGGAGCAGACCTAGCACAAGTCTCAGCCCCTAATCCCCAGTCCTATATGCCTGCCCAGAAGGATATAATGGTTGATGGTATCAAATGCCACTGAGAGATCCAGGGAAACTAATGCGCTCATACTTCCCCCTGTCTGCCTCCGTCAGCAAGTCACTGAGCAGAGCAACCAGCACTGTCTCAGTCTCATGCCATGGCCTGAACCCTGATTGAAATAGAGCCAGATTTCCTAGCAAAACTGGTCATTCTCATGTCGATAATGCCCTGCTTTCTCTGTTAAGTACCTTAATCCTGATAATAATAATAATTGCACTAGTTAGGGAATATATGGAAGTGGTTTACCATTCTCTTCTTCTGGGCGTGCTCTGGGGCTTCGCAGCTTGCCAGTGTTTACATAGGCTGGCTCTTCTCCCTGTGTGGAATTGAAATGCTGGGTCCTTAATTATTGGATGTTCTTTCAATTTTTTTCAATTGCAGTGCATTCATTGATTGTCTGTGTACATAATACAGAGTGAAAGAAAGCATAGAGATGTGATAATGATAGGAATATTTAAACATTTGAAGGGCTGTTTGTTACACAAGGGATGAGGCAGGTTTGTTTTCAGTGACTCCAGCACCTCTAGTCAGATTACAGCTAAACATTAGGAAGAGTTTTGTGACAGTAAGAGCTGTTCAGCAATGTAGTAGATAATCTCAGAAGGTGAGGGACCTTTATGGGAGGTTTCTAACTATCTGTCAGCAATATTGGAGCTGTAGATTTCTTGCATCATCAGGGTGTTGGATGCAGTGACCTTTGGTGTCCCTTTCAGTTCCATAATAATTTGATCTTACCTTCCCTAACCTGATGTCCTTCAGTTTCTATGATCCCCTGCTAGCCATGGATAATAGGAGTTGTAATCTTAACATATTCTGAGGGCATCAAGTTTAGAAAATGTGATTTAAATTTTTCTATTGCAATCTTTTCTTATGAGTCAGTTCTTAAGGTCACTTCTATTCATTGGACCTTTTTCTACTTCATTGCAATTCTAGTTGGCTTTCCCCTTTGCGTGTCTAATGCTGAAATACTTTCATGGGTGTAGTTGAGAATGCTGTTAGACTTGTGTGGCAGTTCATAGAATTAGAAAACAAGTTAATTCAAATTTTCCTTTAGACATACCTAAAGAGTAAGGTGCATATTTGATAAACTTACTAATTGAATGAACGTTCTAAGGATGGGCAGTTAAAGTTGCTTTTACCAAACTAAGTCCTATATCTGATCTTCATGGTGCTCAAGTGTTAACTATTTTTGAAGAGCTATTAAAGCTAATGAAAATGTTGAATGATTGGCTTGTGGAGTGAAATCCATTGAGTGTTTACAGCATTGGGGGACGATTAAGAATTGCCAGAGCCAAGCTTATGTAACAGCTAATAATTCTTAGATTTAATAGTCAGACTAAGTAAACCCCACCCACCAAGATGTCTCAATCTGGATTCCCAAACATTAAAATGTTAGTCCCTGATGCTCCAGAGAGAATACAGAATGGAGAAACCCATGATCATGAATAAAAAAAACCTGTGTTTGACAATAACTTTAGCATCAGAATAGGAATTTTTCAAATTGTTTAATTGGATAGGTGTAGAAATTTAGGATAATCTTGGGGTGACTTTGGTCTAGAATCCTATTGGCACTCATGTAAAGTTTGCAGAATGTGCTATGCCTAGTTGCACCTAATTAAAAAGATGCTAACCAATTGCTTGTTTATGTATCCAGTAGTACAACTGGCATGTACTCCAGCACTTTATGTCAGTTAGCTGTGAGAAATTATACACACTTTTAATTCAAACATAAATCAAATTTCAGCCACTTAATGGAAAAGAGAAGAGAATTATTTATGTTTGTTATCTGATCCTAAAGGTAATGGTCATCTGTGTTCGAAAGCCAGTCATATCTGACTCTAGGGTTCAGTGCTCATCTCTGTTTCAAAGCTGAAGAGCCAGCACTGTCTGCTTCTGCAGACGTTTCTGTGGTCATGTGGCAGACATGACTAGACACCAGTGCACGGAATTCTGTTTACCTTCCCACCAAAGTGATCCCTATTTATCGACTTGCAATTTCTTGCTTTCGAACTGCTAGATTGGCAGGAGCTGGGACAAAGACGGGAGCTCATTCCATCCTGAAGTACTCGGAAATTGAACTGTTGACCTCCTGCCTTCCAGTCAGTGTCTTAGTTACTTGAGCCATTGCATATTTTCACACATGTCCCTTGGAATATTTACTTTTTTTGAAGCATAAAATAATTACTGTCAATTTTAACCATTTATGCAACTAAGAAGATTACAGCTTTTCAGAGCTCCATTTAAGAAAGGGGTGGCCAACCTTGGCACTCCATGTGTTCTTGGACTTCAATTACCAGAAGACCAAGTCTGCACTCCTGCTGGTTACGATTGGCCACCCCTAGAAGATTAATTTACAAATTAGTCAGAAGAAATTGTGTCATTTTTCTCTTTGCAGTGCTTTTTAAATTAGTCAGCCTACTTTTCCCTGCTGTTTCTTTCTGTTTACCCATGGAAACAATTTGTCAACAAGTAGCATATATTTCAGTAATGTTTTTGCATGGTACACTGGGGTCTGTAATACACTTTATGGTTGCATTTAATGTGCTCTTTTTAAAGCTCTTTCTGTCTTAGGGGAAAGATAATAGTAGCTCCAGGGGTTACAAATATTTCTCTGCTGCTTTTATTCTTAGGCCGAAGAAGAAGAAACAAAGGAACATTTGTTTGAGTCATTGCTGAGCGAGTGTCGAGATGCAATCCAAGCAGTTCGTGAAGAGTTAAAACCAGATCAGGTGAGCCTGAGTGCTGTTAACCACCTCTTAACTCAGTCTGCACGAAGGAAATATCTTATAGCACATTATTTCTGAGAGGGTACTCTTTCCAGTTTTAGTCTATTTGTGCTTTCATTCCTTTTTTAAAAGTAAACATAGAGTAGCTTTGTTTTGTTCCTTACAGAAACAGCGTGATCTCTCTTTGGAAGTGGATTCTGGGAAAGTCTCTAATATCCAGTACTTGCACAGGTAAGAGTCCTTCTCTCACCCCCTTACTCAAAACCCAGCGTGTCTGACTTTAGGGTTTGGTGCTCATCTTCATTTATAGCCAAAGAGCCAGCGCTGTCTGCATCTGCAGATGTTTCCATATCATGACTAGACACCAATGTGCACAGAACGCTGTTTACCTTCCCACCAAAGTGGTACCTATTTCTCTACTTGCAATTATTTGCTTTCAAGCTGCTAGGTTGGCAGGAACTGGGACAAAGATGGGAGCTCACTCTGTCATGCAGCACTCAGGTCTCAAACTACTGACCTGCCAACCTTCCCGTTGTCAAATTCAGCATCTTGACCACTAAGCCACCATAGTCCCTTAAGAGTCCTAGAAACCAGTATTATCTTGATGTGCTTTAGAGAGAAGGCACTTAAGAGTCAAATCTTTATACAGTTGTACCTCGCTTAAAGAGCATAATGTGTTCCACAGGATTGCTGTTTAAGTGAGTTTGCTCTTTAAGCGAAACACCATTGAAAGTTACCAGTTGTGACTTCTGGTCGGGGTGTTGCGAACCCTGATTTATTTGTTAAGCAAGTTTTTGGCTGGTTTTATTTGTTAAGCGAAGCGAACATTCAGAGAAAATTCTGCTCTTTAAGCGAGTTACTCTTTAAGCGAAATGCTCTTTATGCGAGGTTTGACTGTACAGTAATACCTCAGATAACGCTAAAACTTGGTTCCACAAGTCTTGGTGTTATCCGATTTTTAGTGTTATCCGATCCATGTTAAAATCCTATGGGATGGATCGGATAATGTTAGTGCTCCATAGAGATACATTGTAACTGCACAGGCTTTAGCAGTTGTTATCCGATCCATCCCATAGGACCTTAACATTATTTGATCCAATTCTCCTCCCCAGATTACTTAACGTTATGCGATTTTAGCGTTATCTGAGGTAAACGTTATCCGAGGTATTACTGTACACATATTCTAGGAAAGATTGGCTATTTCCTTCTCTTGCTTTCCCAGTCATCTAGCTGTTTATGGTTAATATGTAAGCTTTGGAAATGGCCTTTGACAAAATGAAGTCTTTAAATCGTGTCTCCCAGTTACCTGACTTATATCAAGCTGTCTACGGCAATCAAGCGCAATGAGAGTATGGCAAAGGCTTTGCAGAAGGCACTGCTACAGCAGCAGCCACAGCTGCCGCCAGAGGAGGAAGATGGCAAGCGTACACCTCGGCCTCAGGATTTGATACGTCTTTATGACATCATCTTACAGGTAATAGCAGTGGCAGGGGAGACATCGATTTTCTGATCCCCATTTCTAAGTTCACAATCCATTCTTATCTTCTGCATAGCAGTGTGGGACAATGTGGAATAATGAGTTCAAATGCTTGGTTTAAAATTTAGACTGCCTTCTAGTCTGTTTCTTTATACAGTAAACCCCTGACTTACATACGCCTTGAGTTACATAAAATTTGACTTATGTAATGATTTTTTGCTAAAACCATGTTCCGATTTACATAAATGTCCTGGTTTACGTAGCACAATTTTCTATGGGTTTGCTTTGAGTTATGCAAAAAAAATCTTTTTTTCTATGGGTTTGCTTTGATTTACATAAAAATTCATTTCCCTGTGGGTTTGCTTCAATTTACGTAAAAAGGTCATTTTTCCTATAGGTTGGTTTCAAGTTATGTAAAAATTCATTTTTTGTATGGGTTTGCTTCGAATTACGTAAATAGCTGATTTATGTAAAAGGCTATGAAACTGACTTTTTACATAAGTTGGGGTTTTACTGTAATGCAAAGTGCAGTCTTGTTATGTGCATGGCCAGAAGAGGATTGTCTATTGTTCTTACTTATTTTGGAGAATTCAGTTTTCCACAAAAATGTGGAATCATTGCCTTCAGAACTAAGTTTCATTTTACTACAGCCATTAACTTTTATTAAGTAAATCTGTAAATCAGTTGCCATGTGGATAGTTCTAGTAACAGTAGGTTATTCTCTGCCCATTGTGTGGGGAAAGTAATACAGTACCTTGTAAGAAAATTACAGTATTTGAAAATCAACAAAGCTACAGAACTGGTTGCTCTTCTATTCAGCTATTTATTGTGCTGATAGTTCTTCCAGGTGCCTGAAACTTGGTCACTGTTGTCATAATATAAGAAGTCTGTTAAAATCTACTTAATGTATATATTCCTTATTGAGAAGCTGATTTACATGTACCGGTAAATCTAATTCTGTTTGTTAATTCTGGGTTTGATCACTGAAGAATCTGGCAGAGCTGCCTCAACTTCCTGGCCTAGAAGAAGATAAAAACTACCAGAAGGAGATGGGAATAAAGACACTGGTATATAAAGCGTACAGGTAATTTTCCAGTACATAATACGTTCACTTAATTAGATTGGGATTAAGCCAAAGAGTGTTCCTCTCGTAGCCTAAAAGTATTTCTTGGCTGCAGAAAGCCATGTGCGGAAGGAAAAAGTGTTTTAGGGCTGTTCCGTTTACCCTTGAATACATGCTAGGAGGAAGCTTCTTGCAGTGCTACCCTGGTGTGTTGGAGATTTTAATAGCAGTATGAAGAAGTTAAAGAAGGCACAAGCACTGGTGTATAAACCATGAAAGGTCTTCTGTATAAATGCATGCATATGGAAGAACTCTAGATTTGGAGTCACTTTACTCATGCAGTGTCCTACTAAGAACACTGTTCTTCTGTGAGTGGCAGGGGAGCATCTCTAGATTTAAGCCAGGGAGACAGAGAATTGCAGAACTGTTTAGAAGAATCAGAAAATAATTTTATAGTGATCCCAGTGTTGTAGGAAAGATCCCAACTGCTTCCATAGAGATGCACTTGTGATGTTTCTACCATCAATGCAGCCATTTTAGGGCACCATGAGTACTTTATTTATCTATCTATCTATCAATCAATCACATTTATATCCCACCCTCATTCAAAGACTCAGGGTGGCTTACAAAATTTAAAAACACAATTAAAACACATTGAAACACATTGAAAGGTTAAAAAAAGTTAACAGTTAAAAAGATTAAAAAGATAATGGGGAGAGAGGTGGGGGTCAAAAGAGCCAGATGGCTGAACTGACCGTCTAGCCAGCACAGGTCTTTACCCCCTTTCTGAAGGGCAGCAGCTCTTTCTGGAGACGGAACTCACATGGCAGGAGGTTCCATAGGGCCGGAGCCCTATGGACACAGAAAAGCCCCTCCTTCTAGTGCTAGAGAGGTCCTCTCTAGCTGATGGCACAACCAGAGAGCCTTTCCGATCCGCTCTGATGGGATGGACAGATGTTCTCGGGGTCTTAAGTATCCTAGCCCACTACTATGTAGGGCTTTAAAGGTAATAACCAGCACCTTGAATTGCACTCGCATATTGGGAGCCAGTGTAGCTCTCGAAGCAGTGGTGAGGCACGAGCATAACGCCTGCACCCCATCACAACCTGAGCAGACGCATTCTGGACCAGCTCCTTAGCATAAGGACAGAAGGGGTTCGAAGAGGCTGCACATATGATTTGTGATGTTTATGCTACTGTTGGCTGACTGAGCCTTGCTACGAATGTACTCAATGTTGTCTTCTCATTCTGTTAGGTGTTTTTTCATTGCACAGTCATATGTTCTGGTGAAAAAGTGGAGTGAAGCCCTTGTTTTATATGACCGAGTTCTGAAATATGCCAAGGAAGTCCAGGCTCAAGCTGGAACTTATAAAAACAGCTTAAAGGTATGAATTCCACATTTGATGTGCTGGAACTTTGATGTAGTAAGACTTCTAGGATGACAATGAGTAAGATATCCTAAGGCTTAAGTGTGTACATTTTAGACTAGCAGTGGGATAACAGCCATGGGCACCCGAACCTCCCCACCTGCTGGCGCTCTTGGGCCCCGCCCCTCTCTGGGCTTGAAAAGGCTGTTATGGTGGCGGGACCTCACCATCACCGCCACCCTTGGAATTTGCCTGTGGCCATGGTGGAGAGGCTGTTATAGTATTGTATCATGTTATATGTTGTTTTGTACAATGAATTTTTGTATATTGTGTATTTACTGTATATATTGTTTGATGATCATGTGAGCCGCCCTGAGTTGGGTTCCCTGATTGGGCAGCATACAAATGCAAAAATTAAGTTAAATTAAATCCAGAGGGTCGCTCAGTAGACCTTTTTCAGAAGGTGTAATCCTGCTAATACAGCAGAAATAGGAATGACTTATGGCATCAATTTGTTCTGTTCTGTTCTGTTTTGTTTCGTACCCCTAAATTTAGTAATAGATAAGCAGCATAAAAATGAAAATAATTAAGATAAATGGCCAGAATCTTACTTTGAAATTCTGCTTATGAAAGGAAAATTATTTATACCATGCATATATTGACATATGAGCAATATATCTCTGCATTTTTGTTATCTCTAATTCCACCTTTAGCAATTTCAGTCTTATTGCAGTTAACAGATTAGATCTTTATGTAATACAGTTTCAGAAACATAAAAAGAAATATATTCAGTGGCGCTAGTGAGAAACTCAAAAGTAAAGTTCTGATTTGTGATTATTCCAATATCTCCGTGCACTGATGACCAGAATCTGGCTGCAGCTGGACAAGATGATCAAAGGTGGAAATACATCCTGATTTTTTTCCATATTCTCTTTAGTACATACAGTTGTACCTTGCTTAAAGAGCATAATGCATTCCACAGGATTGCTCTTTAAGCGAGTTTGCTCTTTAAGCGAAACACCATTGTAAGTGACCAATGGTGGGGGGTACTGCGAACCCCAATTTATTTGTTAAGCGAGTTTATGTTTGGTTTTATTTGTTAAGCGAAGCGAACATTCAGAGAAATTTCTGCTCTTTAAGCGAGTTACTCTTTCAGTGAAACGCTCTTTATGCGAGGTTTGACTGTATTGGAATCTGAAAACAGGTTGTTTTGAGAGGAAAGCCCATGTGCTACTTTAAAAGAGTAATACATTCTTTGGAGCAGAAGCTTTCATGGATGAATGTAGCGATGACTTTTTAGACCTATTCCTCATGATTCTTCATGACTATGCTGAACGTAAAGAGAGTCAGATGCTGAGGGCTGTGTGTGTGTGTGTTCATAATGATTACAAAAAATGTATTTGCACATGCTCAGTTACCCTTCACTTGTCCCTTGACTATGATAAGAGTGTTCTGATTGATCCCGTCAAAGAACTTGATTAAAATTTTGTTAAGCAGCTTAGAACTTTGAAAAGTGGAAGATGTTTCTTCTAAGATTGATCTCAAATTATAATAGGAGCTGCCGGATGTACAAGAGCTGATCACGCAGGTCAATGCGGAAAAATACTCCTTGCAAGCTGCTGCCATATTAGGTGAGTGAGGAGTTCACTTAATCTGTGTTTAAAGACTAGGTTAAACCACACCTGTGACAATTCTGAAGTTTTGTACTGCACACTTAGTGTTCACAATGATAGGAAACCATGATGTTGCCAAAAAATCTGGAGACAATGTCTGCATCAAATGAAATTGAAAGGAACCAATGTCTACATGGGGTCCTCCTTGTCACCAGCATCCATCATGTTTCATATAGCCGAAACAATGATGTTTTCTATTTCAAGATAGACTCCACCCCGTTTTCAAAGTAAAGTGTCTAATTGACTACTGGCTTATGTTGGTTGAGATTTTGTTGTTTTGTTATATATACAGAAGGTAAGTAGTGTGATATGCAGGTACAGTAATACCTCGGATAACGCTAAGACTTAGTTCCACAAGTCTTGGTGTTATCCGATTTTTAGTGTTATCCGATGCATGTTAAAATCCTATGGGATGGATCGGATAACGTTAGTGCTCCGTAGAGATACATTGTAACTGCACAGGCTTTAGCAGTTGTTATCCGATCCATCCCATAGGACCTTAACGTTATTCGATCCAATTCTCCTCCCCAGATTACTTAACGTTATGCGATTTTAGCGTTATCCGAGGTAAACGTTATCCGAGGTATTACTGTATTGCTTTTTCCTGAATCTTTTTGAGTAGTGATATATTTAGTGACCTATTTTGTGAACAATGTATCTTTAATATCCCTTATGAGAAATAAGCCTCAATTCTTTTAATAAATTGTTGTTTATTTAAGGGAGGGGTACAGAGCAAAGACAGCTTAAGCCAGGAGAGGCCACACTGCTACCATTCTCTCCTTTTAATATTTTCTGGGGATCACTTTTAGAGTGGATCTTCCAGGTTGCAGCAAATGGTAATATTTTGCTGAACCAGCACTCCATGGAAAACTGCTCGGAGTCTCAGTAGTCCCAAACTGGAGCTGCTTGTGTATGGGGGACCCAAGAGGGGACTGAGGCGGAGGGAGTTTAGTGCCAGGTAACGTTAAGGTAACGTGTGGGGCACGTGTCCAGCAGAAGGAGTCGCTGACAAGTGGTTTACATTTCCCACCTCACATTAACTTTATATGCCAAATAGCAATGACAGGAGACCCATGTTTACTCAAAATTGGGGAAAGAACAGGAAATCAACTTTGCTACCTTAATTTTTTTTCCTTTCAAAGATGACATAGACACTTCATAATATGTTTTAATGTTTTGGATTTTATTGCCATTCTACATAGTCAGCCTTTCCATTCCTCTAGTTCTGGTGAGGTATTTGTATTGTTAGCATTTACTTTAAAAAGCGCTCTGATTCTTCCAGATGCAGATGACAGCCACGAAGCTGAATCCCCATCCCAGGTCAAAGATGGCAAGGTAAGTGAGTTTTTAATACAGTAAAAACCCAGTTTACATATTTAATCTGTTCCAAAATTGTTTTCAGAAACCGGTTTATACGTAAACCGAAGCACATTTCCCCATAGGAATGCACTGAAAATTTAAAAACATCCCTGACCTCCCAAAAAACACGATACAGTACAGTAAAAAGGAATAAAAGACAACGCAAAGCTCCCTACCTTTTCCACCACTTGAGAAATGCGCCAGGAGGGCGAGGAAGAGGAGCCGTTTGCTCGCAGGGGCTGGCCGCATCCTGGGCTCCCCACTCAAGAAGCAGCCGCCAGCCAAGGGGAGAGCCGCTTGCCTGGCCCTTCCTTGGTTTCCCGGGTCACAAGGCAGTGCCTCGTGCCGAAGCCCAGAAGGGTAAGAGAAAGGACCCGTTTGTCCCCCGAGAAAGCAAGGAGGTGCCGGGCGAGGAGAGAACTGCTCACCCAGTGCCTTCTTGCTTTCCCGGGGGACAAGGCAGCACCTTGTACTGAAGCAGTGATGGGCATCAGCAGGTTGGCACCAGTTCACCAGAACCGGTAGCAGAAATTCTGGCTGGCCCCATCCATCCAAGTTTTGAAATAAAGTAGTCCTAATTTGGGTGCAACGCAGGGCTTTCCCCCTGGCCACACCCACCATGCCCACAGTGTGGTAATAAATTTTTTGGAGCTCACCACTTCCAGCAGGGTAAGGGAAAGGAGCGATTTGTCCCCTGGGAAAGGAAGAAGGCAAGGGGAGAACCGCTCCCCCTGCGCCTCCTTGCTTTCCCAGGGGACAAGGTGTCACCTTGTGCCAAAACCTGGGAGGGTAAGGGAAAGGAGCCGTTTGTCCCCTGAGAAAGGAAGGAGGTGCTGGTTAGGGGAGAACTACTCACTTGGCATCTCCTTGCTTTCCTGCAGGACAAGGGGGGCCTTGTGCCGAAGGCCGGGAGGGTAAGGGAAAGGAGCCGTTTGTCCCCTGGGAAAGGAAGGAGGTGCCGGGCAAGGGGAGAGCCGCTCACCCGGTGCCTACTTAAACTGAAAAAAAATGTAACCTAGGACATCATTGCCTGTGAAATTTCATACGTAAACTGCTTTTTATATAAACCAAAGTGTACATAAACTCGGGTTTTACTGTACATCATTAAATGGAAAACAACTTCAAAATGATCAGCAAATAATTTTGTTTTCTTCAAATGTTTCATACCATAAATGTATATTTTAATTCATGCAACCAGACAAATGATTAGTTTATTAGCTTCAGTGTATGAAGGATCTCTGCAAATTCGAACACAAATGAATCAAGGTGGGAAAACAACAGAAATTTTACTGAGGAGCATTGGCAAAGTGAGGAAGGGCATACTGTCACATCTGCAACACTGGTTGGTAGGAGGTTTTTAGGGTTGCATAGTAATTCATCTGAGATCTTCATGATTTTTGTACTTCTCTTATTGTCTTGGGCATATTCATAAAAGCAGACCTGGTGGGGAAGGATGATGTATAGGCATTCAGAACGTCTGTTGACATCAGGCTAGGTCTTACTAGTAAACCAGTTTTATCTAATTGAATCTTGGATTTTTTTTTCCTTTTCTTATCAAGCCACTTTCGGAACGGTTCGAGACTTTCTGCCTGGATCCTTCTCTTGTGAGCAAGCAAGCCAGTCTGGTGCATTTCCCTCCAGAATTCCAGCCAATACCATGCAAGCCTTTGTTCTTTGACCTAGCTCTCAATCATGTCTCTCTCCCACCATTGGAGGACAAAGTGGAACAGAAAGCAAAAAGTGGTCTCACAGGATATATCAAGGGCATTTTTGGATTCCGGAGTTAACAGGCCCTTCCCTCCCTGTAAGCTCCGTCAGGGTCAGACGTCAACTACTTTTGTTTAAAATCTATATGGAAGGTTTTAACAGTTTTGCAATATTCTGTCTCTTTCTTTCTGTACCCCTGATTTATTTGAAATGTTTTACTCTGAGAACATGCATAAATGTGGTCAGTCTCCAACAACATCTCAAACAGGGAAAGAGCTGGAGGCTCAGGCTACTTCTGTTTAGTGGCTTAGGTAGGATCACTGTCCATTTTGTATCAGCTTGGTATATCTTTATTTCATTTGATAGCTGACACTGTAAACTTAATTTTTAAAAGCTAGCTCAGTCCTCTGGAGAGTAAGAGCAGAGGGAAACCAAAGGCACACATATGTATTTAGTGAGGCTTGGATTGTGGGAAAACCCAGATTTGATTTGATTCTTACACTGCCTGCTATGTTTGGCTTATACTTAGCAATTATGTTAAATCTTTTTTCAGTTTTGTTTTACTTTCAAAAACTTCAGAGCTCAAATTCCTGGATTAAAGATCAGGGGGTGATAGATGTGATTATATACTTTATAGTCGATAGCATATTCTTTTCTCATTGAGACACTACACAGGAATGTTCATCAGAAGGTATATCTGAGAACCTTAAAAAGCCTTTGGAATCACAGAGAAATACCCACTTGCAATTATGCTTTTAAAATGTTCACATTTATCTTTGACTGATATATTGAAAGGGATGTTCTGTTGCTTATTTTGTGACTTTCATCCTTTCCAAAACATTGAATTCACTTAGTTTGAGCAATTCACAAAAAAATCACTAAACAGACCAACTGGAATCTGAAGCAATAAAGATCTTAGCCATGCATTCAAGGCACGTTTTATGTGAAAAGACATTTAACTATGTTGTGGAATTCCAAATAAATTCATATCAATATCATTTTTTTAAAAATGTATAGGTACAATTGTTCTAAATATTTGTGAACCTAAATTGTACATGGAACTTTTTCATGAGCTATATTAATAAAGGTTTAATCTAGTTAATTGAAACGTTAATTGGATCAGATAGTCCTCAACTATATTTTAGTGTTTATATGCTCCAGTTCTGTTCTGTTTCTTCTTGATATTGTAGTATTAAAGCTAGATTATTCAGTTACAGTATTTCACAAAATTGGTGTACCAAGGTGCAGATAATTGCTGTTCTCAGATTCAGAAGAACCTGGGTTAATTATATCAATTTGTTTACTTCCTACAATTAATCAGCTTCTTTAAGTAGAATTTAATACTGTGTGTGTTTGAGAGAGAGAGGAGAAGGCCTTTCTAATCTCTTTAGGAGGGGATTTTTTTAAAAAAGAAAACTATTGTGAAAGAGAAAATGGAGGTACAAAATATTTTTTTACTTTATCTATTGGTAACATTCCAAATGGATGTGAAGTCTGGCTAACTAGTGATTAGATAGTTCTGTTGAAGGCAAAATGGAAACAAGAGATTTGTGTTAGTGATTGTGGCTCAGTTTCCTTTCTGGCAAATGTTCCTTCATGTTTGGTGACTGTTCTTTGATTCAGACTCCCCAATTATCCTTTTGTTCAGATCTCCATTAAATCTAAACTCCATGCTTCTCCTAAAGTTACAGCTCAAGTTACCTTTTTTTCCACATTTCTCCCCAGCCCTATGGACAACTGGGCACATTCCATTCAATTCCCACTGCTTTTGGCTTTGTTTGCTATTTCATAGATTGTTAAATCATTCTTTGTTAAACATGCTTGGCATAGAAGCTTATTAGTTAGACAGAAAAGAAATACAAAAACAATAAACACTTCTTCCTGCCTTCCGAGGGTATGGTTGTAAATGGTTGAATTTCTATTTTGATGCTGCTTTAATGGAAAGTTCAAAGTCACCTATGCAGTGGCTAGAGATAGACTTATACAGAGAGAGTAAAATTAATGTACAGTAATACCTCGGATAACGCTAAGACTTGGTTCCACAAGTCTTGGTGTTATCCGATTTTTAGTGTTATCCGATGCATGTTAAAATCCTATGGAATGGATCGGATAACGTTAAAGCTCCATAGAGATACATTGTAACCACACAGGCTTTAGCGGTTGTTATCCGATACATCCCATAGGACCCTAACGTTATTTGATCTAATTCTCCTCCTCAGATTACTTAACGTTATGTGATTTTAGCGTTATCCGAGGTAAACATTATCCGAGGTATTACTGTAGTTGGAAACTGGCGGAAAGTCTGATACAGCTTTAGAGAGATAAAAGATTTGGGTGATTATGGTCAATACAGTGCTTGATTATTTATGCCTGTGCAAGAAAAGTATTTTCCCAGAAGTTAATACATACAGTACTTCCCATATTTTTAGTGGAGTTTATTTCCCTGGTGAGATGAAACAGTTAACGGTAGCTGTGTTGTTTTTTTCTCTGAGAAAAGCACAACTACAGTAACACTTATAATCTTTTT
This sequence comes from Furcifer pardalis, assembly GCA_030440675.1. Taxonomy (NCBI): domain Eukaryota; kingdom Metazoa; phylum Chordata; class Lepidosauria; order Squamata; family Chamaeleonidae; genus Furcifer; species Furcifer pardalis. Next base: position 54,223,345 of record CP126893.1, on the reverse strand, counting down.
AGTGCTTGTTTTTAGTGCACCTTAGATAGCAAATTCTTGCGGTGGCTCAGCTACTTACCTTAGTTTTTATCAATTTTTGCCTGATCATTTCACAGGTGCTTTGAGCTTAGCCCTTCCTGGCTTTTGTTGTTAAAGTTTTTTAATCTAGATTTGTGCGTGGTGAGAAAACATGCTAAAGCATCATGACAACATCAAAACCAAACAGTTAAATTTATTTATATTTTTTCAAATTATAGCTGTCTGAATGACCAAAGGTCTAGGTCAGTGGTGGCCAACTTTTGCACTCCAGGTGTCCTTGCACTTCAATTACCAAAAGCCCAAGTCAGCACTCCTGCTGATTAGGGCTTCTGGGAATTGAAGTCCAAGAACACTTGGGAGTCCCAAGGTTTGCCACCACTGCTCTAGGTTGTACTGTAAACTTAATTGGTATTCCACTGTCAAAAGTTGTGATTTTAAGTCCTACCAAGAATGGTTTGATGGCAGTGGAATGATAGGTCCCCATAACTGGCTAGCAGAGTATGGTGAGTGAACAGATTCCTAAGTTATTTAGATATACATTACAGTGATACCTCGGATAACGCTAAAATCACATAACGTTTACTAATCTGGGGAGGAGAATCGGATCGAATAACGTTAAGGTCCTATGGGATGGATCGGATAACAACCGCTAAAGCCTGTGCGGTTACAGTGTATCTCTATGGAGCTTTAACGTTATCCGATCCATCCCATAGGATTTTAACATGCATTGGATAACACTAAAAATCAGATAACACCAAGACTTGTGGAACCAAGTCTTAGCGTTATCTGAGGTATTACTGTATTCCTAAATTATTTAGATATACAGTAATACCTGGGATAATGTTTACCTCGGATAACACTAAACTCGCATAACGTTAAGTAATCTGGAGAGGAGAATTGGATCGAATAACGTTAAGGTCCTATGGGATGGATCAGATAACAACCGCTAAAGCCTGTGCGGTTACAATGTATCTCTATGGAGCTTGAACGTTATCCGATCCGTCCCATAGGATTTTAACATGCATCGGATAACACTAAAAATCGGATAACACCAAGACTTGTAGAACCAAGTCTTAGCGTTATCCGAGGTATTAGTGTACATTGTATATCAAAGTGGAAACCTGAACTTCAACATCTGATACAGAATGTGTGAGAAGAAGAAAGTTTACATGGTAAGAGAACTGTGTATTTTATGCTGTCTCACAATAAAGATTGTACAGTACAGTACTGGGATGTAGCTGGCTGGATAGTTCAGTGATTTGTGTATTTGCCTGCAGAGTCAGAGGTTGGGAGTGTTGTTTACCATTACACCTTCTGAGAAAAGACCCTGTTTGTGTCTCCTTGGGCAGGTTGCGCAGTCCCAAAGCACCCCAGAAGAAGGCACGGCTTAAAATACTATGCTCTTACTATGTGTATGTTTCCTGTGATGTTCTAATAGCTCTTACGATAAACCAGTAAGTTAAAGGATTAGCAGAAAAGGAGAACAGGGTGATCGAGGAAGGAATGAGGAGTTTAAAAGAATGTCCAGGGAAAATAATAAGATACAACAAAAGAATAAGATGAAACAATAAAATCTGTACAAATTTCAGATGAATAAAGATACATTTTAAGCTGAATGGCCAACGGCTTGTTCTTAGGGTGCTACTTTTATCTTCAGAAAGTATTCTAAAAACTGGTAATCTGATACCCAAACTAACTTGCCAGAGGAGATGGTGCTGTATAGTCAGGTCAGCGCATGCTGGTACATGTTTGGGGATCTTACAGCCCAAGGTTAGAAGTGACCTTTTGCTCAATTTCATCCAGCCCTCACAAACCAGTCCTGTCTATAGTTGGGAGACTGACTGGTTCCCTGCCTGAAAGCTCAGAGGGGCTGGAAAGTCTTGTGGTAAGGGTCTCAGATGATGGGACAGATACGGCTAGTTAGGGTGTGAAAAATACTGTTTTTGTTCAGTCGCACAGTCGATTCTGGCCCTTTGCGACCCTATGGACCATTGCTCGCCAGGCAATACTGAGAACACATGCAAATCACAAAGATGCACTATGTTAACATGTGATGTACTGCAGCTTTTGGAAACAGATTTCTTTGAGAATTAAACTATCAGCAAACCTCATCACCCTGGTAGAGGTTTGGTTAAGCCACCCAAGAAACAGATGTGAACTTTCTGTTAGTCACCACTAGTCTACACAACCACTTCAGTGGGACAGTTAACAGCAACCTTATTGGGATGACATGTCCTTCCCTAACCCAAATCCAGACATACTAAGGCATTATACTAAATAAAACACAATGGCCATTGTGTACCACAATGGTACACAGTGAACATGGATGATGTGATCAGCTTCCACTGGCAAAATTCGGTTTCAATTAAATGCTTCCTATCTCTGCATTTTAGGCCTTCAGGGTTCCCAGAGTCCCTTTTTGGCCTGGGAAGCCTTTGGGAGCCTCAGGTAGATTATCTCCTGCAGTCCTGAATCAGGCAGCGGAAATCTGGTGATGATTTTTGGTGATTAAACTCTCCCTGGTCTCAAATCTTCCCAAGTCCTTCCCCAGGGAAAAGGGAGTCCTAGGGAGTTTTGGAACATAAAACAGGAATAAGAGAAGCAATTAATTTAAATCAAATTTTAGCTGGCAGAAGCTGATATCATTAACTTGCACTGCATAAGATATGTGAACAGAATTTTGCCCAATATTTACTCTTCCACAAGTACTGACATAATTTGGGTGAAGACTGCAATCGAGGTGAAGAAACTTTGTTCTATATTGTTTCAACTTATTTTTCTTTCAACATTTGGGCAGAATAAGAAGTTGCAAATGGCTCAAATTGTCAAACATTTAAAAGCTTGTTTTACAATGATTGGTGCTCATGTTCTACTGGGACTCTTGGCCTCGCCACAAAATGTTGAAGACTTGACTTGTAATTTTTTTTAAAAAAAAAAAGTTGTCATAGCAAAATAAATAAAAGAATAAATTATCTGCCAGTGAATACTTCCTGCTGGGAATGAAAATATTTTTCAACTGCGCACTTGAGCTACCTTGCTTTTACCTTACAGTTTCAGCATTGGGGTTAAGGCAGCCAAACCCTAATTATTGTATATATAATTAGTCACAAACACAACACAAGCCTGTTTGACTTTCAGTCTTGTTTTATGCCGTCTAAAAGTTTAAAAAGCACAAAGGTCTGAATGGGTGATCTCTCAGTCAAAATAAATGTCTCATCACGAATAGAATTACCTGTTTATCATGGTAAATATTTTCAATTGGTACAGAAACAACTTGGAATAACTCTGCTTAGAAAAGTCACACATAAACCCATTTTATCCCTGATTTTACCCTAAAGAGGCTGAAACCTTTTCCCCAAAATTGAAAATAACTTGTTTGAAAGCATTTATTTCACTCTACTTTTTAAAAAATGTATACCACACTCTTTGAACGTAAATGCTGTTTTATCTAAGTAACCAGTGGTGGGATGTCAAAAATTTTACTACCCCACCGTGACATCATCACAGTGTGGGTGGAGCTAACATCATGATGTCATGTTGTGGGCGGGGCCAAATAATTTTTTTAAAATAATAATAAAATAAAAATAAGCACACACACACACCCCTCAACCCACCCACCCACCCACCACACAAACCCGTAAATAAATTAAATACATAAAATAAAAATTATATTAAAATACACCCACCCACCCACCCCAAACATAAATCTGTATTTATGGTACTGTGGTAGTATGTCAATATAGGTAAAGGTATTAAATACACATTAAAATACACACAGACACACCACATTCAAAGGTGAGTCACCCTGGGGATCAGGCTATAGGGAGCTTCAGGCTAGCAGCTTCTCTTCCTCCTCCCTGCTTGGGAGGACAGCAAGGATACACGCCAAGCACTGTAGGCATGCATGTACAGTGGGGGAACCAGTGAAAAGGTAAGCCCCGAAGGTGGTTCTCCCCAAAAGCTGCTACCGGTTCTCCGGGACACTAAGAAAAGTTCTGGCGAACTGGTGAGAACCTGTTACATCCCATCGCTGTAAGTAACTGAAGTAAAACACAGCATAAAATATTTGCTATGTTGGGGAAATGATCTTGCTAAGAGAAGTGACTACACCAAGATGTTTGTCTTAGGACAGATGTTCTATGAATGGTGTATCTCAGCTCAAGAAGTCCCTTAACTGGTTCTTGCTGCTCAGCAGTTTAATGCCATGAATCTCGAAACAGCCTTATTATTCACAGATGGTACATGTGAGAAAGGGGCTTTCAAGGTGACCTTCCTCTCAAAATATTTAGCAAACTATGTTCAGCCCCCAGACAGTCCAACAATTGCTGTGGAGTTGTTTGAGATTGCTCTTTAAAATCTGTTGCCCATTTGTAATTTAATTAAAAGTAATCTGAACTTTTTTCATACTGTTTTATTAAGTAGTTTTATCAGAGGAGGAAAATATTAGTAAACACAACTATGAATTCAAGAAATGGCAGCAAAGAATGCTTTAATGAGGGCTGGAGTTAGATAAGAGAAGAAAGTTTGGCAAAAAATCTAGTGCAGTGTTTCCCAAATGCTGGTTTTTGGACTTCAATTCCCAGAAGCCCAAGTCATTTCCCCAAAGCACTGATCAGCCAATGTACTGACTGAGGCTTCTGGGAATTGAAGTCCACTAGTGGGCTGTGTACCCCTTGTTGAGAACCACTGATCTAGTGCATAGGACATTGTGCTAGAGTAGGCCCATTGAATTGTAATATGGTGACTACTGTTCCATGAGTGATTGCCCACTTCATGAGAGGTGCTACTTAAAGGAGAAATACAGCGAACCCCCAACATACAAACGGTTTGATTTACAAAAAATTTGATGTATAAATAGAAATCCTGGCTAAAAAATTTTTTTGACATGCACGTTTTTAATAGGAAAAATTTGACATGCAAAAAAAATATGGTGACATCTAGTGGCCTCTTCTGGTAATCCAATGTGTTTTCGACATACAAATTTTTTCAATTTACCAATAACCTTGTGGAACGGAAAAAATGTGTATGTAGAGGCTTTACTGTAACGCTATTGCCAGTCACACAGTTGAGTATATGTACACTAACATATCCTTCTGGGGCTGTGGGGGTTCAAGTGGTTAAGATGCTGAACTCGATGACTGGAAGGTCAGAGTTTGATTCCCAGGTACTGCATGATGGACTGAGCTCCCATCTCTGTCCCAGCTCCTGCCAGCATTGTATCCACTGCTAGATTATGTAGTGTAAAGGTAAAGTTTGCCCTTGCTCAAAAACCAATCTTATCCAACTCTAGGGTTCAGTGCTCATCTCTGTTTATAGCCCAAGAGCCAGTGCTGTCTGCATTTGTAGACATTTCCGTTGACATGTGACAGGCATGGCTTGACACAAGAGTGCACAGAACACTGATTACCTTCCCACCGAAGTGGTACCTATTGATCTTGCAATTTCTTGCTTTCGATCTGCCTTTGAGATGTGGTGTTGGAGGAGAGTTTTGAGAGTCCCCTGCACAACGAGGAGAACAAATAGGTCGATCTTAGAAGAAATCAACCTGACTGCTCCTTAGAAGGTCAAATAGTAAAGATGAAGAACTTTGGACACCAAATGAGAAGAGAGGATTCACTTGAGAAAGTCTTGATGCTGGGAAGGGTGGAGGGCAAAAGAAGAAGGGGGCAGCCAAAAATGAGATGGCTAGATGGTATTGTAGACACAATGGGCACAGAGCTGGGCAGGTTGAGGAGGATGGTGGAGGACAGACGTGCCTGGCGGACAGTGGTCCATGGGGTCCCAAAGGGTCAGAATTGACTGTATGACTCAACAACAACAGTGGTTGGCAGGAGCTGGGATAGAGATGGGAGCTCAGACTGTCATACAGTACCCGGGAATCGAACTCCGACTTCCAGTCAGCCAATTCATCACTTGAGCCACAGCAGTCCCTTTCAAAAATCAACAAGTTGTACAAAATCACAATAATCGTTCTAACAAAATAATAGCAAATACAGCAAGTAAGTATTACTAAGTAATATACAGTACATGGAATTTCACTGACCGGCTCAGGTCCTGCCTTCATTTGGGTGTCACCTTCCCACTGAATGAGCCTACCCCTCTGTTCCCTAATACATCCAGCCCAGGAGAAACCCTGCAGCATCCTGACTTGATATTTCTGCCCAGGATAATGAGGAACTGTTTAGTGAGCCCATCAACCAGCTACAAACCTACATAACGGTCATGGCATTGCATTATTGTCTAGGTGCTCACAGATTGGCTACTTAACTGTTTGTTCTAGAACCTCATATCATAAACTATTTGGTAAGTCATTGACCTGCCTCCTCCATCCCCCTTCTGAACACAGGAACAACATTTGCCTGCCAAAATGTGGCAAGTAATTAAAGAGATGGGAATACTGGAACACCTTATAGGCCTCATGATGAGAAATCTGTACATGAATCAAGAGGCAACAGTTAGGACAGAAAATGGAATGACTGAGTGGTTTGGAATAGGAAAAGGAGTAAGACAAGGCTGCATTTTGTCACCCTGCTTATTCAACTTATACACAGAACACATAATGCACAATGCAGGGATGGAGGAATCACAATTTGGGATCAAAATTGCTGGAAGAAACACCAACAATTTGAGATATGCAGGTGATACCACCCTAATGGCAGAAAGTGAGGAGGAGCTAAAGAAGCTCCTGATTAGGTTGAAAGAAGAAAGTGAAAAAGCTGGCTTGAGACTCAATATCAAAAAAACCAAGATAATGGCAACAGGCCCTATCAGTCCCTGAAAAATAGATGGGGAAGAAGTAGAGGCAGTGACAGATTTTACTTTCTTAGGATCTAAGCTCACTGCAGATGGTGATTGCAGCCATGAAATAAAAAGACGACTGATTCTTGGGAGGCAAGCAATGAGAAACCTGGGGAACATAGTGAAAAGTAGAGACATCACATTGAAAACAAAAATTCGCATAGTCAAAGCAATGGTATTCCCTGTGGCAATGTATGGTTGTGAGAGCTGGACCATTAGGAAAGCTGAGCGCAGAAGAATAGACGCCTTTGAGATGTGGTGTTGGAGGAGAGTTTTGAGAGTCCTCTGGACAGCGAGGAGAACAAATAGGTCAATCTTAGAAGAAATCACCCCTGACTGCTCCTTAGAAGGTCAAATAATAAAGATGGAGCTAAAGTACTTTGGACAGCAAATGAGAAGAGAGGATTCACTTGAGAAGGCCTTGATGCTTGGAAGGATCGAGGGCAAAAGAAGAAGGGGACGGCCCAAGATGAGATGGCTAGATGGTATTGTGGAGACAATGGGCACAGAGCTGAGCGAGTTGAGGGGGATGGTGGAGGACAGGAGTGCCTGGCGGACAGCTTTCCATGGGGTCGCAGAGGGTCGGAATCGACTGTGCGACTGAACAACAACAACATCTATTCTTCAATTTTTTTTTCAAGTGGCTCTATGATCACATCTGCAAGTTCCTTTGGTGCCTTTGGATGTAGCTGCAGACTCAAATCCATTCATTAGAAGCCTTTTGCCACCTCGTCACCTATCATGGGGCAGCAATCCCCGCACTCCATTATTTATTCTACCTGTGCAAGGTTGAGCGTTGTTTTCTTTTTGGCAGAAAACAGAGACACAATAGATTTTGGTGTGTTCTGCAGAGATCAAGCCCCTGCTTTGGGTGGAGAATGAGAATATATTCTGTATGATGACTGGAAAGTCGGCAGGTCAGCAATTCGAGACCCGAGTATCACATGATGGAGTGAGCTCCTGTCTCTGTCCCAGCCCCTGCCAACCTAGCAGTTCGAAAGCAAGTAATTGCAAGTAGATAAACAGGTACCACTTTGGTGGGAAGGTAAACAGTGTTCTGGGCACTCCGGCATTTTGTCATCCCCGCCACACGTCCATGGAAACTTCTGCAGTCGCAGACAGTGCTGGCTCTCGGGCTATAAGCAGCAATGAGGACTGATCTCTACAGTCAGATACAACTGGCTTTCGAGCAAGGGCAGCCTTTACTCTTTTTTTTAATTTGAATAACAAATTTGCAAAAGGACACTTTCTCCTTTTTTTATTCCATAAAAGTACATCATATTGCTTCCTTTACCCTTTCTTCCCATAGCGATGTCTAAAAAGTCAGCAGAAGAGCTGTAATCATATATCAAGAGGATCTCGGTTGCCCAATTAGATGCCTTTTCCCATCAGTGCTTCATTTATTTCCTTTTTGAAGTAGAATGAGCAGGACAGTATCCAGCTGGTTCCAAACTACCTTCTTGTTAATTAAACTTTCTAAGGTGTTGGGTTTGTGAGGTTAATTTATACTATAACAGGAGTTCTCAACTTTTTAAAGCCAGGGGCCGAGTCACGTTCCCTCAGACAGCTTCGGGGACCAGAAAGCCATTTTGCCCTTCTTCCACCACTTGGCACTTCCTGGTGTGGCGGAAGCAGTGGGAGGGGGGCACATGAAATGGTGCTGTGGGATGCATCCAGCCCACAGGCCGCAGGTTGAGAATCCCTGTACTATAGTCTGTTGTTTTCTATTACTTAACTTGTAAAAACAGGAGTAGAACTCTGAGCAGAAAAATACAGGAGTTTTATGCAACTTCAGAGTTTTTGTGAGTCCAGTATTGATGGGATGGGATTGAACTGGATCTCCAACAGAGATCTTTCTTTTGCTCATATCTTTAAGTAAGATAGTAAACTTGGGGGCCCTGAGGCATGTCATGAGGAACATGAAGTACAGAATACTCCAACTTGCTCTGCAAGGAAAGATCCCTGGGAAGAGAGGCCCTGGATCTAAACAGACTTTGTGGCTGAAGAACCTGAGAGACTGCTGTGGAATATCCTCAGAAGAATTGTTCCGAGGAGTTAAGAACAGGAAGACTATCGCCATGATGATAGCCAATATCTGGAATGGATATAGCACCTGAAGAAGAAGATTCCTGCTGGATCACTTAACCCAGTGGTGGCAAACCTATGGCATGCATGCCAGAGGTGGCACTTGGAGCCCTCTCTGTGGGCACTCATGCAGTAACCCCAGCATGGAGTTTGCCCTGCCTCTCTGCCCAGCAGCCCAATGGGAGTGCTTCCTCCCTCCCCCAGCACAAAGTTCACCCCACCTCTCTGTCCAGCAGTCAAATGGGAGCACTTCCTCCCTCCCCTGTTGCTGTATTGGCACTTTGTAATAAATAAGTGGGCTGCAGTTAGGGCACTCGGTCTTTAAAAGGTTCACCATCACTGATTTAACCGAAGAAGTTTGCAATGAGGACTGATCCCAAGCAATACTATTGAAACACTTCCTTGACAATAAATAAAAATAATAAATAAAATAAATAAATTTCTACCTTGAATCTAGTAATCTATACCAGGGTTTCTCAACCTTGGGCCTCCAGGTGTTCTTGGACTTTAATTACCAGAAGCCCAAGTCAGCATAGCTGCCGATCATCTGAGGACCCAAGGTTGAGAGAAGCCCTTCTACACCATGCATTTCGAGTCATCCAGAGTCCTGTTACTGGCTTTGTGCTTTAACTTTCAGCATTCTGGTAGCTGAAGGCTTGCCAATGGCATGGTGAACCTGATCAAGTAGACTTCTAACCAGTGGTGGGATGTCAAAAATTTTACTACCCCACCGTGATGTCATCACAGTGTGGGCGGAGCTAACGTCATGCTGTCATGATGTCGTGGGTGGGGCCTAAGAAAAAATAATAAAATAAAATAAAAATAAGCAAACACACACCTCAACCCACCCACCCACAACACAACCCCGTAAATAAATAAAATAAAATAAATAAATAAAATAAAAATTACATTAAAATACACCCACCCCAAACACAAACCCGTCACTTACCTGTTGGTATAAGTGCCTGGGCAGCACCATGTTGCAAGATGGATATGGTCATCATACCAGTTCTCTAGGATGATATGCCTTAATGTAAATGTAAAACAGCTGTACCTCCTTAAGGGTTCTCCAATTGGAACAGCAATTGGAACAGCACAGGTGTAGCTTATTGGTAAATCCAAGACTTTGCTTAAAAATCCCAAGCCAGGCCGCCAGGCCTGCTGACCGGCAGGCCTTTTTAGGAACTGTGGTAGTACGTCAATATAGGTAAAGGTATTAAATACACATTAAAATACACACAGACACACCACATCCAAAGGTGAGTCACTAACCCTGGGGAGCAGGCTATAGGGAGCTTCAGGCTAGCAGCTTCTCTTCCTCCTCCCCACTTGGGAGGACAGCAAGGACGCCGTGCATACGCACCAAGTACTGTAGGTGTGCATGCACACCAAGTGCTTGACGTGCATGCGCAGTGAGGGAACCAGTGAAAAGGTAAGCCCCGAAGGTGGTTCCCCCCAAAAGGTGCTACCGGTTCTCCGGGACACTGGGGAAAGTTACTACCGTTTCTGGCCAGCTGGTGAGAACCTGTTACATCCCATCGCTGCTTCTAACTAAATCTTCCAAGTGATGGAGGAAACAAAGGTCTAGATTAGAATGTGTATATTCATGCACAGAATACAGGAAATAGACAAGGGGAACCTAAACTTCCAGAATAGAAGGCACATCGTTTATGTGTTTCTGAAGTGCTCCATTGTCTTCCTCAGCCAGTCAGGCTAAAGAAAACCAGCAGGAGTTCAACAGCACTGTTTGCATGCCATTTGAAGGACAGGGATCTGTCCCTCCCACACCTAGCCTGGGAGGAAGTATAGACAGCGCCACTAGTAATCAGAGCAGAGGTTTCATGTGTACAAAGGTTGGGGAGTTGGTAAGTATGAAGATAACGCCTTCCAATTTTTCTGTGCTGCTGGCCTTCTTGCCCAGCAAGTTTTCTTCATTCTTTCTCTGCATCTCTCAGGTGCTGGCCATCCTGCTGGCCAGGTTAATGGAGCGAGGCACCCAGTGAACATCAATGTCTTCCTCATTGTAAGTTTGGTTTGGCCTGAGCATTCGTGGGAGAGATTGTGCATTTCCTAAGAGCCTTGTTTCTATACCTAAGTTTCTAAACTGACCTCCTACTGTTCTTTGCACTGTAAAAAAAACCCGAAAGCAAAGTGTGATGTACTGTGGAATTGGCTAAACCAGGCCTTTCTCAAGCTCCCTGATACCTTTTCAAATTCTCCCAAATAATACACCAGAGAGGAAGTCTGAGAATTACGTCCTAACTCTTCAGAAAAGAGACCCTGGTAGTGCAGTGGTTAAACTGTTGTCCTGCAACCAAAGGGCTCTGAGTTTGATCCTTACCAAGGATCAAGGTCAACTCAACCTTCCATCCTTCCAAGGTCAGTAAAATGAGCACCCAGCATGTTGGGGGCAAAATGCTAATTAACCTGTGAGCTGCCCAGGGAGTGTACTAAGCGCTGTGGAGCAGTATGTAAGTGTGATTGCTTTGCTTTCATGACTAGATGCCAGAATACACAGATGGCTGTTACCTTTCCTGCCAAAGGATTGTATAAGCCATTAATATATATATAAATACAGCAATTGCATTAGTCATTAATAACGATTCTTTCTTTTACAGGGCAAAGTTCTACTCTGACTTAACCGGATCACTGCTGTTAGCTGAAGTGGTAATAAGGAAAGAGGTATGTGTGTTAAATAAGTCCAGAGCTCATTCTACCATTAGGCAGAATGGAGAGGCCCGCCTCAGGCAACCAGCTCTTTCTTTATACAGTAATACCTCGGATAACGCTAAGACTTGATTCCACAAGTCTTGGTGTTATCCGATTTTTAGTGCTATCCGATCCATGTTGAAATCCTATGGGATGGATCAGATAACGTTAAAGCTCCATAGAGATACATTGTAACCGCACAGGCTTTAACAGTTGTTATCCGATCCATCCAGGGGCGTAGCTACCGCCGTATCTGCCGTATCAATTAGACGGGGGGGCCAGGCCACCAGGGCCCCCAATGTACGTAAGCAAAACAAATATTTACCCTTCCTAAGGGCCCCCAAACAAATTTTTATACGGGGCCCCGCCAAGGCACGCTACGCTTCTGGATCCATCCCATAGGACCTTAACGTTATTCGATCCAATTCTCCTCCCCAGATTACTTAACGTTATGCGATTTTAGCATTATCCGAGGTAAACGTTATCCGAGGTATTACTGTATTGTGAAAAGATGTAAATGGTTAATAATTCAGTGGATGAAATCCCTGCCTAAATTACACCTCATAATGTGGAGTGGGTGGAGTCTTTAATTACTAAAAATCACCACAGCCAGTAAAGGTGTGGTAATTTTTTGGTAATTGAAGACCTCCCCCACGCGTCCCATGGCCCCCAAAAGGATCCTATGGGAGCCTTGGGACCTTCAGAGAAGAAATCAGAAATCATATTTTACTTTCAGGGGTGCGGGGGGTGAATCACCTGTTGTCTTCAGCCTTCCATGCATAACTTATAGCAGCAGAATTTCTTATTAACGTATATTTCTTGCCAGGGAGGAGTACTGTGTGAATTTCTACCAGAGACAATCTAGGATATCTTGGTTGGCTTTAGGTGCTATGAAAATTGATGCTGAGGAGGTGTCATGGTAACATTCACAAATGGAAAGAAGATTTGGATCCCCGTTATTATAATAGGTCCTCCTGATGAGGCACACCAAGAACTACGATGATCTTCATTCTCTCAGGAGACCAGGAACCTTGCTCGAAAGCCAGTCATATCTGACTCTAGGGTACAGTGCTCATCTCCATTTACAGCCAAAGAGCCAGCCCTGTCTGTGTCTGCAGACATTTCCATCGCCACGTGACAGGCATGACTAGATGCTGGGCTGCCCAGAATGCTGTTACCTTTCCCACTGAAGTGGTACCTATTTCTCTACTTGCAATTTCTTGCTTTTGAACTGCTCAGTTGTCAGGAGCTGGGACACATGATGGGCGATCCCTCCGTCACACGGCACTCGGGTCTCAAACTGCTGACCTGCCAACCTTCCAGTTGTCAAGCTCAGGATCTTAACCACTAAGCCACTGCGGCCCTTAATGTTATGAGTAAAGTATGTACCATTAAATGGCATCACACTTCAGTGAACAATGAGAAGGAAGGAGCTGTGCCAATAGCTCTGCCATTTTTTCTACCTCCTGGCCACTCCCTTTTCAACTCATAGCTGAGAATTTGGGGTGAGAAAGCTGTCTGCCAATTAAGATTTCAGTGGCTTGGTTATAAGTTCACCATGCTTTGGATTTAGAGTTCCTAAAGTGGCCCAAACCAGTTTTTTAGGTCTAAATGTATCCATAGCTGATCCTGTAACTATGGCAACCTTTACCCGAAAGCGGAAATTAAAGCCTGTTTCTGTGTGATTAATGTTCATTCTTATGCTACAGATTGATATTTCTAGCTTTAGTCATTGTAATTTGCCTCACACCCAACATTTTGTGAGGGTAAATGCATCATTGGTTTGGCACAAAGCTCCCATGAATTTATTTACAGTAATACCTCGGATAATGTTTACCTCAGATAACCCTAAAATCGCATAACGTTAAGTAATCTGGGGAGGAGAATTGGATCGAATAATGTTAAGGTCCTATGAGATATATTGGATAACAACCGCTAAAGCCTGTGCAGTTACAATGTATCTCTATGGAGCTTTAACATTATCCGATACATCCCATAGGATTTTAACATGCATCGGATAACACTAAAAATCGGATAACACCAAGACTTGTGGAACCAAGTCTTAGCGTTATCCGAGGTATTACTGTATTTATTTATTTATTAAACTTATATCCCACCCTTCTAAGAAAAAAACTTTCCTACTCAGGGAGGCTTACAGCATAAAATTCAAACATACAAACTGACACAAATATTAAAATTTTCATATAAAACCCCTAAAAATCCAAACACTCTAATAAGAAAGCCTATGTTGGAAGCAGTGGGGCAGAATAAAATGCCTAACAATCGGCCGATGGTAAAATATTGAATATGAATAGTCAAAGCAAAAGCAATCACACTTCTATCCCACCCCATAAACTTAGTGGGTGATTCATAAGGCAGTTCAAAAGGTAATTACCATTTTGCCCCCAACATGCTGGGTAATAAATCAGAATATTCATGCAAATCAATACAGCAGAAAATGAATATTTAATCATGATTTGCATGATTATCTGTCATTCTGATTTAATCACTGTATGACTCTGTATTTGGTCTAAATAAGTTCATGACTTGCTATTTCACTCCTATCTCTGATAAAATTGACTTGGTCCACAAAAGCTCACAGTAAAAATATAGCAGTTAGTCTTTAAAGTCCTGCAGTCTTCTTGTTTTTGCTTTCAAGTCCCGTTTGTTCTTTGATATATTTATACCCAAATATTTTATGGAAGCCTTTCTTTTTATTCCCATTCTGGTTTTAATTTCCTCTAAACCTTGTGTCTTATTATTGAAAAACATCAACTCTGTTTTATTCCAATTTATCCGTAACCCTGATATCAGTGATGGGCAGCAAAAAAAAAAAAGTAAATTGCTACCACACTGTGGGCGGAGCCTACGTCATGGGCAGAGCCTACATCAGGGGTGGACCATACATCATGGGCGGACCCTACGTCGTGGGCGATTTAGTCATGGCTGCCACATGGCCATGTATACATCTGCAAACACAGGCAGCACTGGCTCTTTGGCTGTAAATGGAGATGAGGACTGCACCCTACAGTTGGATATGACTGGCTTTTGAGCAAAGGAGACCTTGAACCACTTGCAGGGACAAAACCTGATGGGGCAGGGCAGGGAGCTGGGCATGGCCACCCAATTTTGCTTTTAAAAAAACGCCCGAAAGCCGCCCAATTTTGCCACCCCCCTGCCCAGAGGCCACCCAATTTTGCTACCCCCTCTCCAGGGGTGTGTGTCTTGCGAACCTTTTGCTCCCCACCACTGCCTGATATCTCCTCAAAATTTTCTAAATGTGTTTGTATTATACTTGTCCCCAGTCTAGGTTTTTTCATAGTTAATAATCAGTGGTGGGATGTCAAATTTTTTACTACCCCACCGTGATGTCATCAGTGTGGGCGGAGCCAACGTCATGATGTCATGACATAGGCAGAGCCAAAGAAAAAATAATAAAAATAAGCGCGCGCGCACACACACACACCCCTCTCAACCCACCCACAACACAAGGACAGCAAGGAGGACAGCAAGGAGGCCGTGCATACGCGCCAAGCACTGTAGACATGCATGCACACCAAGTGAAAAGGTAAGCCCCGAAGGTGGTTCCCCCAAAAAGCTGCTACCGATTCTCTGGGACACTGGGGAAAGTTACTACCGGTTCTGGCGAACTGGTGGGAACCTGTTACATCCCATCACTTTATGTATCATCCGCAAATAGCCTAACTGTTATTTCTTCCTTTCCTATCCCTTCTGTTGGTTCATCTAGTCTTAGCCCATTTGCAAATTAAGCCTTTCTAATGAGCCTCAATTATGGAATGCTAGAGGGAGTCCATCAAATATGCTACCAGATGGAACCACTGCAAAATGTCTTTGGAATGGAAGAATTAGAATCAGTCTAACTGGAACAATCCCCAAATCCGTTCAGGACAAACCAATATGTGACCAAAAACCCCTGCTGCTTTAGAGATGAAATGATTTTCATGTCCAAGAAATGTGATTCAGGCGGTATTTCATATCTGAGAAATGAAAGGAAGGCTGGGCTAATGTTCTCAAAGCTAATTCCCAAACAAAGCAAACTAATGTGTGAATTATGGGACATAGGAAAATCTCTTTTTTTGACATAATGCATTCCCTCTTCTGCTCCGAAGGGGCTGAGGTGGTTTGTTATTTCTGCTGTATATACTGTATAGGAGGTTCATCCATCTTTCCCTGGCCCCATGCTTTCCCCCTGTTTGTTCTTCTTTAGGTCAGACAGCACAAAGAATAAAAACTCACTTTCTGATTGATGCTGTTTTTCCATTCCCACACAGTCTATTATCTGTAATCTTGAAAGCTTTTAGCAGCCATGCTTGTGTAGCCAGGATCACCTGGACGCTAATCATTTCAGTGGAGCAGCTGAGCCTGTGATGAAACATGTTTTTATTTTTTTAAAGGCAGCAACTCAAAAGGCTTCCTTGCTGAAAATAAACTATTGCTGGGAATAATCTGTCCCAAGGAAGGGGTGGGTGGGGGGAATATTTACAGATGTGAAATTCATATAAAGTTCTTCCAGAAAAGGTTTTTGTCGTGTGATTACCTTCCTTCATTTTTGGAATTTTTCTGGAGGATGGGCACAGATGGTGTCCTCTCCTTTTTACCCAATGATGTTTTCCTTTTGTTCCATGTATCTTTTTATTTTGCGCCAAAAAAAGAAAAGACAAGAAAATCATCAAGGAGGAAAAGATGGGAAATTGCATGATGTCTTTTGATTGGCAGTACTAAGAACGATCCATATGAAGTCCCTACAGATATGCTTTCCTCAGGAGGTCGGTCTCTTCTGAGCTCAAACAGTATGGAAGCAAATCTCCTTTTGTTCAACTCAACTCACTTCTCAGTAGTTCTGTATAAGACACTTCTGCTTCCATGACTAAAGCTCAAAGAAGTGAAGTAATTTTGAAGTGTTATTATTTGGAGGCATCAGTAACATCAGTTCCCACCACCCCCAATTGTAATTATCATGGTTTTGGAAAACAGAACCTACATTTTGCACAACGCTCTCTTGTGTCAATTTTTGTTGCTTGGGGTGTGTGTGTGTGTGTGTTCTTATTGATAAATGAAACTAATTACTGTCAATACGTTGATCACTTTACATACTAAGCTTTAGATCAGGCATTCTCAACCTGCAGCCCACAGGCCAGACCCCAAAGCTGTTTCTTCTGGCCCCCGATGTCGTCGTCCCCACCACCGCCAATGCCTGGAAGTGCTGGAAACTGGCAAAACCACACATTTTCATGAGAGATGGGCGTAGCTACCGCCGTATCTGCCGTATCAATTATACAGGGCCCCTGGGGGCCCCAACGTGCGTAAGCAAAAATTAATAAAAACTTCCCAATTTTTTTTTATTTCACAAATGACAAAAGTCAAAAAAGGCAATTTCTTTTTTTCCTGCGTAAAGCGTGCGTTCAAAAGTTGGCAACACCCTACATCGGTTATCGCGGGCTGCAGGATTTCCCTGTTTAAGTTATTTACTTCAACAGGGGAATCCCACAATAATCGATGTACATACGATACGATGATAAACCACGGACGGAGAGCAGTGTTTTTTTTTTCTTTTGTGAGAAATCTTTACCCTTCCTAAGGGCCCCTAAACAAATTTTTATACGGGGCCCTGCCAAGGCACGCTACGCTTCTGATGAGAGAACTCATGCGGAAACACGTGGCCAGCCCATGCAGTCAATCTGAGGGGCGTGATCTGCCCCTCACCACGAAAAGGTTGAGAAAGCCTGCTTTAGATCAATCATACACTAGTCATTTTGTCTTTGCTTCCTTTGCTAAGACAATTCTATGTGAAATGATTTCAGCATCACAATTTTCTCTCTTTTTAGAAAGTATTCCACCAGTCATGGGGGAGGGGATCTTATATAGACAGGTTATATTCCCCTTTATCTTTTGAAAGCAAGAAGCCATTTATGATGTTAATGCATTATCATATCTGTGTTCTGGCACTTTAAAGACTAACTGCTGTATTTTAATGTTAGCTTTCATGGATTCTTGACAGCTAAAATTAAAATACAGTATTTAGTCTTTAAAGTGCCATGTTTTTGTTTTTGTTTACTCTCTGATATACTTGAAACACAGACTAATATGGCTGCTATTCCATAAAATCTCAATGTTCTGTTTCAGAATCTTCTAGTGACCTCAAATAGATCTACCGCTTTCTGTGATGTCCTATCAGAATACACAAAGCACCTTGGAAAACAGCAGGTATGGGCACAAGAATTCCTGGTGATAAAACACAATATTACATCCGGTATGAACGAACATCTGTGCCATTCTTCCAAATATGCATAATAGTCTCACTTCTATTTGTTGCTGATAACTTACCACTGAGTTATTTATACCATCCTAAGCATTTTTATTGATTTTTATTTTCCTTTCCATGAAGTTCAGTCCTCAATAGAAGTTTTGCTTGGATGGTTTTACCAACAGCCATTTCGATGTCTTCCAGCCGCCATAAAATCTCTACTCTAGCCATCTTACTGACAAGCATGGAGCCATTTTTGAAACAAATAAAAACAAGTAATAAATTACCACAGCTTTGAAATTAATCCAAGCTTCAGATTCTGCACAACATTCTTTCTAATGTTGTGTTAACTGGGTGCCCCCAAGGTCTCTTTGCAACACCCTGAATTATTTTAGCTGAAGTCCTGCCAAACTAGTATGGTCTACAAGGGTTTCTGCCTAGTGCATATAGAAATCTACTGACATTGCAGCTGAGCCAGTTCAACTAGTTGCCTGAGCTCCATCTTTATCTTGCCTGACTTGCCTCTGGTGATAATCTTTCAGGCATGTTTTGTTGTAAGCATGTCCTAAATCCCAAAATGCACTGAAAAGGAGAGAGCTAGGAGACTGTGCCATAGCTATTATGCTGCTTTTACACTGTTGGCAGAATCAACTCTTTACACTTATCACCATAGAAAGTCTCTTGGGATGGATGAATTGTTAGACCCAAGTTACACATTACATTGAGACAGTCTGATTGGAACCTCTCAACTAGTTTTCTTCTTTTAAAATTAGATTCTCTCTGTTTGATCAGTTTTAGTGTATGTCACAACCTGATTTTGGTGTATGCTCCAGTGATGACTCATGGTGGCGTGAGAAGTGAATAAAGTGGATACGACCAGTGGTGGGATTCAGCCGGAACGCCCCGGTACACCTGTACCGGTAGTAGAAATTCTGGCTGGCTCCACCCATCCAGTTGCCAGAGCCTCGGATTGTAGGCCTGCACCTGCCTCCTGTACAGGTGGTGCAGCCTCGCCGGACTTCCCCCATCCGGTGGCCAGAGCCTTGGGTCTAAAAAACAGTAGTTAGGACAAAGAAATGATGTTGAGTTGGCCACAGCCACCCAGTCACATGGCCAAACTCACCCAGTCATATGGCCACGTGACCACACCCACCATGATACACCCACAGAGTAGATAGTAAAAAAATTGAATCCCACTACTGGATAAGACTCTTGGCAGATAATTTGACAGTAGTCCTTTGTGTTACCTAATTGCCTATGTTCCTGTCTCTTAACACTCACTCATCTGGTGGGGGTTGAGAAAAGAGTAAGGAGGGAACAAAACATGTCATGCCACTTTGCTTGGTCTCTATCATCTTTTAGCTCGTTAACAGCTTATCCTAGGCTGTGGGGTTGCAGTAATGGAAATGGTTGTGATTCATCTCTCAGGGAGAGACTGAAATGATTTGAGCATCTTCTCTTTTTCCTTTGCTATAAATAATTTTAAAAACACACAAGAGTGAAAAGCACCTGCCCATCTGGGATATTTTCCCACTCAAAAAATATCAAGAAAGCATAAATAACACCCACACAATGTTTAAAAAATGCCAGAAACAAAAACTATATCGACCAAGATATCTTAATAGCCAAGAGATCTTAAAATATCTTTCTCCATGCAATGAACAAAGGGTTTTTGCAAATTCCTATAGATGCCTTTAACAGAGGTCACCTGGATGAAAGCTTGTGTACATGAAAGCTTCAGTCTGTTTTAATTTTTCTGAGCTTGCTCAGAAAAGGCTCTTCCTGCTGCTCAGAGAAGCCCTTTGAATGTAATGTTTATTTTGCCCTTCAATGAAAGCCACACCTCCTCCTTCTATTATTATTATTTTTTGTAGTTGGCAAGCACGGCTTCTTTCAACTCAGATGCTTGGCATGTTTTGAATTTAGTTTTGAGATTAGTGGCATTTGTCCTGCACACCCACGCCAGGCGGGCTTGGCTGTCAAAGCCAAAAGGTACTTTGGAAACAGCTTGTGCCATTCTTTGGCCAGCTGGGAGGAGGAAGGAAATAACTACTATGGTTTGCATGCATAGCTCATAGAGACGAACATTAAATAAGTTAAAATTGAGAGCTGCTTAAACCTACGAGGTGTAAACACATCATGCAGGTACTGAGAAAATTGGGCAGACTGTGTGTGATTGCCACAACAGGAACATTTCTTGCCTCCTGGAGCTTGCTAATTAGCTTACTCTGTGTTGAGATTGGACTTTAGATCATAAAGTCTGACTTCTTAGGTACAAGATTCTTTCCTAGTCACATCTCTTGAACGTTAACTTACTATCAGCTCTAATGGAAAGTTATTTGTTGTGTACATTTTCCCAACTGGGTTCAGTATATATAAAAAATTAACATGGTATAATGATGTCCCTAGTTATATGTGCAAAGTGTAGTCAAATATTGTCAATCTTCTTGTGTTTCCACTTTGGGGACATACGATAACAATAATGTGCTGTCAAGTCAATTCCAACTTATGGCAACCTTTCCCAAGGATTCTAGATATAGAGTACTTGGAAGTGGTTTGCCTTTTCTTTTTCATCTGCGGATACTGTGGTACTTTTACAGCATCATCAGAAGCCTGGCTCTTGTTCTGGAATGCAGTAACTGCAAAATGGCAGGATGCAATGTCAGATTCAGGCCATCTTGCCCATACTGTACTTCTAATTTTATGTACTGTATTTTGATGACTTTCATTTTAGCTTCCCTCCTTCCATCTCTCTCTCTCTCTCTCTGTAAAGTGCCATATTTCTGAATAAGTATGCATATAGAATTGTACTGTAAGCCCTTGAAGATCACACCTTGTGGTAGTACCTTCCATATATTTTCTTTCTCCCAGAAGGGTAACGACAAGTTTGTAAGAGAATCTGCAAATGTGTATATATTTTGATAGAACTCCATATGTATTGAGAGGTCCAGAAATGGAAAACTTAGTGAATAAAAAATAGTTGTTCACATTCATACCATGTGATGTATATTTAATGTGATGTCAAGTTGCACCCAATTTATGGCAACTCTAATGGAGATTTGTAAGTGTGCAAGAAATTTTAGGAGTGTTTTTTCCAGTGCCACCACCATTGACATCTTCTGTATTTCCCTAGCCAAGTAGGGATTCATATTCAAGTATCCTGAGTTCTAGTTATCTATTATATACTATCCATTGCAATATATTGGCTCTCAGGCCACATACTTGACGCAGTGATGGCTCACCTTGGCACTCCAGCTGTTCTAGAACTTCAATTCCCAGAAGCCCTGATCATCAAGCGTGCTGACTTGGGCTTCCGGTAATTGAAGTCCAAGAACAGCTGGAGTGCCAGGTGAGTCACTAGGGTGATAGGGCAACAATAATAGTCTGAGAACTTTGACCATTGTTTTTCCAGGAGAGTATACTAGAACAATGCTGGTCAGTCAATCCCTTTCATTTCCATATTAAATTTATGATCATGGTTGACTAAGGATTTCTGATGCAAGAGCAAATCCACAAACCACTAGAGCTTGGAAAAAAGTACTTTATTTTTGGCTATAGTCCTCAGAAATCCTTAGTCAATCATGACCATTAATTTAATATGGAAATATAAAGAATACATATATAGTTCCAAGCTTTGGAACTCGTAAAATATATATATCAGTGTATAAATGTTCCTCGTGACAGTTTTTTTGCCCTGCCATGAATATATAAGCTGGATAGATGCCATGTAAATCTTATGTGTTGCTGACTCCAAGCAAAAGTTGCCTTTCTGAAGTGGCAAATACACCTGATAGTGTACATTATGCCCTGCTTGGAAGCTAGCTTTCATGTAGGAAAAGGCACTGAAGAAAATGCCTGGTAGAAACCGTGAGAATCTAACTAGGAATGTCTATGCTTGTACAGAAACACATTCTTCTGAGTACCAGGGTGGGGTCTCTCCCTCTAGGCTTTTACTCATTCAGTCCTAAACTGGTTTTTCGAGTCAGGTTTCATCCCCACTCTTGATCACCTGAAGCTCAGGGAGGAGGTGTCCAGATTCTGTTTTTTAACAGTCTGGAGCTCTTCTTCTTCTGTCATACCATCTCAGGAGACCACGGCAAGCAGAAGCAGCTGAAACCTACCCACCCCTTTCATTCTGCACCTTCCAGACCCCAAGAGAAGGGAGCTAACAAGATGTTCAAGGGGGTGGGCAAAGGCTCGCCAAGCAGAAGCTACCCCAGCAAAGGGTCCCCCATCAAGCAAACCAAGTAAGTGGTCATGCAGTCCATTTTTCTGTAGAACTAGAGATGGGACGTCAAGAGATCTTCCTCTCTCAGCAGAACTATAAGCTTTAAAAGGGAGGACTTGAACCAGGATTGCCTGAAGGGGGTTTACGAAGAAGTGTTAACTGGCTGATGGAAACTGGGTCCAGCGGTACTAAACCGCACTGAACGTAGTTTTGAGTAGACGTGCAGTGGACTGCATTGTAAGGTTCTGACTGGGATGCAGAAGGAGTTTGTGTGAACCTTTGTTTTCTGCAGAAGTCTTCCATCTAACAAAGGCAGCTCAACACATTTTTAATTTAGCATGCCAAAGTAATTTGAATACTATATTGTATCTGTATACAAGGGGAAAGACAGAAAGCCCATAGGTGTTGTGTTCAGATGAATGTATGACTTGGGCATGAATTATCTGAGAATGGGGCTGCGGTGGCTCAGTGGTTAAGAAGCTTGCCTTGTTATCTGGAAGGCCGGCAAGTTGGCAATTTGAGACCTGGGTACTGCATGACGGATTGAGCACCCATCTCTGTCCCAACTCTTCGGGACATGAAAGGAGCCTCATTTGGGCGTTCCCTGAGCAGAGTTTCTCCAGCGAAAATCCTTTCAACCCAGAATAATTTCTTCTGACATGAAATTATTATTATCTCAGAGTGCTTTTCTCTGGTAAATTCATTCAACTGTTTGGCTACTTGAAGCATGTACAGCACTGTACTGGCAATAAACAGATTGTTGGATTCAGAGAACTCTATGAGTCATTCCTGCTTTGTTTCTATCCCTTAGGCCAAATTTTCCTACAACATTTTGTTCTAGTTGGATTTCCTAATTTTGTGTTCTGGCCACCTAGGATCATAAGCAGGTTTTGCTTTTGTGTCTGATTAATTTCCTCCTGGATGCTTATGGTACATAAAAGCTTTCAACTTCATCTTCTTCAGCACTTATAGCTGGAGCATAGGATTGACTTATGTCTTTTAGGCTTTAATCAAGTTGCATCACTAGCCACAACACTATTTGTACTTTCTTTTGCGCTTCCCCAGTAGCTGATTGAGCTGCGGTGGCTCAAGTGGTTAAGACACTGAACTCACTGAGTTCAATTCCTATGTACTGCATGATGGACTGAGCTCCCGTCTCTGTCCCAGCTCATGCCAACCTAGCAGTTTGAAAGCAAGAAATTGCAAGTACAGTACAGTAAATAAATAGGGACCACTTTGGTGGGAAGGTAAACAGCATTCCATGCACTCCAGTGTTGAGGCATGGCTGCCACATGTCCACAGAAACCTGCAGATGCAGACAGTGGTGGCTCTTCTGTTATAAACAGATGAGCACTGAACCCTAGAGTCGGATACAACTGGCTTTCGAGCAAGGGTGGCCTTTACCTTTTAAAAGCCTGTCTGAAGAAGTGCCTCTTCAATTGTCAGTGAAGGGATTAAAAGGATGTAGTTACAGCAGATAGCACCAGATGTTTCTTTTGAATTATTTCATCATTGGGTTTTCAAGGCAGCAATAATTTTTATGTGGTTTATCTTGGACTCGACTGTGTGACTGAACAACAACAATAGAAATATTTGCCCCTTCTGCGCAGCATTAACAAAAGTTAATTTGAGTGTCCCTGCCATTGTGAAAGATCCTCTGCCAGAGCTGCTTCTACTACTGCTGACTAGTAGTTCATGGGGTTTTTGTGCTGTTGTTTTAGAATTTCTCTGCTCCCATCACTTTTGGGATTATCCAGTCTCTTCTCCTGATGTGACTGTTAATCCAAACAGGAGGGGTATCTTAGTCTGGTGTCTCAGTTTTAACCATTCTGCCCAGTCATAACAGGCTCTAGCCTCCAGTTGATATTATTTTCCGCTTCTCTGACACATTCAGACCCTCTTGCCACATTAAGATGTGTGTCCCATAATGGTGTACCTCAGGAGAAGTCAAGGCTCATTTTGGGGTGGGGGGGTGGAGCATAATGTTGAACAAAAATTAAAGCTGCCAGAAAAGAAGACAGCCAAATACGTAGGACAAGGGGTTCCCAACCTAAGGCTCATGGGCCGGATCTAGCCCACGACACCATTTCATGTGCTCTCTACCCCTCCAAAGGCATTCAAGAAACAAAATGACCACCCCTTTGAAGCTGTTGGGACAAAATGGCTCTTACCCTATTGTTCAGGCAGAGCAAATGGCCCTCCTTAAAGCTGACTGAGAGAGCATGACCAGCTCCCCCCCCCCCCGGCTTGAAAAGGTTGAGAATCCCTGATGTAGTAGATATAGTCAGTAAAGGAATGTGGCTTTGGATTTGCCATGGGCTATTAATGATAGGACTTTCTAAAATTCACTAATTTGCACACTAACCATAAGCTGAAAGTGACTTAACAGCGCATAATGATATCAACAGCACCATATAGAAACAACAGCAATGATAACAACAAATAGTTGGAAGAATTCCCTGAACTCATGAAGGGGTAAAATAAATAGGAAGTAAAAAAGAAGAAGTTGGAAGAATATAACTATTTCCTCAGAAAAGTAACCAAAAGATTTGGCTGCCTCAATTATCTTCCTTGCTTCCTATGGGTTGGTGGCTCCGTTTTGTTTTGTTTTCTCTAGTTCTACTACATTCACTGATGGGAAAGAAAGGTCTCAGGGCACAAGATAGTGTTCCATAGTTAAAGCTACCGTGTTTCCCCGAATATAAGACACTGTCTTATATTTTTAAAAACTCCAAAATATGCACAAGGTCTTATTTTCAGGGGATGTCTTATTTTTCCATGACAAAGAAGGATACAGTACACATTTATTGCTGATACAGTGGATCGCCAGGGCAAGATTTAGGTGAGTGCCTTATTTTCAGGGACGCCCTTATATTTCCAAAGTGGGGGAAAATAGGGGGGGTGCCTTACTCTATGAGGAGGTCCTATATTCGGGGAAACAGGGTAAGTAGCCCAGGAAAGAGATGACAGAAGAACCCTCTGTTACACCTCTGGTTTGATGGAAGTAAATCCCATGGACCACGGAGAGTCTGTTTCTGGGTGGACGTGGATGGAGTTGAACAGGAAGTGCTAGTCCTGCAAAGAAGATTAAGAATACAGTATACATGAAATAAACATATCAATACACACAAGATAGTTTGAATGGCTATGCTGTGTGTCATGGCTCCTGTTTTCAGACGGCTTGCTCTATACAACATCTATTGTTGGCAGAGATTTTAGATCTTTCAGTTACTAGCCTTATTGTCAGAACTTGCAGCAATCACTCTCATGTTTCTGGTTGATTGTTTGTGGCTTTCCAAAGGATCTTGCATAGGAAGGTTCTGGAATTTATCCACATTACAGAGACTATACTACAATGTTTTCCAACATTGCTTTACAAGTATTAGCACACCTGAAGGGGAAAGTGTCTGGTGGCAGGGTGGTGTCAGTTTGCAATGCCTGAAGCTGCTCAGGAAAGGGAGTGAGAATAAAAACAGATCTGGGTTCTGGGGAAAGGGTTGCAGAGATGACCTGGGAATAAAGCTGGGCTGATGGCATGTGCTTATGGTGAATGGTGACACCACAGATGACATACACTTAGTTATGAAGTCTTGAATCTATTTTGGAACCTGTTCATATCTTGGATTCAGATGTTTGCTGAGGCTCTTTCACTGGCTCGGCCCTGGTTACAAGCTTCAGGGCATCTGGAATATTCACCTCAGGAGAGGTGAGAATTATGAGCCCTCAACAAACATCACTTTTGGATTACCATCCAGAGATGGGCCTTCTGGCTGGGGCATTTTGAGAGCTGCAGCTCCAGATAAAAACAGAATTTCAAAGTGCTGGCAGCTGTAACATATGCTAGCCTATACATCTGCATTGTGTCACGCTGCTGATTCCGGTATCCATTGTTGCTTGGTCTGCAAATCTTCAAAAATAGGAAATTCGCTTTCAGAATACTTGGACTGCTATCTGATAAATAAGTGGAATTATTGCTAAAGGATGAGGGTTGAGGAGTTAAAATAAATTATTTATATGGTCTTCATTACACATGATATTGGGCCCACTCTTTTAGTTTCCAACACATGAAATGCAGTATTAATAGAGAGGGAGAAATTTCTGGAGCAAATAAACGATTTCACAAGTAACCTGACACTGGATATAATGAAAAATGTCCACTTGTCATTATAGTGTGGAGCTCAATTTTGAAGCCATTAGTCTATCAATATGGTTTTTTAAAAATCTAGACATTTAAAATTAACTTCTTTGCTGGACAGCTATGTAGTAATTAAAAGGGGAGCACAGAAAAGACCCAAGAATTACAGGAGCATTAGTGATACAGTAATACCTTGAATAACGTTTACCTCGGATAACGCTAAAATCACATAACGTTAAGTAATCTGGGGAGAAGAATTGGATCGAATAACGTTAAGGTCCTATGGGATGGATCGGATAACAACCGCTAAAGCCTGTGCGGTTACAATGTATCTCTATGGAGCTTTAACGTTATCCGATCCATCCCATAGGATTTTAACATGCATCAGATAACACTAAAAATCGGATAACGCCAAGACTTGTGGAACCAAGTTTTAGTGTTATCCGGTGTTTTACTGTATATCTTTTTCTGGTATTTGATCAGAAATGTTATTTTAAAATGTGCAAGGTAGAATCACTATGCTGTTTTCTGAGGGGGGGGGGACAGATGGGATGTTAATTGGGTTGATGAAGAGATACAGTATTGGCCAGAATCCAATAGGTATTCACGTAAGGTTTGCATCACTTGCTGGCATACATATCAATTGTGTGCCTGATCATGAACTTGATTGCATCCCTAGCCCCTCATCAGTTACCTGCAATTAACAGTGGCAAGTTGTACAAACTTCACATTATCACCAGTAGCATTCTGGCCATTTCTATAGCTGAACTTTTTTTAAAAAAAATATGCTTGCTCGCTTGTTGCTCAAAATCAAAGTTTTTCAATAGACTTAGTGCCCATTAGATAACAGAGTCCTTATAGGAACTGGTAATTTTGTTGAAAACAGCCAGGCCCTGAGGGTTAAAGTACACATTACAGACAGTATTTAATATCAGTCATTAGAAGGGTGTATTCCTTATAGACTGATTATTACCACACTAAAATTTCACAGCTCCTGTGTTTGGCAAATTTGCTTGCTTTGTTTTATGTTTGGTTACTTAGAGGTAGACCATGAATTTTAAGTCTGGAATGTAAATATGATTTCAGCTTTTAATGGTATACTATCTAAAATGCATAATTTGGCCCTGAGAGGCTCCTAAGTATTGCCAACCTGAAAACATGCTCCTGTTCGTTCTTTAATAGATATTTTTTGAAAGGAAAAAAAGCTGAACAGGGCCATAGCCAGGATTTTAGATTTGAAGGGGGAGCAGCAATATAACACTCACATATATAACATTGGTGCCACTAGGTGGGGGGGGGGGCTGTTAGCTCAGGAGGGTCCCCCCCGCCCCCCTTGGTTTCAGCCCTGAAGCTGAAACTGCTAGTTTAAAGATATGGCTGAGTTATAAGTAGAAGTGAGCCATGAAAGCAGCATAGAAAGACTAGTGTCCCGGACAAGGAGTGACTTTGGCACCTAATCCCCATGGTTAGCTTTGCAGTGACACATAAAGAGGATAGAAAGTCTGGGGTGGGGATAACCATGAGGAATTTGATACAACTTCCAACAAGAACCCATGTATATATACACAACAGTTGGGAGGGGAAGCTCTCAAGATTTATTGCATGCATGCAGTTTTTCCTTGCCATGCGATGAGCTAGAATGACAGATGTACTTTCTGCTTACATGGATATGAGGAAATAGGGACTGGGTTGTCCTTCTTCTCATTGTCTCCTCCAAATTCAAGACCCTTCTGGCTGAGCTCACTTCTACTTCCTGAGGTTCAGCCTTATCGGTCTTCTGGTGGTCTTCTCTTGTTGGTCTTCACTATTCATTCAGGAAGGCTTCCTCTCTTAAAGTCTGATGATCTAACCCTACATCCATAATTGACATAGCAATTACTGTACTGTACTTTCCAGTGACACCTTGCTTTTTATTTGCTTGTCTAGCTCCCCAGTGGCTCAGTGTGTAAGGCGCTGGGCTTGCAGACTGGAAAGACAGGGTTCGATTCCCTAAGAACTGCATGATGGGGGATATGAAAGGACTTTCATTCAAGTGTCCCCTGCAAAAATCCTCTCAACTCAGAGTAATCTCTCACATAAAAACACACATTTGCTAGTCTGTTAACTATTTTAAATTTTTCTGTTGAAAGGGGAAGCAGAATGAACAAAAGTATGTATAAATGAATTATTTACTGGCGCTATTACAAGGTCAGAATAAAAATGCAGAATTAAGCAGGTATTGAAAACAAAAGGGCACCCGGGGGTGTTAGTTGTGCTTTAAAATGTTGATTTGTGTCAAAGAATAAAGTCATGGTACAGAACATAGTTTCCATATTAATGAGGTATCAAAGCTAATTTTTTAAAAAAATCTTGTCCAAAAGCAGGCTTACTTGTGCCTTCTTTGTCAGGAAAGCAATTTAGAGGGCATTTAGTGCAATGAAACAAAAGCCAGAAGAATTCATAAACTGGTACTGGAATTGATTCAATCTGGAAGAACCATAGGAAGATGTCTTCACAAAGGGAGATAACTATGAAGCCATCCTGGATAAACTCCAGGCGTGCTTATTAAACCCAGTTAGACACATACAGTAACCAGTGAATTGCTAAGAAGACTGTTAACATAAAGGAACCTATGGGATTTATATTCTGAAGAAAGTAGTTTACTGGAGCTAGGACTTGACAACTACATGACAGGAGAAGGGGAGACCACCTGAGGTTGGTGGGGAGCTTTGGCCAGCCACCTTGAGTGGCTTTTATTTGGAGACTGCCCGTTGGCAGTTACATGTCTCAAAATTGCCAACTAGATTCCAAAAGGAATTAGATGGGGCAGGCAACAAGGAAGGGAGATTGCAAGCCATACATTTCAGAGAGGAAACAAAAAAGACAAAAAAAAGTTGTGGCACCTGAAAGTTGAATATGGTTTGGCTAGTGTTGCCAAAAGGGTGGGTCAAAGAAATACCTTGAGTTATGATACTCTGTGGTTTCCTGCCATTTGTTTCATACCATAAATAGAAAGTGTAAACTTCAAGCATGTCTTTTGGTGGCGGTGACTCTCTTTTCATTAGGCCAGTTGGCTTAGCCAGAAAAACAGAGAACAAAAGAGCAAATGCTTTCGTAGGGCTGTCTCAACATGTTTTGGGGGGTAGTGTGGTAATGATTCATGCTCTATCTGGTTCTGTAAGGAAACACCCACTGGAATTCTGGGTGGTGTTTGCTGTCACGGCTCCTCCTCATTCCAGGGAAGGGCAATTCATGGGGCATCAGCAAGAGGCAAATAAAATGTGCAGTTGCTGAAGAAATGGCAAAACTAGTTTTTGCATTCAGACTGGGAAGTCCAGCAGCTGTTTCCTGCCACCTGACCTCTTGGCAGGGCTCACTTGGAGGATGAACCTAGCTGCATAACCTGTCTTCTTTCATTAAATGTCGGTTTCCAGACTCATTTGTAATGGAAGAGGACAATGTTTTTCACCGCAAAAACATGACTATTTGCATGCTGGGGACAGCAAATGTCTGATATGCCGTCACATAGAAGTGGGCATCAGCACATTCCATGTTGCTCCAGGCAAACATAGCCAAGAGGCAGCTTTTTGGCTGAGCATGAGGAAATCTGTTCTACCAATAAGAGCTGTTCAGTAGTGGACTTTGGGAGAGAGTGGCCTTTCCTTTGCTGGCAATGTTTCATTAGAAGCTGAAATGCCATCTTTCAGAGATGTTGCAGCTGGATCCTGTACCATGCATTGCTCCTGAACTGGGGAGGGAGCTGAATTACATAGTCTCAGAGGCCCTCATTTGTGACTGAATAGTCTTATGAAAATGTGATGTCCCTGAAAGAGAAATACAGTAATACCTCGGATAACGTTTACCTCGGATAACGCTAAAATCGCATAACGTTAAGTAATCTGGGGAGGAGAATTGGATCGAATAACGTTAAGGTCCTATGGGATGGATCGGATAACAACCGCTAAAGCCTGTGCAGTTACAATGTATCTCTATGGAGCTTTAACGTTCTCCGATCCATCCCATAGGATTTTAACATGCATCGGATAACACCAAAAATCAGATAACACCAAGACTTGTGGAACCAAGTCTTAGCGTTATCCGAGGTATTACTGTATCTGCATGAAGGAAGTCATCTCGATGTGATACTACAAATTAGTAACAACAGTGTATTTGTTGCAGTGCTAACATTTTTCCTGGATACAATGGTATATTTCCATACACATTACCCATGGTATTGAATTAGCTTTCCATACCCATAGTACTTGTCTTCTTGTATGATGAAGTTAGTGTATCAGCATCCTGTGATAGAAAATCATCTTCTGTCCATTGCATGAGATTTGTCTACACTGGCTTTGGCTGTTTCTCTGGAAAAGAAGAACTAACAAACAAGAGAATTGAATTTGAACGAAAGAAGGGATAGTCAGGCAACATTTTAAATGCTGCACTGCAGATCCCTTTGGAAATCTCTGTGAGGCCTCTCTGGTTTCTGGGATCTAATTCCTGGCTCTATCAATTTATGCTATCAGTAATGACAGCCTGTATCTCAAGATATAAAATGTGTGGAAACTGAATGTCTCTGATTCATGGTATGCAATGCTTACAGCAGAAGAGAATGATTCTCAGCCATCAGATCTTTTTGTTTTTTCCAAGGAGGTTGGGGGGGGGTATGCATTTCTATATATAGAATTCTTATCTTGATTAATCTTAAAATGAGCTCAGATACGGTGGTTGAGACTTGTAGTCTTTAATGCATTACGCAAGGTAAATGCATGTGCTTTGAACACAAACAGACCTTTGTCGTCCAGTCTTGACCCACTGCCACTCTCGGTGTGAATGCATTCCTTTGTGAGGTTGAGTGCACTTGTCTTTCAAAGGTACATTATAGCTTTCACCAAATACTTAATACATTAAAACTGTAAGAGTCTTCAGCCACCTTGATGGTAATATCAACCTGAACAAATTGACTTCTCAAAGTTCTTCTTTGAAGATTTTCATATCTAACAGTGGCAACAATAACAGTCTGCCAAGAAGTCAACTCCAGCATGTAGCGATACTCCCAGACAGTGGTGGGCTGTCAAATTTTTTACTACCTCACTGTGATGTCATGACATTGTGGGCAGAGCCAAATTAAATAAATAAATAAATAAAAATTCAATAAGAATTAAATAAAAATACATGTTAACATTAAAATAATCCACCCACCCACCCCAAACACAAATCAACCCACCCACCCACCCCAAACACAAACCTGTCACTTACCTAGGCAGGCAGCAGGCAGGCAGGAATCGCGGCAGCGTGGTGGCAAACCGCCGCTGCGGCAAACCGTTGCTGCAGCAAACCGGCACAGCGGCGTGGCAGCACGGCAAGGAAAGGCTACTGCCACCACTTCTAGAGGCACTCCCTGTGCCCTTCCTTTCTGGGCAGCCAAAATGAACTGCGCATGCGTCAAACCTCCATTTGACGCATGCGCAGTTCTATTTTTTACACTTCCGGAGGGGGGCCGGAGAGGCAACCGAACCGGTCACCTGGGGGTTTACCACCACCCCTCGTGACCCCCCTCGTGATGGGCGCTACCGGTTTGGGCGAACTGATCCGAACCGGTAACAACCCATCACTGCTCCCAGAGTTTCCCAGTGTCTCCTTCTGTTGGTGCTCTGGGAAGGCACACTTCGCTAAAGACACACAGGTAGCAGGGCCCATAACCTCCTCTACCGCAGGTGCTTTGAGTGATCTTGACTGGCCCCCTCTCCAGAGATATATAGAATTCAAAATCCTAACCCCTGACTCTGATGTCAGGCTCTCCAAACCACTAAGTTACACCAGCTCCTCCACAGAATTATCCTTTGCTAGTTTTAGTATCAAAGACTTCCCTGATTCAGCAGATCCTCATTATGTTCCCAAGCTACTTTTCAAATGTTAGCCATCTTGCCTTGCAAGTGGGGATGAGTGATGTACTGTACAATGGTTTATCAAGCAGTGGTTAGTAAATAATTGGCCTTCAAATAACACTTTCCATTCTGAGCATCGACAAACACTGATTTAAGAATTAGCTGACATGAAATGTCTAGGAAACATCAGAATAGTATCCCCCTGGTGATTTAATTAAATTATAAGGCTGGAAAGAAACAAGTCCAGAAAAGTACAACAGATCCAAGTACGAATGATTCCCATTCTTCCATTCTGCAGCTTACACAACCTGGTTATTATAAAGTGTTCTACACAATTTGAATTGTATTTCCCAGAAACTTGTTCTACTGGCTTTACTAATTTCTCTGAGTTGAATTAAATGCTATGGGACAAGCATAGGCATCACCAACATATGTCTTGTGGGAGACACATAGAATACATCATCATAAAAGGAGCATTCATCCTGTCATTCGCATGTGCTTCATCAACTGCTGCTTTATGAGAAAGTGAAAATGCTAATACAATAATACCACTGCATTTTTTTCCCATTATAGGAACACATAGCATAGGTTGGTGGCATCCAGATATCTTCCCACTATCTGCAACGTAGCCAGGGGTTTTGTCGGTGTTTTTTTCCCCTTGTCATGAATACCCAGAGACATTCCCTGCTCTGAGCCTCATCTGTCATGAGCTTCATCTTTATTCATATGCAATAGATGAATTGTGTAAATCAGTTGAAGCTAATTCAATACCATGGGAAATTGGAAGTCAAGCTAAAGAATATTCAGTCTGACATATATTTACAAGACTAAAGAGTCACCTACAGCATATTCTTACAATTGTTGTCTTAGAAATAATCAAGAAATAATCCCTGGGCTTTCTCCCCAGAAATAAGTCAGGTTCTCCTGAGCAAGGCGGGGTATAAATTTGAAATAATAATAATAATAATAATAATAATAATAATAATAATAATAATAATAATAATAATAATAATAATAATAATAATAATAATAATAATAATAATAATAATAATAATAAACACAAAAAATATGTTCACTATGAATCTAAACACACTATACTATATTTATATTCTTTTGATCAATTGCTGTTTACCAAAAACAAGTAATTTAACGTAACAGTGCAAAAAAGCAGAGTTTTTAGTGTGTGTTTGTTTTAAATCTGGTGCCTAATCATGGGAACTGATAATTATAAGCTGAAGATTCTGTGATAGTATGTGGTTAATATTAATGCCAAGTGTTAATATTTCTGCGTTAGACAATACGTTCATGGGAACATTAAGAAGTTACAAATAACAAATTCTTTAGAACTTTTCACCAGGCAAGGGAAATAATGGGTTTCAAGCAGAAACTCCAAAAATTGGATCAGATGTAATAGCTATGGTTCATGCAGTCAGATTTGAATACTGTACTGTATTAGATTTTGTGTGAGGAAGAGGTAACAAAGATGTCATCTTGGGTCTCTGCAGAAAGCATCCACCAGATGTATGTGGAGTTGGCGTTATTCTTGATATCAGAAAAGGGAAAATTAATTCAAGTAGCTTAGACCAGAAAGTCAATTACAATCAAATTACTAGTCATGGTTATCAACCAGAAGAGGTAGATTCCTCACTGGAATAGTCTCTAGTCCAGGGGTAGGCAACCTATGGCCCATGGCCTGGATCCGGCCTGTGTCATCAAATAATCCAGCCCCCACCCTTGCTCCGGCCGCGGCTGCCACGGGAATCAGCCATGAACTTGTTTACAGCTGTTGTAAATATGTTTATGACAGCTGTAAAGGGGGGGGCACCAAATCTGCCTCCTCAACTGTCTGAGGGACTGTGACCTGGCCCCCAACTCTAAAAGGTTGGCAACCCCTGGTCTAGTCCAATTGTCAAAGAAGGAAGAACAGTCAATTATTCTTTCCTGGTAAAAAATTCTGGAAAAAAAACCAGGATGATCTCCACATTCTAGTGGAAAAACCAGCATAGAAAAACCCTTTACTAGTAATAGAATATCCTCCTCCTTTTTTTGCCAGCCGCTGTGGATCCGGCAGTACATGTGTGTGACATGACACTTCCCTGCAGTATTTTTCTGTTACATGCAGTTTTACTCTGTTTGCACAGTAAGAAGGGGACAAGATTTAATTTACCTTCAAACCCTCCCCCCAAATGTTGTGGAACCATATTGGCATCCGCCTCAATATTTCCATTTAACTCCCCAGTCTCAACCCTTCAAACATAATTTGCAAAACACCAGTTTACAGGACAATTTGAGCTATAGTTGTATTTACTGCAGCAGGACTTTTTCTTTCTTTCTTTCTTTCTTTCTTTCTGATCTGTTTCATTGAAAAATTTCTCTTGCACCAATTGTGCATTAAGGCAACCACAAAAATAAGTGTTATTTTACACCTCGGTCCCAAGTCTACTTTAATATTGACCATTGCCATTCCTCTATGAAATATGTAGAAATTTAGGACCAAACAGTATGTTACAGATATTACATAATTCTAGTTGAAGTTGCCTTAGTGTTTCCGAGATGGGATTCCCAACAGGTCTTCAGATGTGAAAAGACAGGACTTGCAGATAAAGCCCATATCTATAGCTAAAGCCAAATTTGTTTTTCAAAGTTTTGTGAGCCAGATTGGGTCCCTACACTGGGAGAAGAGCAGCACATAATTGTAATAAAACAATCAAATATATATGCAAATTATAAAATAATACAGGCTAACTTGAAAATTCCAGGAGGTATGATAAGCTTGAGTTGTAGCAATTAAAACTTCAATAGTTGAGGAATTCCTTTCTATCTAGATTGGGTTCCAGGCTTATCGTATACTTGGCAAAATAATTATTAATCTGTTCCCAGCTCAAATAAAAATTCTGGGTGCTCCATTTATACCATTATCCACTTCCACTTTGTTCCCCATAGGTCCTCAAGTAGCAATGACCTGGCTATGCTCATCTCACGGATGCAAAGAAATGCTGACCAAGTGGAAAAGGACATTCTTGAAACACAGAACAAACTTAAGCAGGTAAGTCTGGAAGTTGGCAAAAAGACTCTGCCCTTTAGTAGAGATGAAGGGATCATAGAGAAAAGCTCCAGCCAGAACAGTTAAGAACCTAAATACTCAAGGTGTGAAGACAACTAGCTAGCTCTGGTCTTGATGGAGATGGAGGGGTGGGGAAGAAACATTAATTTATGTGGGCTTTGGCCAGAAAGGGTGTCTGAGAACCCAAAATCCCAAAGGAGATTATAATATTAAAGTTCTGAATTGGACAGTACACACCAATTCTTTGAAGAAGGAGTGCCCAAACCTTTTGGGCCACGGGCTGGTCACGTAGTTGAGTGTGCTGGTCATGTGGTCCCTCCCATCAGAAGTGGAAGTAAAATGTGCATGTGCATAATGTGCATTTATGACAGCCACGGGTCATTTATGGCAGCATTATGCACAATGCACATGTACATTATGTGTATACACATTTTACTTCTGCTTCCGGGAGCAACACAGGCAGCGTGGGTCAGATGGAATGGTTTCAGGGGCTGGATCCAGCCCATGGGCCATACTGTGGGCAATCCTGGATTAGATCTTCATCAGATCTTCTTTTTCAGCTCTCTTGTGTTAATTTACAGTTCCATCCAGCTCTTATTTTGCATGTTGACTTCCCTGAATTTTGTTGCTTCTGGGTCTTACTTGTTTCCTCAGATGTGTCTCCCCTTCCATTTCCAGATTTCAGTCAGGCTCCTCTTGTTTTTTTCTGTCAGGGCTTCTATGCCTTTAATAACTATGTTTGGCCACAAACAAAGATTAAACAGAGGAACCTTTTTCTTTCATGCAGATGATTTTTTTTAAAAAGGCATTTTGTTTGCTGGGTTCCTTCCACTGGGAAAGGAATCTTGCCAGGAAAAATATTGGCAGCTCTAGGTTTGGAAACAAAGTGCACGGCATAAACTACCCAAACTCCTCTTCATTGGATGTTAGAGTGAATGGATCAGAAATCTGTATCCCTCTGGGAAAATGTTGCTTGTTGAGCTGTACCCAGTGTCCACCTCTGTTACCTGCTAAGGCAGTCTCGCCTGAGATGAGAGCCACTCTCTCTATTCCACACTGCTAACAACACCCTAAAGATTTAGGATGATGGAGTGATGTGAGAACCATCTCAATAGCAGTCCAGAACTGTTTTTGGGCTTCTTGGGTTCTGCTGGAAAATTAGAATGTAATAAGGTCCAGTGTGCTGCATCAGAACAAAAGCACAAAAAGTCCAGTCTTTTGTTTTCATTTCTGTGCTTTTGACAAAGCTCTGGCTGTTGTTTACCTCAGTAACATAAACTTTTACTTCATGAATTTGTCTCATCCTTTAAAAAAAGATACCTTTCTTTCAGTGTCCTTTGATACTGAATTCTATAACTTATTTAGGCACCCACAGACAGCAAATAGGTTGATATGTGAATGTGCTAAGCAAATAAGTAAGAATCACCAAAAGGTAAGGTAAAGTTCTCCCATTCTCAAAAGACAATTGTGTCCGACTCTAGGGGACTGTGCTCATATCCATTTATACTGTACAGTAACACCTCGTATAACGCTAAGACTTGGTTCCACAAGTCTTGGTGTTATCCGATTTTTACTGTTATCCGATGCATGTTAAAATCCTATGGGATGAATCGGATAACGTTAAAGCTCCATAGAGATACCTTGTAACCGCACAGGCTTTAGCGGTTGTTATCCAATCCATCCCATAGGACCTTAACGTTATTCGATCCAATTCTCCTCCCCAGATTACTTAACGTTATGCAATTTTAGCATTATCCGAGGTAAACGTTATCCAAGGTATTACTGTATCTCCATTTTCTGTTTGCAGTCTGCATCTGCAAATGTTTCCATGATCATGTGACAGGCATGAGTAGACGCCAGAGTGCACAGAACACTGCTACCTTTCCCACCAAAGCAGTACAGTCAAACCTCGCATAAAGAGTGTCAGGGATTTCCCTTAGCGACATGTGTGTCAGGGTAGCAGAGTAGCGTTTTAAGCTGTTGCACAGCAAAAGGTTTCAGGTGCAAAGACACACACACATATAGCTTCAGTGAAGGGTGGAGTTTACTTGTGAGTGAGGGGAAGACAACATACACAGAACTATATACAAAGGTACCAGTCTGTCTCTAAGCCCCACAGTTGCAACAGAGCTTGGATTCCTCTGATGGCTCCAGTCCAAAGAGCATGTACAGAGTCCTGCTAGCAAACACTGACTGCAGGCTGGCAAAGTCAGTGTGCTACTTCTCAGTGGTATAAGGTACCTGTCAGTTCTCAGAGAAGCAGGGCTTCACGCAGCACGTCTTCTCCCTCTCGAGTCAGTGGTCAGTCTGTCAGCAGTCTTCAGCAGTTCTTCCTTCTCAGTAGAATACTCTCCTTCAGCAGTTTCATCCCCCTTTTAGCATAACCTTCCCCAGTTGGCCATAGTTATACTGTGGTGTTGCTATGCTATTCCTCTAATCAGCCACAGCTGTGCTGTTGCTGAGGCACGTACACCAGGTAGACACAGCCGTGCAATCAGTCTGTGCCTCAATCCCAAACACCTGTGTTTAAGGTTCTTGCAGGGCCTTAAAGCTGTACTAACACACTGGGCAGAAATCTTTGTACAATACCACACAAAATGCCCTAACAAAGAGCATCTCGCTTAAAGAGCAGAATTTTCTCTGAATGTTTGCTTCTCTTAACAAATAAAACCAACCAAAAACTCACTTAACAAATAAATCGGGGTTCGCAATCCCCCCCACAATTGGTCACTTTCAATGGTGTTTCGCTTAAAGAGCAAACTCGCTTAAAGAGCAATCCTGTGGAACGCATTATTCTCTTTAAGCGAGGTACAACTGTACCTATTTATCTACTCGCAATTTCTTGCTTCCAAACTGCTAGGTTGGCAGGAGCTGGGACAGATGATAGGAGCTCACTTCATCATTTATTTATTTACTCATATTTATCATCCCGTCCCAATCAGGTAAACAATGGTGTTCCAGGTTTAAAACTATACCCTGCCTTCTCCTACAGGAAAAATCTTAAGTACCATATATGCTGGTGTATAAGATGACTTTTTACCCCTGAAAAACATGCCTCCAAGTGGGGGGGCCGTCTTGTACACCGGGTGCACTTCAGTTGAATAAAATACAGTAATACCTCTGATAACATTTACCTCAGATAACGTTTACCTCAGATAACGCTTAAATCACATAACGTTAAGCAATCTGGGGAGGAGAATTGCATCGAATAACGTTAAGGTCCTACGGGATGGATCGGATAACAATTTTTAATATCAGATGACGAACAGGAGTTTAAAGGCTTTTAAAGGGAAACTGTCACGCCAGCAAACTTGCTAGGGACTTGCCTGGCACTTGCTCTCTCCCTCTATTTGTTATCTTCCTTCTATCATTGACAGTTCCAGTTTGGTTAACAGATTAGAAAACAAACAGCATGGCAGCTCCCATAGGTTTATTGTTCCATTCAGCTTTAGTGAATTGTCTTTGGTGAATTACGTTTAATAAACTTGCACTGTTTTATGTTTACTGCACATGTTTGATAACATACAGCCTTGTGACAGTTTTTCTGCATGTCATAAGCATTTGAATATAAATTAACATGTTGAAATCAAATCTGATGTTCTTTTACGTTTTATTTGGTGTGTGGAAGGTGTGTGGAAGAGGGGGTAGTCTTATACAGCGAGTATATAACAAACTCTATATTTTGAGTGGAAATGTTGGGGGGTCGTCTTATACACCCAGTCATCTTGTACACCGGCATGGTATTTAAAATCTTCTCATTGCAGGATGCCAATAACTACCAGCAAAGGAAGGCTTTTGAGTTCCAGCAAGAGAATGCCAAACAGCTGAAAGAGGCCGAGACCTTGCTGAAAGACCTTTTCCTAGATGTGGACAAAGCCAAGCGTCTTAAGCATCCTCAGGCCCTGGAAATTGAAAAAGAGTGAGTAGTGGATAATGGTTGTAGCCATCAAGACATGTATTAATTGAGTACATGAAGATATGTTTGAGTGATTTGCAAGGAAAAGTTTGAGCTTCAGAACTGGTACACACCAGCTCATTAACTGATCTGTGGCAGACCTTCTTTGGAGGACACTCTCTTCCAAAAGAGGTCAGTGTCTTAAGTGGAAAGTCCCACCTGTGGAGTAAAGGCCACTTTGCGTGCCATTCACAAGCATTGTCAATGTGCAAACAGAGGTGGGTTTTACTCATGGAGGCCGTGACTTACGCAACAGCAACATCTGAGCAAGTGGCCTGATTATTATACCAGCTGGACTTTTTGCTCACCATAATCTTTCTGCTCACTACCTACTGGTCTCTCCCCCCACCCCACCCCTTTCTTATAAAAGCATCAAGCAACTTCATGATCGGGTGACGCAGCAATGTGCTGAATATCGGGATCTCTATGAAAAGTTTACGCCTCCAGAAGCTGAATCCAAAGTGGACTGGGCAAAAATACTTGAGCAAAAGCAGGTAAATGTTACTGATTGTATACATTGTCCTTTGATTTGCCCAAGTGCACTTGGTAAAATAGAATGTTCACACCTCTAAGGAGTTCCTTATATGGTATGGTATATCCATGATATACAGTAACTCCTCATACTCTTTTACAAATATTTTCTGGAGTTCTCCCAGATTTTAGAAATGGGCTGTGTAGGAATCTGCTTCTGGAAAGAGGAAGCATCACTGAGGGTCAG
The DNA here is from genome assembly GCA_030440675.1 of Furcifer pardalis. NCBI lineage: Eukaryota > Metazoa > Chordata > Lepidosauria > Squamata > Chamaeleonidae > Furcifer > Furcifer pardalis. The sequence goes on along the minus strand of CP126893.1, from coordinate 54,183,503 downwards.
ACCTCATGTTGAGATGAAAGTCTACTTCTCTGCCTCCAGGCAACATGAATTCTTTATCACTGTACATCAGGAAAACAAACATGCAAACATTGTCATGGTGTGTCCCAATTGGCCGATTATACAACTAGAGCAAGTTAGTTTGTCGAATGAATTTTCAAGGAAGTTCATCTTAGGCAGTCTTTTACTCTTAAGAGTGTACTGTTTCTATGTAGAAAATTAGCATCTCGTCTAGTAATCCCCTGATTTTACAGAGAGCTCTCATATGGGATTTTGGATGGGAATTACTGTAGTATTATTTGCATATATTTGGAGGTTCATAAATCCAAGCACATCACCACAGAGGTTCATTTGATCTACACTACAAAGGTTTGCCTGTGGGCAAGTGCATGTCATCATTAAAGATGTATAGTTATAGCTTTCCTGTTCATGAAAAATAACTGAATTCTGCTTTTGCCATAGGCAGAACTTCAGTGCAGACTGAAGGAACCCATATTCTCTAACATGCTTAAACAGTCCTTGTGAATCAAAACATCATTGTTAAGCAATTCAAAACATCCCAGGCTCAGCCTTTCGCCATAGGAGAGGCAACCTGAGAACATATGCAAGACTGCAACTTGATGGTTAATGCAATTTGATGATCAGGCCCTCTTGGCACTGCCTTGGCTGAAGGCTCTTTCCCGGACAGGATTGCACTTGGATTATTCAATGAGATTTCTCTGAAGCAAATTTGAGATTTTTAAAGTTATAGATAGCTCAGTGGCTGAGGAATCCGGCTGACCAGCCAGAGGTTGGTAGTTCGATTCCCCACTGTGACTCAGGGAGAAGAGACAGCCTGTGTGGTTCATGGGCAAGCTTTACGGTCCCAGGGTGCCTCCAGAAGAAGGGAAGAGGAAACTATTTCCACATATTCTCTACCTAGAAAAACCATGGAAAGTGTTGTCATAAGTCAGAATGGACTTGGTAATATGCAAATAATATTATTATTATTAAATATATTAAAGCAGTCTAAGAGAGAACAGTGTTTTAATTATAATTTCTGAAGTAAATGCTTTAAGTACATAATGCAGAAGGACTAGAACCTGGATAGATACTGAACGATAGGGGACATGAAAGGAGCCTCATTCAGGCATCCCCTGCAAAAATCCTTTCAACCCAGAGGAATCTCTGGCATGAAAACACATGAATAATAATGTTGGGAAAATATCCTCATTACAACAAACTTGGGGAAAGAAGATGGTTCATGCTTGCAAACACTGGCCTAAGTATGTCCTTCCCTGACTTGAAAATCCCAAAGGGCACTTCTTGGCTGACCGATTTATAAGAAAGCCTGCAGGTATGAAGGTCTGTTGAAGGAGATGGTTCCGGTGCAAGGCAGTCTCAACTGCTAGCAGAATCTCCAGTTCAGGCTTGGTTTAAACTTAAAGGTCCACAGGAAGGGCAGATAAGCAGCCTTGAAAGTGTGCTTCAAACTGAGCAGGCAGGGAAGTCTCATAGTCACAGTCTTCTCCATTGTGATGAGGTGGATTATGGTAATTGCCCATGTAAATTTGTAAATATAAATAAAGTACAGTACAATGTTTTCAAATATATCCAGGTCTATTTCAGTCTTTTTGCGGGGGGGGGGGGCGGCGGCGGCGGCAGGATGAATGATGCTACCTTAGAGTTGTCTCATTGGTAGGGGTCTCAAATGCCCATTCAGAGCAGACCAAGTCCTGTTAGTTAACTATGTGTTAAGGTCCAGGCTCTCAATCTTTGTATTTTACTTCTTGTCTCTTCCCTCACTTAGATAAAACCAAATTCCCTGAATTGTTATTCATTTCCTTCCCTACTTAATCCAGCCATACCACATGCCTTGAAACTACTAAGATGACTTTAAGTAAGAATTAGCTGGATGGCACATACTTCACATGTGAGACACAAGAGATAAGTGTATGCAGGGAGAGTATAGAAGAATGGGATGAACGCCTAAATATAGGAGCACGGCATGGCATCCAAGTTGTTTCCGTCCTCAGCCTGCCATATTGATCTTTCTCCTAGTTGGAGAAGCATGGCTTAGAGATATCTTATGCATTTGGGGCAGATAAAAGTGCACTCTTCCTGCAGGAGATTTGTGCATTCTCTAAATGTTGGCGTGCTGGGTGGAAGTCTTAGGCCTGCTGGCCCTGGAGTTGACTGCTGGGAGGTTGGTCGTCTGGGCAATGCACATACCCGTGCAGCTCTCAAGGCAGATCAGAGGGACTGGGGCTGGCCTTCCATGCAACTGGGCATCTCTGAACACATAGCCTAAGGGACTGCAGTGGCTCAAGTGGCTAAGATGCAGGCCACCAATTCGATACCCGAATCCTGCAGGACGGAATGAGCTCCCGTCTTTGTCCCATCTCCTGCTAGCCAAGCAGTTTGAAAGCAAGAAATTGCAAGCAGATAAACAGGGACAAATTCGGTGGGAAAGGTAAACAGTGTTCTGTGTGCTCCATTGTCTAGCCATGCCTGCCACATGATCACAGAAACGTCTGCAGAAGCAGAACAGCACTGGCTCAGAGATGAGCACTGAACCCTAAAGTTGGATATGACTGGCTTTCAAGCAAGGGTGGCCTTTACCTTTACCTTTAATGGTTTGCCCTTGGTTTTGTTTCAGAAACAAGTCAACACAGGTAACTATGGACCTACTCTGCCAGAACTGGAGAAACAGATAGCCGAACACAATATTCTCCAGAAGGAAATAGAAGCATATGGCCTCCAGATTAAGAATCTCCATAGTCCGGTAAGGAAGCCTCTCCCCCACCCCCACCTCCATCATCCCCACCCCCATTTTCCAGTCCAGCTAACACACCTTCATTACTCTGTATTGTTATATATTGACAGTTGAATAACTTGGCATTTTTAAGGATGTTGACAACACTGTGGGGTTACTTTTACTAAAAAGTGGTGGTGTGTTAAGATAGCCATATGAATTCTTTCATGTCTTTGTCCAGATTATGACTCATTACCACTCCCTGGATGTGACTGAATCATGTGTATTGCGGTATTTACAAGGCTAGTTAAACATTAGCCAATTCTTCTGAACAAGTCAACTCACCCTGACTTTCAAACTACTGTACTAAAAATAATTGTATGCATGGACACCTGAGCTTTCCGCTGTTATGGAATCCATATCATGCTGGCTTCTTTTAAGTACAATATTTATCGTGGTCTTGAGTATTTCTCTTTACGGGAGCTTCTTGCCTGACTTTTAAGGACATTCAAACCTGCTGAGAGGAAGCAGAGCAATATTTGAGGAGAAATGGAAGTGTAAATAGAAAAGAATTCAAGGTGTGCCCCTGCCTTGGATTCTATCTCTGTGACTGAGGATTTCGCCATTACAGTAATACCTCAGATAACGTTTACCTCAGATAACGCTAAAATCGCATAACGTTAAGTAATGTGGGGTGGGGAATTGCATCAAATAACGTTAAGGTCCTATGGGATAGATTGGATAACAACCGCTAAAGCCTGTGCGGTTACAATGTATCTTTATGGAGCTTTAATGTTATCCGATCCATCCCATAGGATTTTAACATGGATCAGATAACACTAAAAATCGGATAACACCAAGACTTATGGAACCAAATTTTAGTGTTATCCGAGGTTTTACTGTATTTCCAAGTTATCTGATGAGTGAACTACTCCCATGTTATCAATTTAACGTCATCTGGGAAGACCCATAATGGTGGGAATCAGAGCTCTGTTGGAGGGAGAAGGTTAGCCTACTGTTGGACAAAAAAAAATACAGTTGGGGGGGGAGGATTGCTCAGTTGGAAATTGATAGATGTGCAGTTGGAGAAACAGAGAAAAAACTGAAAGGTTATGCTTATCTGTTTATTGAGAACTTAAACAATAGGCAATGTGAGGTAATAATTGGAATAAGGTTTAGAAAATGTTTGGTTTCCATGTTTACATCAAACTGCCCAAACTATGTGAAAAGAACTTTTTTTTAACCAGAACCTCCACTCCCTTTCTTTCATCAGTGCTGAAAGTCTGCAAACCTTAGTGACTGCAGTTTAGCAGACATTAAAACAACCGCTCGGCTAGAAGAGCTGTGTTTGGCTTTTATGAGGAAGGGAGGTCAAACAGGGCATTTGTGGAGTTTGAAAGCCTGCTTTTTAAAAAAAAAAACCTGAAGTGAATCAAAGGAGAAAAAGAAGTAAAGGCTCAGCCAAGACTGTCTAAGGCTCCAAAGTCAGCATGGAGCACCATACAATGGCAAAACAGGCCCTTCTCTTCTTTATCGTGAAAAGTTCTTGTTGGCAGTGGCAAAGGTTGTGTAAAAATTGCAGAGCAGTCTCCAGCCTTGGGGAGAATTGAGGGCACTTGTGGTCAGACCTAGCTCTGTATTCCAGAACACTCCAGAAGGTACAACAGAAGTCCCTAGATATATCTAAAAACAAAACATGTAGGGAATTCTCATTTGAGTAGACCCATAGCAAGGTCCACAGTTTAACTCAGGGTCTACAGGTAGAGGTGGTTTAACATCATGCTGAACTTGAACATGTTTGTACCTGAAATTTCTTGATTTCCTTAGCAGTGGCTAATGAATGGCTTGCTTACTTGGCCAGGCCAGCAACCATTAGAATTCAGGAGCCAGGTCAGCCACTGTCTCGTTCTGTGATTATGGGGCCATGTCTTTTATTCCTTTGGGCACCTCAAAAGAACTCCAGGATAATAGCCTGCAGAAACAGACTGAGTCATAATGAGGTTATTAAATTGCTAATTTGATAGTGTTGACTAATTGATAGCCAAAACCTAAACGTACACTAGTATTCCTCTTCTGTCTTTCTTTGAATAGGAAGGTTACATAAATTAGCACGAAACCATCAAGCAACTCAAGTATAGGTCATAAAGGTCGCCCTTGCTCGAAAGCCAGTAGTATCTGACTCTAGGGTTCAATGCTCATCTCTGTTTTTAGCCAAAGAGCCAGCACTGTCTGCATCAGCAGATGTTTCTGTGGACATGTGGCAGGTACGCCTCAACACTGGAATGCACAGAACGCTGTTTACCTTCCCACCAAAGTGGTCCCTATTTATGTACTTGCAATTTCTTACTTCCAAACTGCTCGGTTGGCAGTAACTGGGACCTTCCAACCAGTGAGTCCAGCATCTTAGCCACTTGAGCCACTGCAGTCCCACTCAAGTATACGCACTCATAAATATATTGTTATTCAAGGTGTCATGATCCTAACAGCAAGTCTTTGAAATTTAGATTGTAAAGACACAGAATTAATGTTCATAGAATTATATTGTCTGGCCAGGTTATCCTGCTATGGTTATAGAGTAGACCGTACTGCCAGTGACTCAATGCTGAGCATCACGCAGCAGTTAACTAACTTAACAACTCTGAGTACTAATGACCTTGGTGAAGTCCACAGGGAAGGGTGATGGTCCCCAAGTGGATTAAATCCCACTTGAATCCATCTTGATGGAGGGCAGCAGCTTCATCAATACTGGCTAAGTATTGTAGGTGACCAATTGTGACTTCTGGTGTGGGGGATTGCGAACCCCGATTTAATTATTAAGTGAGTTTTTGATTGGTTTTAGTTGTTAAGCTAGGTGACCATTGAGAGAAAATTCTGCTCTTTAAGTGAGTTAGTCTCTAAGCGAGGCACTCTTTATGCGAGGTTTTACTGTACTGTATAGTCATTTTGCCTTTTTCTCTCATGTGCTCTCTCTAAACAAATAGGAAGCAGCAGACTTAAAGAATCAATACAAGGATTTGCTGGTAAGACTCTTTTTCAAGGTGATATGACTTTCCTTTGGGAGAGGAAGATTTTCACTGTTTTATTTTTTTCACAAGCTAAATTCAAACAAGGTATGGGCTGATGGAAAAGTGAGGCATGCATTGTTTTTGAGGCCAGGAGGGTAGATAGCTGAAGCACTTGGTCTTAGCTTAGGGACACATTAGAAGGGTGAAAAATCTCCCTTGGTTGATATTGATGCTTCCCTTTGCCTAATATATTCTGAAGATCTGAGCCTGGGATGTGGGTCACTTCACCCAGTCTATCTGCTGGCTGAGTGCAAATGCACCTCGGCCTCTCATCTCCACCATATTGGACTGTGGAGGTCTTCAAAGTCAAGTCTTGTGTGTGATGCAGCAAAGTAGACATGGAGTGTTTACAAGCAGAGGGCTTCTAGCACTCTCCAGATACCCACTCTGTCCTTTTAAACACAATGTATGGTCTTAAATTAATGAAACTTCACTTCATTGTGATCAATCCATTTTGCTGCCTCGGTTCCATTGGTCAACTGTTGCCGTGTGTGACCTCTGAAGCTCCCCATCCCCACCTACGGTCCCTACTGAAGCATATCTGAATATGTGATCTGTAGCTGGGCTCGTTGCTTATGTGAACTTCCCATGCTAAATCTCTTCTTTGCCTGACCAATCTGCTATTTATCCCCTTCTAGCATCAGTAGAATGCCTCTAAGAACAGTCCTGTTTTTACCATCTCCCCATTTTATTTTGTTAGGCTACAACTGCGTGTTTACTCAGTCATTGGTTCTTCTGTTTATTTATTTTGTTTTCCATTCTGTCCAAATCTTCATTTCTCAATGCAATTTAATGAGATCCCCATCCACAGTTTCCCCTTCCTCTGAATGCCTGGGACTCTATGTCCATTTGAGACTCAGGTTTTGCTGTGCATTTCCCCCCATCTACTTTAGAAAAAGCAAGAGGGATAAGAAATGTGCCATAATCTGCAAGAAGTAGAGGTTACAGTGTTGAGACAGCAATTGAGAGACCTAGTTTTGAACCCCTTCTCGGATGTGAAATTCACTGGGGCAGTCACACTTTCTTAACCTTACCCCAGCACAAGGTTGTTGCTAGAATACAGCAAACAGGGGGAAAACTATAGCTTGTTAGCTGTGCAGATCAGGAGAAAGACTGACCGATACCTCACAGAATTAGTTAGGTTTACGTAAATTACAACCTTGTGCAGATCAGAAGATAGAAGCTGGCAGTAAAGGGAAAGGAATTCAATAGCAATAGGAATTCATCTGAAAAGTGTTCTTTGAATGGATGAAGAAGGAACAGGTGTTTTCAGTCCTCTGTCCCTTTACACACTCAATAGTGACTTATGTTTGGATTCAAACCATCTGGTGGGAGTATTGTGACATTACATGAAATGGGAATTCAATTATCATATGCACTTTTAAAAGGCTACATAAATTATAGATTAAAAGCATTTGTAACCCGGGCACTTAACAGCTCTCTATCTCTGACTTTAGAAAGCCTCTATGTGGCGAGGCCAGAGCTTGGGAAGCCTCTATACACACCTCCAGAACTGCACTAAAGAACTGGGTTACCTCACAGATGAGCAGAATAAGATCTTGAAGCAGGACTGGAGTGACCAAATGATTGATCCGCAGTTGGTACGCCGTGAATATGAAGTAAGTTCTGATGCCGTCACCCCTGGTGGGGGGAAATCAGAGATGTAGTATTCATTTATGTAAGACTTCAACCAGGGATTTGAGGTACCTTCCATTTCTTAAGGTGCCTTTGGCCTAGTTTTCAAATTGCTCACTGTACCTCTCCATTCAATGTACTTTTACAAGGCGGAGTCCTTTAAGGAGCAATGTTGAGACAGACCTACACATAGATTATTATATCCAGGGGTTTATTGATAAATTTATTATTGAATTGTTGTGTTTCTGACATTTGTTCTGCAATGCTATGTCAGCTGCCCTAAGTCGCTCTGCGAGTAGGGCGGCATACAAGTGTGAAGAAACAAATAAATGAATAAATTATGGCTGCTACTGTCCTTAACTTCACTCGTGAGAATTTCATTCACCACTGAGAACACGCATAGAGACAATAGGACCAATGACATGGTGCCCTACAGCAGTCACAGCTGGCATGAGCTGTCACCCATCTATGCCACTGTTTTCCGAGAAACCTTGGGTCTTTGAAAAGACAGTCCTTAATCACAACCCCTCCTTTGAAATGACTGAGCCATTACCATTGTGTTGGACTAGCCATCTTTATTCCATCCAGGTCCTCAGTGATAATACTTTATAGTGGCTGAAATCCTATTGTGAGCCTTAGGATGGAGGTGGGTGGATGAATCTTTTATTATTCAGCAATTCAACACTGCTCAATCCTGCTGCTGTGATCAGGATTGCCCCTGTTGATCCAGTGGTGATTTTTGACTATTAATGGTTTCCTCTTTCCCTGTCCTAAAGGTTTCCCCAGAGCAAATCTTAGGAGCCTTCAGAACCTGAAAGGGGAGAGGGGATAGGAAGCTTTCAGTTTGATTGAATTAAATGTTATTTCCACAAGCTGATGTCATCCTAGTTGCACAGTGTGAAGTTTCACATACAGGATTTCAGCCAGTATTATAAACTGGTAATAAACAAACTTTTAAAGATATATATCTAGAACTGTACCCACTACTTTAGATGGTCTACCCAATATCAAATTCAAACTGGTTCATAACAAGGAAACCAAATGAGGATTAGTTAATTAGTGGCAGTTTCCCACTGCATCTTACATCATTTCCCTTCCACCATCATAATGACGCAAGTGGATTTTGGCCATTCAGTTGTCACACTAGGATGATGTGACACACACCTACACAAATACACATACTCATTCCCCATGCATTTTCATGTAAAAACCAGAGCAGCAATGTTCTCTGCTAATAATAATAGTTTCGTGTCAGAAATTATTTGGCGTTGAAAGGATTTTTGCTGAGGAACTCCACTCAGGGGACACCTGGATGAGGCTCCTTTCATGTCCCCAAGATCTTTTTCCACTAAAGTGGTCCCTATTTATCTACTTGCAATCTCTTGCTTTCAAACTACTAGGTTGGCAGGAGCTGGGGCAGAGGTGGGCGTCATTCCATCGTGCAGTAGTCAGGTCTTGAACTGCCAACTTGCCAACCTTCCAGCTAACAAGGAGAGCTTCTTAACCACTGAGCCACTGCACTCCATTTTCTCTGCTACAGAGACTTCACTCATGAAGCAGACTCAGCAACTCCATATGGATAGTTTGCCTTTATATAACACTGTCACCTTTTACCATGTTTATATTCTCTCTCCTGCAGGAGTTCAAGAGTAATGAACTCCTTAACCAAGAACAATATGTGAATACACTTCAGGATGATGGTGAGAGGATGATTGAATTGAAGCATCCAGCAGTGAGTCCAATCCAGGTCTGTACATGATCTCAGGATTCTAGTTTGTTCATCACCCACCTCATTCCTATTGCTTATTTATCAGAAGTCATTTTTTTACCCAGGGTTTTGGGCTTTAAAAGGCCTCTAGGGCTGTGATGCGAACCTTGGCACTCCAGGCGTTCTTGGACTTCAATCACCAGAAGCCCAAGTCAGCACTCCTGCTGATCAGGGCTTCTGGGAATTGAAGTTCCAGAACACATGGAGTGCCAAGGTTAACCATTGCAGGTCTAGGGAAATGGGATAATGGAAGATATTAGGTCTTCAGGACTCCTTGTTGTTTTCAGTCTCTGATAGCTGCTATTTTGAATTTCATCTGGCATTTTCTTATACCCCAGAACAGGGATGGGGAGGCCAGCATTAGTTTGATTGAAAGCTATGCAGGATCAGAAATTCCAGCAGAATTTGATGCTAGTAGCAACCGCCATAGAAGCTCAACTATTCACTTGCTGTAAAACAAAACAAAAAAAATCAATTTTTGCTCACATACCTCAAAAGGTATATCTGATATCATTTCCTTTGTTGTCTGAATTTAGCAGCTAATTTTTCTGGGAGCTCAGGTGAACAATCTGGGAATTTAAAGAGAGGGAATTGGACAAATAGAATCAAAGTGAGACAGGGAGAAAATATGACTATTTATTCTTCTCTGCAGGCTCATCAGGAAGCCCTGAAGAATGAGTGGCAGAACTTTCTCAATTTGTGCATCTGTCAGGAGAACCATCTGAAGAATATAGAAAACTACAGAAAGGTAAATCATACTCAGAAAGTATGGTTCTAGAGCGAGGGAGAAGAAGAATCTTTCCCTTTAAAAAAAATTAAGTTTTTATCCCATCTGATTTATGTGTGGAAAGTACAATTTAAAACATGAAGGGAATGCTCAAAGGTGAAAGGCAAAATTTGCATGAAACTTACTAGTTTTTCTACACCAAAGCTTCATTTTCTTCCATGTTCCTTCAGTTCACCACACATCCTTCTAGTATGTGTACTTGGCCATAGCTTGAAGAAATATTGAATCTTCAGGAGAACAACAAAAAGCCATGACCAAAAAAGTACATTAAAATTTGATAAATAGGAAATTAAATCAAGGATAAACAATTTGCTGTAATGCATCAGCTTCAGTCAAGTGAGGACTGAAGAGGAGCTATTAACATCACAATGTTTCTTCCTTGTTTTTAATCTTCAGTTATTAATTTTGTATGTGCCTTTACTGGTCATAGTTTTGACTTTTCCTGGGAGACTGGAGAGATGCACATAGCCTCACCAATGTATTGTGCTATGAAATGTTCAGGCCTGTATCCTATTGAGTTTCTGCTGAGCAGAAAACTCCACTAGCTTGCTAGTGTAGAGTCAAGCCATGCGCTTTTTAGCTGTGGAGCCTCCAGTGATCCCCATGAAGAAAACATGCCTTCTGGTTGCTTAGCATTGATACGCTGGCAGGAATTTCCACTCAGACTATAATAATTTTGTGTCAGAAATTATTCTGGGTTGAAAGGATTTTTGCTGGAGAAACTCCACTCAGGGAACACCCAAATTAGGCTCCTTTCATGTCCCCACGAGCTGGGACAGAGACAGGCACTCAATCCATCACACAGTACCCAGGTCTCAAGCTACCGACTTGCCAGCCTTCTAGCTAACAAGGCGAGCTTCTTAACCACTCAGCCACTACAACTAAACTCAATAGAATACTGGCCACAGTATTTGGCAGGGTTTGTTTTGTTTTTTGTTTTTGTCTTTGTCCTATCTGTTTTGATCTAAAGTCCTTAATTTCTTATCTCACAGTTTTTTTATTACTGTTTATATTCTTATTTAATGCATTGAAATAATAAACAGAATTTTAAAATGCTATGAGTTATTGGACATTGTTGATACAATTTCTTTCTCACACTTCAAACAAGTAAGCTGCCTGGGGCAACTTATGAAGAAGCAAAAGAGGAGAAAAATAGCAAAACAATACAAGCAACATAGTAAACACAGTAAAATCTAAAAATGAAGCAAAAAGGCTTCAGTTGAGGCAATATAATCTAATCATATTCTTTAAAAACCTTGTAATATATAAATCCCTTCCCCAGAAGCTAGCATAACAGTGCAGTATGTAACAGGAAGACATCTCAGGGGAAGAATACCATAATTGGGGTTCCACCATAAAGAAGACCCTTCCATAGTTGCCTCTAACTACTCCTCAGATGGCAAGGGTCTCAACATAAAAAAAATCCCCTTGTCAAAGATCTTACATATCATGGTCTTTGGCACCTGATAGAGTGCATAGAGAAGCAACACAAGGAAAAAATGGTGAAAGACTTGACCATAAAGCCCTGAACTTTGAGCTGATTGGGTATAAGGGTCTATTGGCTTCTGACTTCTTAAATAAAAATGTTCTGGGAACAGCACTAAAAAATGATTTCCAGATCCCTTGCTTTATTGTAATACAGCAGCAGTCATGTCTGAACATCATGGTCATGGAAGCAGTGTGTAACTTTTTGTTAACCATGTTAATTTTTAGTTCTATGATGATGCCGATGCAGTGAGCCAGTCGCTTGACAAATTGAACAGTGACCTTGACACAAAGTACACCAAGTTTAACAAGGAGAGCCCAGGTGTGGTGTCTGACCTAATCTTTCAACTGGAGGTGAGATTCACAAGGGGGGGGGGGAAGAGAATTTAGCTAACCTCTTATGTCTTAAGATTGACCTGTAGCCAGACTTAAATAAGATACTAGTAGCAACCAGACTCAACATTTTGTTCTGATGGTTTCCTCTGAATTCAGTTAGAGAGCTAAATAGTCTTGGCGTCAGAAGCGTAGCGTGCCTTGGCGGGGCCCCGTATAAAAATTTGTTTGGGGGCCCTTAGGAAGGGTAAAGATTTCTCACAAAAGAAAAAAAATGCATAAAATTAAAAGAAATATTTTTGCTTACGCACGTTGGGGGCCCCTGTGGCCCGGGGGCCCCGTATAATTGATACGGCAGATACGGCGGTAGCTACGCCCCTGCTTGGCGTACACTTTTGACTTGGTGAAGGCAAACAACGGATTCCAGTGTGGAATGTTTTTAAGACTCTTGGATTCATTTTTGAAACTTTTTTTTAATAAATTCAGCAAGGGAAGAGTGAGAAAAAGTACTTGGGTGTAAAAAAAATTCTAATTAGATTTAAAAATAGACTTGCATGAAATACCACACTTTAACTTAATATTTTATCATGTTTCCTTCAATCACTATTTTTATTTAACACCGGATTTCTCAAGTAAAAAAAAGCTTCTTGAGGAATTATGTTTGCTATGTAAAAATCTGTTGTTTCCAGTAGGTATTCAAATGCTGACTATAACACTGGCAGTCCCTGTTATTTCCAAACATTCCTCAAGGAGTGATGATACCGTAACTTGTGCCTGCGGAATGACATCACCAGCAGGGAGCAATTGTTGTGTACTTAAAGACTACCTCCTTCTGTTCCCTGGCTCCTACAGCTTCCAGGCAGTGAAATGGAAAGATTATTGGCCAACCAGATAAGCTGCAGGAGAGACCAGAGAAGTCTCTACCCAAATTCCCTCCCTATCAATGATGTCATTACCCTTCCACAGATGTAATTTACCAAGGGGGATTTTGGCTGTTAAAGGCAAAATATGAGAATTTTTCCCCAAATTACAAATGTATCTCAGGACAGCTAGTCTTTTAAAAGTTTTCCTTGCTTGAAAGCCTGTCATATCCGACTCTATGGTTCAGTGCTCATCTCTGTTTCAAAGCTGAAGAGCCAGCACTGTTTCCGTGTCATGTGACAGGCATGACTAGACACCGGAGCATAATGAATGCTGCTTACCTTCCCACTAAAGTGGTCCCTATTTATCTACTTGCAATTTCTTGCTTTCGAACTGCTAGGTTGGCAGGAGTCCTTTAGAAAAACAAAAATGGTGGCCAAAAATTTTCCTCCTTCCTTCCAAAAGAAGTTCACTTCATCCTCAAAACATAACTGAAACAGAATATGAGTTTGAGGTGAGATGGCTGAGAAATCGTTCCTGTTGATTTAATACAGCTTGGTTTGGTGAGCATGAGGTTGTGCAAGCCTACTCAAGGCTATGTTACTTACTCAGCATCCCTACCAGCATTAATTTCCTGCTTCTTCTTCCTGTCTAGAATGAGGAGAAGGCTGTGAAGCTGGCCGAGAGAAACATCACTGAGCTGAAACGGAGGAGTAAAGAAATCAGCCCTTTGAAACTGCGTAGAGTCCCACCCTCCCAGCCAATCTCTGTGGATGGTGTCTGTGACTGGGATTCGGTTGATGTAAGAAAAATATTCCTCTCAGACAGGAGGGAAGGTGCTCCACTGGAGTTTTTATCCTTTCCTGGTGGTATCTCACCATGGTGTACCAAGATTTATTACACCTCTATGCTGCTACTTCGTCACCATGTCTGAGAAGAGAAAGGGATACATGTGCATTACACACTGCCATTACTTTGCTTCTTATCTGAATGGCAGCTATGCACCCTGAAGCACAGTCTGTTTTTTTTTCTGCTATGTACGTTATGTGAAGTTCCACAGTTATCCACTGTATCCTTCCAGTGGTTCCCAACAAGGGGTACACAGCCCACAGGTGGACTTCAATTCCCAGAAGCCTAAGTCAGTACATTGGCTGATCAGTGCTTTGGGGAAATGACTTAGGCTTCTGGGAATTGAAGTCCAAACACCAGCATTTGGGAAACACTGCTAGACTGAACATGGAATGCCTCTTAACTATTCTACTTACTGGCTGAAATCCAGTAGTAAGACACAGTTAGGATAGGCCCACTGAATCAGTAAATCACCAAATGCCTGGTATCAGGAGAAAAAAGTCTTAGAGTTGCAAAAAGGCCACACAATTGTCAATAAGTCATGTCCTCCTGCTTCTGTTGCAAAATTTGCTCCTTACTGTGATAAGGCTATTCCATACAACTTATAACAGAGTCATTAGATTCAAGGGAACTTTTTTTGTTGTTCAGTCGCACAGTCGATTCCGACCCTCTGCGACCCCATGGACTACTGTCCGCCAGGCACCCGTCCTCCACCATCCCCCTCAACTCGCTCAGCTCTGTGCCCATTGTGTCCACAATACCATCTAGCCATCTCATCTTGGGCCGTCCCCTTCTTCTTTTGCCCTCGACCCTTCCAAGCATCAAGGCCTTCTCAAGTGAGTCTTCTCTTCTCATTTGATGTCCAAAGTACTTTAGCTTCATCTTTACTATTTGACCTTCTAAGGAGCAGTCAGGTTTGATTTCTTCTAAGATTGACCTGTTTGTTCTCCTTGCTGTCCAGGGGACTCTCAAAACTCTCCTCCAACACCACATCTCAAAGGCATCTATTCTTCTGCATTCTGCTTTCCTAGTGGTCCAGCTCTCACAACCATACAGTGCCACTGGGAATACCATTGCTTTGACTATACAAATTTTTGTTTGCAATTTGATGTCTGCTTTTCACTGTGCTCCCCAGGTTTCTCATAGCTTGTCTCCCAAGAACCAGGCGCCTTTTTATTTCATGGCTGCAATCACCATCTGCAATGAGCTTTGATCCTAAGAAAGTAAAATCTGTCACTGCTTCTACTTCTTCCCCATCTATTTTCCAGGGACTGATAGGGCCTGTTGCCATGATCTTGGTTTTCTTTCTTGGTTGTCCAATACTTTGGATCAAATAATATCAGATGTGTAGGTTTAAAATAAATTTAACCAAAATAGGCTCTGGAACTGTCTTAAGCCAGCATAGCAAAGGGCAGGATCTTAAGACACCCGAAAAAATGTTTGTGTACTTAAAGACTACCTCCTTCTGCTCCCTGGCTCCTAAAGCTTCCATGCAATGAAATGGAAAGATTATTGGCCAAACAGATAAGCTGAGAGACCATTTTTGTAAAGTTTGACCATATCTGAAAAAAATCAACTTAAAAAATGAAACTTTTTTCCCCATCCAGGTGCAGCTTGACAGGGGTGAGAAATATACTTTGCTTGATAACAACAACCAGGAGACCTGGCTGGTACAGAATAACAGCGGAGAGACCAAAGCAGCTCCTGCTGTTTGTTTCTCCATCCCACCTCCTGATCTGGAAGCTATAGACAGGGTTAACAGGTGAGGCCACAACTTCTCGGGGTCTTTTCAAAGTACATGAGCCACAAAAAGTTAAAGTGCATTGATTTTTACTGTGTTTTGAGGTTGAGGTATGATTTTGGAAATTGTCCTCTATCAGATTTTTCTCTTTCAGCAGGCTATTATTACACCACTATAAAACTTGGCATTTGCCTCTCTTATCATTGTTGTTGTCATCGGCTACTACTCGTATCCAAGTATACATTCCCCCCCCCCCCCCGGTCAGGAAAAATGCCATTGGCATGAATTTGTTTAAGGTGGATCCCAGCTTGCCAAGAAGTGACCAACACACTGTGATCTCAAAGCTGTCTCCTGCAGCACGTATGAAATGAGACATACAGGATTTGACACCGGGACTGCAATGGATTGCCGCAGCCTTGAGGATACAGTAAAACCCTGGGTTACAACTGCCTCAGTTTAAGTTTGTTGAGGTTTACAATGGCAAATCCAATGGAAATGTAATTTTTTCAATTTACAATGATCAATTCTGGACCGTGTTTTAATTTTTCAATGCATCCCTATGGATGTTTTGGTTTACATTTTTTTTTTCAGGTTACAACGGAGACTGTTGGAACTGACCTCTGTAGTAACCCGTGGTTTTACTGTATTATCAAGGTGTGTCTTCACAGCTAGTCCATCTGGCATGGCCTCTTCTACCTCCATGACTGTTGGGAATCAGAATAGTGAAGTGGGCTTCTCTTAGACCACAGTGAATTTGAAGGGTTTCTTTTTTGCTGCCTGTAAGGGACTGAACTGAATTCATCTGTGTGTTTTTCTTCCAAAGTGGCTTTTAAAAATATGCTGCTGGAGGGCTTCAACCTTTTTCTTGCTAGTATGATTCAATAGGGGTTTTTTCCCTGTGCAAATTGGTCTGATGCGCTATGGAGGGAGGGGAAGAGGGTGTGTGTGCAGGCAATTTTTCAGTGATGTTCGCACCATGGTGGCATTGTTTTCCCTAAAGTGGTTTTTATTCCTCCTGCTGGAGAGCTATTACCTTACTTTTCCATTAGGGAATGGATTGGAAGGCTATTTTATGAATCTGCCACCTTGTCACTTAACTGGTTTGGCCAGTGGGGATGGGAGGCAGGAGAACAAACCAGTGACACCAAAGCCTGAAAGTGGAAGGGGGAGAGCAGAAGGAAATTGGTATGAAAAGAGAACTAAAGCTGGCCAGTTCTTAATTTTGAAAAGGAAAACCAGGAAAATCTCTGTCCCTGATGACTTTGCTATCAAAGGTTCCCTCCCTCTTCCTTTCCTTTCCCCAACAAGACCACCGAAAGATCAGAAGAGGAGAACACAGAGGAAGGAAGCAAAGAAAAGTGGGCTGGAAGGTGAATCCCATGTACCGCATTTACCTGCGTATAAACGCACTTTCCCCCCTTAAAATACACCAGAAAAGTGGAGTGTGTCTTATACAGTACTCCGATGCATCTTATAAGCTGGCAAATGAGGTACTTGAAACCAAATGGTGAACTCAGTGATGGGATGTAAGTAACAGCGTTATCTGAGGTAGCGTTATCTGAGGTAAATGTTATCCGAGGTATTAGTTGTACTGGCATAGGGGCAGGCAAACCATGTCAGAAATCTTGCCAAAAAAACCCCATGGATAACAACAACAACAAAGGCAAAGTAGATGGAACAGGACTTCAAACCCCCCAGGCAGGAAAATGGGGGTGGATAAGATAGCGGGAAGGCAAATGCAATGCTGCAAAGAGCAATATTGGATAGGAACATGGAATATGAGATCTATGAATCAGGGCAAGTTGGAAGTGGTAAAAAATGAGATTGAAAGAATAAGTATTGACATCTTGGGAATCAGTGAACTAAAATGGACAGGGATGGGCGAATTCAGCTCTGGAGACTGTGATATCGACTACTATGGCCAAGAGAACCCTAGAAGAAATAGAGTGGCTATAATTGTCAATAAAAGAGTAAGAAAAGGAGTAATGGGATATAATCTAAAAAATGACAGAATGATGTCAGTTAGGATCCAAGGGAAACCCTGTAATCCAAGTCTAAGTACCAACCACTAACTCAGATTATGCCACAGTTGACCAGTTCTATGAGGCATTACAGCACCTTATAGAACTGACACCAAAACATGATGTCCATATTATACTGGGAGTTTGGAATACCAAGGTAGGAAGTCAAAAAGTAAATGGGATAACAGGCAAGTTTGGTCTTGGAACACAAAATGAACCAGGATAAAGGCTAGTAGAGTTCTGCCAAGAGAATGCACTGGTCATAGCAAACACCCTTTTTCAACAACACAAGAGGCGACTTTACAGACGGACATCACCAGATGGCCAACATTGAAACCAGATTGATTACATACTCTGCAGCCAAAGATGGAGAAGTTCCATACAGTCAGCAAAAACAAGACCTGTGGCTCAGATCATAATCTACTGATTGCCAGATTCAAGTTTAGATTAGAGAAAACAGAGAAAACAGCTAGGACATCACAGGTATGACCTAGACAACATCCCTAAGGAATACACAGTGGAGTTATGGAACAGATTTAATGATTTAGACTTGATAGACAGAGTACCAGAAGAATTATGGACAGAGGTTCTGGACATCATAAAGGAGACAGCAAGTAAAACTATACCAAAAGAAAAGAAGTGTAAGAAAGCAAAATGACTGATGAGGCTCTTAAAATAGCGGAGGAAAGAAGGAATGCAAAAGGAAAAGGCGAAAGGGAAAAAGTCAATCGATTAAACACAGATTTTCAGAGAAAAGCAAGGAGACATAAGGAAACCTTAAATGAGGAAAACAACAGAATGAGAAGGACTAGAGATCTTTTCAAAAAAATTGGGGAAATCAATTTAAAGCAAAAATGACCATGATAAGGGATAAAAACGGCAGGGATTTAGCTGATGCAGGAAAATATTAAGAAAAGATGGCAAGAGTATACAGAGGAACTTTACAAAAAAGACCTCAACATCCCTGACAACTACAGTGACTACAGCTTTAAAACTGGAGCCCGACATCCTGGAGAGTAAAGTCAGAAAAGCCCTAAAAAGTACTGCTAATAACAAAGCTAGTCAAGATGATGGTATTTCAGTTGAATTATTCAAAGACCTAAAATATGATGGAAGTAAAGCATTGCATTCTATATGCCAGCAGATTTGGGAAACACAACAATGGCCACAGGGCTGGAATAGATCAGTATAGATTCCAATTCCAAAAAAGGGCAATGCCAAAGGATGCTCAAATTATTGAACAGTTGCGCTTATCCCACACACTAGCAAGGTCATGCTCAAGATAATACAGGGCAGGCTTCAGCAGCATGTGGAGAGAGAACTACCAGAAGTACAGGCTGGGTTCCGAAAAGGCAGGGGAACTAGAGACCAAATTGCCAACATACGTTGGATCATGGAGAAAACAAAGGAATACCACAAAGAAGTCTACTTCTGTTTCATTGACTACACCGAGGCCTTTGACTGTGTCAACCACAACAAAATGTGGCAAGTAATTAAAGAGATGGAAATACCAGAACACCTTATATGTCTCATGAGAAATCTGTACATGAATCAAGAAGCAACCGATAGGACAGGATACAGAAAGACGGAGTGGTTTGGAATAGGAAAAGGAGTAAGACAAGGCTGATTTTGTCACCCTGCCTATTTAACTTATACACAGAGCACATAATGCACAATGCAGGGCTGGATGAATTAAAAGTTGGAATTAAAATTGCTCGGAGAAACATCAACAATTTGAGATATGCAGATGATACCACCCTAATGGCAGAAAGTGAGGAAGACCTAAAGAAGCTCTTGCTTAGGTTGAAGGAGGAGAGTGCAAAAGCTGGCTTGAGACTTCATATCAAGAAAACCAAGATAATGGCAACAGGCCCTATCAGTCCCTGGAAAATAGATGGGGAAGAAGTAGAAGCAGTGACATATTTTACATTCTTAGGATCCAAGATCACTGCAGATAGTGATTGCAGCCGTGAAATAAAAAGGCAACTAATTCTTGGGAGGCAAGCTATGAGAAACCTGGGGAACATAGTCAAAAGTAGAGACATCACCTTGCAAACAAAAATTTGCATAGTCAAGGCAATGGTATTTCCGGTAGTGATGTATGGTTGTGAGAGCTGGACCATTAGGAAGGCTGAGCACAGTAGAACAGATGCCTTTGAGATGTGGTGTTGGAGGAGAATTTTGAGAATACCCTGGACAGCAAAGTGAACAAATAGGTTGATCTTAGAAGAAATCAACCCCGGCTGCTCCTTGGAAGGTTAAATATTAAAGATGAAGTTAAAGTACTTTGAACATCAAATGAGAAGAGAGGATTCACCTCTCATTTGAGAAAGCCTTGATGCTGGGAAAGGGGAGGGCAAAAGAAGGAGTGGCAGAAAATGAGATGGCTAGATGGCATTGTTGTTGCAGTGGACTCAAAGCTGGGTGGGTTGAGGAGAATGGTGGAGGATAGGGGTGCCTGGTGTGCGGTGGTCCATGGGGTTGCGAAGGGTCAGAACTGACTTTGCGACCCGACAACAACAGGCTGTGAATCCGATTTGCCTTTTCAATGTAGTCATACTCTCATACAGGAATTCTCCATCACATGGCCATGAAATAATGTGGTTGTATTGAAATTATATGTTTTATATGCTGAAAGGTTGCATGATTTGCTTAACTCTAACAGCAACCTATGCCAGATATATAGGTTTGTATACCCGGTCTTCAGGTTTCCATAGGAAACCTGTTGTTTAAGTGTATGCCTTATAATATGAACTGGCCTTAACATAAGATCACCACACAAAAGAATAAAATCCATGACCATTGTGCACTTCTCAAGTGCGCTTGTACAGATGTAAATGGGTTATATTAATGCATATATTATAAGAGTTGCACAGCGTACTGATTCACACCATGGTTGGCAAACATCAGTGATCTCTGACAATGGGAAATATGGGTCCATTTATTGCTAATTATTCCCATCACTGTGAATTTGCCTTAAAGAAGTAGTGGCCTATTTAAATACAATATAATCAAACAACGCATGACAGGTTAATGCACGTCAGAGATTTATATGCATGACAGCCATTCTTTTTCTTTCTGGATCAGTACTTTCAAAACACATATTTGTGTAGCTTGTTGCTTAGCACACTCTTTGGAATGAGAATTTTAATTAGTTCATGTCTTTGAAGGCTGCTTACAAATTGTTTTCCGTTATTTCCCTCCCAACGGGTCCTTTCCAATTCATTCTCTCTCTCTTTGTATTTCTTAGACACCACATTACACCAAAGCATAGACTGCCACCTAGGCTACATCTGATATACTAGAGATGGGCAAAAGACACACTGGGATCTACTGGTAAATTGCAGGGGGATTTACAGGAGATCAGCGAAGGGTTCCAACTCCCATTAGCTCAACAAGAGAAAGCAAAATGGCAAGAATAACACCCATGTGCCAAGGCTGCTTTGCTCTACTGTTTCATTACCCTTGTGGCCATAGCCTAAACACCTTGGCTTTATGGACAACCAGTGGACCTGAGGAGCAGGGTACTATGTACACAACCACATGTGACAGATCATTGTTCAGGTAATATCTGGTAGGAGCAATCTCTTGGGCCAAAGCACTGATCAAGAGGGCCATCTAGTATCCCACAGGATGGCTTTACACTAGTGTGACTGGAGTGATAATGGAAACTACTCCAGAGAGAAGGACTTGCACTGCTGTTTGGCCTTCATTAATGAGTACATCAGGCCTTTTTTAATATGTAATTTTATATTATGTTTTAACTTGTTATTATTGTATTATTTTAATTGTTGTGATTTTGGTTCCACTACATGGGGGAAAGGTGGCAGTATGGTATGAAGAAATAAATGTGTTTTTGATACCAGTGTAAATTATTGCTAGGCAGGAGGAATCAGCGGGTGGCATTTATTCTGGGTTAACAAATTAATCTGGATTAATGCCTTACTTTAAGAAGAAGAAAAACCTGCCTTCTTTCTAAGCATGCCTTGCATATACTACTAGCTTTATAGGGAAATATTTGTGCTATGGACAACAGTAATTTCCTCTCTTGTTCTAGGCTAGAAGGTGAGCTGAATACAGTAAAGCAGAAGAGAGCTACAGTCCAGAACACCCTAAGAAGCAGCCACAAGGAACCAATAAAATCCAGCCATCAGGGTATGTCATTATTTCAGCTGTTTTCTAGATGGAAATTGCAATGTCATTGGACATCTGAGGTAGTCAGCTCAATCCCCAAGAGTTTTCAAGATGCCCAGGCTCTGTTTGATTTCCTCCTTACACAGGAAGTTCTGGGGAGCAAAGATTTCTCTCAGTCACCCTAGGGAAGGATTAAGTTCAGTGGGTATGAAAAATGAAAAGAAGTAGATTGGGCATGCCAGTTGCCTTCATGGATGGAATGATCTACCGGTACATGGGCAAAATGGACTGTATATGCAGTCCTGCCAACTGCATTTCATTTGGGTTTCGGCTTCACGCAGGCCATAACAACTTAGATAGCCAATCGCCTTGTCTTTGCAGCTCCAGTCAGAACCTCTGCCTTAGCCCAGGATGATTCCCAGGCTCAACAATTCCTCAGCAAGCTGGAGAAAATCAATGGTGACTTGGGCCAGATCAAGAAAGAGACTTTTAGCCGTATGAGGATCCCACTAAATCACAGCGACCCTATTGAAGACCTTACTCAACGGATCAGAGAGCAAGAGGTAAGGGCTGGGGGGTGGGGTGGGGTTATCTGGGTTCCTCACCTGTCTATGATAGCTTACCATTATGCCCTGGGCAAAGCTGCACTGTTTATATCCTGTAGAGGTTAAAGCTATAGAAGGGGAAATGAAGAATTTCTGCTGATGGGTCTCATTCTGTCTCAACGCTGCAAGGGATGATTGGGGTGAATTTGTTCTTGGGCAGTCACACTATCCCAGGGATGCCCAAACTTTTCAGACTGTGGGCCGGTCATGTGGTTCAGGGTCACTATGACCCATGGGTCACATCCAGCCCCAGTTGCCAATTCATCTGGCCCACGAAGCCCATGTTGTGCATTTTACTTCCACTTCCGGGAGCAATGAGGGTTTTGCAGGCTGGGTGAATTGGCGTCATGCGCTGGATCTGGCCCACAGGCCATGGCTTGGTCACCCCTGCACTATCCATTACAGAGAGCACGTCATTAACAGCTGAAACTGTTCATGATCCAGATTTGTAATTACACCAAACCTTCACCTTTCAGAAATTATATCTTCAAAGAAGCAAAACAAGCTAAATGGCTAATGACAGGAAGTGTGAAATGTTCATCATTTGATACTGGTCTTTCAGCTTCTTCCTCTTCTCCTCCTTCCTCCTCCGTGTCTTCCTCTTCTCCTCCATGTCTAGGCCAGACGTGAAACTGCTAAAATAACAGAGGTTATAGCAATAGAAACAGCAATTCCTTTTATATATAGGGTCTCCCAAAAGTCATCATGCATAGGAACAACTACATAACAACATATATCTTGGAACATGTTCACCATGAGTTGGGGAGAAGACTTCATGTGTGTGTAGAAAGAGGTGGCCAGCACACAGAGAATCTTTTTTAAATATTTTGCAAGGTTTTGTAATGAATATTTAGAGAACCAATCACGTCTCTCCCTTTCCCCCTCCCTGTAGTTTAAATACAGGGAGGGAAAGAAAAAAACACAAGCCTCTCTCTCCCTGTAGTTTAAATACAGGAAGGAAAAAAGACGCGATCACATTCGCGATTGCGTCTTTTTTCCTCCCTGTATTTAAACTACAGGAAGAGAGAGGCCTGTGTTTTAAATGCAGGGAGGGGAAGAAAAAAACACAACCCTCTCTCTTCCTGTAATTTAAATTTAACTGCTGCGGGTGGGGGGTGGCTTTAAAGGCAGGGAGGAAAAGTTCTTTCTCTGCCTGCCTTTAAAGCAGTTTGTCCCTGAAGTCAAGGCTTTTTTTTTAGCGTTGTTTGATGCAAGTCATAACGTTATCCGGGGTATTACTGTACTGTACTGTATCTTTAATGCCTAGTTTGATGCTGTCATTTCTGAGAATCAGAGGAAAAGAAGGTTTTCTTATGGAACTTTTTAATAGATTGGTTAATAACAAATTCTTGTCCTTTCCAACCCCGACACCTGTGCAAGCCAAGATTATAGCATTAATCTTGGCTTGCTGTACTGTGTGGCTAATAATAACAATTAGGATATCTGGCTATGTCTATATGAAAACTATAGAACTGAGTGTCTTGGATGAAATAACTGCTTCTAATCCTCTGGGGTGAAAATGGAGATCTCACTGCAGTGATGGGCAGCCAAAAATTTTACTACCACACTGTGGGCAGAGCCGACATCATGGGCGGAGCCAATGTCATGGGTGGAACCAAAATTTAAAAAAACATAAAAATACAGTACAGGCAGGCCAGAGGTGCCTGACATCCCAGCCAGCCCGATCCCAAAGCAGGCAGCCCAGGCAGGCTGCCTGCTTTAAGATCAGGCTGGCTGGAGGTGTCAGGCTGAGTACTGGTGGTGCACATGCATCAATTGCTATTTTAACGCATGCACAGTCACCAGGAGCCATTTTGGGCTGCAGAGTCTGGCTGCCGGTGAGGTGAACGAACCAGTCGCCTTAAAAAAAAAAAAGGTAACCACCCTGGGTGGTCTCCTGGGGAGGTTACTAGCTCCCCAGGAGACTACCCAGGATTGTTACTACTGGTTCTATAGAACCGGGACGAACCGACCCATGCCCACCACTGTCTCAATGTACTAGGCTTGAAAAGTCAAAGGCACTGCTTGACATTTCATTCAGGCAAAGATAGCCTGTAACCACAGCAACCCAACCGATTCAAATCCACAGGAGTTGTATCTCCCCACTTGAAGCCAGTATTCATTTCTCAATAGCTAAATGTTCCACTAAACCAACTTCTCTCTCTCTACCCTCTATTTTCTAAGGGAGCAACAAGGAGGCTTCATGGCATAGGAGCAGAAAAGGAAACTGCCCAGAAAGAATGTGAGACTTATCTTTCCAAGAAGCCCAGCGGTACCATTGCCTCTCAGCTGCCTGTGACCCTTAACAACATCAAGAACAAATACAGCGATGTGAAGTTGCTGTCCAAGCTCTATGGAGAAAAGTAAGTGGTGCCAAGAGCATCTGAGAGCAAAGGCTTGGTGAGACAACCTCCAAAATGTTTCTATGGAGCTTTGCTTGTTTTAATTTGAATGATGGTAAAGAAAAGAATGTTTTGCTTTAGTGTGAAGTTGAAGAACGCTATTTCCAAGTAAAATGGGCTTAAACAAATATCTTCTCTTCCTCAGAGCCAAAGCAGGCCTCAATCTGGAGAATCAGATAGAGAACACAGACAAGATCATCAGCAAATTTGAGGCCAAATTGTCTCATGATGGCACCATCCCAGCCTCACCAAATGCACTCCAGGATCGTGCCAGTGAACTTCAGGTTAGATAGCAGTGGAGTCAACTGGTGTAGGGTGATAGGGAACTGGTCACTGCAATACAGTAATACCTCGGATAACGCTAAGTCTTGGTTCTACAAGTCTTGTTGTTATCCGACTTTTCGTGTTATCCGATGCATGTTAAAATCCTATGGGATGTATCGGATAACGTTAAAGCGCCATAGAGATACATTGTAACCGCACAGGCTTTAGCGGTTGTTATCCGATACATCCCATAGGACCTTAACGTTATTCGATCCAATTCTCCTCCCCAGATTACTTAACGTTATGCGATTTTAGCGTTATCTGAGGTAAACGTTATCCGTGGTATTACTGTACTACCATTTAAGACAATTTATTTATCTGTCACATGGCATGTTCATATTGCAATTCAATAAAAGTTTTTTAAAAAGAGATAAATACAAGATATAAAATGTTAAGTATAGTATACAATTATAGATATATATCTAGATTGCGAATATAATTTTTGCTTCATTTGTCACAGCCAGGAAATCAACAGAATCTCCATTATAGGCTCAATTTGGCACTCCTTCACTATGTCACTAAGCACCCAAGAGTTATTATTTCTTAAAATAAAACTGCTGCTCTAAATGTCTCTTCCTTCGCAGAAACTGAAGCGTGATTTAGTAAAGCAGGAGGACTGCTTGCTGAAGCTCAACCGCAGCCTTAAGGATGCAGAACACTCCTGCAATGCTGTCCAGAACAATTTCCAGGAGTACTGTCCAGATCTGCCTAGGCAGAAGAAGGAGGTTCAGCTCCTCAATGACCGATATCATGCTGTTGCTGACCAGTTGGATCACCGGTGAGAACATTAACTTTCTCTGGTTGTCATCTTTTTCTTTTGTGTCCCGATCAAACTTTAAACTGCCAAATTAAACCACTTTCTTGACTTTGTCGTTAACCAAAATTAAATCTTCATCAGTACATGTTTGCAGTAGTAATCGGCAGACCAGTAAATGGGCCGGATTCTGTGTCTCTTCCCATTCACACCATGTGTTGTTGTCCACCAGCAGTCCCCACTTGAGTGTGTTTGTCTTGCATTTAGGGACTCCAACTCTCAACCTGTTTAGGCTCCTGCAAGTGATGTAGGGGAGGCTGAGATCCTCAGCTATCTCCTCCTTTAATGTTGTTCCTTGTCTAGTGAGCTCCTTCCTCCGTCTTCTAATTTGGTTTTGCTCTTGTGTGCCCTCAAAAATATTTGTTCTTGCCACAAAGCTCTTCCTGGATCTGAGTCAGCAGACTTGAGACACATATCCATTCAGAGGATGTTGAGGGTCATTCTCTTGTTTAGTTCTCTTGGCATCCGCTGGTACTTCTCTCCTGATCTTAGGTGGAGCGATACCAACAAGGGGATATATTTTCTCAACTAGTGTAAGTTTGAGGCATCCTCTCACTATACATATGGTTTCATTAACAGCAATGCCAACTTGTTTCACGTTTGTGGATGCGCTCCATACAAGAACAGTATACTCTGCTGCAGGGACACTCAGGGCCAAAGCTAATGTACACATAATGGATGGTTGAGCTCCCCATGTATAGTCTGTCAATTTCCTGATGATATTGATATACAAACCTCTTTCATCACATGAAGGAGCAATTTTAAAAAAGGTATGCTAAGCATACTATTTTGTTTCACTCTCAGAAGAACCCGCTTGCTACTAACCTTATCACCTTAAATTTGTCACTCTCCATAGCATGGTCTGAAACAGAACATGAACGTTAATAGAATTCAGTGATAACAAAAAGAAAGAAAGAAAACCTCTCTGTTATAATTATTGGCTTCATTAATCTCTTTATTCACCATTCTGACTTTGTCTGGGTGTGTATAGTGCAACATCTCCTCTACTGCCAAATTCTTCTCAATCTCTCTCTCCATTCTCTGTGCAGGGAAAAGACCCTGAGGAACACTAGCCTCACCTACAAGCAGTTCCAAAACACCAATGAAAACCTGATGTTCTGGCTCAACAATCTGCCCAGGTACCAGGTCAAGACCACAGATGGGCCCAGCCAGGTCAACTACAAACTCCAAGCCCAGAAGGTAAGCCCTCCGCTGTCATAGGACACAGATAAAATGGCACTTGCTATACTATTCCCAGGCAGGTCTTGACAGAAGAAAGGGATGAGCGCATGCAAAGGCAAAGCATAGGGTTATATGAGATGTGTAAAAGAACAATAATCTGTAAAAGAGCTGGCTTGGTTCACAGTCACACGTGTATGTTTGTCATTCAGTATCTGCAACCACTGAATGCAAAAGGTGCTGTACTTTTTTTTTATAACCAAACAACTGGTGCATTAAAATTTAATACAGTTGTACCTCGCTTAAAGAGCATAATGCGTTCCACAGGATTTCTCTTTAAGCGAGTTTGCTCTTTAAGCGAAACACCATTGTAAGTGACCAATTGTGGGGGGGATTGCGAACCCCGATTTATTTGCTAAGCGAGTTTTTGGTTGGTTTTATTTGTTAAGCGAATGGAACATTCAGAGAAAATTCTGCTCTTTAAGTGAGTTACTCTTTTCCATTTCTCCTACAGAGACTGGCAGACGAGATCAAGGGCAAAGAGTCTGACAAGAACGCTGTCATCGATTTATCCCAGAATGTGCAGTCGGTCCTGAATGTATGTGTCCAGGGTGGTGATACACATTTTCTATTGATTAAAGTGGGTGAACTATTCGTTACCACTTCTGCTGACTTTTTATTTGTGTGTTCATTTAAAACTAGGATTATGAGTTTCAAGCAGGAAAATATCGATCTTCTCTAGATCCTGCTCTGACTGCTTCATCTGCCAAACGAATGCGAGTGACCCCACTTCAGGAGAGCATCCAGGCTCAGGTAAAAGCTTAAACTCAGATACATTTTTGCATCTCCTAAACCAGCCAATTCCAAGTGTCCAAAAAAAGCTTACTAAATGTTAGAACAGCAACATGCCATTAAAAGTAATAGCTCTGCAAGAATTATAGGACTAGAAACCAACAATGCTATGGGCAGTAATAAACAAAGGTTTATTGAAATATTCCATGAAACTGGTGAGGAGTCTTGAAAATTAGGAAGATGTTTTCTGAAGGAGTCGCAAGCAGAAAGAGACACTCAAAACCAGATTGAGTGGGCAAGGCTTATAAGAGAAGCTTGCTCTGGCTTGCAAGTTCTTCAGAGCTATGTGGAACTATGTCCCATTGAATTTGGTGACAATGCAGTCACTGGATTGTACTGTTGCATGATTTAAAGCAGGGATGCCCAAACTATGGCCTGGGGGCTGGATCCCGCCCCTGATGCCAGTTCATCCAGCCCGTGAAGCCCTCATCGCTCCTGGGAGCAACGAGGGCTTTGCGGGCTGGATGAATTGATGTCTGGGGCCAGATTTGGCCCCCAGGCCATAGAGACGAGCCCCCTGAACCATGTGACCAGCCTGCAGTCAAAAAAGTTTGGGCACCTTTGGTTTAAAGTAAGCAAGAAATGCACCTGTGGGTTATGTCCCCGTATTATGTTTTAGCAGATTTTGGAAACCTTGATATTGGGAAGGAAGTCACACTATACCATATGATCAAGTACCATGATGTCTGAATGTTTCTACTGTCTCTCTTTAGGAAACCAACGTGACAAAGCTGTACACAGAGACAGCAGCTGAAAACAGAGAGCAGCTCTATCGCCTGGAATTTGCCAAGAAAATTATGGATAAGGTGAGAGAGAGTGTGTGTTATAAATGGATTAAAAATGCAGTACTAAAATCAGTACAGTAATACCTCGGATAACGTTTACCTCGGATAATGCTAAAATCGCATAACGTTAAGTAATCTGGGGAGGAGAATTGGATCGAATAACGTTAAGGTCCTATGGGATGGATTGGATAACAACCGCTAAAGCCTGTGCGGTTACAATGTATCTCTATGGAGCTTTAACGTTATCTGATACATCCCACAGGATTTTAACATGCATCGGATAACACTAAAAATCGGATAACACCAAGACTTGTATAACCAAGTTTTAGCGTTATCCGAGGTATTACTGTACCTGCAAATTGCTATTGGCTCTGGAAGAGCAAAATGAAAGAAATCTCTTGGTTTCTTTTCTGGTTGTGTCATAAAAAAATAGATTAGTCAGGTAAACTTTCATTAATTTGTCCCACTGATTTCAGGGGATCTACATTAATAGTCTAGAAACAATAATGTGTTTCTATTTCCTAATTAGCTAAGGGGTTTCAATGCTCTCTCATTTTATTTAGAATGGTGCTGATAGTGTTTATACAGTATAGTGATCCCCCCCCCCCAATATTCAACATGTTCAGCCACTATATGTTAGGATATGACCACAAAAAGTTTGTCCTGTGTTGATACAAACTTTTGTATCCTGTATACTATAGTGGTTCACAAAAAATGTTTAATTATCCTGAGAAAATATAATCCATCACACTCCCCACTTTCCTTGTCTGCTGTTATTACCACCAGCTTATTCAACCCTTTCACTGGCATTCAAATTCTCCCTTTTTAATGTTTAATAAGTGAAATGTACTGATGAGACATAATAATATGAATTAGTGCTGTGCCAGTTCATCACGGTAGCACTTAGTTTTGTATCTCAGTGAATTGGGTATTTGGCTGTGAAGTCAGAGGTTGGAAGTTCAACTCTCCAATTAGCATCCTAGGTGTAGCCTTGAGCAAAAGCTACACAGTACCAAAGCATCCTCAGAAGAAGAAAATTATAAACTCCTTCTTAGTATACCTTGAATATCCTGAAAAGGGTCACTGCAAGCTGGAACTGATTTGAAAGCGTATAATTTTTATCATAGTAGTGCTGTAGCTATGGTGCCAAACCAGAGGGGTTTTTTTTTAAATACAATTTTTACTGAATAATGACTCCAACGCCAAGGTCAAGTGCAGTTGTAATTCTTCCTATTGTGAGCAGAAGGCTGGCAAAAGGCACCCTCTGCATCATCAGTGATGTCTTCTGGCTATGTTGAACAATGACTATGTAGGACTGATATAAGAGATCATACAGGACAAAAGAAAAAGGGGGCGGCCAAAGATGAGATGGTTAGATGGTATTGTAGAGACAATGGGCACAGAACTGAGCAAGTTGAAGAGGATGGTGGGGGAAAGAAGTGCCTGGCGGACAGTGGTCCATGGGGTCGCAAAGGGTCAGAATCGACTGTGCGACTGAACAACAAAAACAAAAAAAGCACAAAAGCAACACAAAGCAATATGGGTGGAAGCGCTACCAAAAAAAAAAAAACCCAAGCCCTGACAGCCACAAAATATACCACATATTCATGCCAAATAATCAGATTTCCTCATAATTAGTGCTAATATTGTGTTGGCGGCAGCGATGGCAGCTAACTTTTCCCCTGTAAGTCATTATTTTCTCTGTTGGTGGATGTGTCTTTGGTGTCTCAATAAGCTGATCTTGGCATGAAACATGTGACTGCATACATTACACTGAATAGATGGTGGAGGGTGTGGTTGATTTTGATGAAGCTTCCATGCATGTCGCTTAGCCTCTTCATGTCTGTGGAGTTCCCCTTCAAAGTGATTGGTAGCAGTAGAGATGGTTTGGCGCCAAAGTTGGCAATCTTCACCCGCTGCCTCCCAAGTTTGTGGGTTTCCACCTGACGCCTTCATGGTTTGTTTCAGCTGGTCCTTATAATGCTTCAAAGGAACTCTGCAAGGTCTTGTACTGGAGCTAAGTTCCCTATAAAGAATTTGGCAAGGAAGCTTGAAACCATCCATACAGCAGAAATGCCCTATCCATCTAAAACAATGGCCTATGATAGAGGCTTCAATGCTGTTTAGATTTGCCTTATTGAGGACTCCAATGTTGGTGTAACACAATATTCTCTAGTTAGTGGAAAAAATAAATATTAAATGTTTGTTTGCTTGCTTGTTTGTTTATAAATATTTATAACTTGTTATATATATTTTATAATTGTCTATAAATATTTAAATTTATAAATATTAATAATTTTATAAATATTAATATTTATTTATCTATTTAATATTTATTTAATTTATCTAATATTGTGTAGTTAGTGGAATAAATACCAAAATGAACAGTGAGAAACATGGGACAAATTGTGGGATAAATACCGATTAGTCACTCTTTTAGCATTGCTATCCCTATATCATAAATGTGGAGGTAGGAGATGAGACAGGAGTTTATCTAAGAGTTTATCTGGGATTTGATTCCTAGTTAGTCTCTTATCCTCTGCCATGTTTAAATCAGACTGACACAGCTACCTCAATGAAATCAGCTTATTCTCTGAATCACTACATAAAACTTGCCCAAAACTAAGATATTATCAGATATCTCCCCAAACTTACTAAGAGACATTTCTGTAACACTGTGAAGTTCTTTTGCCTTCCTTTCATAAGGCCACTTTCCCCCTTTTCTTTCTGCAGAAGGAAGTCAATGAAACAATACGGGTGGCACAAGGACAGACCCAGCAGTCAGAAAACACAGGCAGATCAGTGAGAGAATCCGAAGCCCTGAAATCTCAGCTGGAAGAAGAAAGGAGCAAGAAAGCCAGGGTTCAACAAGAGCTGGAAGAACAGAGAAGCAAACTCCTAATGTTGAAAACCCAACGGCCCATTGAAAGAGTAGAGGAGAAAGAAGTGATAGAGTACTACAGAGATCCAGCTCTGGAGAGTGACGCCTCTAAAATATCTCGTCAAATTGAGGATGAAAAGAGGAAGAGAGAGAGACTTTTGGCAGATATTGAGAAGATGAACAATAAGGCCCTCCAAATGGAGAAAGATACGAAGGTTGTGAAAAGCCAGCTGCTTACAAAAGAAATTACTAAGATCGAGAAAGATCCAAGCCTAGAGAATCAAGCTGTCAGACTCCAAGAGGAAATCAGGCAGCTACGCGAGAATTCAACTTCCTTCGCTGAGCTTGAAAGGCTGAGACAAGAGCTTCACAGGTTGGAGCAGATGCAACCAAACATCCGAGAGAAAGTGGTGGTAAAAGAGGTAGTCAAGCTGGAGAAAGACCCAGAGATGCTCAAAGCAGTCCGCACACTGCAGATGCAAATTGATGAAGATAGTTTCAAGAGGAAGTCTGTTGTGGAGACTATAGGGAAACTGAAAAGCAGAATTGAAGAGCTCGAAAAACTGATTGAAACAGCAGAACCAAAAGTCATTGTGAAGGAGGTGAAACAAGTGGAGCAAGATCCAGAGCTTCTGAAAGAATCTTCCAGGCTTCAAACTCTCATTGAGGAGGAGAGGAGCAAAAGCTCATTGCTAGCAAGTGAACTAGCAGACCTGCAGGTCAAATACAGCTTTATAGAGAACCAAAAGCCTAAAGTTGAGATCAAAGAAAGGATCAATGAGATCTTTTGTATAGACCCAGAAACGGAACAGGAAATAGAACGTTTGAAGAGAGAGCTGCAAGAAATCACAAGAAAAAGGGCAAGAGGTGAGCATGAGGTAGAAAGAGCCTTGGTGGAGCTGAAAGTTCTTAGGTCTCAGGCACCTACTGTGGAATTTAAAGAAGTCATCCAAGAGGTGGTGAAGACAGAAAAAAGTCCAGAAATCCTAAGAGAAATAGACAGGTTGAAACAACAGCTGAACGACCTTGTGAATACAAATGGCAGGTCCCAAGAACAGCTAATCCGGCTACAGGGAGAAAGGGATGAGTGGAAGAGGGAAAGATCTAAAGTTGAAACCAAAACAGTTACAAAGGAAGTTGTTCGATATGAGAATGACCCACTGTTAGAAAGAGAAGCTGAACGCCTCTGTGAAGAAGTACGCAATGCATCGCAAAAAAGAAGAGCAACAGAAGATGCCATCTATGATCTGCACAACAAGTACATGCTTCTGGAAAGGAGAAAACCGGAAGAGAAAGTGGTGGTCCAGGAGGTTGTTCTTACACAGAGAGACCCTAAGCTCAGAGATGAGCATAGCAGGCTGAGCAAGAGCTTAGATGACGAAGTGAGCAACCGCCGTCGCCTGGAACGTGAGGTTCAGCAGGTTCGGGCAGATGTGGAAGAGAAAGAGAAACTGCTCAACTTCCAAGATGATAGGAACAAAAGGCTTGCTTTGGAAAAAGAAATGCGGCAGATCACCTTAAGGATAAAGGAAATTGAGGAAAGCCCAGCTCCAGTTCAAGAGAAAATAATAACGGAAGAAGTGGTCAAGTTAGAGAAGGATCCAGTTCTTGAGCAGTCCAGTACCAATTTGCGAATTGAGCTGGACAATGAGAAAGCTCAGTTGTTGAGTTTGCAGAGGGAGTGTAAGAACCTTGAAGTCCAAATTGATGTTCTGCAAAAAACAAAGTCCCAAG
The DNA here is from genome assembly GCA_030440675.1 of Furcifer pardalis. Classification (NCBI taxonomy): domain Eukaryota; kingdom Metazoa; phylum Chordata; class Lepidosauria; order Squamata; family Chamaeleonidae; genus Furcifer; species Furcifer pardalis. The sequence continues at coordinate 54,150,517 of CP126893.1, read as the reverse complement.
AAAAAACAATCTACAAGGAAGTAATTAGAGTAGAAAAGGACAGAGGGCTAGAAAATGAACGAGCACGTATCTGGGATTTGTTAAGCCGAGAGCGAGCTGCCCGGCAAAACAAAGAAGAAGATATCAGACGCCTCAAGGAGAAAACTGAGAGAGCAGAAGGCATGATAAAAACATGGTCCAAAGAAGAAAATGATCTCCAGAAAACTCGTAATGTCGCTTTGCAAGAGAAGGCCAAACTTGAGAATGAATTAAGGGAACTGGAAAGGCAGAAAGACCAGAAAATCCTCTTCCTTAGAGAGGAGTCCAAACTCTTGAGCCAAAGGACAGACGATGACAGACAAAAGAAAATGCAACTTGCTCATGAGCTTTCTCAGCTTGAATCAGAAATTCTTAGAGAAAAAGACAACATTTATGAAAAAGAAAGGAATATCCGAGAACTCCAATCCAGAGTTAACAGAGAAGAGCTGAACCATGAGACCCAAATGAGAGAGACCAATCTCTCCACTAAGATCTCTATTCTGGACCCAGAAACAGGTAAGGACATATCACCCTATGAAGCCTACAAAGCAGGTATGATAGACAGAAGTCAATATATCCAGCTTCAAGAATTAGAGTGTGATTGGGACGAAATCACAACCCTTGCCCCTAAAGGTGAAATTTCTGTCCTTCTTGACAAGAAGAGTGGAAAACAGTACTCCATTGATGATGCCCTGCGGTTTAGAAGGATTACAAAAGAGGAATATCACCTCTATAAGGAAGGCAAGATCCCCATTTCTGAGTTTGCTTTGCTGGTAGCAGGAGAAACAAGGCAGACTTCATCCCTATCTATTGGTTCAATCATCTCTAAGTCTCCAATTGCAACCCCTGTCTTTCAACAGAAGCAGAGTTTCTTTCTTTCTCAGTCACAGTTGCCTTTCTGTGATGACACGTTCCCCATTGCTGGAATATATGATACTACTTCTGACAACAAGTACAATGTTAAGTCTGCACTTATTAAAAAACTGGTAGATCCAATGACAGCTCAAAAGCTTCTAGAGGCTCAAGCTGCAACAGGAGGCATTGTAGATCTTATTTCACGGGATCGCTACTCTGTCCACAAGGCCGTTGATAGAGGGCTGATCGACCACACCTACATGCAGAGGTTGTTGAACGCTCAGAAGGCTTTCACTGGGATTGAAGATCCTGTCTCCAAGCGAAGACTGTCTGTAGGAGAGGCAGTCCAGAAAGGGTGGATTACACAGGATAATGCCTTCCCTTATTTACAGGTCCAACACTTGACTGGTGGTCTAATAGATCCCAAGAAAACTGGTCGCATCCCTGTGTCAGATGCTGTTGAAGCAGACATGCTTAGCAGTGAGCTAGCCATGATGCTGCAAGATGAATCAACTTATGAGAAGGATCTTGTTGACCCCATCACCAGAGAGAAGATTAATTACAAGGAAGCCATGGATCGTTGCATGAAAGATCCTCTAAGTGGGCTTCTCCTCCTTCCAGCCACTTCTGATGGATATCAGTCATATCAATCAGCAAACCATTCACCCAGTTTGCCTCGGTTTAAACACTGAAAGACAGGTCATAGGTTTTAACTCTGGTTGCTTTAAATCTGACCTCATGCACTTCCCATGTTGGATAAAAGCTTCATTGTTCTCTCTCCATCAGCCATGCTGGCTGGCTCTGATCGGAAGTGAAGGCCTAAACATCAGGCAAGGTTCTTTTCAATCCCAAGCAGAACTCATATCCTGACCTTAGGCTAACAAAACACTTGGAAGTTTTTAAGGGGCTGTTCTATTTAGATAGCTAATCTTAACTTTATTGTACTAAAGTAATAATGCATCTTAAAGGTGCATTTCCAAAGGTAGAAAGGTTTTACTGCAAATGTAACTGTAGGGCAATAAAGGGGGTTTCTAAATTTAAAAAAAAATTACTTGGGGAATCATGTAAGGTTTGAAGGGATATGCATCTAAGTGCTTTGAGTTAGATTGTTGTGAAACATGTAATAAAAATGTTAAAATGTTAAAAAGGCTCCATTACTTATTTGTAAATACCGTATGAGGTTACCTCCCTTTACCCTGAAGAATCTACACATCAGGCGACCAAAAAACTTAGAGCAGAGTAAATGATAAAGGTACGTTGATAGGAGAAAGGATCCGATTAATGTAGCTAGAAGACTTTGGAGAAAACAGTACTGCCAAAGACAAAATGCAGGCTGATGGCCAAAAAGGGCACATAATCAGAAATTATATCAGTTGTTCATCTTGGCTTAATAGTGCACACAGAGGACTAACAGACATACTGTACAGCTGAATCAGGCAGCGTGTATCATCACAGGCTGTATTCAACCAACAAACACCCACTGGCTCCCTGTCTTGAGCCCCATTCTGCCACTACCACTAAGAAAATCACTGGCATTATTAAACGTATGGATAAAAATAGTAAACAATCCTCTCCTCCCAATCCATGCAGATATAACTTCCTCCTCAGCCCAATGATTAAAATCTAGAAGTCCTGCTTAGCCCACTGCTATCAGCCTACAGAATAACCATTCTAATATCTCAGATGCCTGGATGGAACTCTGGCAACATCTCTCTCCAATTCCCCTTTATCACATAATCAAGACTCCCTGTGAATGGCCAGCTAGATTTTCCCTTCCAAGAGGGCAGTGGAGGATACTGAACAGAATGAGGACCGGCTGTGGTAGATGCGAAGCTACTCTGTTCATATGGGGATGGAAGTCCTCTCCATCACAATGTGACTGTGGAGAAGAAGACCAGACCATAGACCACATTATATTTAGGTGTCCTTTACGTGCATTTGGAGGCATGTTGGAGGACTTGCATAATGCCACAGGTGAAGCTCTTCAATGGCTTTCCAATGGACATGGAACTCTAGCTAGGAACTTGAGATGGACAATTTGTGCTTATTGTATATATAAACATTAATGTAGACAACTGAGTTCATCGTATGATAAATAAATAAACAAATGAGTTCAAATTCTGCAAAAACAAATACATGACTTGCAACACAGAATATTTCACACCCTCTGGAAGTATAAACCTTGTTTTAAAATGAACCAAACAGCTCAGGATTCAGATTCTTTGCAATACCAGCATTCAGAATATGCACCATGAAGAAGAAATGAATAGGTTAGTATCCTCCTGCCAGCAGCTGCATTGACTTAAATACATCCAGTGACCCAATAGGATTTACATAAGTGCTGACTTATCATTCATTGAGCAGCTGATTCAGTGGGTCTGTGCTCAAGCCATAGGACACTCATAGCACTCACAGCACTCATTCTGATTTAATCACTCTATAACTCTGTATTTGGTGTATATAAACTCATGCCTGCTATTTCATTGCTATGTCTGATGAAGTGGACTTGATCCACAAAAGCTCACATTAAAAATACAGTTGTACCTCGCTTAAAGAGCATAATGCGTTCCACAGGATTGCTTTTTAAGCGAGTTTGCTCTTTAAGCAAAACACCATTGTAAGTGACCGATTGTGGGGGGATTGTGAACCCTGATTTATTTGTTAAGTGAGTTTTTGGTTGGTTTTATTAAGCGAAGCGAACATTCAGAGAAAATTCTGTTCTTTAAGCGAGTTACTCTTTAAGCGAAGCGCTCTTTATGCCAGGTTTGACTGTATAGCAGTCTTTAAAATGCTGCAGTTTTTGTTTTTGCTTTCTGATATGCCTAGCACTCACAGCACTCACAAGATGATGGCATAATGGCCTCTTCTTTTCCATAAGCGTGTTTCAGAACTACCAGGTCTTACTAATATCATGTATCTCTAACATAAGTTTTATTTATTTAATGCAGAAATACAGTTAACGTTGGTATGACAAAGATCCCTTAAAACACTAATAGAAACTTTTTTAAAAAAAAGTGACTAGACAATTGCTCAAAAACCAGATTGTCATTCTGTGACTGAATAGGCGTCTTCATTCAGAGAAAGAATTTGACCTCAAGACTTGAACAACCCACTTTGCAGAAGTGGGTGAACAGAAAGTGATTTTCATTCATTTCTCCTGATCCCCTTTATTACCCCTATGCTCTAAACTACAGCCCTGGGGCTGAATCTGGCCCCTGACACCAATTCACCTGTGTCACCCTTGTCACTCCCAGAAGCGGAAGTAAAACGCGCCCGTACGCAACTAAGATTAATATGTGAGTAGGGCTTAGCTAAATTTTTGCCACATTCCATCTCTCCAAACAGACTTTAAATTAAGACTGCAAGTCATATTTCTCTCCATCACATGCTACAAGAACCAAACACTTTTGTCTTATTTAAAGAACAAGGTACAGCCTTTATACCCTTTGGAACAGTCCAAATCTATAGGCAATACAATATTAACCCAAGCAAAATGACCGAGGACATCTAAACAAAGATGAGCAGGTTCCACCATCTTCGGTCATGCCAGAATTGCCTCCTCTCATGGGCCATACCTCTGTACCACATGTTGGTCTCTAGTATCCTGTGGTGTCTGCCAGAAATACTGGTGGGTCAAAGCAGCTTTGGCTGATACGCGCCTGTTGGGATCATACAGCAGTAGTTGCTGTAATTTAAAAAAATAAGGAAAATGTAAGCAAATGTATACTGTATAATCCTTTAGGTCTTAGCCCTTTACACTAGCCTGCCACCATTATTGAAAACCAGCCTTTATTCAAACAATCTTAAAAGAATGTTGACTTTTTCAGAAGGGGGGGGGGGAGACAGTGCTGATGACTGACTGTTATGTATAAGCACAGGTGGTGAGAATGCACACTAAAGTGTAGAGCAGGGGTGCCCAAACTACAGCCTGTGGGCCAGATACGGCCCCCGATGGCAATTCATCTGGCCTGCACCTCCCTCGTTGCTCGCAGAAGTGGAAGCAAAATGCACATTTTGCTTCCGCTTCCAGGAGTGACGAGGGTGGTGTGGGCCGGATGAATTGCTGTCAAGGGCAGATCTGGCCCATGGGCCGTAGTTTGGGTACCCCTGGTTTAAGCAGAGAAAATGGCAGCCTAAAATCTATCTCATCCTGTTGCAAAATATCTCTGTTGCAAATCAGATTACAAGGCGCAATTTACTTCCGCTTCCAGTGGGAGGAAACACGTGGTCTGCCCACTGAATCACGTGACCAGCCCACTGAATCATGTGACTGGCCAATGGCCCGAGAAGTTTGGGCACCCGGGTGTAGAGTGATGATACAAGCCCTCATTAAGCTGTGTACATAACTGGGGACAATTGTGAGAGTAAGCCTTGAGAGAGTAGAGCAGTGATGGGATGACACCGGTTCTGACCGGATCCACAGAACCGTTTTAAGGATTTCCAGAGGGCTCTCCGTGGGGGTTTAACCGTTTTTGAGGCGTCCGGATCGGACGCCTCACCGGCAGGAAAATTAAAAAAAAATTGAAGCAAAAATGGCTCCAATTTAGTGCGCATGCGCAGAAACTCAATCTGACGCATGCGCACTAAATTGGAGCCATTTCTGCTTCAATTTTAAAAAAATTGGACCCGGCCGCCCCTGACTGCAGCCTCCTCTGGAGCCACTTGCCGCCGCTTGCTGCTGCCGTCGCCACCGCCACCCGTCGCCGCTGCTGCCATCGCTGCTGGAACCGGAGGAGGAGGAGGAGGCGCGCTCTGCTGGCCTGGGGCGACGGCTGCAGGAGGAGGAGGAGGTGTGGCTAAGCAGGCAGCCCAGGCCATCCCGGCCGCAACCCTCGGTGGGCGGCCTCGGCGCCCGGCAGCAGCCGGAGGAGGAGGAGTTGTGGCTAGCCGGGCTGCCCAGGGCCTTCCGGCCGGAACCCTCAGCGAGCACCCCTTTGCCTTGGCGCCCAGCAGCAGCCGGAGGAGGAGGAGTTGTGGCTAGCCGGGCTGCCCAGGGCCTTCCGGCCGGAACCCTCAGCGAGCACCCCTTTGCCTTGGCGCCCAGCAGCAGCCGCAGGAGGAGGAGTTGTGGCTAGCCGGGCAGCCCAGGGCCTTCCGGCCGGAACCCTCAGCGAGCACCCCTTTGCCTTGGCGCCCAGCAGCAGCCGCAGGAGGAGGAGTTGTGGCTAGCCGGGCTGCCCAGGGCCTTCCGGCCGGAACCCTCAGCGAGCACCCCTTTGCCTTGGCGCCCAGCAGCAGCCGCAGGAGGAGGAGTTGTGGCTAGCCGGGCTGCCCAGGGCCTTCCGGCCGGAACCCTCAGCGAGCACCCCTTTGCCTTGGCGCCCAGCAGCAGCCGGAGGAGGAGGAGTTGTGGCTAGCCGGGCTGCCCAGGGCCTTCCGGCCGGAACCCTCAGCGAGCACCCCTTTGCCTTGGCGCCCAGCAGCAGCCGCAGGAGGAGGAGTTGTGGCTAGCCGGGCAGCCCAGGGCCTTCCGGCCGGAACCCTCAGCGAGCACCCCTTTGCCTTGGCGCCCAGCAGCAGCCGCAGGAGGAGGAGTTGTGGCTAGCCGGGCAGCCCAGGGCCTCCTGGCTGTCCGGCTAGGCATGCCTCCTCTTCCTGTGGCCGTTGCCGAGCGCCGAGGCCCAGGGCCGCCCGCTGAGGGTTCCGGCCGGAAGGCCCTCGGCAGCCCGGCTAGCTGCACCTCCTCCTCCTGCGGCCACCGCCGGGAGCCGGGCCCGCCCACCAAGGGTTCCAGCCGGAAGGCCCTGGGCTGCCCGGCTAGCTGCGCCGCCTCCTCCTGCAGGAGCTCGGTCGCTTCCAAGGGTAAGTACTGTTTTGTATTGTTTTACTTTTAAGTGAGGGGTTTGTGTTTGGGGTGGGTTGGTGGGTGTTTGGGTGGGTGGGTGTATTTTTATTTAATTTTTATTTTATATCTTTCTTTTATTTATTTATGGTTTTGTGTTGTGGTGGGTGGATGGGTGTGTGCGTGTGTACGTGTGTGTTTTATTTTAATTTTTTAAATTAATTTTTTATTTTTAGGCTCCGCCCACAACGTCATGACGTCATGACGGTGTCTCCGCCCATGATGTCATGACGTTGGCCACACCCACGACGTCTGTGACGTCAGGGAGTGGTATAAGATTTTTTATCATCCCATCACTGGAGTAGAGGTCATGATTCTAAATAATGTTGTCTGTCCCATGGAAATCATACATAACAGATGCTGAAAAGCTTGAGTTTTAGTCATAATGTTTGTCTTAATCTTCTGAAATCCGAGGGTTTTCTACACTCTGGCATAGGTGTCACACCCTGATAGAACTGGAATAGGTCAGGACATGATTCACACATACTCTTCAGGGACCAATCTCTTCAGACCAATCTGTTGACCACAGTTTTTGGTTTACAATATCACTATCACAAGGATTTTGTGAAACAACAAGCACACAAGGTATGTTCAGCCTTCTACTCACAGCCAATAAGTCTCGTCCATCCCGGTCCAAGTTTGGAATTAACACTTTCAAGTCTTTTCTCGGCCATTTGGGGAAATTCCCTTTGTAGTCAGGAAGCTGCGTCACTCCTGGCCATAGTGGTTCAGTTGGTGTACCAAGAGTGCGGAAAATCCGAAAGAGCTGGTCAATTTCAGAATCTCCCGGAAACAAGGCTTTTCTGGTCACCTGGAGCAAAAGGAGAAGATGATCCACTCACCTGCCTCTTCAAAGCTAAAGCCCATTTCCTTGGTCACAGCACAGCTGCAATGTTCTCTGTTACTGTCTTCAACCTCTCATGCACTAAGATCTTATCCATTGCTTTGAGAGAGGAAAAAAGAAGAAATAGAGCAACAAAACAATTTCCCAGTTTTCTCTCTTTCGTTCTGACACCTTCTCTTTTCCGGCCCAGCAGGCTCCCAAGGGAAGGGAAGAAATAATGCCTTTCTTGCCAGAGGTATGAGTTGATAACTGGAAGACTGCTTTTGAAAGTGAGCCAGGGAATGCAAGTTGCCAACTCTGTCTATATACAAATAGGAAATGTACAACATTGTTTTAAATAAAGTTGTACCTCGCTTAAAGAGCATAATTCGTTCCACAGGATTGCTCTTTAAGCGAGTTTGCTCTTTAAGCGAAACACCATTGTAAGTGACCAATTGTGACTTCTGGTGCAGGGGATTGCAAACCCCAATTTATTTGTTAAGCAAGTTTTTGGTTGGTTTTATTTGTTAAGTGAAGCGAACATTCAGAGAAAATTCAGCTCTTTACGTGAGTTACTCTTTAAGCGAGGTTTGACTGTATTTGTGTTTCTTAAGATTTGTTCTTTCCATTAGCACTGATGAAATAATCACCCTGGGATTTGCATAGACGCCAAGGGATGGTGAAGCTGAATGAAAAGTAGATTTATTATCTTTTTTTGCCACATTCAAACATTATGAAAGGTAACATGATACTGGCTGGGATCCCGTAAGGTAAAGGTATTCCATTCAAGCTTGACGATATCATCAGCATGGACATACGTTTTGGCTTGCTGCACTGCCCCGGGAGGTGGGAGAACTCCAGAAACAGCGTGGATTGGGTCCCCCGACCTCTCCGGAGCTGGTAGGGAGAGTCAGAGAGCACGAAATGGGTGGAAAAAATGGACTTTTTTAAATTCATTTCGAGCTTTCTCCCCCCCCCCCCCCCCGCCAGCTCCAGGGAGGTCAGGGGACCCAATCCGCGCTATTTCAGAAATTCCCCCACCTCCCTGGAGGCTGCAGCAAGGCTTGCTCCACTGGCCAGGGAGGTGGGGAGATTCCAGAAACAGCTTGGATTGGGTCCCCTGACCTCCCTGGAGCCGGCAGGGGGGGGTCACAGAGCCCGAAAATGGTGGAAAAAATGTACCTTTTTTACCCATTTTGGGCTCTCTGACCCCCCCCCCCCCCGCCAGCTCCGGGGAGGTCGAGGCACCCAGTCTGTGCTATTTCAGAAGTTCCCCCACCTCCCTGGAGGCTGCAGCAGGCCAAAATGTCGGGATTCAAAAAGATGTATCCTAAAATACTGGTGAAACACCAGTATTTCACCACCCTCATTGCCTCTGCTGATAATCACCCAGCAACCCTGTTCCGGATGACCAGTTCCCTCCTCAGTAGCAGGAGTTGGCAGGGGTTGGCTGGGGCTTTTGCTGAGTATCTGGCAGAGAAAATCGCTCTGATTCGCTCGAAGTTGAATCCCAGTGTGAAAAATGTAGAGCTGGGGTTGACTGAAGTGCAGTCTGGCCATGTTATCTGGGATCGGTTTGATCCAGTTGTCCCTGAGGAATTGGACAGGCTCCTGGTAGCTGTCCGTGCCACTGCCTGCGCGTTAGATCCATGCCCCGCCTGGTTAATTAAATCTACCAAGACGGTGACAAGCGGTTGGGTCGAGGCTATTATTAACTCCTCATTGCGGGAGGAGGTTTTTCCAGTACCTCTAAAACATGCTCTGGTGTGCCCCCTCCTGAAGAAGCCATTGCTCGACCCAACAATAATGACAAATTTTCGGCCTGTGTCCAACCTGCCCTTTTTGGGTAAGGTGTTGGAGATGGCAGTGGCATGGCAGTTACAGGAGATCTTGGACGAAACAGATTATCTGGACCCTTTTCAGTCAGGATTCAGACCCGGATATGGTACTGAAACTGCACTGATCTCTGGAGAGAGCAGGATGGCAGACATCCGTCCATCCTGGCTCTTACTGACCTCTCAGCGGCTTTCGATACCGTTGACCACGGTATCCTTCTGGAAAGGCTCCGAGGATTGGGGATCCAGGGCACTGATTGGTCCTGGTTTTCCTGATTTCTGAAGGATCTAGTCGGTGTGGTTGGAGTGAGAAATCCAGCCCTAGGCTGCTCTAGTATGGGGTGCTTCAGGGCTCAGTGCTCTCACCTTTCCTATTTATCTACATGAAACCGCTGGGTGAGATCATCTGTTCCCACGGGGTGAGGTATCATCAATATGCAGATGATACCCAGCTGTATATCTCGGCCTGTGGGGACCCTAGTGATGCAGTGGAAGTCCTTTCCAGGTGCCTGGAGGCTGTGAGGGTCTGGATGGGGGACAACAGGCTTCAGCTGAATCCTGGCAAGACTGAGTGGCTGTGGGTTGGGGGTCCTGCTCTATCTCGGGAACTACCATCTTTGGTTCTGGATGGGGCACTTTTGCCCCAAACAGACCCAGTGCATAATCTGGGGGTCCTTCTGGACTCACGACTCCTGCTTGAAGAGCAGGTGGCAGCCGTGGCCAGGAGGGCTTTTCCACAACTCTGTGTTGTGCGCCAGTTACGCCCGCTCCTGGATCGGGACTCCTTGCTCATGATCACACATGCTTTGGTCACCTCCAGACATGATTATTTGTAATGCGCTCTACATGGGGCTGCCCTTGGTGACCATTCGGAGGCTGCAGCTGGTCCACAATGCGGCTGCACGAGTAGTGTTGGGGTGCGGGCGTTATGCTCGTGCCTCACCGCTTCTCCGAGAGCTGTACTGGCTTCCAGTATGCTTCCGGGTGCAATTCAAGGTGTGGATTATTACCTTTAAAGCCCTACATGGTAGTGGGCCAGGATACTTAAGAGACCACATCACCCCAAGAACATCTGTCCATCCCACCAGAGCGGACCAAAGAGGCTCTCTGGTCGTACCATCAGCTAGAGAGGTTCATCTCTCTAACACAAGAAGGAGGGACATCTCTGTGCCCGCTCCGGCCCTATGGAACCTCCTGCCAAGTGAGTTGCATCTCCAGACAGAGCTGCTGCCCTTCAGAAAGGGTGTGAAGACCTGGCTGGCAGGGCGGGCATGGGCCAGATGGTCAGCTCCGTTGTCTGGCTACTTTGAACACCCCACTTCTCTGCCTGTTGTGTTTTTTTAACTTTTAACTTTTTAATTTTTTAAATCTCTTAATCTTCTAATTTTTTAAATTTTTTTGTAGATTATGTGTTTTAACTGTTTAAAACTGTAAGCCGCCCTGAGTCTTTGGATGAGGGTGGGATATAAATGTAAATAATAAATAAATAAATAAATAATAAAATATCTTTCCCTGCCTGTCAAAACTTGAATTGTAGGCACTGCAAACCCTTTTTCTTATACTGTACAGCAGCAGCCTCTAGTGGCTGCTGCCACACTGTACTTCTTCCTCCTCTTCTTCCATGTCTAGGTCAGATGTGAAACTGCAAAAACAAAGTCACCTTTTGGTGAGTTCATTCTGCAGTTCCTTTTGCCTGACCTAGTGTGAGAAAGATTAGTCAGCAACACAAGATTGCCATTACCAGGGTATGCCAGATTGGGGTTCAAAAATACCACAATCTTCAAGGAAGCTCTTTCGTGTGAGAAAGCAAAGAGAATGAACCAACTGCAGGTGACACAGCCAAGGTTCAGCAAGATGTTTAGACATTTAAGAGTAACAGACCAAAGTACTTTCCAGGGGAAGTACACTTTTCATTGTGTCTAGAAAGCTGTACCTCTTTAAAAAAAAAAGCAATGAAAGGAGATTACCATTTCTGCAAATATGCAACCAATGCTCCAGATATCCACAGCGGTTGAATAATACTTACAGCCAAGTAAGATTTCAGGGGCCCGATACCATAAGGTTACAACCTAGGAGGAAATGTATTCAAAGCTGAGTCTAATTTATCTCTTGTTACAGATATAAAAACCTTCATGGTTGTTGAGCCATAAATCCAAAGTTTAGGGTCAGATTGATTACATCAAACATATAGCATGTAGCTGTGCATCCATTCTGTCTGCTCAGGAATCAGTTTATATGGCCCTCCTCCAAACTGGGAACAGGGTGCCCAGATGAGTGATTTTAAACCTTCCCCCATTAAAAATAATTAAAATATTTCCACTAAAAAAAATCTGCTGCTGCAGATTGCATGTTTAATATAGAATTCAGTCAGACAACGTCTGCCTTTGTCTGTGGATATCATTTCCCCACACACACACCAGTGTAATGCACTGAAATGCAGATTGATAATTTATTTGTCACTTTAGCTTTGTGTAATTTTAAAAAAGAATTTAACAAGAGTAACAAATACACAGAAGTGTTAAATTAAAGTAGGTTCCTATTCCAAATGCTTATGGCACAATTAATAAAGTGAAGAGTTTAAGGGACATGTTGACTAATTTAAGCTCATTACAAAATAGTCAGGATATAAATATAAACAACAACTACTAATATTACTAATAAAGGTAAAGGTTTCCCTTGCTCGAAACCCAGTCGTATCCGACTCTAGGGGTCAGTGCTCATCTGTCTGCCCAGCACTGTCTGCTAAAACTTCCCCAATCTAGCACAACTCACACTCATGCTAGGGCTGAACATTATAGTAATTCTCTCCTTGTCTCACTTTCTCCATAGCTAGTAAAATTGCCAAATCCATGCCTAGTGGTAAGGGAGCTATATTTTTTAGGGTTAACTTAGTTCAGGGGTGGCCAACCTTCGGGCTCCAACTGTTCTTGGACTTCAATTACCAGAAGTCCAAGTTAGCACATCTGCTGATCAGGGCTTCTGGGAATTGAAGTCCAAGAACAGCTGGAGCCCGAAGGTTGGCCACCCCGATCTAGTTGATGCAATAAGCTTTATCATCAGAAACAGAACATTCTTCAGTAAAAGATGGCTATTTATTGAGTCACAAACTTTCTCCTCACTTCCCCATGTTAACAAATATGCTTGCATTTGTTCTGGGATTGGTCATCGCGAAGTAAACATAGGCTTCGTTTAGAAATCTGATTGTTAGGCACAGAGATTTAAAGAAATTACATATCTCGAGAGAAAACATGCTAGAGGTGCTTTTTTTTGAAAAAAGAAGGGGGTTATCATCTTTTTGTTTTTTATATGTTTTTCTGTGTTATATATGTTAAATTGTGGGTAGTGGGTAACACGTCCTTTGAAGTCTGCCAGCTATTTCTTAAAAGGTCAAATAACGATAAAACATGAAAAATATTAAGATATTGTCATGGAATGTGAAAGGGGCAGGTTGCCCTACTAAACGTAAACGGTTGGAAATGGCCCTAAGAAAAGATAGAGCGGACATCATTTTTTTACAGGAAACTCATCAAAAAGCGGCGGATAAAAATAATTTATATCTTGGTTGGACTCAGTATTATGAAAAGGCCTTTGGTTCTTCCAAGGCAAGGGGGGTGGCGATTATGATATCGAAAAGATTGGGATTTACGAAAACAAAGATAGGGGACCCAGAAGGCAGATACTTGATTATAGCTGGAAGTATAGAAGAAGAAGAAATATTGCTGGTCAATGTTTATGCACCAAATGAGAATCAAGACCAATTCTTGACTAAATTGAGTCATATTTTGATAAAAGAAAATTGTGATAGAATGATAGTTGCTGGAGATTTTAACCTAACAAGGTCAAATATTGATTGTACTAATATAACTAATTATAGAAAAGGTTGGAAAGCGAAATTGTTGGATGATTGGATGAAAAAGTTTGGATTGAAAGATTCCTGGCGGGAATTGAAAGGGGAAGAACGAATTTATACATATTACTCCCAGGTTTATAATTCATATTCTAGGATTGACTATGTATTTGTAACACAAAATATGTTGAAGGATTTAAATGATGTAGAAGTAGGAATTTTTAAGGAATCGGATCATGCCAAAGTAATGGTGGAACTACAATTTAAAATAAATAGAAGTAATATTAGAACTTGGAGGTATGATCCGAAATTATTTAAAGACAAGGGGATAAAAGATCAGATAATGAAAAATTGGGAAGAAATTTGGAAAATTAACAATAATAATGAAACAAACTTTAATGTAATTTGGGATGCCATGAAAGGAGTATTTAGGGGTGAGTGTATTAAATTTAAGAGTTTAAAAAACAAACAATATAAAGATAGACAATTGGAGTTGGAAAAAGAGATTAAATTATTGCAAACTAAACATGCTAAAACAAAGGAGAAGAAGACCCTAGAAAGGATACAACTGTTACAGAAGGAGATAGCAGGAAGGGATATTGAAAAAATTAAAAGAGATTTAATTTATTTGAAAAGGGAATATTTTGAGTATAGTGATAAAAGTTCAAAAATGTTAGCAAAAGCAGTGAAAGAGAAGAAGGAAAAAAGGGAGATAGGAACTTTAATAAGGGAGGATATGAAAAGGTGCAATAAAACAGTAGATAAACTCAACATAGTTAAAAACTTTTATCAAAATTTGTACACAGATAAGAAAATAAATATAAGCAAGTTAGAAAAATATTTACAAGAACACAAGGGGGAGAATATAAAAGCAGAGCACAGGGTTAAAATGGAAGAACAAATTACAGAGAAAGAGATACTAGATGTTATAAATAAATTGAAAATAGGGAAAACTCCAGGAGAAGATGGATTACCAGCTGAATTTTATAAAGAATTTAAACAAATTATTATTCCAAAATTAATTAGGCTATATAATTATATTTTGGAGGGGGGAGAATCTCCTAATTCATGGCTTAGATCCATCATAGTATTAATACCAAAACCAGGAAAAAATTTAGAATTGGTTGATTCATATCGTCCAATTTCTTTAATTAATCAGGATGCAAAGATTTTTACAGCAATTATGGCTAACAGGTTAAATAGTTTTCTGGGGGAATATATACATACAGATCAGGCAGGTTTTTTAAAGGAAAGATACATGTCCGATTTAATAAGGAGGGTGTTAAATTTGTTACAAATAAACAAGAGAAAAGAAGGTAAAATAGGACTATTATCTTTAGATATCTTTAAAGCTTTTGATTCTTTACAATGGGTCACTATCAGGGAAATAATTAAAAAAGTAGAATTTGGGGGAAAATTCAAAAATGTAGTTAATCAACTTTATAAAAGTAGTTATGCCAAGGTAAGAGTAAATGACTCATTTACAGAAGATATTGAAATTAAAGCAGGAATGAGACAAGGATGTCCTCTTTCCCCCATTTTGTTTATAATGGCTATGGAATTATTGGCTAGAGCTATAAGGAGTGATACGAATATAGAAGGGATAAATGGAACAAAAATAAGTTTGTATGCAGATGATACTTTAATTATAATGAAACATCCTATAAAAAATATGGAAAGATACAAGATCATTTGCAAAAATTTGAAGAAATAACAGGCCTGAGAATAAATTGGGGGAAATCAGAAGCAATCTTTAGTAAATTAAATAAGGAAGAGATAGGGAGAATTAAGGAAAAATTTAAAATTCAAATTAGGAAAAGTATAAAGTATTTAGGAGTTAACATTGCTGACAATGTAGAGGATTTGAAGAAATTAAACTATGATAAAGTGAAAGAGGAAATTAAGAAGAAAATTGTTCGATATAGGGTATTGAAGACCTCCTGGTTTGGTAGAATAGCAAATTTGTAAAATGAGTTTATTACCTAAGATTAACTTTTTATTTGAAGTCCTTCCAATTAAACAATCTGAAAAAGAACTAGAAGTTTTTCAAAACTTATTGAATGATTATTGTAATGGAGGGGAAAGAGCAAGGATACCTAAAAGTCTATGGTATAAACCGCAGAAAGAGGGTGGTTTAGGGTTACCTAACATTAAATCGTACTACAGGGCGTTCCAAATTAAAGGCTTGGTAAAACTTTTAACGATAGAGGACCTTATATGGAGGGAGATAGAAATGAAAGATAGTAATGTCTGTGCAAAGGGAGAATTTCTGGAAAATACAGTTTTTTATTTAAAACCAAGAAATAATGTCCTAAAGTTTATGATAAATGTATGGATAAAGTTGAAAGATAAATTGGCACCAAACACCTCTCCAATATTAGAGTTGCAAGATCTTAAAACATTCCCAGTTAAAAATTTAGAATTATTAAAAAATATTATGTATAAATATGATATAATTTTATTAAAAGATTGGCTGGATCGAATTGAGAATGAAGAAACAAAAAAAGAAATTTATAAGAAATTAAAGTTGAACTGGCTTCAGATACTAACGTTGGATAAGTGGAATAAACAATATAAAATGAAATTACAGCCAATAAGGCAGCTGACAGACTTCAAGGAGATGGTATATAAAATAAGAAAAGGTTCAATGGGGATAAAAGGAATAGTAAGTAAATTATATAAAATGATAAACAACATGGATGAATCCCAGGATACCCTTAAAAGAATGTGGGAATCGGATTTGAGTATTATTATTACAGATAAGAACTGGAAGAAAAAATGGAAAAGTAGGATGATGCGAAATCTGTCTACAAAAGTTAAAGAACACAACTATAAGATGTTGTGGCGCTGGTATATGACCAGTGATGGGATGATAAAAAAATTTATACCCCACCCTGACGTCATCACAGTGGGGGCGGAGCTAACGTCATGACGTCATGGGTGGAGCCAACGTCATGACATCATGACGTTGTAGGCGGGGCCAAAAATAAAATAAATAAAATAAAAATAAAACACACACACACACACCCCTCAACCCCCCCCCCACAAAACCGTTAATAAAATAAATAAATAAAATAATAATTAAATAAAAATACACCCAAACACCCACCCACCCCAAACACAAACCCCACTTACAATGGGGACCGTTGGGGCTGGCCCCCAGCCTTGGTGCCCGGCGCCGCGCCTAGCCGGGCGGCCCACGCTCCCGGCCGCAACGCTCCATGGGCGGCCCCGACCCTCGGCGCTCCGCGGTGTGCCTAGCCGGGCGGCCCACGCTCCCGGCCGCAACGCTCCATGGGCGGCCCCGACCACTCGCACCTCCGTCCGCTCGCCCGCCCGGCTGGCCGTCGGGGGCTCTCCGCCGCCTGTTGCCCCTGGCAGCGGCTTTCAGGGGGCGGCAAAATGTCCCCTCCCCACCCTTTTGCTGGCGAGGAGGAGAAAAAGTGTTTTTTTTTAGGCGGACAATTCAAGGAGGGGCCCGTCCGCCGGGCTGGCTGTCGGTCGGGGGCTCTCCTGGCGGGCGGCCCGCGTGCGCGCACACGCTGCCCACCTCCTCCTGCCCAGCCAGCCCCCAGGGGCTCCCCGCCACGGCGCCACCCACCCCCGACGAGAGAGCTGGGCGGGCGACCGGGTGTGCCCCTCCTTGAATTGTCCGCCTTTTTCTCCTCCTCGCCAGCAAAAGGGTGGGGAGGGGACATTTTGCCTCCCCCTGAAAGCCGCTGCCAGGGGCAACAGGCGGCGGAGAGCCCCCGACGGCCAGCCGGGTGAGCGAGCGGATGGAGGTGCGAGCGGACGGAGGTGTGTGGCTTGGGGCGCCCGTGGAGCGTTGCGGCCGGGAGCGTGGGCCGCCCGGCTAGGCACACCGCCGGGCGGCGAGGCTTGGGGCGCCCGTGGAGCGTTGCGGCCGGGAACGCTGGGCCGCCCGGCTAGGCACGGCTCCTCCTCCTAAGCCCTCCGCCACTGCCAGAGCCACTTCAAAATGGTCCGGCTCCGGCAAAAACAAGTGCGCATGCGCAGAAACAGAATCTGACGCATGCGCAATTTAAAATTGCAGCACGCATGCGTCAGATTGACTTCTGCGCATGCGCACTGAATTGGAGCCATTTTGACTCCAATTTAAAAAAAAAAATTTCTTTTTTTCAGGCGTCCGGAACCGGACGCCTTAAAAATAGATTACCCTCTCGGAGAACCCTCCGAAATTGTTCTTACCGGTTCCAGGGAACCGTCTGGAACCGGTGACATCCCATCACTGTATATGACGCCAGTTCAGTTAAATCAAATAAATAGTAGCAACTCAAAAAAATGTTGGAGGTGTCATCAGGAAATTGGGACATACAAACATATGTGGTGGGATTGTAAAATTATTTCCAATTTCTGGCATAAAATGGAACAAGAATTAGAAAAAAAATTAAATATCCGTTTAAAGTTGAATGAAAAAATAGTTTTATTAACAGACTTAGAGGATTTGAATTTAGAGGAAAATATAAAAGAGTTATTGTCTATCTTTTTGACATTGGCGAGACAGCAAATAGCCAGAAATTGGAAAGGGGATATGAATTTAGAAATTGGTAAATGGTATGTTGATGTTTGGGATATGGCATTAAATGAAAAACTTACATGGGAATTAAATATAAAAAGGGGGTTAATAAAACAAAATAGATTTTGGGACATTTGGAAACCTTTTTTGCAACACACATTGATGGATAATAAAGGAGGAAAACCTGCTCCGAATACAATGTATTTTTGGCAGAATGAATGAGTTGTAAAAGGAGTGGCTGGTAGACTCAAGGACTGTAGTGCACTGGGTGGTAGGAACCATGTACAAAATAATAAAGTTGTAATATGGTGGTTAAAGAGGAGAGCGGATATAAAGGTGAAAATATACAGTATAGTAAATGTATAGAAAATAATGTCTGACTACATTATATTATATTGATATGTATTTTTTTCTCTCTTCCTCTTCTCATCTTTTAACGCTGTAGGATGTACGTGGGAACTACTTTTTTTTTCTTTTTTTGTATGTAATTGTTTCCTTTATGTTTTGTAGACTGTTTTTTAATATTGTAAAAACCTTAAAATAAAAATTTAAAAAAAAAAGAAAACGTGCTGGCAGCTTCATACTTTGAAGCTGGTGTCTGGTCTAATTTGTCCCTCATTTCTGCACAAATGAGAACCAGCCCATTACTTTGGGGCATCTTCCTCTCCTGCACCCCTTGTCATGCAAGAAAATCACCTTTAAATATATATGTAAGTTTTGTCAAGAGCTGAGTAACTATATATTTTACACTGGTAAAAATAGGTCTCCCTTGCTTGAAAGCCAGTCGTACCCGACTCTAGAGTTCAGTGCTCATCTTCGCTTATAGCCAAAGAGCCAGTGCAGTCTGCATCTGCAGATGTTTCCATGGACATGTGGCAGGCATGACTAGACATGGAACGCTGTTATCTTTCCTGCTGAAGTGGTACCTATTTATCTACTTGCAATCTCTTGCTTTCAAACTGCTAGGTTGTCAGGAGCTGAGACAGATGATGGGCACTCTGTCCATCGCACAGCACTCGGGTCTCAAACTGCTGACCTGCTGACCTTCCAGTCATCAAGTTCAGCATCTTAATCCCTAAGCCACCACAGTCCTCTTTTATTCTGACAAAAAGAAAAAAAACATTACCTCATGGGTATAGCTGCGCAGTGGAACACCAAAGGCTCTAGCCAGGCCAAAATCGGCTAGTTTGATGGCTCCCATTTCATTGATGAGTAAGTTCTGGGGCTTTAGATCTCTGTGGATAACTCTGTGGGAGTGGCAGAAACTCACACCTTGTAACAGTTGGTAAAGGTAGCTCTAGGAAGAAAAGACCCAAGGATGATGCATAAATAAATAAATAAACTATGTATGTAATGAAATGCAAACATGGTTTATGCGCAACGCCTGCTAGTGTTATAAGGATGTTCTCTTGACTCCTTTGTTTGCTTACAATTTCACAATCAGAAGAAATTCGACAGGCTGAAATCTACTTGCCTCGGCCTGATACTTACTCCCAAGGAGTAGCAATGAAAGAAGTAGAAAAGGTCATCAAATATAAAGGTGTGTCACTGGAGACCAAGACCATCGACACTATTATATATCAAACCACCATGTATGGATGTGAATTGGACAATAAAGAAAGTTAATGGGGGGAGGGGGGCTGCTTCCTTTAAAATTTCCGGAGGAGATCTCTGTGCAAACCCTGGAATCCCAGAAAGATGGACAAGTGGGTCCTAGAGGAAATTAAGTCTAAACCTGTGGTTCCCAATGTGGAGCACACACTCCATGGGAGGGGTGGGGGGGAAATGAGAATGAGTTAGACCAGGGATCAGCAAACTTGGCTCTCCAGATGTTCTAGGACTTCAATTCACAGAAGTCCTGATCAGCAGGCATACTGACTTGGGCTTCTGGTAATTGAAGTCCAAGAACACCTGGAGAGCCAAGTTTGCAGATCCCTGAGTTAGACCAAATTAAGGGCCTTTTAGGCTTCCTCCACATGAATAGGAGTTCACTTTTTGAATAACAAGCATTATATGCCACCGGGGGCAGGGGGGTGTTGGGGTTTTAGAGATGCTTAGGTGAAGCATGGCCAAAAAAGGTTTGGGAACCAGCAGTCTAAACTGTCTCTGGAGGTAAAAAAAAATGGTAAGGCTCTCCTACTTTGAGCACATCATGAGAAGGTGGTGTAAGGCAGCAGGAGAGGAGGAGGACAAAACATGAGATGTCTTGATCCTATGATGAAACCCACATGCTTGAGTTTGTAAGAGCTGAGCCAGGGCTGTTGAGGAAAGGACATTTTGGAGAGCTCTCATTCATAGGGTGGCATAAGTCAGAGACAAGTCGCTGGCACATAACAACAGGAACAACAGCACAATCTTGTCATTTCCACCCTCTTATTTAACCCTCTTATTCTACCTACGAGTCACATCTTAATATAGATAGCTCTTCAAGTAGCTGCTATTCCCCTCCTGAGATGAAAAGATGTTTACCACTGAAAATATGTTTTTATGAAATCCCAAAAGAGTAAAGTAACCTGTGGAAAGGCATGATTTAAAGAAGAAAAACAGCAGCTGGGTAAGATTAAATACCTCACACCCTATTCATTTATTCAAGATTTCCAACTACCAAAGTGACTTTCCTCTTTGAAGCAAAAAAGGCTGTTTTATTACATATTTGTCTGTAGTTCGGCCCTACAGAAGGAAGGAGTGAGCAATTAATGGCCCATAAAATGCATTTTTCTCCTCGTACAATGTTATAGACCAAGATACCCTTGGTTTTTGAGTTAAAACATCATGTTTCAGTAGGACTCTCCTTAAATCCCAGGGCACTGCCACGATAAACTTCGTATTGTTAAAGAGGAAGGTGAGAAATGGGGGTATAATAATATTTTTTGTCAGAATTATTCTGGGTTGAAAGGAGTTTTGCTGGAGGAACTCCACTCAGGGAATGCCCAAATGAGGCTCCTTTCATGTCCTCAAGATCTTTTCCCACTGAAGTGGTCCCTGTTTATCTACTTGCAATTTCTTGCTTTTGAACTGCTAGGTTAGCAGGAGCTGGGACAGAGATAGGCACTCAATCCGTCATGTAGTACTTGGGTCTCAAGCTGCTGACTTGCTGGCCTTCCAGCCAACAAGGCAAGCTTCTTAACCACTGAGCCACTACAGCCCCTAGAAATTGGGGTGATACCTTGAAGCCAGACACAGACTTTAAGCTACTTGTTGTTTAAATTAGGTGTGTTGTGTGTCCCCAGTAGGTTAAAATCTGGCTCCCTGACCTTCCAAACTTACCCATTTCTGCCCTAGTAAAGATAAAGGTATCCCTTGCTCAAAAGCCAGTTGTACCCAACTCTAGGGTTCAGTGCTCATCTGTTTCAAAACCGAAGAGCCAGCACTGTCTGCTTCTGCAGACATTTCCGTCGTCATGTGGCAGGCATGACTAGACACCAGAACACACAGAATGCTGTTTACCTTCCCACTGAAGTGGTCCCTATTTATCAACTTGCAATTTCTTGCTTTCAAACTGCTAGGTTGGCAGGAGCTGGGACAAAGATGGGAGCTTATTCCGTCCAGCATTTCTCAGGAATCAAACTGCTGATCTGCCACCTTCCAGTCAGCATCTTAGCCACTTGAGCCACTGCAGTCCCTAGAGGCCCTATATTTCTGCCCTAGAGGCCCTATAAAACATCCTAAAGGCGTCAAGATTGGAGAAGACTGGTTGAAATCAGCCTTCCCCAACCTAGTGTCCTCTAGAGTTTCTGGATGGCAATCCTCTGAAGTCCCAACCACATGTTTACTAGCCAGTTATAGGCATGGCAGCTCAAAATTCTCTGAAGGAAAAGCTAGTGTTAAAGAAGCAGTCTGGTTTCACAAGTACTTTGGAATCTTCCTTGCAGGCAGTGGTGGGCTTCAGCAGGTTCGCACCAGTTTGCCAGAACCAGTAGCAGAAATTCTGGCTGGCCCCTCTGCCCATCCAAGTTTTGAAATAATGTAGTCCTAATTCAGATGCAACACAGGGCTTTCCCCCTGGCAACGGCCACCATACCATGCCCACAGAGTAGATAGTAAAAAAATCTGAACCCCACCACTGATTGCAGGTGACAGAAAATGGACAAATGGATAGTCTTTCCTGTTGTGGAACTGTCTCATTTTATACCTTGATCAAACTCAAAGGAAGTCCTCCTGTCCGGGATGAGTCCATGTACTTTTTAAGGTCCTGATTCAGGTATTCAAAAACTAGATAGAGTTTCTTCTGACTGTGTATCACATCAAGAAGCCTAAAATACAAGTTAAATTCAGTAATTGACAGCCAAACCACATGAGAGGTTGAGATCCTAAGAAGGAGATAAAAGATTTCTCTTGTAGCAATGTGACCCTCCACAGCTTCTCATCTGAGCAAGGGTCTAGAGTCTAGACAATCAAAAGTCTTACCACTTCAGGGAACATCATGTCTAAATGTGGACAAGATCATCCCATCTAAGGAGCCCTTTGGGGTCTGGTATTGAAAAAACAAATATTGTCACCATTGTACAAATGACAATCTTATCACACACTTCCATTTCGTACCACTGAATAAGAACAATGGTGCTGTCACAGTCACTACACTGCTGCAGTAAAATTGAGAAGATGCAGGTTAAACTCAATATTCAGCTATGAAACCTACCAAGTGACCGTGAGTCAGTCATCCTCCTCAGCCCAACTTATTTTACAGAGCTGGTGAGCATAAAGCAGGATAACAATTTGGCAAACTGCATTAAGCATTTTGACAGAAGGCTGAGGAAGTCACAAGATAAACAAGGTGTTCACTTAAAGGATCTGTTAGCACAACTGCATTCTCCAATAGAAGCCATGAAATTTATTTTCAGTTCAGAAGGCTTTTAAATCAGATACATATTGTTTCATGCTAATTACATATACTGTACAGTGGTACCTCGGATAACGTTTGCATCGGATAAGGCTAAAATCGGATAACGTTGGGGAATTTGAGGCAAACATTTGCATTGCACGACATTAAGATAACGTTGTGTGATGCAAATGTTTGCCTCAAATTCCCCAACTTTGATCTCTGCCCCAAAGCTTGCAGGGCTGAACCCTGCAGGCTTTGGGGCAGAGATCTTCACAAAGGCAAGAGAGATTCTCCCTGCCTACCCCTGCTGAAACAAGAGGGTGGGCAAGATGAATCCATCACTGTTAGCCTTTCAGTGTGGGATTCATCTAACAGTCTTGCCCACCCTTTCATTTCAGCAGGGGAGGCAGGGAGAATCTCTCTGCCTTTGCCTTTTGCCTTTGGATTGGGGACTGAACCGGATGCCGTACTCCCCTCCCCGTCAACCCAAAGACAAAGGCAGAGAGATTCTCCTTGCCTCCCCTGCTGAAACAACAGGGTGGGCAAGACGAATCCATCACTGTTAGACGAATCCCACACTGAAAGGGAACAGGAGTGTTTTTTGAACGGCGTGCGATCAATGTATCACACAATGTCAAAAACCGGATAACGTTAAGACTTGTGGAACCAAGTCTTAACGTCATCCGACGTACTAGTGTACTGTCACTTTGTCATGTAACGTTACATAAATATAATCAGCATGATCCAAACTGCAACCTGGAGTGCTTTGATGCAGAAACAGATACAGTAGAACCTCAGTTAACATAATTAATGCGTTCTCCAGGATGTGTCTTACAGCAAAAATTACTTAAACTGAATTTCCCATAGGAATGCACTAAAAACCAAAATACTTTAACCAAAACATGTTTTCCCATTGGAATGCATTGAAAACCAATTAATCTGTTCTGAAAAAAATTCTATAAACCAAGCCAGTATTTTCTATGGATTTCCTTTTGTTATGTGATTTTTATGTTTACCAAGCTGTTTGTTAACTGAGGTTCCACTGTACAACAAAGCTCTCCAATTTGCTGTTTGGTTCATTTTGATTTGTTCTTCAGCACCTCCTATGCTGCTTTTTCTACATTTACCAGACGTTCTGGCAATGAACAGCACTAGTGCAGCAGGAAGAAATCAAAATTATGTACTAGCACTATTTAGGACAGAAATTTGGCACACTTGCACTCCATATGTTTGTTCATAGGCAGACAGATGTACTTTTTAAAAAGCAACTGGACCTCCCATGTGCCTATTGATAAGCTAGGGGACAACATCTCTGCTTAACAGTAAGACATCCTGGCTGAAATCCTGTTGCGCAGCTCTGCATGCACAATGGTAATGAGGTCATCAGAAGACTTCCTTCAACAACTTTGGGATGCACATAATTTTGTCACATTGTGTATGAGTCATGTAGATCCCATAATTGCCTTCAATGTGGCAATTTGCTTCTGCTGCTGCAGTCAAACATGCTAAGATGTGTAACTGTGCAGCAGGACTTCATTCACTGTCAAGTAAGTGAGTATGTAACTACAGCTTTCGAGTACAGTATGACCCTCTAAGAGACACAGCACCAAAGGTACATTCCTTACCTGTCACCTTCTCCAAGCCTTATTATGGGATGTAGGATCATACCACCAGTAGCCACAAACTAAGGCTGCTATTTGCCCAGGAGGTGTCACAGCCATTATACTAGTATACAATCAGACACTTAACCTTCAAAAGTAGCTCAGAACCAGTGGGCAGGGAATCTGATGCAAGTCATCAACCATTGCACTCCTCAAGGGCTTGGCTGGAGAAGGTTCATAAAAATATGCACGTCATACCCTGGATGTAGAAATAGCCTCCTTACAGTGATACGAAGCTATGTAATTCTGGTTTCTCCATCAGGAGAAGTGTCTCCCTTAAGGCAAATGAGGTATGGCCTGACTTCAGGTTGCCCACCCTATCAAGCCATTCTGGTTGTTTCCTTAGCATAGATGGGGGGGGTGTCGGGCCTCTTTTTCTCTACTGGTGTGTGTGCCTGTATGTTTGTGTATGAAAATACACTCTTGCCCCTGTCTCTGCTGGCTCTCACCTGTCCTTTGCCTCCTGCTCCACCAACCAAATTAGGTACTAGCCCCAATACTGATGCAGATGAGGACACTTGACATTTAACTTAAAGTTCAGAAGCTTTTCTTACCTGACTATGTTTGGATGTTTTAGTTCTTTCAGCAGAGAGATTTCCCTGATTGCGGTACTGGGCACTCCTTCTGTCTCACTGTGGAGAAAAGAGATTATAACCCCAAGGGCTTAATTCTTCCAAAAAATGTTCTATTAGGCAGAACGATACACCGCCATGAGTGATATTTTCCTTCTCATGTATCTGTTCTATGCACAACATACAGGATAGGAGAGATTCCAGAATTTCCAAGCTGTATGTTGACTGTGGTGGCTCAAGTGATTAAGGCGCTGAACTCACTGACTGGAAGGTCGGACCGTCGGAGTTCGATTCCCTGCTACTGCAGGACAGAGTGAGCTCCCATCTTTATCCCAGCACCTGCCAACCTAGCAGCTCGAAAGCAAGAAATTGCAAGTAGATAAATAGGGACCACTTCAATGGGAAAGTAAACAGCGTTCTGTGCATTCTGGTGTTAAGGCATGCCTGCCACATGTCCACAGAAACATCTGCAGACAGAGACAGTGCTGGCTCTTTGCCTATAAACAGATATTAGCACTGAACCCTAGACTGGCTTTCAGTCAAGGGCGACATTTATCTATGCTGACCCCATGTCACCTACATCACCACCTCCACCACTACCCACACATAATTTAATGAAGCAAGTGAGGGATTTATGTTCTTTATTCAATCAGTCCAGCTGCTTGGTGTGGGACAGCTCTATGAAAGGACTCAGCAAGAAATAACACATGAGCACTAAGAGTGGCTGATGTAAACATCAGGGATATGAGGAACTATTATAGATGGAGAAGCTGGACTGGGCAAGAGAGAACAGTTAGCACTTGTAGGTACTAGAGGCCTCTTGAACTAGTCTATCACACCCTGCTTTAAAAGTCTTATGTCCTTAATTATTACATGGCCTTGAATAACTCTCCCACAACGGAAGCCATGCTGAAAAGTGAAAAGCTTGGTACAGATTAACTAGTATTTAACACATGTGGCAAAAATAAAAAGAGTCAGGGCACCTTAGGGATTATCCGTTTATTTCAATGTAGACTTTTGTGGGTTAGAATCTACTTCCTCAGATTTTTGTATATGAACTAAAAATCCATAAAAACTCAGTGAAATAAATCTGCCAATTTTAAAGGCCCCCCACACACATTAACATGGCTAACTGGCTGAAAATTAGTATTTAACATTACAGTTTAAATGCACCACCTTAGACAGCTAATAAGACCGCACCCCACCCCTTCACCCCATAAATCATCTATTTCTGTGAATATGATCCAGTGAAATGCAGACAGGTGCAAGGGACATAATACAACAACCTCTTACTTAAATTAAACAAATCTGAATTTAGTCATTGACTAGACAGAGGTTGACTAGAAATACTCTACACAATGGCTTGAATTCTATCAAAGAATTGACTGAGGCCAAAAGGTCAACCTTTCTTCGTTAAACTGTCTTCCTGGCAAAAATCCCACCTCCCCCTGCTAGTTGTCCAGATAAGAAAACACATACAGTACATGCAGAAAGTTGCCATTAGCAAATTTAGACATATTTCCCTGATGTCCCACTTGGTTGTTCCAAATTAGCTATTAGCCTCCATTCCTAAGGCACCCATAATTCTACTGGTGAGGATACTCTACCTTAGAAACTGGACTCTGTTAGGAAAAAATATGGAAAATATTACCTATGGTTTGTCAAATATTAACTCAGTTCATACAGAGTGGTTATAATCTTGTTTGTGTAAATCCTACAGCGTAAGGCTGATCACTCAAGGCAATTCTTTGGAAATTCTCTCATCCCTTGGCTCTCATGGGTTCTGAGAAATCCCTGTCGAGAACCCATGTAAAATGCAGAATGAGAAGAAGAAATCTTTTAATTGTATTTGTAATTATAATTAATGACTTTCACAGACCCTCACAGGTTTCCAGTGATGAAAGGGATGACTCCAGACTGCGGTGTGACGAGAAAATATTTAATTTCCCAAAAATTGCCTCAATCAATGATGTAATCATCCTTACCAGTGGTGGGATGTCAAAAAATTTACTACCCCACCGTGGTGTCATCACAGTGTGGGCGGAGCTGACATCATGATTTCATGATGTGGGCAGGGCCAAAGAATTTTTTAAATAATAATAAAATAAAATAAAAATAAGCACACACACACACCCCTCAACCCACCCACCCACCCACAACACAAACCCATAAATAAATTAAATTAAATAAATAAAAATTACATTAAAATACACCCACCCACCCCAAACATAAATATGTATTTATGGTACTGTGGTAGTATGTCAATATAGGTAAAAGTATTAAATACACATTAAAATACACACAGAAACACCACATCCAAAGGTGAGTCACTTATCCTGGGGAGCAGGCTATAGGGAGCTTCAGGCTAGCAGCTTCTCTTTCTCCTCCCTGCTTGGGAGGACAGCAAGGAGGCTGTGCATACACGCCAAGCACTGGAAGGCGTGCATGCACACCAAGTGTTTGGCGTACATGTCCAGTGAAAAGGTAAGCCCCGAAAGTAGTTCCCCCCAAAAGCTGCTACCAGTTCTCCGGGATGCTGAGAAAAGTTACTACCGGTTCTGGTGAACTGGTGAGAACCTATTACATCCCATTACTGATCCTTACACCATAAAACTTACATGAATATGATCTCAAACACTGTTTGAAACAAAAAATTAAAAGGAGCATATCCATGGGAAAGTTTGTGAAGTAGGAAATCCAGATACAGTACTTACGAATCTAGACGAATCTTCTTCAAAGCAACTAACTGGCCCGTCTGCTTGTTTTTCGCCTTGTATACCACTCCATATGTGCCTTCCCCAATCTTCTCCACCTTCTGGAATACATCCTGGAAAGTGTCCATTCTTTGTCTTCTGACTTGCTCCTATAACATTTACTCACATTATAAGAAATAGTCTTATCTTGTCATCTCTGTACACACATATCATTGCAAGTTATGCTATCCTATCCAGTCCCATGATCTTGGGAAGTAAAGGCCTTTACTTATGATTACATACACTGCCTTTCAAGTTAGTTAATGCTACTGTATTTACAGTATTCTACATTCTGTACACACACTCTTTAGCAAACAAATGGTCTCCCCCAATTCATACATTTATTGTTCCATTACTACCAAGACACCCTCGTATCAGGAACACATTATATTTCTCATTCCCACACAGAGGATGGAAGATAGACATACAGTACAGTCAAACCTCGCATAAAGAGCGTTTCGCTTAAAGAGTAACTCGCTTAAAGAGCAGAATTTTCTCTGAATGTTTGTTTCGCTTAACAAATAAAACCAACCAAAAACTCGCTTAACAAATAAATCGGGGTTTGCAATCCCCCCCATTGGTCATTTACAATGGTGTTTCGCTTAAAGAGCAAACTCGCTTAAAGAGCAATCCCGTGGAACGCATTATGCTCTTTAAGCGAGGCACCACTGTAGTGTATCTGTATTTTGCCCTGCCTCTGAGAAACACAGAGAAAACTACATCGTGCTGTTTCTCTGCCTTATTCATTTGCCTCTCCATCTGCAAAATAAGCTCCGGTTTTGTGCCAATAACACGGTGAAACTGAGTGAACCTGTTATTTTCCCCATGTTAGAACACAAGGCCACCAACACAGCAAGTGGCACCAAATTCAGCACAGGAAAGAGGAGATACTTTCTCGCAACCCGTATCACATAAGTAACCCACAAGAGGGGAATGGAATAGATAGCAGGGTGGATTGACAGCTAGGAAGGTTATGGGATTTACATGCTGTCAGCTTTTAAAAGGCATCATGGGAGGGGGGGAGCAGGAGATAAATGAGGATGAGATTAGTTTTTCTCCTAGTTGTAGTAAGACAAGAAAGCAGGGGTGCAATTAGATGGTTTTTAGACTCTGGACTTAGTGACATTTGAGGAGGGGTCTCCTTTAGATGACCAGGCTGTATTACAAAGGAAAGGTTAGGATTCTGCAGGAAGCAGCATGGTCTTTGTTGTGCTGTAATGTATCCAGACTATCCACATGCAGTCACCAGGGATTCTTTTGTTGCTGTGGCCCCTCATAAGCCGCTGAGTAGTCCTTTGTGTAGCCTTTTGGGTGGGGAGCAGAGCAATCACACTTATATACCACCCCATAGCACTTAATGCACCCTCTCGGGGGGTTCACAAGTTAATTAGCATTTTGGCCCCAACATGCTGGGTACTCAGAAGAATGGAAGGCTGAGTCAACCTTGATCCTTTGTCAGGATCAAACTCACAACCTTTTGGTTGCAGGACAGCATTTTAACCACTGCACCACCAAGGCAAAAAATCCTGAACTTTTGCACTGCTGTAGGGATGCCACATCAACGCTTCCAGAAAGCAGGCACCCCTTACAGCTGTATGTTGGGAGAGGGAATGTTTTGCATGGGGACCATGCTTTATGTGGTGCTCTGGGGACGGGACGCCCTTCAAGTGGGAGAGGGACAGCGGAAGTGGCTTAATTGAAGGAAGCCTCAGGCCTAGACTTCCTGTCAGCCACTGAGAGCCAAAATATTAGGCCCAAGGCACCAACCTTTCCTAGAAAACGCACTATATTACTAAATTGTCACTTAGGTGGAAAGTTAGGCTCTTCGCAAGACTCCCACCTGCTCATCAATTTTTCCCTTTCCCTCCATGTGCTGCCTTCCCTGATGAACTACAGAGTCTCTAATGGGTCAAAAAAGTCACACCATATAACCAGGCTTCTCCACCACAAGAGGGCAATGTTAAAATGCAGGAAAGAGTATTATGACATGACATATCACATGTATGGTATATAATACATATTTTCACCATTTATCTTCAACCAGGGTGCTTAAACTGGGTAAGAGACGCCGAGGGTGCCTCTGGGTGAAGACTCAGAGTGAGTCTGACCGGACACTTGCTAGAGCTGCTATTAAGGCCTATCAGGTGGCGATGGGGGTGGTGAAACGTCAACATTTCACCACCCTCATGGCGGCCAAATGTCCCGCATTCTGCGGGACAGTCCCATAAAGGGAGGGGAAATCCCGCGTTACCATTTTGAAAAAAATGGTACCGGAATTCCCCTATGGCGTCCCGTATTTCCCGCATTTCAGCAGGTGCGGAGGAATTTAAAAAAAAAATGGAGCAAAAAATGGCTCCAATAAAGTGCGCATGTGCAGAAACTCAATCTGACGCATTGCGCATGTGTCAGATTGAGTTTCTGCGCATGCACACTTTATTGGAGCCATTTTTTGCACCAATTTTTTAAAAAAAGTTTCGGGGTCGGAGCCGCAGCTTTTAAGCCCGGCTCCAATGGGCACCTCCCCTGGGGCCGCCGAGGTCCCACGGGGTGGAGGCTTGCCCGGGGCTGTCCACCGCTGCCGAGTCCCCATGGCCTGGGGACCGGTGGAGCCCGCCGCCGCCCCCTCCGGTGGCGATGACGGCAACAGCGGCGGCAGCAGAGGCGGCAGAGCAGCGGCTCCTGACAGAGGAGGAGGAGGAGGAAGAGGCCCCAGGAAGGTAAGTGAGGGTTTTGTGTTTCGGGTGGGTGGGTGGGTGGATTATTTGTGTGTTGGTTGGTGGGTGTATTTTTATTTAATTTTTATTTTATTACTTTATTTATTTTATTTTATTTATTTCAGTTATTTACGGGTTTGTGTTGTGGTTGTTTGGGTGGGTGGGTGGGTGGGTTGAGGTGTGTGTGTTTGTTTGTTTGTTTATTTTAATTCTATTTTATTTATTTTATTTTTATTTATTTTATTTTTATTTTGGCCCCAACCACGACGTCATGACATCATGACGATGGCCTCGCCCCACTGTCCCGCAGTCAACTTTTATAAAGTCGGCTGCCTTATCATTCCCTCTGCAGATAATCACCCAGCTACTCTGTTCCGAGGGACCAGGTCCCTCCTCGGAAGAGGGGGGTCTGGCCCCGGTTGGCAAGGGTCAACTGAGGCCATTGCTGATTATCTCGCAGAGAAAATTGCTCAGATTCGGTCGAGGTTGAACCCCAGCGTGGAAATGTTAGATCTGGGGTTGTCCGAAGTGCAGTCTGGTCATGTTATCTGGGATCGGTTTGATCCAGCTGCCCCTGAGGAAGTGGGCAGGCTCCTGGGATCCGTGCGTGCCACTGCATGTGCATTAGATCCATGCCCCGCCTGGCTGGTAAAATCTGCCAGGGCGGTGACAGGTGGTTGGGTCGAGGCCATTATTAACTCCTTGCTTCGGGAGGGGGCTTAAAACATGCCTTGGTGTGCCCCTCTTAAAGGAGCCATCCCTCGACCCTGCGGTTATGACCAACTACCGGCCTGTCTCCAACCTTCCATTCCTGAGTAAGGTTTTGGAGAAGGCAGTGGCATGGCAGTTACAGGAGATCCTGGATGAAGCAGATTATCTGGACCCTTTTCAGTCAGGATTCAGGCCTGGATATGGTATAGAAACTGTATTGGTCGTGCTGGTGGATGATCTCTGGAGAGAGAGGGATGGTGAACATCCAACTGTCCTGGCTCTTCTTGACCTCTCAGCGGCTTTCGATACCGTCAACCACGGTATCCTTCTGGGAAGGCTCCGAGGATTGGGGATCCAGGGCACTGTGAGGTCCTGGTTTTCCACATTTCTCAAGGACCAGACCCAGTCAGTGTAGTTGGAAGGTGAGAAATCCAACCCTAGGAAGCTCCAATATGAGGTGCCTCAGGGCTCGGTGCTCTCACCTCTCCTATTTAACATCTACATGAAACCACTGGGTGAGGTCATCCGTTCCCACGGGGTGAGGTATCATCAATACACAGATGATACTCAACTGTATATCTCGGCCCGTGGAGATCCAAGTGATGCAGTGGAAGTCCTTTCCAGGTGCCTGGAGACTGTGAGGGTCTGGATGGGGGAGAACGGGCTACAGCTGAATCCTGACAAGACTGAGTGGTTGTGAGTCAGGGCCCCTGTGTTATCTCAGGAGCTACCACCTTTGGTTCTGGATGGGGCAGTTCTGCCCCAAACAGACACGGTGCATAATCTGGGGGACCTCTTGGACTCACGACTACTGCTCGAAGAGCAGGTGGCAGTCGTGGCCAGGAGGGCTTTTGCACAACTTTGTGTAAAGTTACACCTGCTCCTAGACCGGGACTCCTTGCTCATGATTACACATGCTTTGGTCACCTCCAGACTGGATTATTTTAATGCACTCTACATGGGGCTGCCCTTGGTGACCATTCAGAGGCTGAAGCTGGTCCAGAATGCGGCTGCCCGGGTTGTGATGGGGTGTGGGCATTATGCTCATGCCTCACCATTGCTGTGGGAGCTGCACTGGTTGCCAGTGTGCCTCCGGGTGCAATTCAAGGTGCTGGTTATTACCTTTAAAGCCCTATATGGTAGTGGGCCACGATACCTAAGAGACCTTAGGACATCTGTCCGTCCCACCAGAGCAGACCAGAGAGGCGCTCTGGTTGTACCATCAGCTAGAGAGGCACACCTCTCTAGCACAAGGAGGAGGGCCTTCTCTGTGTCTGGTCTGGCCCTATGGAACCTCTTGCCAAGTGAGCTGCATCTCCAGACAGAGCTGCTGCCCTTTAGGAAGGAGGTCAAGACCTAGCTGGCAAAGCATGTGTGGGGTATGGGCCAGACAGATGCCCCAGTCTGTTGGCTCATTTGAACCCCCCCCCCTCTCTCTCTGTCTTGTTTTAGCTTTTTAAATTTTTAATCTTTTAATCTTGATTTTATATTATGTTTTATTGTGTTTTAGGTTGTTAACAGTTGTGTCAGCTGCCCTGGGTCTTTTTGAGGAAGGCGGCATGAAAGTTTGCTTAAATAAATAAATACATAAATAAATAAACCAGTATATTTTTCAGACTGTGTCCTACCAGAGCAGGATGTTATGGAATGTCACCAAGAGTAACAACTGTAGGATAGATTTCTGGCACTATCCTTAATTATGTATAATAAGAATAAATGCTCAAACACTCTGATTTGGATTCGTTCCAGTTTGCCTGTGCACAAAACTATCATTTCCAGAAACTTGGAGATAACATTATAACATACCTGTACTCTACTGTTGCCTGTGGTGTCTGAGAAAACAGGTTCTGCTTGTTTTAAGAACATTTCAACTATACATCATAAACTAAAGAGGGAAAAAGGCACACAGTCATTCATGACTCCAAAGAAATGGACGATCTGTTTCAGGCACATTTGGATAGTGCCTAAGATTATTTCTCCACTCCACTTCTGTAACCAAAAACAGTGGTAGAAGACTTAAATATTATTTTCAATATGCAAAGAAGTATGTACTCAAGTGCCAATCAGAGTTTTAAATGGGGTGGAGTGCACCACACTTTCAAGCACATTTCCCAGCCATTAATTTTGTTAGGGCATTTTCCACACTACTATATTTCCCCAGCACTACAGCAAATCTATGATGGCTACTTTGTTGTTGCAAACCCATGGACCACTGCACGCCAGGCTCCTCTGTCCTCTACCATCCTCCACAGCCCACACAGATCTACGTCCATTGCCTCTACAATACCATCTAGCCACCTCATCCTCTGCCGTCCACGTCTCCTTTTGCCTTTGATCTTTCCCAGCATCAAGGCCTTCTCAAGTGAATCCTCTCTTCACATTTGGTGGCCAAAGTACTTGAGGTTCAGCTTCAGTATTTGTCCTTCCAATGAGCAGTCAGGGTTGATTTCCTTCAGGATTGACTGATTTGATCTCCTTGGCGTTCAGGGGCTCTAAAGAGTCTCCTGCAGCACCACAGTTAAAAGGCATCTATTCTTCTGCGTTCAGTCTTCCTTATGGTCCAGCTCTCACAGCCATACATTACTACTGGGAATACCATTGCTTTGACTATGTGAACATTTGTTGGCAGAGCGATGTCTCTACTTTTTATTATACTGCCTAGGTTTGTCACAGCTTGCCTCCCAAGAAATAAGCGCCTTTTTATTTCATGGCTGCAGTCGCCATCTGAAGTCACCATCTGATGGCCACTATTATGCCATAAAACTATGGGGCTGCGGTGGCTCAGTGGTTAAGAAGCTCACCTTATTAGCTGGAAGACTGGCAAGTCAGCAGTTTGAGACCCAGGTACTGCATGATGGATTGAGCGCCTGTCTCGGTCCCAGCTCTTGGGGGCATGAAAGGAGCCTTATTTGGGCGTTCCCTGAATGGAGTCTCTTCTGCAAAAATCCTTTCAACCTAGAATAATTTCTGGCATGAAATTATTGTTGTTGTTGTTGTTATACCATAAAATTAGACACTTGATTCTATTTTTAGATCTGAAAAGTAGGGTAACATTGTAAGTGTGTGTTACATGCCAGCGTATGTGTGTACTATCTGCATTTAGGATTTGTTGTTGTTCAGCCTTACAAGGTCACTGTAAATTGGAGATTTGATCACTTCTAACACAGCAACATGTACCAACAGATCAATTGCTATTTCTGGTGATCTTAGTAGAGTTACCAAAGAATGTAAGATTTTTAAAGAGTGGTGTAGTAATATGTGAACCGAGTGAGTTCCCATGGCCAAGAAGGGATTTGAACATAAATTCTAACAGATTTAGAAAGAAGATGGGAATGACCTCTTTAATCACAGAGCTTGTTAATAAGCAACTGAGTTGATAACAACATTCAGTAGCCATCAGAAGAGAAACTTTTGTCTCCTAGTATAAAAAACTGCAGAGGTACAACTATTTGCTTATTCTATGTAGAAAACTACAACACACAGACACAAAAACTACTGTTCACAAATAATCTGAGATATATTACATATACTTTATGGTCTGTTTAGTGAAACAGAGATTAGTGTAAAATTCTACACCTGGGGAAAACCAAATGCATAAAACCAAGATGAAGGATATTTGGCTCAGTAATACTACAAGTATTCTTATGTGCCACAGGAGATGGCTCCAAAATCATAATGTGTGGGTCACTTCATGGCAAGCTGGGATCCACCTTAAAAAAATTCACCCCAGTGGCATTTTTTCTGCTTGCCGTGGAGGGTGAAGACAGCTCAGAGTCAGCTGCCTCCAAGACCAGGCCTCCTGACGCCCTGGGGCAGGAAAAAAGTATTCTTGGATCAAGTTGTAGCTGACAACAACAACAACAACAAGTGTGAAGGTTCTTGGGATTGTTGTAGATTACTAGCTGAATATGAGTCAAAAGTGCAATCTGGTTGCAAAAAAGACAAAGGCTATTTTAAGATGCATTGACATAAGTGTAGTTTTCCAAAACCTTATTCAACAATAGTTATGCCCTCATCTAGAGTACTGTGTCTAGTTCTGGACACTGCATTCTAAGGAGGATGCCAACAAAGTGGATTGAGTTCAGAGGAGGGCAACAAGGATGACCAGGGGACTGGAAACCACGCCCTGTGAAGAAAGACTAAAGGAACTGGATATGTGTAGCCAAGGAAACTAAGAGGGGATCTACTGTAATAGCACTTTTCAAATACTTGAAAGTCATAAAGAGGAAAGGCAGGATTTGTTCTCAAGGATTCCTGGCTGCAGAACATGTAATAATGGGTTCAAGTTACAGGAAGCCAGATCTAGGCTGAATATCAGGAAAAATGTCTTAACTGTTAGAGCAGTACAACAATGGAACTTATTACTTCAGGAGGTGGTGAGCATTCCAAAAGCTGAAGGCATTCAAGATAACTGGATAATCATTTGTCAGATCAGCTGTCATTTAGATTCCTGCATTGAACAAGGGGTTGGACTCAAAGGCGTCATAGACCCCTTCCAACTATATTATTCTATGATTCTAAGAAATCAAATGTGCGCACGCGCACACACCAAAAAGGCTTAACACTAGAATAATGCACCTACCTTGTGAGTATGACTGAAATACTACAACAACTCTATTCCTTGCCCAGGCAGGTTTCATTGCATAGGCAGATGCTCCTGAAATGACCACCTTTCCCATAAAGCTGAAGGAATCTCATATGGGAACAATGATTTACTTTTTTCCATGGAGTGATAAAGCTGATCAAAGAGCTAAAACCACTTTCTTGGAATGAGATATTATAACCTTTGAAGTATTTTCAATTGAAAAAGGCAAAAAAAACCCCAACCACCATAAATGTATGGATCATGTGATGTAAGTAAATGGTGAGCAGCTTTTCTTCCTCATGACAGTAGAATGAAGGAGCAAAATTTTTCATAGAAGTGCTTCTTTACATAGCATGTAATTGTACTGTAGAATCTGCTGTATTAGTTATTGACTAGATTTGCATATATGTTGTTGGTCCTAGGACAATACAGTAGTTTGGGTACAAGTCCAGACTCCCAGTGGAAAGAAATTCCACAGTCTGGTAAGTTACTGAAAAGATGCCTGCTAGGGTGACAGAAGAGCCTCCTCTAGATTATATTTTAGGGTGTTGTTTGTTTGTTGTTGTTTTTGCAAGCAGCTTTCCTCAATAGACTGTTTTATAAAAACTGTGCATTAAGGTGCAGCTACCGCACACTCTTTTCAAGCTATAAATCTTGTATAGACATTATAATGACACAAGATGATGTCCTCATGCAATCTTGCACTTCAACAGAAATGCATACTCCCAGTACAGGACTGAAGTACTCCAAGACTAAGAAAAAGAGCAAACAGTACCATCACAAGCACTTTTCACCTTTAAAACAAAAATGAACAAAGTGTATCTTAACTCGGTCAACATTTATTTTCATTATAAAAACATAGAATGCTTAAAAACCAGTTCTGGAAACTAATGGCTGTTTGTATGATTTCAGAATATGGTGCATTAATAAAATTACCTCCTTCCAGAGGGGCCAGAATCTTATTACTTTCTTTTACTGTAAGTCAAATAGCATAACACACTGCTATGAATTACTGCTAGTTAAGAAGATGAGGCTTATAGTTCTCATTGAACAATTGTCATATGGCGTGGCATACTATATGATACATAAACATTCCCTTCTTAGTATAGGTAAAGCCAGTCGCATCTGACTCTAGGATTCAGTGCTCATCTCTGTTTCAAAGTCTTCTTAACTAGGAGCAAATTGTTACTACAACATTCTACATTATCTGACTTGTCCCAATTGATTTAAGTAATAAGATCTGGCTACAGATTTGTATCAATTCTCTTCATCTGCATGATTTAAATGATCTTCTAAACAGGGTGGTGATTTACATTACAGAGTAATGCAGAAAGCAGTGCTAGAAAGAGTATTTCTAAACTTTTGCCTCCAAAAGCAGCTCAATGAAAACAGCAACAAAGGCAAGGAATGAGATAAATATAATATAGGGAAAAAAATCTGCTCCATGTTAAATCCTTCTCGCAAGAAAACACTAGGAAGTGGTATTTAGGTTTCCCTCCAGGTTCTTTTTCCTCTCAGTGAAATACTTTCTCTGCTCCTCTATGGCCTTCTGCAACAATTGAAGATTTATTCCTTCCACACATGTAAATACACGGGCTTTAATCACCACCTCCTCACCTGTAAATATAATGTTCAATTCATGAGAAATGCTGTGACATTTTTAGGACTAAAATTAGAAGAAGGAAAGCATTACTCAGTATCTGAAATAATGTACTTCAAGAAGATCACACAACAGATGTCTGGGCAAAAGTAGGCAGGAAGGGTGATTCAAATAAACTGATTCAGTGAAGACTCCATTTTTCTATCTGTTATCAGATATACATCCCATAACATCAATAAAGAGCAGAAATATTATATGCTATCAGCTAATGCAAGTCTAGCCAGGTTACCCTGCTATGGTAATAGAGTAGACCATACTGCCAGTGACTCAATGTCAAGTGTCAGGCAATGGTTAACTAACCTGACAACCCTGAGGATTAATGGACTTGAGTGCTGAAGTCCACCAGGAAAAGTGATGGTCCCAAATGGATTAAATCCCATTTGAACCCATCGAGATGGAGGGCAGCAGCTGCATCAATACTGGCTTGGGGCCAATGAGGACTTTGCGTGCCAAAAGGGCTCAAGAGCAGAAAGTGACTTACAGAACTGAATCAGTGGTACAGGGGTCATGCTGAGATGCAAAAGGCAAATGAAAGGCCACTGTATTATATTCTCAGGACAGTCATCATGGCTGATCACCATGATGATCGCCAATATTCAGATTTGGATATGGCAGAAGAAGAATCAGCTAATAGCATTGGAAAGTCAGTTTGGCTCTCAGCTTCCCCTCAACTACACACAGCATGATATAACTGTAGCATAATCAGGAAAAAGAGCACAATAAAATTTTGTCATTAATCATATGACCCCATTAAAATGACATAAATTCTAAATTGATGCTTAACTAATTTTTTATTTTTTTTCAGGACACAAAACCCAGGCCACAGCCAGGATTCTTGATGTGAGCGGGCAACAAAGCTTCTTTTCAATGCATTCCTATGGGAAACCGCACTTTGCCAGGATGGGCAAACTGCTAACTCAGGGTGGGCCAAGCCCAGGCTGGCTACCCCCTGGCTACGGCCCTGCAAAAAACAGAGGTTATTAATTAACAGAAAACAATTAACAGTCTGCAGTTTGTACATTGGTCACCACAGAATGTGGGAAGTGATGAGAAGACAGCAGATTCTTCATCCAAACCTAGGACAAAGGGCTTAATGAAATCAGAGGCAACGAGTAAGGTAGAGAGAGACAATATTAAACTTCTTTTAAAACTTTTAATTTTTGAACTGGTTTTAAATTGTTGTCAATATGTTCATGTGTTGTAAATTGCCCTGGGTCCCTTCGGGGAGGAGGGTGATAAACAAATTTAAATAAATAAATAAATAAATAAATATGCCAATTTTTCATACTACTGTATTCTTCTTCTTCCATGTCTAGGCCAGGCATGAAACTGCCACAATGAAGCCACCTTTAGGGAAATCAATTCTGTAGTTCCTTTTGTCTAACATAGTGAGAGAAAGATTAGCCAGCACAAGGTGGCCATTGCTCAGGGTGCACCCAATTGTGGTTCAAAATGCCCCAATCTTCGAGGAAGCTCTTTCTGTGTACCCTTAGATACTGTTTACTTCAATGAACTCAGTCAGATTCGTGTAATTTTCTAGTTGATGCATTTTGCCTTTTCTACTCTCCCCCTCTAATTGTCAAGCACAGATGAACAATAAATTAGCAAGAAATACCAAGTTTGCCCTGCAGCAAGTACAATGTTCTAAGAGATTTTAGGAAACATCAGGATAAGGCATGTGCCTATTTACTTAATTAATAAATACTGTACTCCAATGACTGATGATTATCACTGCGATAATTTAGCACAAAAAGGTGTGGCCATTTTTGTTTCACTTGACATCATACAGATACTGGGGTCCTCAGGCAAAGTGATTTGCCCTCTGTGTTAGTGAAGTGGTGCAGATGGTACCCAGTTATCAAGATATCTTACAGTATATATGTGAATCCAACAATGCAAAGAAATAGGGGTATTTTGGTAGAAAGGAGTGGAATAGATACATGATGTTGTCTGTCAACATTCCAAATGCTGGGGCAAGTTACTGAAACTTCTGATACACACGTGCAATCACATGTACAGTGGGTTATATAATCAGATAAAAAAACCTTGCTCTTGTTTTTCTTTCTGTTCAAGGAGTCTGCAATCCAATAATGTGGGCTTTTGATCTAATGGTGATTAAATGTAAAATTAACACATCAGGTTGTCTTCTGAGCTGGAGTGATTAGATAAGATTATTTACCTATGTGAAGAATCAAGAAGAACCAAAAGAACCACAAGTAGGATTAAATAACCTACTTAAGTATGTACTAATTTGACTTTCTTTCCAGCAGAAGGACTGTATCGAGACATTAGGCTCTTTCTTCCCAATACATGCCATTTCATGTCTAGACTATTCCGACCCCATGGAATGAGAAAACCTAAATATACTTACTCTCTCCATATTCAGTTTCCCCCAGCACAATATACAGAGACCCAAGCTGGGCTTGGAATGGTTCCACAAATTTTGTAGAAACCCAGATCTCATGTTGAACAGAAGCATGCTGAGCTGTCAAGGTGGCTTTGGAACTGACCATATCATAAGAATGTAACCTGAAGGACAAAAAGATTACACTTCAGCTTTATTAATACTAACAGCAATAATTTTCAGAATATTTCAAATTTAATGGATATAGCTCTAGGGATGTTATATTTTCTTATATTAAATCAGGAGTGCCTCCAGACGTGGAGGCACCCCTGATTTCCAGTCACGTGTTTCCAGAAGTGGAAGTAAAATGCACCTTTCAATCTGTTTTGCAACATTATGAGATAGATTTTAAGCTGCCTT
This sequence comes from Furcifer pardalis, assembly GCA_030440675.1. Classification (NCBI taxonomy): domain Eukaryota; kingdom Metazoa; phylum Chordata; class Lepidosauria; order Squamata; family Chamaeleonidae; genus Furcifer; species Furcifer pardalis. The sequence goes on along the minus strand of CP126893.1, from coordinate 54,110,518 downwards.
TTCTCTATTTAAATCAAGCCTGTGCGCCAGATTCCCTGATACCCATTCATCCAGCCCATGTCACCCTCATTGCTCCCGGAAGCAGATGTACTTTTACATGCATTTTACTCCTGCTTCTGGGAGTGACGAGGGCAGTACGGGCTGGATGAATTGCCAGTGGGGCTGGAACTGGCCCACAGGCCATAATTTGGGCACCCTGTGTTAAATCATCACAAAAGTATATTAATATCTATTTTAGCTGTTTCATGAGAGTCAGAAATACGGTATTCTGACATGACATACAAAAAGAGTGCTACAAGTGACAATAAAAAAACCCAGTAGAAACCCACATAACAAAAAAAAGTCCATTCTGTGAGGCACTTCGTTATACTGTACATTTTTTTTGTTATACAAAGCATGCATCGTACAATGAAAACTTCTATGGGGAAAATTATACAACAATAGCGGTTAGCGCAAATCATCTTTGTTATACGAATTTTTAGTTATATGAGGCATTCGTTATACGGGGTTCCACTGTACACAAAACAGAAACATGTAATTAAAACCAAGCATATACAATACTTGAAAAAGTTGCTCCGGACAAGCTCTTTACAATCTAAATCTTAAGAACTGATAATACAAACAGAAATGAATGAAATAACAAAAAAGGGGGCAGTTAGTAAAATATATAAATTTTTAAGGGAACTAGAAGATAATAAAAAGCTTTAAGAACAATATGAGGAAATGATTTAGGTGTCAAAATTAAGGAAGAGGAATTGGGTAGGATATGGAAACAAAGGACTATGAAAAATATGTCAGTTAGAGTTAAAGAAAATTGTTGTCAAACAATTTGGAGATGCATATCAGAGAGTAAACAAAACAAAAAATGTTGTGGCACTTTAAAGAATAACTGATGTACAATGAACCACCACTTGGGAGGCGGCTCTTTTACCGGAAAACTCACTTCAGGAAAAGAAATCCATAGGAAATGACAGTCTGCTTCAAGGAAAAAATTTGCTGTATGGAACTTTTTTGGAGTGTTCTGACACTTCCCATGGCAGTGGGAGGTGTTTGGAGCATTTCCGCTAGGTTTTGGCACCTCCAGCAGCATTCCCGGCTACCATGAAGTGCCGAAATTCAGTCCCTTCATCAGTTTTTTGGCAGGTACTTTTCCTGCAATTACCCGGGCTGGCCATCAGATGGCGCCGTCAAAAATGTGCCAAATATGCATAGCAAATAAATAAATAAATAATATAAGTTCTGGAACTCACTAAAAGCCAAAAAACGTAACCCCTCCGCTCAAAATTCTTTCCAAAGTACACTTTGGCTTTTTTTTCACTGTGTTTTTGCCACTTTAGAAAGAGCTTAGAGAAAAACTGTTTCCTTGGCTTCTTTTTAACCTCCAGAACGGAAATATTGGTTTTCAATGCATTCTTATGGGAAACCAGTTTGCTTTAAGGAAAAATCGCTATAAGGAAAACCCTGTGGAACAGATTGATTCTGTAAAGCAGGGATTCACTGTATTTAGTTTTTAAAGTGCCACAATGTGTTTTATATTTTGGTTTTGTTTTGTTAACTCTCTGGTATGCTTGAAACACAGACTAACACGGCTACCATTTCAAAATTTGGAGGTAGTATATAACCCCGCTACTTTTGAGCTATTACAACACAAAATATAGCAAGGATTGTTGGAAATGTAAAAAAGAGATTGGGACATACAGTACAGTACTGTACAGTATCTGCATTTATGGTGGGAGTGTGATTATGTGAAGGAAATATGGGGAAAGGTTTTTATGGAAATTAATCATGTACTGTATTGTCTATAACAGGAGTTCTCAACCTACGGCTTGTGAGTTGGATCCGGCCTGCAGCACAATTTCATGTGGCCTGCTGCCACTTCTGCCGCTGCACCCAGAAGTGGAAGCAGACACGTTTACAACAGCCATAAAACGTGCCCGCACATACGTAAATGCGGTTATGTCAGCTGTAAATGTGCCCACAGCTGTCATAAACGCGGAACTGAGTGGATTTACGTCTGCATACACACACAGTAAGCCGCTCTGACTGGTATTTCAACCAAAAGGGTGGGATATAAATGTGAATAGATTAATACATAAATCCCGAGTACTCAACCTTTTTAACCTGGGGGCTGGGTCACGCTCCCTCAGACAGTTTCCGGGGCTGGACAGCCATTTTGCCTTTCCTCCACCACATGGCACTTCCTGGTGTGGTGGAGGTGAGGTGCCATGTGAAATGGTGCCACAGGCCACATCCGGCCCATGGGCCATAGGTGAGAATCCCTGACATAAATAAATAAAAATATGGTGATTAAATTATGGCTAGTGAAGTTTTCAAAGTGGTAGCCATCTTAGTCTTTGCAAGCACATCAGACACCTAACAAAACAAAGATGAAATGGCATGTGCTTCATTAACATAAGAAAGGGACCCTCAAACTGTCAATTTACTTGAAATTGCATGCCCTAGCCAAGGCAATGACTCAATGCCAAGTAGATCTCACTGTCACAAAAAAGCGAAGAGTTGTTTTGGGAACAGAGGTCAGAGCGTGTCAAGTCAGATTATATTACAGTTATAAGATATTATGAAAAGCTGAGTATTTTAAAAACGTGCACAATACTTGAAAAAGTTGTTCTGGACATGCAAGAGCTTTATAATCCAAATAAAAAAGGGAGCACTGACAAGGAAAGTCCTAAAAGACCATCTGAGTGAGGCAGGATAGAGTCTTGGTCTAAAAATTTGCCCAATGTGCAACACACAATGTTTATAGTGATTTTATACTTTGATGCAATTGAATGCCTATACTGTATTATGCCAGGTTTAAAATCCCACTAAGATTTTGGCCAGAGAAAATTTTGAAATATTAAAGTGATTCACTAAGAATACAACAACAACAGCAATTGAAAAGGAATTACATCTACCTGCCAAACGTTCTCAAAGTCTTCCCTTCTGAGATTAATGCAGAGTTTATTTCCCAAGGAAAGTGATAAGCTGCCACAGCTGGAAGCATTGCATGCAACTGCTCTCAAGAAGATAACCTGCAAAAATCAAAACAATTTGAAAACACTGAAAAAAATACCCTCGAGTATAATTTACTTAGACCAACAGCAAGTCATGAGTCCATTACATTTTTCTATAGAAGGTGGGTGTTACCTTTTCAGTTTCCAAAGCTTTTTGTTTACTACGTACAAAGTAGTTCTAACAGATAGCTTCTGTTTATTATTTATTGATTGAGCATATTATTTATTAACTAATCTTATTTGTACCCATTATATAAAGCAAACATGGAGAGTTTGCAGTCAGGTGGTTTAGCTTTAGCCAATCAAGTAACAGAGAACAACAGAGAATAACTTTCTCAAAACAATAAATTGTTTACACATGTGCACAAAGAGTGTTCTGGCATTTAGACAAAATTGGATCTCAGCTAGCCTAGAGAAATAAGGAATACTGAAAAACAGGCAGTCTTGTGACACAGCCTTGAGGCTCAGAGAAGACAAAGGATTTTTTCTGAGGCCTATTTGAAACTACAACCTCACCAAGCTTTGAGAACATTAGGAAAAAGATGTCGTTTTCTGACATTTGCCCCCTCTAAATAAACAATCCACAACTTTGCATTTCCCTTTTTAGAAGAGAGACATGCCAACAGTTATCTGTAGATTTTAAAAATCTGAGGATATCTCCCATTATTTATTAGGTTAACCTCTGTATAAGCACCTTGGACACTAATTTCTCCTTAACATTCTCAGATTTTTGCATGACTACTCTCATGTACCACCAAGTCAGAACCCACTTATACTCACTCTAATAAGGACGTGAAGGTACAGGAGACATTTAAGGAGTGGTTTTACCAGTTCCCACACCCTGAGTAAGTTTCTACAGCTGAGCAGGGATTTCAGCTCAAGCCTGTGTAGAGTCTTAGTCCTTCACTCTGTCCATTTGATTTTTTAAAAGTTTTTCCCCACATTATCTATCCAGATTTTTCTTTTCATTTTACTATAGGAATTGTCTTTTTGCATTCTTCCTTAATATCATCTCTGGTTTCAACCCACAATTCTTCTGGTTGACAGTTAACTTAGTTTAGTAATGCAAATCTGTTCTTTATGTGGTTTTTAAATTAATCAGAAATGTCATTTAAATTATATTTTGGCAACAGAATCCTTTTAGTATTCTTCTTCTACTTAACTTTATTTGATACTAACACTTTATGATCAGTATCACAAGCGGCTCCCGGTTTTGTTTCAGCAGAGTGAATATAGCTTCTCCATATCCTGCTTCGACTTATGTAGTCTTTCAATTATAGGTGCTTTTAACAATTTAATATATTTTGAGCATGTCTGAATTTTTGCACAAGCTCTTGGCCAGAAGTAATTGACTTGTGACTAAAGTGTTAAAAAGTATAAACTGAAATCACTGCACTCAACAGCATATCTCAACAAATAACCTGATAAATGCAGGAATCTTCCATAAGTTATGTTATGTTTTAAAGATTAGCACAGGTTGAAGCTGATGGATAGGAAGAAGACCTTTGCCTTTCTTGTGTGTGATATGTGCTGTCAAGCCAATCCTGACACACAGTAACCTTAGTAAACACATGAGATGTTTAAGGGTTGTTGTCATTAACCACTCATACCCCAATGAGTTTCTATAAGCACTACAGTATGTTCATGGGGATATCGACCCAGTTCTAATTAATCCTGGGACAGCCAAAGTCATTTGGTAGATAGAATGTTGAATGGACTCAAGAGACTTGGGTTCAAGTAATTGCCTGTGATGGAAACTCATGTGAAAGGGTCATAATGGTGGTGGAGGTGGAGAACTCCTTTAATACTATACTGTACTTCACTTGCTTAGAGAAACTTTTGTTGTTGTTCAGTCGCACAGTCAATTCCAACCTTTCGCGATCCCATGGACCATCGCAGGCCAGGCATCTCTATCCTCCACCATCCTCCTCAGCCTGCCCAGCTCTGTGTCCATTGTTTACAATACCAACTAGCCATCTCATTTTTGACTACCCCTTCTTTTGCCTTCCACCTTTCCAAGCATCAAGGCTTTCGCAAGTGAATCTACTCTTCTCATTTGATGTCCAAAGTACTTTAGCTTCATCTTTACTATTTGTCCTTCTAAGGAGTAGTCAGGGTTGATTTCTTCTAAGATTGACCTATTTGTTCTCCTTGCTGTCCAGGGGACTCTCAAAATTATCCTCCAACACCACATCTCAAAGGCATCTATTCTTTTGTGCTCAGCTTTCCTTTTGGTCCAGCTCTCACAACCATACATCACTACTGGATATAACATTGCTTTGACTTTTGTTTGCAAGGCGATGTCTCTACTTTTAACGATGTTGCCCAAATTTCTCATAGCTTGCTTCCCAATAATTAGTCATTTTTTTAATTTCATGGCTGCAATCTTCATCTGCAGTGATCTCGGATCTTAAGAATGTAAAGTCTGTCACTGCTTCTACTTCTTCCACATCTATTTTCCAGAAAGTGATAGGGCCTGTTGCCATTATCTTTGTTTTCTTGATGTTGAGTCTCAAGCCAGCTTTTGCACTCTCTTCTTTCAACCTAAGCAAGAGATTCTTTAGGTCTTCTTCACTTTCTGTCATTAGGGTAGTGTCATCTGCATATCTCAAATTGTTGATGTTTCTCCTACCAATTTTAATTCCAACTTTTTATTCATGCTTATTAGGGTCAATAAGTCAGATGCCACTCAGCTGCACATAACAACCCCTCAGTCCTAACAGGACACTGCACTGGCTCCCACTTGCTATTACACCTAAATTAATGTCTGGATAGCCAGTGTCGCATAGTGGAGAAAACAGCAAACTAGAACTCACAAAACCTGGGTTCAATCCCTGACTGGAAGTGTGTAACTGGGAAAAGTGGTCCTGAAAGATCTCCCTTACCCTGTTAGGGTCACTATCAGTGATGGGATGTAACAGGTTCTCACCAGTTCTCCAGAACCAGTAGTAACTTTTCCCAGTGTCCCAGAGAACCTGTAGCAGCTTTTGGGGGGAACCACTTTCAGGGCTTACCTTTTCACTGGTTCCCCCACTGCACATGCATGCCAAGCACTTGGTGTGCATGCACGCCTAGTGCTTGGCACATATGCACGGCCTCCTTGCTGTCCTCCCAAACGGGGAGGAGGAAGAGAAGCTGCTAGCCTGAAGCTCCCTATAGGCTGAAGCTCCCTATTTTTATTATTTTGTATTTTTTCTTTGGCCCCGCCCATGACATGACATCATGATGTTAGCTCCACCCACACTGTGATGACATCATGGTGGGGTAGTAAAATTTTTGACATCCCACCACTGGTCACTATACAGTCAGTTCCCATTTGAGGCCAGACTGAACTTGATAACTGTAAGGTCAGCAGTTCAAGACCTGTGTGCTGTGATTTTTGTATTGTTGATCTGTTATATTGTATTGTATTCGATTTTATGTTGTAAGCCGCCCTGAGTTGGTTTTCACCAAGTAGGGCGGCATATAAATCGAAATAATAAATATTAATAAACCGAGTGAACACATATCATCTGTTGCAGCTCCTGCCAAAACACAGCAGTTCAAAAAGCAAGAAATTGGAAGTAGATAAATAAGTACCGCTTCGGCAGGAAAGGTAACAGATTTCCGTGCGCTTGGATGTCTAGTCAGGGGCATAGCTACCGCCGTATCTGCCGTATCAATTATACGGGGGGCCCCGACGTGCGTAAGCAAAAATTAATAAAAACTTCCCAATTTTTTTTTATTTCACAAATGACAAAAGTCAAAAAAGGCAATTTCTTTTCTTTCTTTTGTGAGAAATCTTTACCCTTCCTAAGGGCCCCCAAACAAATTTTTATACGGGGCCCCGCCAAGGCACGCTACGCTTCTTTGTCTAGTCCTGCCTGCCACATGACCAGGAGACGACTGCGGACGCAGAGTCGGCGCTGGTTGCTTGGGCTGTAAACAGAGATGAGCACCGAATGTGGGACGCTTTCGAGCAAGGGTGTGACCTTGACCTTTGCCTTGGATACCTACCCTAGAAGAGAGAGCCAAGGAGACTTCTCAATTGGCGGCGCAACGAGACTCACCCATCGCCCTTACCTGCTCCCTCCCTCCAGCTACGTCAGAGTGCGCCACGTGACCTCGGAGGCGGCTTCCCTATTGGGCCCCTGTGAGGGGGGGTGGGAAAACACCCACTCACGTGGTCGGCGTGTGGGCGGGGCGAGGATACCCGGAAGCTGTTCTCCAGCCCCTGGTCCGCTGTTGCTGCTGCTGCCGCTGCGGTGGCTTTCTGTTGGTGTCGTCGGAGCGCGAGCCTGGACCGGCCCGTTCCCTCCCCCGGCCATGGCCGCCGCCAACACCAACCCAGACCTGCGCAAGGAGCGCCAGGCGGCGTCTTTCGACACCGAGCATCTCACCTACATCTTGGACGGGGGCGCCGAGCGGACCCGGCGCCGCAGGGAGATCGGTGAGAGAGAGAGAGAGACAGAAGCCGGGAAAAGGGGGGTTGGGGCAGACCCGGTGGGTCGGGAGTAGTTCTCACCCCATGAAATAAGAAGGGTCCTTGTTAATAACGGGGTGGGGGGAAATGGCGACTCTTCCTCCCCGCCCTGCTTTAAGGTTGAAAGAGCCCTCCTTGGTCCTCTTTCCGTGGACTAAAAGCGGTGTCGTTGTACGTGTGAAGCCGTCTAAATACCATGCCTAGCCGTTGGGAAGCAAGAAATTGCAAGTAGATAGATAAGGACCAAACCTAGCAGTTTGGACATCAAGTGAGATTTTGAGAGTCCCCTGGACAGCGAGGAGAACAAATAGGTCAATCTTAGAAGAAATCAACCCTGACTGCTCCTTAGAAGGTCAAATAATAAAGATGAAGCTAAAGTACTTTGGACATCAAATGAGAAGAGAGGATTCACTTGAGAAAGCCTTGATGGTTGGAAGGGTCGAGGGCAAAAGAAGAAGGGGACGGCCCAAGATGAGATGGCTGGATGGTGTTGTAGAGGCAATGGGTGCGGAGCTGGGCGAGTTGAGGGGGATGGTGGAGGACAGGAGTGCCTGGCGGACAGTGGTCCTTGGGGTCGCAGAGGGTCGGAATCGACTGTGCGACTGAACAACAACAAAAGCAGTTCGGAAGCAAGAAATTGCAAGTAGATAGATAAGGGCCACTTCGGCGGGAAAGGTAACAGCGTTCCGTGCGCTCCGGCGTCTCGTCGTGCCTGCCACGTGGCCACGGGAACGTCTGCAAAAGCAGACAGCGCTGGCTCTTCGGCTTTGAAACAGAGACGAGTACTGAACCCTTTGAGTCGGAGGCTTTTGAGCAAGGAAAACCTTTGCCTTTAAATAGGGACCACTTTGGTAGGAAAAAGATCTTGGGGAACATGACAGGAACCTCATTTGAGCGGCCCCTGAGCAGAGTTTCTCCAGCAAAAATCCTTTCAACGCAGAATAATTTCTGACCCATTATTATTATTATTATTATTATTATTATTATTATTATTATTATTATTATTATTATTATTATTATTATTATTATTATTAATATTAATATTAATATTAATATTAATATTAATATTAATATTAATATTAATATTAATATTAATATTAATATTAATATTAATATAAGCCATTTATATGGGATGATGATGATATTAAAAGTCAAATTGTAAAGATGAAGCTAAGGTACTTTGGACATCAAATGAGAAGAGAGGACTCGCTTGAGAAAGCCTTGATGCTGGGAAAGGTGGAGGGCAAAAGAAAAAGCGGGCGGCCAAAAATGAGATGGTTGGATGGTGTTGTGGAGACAATGGACACAGAGCTCAGCAAGTTGAGGGGGATGGTGGAGAACAGGAGTGCCTGGCGGGCAATGGTCCATGGGGTCGCAGAGGGTCGGAATCGACTGTGCGACTGAACAAAAAAAAAATAGTAATATTAATAATATTAATATTAATAATATTATTAATATTAATATCATCATCATCATCCCATATAAATGGCTTATATGTTTGTTTATAAATTAATGTCTAGTTTTATACAGTTGGTATATACTATACTTCTTTTTGTTATATGTGTACAAGTGCTATACGCTAAACAAATAAATGTACAGTACTGTACATGTGAACAGTCAGCTTCACAGGATAACTTGCGTGCTGTCTGTTTTTAGATCCTTCTGGCGCATTAACTATCCTTGGGAAAGCAAGTTCCCTTCCTGGTGTCGTAAAAGTCTCTTTCCTGAAGTGCTGTGTTGTTGTTGTTTTATCATGTCAGAAGCACACAAAGGTGCTTTCTGGGTTGAAAGGATTTTTGCTGGAGGAACTCTGCTAAGGGGATGCCCAAAAGAGGGTCCTTTGATGTCCCCAAATTATGGGGTTCAATGTGGCCAATTAGTCAATTGAGTGTTGCTGCCTTAGTCTGGCTTTATGTTAGTTTAGACTAGTCACTACAGTGTAAGTTCATGGTGATGTGGGAGTCCACAGTGGAGTAGAATTTCAAGATCTTCAGACTAATCATTTTTAAGTACAGTATAGGGTTGGGGAATGATTTATGTATAAGGCATCAGGAAGTTTTATTTTAGGTTACTATTATGTGGTAAGTCACAAGGCCATTGGGCTGCTTCTGAGAGGACTTGGCAGTCTGTGAGATAAGTAGGTGTTCCACAATACAGAACTATGACCTGTCCCACTTCCTTGACTTTGGCTTAAATTGTATCATCAATTTAGATTGAGGTTTTGTTTCTATATGCTAAAGTTCCACAACACTGGATCTATTGCACTTTGTTAGTATTGCAATAGCTTTGTCAATATTGCTTAGAACAGGGGTCTGCAAACTTGGCTCTCCAGGTGTTCTTGGACTTCAATTCCCAGAAGCCCAAGTCAGCACTCCTGCTGATCAAGGTTTCTGGGAACTGAAGTCCAAGAACAGCTGGAGAGCCAAGTTTGCAGACCACTGGCTTAGAAGAATGCACGTACGGAAAGCAGACCAATCTTTTTTGCTGTTCATCTTTTTTGCTGTGAACATCTGGAAGAGGCAGGGTCGTCAATTGCTGAGTATGGCCCAGCATCCTGAAAATAGGTATATAGGTCAAAATCATAGTAGTGGGGTATATACTGCATGCATTGAACAGATAATTGAATGCTGCGAGGAAGCTTTTGTCTTTGTTTTAAATTTTTTACATTGATTAGGCTTGTTCACAAAGTATATGCCAAATAATATTTGTTAGCCTTTAAGACAGGGGTAGGCAACCTATGTCCCATAGGCCGGATCCAGCCCACAGTGCCAAATAATCTGGCCCACCCTCACTCCAGTCGCCACTGGCTGAATCAGCCACAGACATGTTTACGGCGACCATAAATGACAAGGGGACCACTGATCCTTTCTTTAAGGTGTAAGGCTTTGTCGGTTCTCCTCCAATATAGAGACCATTATGGTTGTTCCTCTGGAAGGCTTCTGCTTCATTTCTCCTTCATATCAGATACAGGTTGTATACAGTTAGAGAAGTTTATGTTGTGATACCCCACTAAACGCATTCTGCCAAACTCTAAATATTAGATATTCAAGATCTTTACTGAATCCCCACTGACATGTAAATGATTGATGTTGTTGTTCTCTGTAAAGTAACTTATTCATGGTGGTTACTAGCTGAGCAAACATAACTTTAACACCTATTTGAAGTTTTAATTATGCCACTTTTAATTTGCTTTGCACAGAGTGCTCTGTCATATTTCTTTGCTGCTTCAAGCGCAAGAAAGAAACGAGAGAAACCATTTTGACTGATGTAAAGCAAGCAAAGTTTGATGACTGCTTTTTAAAGTGAGAAGTGTGGTTATGACTGAGCAGTAAACTTTTGCCCTTTTGTTCTTTCTACAGAGGCACTTGTTATGAACGACCCAGACTTTAATCATAAGGATGTAAATTTCCTCTCTCGCAGTGAACGCTATGAAGAAGCTATAAGAAAGAGTGGTCTTATGGTGATAAAACTCAGAGAGTATGGAATTGCAGATCCTGATGAGATCTATTGGTTTAAAAGGTACCTGATTTCAATGCTGAGTAGACGAGATATCGACTCCTCCTGGAAATTCAGTAGCAGTTGCTCCTAATTCTTTATAATGCATATTTAGTTTACCTTGGAAGATCAAATGTTGTACAAAGCCTGTACAAGTTTTCAACATACAGTACTGTACTTCCCTGAATAAAACATACTAGATAGGATAAGCAGCTTCAGATTTCCTTTGCAATTATAAATGTAACAATGATAAAGGCAATAATCTTGCCTAAAGATTGAACTTTTGTTCTTGTTACAGTTTAGCAAGCAATGAATATCAACCCTTCAAAGGAAAACAATGCTAAATTGTACTTCAAAATTAAACTCATACTAGCTATGTAACTGGTGATCTGTAAAACAGTTTAAGATTATTTCATCTTAATCTTGATTTTATATCTTCCTTTCATCCTCCTCTCTTTTACAATGAAGATTAGTTTTTTGATATTTAAATAAACTATTCTAAATGTAGAGGGTTAAACCTTGCAGTAAAGTGTGGCGTATTTATGGTATTAATAGGGCTCAAAAGATGTTTGTAGCTTGGCAGGCTGCCATCTAGCTGTGAACTTAATGGTTAATGTTAAGTAGCTTTTGAACTTTTGAGATAAAGGTGGATTAATCATTATTTCTGAAACATTATTTTGCTTACTCCCAAACTTTGTTTATCTGTTAGTTCTTTGTAACTTAATCTTTTCAGGATGTTACTTGATGTCAGATATATTTTGCACCCATTTTACTTTCATATATTTAGAGTAGAAAGAAAATATGTTAAAATAATTCCAAAAGAACAATTTTGAAGACTAATAATATGGTACAAGTTGCCATGTCTAGCTTAGTGTTTGTGGACTTATAGAGTGACAATTCCAGAGAATTCCAAATACAATATTTTTATAAAAAGAGAGAGACCACAGGATTTGAGAAAGACAAAGGTATGCTCTGACCAAGCAAACCAATCTAAAGTGCAAGATGCTATCAACCACAGTGCCTCCATGCCAATAATAGACCTTGTATGTAAATATGAATAAAGAGCTGGGACATTTGTATCCCACAGTATGTTTGGAGCAACCACATTGATTCACACATAGGAAATTACCTATGGTATTAAGGTATACTCATGCTTTGTTTCCTTTGCAAAATGGCATGAAATTTCATCTCAATCTGCCTCAAAAAATGATTTGACACTGTAAAACAGGAGTGAGCAGGGTTTTTCCAGATGGATTGCAATGCCCATAAAACCCTAGCCAGCAAAGAATGCTGGGACTTGTAATCTAGTCATATCTAGAGGCCTATAATTGCCTACAACCAGAATTATTACAATTGTATTGTATTGTTCGACTTATATGCCGCCCCACTCGCTTATAGCGACTCTGGTCGGCTCACAGCGAAACAATGTTTTATAAACTACAAATATTACATCACAAAATATCACATATCAAAACATATCAAAGTATCACATTTCCAAAACACTACAAGAAATCCCCCATCACAATTACAAAATTAAGACATCATAAACATTTCAAAAACACATCAAAAACACTTCGAACAATTCACAAAAATCTCAAACTAAGTCCATTTCCCTGCTACTTCTTTCCCCCTCAGCCGAACTGGCTGAGAAGAGTGTGCAAATGGGTGGTGGAGGGAAAAAGACCCACACAGCTGTTCCCGCTCTCCCTGGTCCAAGGCCAGGCGGGAGCAGCGCCAGAGTCTGGTGGGGCGGCAATGGTTCCTCTTAAAGCGCCAGCCTGGATGCAGCTGTCCCTGCTCTCCCTGGTCTGAGGCCAGGGAGTGATTGGACACTCCCAAAGGCTTCCTAGGTTAAAGGTGATCCTGAGGAAGCCCTGCAACCAGGGTGTGTGTGAAATTGTTAACTTAATGACCACTAAAATCCTATGACTGGTTATATAATCACCTTGTTAGTTGCACACTGTGCCATCCATGTAGGATTTTTCAATAACCAGAGATTTGTTTGAATATCCAGTGAAATAGTGGATGAAATGAAGGGCTAGGTCTAAGAAGGCCTGGGTTTCAATTCCAGCTCTTCTTCAAGAGTCCAAATATTGGCCATCCTCATGATGATCAGCCATGAAGATTGTCCTGGGGGCAATATAAGTCAGTGGCCTTCCATTTGCTTTCTGCATCGCAGTGTGACACCCATACCACTGATCCAGTTCTGTGAGTCACTTTCTGGTCCTGAGCCCTTTTGGCATGCAAAGTCCTCATCGCCCCCATGCCAGTATTGATGAAGCTGCTGCCCTCTATCTAAATGGATTCAAGTGGGATATAATCTACTTGGAGGCCATCACCCTTTATTCCATCTCAGTCATAGAAACTCACTAGGGATGTGGAACTGATAAAGCTACTTCTTAAATATCTTACTTATCTTGAAAGTCCTATTAGCATTGCTATAAGTCGGGTCCAGTTTGACAGCACATAACATAACAATGATGTGGCTATGAAGGCTTTGTTAATCTCTTTTACAGCCTCACTTTCTGAAATGGTAGCTAACCTCCCCCTTATAAAACTACACAAGGGCAGATTGCCTACATTCATGTTTAGCAAAGGATTCCTACCTTTTATGTAATCATGGAATAGTAGTCTAAAGTTCAATAAATGGACAAAGTTGTGGGATGGAGCTCCATGTTCTTTGTGCCAGTCTTGTAAGAAGCTGGACCTCTGCCTAGGGCAAATTGTAAGGCAAAGAGTCAAGCCAGCTCCATCTTCCATGCTTGTGCTCCTGTATTCTAAACATAATTGAGATGTCTCAGAGCTCTACATTCTAAACAATGTAATCAACCCCCACTAACCACAACCTTAGTGTTAGCTTTATACCCACATTTGAATTGCTACTATAGTAAAGTTAACTCGGTGTAAGCTCATTATGGTTCAGTTACCTGTTGGATTTACTGCTTTGAGCTATGAGTTAATTCAGAATGTAGATAAACAGTAGCTCGTTGCAATTTCTCTGTCTTAAGAGGATTTTAAAATGGGATTTATTTATTTATTTTTGTTCCAACTTGTATGCTGCCCTACTCACAGAGTGACTCAGGGCAGCTAACATGATATCGCAGAACATCACAAAATATCAAAAGCACAATAAATCCCAATAAATAAATTCAAACAATAAAACAATGAACAACCCAGTAAACACATTATCCTCTATCAGCACCGCAACTGGATGGGTCCCAGGGCTCAATGTCCACAACAGGGCTCGCCATCCACGACGGAGCCCCGGGGCTCATAGTCCACGACGGATTGCTTTTCCTTGTTGCATTTTAAATGTGTTTTGCTTTTATGTATTAATGTGATTTTTAAAAAATCTCTCTTAATATCATAAAAGATGTTTTAGCGTTTTATTAATGATGAAATCTACCATGGGTCCTTTTATAGGAGAAAGGCAGGGTAAAAATGTTTTAGATAAATAAATCTCAATTTAACTTTGTGAGAAATTGTTAATGTATGACACTTTAGGTATTTTTGTGCAGTGGCCAGATTACCCAATCAGTTTGACATAGCTTCTTGTATAACAAGAGCTTTAGTCCTTGCTATACTGTGTTCTCACAGCATCATTATCAAACTATCATGACACTGTATTATGTCCAGCCTTTACTATATAGGTGGCCATAAAAGTATTAAGATCTTTGTTTTCTCTGCCCTTCCCTTCAGGACTTCTAGTAAAATACAGATCTAAGATAGTCATATGTAATAAGAATACAGCAGGTATAAAGTGCTCCCATTGGGCTGCTGGGTAGAGGGGTGGGGCGAACTCTGTGCTGGGGCGATGGCACACATGCCCACAGAGAAGGCTCTGAGTACCCCCTATGACACGTGTGCCATAAGTTCGTCACCACTAGCATATACTATAAACTCATTGTTGGTTATTTGTCATGACTAATAGGAGTTTGAACAATATATTGCAGTGTTCAAGGTATCTTCATTCATCTAGCCAGAGAGGTATGCCTTCTTCCACAGTAGTTCAGTCCCTATGTTGTCTGTGGTTTTCCACTTCAACAGTAAAACAGCACTTCATACTCACTGATCTTTCCTTTAACCCCAAAGATTTTTTTTACTTAATTAGTTCTTTTATCGTTGTGTTCCCCTGAGTTCTGACGCATGTTGTGTGCAGCTCTTCTACTTTGACTGTGTAAGAATTCAGTCAGAGAACTGTGTCCCCTGTTAATATACAGTAAAACCTCACATAAAGAGTGCCTCGCTTAGAGAGTAACTCGCTTAAAGAGCAGAATTTTCTCTGAATAGTCACCTCGCTTAACAAATAAAACCAACCAAAAACTCGCTTAGCAACTAAATCAGGGTCGTAATTTCCCCGCACCCCACCAGAAGTCACAATTGATCACTTACAATGGTGTTTCACTTAAAGAGCAAACTCGATTAAAGAGCAATCCCTTAGAACACATTATGCGCTTTAAGCGAGGTACCACTGTATAGAGGAAACAGCAACATGATTGCATCTCCAAATTTGGACTTACTTCTGGCATGCTGGGATCAACAAAGAAGGGGAGTCTTTAAATTCTTATACCTTGTTGACCATCTTTCAAATGCACCTGGCTGATTTGGAATGGATAGATTTTGCTTCGTTCCAGTGAGGCAGTTCTTGCACCTATGAGAATACACAACACTTCATGGATTTACAGCCCCACCTTCATTCAGTGAAGTACTTTAGGAGGGTTCTCAAGCCTGTAAAAGAAATAGAATAAAGAATTTTGTGTTTACTAGCTCACATTGCATATACTGTACTCAGGAACTGATGGCTATTATGAAACATCTCATTGAGGCTTTCATTAAATTCCTGGAACTCGTGATTATAGATATGCTGCTTTTGAATCAGAACAGGCCACACAACGGAAAGTTTTGGTTTGACCTGCCTATGTAATGAATAAGGTGCAACTTTGCCCATATGGCAGGTGAAATGTATGTAAAGTAACACATTGTTCCCTTAGTTGCAGCATCCTTGCTTTTTCTTACAAAAAGTAAAAACAATGTGAAGTACAGGTAATTAAAGCCGTATAAAATGTATGTACTGTTCTGTAGGTTCAATTTAATGAGGAAGCAGCTGAAAAATTTCACTTGCGTGTTTTCATCTTTTCATCTGTGGAAAGAAGTTGGTCATGATAGCCGCTTCCAAGACAGGAAAGGGAGTGTGAAGCAGCAACAGTTTCTGTGTCTTCCTCTTCAGTTGTTGGAACAATAAGTTTGCCTGACTCCCCATTTTGTGCAGAATAATCTTAGGTTTGAGCATGGCTCATGCTAAAGTACCCTTTCCATCAGCAGCCCCTAAACTTTGGAATCAGCCTTTCAATACCATTTCATAATTCCAGGAATCTGCCCATTTTGAGGAGGCTGTAAATAGCATTGTAGTTAAACTTGTTGTTTTAACCAGTATGTTTTCATTGTTTTATTGTCAGAACTTAATTTTTCATTTTATTCAGGTTGGCATCTCTCTTTCCTTGCCAGTTCATTTTTATTGGTAAATACTTTGTTAGTAGTCTGCTGTACTGATCTGGATTGATAATAAATCTAAATAAATGTATGAAATTTGGTTACACAGTTAACACCTTTTCTCTTTTGCTGAAACAGTTTTCTCAACCTGTGCAGTACTTTGTTGGTATAATCGGTGGCAGGGTGCAGATAAAATGCTTCTTCAGTTTTGCCATATAGATAGATGATTTCAAAGTGTGTATATATATACACATTAAGAAAACATAGTTAGCTTATAATTGCAAAATACAGAATGTGGATTCCTCAGTGCAGAATCTAAACCCTGCAGAAGTATTATTGAGGGAGTACTGTGACAGAGTATAAGTTTCAACCTTTGAACTGTACTAAATTGAGAGGTACAGCCAAGATTATTTAATAAATGTTTTATTTGCTTAGGCAGACATCTTTCTGCTGAATATAGACTATCAGCATAGTTGTTTAACAGCTTGCATGACCTCTCTTTATTTCGGTATTTTATATAAAAAGAATCTGTTACAGTGCACAGTAATCCAGCAATGCCTTGTTACTGTGCTAAAAACTTTAACATTTTTAAAAGTTTAGGGCAAGTATCCTCTGGAAGCAAGCAGAGTGCCCATGTTCCATTGTGGCTGTCCTTGTGAGCTTGCTATGGCAGAAACTGTTCCCTTTTAAAGAAATGTGACTTCTTCCAGTTTCTAAAATGCCCACCCATTCATGCAGTGGAGTATTAGGGAAATAGTAGTAAAGAAGTGGATTCTACCATAAAGGACTTAAAGAGGAGATTTATTTGTATGCCTGTGAAAAAATGTAGGGAAGCCTGTTGGAGCCCATTTATATAATGGCTAGAACCTGACCAATCATTTCTCTTTCTCCCATAGCATATGCACAGGCATGGCCCGACCAGTTTTGCCTATTGATCTCCATTACAGCATGTTTATGCCCACCTTAGAGAACCAGTGCTCTGTTGTCCAGCAAGAGAAATGGCTGCCTCGGGCCACTCGGTTCCAGATAATCGGCACCTACGCTCAGACAGAAATGGGGCACGGTCAGTTCTTTTCAGAGACTTACGGATGACCCAATGTGGCTTAATCTGAGATTTTCATTAATCTTTACAATAAAAAGGCAAATTGTTAAAAAAAAAACCAACCAAATACTGGAGCCAAATCAAAGTTGCTCACCATTACTGACTGTATGTATTGCCAAATGCTAAAGTGTGGTGTTCTGTTTACATGGAGGCACCTCCTAGCTATTTGCTGGTTTTATTTCCTTGTTAGCTCTTTTAACAGCCCAAGTTACTTAGAACTGTTCTCATGGTTGTTGCTGATCATCATGTGCAGTTTGTTCAAGCAGCCTGTTTTTCCTTTAATTTAGAACAGGGATTCTCAACCTGTGGCTTGTGGGCTGGATGCGGCCTGCGGCACCATTTCATGTGCCCCCCACCTCTACCACACCAGGAAGTGCCATGTGGTGGAGGAAGGGAAAAATGGCCATCTGCAGTGATGGGATGTAAAAGGTTCTCACCAGTCCGCCAGAACCGATAGTAACTTTTCCCAGTGTCCCAGAGAACCGGTAGCAGCTTTTGAGGGGAACCACCTTCGGGGTTTACCTTTTCACTGGTTTTCCCTCTGCGCATGTGTGCCAAGCACTTGGTGTGCATGCACGCCTACAGTGCTTGGCGCAAATGCACATCCTCCTTGCTGTCCTCCCAAGCGGGGAGGAGGAAGAGAAGCTGCTAGTCTGAAGCTCCCTATAGCCTGCTCCCCAGGGTAAGTGACTCAACTTTGGATGTGGTGTGTCTGTGTGTATTTCAATGTGTATTTAATACCTTTACCTATATTGATGTACTACCACAGTACCTAAAAAGGCCTGGCTTGGGGTTTTTAAGCAAAGTCTTGGAGTTACCTCATCAATAAGCTACACCTGTGCTGTTCCAATTGGAGAACCCTTAAGGAGGTACAGCTGTTTTACATTTACATTAAGTCATATTATCCTAGAGAACTGGTAGAATGACCATACCATCTTGCAACATGGTGCTGCCCAGGCACTTATACTAACAGGTAAGTGACAGTTTTGTGTTTGGGGTGAGTGTATTTTAATGTAATTTTTATTGTATTTATGTATTTATTTATTTATTTTACAGGTTTGTGTTGTGGGTGGGTTAAGGGGTTTGTGTGTGTGTGTGTGCTTATTTTTATTTTATTTTATGTTTTCTTTGGCACCACCCATGACATCATGATGTCAGCTCCGCCCACACTGTGATGACATCACGGGGTAGTAAAATTTTTGACATCCCACCACTGGCCATCTGGCTCCCGAAGCTGTCTGAGGGAGCATGACACGCCCCCTGGCTTTAAAAGGTTGAGAACTCCTGATTTAGAAGATAGTCAAAAGATATTACAGTGCTACTTTTCTTAACTTCTAGTTCAGTGCTACATCATTCATCTGTAGACTAAAGACACCTCCATAGTATTACAAAGCACATGGGTTTTAATCTACAAAATGCCATCAAAAGTATACAATGTATAGTTGATAGTTGAAATGGGCACAGTATAAAGTGAAGCAAATCTCTCTTACATTGGAAAGTGTATTCTTACATTATCTACTAAACAAGTGAACTAGTCCTGGTGCACAAAAGTAGTTACCATAGTTCTAATACAGTCCAAGTTTTTGCAAGTCGCTTAACTTGTCTTAAAAATCCTTTTGCCAGAGTCTTGCATCATCAGTCCTTTATGATTTGCTCTGTTACAGTTCTTAAAGTTAGAAAAACAAATGTGTTTTTCCACAGTTTATATCAAAAGGTCTGCTTCACAATCTATTGAATTTTGGCTGTATGTCTGCTGCTGCCTTTGGGAAGCAGTACATATGGCCAGTGTCAATGAATGCTCATTGAGTATCTCTTTTGAAATGTGTAAAGGAGACACATGCCAAAATGAAAGGTTAAGAATCTGAATGGCTTCTTCTCCCATCTAGCTATTATACTTAAATAGGGGCTTTGTTTTATGCCATCTCCCTTGGTTCTGGTAAAATCTTAAATTAAGCTCAAAAATTTAAGATTGGTGGCTTAATCCCAAACATTTGAATTCTGTATTGTACTTTAGAGAAGACATGGTTGCACTTGGATTAGAAAGAAATACTTCAGGTTTCTGATTCACCATCTCCAATCAAATCTGAAGAATGCCGTGACAGATTATTCCTTGAGTTTTGTGATTAATTCATTGTTAACCATATGAAATCTTCCTTTTGTGAACATAAACATCCTAATTGTACTGGTTCACTTCACAACACCATTGGAGTGTAGCTTGTGACTAAGAAAATTGATCACTCCGTGTGTCTGCTCTTCCCTTCAGACCTTGTCTATGGTAGTGATTTTTCTGCATGTTGTTTATTGCTAATGTATTTTTTCTGCTTGTATATGTAGTATTGTTTGTATTCAGCTAACTAACCAGAATATTAGTGATAAATTAATCACACTAAGATTCTATGTAGCTCACTTCAGGCGTCTCTGTAAAGGCCCTCCCACTCATGCTCCTGAGCATATGCTCATTTCTGGAACATATTTAACCCTTACCTTTCACCTTTGAGAGACCTGAGCCGCTTTAAAAAAGAACTTACTGAGCTCTGGCAGTAGAGCAGAACAAGGGAGGCTTCTTCTTCAGGTAGCATAGCGTAGGTGTGTGTGTGCTAATCAAAGAACAACAATCTTCAAAGAGAAACAACTGTTTTGTTCTTCAGGTTCATTGATAGCAAAGTCCATGGAAAAACCGTAGATTAAAAGGTCATAACAAAGAATCAGTCCAATAAGAACAGTCCAAGTATCTTTAGGTAATCATAGTGAAAAGGAGAGAAAATCCCATAAGCCAAACTGAGGTCTTAGTCCCTTGAGAAACAGAGACGAACTAACTAACTGTTCTCCAAAATGGAGAATTCCTGGTCAGGTGATTTAACCTTGGCCAATCAGGTAACAGAGAATAACTTTCTCAAAACAATGGATTGTTTTTACACATGTGTAATCAGTGTTCTGGCATGTAGACAAAACATGGATCTCAGCTAGCTAGAAAGATAAGAAATACTGGAAAACAGGCAATCTTGTGACATGAGTCTATGAGGCATACAGAGAGAAAAATGGATTTTTATGAGGCCCAGCTGAAAAAATAGCAATTTCAAGCCTTGGGAAGCATTAGGAAATAGGTCTTTTCCTGACACCCTCCCCATTTTAGATGATTTCTTCAGTGGCTTGTGTATAGTAGGATTTCTGGATACTGGCAAACCCAAATTCCATTGCATTAGAATAGAAGCTCTATTTTTCTAAATAAAACATTACTAGGGCTGATTGGCAGGGGTTTGATTTGGGAACAACGTTCATCAATAGTGGATGTCAAGTACAGTAAAACCTCGGATAACGCTAAAACTTGGTTCCACAAGTCTTAATGTTATCCAATTTTTAATGTTATCCAATGCATGCATCGGATGACGTTAAAATCCTATGGGATACATTGTAACCGGCACAGGCTTTAGCGAACATTATCTGATGCATCCCATAGGATTTAACATTATGCAATGGAATTTTTCCCCCAGGTTGTTTAACGTTATGCAGTTTTACCATTATCTGATGCAAATGTTATCCAAGGTATTACTGTAACTCTACTTGGATACTGTACTTGTTTTTTCATAATTGTACTATTTCACCTGGAAAATCAAGACACTGAAAAAGTTGACTTTCTTATTCTCTGTGCTGTATGGGGATATCAGTCACCAGTCAATAAAGATATTTCTTCTCTTTCTTTTTGATATTTATCTATTTCTCATTTTCAGAAGACATGTATGTATAGGCTAAGAATAAATGTTGCTGTTTTATACCTTCTTTCCTATTGAAGGATTAGACAAAATATTTTATGATAAATCTTAATATACCTTGCCTCAGTGTTATTTAAAGGTACCTTGGATAAGTTGGAATTTTTTTTTTCATTATAAATCATATAGTGTGTATGCAGCATGCCTCCTTAGAGTACAGTTTCACTAGCATGAGAATATTCTGTAATTGGGTATAAGCAAGCTGAAAAGTTTACAAGTAAATAATTTAGATAGTTCTAAACTAAGAACAGCATTTCTTTCTGTCACCTCTTGATGCCACATGTACTACAATAACCATAGCAATCATTGTTATTGTGTTTCTAGTGAGGGGGCATGTCACCATTTGTCCTAGGAATACTGGTTGTCTTTAAGGAGTTGTGTAGATATTTACTGACAACTTTCCCCTTTCCATAGTGCTAGGTTTACTTCTTAGTAAGCATGGTAGATACAAAGGTTTCTTTCTGACTGCAGTCACTGAGACTGAGAGGAGAGTCATAGCAAGCCACACATTTGCTCTCATTGCCTAGTTGAAACTTCTGTGTCTTTCCCCATCCCTTCTCCATACCTCGGCCTCCAAAGCATCCTCCAGCCTCTACAAGACTTTGGAGAAGTGCTCTGTGTCTGAGATGCAGATTATAGGTACAGTCAAACCTCACTTAGCGAGGGTTTCTCTTTGCGAAAAACTCGCATAATGAGCGGGTTTTTCAAAAAGCGATCCGATTCACATAACGAATATTTTCACTATGCAAGTCAGACTCGCATAGCGAAAATCTTCACTATGCGAGTTGGACTTTCCCAATAGAAAACTCGCATAACAAGCGTTTCTATGGGGAAAACTTGCATAACGAAAAAAAATTCACTATGCGAGTTTTTCCCCTAAAAAAGCTTGTTATGCGAGTTTTTCCATTGGAATTTTCACTATGCAAGTCTGACTCACATAGCGAGCAGCCTCACAGAACGAATTAAATTTGTTATGCGAGGTATTACTGTACAAGTAAATAAACAGCATGTTGCTTGTCACAAGCACATCAGACCCATTATGTCAGTCTTCTTTACAGTAGTACTAGAGTAAATTAAGGACTGTGGTGGCTCAGGTGATTAAGACACTGACTGGAAAGCTGGCAGATCAACAGTTTGAGAGTCGAATACTACACAATGGAATGAGCTCCCATCTCTGTCTCAGCTCCTGCCAACCTAGCAGTTCAAAAGCAAAAATGTGCAAGTAGAGTGTAAATCGGTACCACTTTGGTGGGAAGGTAAACATCAGTCCATGCACTCTGGTATCGAGGCATGCCTGCCACATGTCTACGAAAATGTCTGCAGATGCAGACAGCGTTGGCTCTTTGGCTGTAAACAGAGATGAGCACTGAGCCCTAGAGTCAGATATGACTGGCTTTCAAGTGAGGGTGACCTGTACCTAGAGTAAATTAGTCCCCAATATAATCCTCAGTCTGCAGATTGAGTGCCAACCCTAAAATATAATAGTTTAGATGAGGTCTGAGTTTTTTCTGACAAAAATCAAATCTGGAACAGGACAACCTGGTTTATGTTTCTAGCCAACTCATATGGCACATGTAATGAGCACCACACACAGCATTGTGTGGTTTAATGAGACAGTGGATATATAATGCTCAGCCTGGATCAAGATGTGAAGTTTAAGCGTTATTAGATTGCTAGAAAGAAGCATGCTTTATTTGGTTTGGGAGACCTTTGCTGGTGATAGTCCAAATATTTATTAATGTTGGCTTTGATACAAAGCTGTAATTTTTCACCTTAGCTTTGATTACTGGTTCAGAGCACCATCCTTTTCTTTTATGAAAAGACTATGAATGATAATTTTAAAGCCAATGCCAAAACCAGATGGTAACAAATTGAAAGGAATAGAGGCAATGAAAATATAGTCCTGAACTATATTCTGAAAGTTGAATTAGATATAGATGAGTTCCTTCAAGAACTCTCATGACTCAGTGGTTAAACAGCTACATTGCAGCAAAAACTCTGCTCAAGATTTTGAGTTCAATCCTGATGAGGCTCAAGATGGTCAGCCTTCCATCCCTCCAAGGTTGGTAAAATGCATACCCAGCAATGTTAATTACCACCCAGAAAGTGCACAAGTGTTATTGGGTGGTATGTAAGTCTAATTGCTATTGCCATTTTCAAAAGTTCTTTGTATCCATCTCCTCCCAAAGCCTTTAGGTGTGGAGGTAGAAGAGGTACTCCCAAAGATCAGGAGAAACCAGTAGAACTCTTAATACAGGTAATAATATTGCCTCTTCTAAGACAATAAAGAAGCAAAAAGAGTTGCCCATTCTAAGCCTCATTTCACAAACTACCCTCCTTGGTCTTTGAAGCAGGGATAGGGTGTAATTTCTGGAGTAAGGAAAATAATGGTGCTTTGGTAAAATCATGTTTGCCAAATTCTTATTCTTACATGATTTTTGTCTTCCCTCCAATTTGCACCTCTAATCACTCCTGCTTGCAATCCTGTAATACCCCTCACATTCCCTTCCCTCGGCATTTTTCTACAGCTCTGTACATCATGGACGACCCGAACCCTTGGACCTCCACCTGGGCATGTTCCTGCCCACACTTCTAACACAGGCAACCCAAGAACAACAGAATCGCTTCTTCATGCCTGCTTGGAACTTGGAGATCGTTGGCACATATGCTCAGACAGAGATGGGTCATGGTACAGTACTTTCAAGTCTTATTTGTGATGGTCATAGATTTGGCTAGAAGGTGTTGCAAATTGCACCACTATCTTTTCTCACATCTAGCATCTTTTAGTTTGTCCAGTTCAAAAAACACCAGGGTCCCTCTTTAGAAAAGAGACACCTGTAGAGAGCCAGTTACCTAGTTTTATGTGGAGCGAGACTTTGTTAAGGAGCCACGGTGCATTTTCTCATGATTCTGACACAAACTGACTGTTATCTATCAATAAACATACATTAGGTTACACATTAAAATTACTTGTTTGAACTTGAGGAACAAATAGCAATACTCTTGAGCAAGAAATAAATATTCCATGCTGACAAAATATATTTAAGCCACATTTCAAAGACAGCTCGAATAAATGATACATTGGTAACAACTTTTAAATTAACTGGTTTCCTAGGAGCCATCTTGGCTTCTTAAGCCATGGGTTCATTAGTTCTAGAGACAAAAATTGCTTGGGGGGGGAGGCTAAATAAGATCTCTTTAGTAAACTTCTCTGTTTGATGTGACTTCTATGTTTAAGTAAACTTCATAGTCTTTTTGTTTTTGATCCAATCCTTGGACTTTAGCAGCTTATGAGGTTTCCAGTATAGAAAATGCTGGCTTCCATGAGAACCCATTCACATATATTTAATATCAATTATAATATAAAGGCATACCAGTGCCTTTTATCAGTCTGTCAAAATGGGAACTTCTTTCCAATTTCAGTTTATCATGGAGAATGAAGAACCTTCTACAAAGTAAACACTTCTTGTGAGTGTCATATATTGCAAAGTATTATTTGAGCTTCTAATTGTGAAATTTTGATGCATCGTTACATCTTGATTTATTTGATTTACATTCCTGTTCCTCAGTGATAAGCTGTAATTACTTGACATGTGTTTGTGCGTGAGAGAGCGGGTGAAGGGTGTTGTAATCTTGAACACACTGTACTGTAGTCAGTTTCCAAAACTCTTGAGTCACTTGATGACATTTGCCCTAGTTGGTAAATATTCACATTTAAAGTAGGAGAGCAAAGTTTAATTCAGATACTGCAAGAGCGGTCAAGAGCAATCAACCTTTCCTTTATATAGGAATTAGCAAAAGGAATGTGTGTGTTTCTTTAATATATTTGTATACTGCCTCTTTAAGAAAAAGCTTCCCCAATAATAAAATATAAAATGTTAATGAAACATTACAATTTTAAAATAATCAGAGACCTGAAAAATAAAAATCAGTTTTCACCAGAGGTCTTCCTGCTAGCTGTGATTCTCAACAGATTTTTGATATCTTTCTCTATCATCCTGTCATTTAGTAAGGTAATATTGGTTCTGACTGAAAAATCTAGAATTCCTTATGTAGAGCTGAGCAGTCTGACATCTGGGCACGGATCTCCTCTGCCAGCAGATAAAAGTCCCAGATTATGATATCATGCTTTCCTCAGCCCAATTCTGTCTCAGTAGTGAAAGACACAATTCTTCTGCAACTCTTGTAAAAACCTTTAAAATAAACATTACTTCTTGGTCCATGCAGATGCATAAAGAAGAGAGCTAACTAAAGCCCCTTTTGCTTGGGACATGTGGTCTTCCTGTGATCTGTGGTATTGGTTTCCCCCCTCAGTCTCTATCTCTGCTTTTTTCATGTGGAAGAGTATTATTTCCCTCTCTTTTAGCAACAGTACTGGCATTTTCCATCATCACTTGCTCATTTCAGCAACAGGCAGCAAAGAGCACCATAGAGAAGGACTCCACATCTGGCTGAGGCAAGCTGAAATATAATTCAGAGAAGTCTTGTGTTGCCAAAATGTTAGGGAATCTGGAAATATTAATTGACAGACTGTTAATTCCTTACTTCAGTTAAAGTACAATGCCATGGAAAACTAGCAAATTTTGTTCCAACTGCCCCTTTCCCTTTATCAGCAGTTTTTGTCATGACAAATTCTGAGGGACGGAACTAATGCATTGTTTCAGAATGTTAATTTGTTTATACATACTTGTGGTAAACATCTGTGGAACACTGATGATCCTAGGAGGGGAACACCTCAAATCAAATCTTTATGAACCTTGTTTTCTTTGGCAGAGGATTCATAAGTGTCCATTTGCACCAAATCTACTAGGTATAGTATTCTAGAAAGAGAGAGCAAAGGCTTGGGGCCATTGAGAATTTACATATTTGCTCCCTTGTCTCCAAGGCTTGAGGGTGGAAATGTTTATTGGATCAAAATATTTTGAGGCAGGTTGCTTTTTTGTTGTTGCTATGTGCTATCACATCAAATCACTTTGAATTTCTGAAACCCTATTAGATGTCACCCACATCCTTGTTTGTGTTTAGTAAATTAAAGGACAATAGATGCTAGGTTCTCATCTTTTCCAACTGCTTCCCAATTTTTCCCTAGCATTATGGTCTTTTACAGTGAGTGTTGTTATCTTGTGATACGTTCAAAATACAGTGGCTTCATTTAATTATTTCTAGCAAAAACTCAGGCTTAATTTAACTTAAAATCCATTTATTTTTATTTTTCGCAATCTAAAGTGTCCATGAACCTCTCTTCCAACACCATTTTTCAAATGAGCCCATCTTTTCTTCTCAGATGCATGTCTTCATAAGCAAGCTTTCAAATAAAAAATTGTCTGATATGTTGATATATACAGTATTTGCAATATGATTGCTAGTGTTTCTTCTTTTTCTGAATCAAACTTGAATAGCTAGCATTTCTTGTTCGATATATGGCAAAGTCTTTGCTGCAAAACCCTGAGCATCCTTTGGTTTTATGATAAATTAGTGTAGTTGCCCTATTGTTAACAGCAATCTCCTGGATCTTCTTCAGGGATTAGAATGTATATTGAATGTTTCTAGTCTGTGGGTAATTATTTTCCTTTCTATATTTGTTGGTTAGGATTTTGTTAGGTTCAAGATTTAGGGCTTAGGAAACAGTTAGGATTTTGATAGGTCCAGTTTTATAGACATTGAAACATAAGAGTAGGTTTGATACCTGACCGTGGCAAAGATAAATCCAACACTAGCCTCAGAATAGTAATCAGTTCATTCAAGGTTGTGTTCATATCTACAGAGTGTTACTACAATCAAAAACTATATATCTTCCCTTTTAAAATGCTGAAAGCTGAAGGTATGGACCGATGGCTTTGATTTAAAAGAAGACCATGATTTATAATGTGATTGGCCAAAGGGAAATCTGTTTACTCTATTCAGTACTTGCTTTAAATTCTTTAAGAAGTGCCAAATATATTTTAAATTGAGTCCCTGTTGTTCAAAATAAAAGCTAGCTCCATTGCTTTTTGTAAAGTTTGCAGTGTAAATCTGCAAGACCAATTTACCTTTTGAAGAGGGGAATGGTAAACTGCTCCTGAGTTTTTTTTACCTGGAAAACCCAGAAGAAGGCCACCTTAGGCCAGAATTGACCTGACAGCACATGATTGTTACTAAAGCAAAGCAACCTGTAAAAAAAATTAGGGACCATCTTGAACATGTAGTGGAATCTTAGCTACCATTTTGATAAAAGAAACATAATTGTAAACTACAAAATCCTTATAAGAAGTTCATTTTCTCCTTTTGCCTGAGATGCAAAGGATAAGAAACATTGTCTGTCAGGCTCCCCTGAGCAGTCTGACTCATATGTGACTAACTACTGTGAGGAGGAAGAATACAGATGTGAGGAGAAGCAGCAAAATATGGCTATGAAAAGCATGGAGGAGGAATCTGGAATATTTTAGCTTGGCTGTGGAAGCTCATACAGAGCGTCTTGATATCATGTAAGAGGAATAATAGCCTATAGAAAGGAGAAAGCCTAGTGATTCTGTCCCTTGATTAAATCAAGTTACCTCTAAGTTGCCTTGTGTTAAACCTATCCTCAGGGTTGTGGTAGCACTATGGGGCGGTATAGAAGTGTGTTTGTTTTGCTTTGTGGTAGATTAGTGGTTGAGACACTGAGCTTGACAACTAGAAGGTCAGCAGTTCGAGACCTGAGTACTGTGTGACAAAGTGAGCGTCCATCATCTGCCTCAGCTCCTGCCAGCCTAGCAGTTTAAAAGCAGGAAAGTGCAAGTAGATAACTAGGTACTGCTTCAGCAGAAAAGGTAACTGTTCCATGTGGTCCAGCATCTAGCTATGCCTTCCACATAACCACCAAAATGTGTGCAGATGTAGACAGTGCTGGCTCCTTGGCTGTAAATAGAGATGAGCACCACTCCCATGAGTCGGAGTCAACTGGCTTTCGAGCAATCTTGCATGTATATTTCAATGACAAATAAGCAAGGAAATTAAGCCATGAGTAGTTACTGCCTCTTGGCTGTAAAAACCAGTATAGCTTTAACTGGGAGGTGCCCCCAAAGTGAATTATTTGATTACAATTTTTAATATATTCAAGATTGGCATACATCCAGTATCTTACACATGTAGCTGCCTTTATATGTAATGTGCTATTTCCCTTTGTGTACATACTCCATTGCACTCTGTTTGTTCTACCTTTTTTTGTTAATAATTATCTGCCTCTACATTTCTGTTCATTGGAAAATGGCCACTTTAATAAATCCGTACCCCACCCATGAATGAGGGAATAAGATGTGCTATCTGTTTACAGGAACTCATCTCCGAGGATTGGAAACCACAGCCACTTATGATCCTGCCACCCAGGAATTCATCTTAAACAGTCCAACTGTCACTTCTATTAAATGGTGGCCAGGTGGATGTAAGTAAATTCTTTTAACTTTGAAGCAAAATATATATATATTTTCTCTTTCCCCAGACTGATCTTTTTCTCCGGGATAATGAAGGCAACTAACTCTTGTTTTTTTTTTTTTTTAAAGCACAATTCAGACTGTATGATCTTACTTAAGTACAGTATAGAAAAAAGCGAATGAAAAAGTATTTTATATCTTTTAGAAACTACAAAATGAAAGTAATATCTTTATTATTGCCTTATGTATGTAAGGAGTCTAAGAGCACTGTTTCAGAAAGATTTCTTGATCTTTTCTGTCTCTTTCGTAGAACTAAAGGTTGGAATGAGATGAATTGATCTCACATTAGGGAAACTTGGAGAGTTTTTCCTTATGATATTTACCTTCCCCAACCTGATGCCCTCTGGATATACTGGACTACTACTTCCTTCCTGGTCATTGGCCATGATTGCTGGGAATTATGGGAGTTGTAGTCCAGCACATTTGCACTACACCAGGGTAGGGAAGGGAAATAAATTTAAGTGTTTCTGGGTTGTGTGGTGAAGCTTTAATTTGTTTAAGTTTCCCCCCTTTTTGCTTCTTTGCAGTGGGTAAGACATCAAATCATGCTATTGTTTTGGCTCAGCTTTACACCCAGGGCAAATGCCATGGCTTACATGCTTTCATTGTGCCAATACGCCAACTTGGAACACATGAACCATTGCCAGGTATGGACCTGCTATGTATGTTTTGTATTAATGGCTTCTTTGTCACTATCAAATTGTGTAGCATACTGTAAGTCAGTGATGGCAAACATTTTAGAGACCAAGTGCCCAAACTCAACAGGCTGCCTTCCATGCCACTGAGGGGCGGGGTGAACTCAGTGCTGAGGGAAGGAAGAAGCACTCCCATTGGACTGCTGGGCTGAGGGGTGGGGCAAATTCCATGCTGTGGCGATGACACATGTGCCCACAGAGAAGGCTTTGATTGCCCCCTCTGGCACCCATGCCATAGGTTCATCACCACTGCAGTAAGTAGTTAGTCTATGTATCTTAACTACTGCTACAAATGAAGGCAGAATTTAATACATCAGCCACATGTTCTGACACACACTCACACAAACACACCCCGAGAGAGAGAGAGATGTGCAAGCCAAATACATGTATAAAGTGCTGTCAAGGAAGCTCTGATTTACGTTTAATCACTTAGGATGCCTGTTGATTAAAATGATCCACTTGATGAGAATCACCTATCAGAGACACTGCCAGGAGCTGGAGCAGGCTTAGCCTAGCAGACTCCTGCATGGTAGACAGCCTCTGTATTTACTGCTGAGAGAGTAGAGGACATCTACTACAACTTTCTGTTCATGAGTACAGCATAGCTTACCATAGTTTCTGCAAAGATTAAAGATTCTCGTGAGAACTTTAGTTTAGGCCAGGGGTTCTCAACCCGTTTAAGCCATGGGCCAGACCACACCCCCTCATACAGCTGAATGGGCTGGACTGGTGGTTCTTCCCACCATAAACACTGCTGCAAACGCATCCACAGCTGTTGTAAATGCATCCACTTCCGGTGGCAGTGGTGGTGGCACAGGCCACATGAACTGGACCCAGTTGGCAGGCCGTAGTTTGAGAACTCCTGGTCTAGGCATTGTCAACTTACAGTGTAATGTGATGTGCAACACACACAAATCCTTTAGGATTCAGTGATACATTTGTGAACATGCCTATACTGAAAGAGTCATTACATCACATCAAATTAGAGAATTAAAGTATTTGTGCCACTATATTTTGACACTTTCAGCTGGTTATCATTCCTGGGCAAGTGTACTTAAGGGACATGTCATTTTGGCTACACATTAAGTGCTCAGAGCATTTCCTCTGCTCACCTTCTTACCGTACCCTGTTTGGTAGGCATTACTGTTGGTGATATTGGACCTAAGTTTGGTTATGATGAAATGGATAATGGCTACTTAAAAATGGACAACTTCCGCATTCCCCGTGAAAACATGCTAATGAAACATGCTCAGGTAAAATGTTGTGGTCTTTCTCATGTTTGTTGTTTATTAATAGTTGCCAGATGTTCAGAAAACTTGAAAAAAAGGCCCTGCAATCAGAGGCTTAATCTGGCTAGTTGTAGACGCACATACAGTACTGTTTAAGTAAGAGATAACTGACCATTTCAGACATTTTTGAAGCTTATGATACTGTACAAGCCTCTGTTTAAATCTGGGAGTTCTGACTAATACTGTGTTTTATCTCTATTTCTCTGATCTATAAAGTGAAGGCAGTGTCTGGATGGACAACTGGTTTTTAGTCTCATATTTCCTGACCCAGTTATAACCATATCTTGCTAAACAAATGATCAGAGCATACATTAAATATCTGGGCTACTCCCCTTTGTTTTTAACTGTCTTCTGTTTTGTGGGAGCTTGATAATTACTGTAATTACTTTCATCATTAGGCCTAAGCTTATTGTTTGAGGAGTATGCCTTTGGAGTCTCAGGAAACGCCCACTGGTTTCACAATGGGAGCCAGGCAGACAGCAACTAGAAATGATGATTGTCGGCATCTATTTATATGTTTAGGTGCCAATCTTGTCCCTTCACAGAAATCCAGCTGATCTATTTTATTAAAAATGATAAACAGGATTCAGTGAAGAATGCCAAGGTCTTCCTAAGAATTAAGCATATGTTGGAACATGGTTTAATTCCATCTTGTGGGAAAGCAAAATGTAGTCTTTGTCATACTGTAAAAGTAATACTGGGTTAGGAAGCTCTCAAAACCTCTGCCACTTTGTTTTACTAGGTTGAACCAGATGGCACGTATGTGAAACCCTTAAATGCCAAGCTGACGTATGGGACCATGGTGTTTATCCGATCAATTATTGTAGGCGATGCTGCTCGCTCTTTAGCCAGAGCTTGTACAATTGCCATACGTTACAGTGCGGTGAGACACCAGTCTGAATTGAAGCCAGGGTAAGAAGCTGATCATAGCAAGTCAAATGAGCCTCACTTTAATTAGGACTTTAAAATAACATGCATCAGACATGAAACAAAACAAAAGAGAAGTAAAAACAAAACAAAAAAAAAGACAAAAATAAATCAATTTCCTGCTGAATTGTACTTGGCTAGGTCAGAAGCTGTTTATTTTTTGATACTTTCTTTGGATTTGTGGGACATGGAAGTGGTTAAAAAGGGCATTGGTAAAAGAGAACACTCATTTTCCTTTGCACTTCTTCTTCGTTGTCAAGGCCAGATATGAAACTCTCAAAGTGAAACCACCTTTTGGTGAATTCATTCATGCTAGTGACATTTTTCCTGCTTCAGGGGGGAACAATGCATTCTTGGATATGAGTTGCAATCGACGAATTGTCTGCATTTGTTACTTATAATTTGCCATCCTTTTTCTTTTGAAAAAGAAAAAAACCTCGCTACTCATATGTTGACTCAATCCATGATTGTTTTTGTAAATAAATGTACCTTTTTAAATCATCATGTGTATGTCATTTTGCCGTACTTCAAATATTTCTAAGAAGTAAAGCCATAGCAGCAGAAATGGTCTCTTTCACTCTATTGTTTTCTTTCTCTTTCAGGGAACCAGAGCCTCAGATTTTGGATTATCAGACTCAGCAGCACAAACTGTTTCCTCTTCTGGCAACAGCATATGCCTTCCACTTTGTGGGTGCCTATATGAAAGATACCTATCGTCGCATCACTGGGAACATCAGTGAGGGAGACTTGAGTGAGCTGCCAGAGGTGTGAATCTCTTGTTCTTAAAATGAGGAGAAAGGCAGTTAACTGTTGTAAAATGTGTGGTCTTTTTTTTTTTTTTTTTTTTGAAGAAAGCATGACAAAGGATGACTCTTGGAAGGGGAGTACCCAGTCACATAGTACAGTTAGGCATTAACACCATAGCAATTCATGTCATGTAAATCAGTGTTTCCCAAATGCTGGTTTTTGGACTTCAATTTCCAGAAGCCTAAGTCATTTCCCCAAAGCACTGATCAGCCAATGTACTGACTGAGGCTTCTGGGAATTGAAGTCCACTAGTGGGCTGTGTACCCCTTGTTGGGAACCACTGATATAGATGAATGGCCAGGTTATCCTGCTATGGTCATAGAGTAGACCATATTGCCAGTGTTAGTTGGTGGGTAACTCACCTGATAACCCTGAGGACTAATGGCTTGGGTGCCGAAGACCACAGGGAAGGGTGATGGTTCCCAAGTGGATTAAATCCTGTTTGAATCCATCTTGATGGATGGCAACAGCTTCGTCAATACTGACCTGGGTCTGAGGAGGACTTTGTGTGCTAAAAGGGCTCAGGACCAGAAAGTGACTTGCGGAGCTGGATCAGTGGTATAGGTGCCATGCCGTGATGCAGACGGCCATGGCATTATATTCACAGGACAATCTTCATGGCTCATCACCATGATGATCGACAGTATTTGGAATTGGATATGGCACAAGAAGAAGATGAATGGCAGTTCTGGTTTATTTTCTTGGTGGGGAGGAGTCTTTCCAGCAATCAACAAGAGGCATATATGTGGTTTAGCACATTGCATGGGTCCCAGACATACAGCCATTGATTTTATGGCTTTTATAAGCATTTTAGCATTAGCTAGGTTTCCCCTCAGTGTCCAAAATAAGCTTAGCCACTGTGCCTCATGTTGTAAACTGGCATGTTTCCATCACCAAGTAGAACAGCAAGAGAGTGGAGGTGCAGTGTCGTTTTCAGTCACTACTGTATCTTGAAACCAATTTGGCTAGAAGTGTATACAGTATGTGGGGTCTGCTCTATTCAGTTCTGGTCCACCCTATCCCTGTCCAGACATTGCACTATTGAATTAGGATGCGAGCAAGTACAGAAAAGCAGCTAGCATGAGCAGAGACTGGGTGTGTTTAATTTTGGGAGGAAATCCCAGTATGGGAGATGTTTCCATCATGATGGATCGCTACGAGAGACAGAAGGATTGAAATACAGTATCACTTTGTACTAAACTTGAGGATGTGTAACTTGATTGGGGGCACGTGCAGGTGGCGTGGTGAAGGAGACCATTGCTTCATGCTTTATGCATGGCTGGCTTATGGAGCCACAAGAAAGTGTGGCCATACACAATGTCTGAGCATGGTGCTGCCTTTTAACTGTAATGGCTACTAGCAATTAAGTGGGTATCTAATCTCAGAGTGAGAAAAATGGATAATTATAACCTTATTGAACAAAAGGACAAGGAACTAGTAGGATTAAGGATGTGACAAACCCTAGTTGAACAAGCAACAGGACTCTTGTTGCATCATGTCTTGTTATGCTATGATCAGAGAGAATTATGGCTTAATGTGGTGGCATTGAACCCATGTAGCTGAAGGATGATAAATGCTAAAGTCTGATATTAAAATGCACAGGATTTTAAAAATCAAAATATAGTCTAGAAACACTAACAATAAGACTAACAAGAATAATGATTGATTGTTTGGTTCGAACATTTCTTTCTCCCTCAGCTGCATGCGTTGTCTGCAGGGCTTAAAGCCTTCAGTTCCTGGGCTGCCAATGCTGGCATTGAGGAATGCCGGATGGCTTGTGGTGGGCATGGCTATTCCCGCTGCAGTGGCCTGCCTGATATTTATGTCAATTTCACCCCCTCCTGCACTTATGAAGGAGAGAACACTGTCATGATGCTGCAGACTGCGCGGTGAGTAACACAGCTAGCTGTTTGTCTGCTTCTGGAGGTGTGCGTCGCTTCAACTCATTTTTCCAGTTCTTCATGCTGCTCACCTACTGCATGCGCCACAGTTGGTTTTCGGTGATCGTGCCCTAGTTTATCTTGTGAGTGCTGTTGGTGGCTGGTTAATGATAGACTACTCAGGTTTCATTGTAGAACCTCTTCGTTATAAGGTTTCCTCCTAAAACTCTATGTAAGTAGATGCTAAAGTTATCTATCACCCACTTTTCTCATAAGGGATACTGTAGAGCCCCTTCCACTCCCAGGACATTTCCTGGGTGGGGGTGGGGCTAAAGAATAATGAGTAAGCCGACCAGTGATGGGATGTCAAAATTTTTACTACCCCACCGTGATGTCATCACAGTGTGGGCAGAGCTAATGTCATGATGTCATGGGCGGGGCCAAAGAAAAAAAATAATAAAATAAAAATAAGCACACACATACCCCTCAACTCACCCACAACACAAACCCATAAATAAATAAATAAAATAAAAATTACATTAAAATACACCCATCCCAAACATAAATCAACCCACCTACCCCAAACACAAACCCGTCACTTACCTGTTAGTATAAGTGCCTGGGCAGCACCATGTTGCAAGATGGATATGGTCATCGTACCGGTTCTCTAGGATAATATGCCTTAATGTAAATGTAAAACAGCTGTACCTCATTAAGGGTTCTCCAATTGGAACAGCACAGGCATAGCTTATTGATGAGGTAACTCCAAGACTTTACTTAAAAACCTCAAGCCAGGATGCGAGGCCTGCCGGCTGCTAGGCCTTTTTAGGAACTGTGGTAGTACGTCAATATAGGTAAAGGTATTAAATACACATTAATATACACACAGACACACCACATCCAAAGGTGAGTCACTTACCCTGGGGAGCAGGCTATAGGGAGCTTCAGGCTAGCAGCTTCTCTTCCTCCTCCCCGCTTGGGAGGACAGCAAGGAGGCTGTGCATACGCGCCAAGCACTGTAGGCGTGCATGCACACCAAGTGCTTGGCACGCATGCGCAGTGGCGGAACCAGTGAAAAGGTAAGCCCTGAAGGTGGTTCCCTCCAAAAGCTGCTACCGGTTCTCCGGGACACTGGGGAAAGTTGCTACCGGTTCTGGCGAACTAGTGAGAACCTGTTACATCCCATCACTGAAGCTGACGCTCCTGGGAACCTGCAGAGGTTACATTTTGGAGGGCAGCGTCCTGCATGTAGTAGGCTTGGGAAAAGAGAACATCCTCCTCAAAAGTTACTGGAAGACACAAGACTTCACAGTAGATAGTATTCCAACTAATGGGTGAGACTTGGGCTTTCCCACTTGTACAGCTGATTCAGCAATTCATGTCTCTTGCAGTAACTACAGGTTGGAGAAATATGGGTCACGGGACTTGACATTACAGGTCACTCAGTGTTTAATCCGGCCCACAAAGCCCTCATCGCTCTGAACGGGCACATTTTACTACCGCTTCCATGAGCGATGAGGGCTTCGTTGGCAAAATGAATTGGTGTCAGGGGCCACATCCGGTCCCTGGGCCATAGTTTGGGCACCCCTGCTTTAAACACTGAGTGACAAGCTAGTCACTTAGCTGGTTTAAAGGGTAGCTCTATCTCTACAAGAGATCACCTTTGCAGTTTCTGGGTTGTTTCCTCATCTCAAAAGTTAATAGAATGACTCCTCCTGTGCTGTTCTAGAAAAGGAAAGCAAGCAAACCTCTTCCCTGCCTGGCAGTTTGCAAAAAATACACTGGGAGGCAGGAATTTGTTTGCAATAGGAAAAATTCCATCAGCTCCCAGCGTTGGTATCACACAACCTCTCATGGAGCTGTAGTAGCTTTGATACCTTGAAGTTCTTATGGAGGAAAATGGGTTTTGAATACTAAGGTGGTCCTAGAATTGTTGAGACTTTGTTTCTTTTTCTTCATTCATATAGAAAATAGGTCCTGCAGGAGTTCACTTTTAAATTTAAAAATACAAATGCCTGATGGGAATAAAAAAATCAGAAGAAACTCCCATTGTACTAGAAGTACTGAGTTTTATTGTATCTTTATTATTTTGTGATGTTCTGTCTTCAGGCAGAAAGGATGTCTGCGTATATTAATATTAAGCAGCAAAACCAACTTCTTGCCCAGAAAATTCTTAGTTTGAAAGAGGGTAGGGGGGAAAGAAAATAATTATTTCAACTCAAGAACAGTATTCCAGGAGTTTCAAGTCCTAGGCCTATTGAGGTTGTAGTCAAGAGGGGCAGGTCTTGGTTTCATAGTAACATTTTCTTCCTTTCTAGCTGTACTTTGCATGTTCTTCATCCAGTTTCTGACTATGACTGCTGATGGAAATGATTTGTAGTCCAATGAGCAAAAAAATTGATGCGATGTAATTTTGTCTTGTATTCAGATTCCTTGTCAAAAGCTATACCCAAATAAGTTCAGGACAACTGCTTAGTGGCATGATGTCCTACCTGAATGATATACCTGGGCAACACATTCAGCCCCAGCAGGTGGCCGCTCGGCCCACAACGCTGCATATCAACAATCCGTCCAGCTTGGTGGAGGCATATAAATTGAGAGCTTCTAGGTAAGTTTCTGTACACAGTGCATGAAAGCTATAATTGCAATGTGATTTTTTAAAACAAAAGTCTGTCCAGCTCGGAATAGTTATTTTGATAGCTTCATATGAATTGAGGTATGAATTGCCTCTCATTTTTCTTTGCTGTTGGCTCAGCACCACATGATAGAGCCATCCTGCTGAAAAGGTATGTAAGGGGCAGCAATTGCTACAGAGGCAGTACTTTTGAAGAAATGGTGATCCAGAAAAAAAGCTAGGAACAAGCTAAGGGAAGGAATGTGGGCATGAACAGCTCATCTAGGCATTGAGTTTAGTTTTTTGGACACGTGGCATCTGTAGTAGAATAAGTGTTACAGTCACAGGGGAGACTTACCTGCTTTCCATTTGCTTATATTGGGAGACAGTATAACAGCTACACAAGAACCCTATGAGAAATAGGGAATTGGTAATCCTTACGTTACAGACTAGGGGTGAGAAATTCTAGAGGGATCTAGGCAGTTGGGGCCCGGGGGAGAGACGGCAGGTGTTCTCAGTGCAGCCTGGAGGTCAGCAGGCTGTCTTCTGTGGTGAGGCACCGGCTCCACTTTTTATCCCCCGGCCATGGGTGGGGCCCGGGGGAGAGACAGCAGGTGGTGTCAGGACGGACTGCAGGTCAGCGGGCTGACCCAAGAGCTGGGAAAGAAATGGGTGCTCAATCCATCATACAGTACCCGAGTCTCGAACTGCCAACTTGCCAGCCTTCTAGCTAATAAGGCAAGCTTCTTAACCACTGAGCCGCCACAGCACCTCTGCTAGTACTAAGGTTACACTAGTAATAGACTTAATAATTTGCTTAGGACACCCCTAGTTTGATGCTGCTTTGAATAAGCTGTACTTATATTTCTTTGTGCTGTAGGCTGGTTGTATTTGCAGCCAAGAATTTGCAAGCTGAACTCAATCGTAGAAAGAGCAAGGAAGATGCTTGGAATCGGACTTCAGTTGACTTAGTGCGAGCTTCTGAGGTCAGCATCGTATGCAAGTTAATCTTTTCTGATAATGTATTCACCCCGTCGTGCCTGAATTCACACTTTCCCCTTAAATATTTCTTTTAGGCACACTGTCACTATGTAGTCGTCAAGCTGTTTACAGCAAAGCTTTCGGAAATTGGTGATCCTGCTGTCCGGGCAATCCTTAACAACTTGTGTCTTCTGTATGCACTCTACGGAATTACTAAAAATAGTGGAGATTTTCTGCAGGTTGGTAACTAAATTCCACTTTGAGACTTGGGTTGTGTTTTGTGATCATAGGGAAACCTTAAGTGGGAAAAGTAGAATGAAACAGTGTCAGGGGATGTATTAGAAAAAGCCTTTGCAGAAATAATTTTAGTAAGAGAGCTAATGGCACAATTTTCTCATTAAGGGGAAACAGAACAGTCTTAAATTTGTGATTGAAAGACTGCCTTTGTAGAATAGAGTCAATTATTGAAAGGTTATAGTGATGATGGTAGGCCTGAGAAAGGACTATGCCCTGGAGATCTGTCAAAGTAAATACCAGGTTAGATCAGGGTGGTGCAGTGGCGTAGCGTGGGGGGGGGGCGGGGGGGGCGGATGCCCCGGGCAGCGGCTTTCAGGGGGCGGCAAAATGTCCCCTCCCCACCCTTTTGCTGGCGAGCGCCCCGCGTGCGCTTCGCCGCTTGCAGGCGAGGAGGAGGAAAAGGGTTTTTTTTTTTAGGCGGACAATTCAAGGAGGGGGGCCGGCTAGCCGTCGGGGGCTCTCCTGGAGGGCGGCCCGCGCGCGCGCGCGCACGCTGCTCGTCTCCGCCAGCCCAGCCACCCACCCAACTTGCCGTGAGACGGGGCGCTCGTCTGGGGTGGGTGGCGCCGTGGCGGGGAGCCCCTGGTGGCTGGCTGGGCAGGAGGTGGGCAGCGCGTGCGCGCACGCGGGCCGCCCTCCAGGAGAGCCCCCGACGGCCAGCCGGACGGGGCGGGGGGCGGGCCCCTCCTTGAATTGTCTGTCTTTTAAAAAACCCCTTTTTCTCCTCCTCGCCTGCAAGCGGCGAAGCGCACGCAGGACGCTCGCCAGCAAAAGGGTGGGGAGGGGACATTATTTGCCGCCCCCTGAAAGCCGCTGCCAGCGGCAGGCGGTGTGCGGAGAGCCCCCGACGGCCAGCCGGGCGAGCGATCTGCCGGAGCGAGGTGCGCTCGTCGGGGGTGGGTGGCGGACCGGACGGCCTCTGGCGGGCGAGCGGACGGAGGTGTGTGTGGCGCGCGCGCGATTGCGCGCGCGCCGCTAGTCAGCAGGGGGGCGCCTTCTGCCTTGGGAGGGGGAGGGGTGGCGGCAGCGGCGAGCTGGGGGGGGGCGGCGAGTTTGCTTTTCGCCCCAGGCGGCTGAAGACTGCGCGACGCCACTGGGGTGGTGTTATAAGATAAGTAATATTCATTTCCCAACATAACCTTAAGCTGGGAATTTAGCCCAATTTGTAGCATTTCTGGGTTTCACATAACCCTGTATTAGTACATGTGCTCTTATCTCTGTGATTTTGTAACCTTGTGGATTTGTGCCTTCTCCTTCAGGGAGGCATTTTGTCTGATACACAGATAAATCAGGTGAACCAGCGTGTGAAGGAACTCCTGGCACTGATCCGACCAAATGCAGTAGCTCTGGTGGATTCCTTTGACTTCCATGATTCTGTTCTTCAGTCTGTACTTGGCCGATATGATGGTAATGTCTATGAAAATATGTTTGACTGGGCAAAGAAATCGCCACTAAATAAAACACAGGTAAGTAATACTTATACCTTACCCTGGTTTATCAACCAGTTGCATGCTGTGGGGCAGAGCAAGGAAAAAGGGTTGTCAAGAGAATTCATCAGAAAAGATGGTAAATTGAAATTATATTCACCTCAGTGGGTACTAGTAAAAATAGAGCAGTTGTTCTGAATGAATTTTAATTGTGCACCCTGATCTAATGATAGACTTCTAAGGTTCTGACTCTTCATTGCACCTCTGAACAGCCATTAAATTTTACGAGGGGTGTGAAGTAAGAATTCTATTATTTTCCCTTCCTTTTTTGCTGACAACATACAAGGAATAGTCAGAGAATAGAGTTGCCTTTACCAAGCTTTATTGAGCCTATTAATACATGCTTGTGAGCATGCTTCTGGGGGAAATGGAAAGCAGGACAGTGGAGGCTAGTGCCAAAACACATGTGTTCCTCAAAACAGAAGGCATGAATTGGGGTTTGCAAGCAATAAAAGCTCCCAGACCAGTATGCAATTTGAAATCTAGCCTGAAATATAAAATTTGAAATAATGCATGCCTTCCAGGTCAAACCAACTTGAGCTGTACTGAAGACAATCTGCATTTGTACAGCTTTTCACCACATTCACTCGCTCATTACTAGTAGTTTAAGAATCTTTCTTGACTGGGGAAATTAACAGCTTACATATCCTAAAGCAGGCATTCTCAACCTGTGGCCCATGGGCCGGATGCAATCCACAGTACCATTTCATGTGGGGGCCCCACTGTCTCTATCACACCAGGAAGTGCCATGTGGTGGAGAAAGGGCAAAATGGCCATTTGCCCCCCAAAGCTGTCTGAGGGAGCATGACCTGGCGGCTGGCCCCCAGCATAAAAGGGTTGAGAATTCCTGTCCTAAAGAATATGTATGAATATGTCTAGCCAGATTATCTTTCTATGGTAATAGAGTAGACCATGCTGCCAGCAACTCAACGCCAGGTGTCAGGTGGTGGTTAACTAACCAGACCACCCTGAGGATTAATGGCCTCTTGATGGAGGGCAGCAGCTTCACCAATACTAGCCCGAGGCAGATGAGGACTTTGCGTGCCAAGAGGGCTCAGGACCAGAAAGTGACTTGCAGAACTGGATCAATGCTACGGGTGTATTGCTGTGATGTGGAAGGCAGATGAAAGGCCACTGCATTATATTCTCAGGACAGTCTGATCGCCATGATGGTCACCAATATTCGGATTCGGATATGGCAGAAGAAGAAAGAATACAACATCGCTACCTATATCTGAAATGCAGTCAATGGGTGGTCATCTGTGGTTTCATAACCAATAGCATTTAAAGTTGTGGTTGTGTGCTATAAGCAAGTCCTTCCTCACTTTTTCATTCTGGCTTATCATTTTTCCTGATTTGTTGACAGCAGTCTACAGTTGGCCCACCCATAGCCTTTGGGGATAGGATCCAAGACCTACTCTGGGCCACATATGTAGCTCCTGGGTCTTGGAGGACACTCTAAACACAGTCTTTTTTTTTCTTGAATTAAAAACTTTCATATCTTCTTTTAAGGGAATTTCATTCCCTTTGACCATTTAAGGTTTTGGGGAGGCCATTTCTGGTTTTGGAAAACAGC
Source organism: Furcifer pardalis (assembly GCA_030440675.1). NCBI lineage: Eukaryota > Metazoa > Chordata > Lepidosauria > Squamata > Chamaeleonidae > Furcifer > Furcifer pardalis. Next base: position 54,069,187 of record CP126893.1, on the reverse strand, counting down.
CCTCTGGTGCCAAAAACATGGAGAAATTGCTCCCATCCATGATTTCTAGAGGGCAAAAGTGCTTTAGTGCAGTGGTGAACCTTGGTACTCCAGCTGTTCTTGAACTTCAATTCTCAGAAGCCCCGATCATGAGTGCTGACTTGGGCTTCTGGTAATTGAAGTCCAAGAACAGCTGGAGTGCCAAGGTTCACCATCATGGCTTTAGTGAGTCAAAAAGGGGGTTGGAAACCAGTAGGTGTGGATATGCAGGTCACGGTCTGCTTCTAGAGATGTGAAGTCTGTGTTTAAAATTGACTAATCTTAATGTTTGTTACAGGTCCATCCATCTTTCATCAAACACCTGAAACCAATGCAAGCCAAACTGTGAGGACCTTTGCTGCCGTTTCAGCTCAGTGTTTTCCAGTTCCCTTAAATTGACGATGTCACTTACCCTCCAAGCACCTGAATCACTTGGCAAATCCAGATAGTTATAGGGGAGTCAGTAATGGTAGCTGTTTTATCACATTTAAAATAAATTTTGAAGGGAGTAGAGTGAAGGAATACAAAATTGTATAAAAGTGCAATTGCAATTATGTTCTGGAACTAGCCTTTTTAATCATTCAGAAAAGCTGTACAAATTGTTACGTTGAGTGTCAATTTGTGGAAAAGTTCAGACCGCTGCTGAAGCCTACATTATGTTGAACAGGATTTTTATTGCGAAGAAATTCCAAGAGTAGTCGGCAGGCGGCAGCTTGTCTTCTGAAAATTCTGTTTAAAGACAGCATAGTTTTGCACAATAATACTGAGTGCAGTATTGGCAACGGTTGTCAGGATTGTCCTTTAGCGAGGTCTTTCTTAGCCCTGTCCAGAACTGGATCTAAAAGACTGGCAGGAAGTGTGTATATGTGCATATAGGTTAAATCATTTAATGGCCTTGATGTGAAGTCTTGGCATTGTGGGCACAGATGTAAGTAATTAAGTGATTCTTATTTTTCTGTCAGAAGGCAGATCAGAATTCATTTCTGTCTTTTGCTTAAGAACTTTAATTTCATTCTGGCATCACCTATCAAAGTATGAAAGTATGTTCATTCATAACAGCTTCCCTCCTTTGAGGTTCCAGTATCATTAAAAAAAAAAGGTGGGGGGAATCAACATTCTAAAACCTAACACTGGGTGTTTTTATTTATTGCCAATGTATTGCATTTCCATTCAGGAAATGTTTTAACAAATCCGTGGCAGGGAGAGGAAAACCGTCAGCCAACGTCTGCCCCCAAAGATGGACAATGCTTTGAGGTCACTGTTGCTAACTGTAAATGGCTTGACATCTCCCAACTCTTTCTGAAGCACTTTAAATTTGTTCTCTACATTTTGTAAAAGGCAAAGACTAGATAGTAAACAAGTCCAAAGTGGAATGATGGAGAAAAGTATCATCAGTCACACAATCCAGATCTCAAGGGTGCCGTAATGAACTTTACCACAGGAAGGTGCATTTAGACTGAATATCTCTAGATTATTGTTAGCAGGCTAACTTACATTTTAGCATTACACAGAACTTCGTTTTGTGAAATCAGCAGGAGGAATAATTGTAGCGAAATGGCTGGACTCTGCCATACTAAATTTCTTGAAGCAAATCAAGATTTCTAGATCCCCAACTGAAGAAGTTGAAGTTGCCTTCGATTATGTGAAATTCTGTAAGTCTACCTTGCTGTATCAAGAACTGATTCAAGACATCTCTGTTCCAGAGATAAACATTTTGGAGGGGTGTATTGTTCTGCAATTTTCAAGCAAGAAGAGCATTGATACAAAAACTGATTTCATTTTAACTTTTTAACCGCTGAAACATGCCTTCTAATATTTCTAATTACTGTGCTGTTAATGTACATGCATATTGATTTTCTGTGTACCATGTTAATAGAAGACAGAAATTATAGCAGAGAAAGACATCTTTTGCAGGAAATGTGTAAACTTAATTAAAAATTACTGTCTCTGTACATTTACTGTGTCTTCAGTTGACTATAAATCATAAGAGGCAGGAAAGCAATATCTTTTGATTGCTTGAATCCTGCTTGTGTTCAAAGCTTGGAAGTAGGAAATTAACAAGTAACGTTTGGGAAGCTCACAGTATAATGAGCAATTACAAGATTACAATTAAAGTATTGTAACAAATAGTGACACATTTGCTTTCAAGTTCACCAAGAATTGTCTAATGGCTTTCAGAATTTTTAAATGGAATGTAAGGCATTTTGACACAAAAAAACTCAATTTTTATTATACAGTATTGTCAATCTGGAATGATAAAGTAATTATGCTTTGTGCATTTTTTTTATTATTCATTCTAAACTTCAATATCAACATGATGCACTACACTAGAGCCAGGGAGGCGTTTAATTTTTCTGGCCTACTGCCAAGAAAGCATTAACAATGACCAAAACACAGGCTGCCTGCCTGATCCATGCAAAAATAAGATGTGGGTTTTGTAGAAGCAACTAGAGAGGCAATACACTTCCTTTTTAAAAGTTGAAAACTGTTCTGAGTCTTGTTGCTTGTCTGTTTTGGGATTTCTGTTTTCAAACAGCTGGTTTCTGACCAAGTGGGACTTGCCATGAGGTCAGTTTAGGGCAAAGCCCCACACCTACCCTTTGAAATTAGGGGGAAGAATAGCTGAGCTGAAGCCTCTAACCCACACGTCCCTGCTGCCTGGAAGACCCTGAGTCTTCTTAATTCTTCATTTGCCTTGGGGGTGGGGGGGAGATGACAAAGGAGGGATGAAGCTGGTTCAGGAAAGAAGTATTCCTGTCATTTTAATCTGGATTAAAGATGCATATAAACTCTCTCCCAACAAGTTTGTAGCAGAAAAGTTCTATTCATGTGACAGAGTAATAAAAAAAGGACATCTGCTTCCTATTTTCACATAGGATCATCCTAATCTCAACATGTTGGTAGGGGGTCATTTGGTTCCTTTTGGTAGGATGGCAAAGATAAACGAGGGGGTGAAATCTCTGTGCGATTTCGCCTGTTGTATCTAGCATCCAATTGTGGTGGCCCTGCCCTAACATGTTCTTAGTTATGTCCAGTGGTGGGATGTCAAAATTTTTACTACCCCACTGTGACATCATCACAGTGTGGGTGGAACTAACATGATGTAATGGGCGGGGCCAAAGAAAAAATAAAAATTCAAAATAAAAATAAAAATAAGCACACACATACACACCCCTCAGGCCTTTTTAGGAACTGTGGTAGTACGTCAATATAGGTAAAGGTATTAAATACACATTAAAATACACACAGACACACCACATCCAAAGGTGAGTCACTTACCCTGGGGAGCAGGCTATAGGGAGCTTCTGGCTAGCAGCTTCTCTTCCTCCTCCCCACTTGGGAGGACAGCAAGGAGGCTGTGTATACGCACCAAGCACTGTAGGCGTGCATGCACACCAAGTGCTTGGCGCTCATGCGCAGTGAGGGAACCAGTGAAAAAGTAAGCCCTGAAGGTGGTTCCTCCCCCCCCCCCCCAAGCTGCTACCGGTTCTCCGGGACGCTGGGAAACGTTGCTACCGGTTCTGGCGAACTGGTGAGAACCTGTTACATCCCATCACTGTCATTACTGTATATTGAAGGAATGGGTTGACAGTGCTGCCTCCCAGTGAAATTCGATTTTTAGAACTGAATATAAAATCAGTTTGGAATTGAATATAAATTTAGAATTGAATATAAATTCAATTAAATAAATAAATAAAATAATAAATAAATTTCATTTCCATTGACTATACTGGTTAAAACTTCTGGAAGGCGATGTTCAACTCAATTAGCAAGCGAAAGTGATCTACTTAGGCATGATATATCAGAGTAAACAAAAGACGTTGTGACACCTTAAAGACTAATTGCTGTGTTGTAATGTGAGCTTTCGCGGCTCAAGTTCACTTCTCAGACATAAGACTTCACGGCGTCAATTTATACATATCGGGTACAGAGGCACACAATAGTTGGCTGGCATAAAAGATTAGTATACAACTCAATGCGGCTTTTTACAACCGGTAATAACAGAAGACCCCGACTGGGGTTCAGATTTATTACTGATCCAGGAAAGCTAACATTAAAACAAGAGTTAGTCTTTAAGGTGCCACAACGTTCTTGTTTTGTGTACTGTCTGATGTGCTTGCACAGACTAACACGACTACCACTTCAAAAACTTTAAGCATCATAGGTAAAAGTAAAGGTTTCCCTTGCTCGAAAGCCAGTCGTATCCGACTCTAGGGGTCAGTGCTCATCTCTGTTTCTAAGCCGAAGAGCCAGCGCTGTCTGCTTCTGCAGACGTTTCCATGGTCATGTGGCAGGCATGACTAGACACCGGAGCGCACGGAACGCTGTTATCTTCCCACCGAAGTGGTCCCTATTTATCTACTTGCAATTTCTTGCTTTTCGAACTGCTAGGTTGGCAGGAGCTGGGACAGAGACGGGAGCTCATTCCGTCCTGCAGTACTCGGGAATCGAACTGCTGACCTTCCCCCTCCCAGTCAGCATCTTAGTGGCTTGAACCACTGCAGTTCCCTTTAAGCATCATAGGTAAAGGTTTCCCTTGCTCGAAAGCCAGTCGTATCCGACTCTAGGGGTCAGTGCTCATCTCTGTTTCTAAGGCGAAGAGCCAGCGCTGTCTGCTTCTGCAGACATTTCCATGGTCATGTGGCAGGCATGACTTAGACACCGGAGCGCATGGAACGCTGTTACCTTCCCACCGAAGTGGTCCCTATATTATTTATCTACTTGCAATTTCTTGCTTTCAAACTGCTAGGTTGGCAGGAGCTGGGAAAGAGACGGGAGCTAGTTAACCACAAATCCAATAAATCCCAAGATTTCCTCCAAATAGTCCAATTCAGATTCGTGCGGCAACACCCCCCCCCCCGCAAAAAGCCCCCTTTCAAAGGAGGACGCGCGCTGTTTTTTCCGGTCTCTTCGGCCTCCGAAGCCTGTTGGGAAATGTAGTTCCGCTCCACTGTTTTGAAGTGCCGGCTTTTGTTTAAAGAACTACATTTCCCGAGATGTCTTGCGGCTGAGTTGGAGGAGAAAAAAACATGCTCGGCTCGGCTTGGGGAACGGCCGGTTGTCCTCGGTGGGTTTGGCTTCCCTTGTTGTGGTTTGGTTGTGAGGGTCGGGAAAGGGTGGCGCTCCGTGTGAGCAACTTCCCCACACCGAAGGGAGGTGGGGTGGGAGTTTCTTCTCCCTGTTCCCTCGGTGCTTGGTTGGCCCCTGGCTGCTGTGGCAATTGGGATATGTGTTCCCTCCTCGGAAGCACATGGGGAGGGAGTCAGTGATGGGATGTAACAGGTTCTCACCAGTTCTCCAGAACCGGTAGTAACTTTTCCCAGTGTCCCAGAGAACCTGTGGCAGCTTTTGGGAGGAACCACCTTCAGGGCTTACCTTTCCATGCTGTGCATGCACGCCTAGTGCTTGGCACATATGCACGGCCTCCTTGCTGTCCTCCCAAACTGGGAGGAGGAAGAGAAGCTGCTAGCCTGAAGCTCCCTATTTTTATTATTTTGTATTTTTTTCCTTTGGCCTCGCCCATGACATGACATCATGATGTTAGCTCCGCCCACACTGTGATGACATCACGGCGGGGTAGTAAAATTTTTTGACATCCCACCACTGGTGCAGATGTCTCAGAAAGTGTGTGTAAAACGTGCCCTTAAGTGCCGCGCATTGGCTGTGCCCCCAAGTGTCTTCCCATCTATCCCTTTGAGATAGGAAGATGACGATAGATGAATGGGTTGCTCAGCAGCAACGGGTTCAAAAGGACTTTGAGGAGGGAAAGATATCCCATCATCCACTAGAGTAGCTAGAGATGCTGTTTGGAGTTGAGAGAGAGAGTCAGATTCTGCGGTGCAGCTACCATTTCCCCACTGGTTGCAGGTTTTGTTTTAAATGTTGCCATGCGATGGCAGAGTGCTGCTGTGACTTAGTGGTTAAGATGCTGAACTTGATGACTGGAAGGTCAGCAATTCAAGACCCAATTGCTGCACGGCGGAGTGGGTTCCTGCCTTTGTCCCAGCTCCTGCCAACCTAGCAATTTGAAAGCAAGAAATTGCAAGGAAATAAATACTATAGATACCAGACTGGTGATTTAGGGGTTAAGACACTGGATTTGATGACTGGATGGTCAGTAATTAATGACCCAAGTGCTGCACGACGGAGTGAGTTCCTGTCTTTGTCCCAGCTCCTGCCAACCTAGCAATTTGAAAGCAAGAAATTGCAAGTAGATAAATACTATAGATACCAGACTGGTGGTTTAGGGGTTAAGACACTGAACTTGATGACTGGATGGTCAGTAATTAAAGACCCAAGTGCTGCACGACGGAGTGAGTTCCTGTCTTTGTCCCAGCTCCTGGCAACCTAGCAATTTGGAAGCAAGAAATTGCAAGAAGATAAATAGGTACCACTTTGGTGTGAAGGTAAATAGTGTTCTGTGCCACTTGTCCATGGAAGTGCCTGCAGACAGCGCTGGCTCTTTGGCTATAAACAGAGATGAGCACTGACTCTAGAGTTGGATACAACTGTCTTTTGAGCAAGGGCAACCTTTACCTTAAACAGGGACCACTTTGGCGGGAAAGGTAACAGTGTTCTTTGTGCTCCCATGTCTAGTCATGCCTGCCACATGATCACGGAAATGTCTGCAGATGCAGCTAGCACTGGCTTTTTGGCTGTAAACAGATGAGCACTGTACCCTGGAATCAGATACGACTGGCTTTCGAGCAAGAGAGACCTTTACCTTGATGTGATTGCATTTTAAAGTACATTTGAAGTGACAATCCTATATAGATGTTGCCAAAATAATTGGGGAGAAAGAAAAGAAATATTGTGGCATTTTAAAAAGCTTGTTCTGTTTTGAGTTTGTATCTAAACCCACCCCTTCTAATCCCTTGTACTTCATTAAGGCTTTGTGTGCATTGACATATAGGATCAGGATGTAATAAACTGGAAGAGAAATCAATGATGTTGGTTTGTCAAGCTCAGAGCCAGAGAGAAAGTTTGACTTGAATTCTTTATTTTAATGTCAATCAAATTGTAACTTCCAGTCCTTTTTTCCTTGGGGCATATGCATTTATCTGTCATGTTCACCCCGTAACATTATTTTGCTGAGGAGCAACAGACACATTTTTTAATTTGTTGGCTTGTGCTAAATTACAAGATCCCACCAATGTAGTGTAATGGCTAGAATTTGGATAGACAGGTGAAATCCATACAATTTGATTGGCATTAGGCAACCCACAGTCTCATCTTAAATGTGTTTCATAAAGCTGTTATGAGTCAAAAGTGTGGCTTTGGATAGTTCAGCTTTATATCAATGAACAGGAAGAATTTGTTCAGGAAAAATGAAAAAGTACGAAGATATACTAAGATTTCTCACTGTTCATTTCTTTAGGAGAAGAAGATTAGAATTCATTTCTTCTGTACTATCCTCATCTGTGCAACTGTAAAGATAAATAATATCTGACAGAATTGCAAAATAAAGAAATATCGCAGTTGGAAGCCATGCTATGGTGAGAGAGGCCTCGTTTGTCAGCTTTTTAAGGCTTCATCATCATCATTGTTTTTATTTATTATAATAATATTTATTATTCTGGTCATTATTATTTCTAGTCATTATTATTGTTATCTGTCAGAGTGTCTCTCTCCCTCAGAACAACTCCCCGCATTACTCATTCGTCACAGTCTGCACAACTTTAGGTGCCGCCCCTAAGGATGGTTAGAAAGTCTATAACTAGAAACAGCGCCTTCTCGGTGGTGGCACCAACACCGGATATCTTTTAACTTTCCTATTCAAGGAAGCCTTTCAGAATGTTATCCCCTTAGCAATAAATTAACCAGTCAGTTGATCCTCTGTGACCACAGATGCCAACTACCTGTATTTTATTTTAAGATGTATTTATTTGGTTAACTTATTTTTAATGTGTTGTGTGTTTTATTATGTTATTTTGTTATTTGTATGTACAATGCCCAGAGAAAGAAATTTCCCAAATGGGCGCTATAAAAATACAGTACAATAAATAAATAAGTAAATAAATTATGTTGTTGATTCACTAATTTCCAAAGCAGTATTGGCATTAGTATAGCATATAAGCATAAATAAAATTAGCATAATCATTTACTTTGGTAGCTAACTAGTTGTTTATTAAAATTGACATCTACATTTTTATTCAGATTCTGAGCTTCATTTCCTCCTCTTTATTTGAATCCAGATTAACTTGTATTTCTCTGAATCCATACATTAATTGATATAGCTGAAGATTATGAAAACAGTATTGTAGAGTATTTGCCTGGTCATGGAGATAACTATTGAATTTTCTCATCTTTGTTTTCTGATTTGCTTCGCTTAGAACTAAATATATTTTCTTGGAATTATATATACATTTTAAGTTTCATTTGGGTTTTTAAAAAACTATCCTGAACTTTCAGTACCTTTTTATGTATCAAAATTTACCTTAAATCACCAGTGAGTTGACACAAGTCATGTAAATAAGAGGGAACCAGTTCAATGTTTCCAGAGTTTAATGCATCTGTTTGCTTGTAGAAAATTTGGGCTGGGAAGGTAAATTTTTGTTTTTGCTTTCACTTTTGTAACAAAACTTCTATCTTTGTCTTTAGGCAATGAAACCAAAAAAAGGACTAAGAAGTAAGTTTCCACATTCTTAAGACCATTTGGATACTGGTGATGGAACTGGACTGTTGAGTTGTAGATTAATTCAGTGGGCACAGATGATCAGTGCAGTCTTTTTGCCCCAGGCCCTGTAGATGTAAATCATTCTTATAACAGTAACTTGTATGCCAGATTTATACAGGGCAGTTTTTTGAGGCTTATTTGTTCTATTTTATTTTAGGCTCCATTGATGATGTCCTTGGTGACCTTCTTGGAGATGATGGTAAATAATCATTGGAGGGTTTAAAAAAAAAAAATCCTGTAGTAATCAGCTGTCAAATAATATGTTAGAACTGCTCCATGTATCTATAATTTCAGAGGTGAGGTACTTCGTTGCTGAAGAGAAGATATTTTCTCTAATGTAGCCTCAACTATCAGAAGAAATTATCTCCAAAATCATCTGCAGTATCTGGCCAGAGGTTGAGAGTTCTATTTGAACCTCAACAGATCAAGTCTGCAGTCAGACACTTGACTCACTGTGTTATCAAGGCAGCTTTCATATATCAACACAGAGCCATAATTTAGCTGTGTATACCCAAGTAAACAGGGACTGCAGTGGCTCAAGTAGTTAAGATGCTGAATGGAAGGTCAGCAAGTCAGCAGTTCGAGACCCATGTACTGCACAACGGAATGAGGTCCCAGCTCCTGCCAACCTAGCAGTTTGAAAGCAATAAATTGAAAATAGATAAATAGGTACCACTTTGGTGAGAAGGTAAACAGTGTTCCATGCACTCTGGTCTCTCATCATTCCTGACACATGTCCACGTAAACTTCTGCACACACAGACATTGCTGGCTCCTTGGCTGTAAACAGATGAGCACTGAACCCTAGAGTCGTTTACGACTAGCTTTTGAGCAAGGGTGACCTTTACCTTACCCAAGTAAAAAAGGAGCCAAGACAAAGCACTAGACTTCCAAACTCCTCTTGGAGAACTGGAAAGAAGAATGAATCTGAAATCAATTTCACCTTATCAGATTCCAGCTTCTCTTTATGTGTAAACTAGGGTTTGTTGTTTAATAGAAATTTTAGCTTTTAAAAATCAGGACAATAAACAAAAACAAAATTGAATTCTGCTTTAGGGAGAAAAGAGAGTCTGAAGTTTAGGTTTTTGGGAGATTCTTTCATGCCTATGTGCATAAAAATAAATATTGATTAACGTTATATGCTCTCTTTCACTGTGTTGTTATTCTTGCTGTAACTGTTTCACTGATGTTTGAATGTTTTTAATATATTAAGTTGTAGCTATCATATTTGTATTGTAATATTTATTTATGTCTGCTTTGGGGGAGTGTGAAGAAAGCATTTTAAAAAATATTTTTAATTTCACTCATGGTATGGCTGATGAGCAGTAAAAGGAACATTGAAATCCCACTTCACCTCACAGACAATGATTTTTTTTGCCATGCTGTCGTGTTTATGTCTCTGACCAGTTGCTTAGCCTCGCGTTTATTTGTTGAAACCAAAATGCTATCATACATGAGAGGAATGCTGAGATTTTTAAGGACTAGAACATAATCATGTCTGGCCAGGTTATCCTGCTATGGTAATGGAGGAGACCATTTTGCCAGTGACTCAACAGCGAGTGTCAGGTGGTGGTTAACTAACCTGACAACCCTGAGGACTAACAGCCTTGAGTGCCGGAGTCCATAGGGAAGGGTGATGGTCCCCAAGTGGATTAAATTTCACTTGAATCCATTTTGATGGAAGGCAGCAGCTTCATCAATACTGGCTGGCCTGGGGCCAATGAGGACTTTACATGCCAAAAGGGCTCAGGACCAGAAAGTGACTTGCATAATTGGATCAGTGGTACGGGTATCATGCTGCGATGTGGAAGGCAGATGAAAGGCCACTGCATTATTATTCTCAGGACAGTCTTCATAGCTGATTGCCATGAGGATCGCCTGTATTTGGATTTGGATATTGCAGAAGAAGAAGAAGAAAAATAATTATTAGAACAAAAAATGTAACCTGCATTTTGACCTGCTAAGTCTGTATCTTTCATTCCTTTTCAGATGACATCTCTCATAAAGCGAGTACACCTGCTTCATCTGGTACCAGCGGAGGGAGAGCCAGAGGAATCACCACACAGACCAAAAAAAAGTGAGTTATGATCATTATTATATTCTGTAGCATTTTCAGTGCACAAAATGATGGTGGGACTTTGGTACTTTCTTGAGCAGTCCTCCTATCACTCCCATTTCTCCCCTGCTTTTCTAAGTTTCTTTCTTCAGCTGAAGATTTCCACATGAGTAGGAATTTCTCCTTTCAAGACTCATTGCTGAGTATGCATAGAAAGTAATAACAGAGGAGGACAGGGATAGGTGCTGTACAATAAGCACATTATCAAATTGAGATTCTCTTATGCCTAAGTACAGCTCTTCTATCTTTATGTTTGGCAGTTCTGTCATAGAGATCTTGCCTAAGTAGAGTTGCTACTGACATTTCTTCTCAACTCATCAGCATTCAGAGGTTTCCCAGTGAAACCTCTCAGCATTTTAATAGTAGTTTTGTTAGGATAGTGAGACAATTTGCACATAAATGTTTGGTGTGTGTTTGCATGTCGTTTTTATTGTTGTTTCCCAGGAGCCTTCTGGAGGATGACTTCTTCAGCAAAATGGCTCTTGAGGAAGGTGCAGATGCAGAGGTGAGAAAGAATGAATCTCAACCTTTTCTGTATGGAAAATGAAGGCAGAATCTAGTGTTTCAGCTTATAACAGAATAGATTTTTAAAATATTTACTCTCATGTCTGAAAAGGTGACAGGGAAGGAGGACAAATAATACAGTTCTGTTCCAAAATAGGTATGTGATCTACTGAATACTCCTAGGTTATATTGTATTCCACTAAGGGGAAGTACTTGTACACCAGAATTAACTATTAGAATGCTGGCCAAATTGGAATTAGCTAATTTTTCATTGTTTTTATGTTAAGTCTCATCTAATTTAATAGCAACCGTATGAAGTGGTGGCCTCCAGCAGGGCACACAATTAACCTCCCTATTTAGGTCTTGCAGGCTTAAATAGGCTTATTTTATTGTGTTAATAATCCATTGGATATTCATCTTGGTTTTAATTCTTACGTTATTAACCTTTTAAAAGCATACAAACAGTAGGTAAAAGTCACCCTTGCTAGAAAGCCAGTCATATCCGACTCTAGGGTTCAGTGCTCATCTCTGTTTCATAGCCGAAGAGCCAGCACTGTCTGCTTCTGCAGACGTTTCCATGGTCATGTGGCAGGCATGACTAGATACTGGAGTGCACTGAATGCTGTTTACCTTCCCACCAAAGTGGTCCCTATTTATCTACTTGCAATGTCTTGCTTTCGAACTGCTAGGTTGGCAGGGCTGGGACCATCCTGCAGTACTCAGGAATCAAACTGCTGACCTGCCGCCTTCTAGTCAGCATCTTAGCTGTAAAAACAGTATAAATAATAAATAAAAGCTTTTTTTTTTGTATTTATTTTGAAGGTTTCTGATATTTCTGATGTAGACCCACAAGCTCTTTTAGAGACTTTGAAGGTAAACGGAGAACATTTTGTGCCATATAAAACTGAGTGGAGTTTGCTGCCTTCTGTTAATTGTAGAAAGTGTCTTTATGCTTACGGTACCTGTCTTTTTCCTGTCTTTTTTCCATGCCCAGGGTATAGATGATATGGAAGCTGATCTTCTGGGCATAAAGAAACCAAGCTCTGGGCCTGCTCAGAAACCAGCAAAGAATGTGACCAAAACTCAGCTTTCGTCTGAGTCAGCAAGACCTCTTCAGAAAACAAGCCCAGCCAAGAAAGGTAAGTCTATATCTGGGGACTCTTGAGTGGAGGATCTGTGATGCTCCAGGTTTTAAGGACTGTAATTTCCACCATCTCTCATCACTGGCCAGGCTGGCAGGAGCTGTTGGGAACGACAGTCAAGCAATAGCCAGCAAGGCTACAATTTTCCTATCTCTGCTTCAGTGTGATTGTTTCACAACTAATTCAAATATCCAAAGTGACAACATGGGAAATCATGATACGTACTTCTTTGAACTCCTTGGGAGGAAAGAACATAGCTGAGAAAAGCCAGGCCCCTCAAGTATTTAATTGTATTATCTCCCCTTGTGGTTTTTTTTTTGTTATGAATTATTTTAGTGGAAAAAATATTCTAGCAATGCCTGATCATCCTCATTCCTCTTGTACCTCTACCTGTGGAAAACACTTTATTCTGGGGATCTCTGATCTTGCAGACTTCTGTAAATGGTGGTTTCCAACACTTTTCACTATTGGCTAAGCCAATTGTGCTTCTTCTCCACATACGCAAGTCTGACATGGGAGCTCAAACACCCTAGATCAGGGTAAGCAAATGTATATAACCCTTAAGGTCTTAGCCCTTTACACTAGCCTGGCACCATTATTGAAAGGCAGCTTTTATTTACTGTAACTGTTGTTCTTCAAGGGGTCGTTTGTGAATTCACACATGTAGGTTCGGCACATGTGTGAAGCCTTCTTTGGAATATTCTAAAGCTGGAAGAAGCCACATGTGTGATTCATGGAGACCAGAAAGAAGAATACTGAAGCCATACCCCTGGGTGGGAGGAGGTAGTAATGACGCCACCTCTCTATGAATTTATAGTCATAAACCATTTTTGATGAATTAATGTGAGATAATTATTATTTTATTATTATTATTTTATTATTAATTTCGATTTTTATACCGCCCTACTCGGTTGGACCGACTCAGGGCGCTTCATGGTTAGTGTGTGACTGGATTGGGTGCTCCAGGTTTATGCCCACTCTGAGTAACAAACTCATAGGAGAAAGTTGGGCTCACCAGTCTGTCTAAGCCAGTGTTTCCTAACCTTTGGTTTTGGTTCTTCAATTCCCAGAAGAGCCTAAGTCAATTCCCCAAAGCACTGATCAGCCAATGTACTGACTTAGGCTTCTGGGAATTGAAGTCCAAAACCCGAAGGTTGGCCATCTTTGTAGCCTAGATTGTGTCATTTGGTTGCCATTATGTAAGTTGCTTCCAGCAGCATCCTTTTGAACATTGTTTGTTTTGAGCCCCTTTTTTTCTTTAACCACATGCATTCAGTTTTACACTGAGTAAAGGGGCAGAAGTGCATTGTTATCTAAGCATTGTACTAGAATGAAGATCTCCAACCTGCCTTTTTTTAAAAAAATCTCTTTCTAGAGGTCTCGGTCAGTGAAATAAATAAGAATCCCAGCTCTACTTCTGCTACCTCCGGACACTTAAAGCAAAAGTTCTCCTTTGAAGGTAGTATCTGATTGTTGGCATAGTTTGAAAAACAAATGAATATAGAGAGGAAGGGGTCAAGATGGGGCTATGTTTGAAGTCAACTAGTATCAGATCTCTGGAACTATCAGGGGATGTGACAGAGAACTTCAACCATGCCTGGTTGAACATTGAAACAGTTCAGAGTGAACACTCTGAGGTGTTATGTAAATTCTAAGCCCAAACGTTTTGGTCCTGGGGCCTGACCACACCCCCAGAACAGCTGAGTGGGCCAGACCACATCCTCGGAACGGGGCAAGTTTGCACATGCAAGCCCATTTTACTTCCTGGTTTGGCGCGGACACTTCTGTGCATATGTGAAAGCAGCCATTTTACTTCGCAGAAGCTTCCGTGCCAAACCAGGAAGTAAAATGGCCACTTTTCATGCATGCACAGAAACGTCCGTATTTACTTCCTGGTTTAGCGATGGCATTCTGGGCCTGATGAAATGCCTTCGGGGCCATATTGGGCCCACAGGTCGTATTTGGGCATGCCTGTTCTAAGCCATAAAAGCAATCTGCTAGTGGTAGCAGTAGACATTGAAATTGGCAAAAGTCCTTGGTATTAAGCTTTTTGCTGATTCTCTGTTCTTGATGAGAACTATTGGTCGAGTTTGTTCTTAGTTGTGCCATGGATATCTATTCTTCTAATGGCCATATATTTTCTCAATGTGTCTTTTTTTTACTAGATATGGATGACCCTTTGGCTGATCTTTTGTCTGATGAGAAAGAAGTCACAGTGATGAAAGCAGATTCTTCTCCTAAAAAAAATACTTCAGAAACAAATGATGGGACCTCTAAGAAGAAAGGTATGTGAAAATAATAAAATTGTCTAACTAGGTATGTCTGGCTGCCTTGCAAAGTATTCCAATATCATCCACTCCAGCCTCCAAGGTGAGAAATAGATATGTTCTCATAATCCTTGCTCAGATTATAATTATCTCATCTTTTAACCATTCAAACTACAAGTGAATACTGAAACAGCAGTTCATCAGTAATCAGTCCCTCATTGCAAGTGAATAGGGAGTAATATGATATGGAGGACCTTAAAACACAAATTTCTCCTAATCTGGAGATCACTTTTCTGACCCCATGAGACTCAGGGCATAGGCTATCAAAAGTGGGGGTAAAGAACTGAATATTCACTTCTCTTTTGGAAAATAAGTATTTGGGAGTGTTAAACACTGTGGAAGGGTTGCAATCTATTGAAAAGGGAAGATCTTGTTTGTGGAATCTTCCAGAAGCAGCAATTTCCCCTTTTTGCTGTGGACAGTCATGACTTATGCTCTGAAAAACTACCTCAAGGAAAACTTGTCGTCCTAGGACTAAATTTGACTTGCCCTTTGATTAAAGGTGCAGTAGGCCAGAAAAGGGACAACGGAGGCTTAGTGGTTAAGATGCTGGACTTGATGACTGGAAGGTCGGCAGGCCAGCAGTTTGAGACCTGAGTGCAGGACCGAGGAAGTGAGCTCCTGTCTCTGTCGCAGATCCTGCCAACCTAGCAGTTTGAAAGCAGGAAATTACAAGTAGGTAAATAGATATCGTGGGAAGGTAACAGCATTCCATGTGCTCCAATGTCCAGTCATACCTGCCACATGTCCACGGAAATGTCTGCAAATGCAGACAGTGCTGTCTCTTTGGCTGTAAACTGAGATGAGTACTGAACCCTAGAGTCAGATAAGACTGGCTTTCAAACAATGGAGACCTTTACCAAGGCCAGAAAAGCCTTAAAAGATTTTAGCAAACCCACACTAGACTGCCTGGTGCTGTACTCACATCTGATTATGTCTGTCTTTTTCTAAGTTTACCACTACCACCCCAAAGAAAAATCTGGTCTAAAACACTGAGATGGCATCTGCCCGTCCCACCAGAGCAGACCGGAGAGGCTCCCTAGTTGTTCCATCGGCCAGGGAGGCACATCTCTCTGGCACCAGAAGGAGGGCCTTCTCTGTGTCTGCTCCGGCCCTATGGAACCTCCTGCCTACGGAGCTACGTCTCCAGACAGAGCTGCTGCCCTTTAGGAAGAATCTAAAAACATGGCTGTCAGGACAGATATGGGGTATGGAAGGTATAATGGCCCCAGCACATTGGATGATCTGAGCCCCTCTCTTTCTCTACTTTTAAATTAGTAGATATAGCATCTGGTGTGTTTTTAATCTGTTTTTAATCTTTTTCAGATTTTAATTTTAAATTTTAAAAGTTTTAAGGTTTTTAGATGGAAGCTCCTACTTCCTAATCCTGGGCCCTATTTGCCCAGGGAAGGAAAAGACTAACGTCCTCTGGCCGGAAGGAGGAATTGATTTTAGCTGTTTGTGTTGTGTGTGTGTGTTATTGTTGTTTTGTTTTTGTTTTTTTCCTGATTGAAAACCGCCCTGAGTCGCCACGGCGAGTGGGCGGTGATATAAATCTAAATAGATAAATAAATAAATATGCTATTAAAATGTTGGGAGAGACAAAAGGTAATTCTAGAGAAAAGAGTTAGAGTAGAAGCAGGGAAAAAGGTAAACCTGAAGACTCAGTAGTCTCATCAAGTGTGAGCATTTTCTGAATGAACAGCTTGATGTCAACTAAAGCTATAAAACTGGAATAACAGCCTTTTTCATTTTGATCACTTAGGAACATCTATACCTGTATCTCCTGCCTCTGCTGTGACCCCTGAACGGAAAGAAGAATTAATGTTTGAGGACGAAGGGGATGATCTCATGGTTGTACTGGGGTTTGGTGAGAATCCCAAAGCAGAACAGGATTCCGGCAAAAAAAATGAAGAGTAAGCTATCTCTATTCCCTAAAATGCAGAGTCATGTGATTCTTTCAGGCAACAGAGGAGTTGGATGAGATTGTTGGATGTGCAAAAGAGGAAAAAATGCTTCACATTTGAGGCAAACTAAAATGATGGAATCTTTTATAGTTTGAACTTTAGCTAATTGTAATGCGCTCTACATGGGGCTGCCCTTGGTGACCATTCGGAGACTACAACTGGTCCAGAATGCAGCTGTTCGGGTAGTGATGGGATGCGGGCGTTATGCTCGTGCCTCAACACTGCTTCGGCAGCTGCACTGGCTGCCAGTATGTCTCCGGGTGCAATTCAAGGTGCTGTTTATTACCTTTAAAGCCCTATATGGTAGTGGGCCAGGATACCTTAGAGTCTGCGTCGCCCCAAGAACTTCTGCCCGTCCCACCAGGGCGGATTGGAGAGGCTCACTTAGGATTCCATCGGCTAGAGAGGTACACCTCTCTAGCACTAGGAGGAGGGCCTTCTCTACAGCCGCCCCAGCCCTGTGGAACCTCCTGCCAATCAAGCTACGCATACAAACAGATCTCCTGCCCTTTCAGAAGGGCCTTAAAACCTGGCTGGCAGGGCAAGTGTGGGGATCTAAGAATGTTGGATCTCATGTCGGGTGGCTGATCTAATGAGTCAGCCACCCTCCCTGCTCTTGCCTATTGTTCTTTTAAAACTCCTGTAAGTGTAATTTTTAAAGTTTAATTTTAACTTAATTTTAACTTAATTTTTAATATTTAATTAATTGTAGTCTCGATTTTAACGGATGAAGTGAATCTTAATATGTATGAGGCACGTTGGAGTGTCATATTGGCTGTGTATTTACTATGTACTGTTGTTTTAAGCCATGTCTTTTCTGGTTTGTGTTGTAAGCCGCCCGGAGTTGGGTCTACCTAATTGGGGCGGGATAACAAATTGGACAAATAAATAAATAAATACTCATTTGACAGCTCTTATGTTTGAGTTAGAGCAAGAATGACCGGTAGGTAAGTTGAAACTCCCTCAGTCCCAGTAGTAGGACTGAATGGTAATTCTAGAAAAAAGAGTTAGAGTAGAAGCAGGGGAAAAAGTAGACCCTGTAGTAGGACTGAAGGAATGTACAACAATCAAACTGCAGGCCTGCTCTTGGTTGCAAGAGTTCTAGAGGCGCTCTTGCTAATTTCTCAAAATTATAACAAGACATTCCAAGGCAGATGAGCCCCTTTAGGTGAGGTGATGGTCACCCTCAGTGGAGGAAATGCCACTGGAAACCATCATATTGGGCCCGACGACAAAATGAGCGGAGGAGGAACTCTGACCCCAATGGTCATGGAGGCGGAAGAGGCCATGCCGGATGGACTGGCTATGAAGGTGCACCTTGTCTGTATCCTCAAGGCTGCAGCAGTCCATTGCAGCCCCAGTGTTAAATCCTGCACGACTCATTTCATATGTGATGCCCGGGTGGTGATGGGCTGTGGGCGGTATGCACATGCCTCGCCTCTGCTTTGGGAGCTGCACTGGTTGCCGGTTTGCCTCTGGGTGCAAATCAGGGTGCTTTAAAGCCCTACATGGTAGTGGGCCAGGATTCTTAAGAGACCACCTCACCCCAAGAACATCTGCCTGTCCCACCAGAGCGGACCGGAGAGGCTCTCTAGTTGTTCCATTGGCCAGAGAGGCGCATCTCTCTGGCACTAGAAGGAGGGCCTTCTCTTTGTCTGCTCCGGCCCTATGGAACCTCCTACCAACTGAGCTACGTCTACAGACAGACTTGCTGTCTTTTAGGAAGAACTTAAAAACATGGCTGGCGGGACAGGTATGGGGTCCTAGCGGCACCATGACCCCAGCTCACTGGTTAGTTTGAGCTCCCTCTCTCCCCTGGTCTTTTAATTTAATTTTTTAATCTTATCTTTGGGACTTAGTTTTTAATCTTTTAATTATGATAATTAACTGATTTTTTAAAAAATTAAAATCTTGAAAATTTAAATTTTTATAGTTGGGATTCTGGGATGATGGGATTGTATTGTATTGTGTGGGTTTTTTTTAATGGTGTTGTAGACCACCCTGGGTCGCCCTGGTGAGGAGGGTGGTATAGAAGTATGAAAATAATTAAAAATAAATAAAATGTGCCACAGGAGATGGCTCCGTGATTATAGCGCGTGGGTCACTTCATGGCAAGCTGGGATCCACCTTAAAACAAATTCACACCAGTGGCATTTTTTTCTGCTTCAGGGGAAAAAATGCATTCTCGGATACGAGTTGCAGCTGACGACGATGTCTCTTCAGGTATTTTTGACTTGCATAAAGTTTAGGATTGAGGCAGGTGCTAGAACATTTGTTGTGGGTGCTGAAAAGCCAAAATATTGTCTCTCTGGGACACAAATGCTCTAACTTAGAATAGGATTTGGATGATGGGATCAAATATGTCTTTCTGCTTGGCAGAGAAGAAATGCGTCCTGCCCGATCCATGTTAGATGAATTGCTGGGCCGAGGAACAGCGAAGAAACAGTTGGAGCGACCAAGCACTGGAGAGAACCGAGAATTCAAACTGGATAAGAAATATCACAAGCAGGCAGGCAAGTTGTGTGAGTGCGTGCGTGAGTCTGCCATGAGTCATCCTATTTCTTCCATACACACAGTTTTCAGGGGAGTCTTTTTTATTTTCCTCTGAAAAATCAGAAAAATCATCCACCACTTGGATGAGGCAATTGAGAAGGTGCTTGAAAAGTTACAGAAGATACGATCTCCCTGATATCCTTGGTTGGTGTCTCTTGCCTGTAGATTACTGACTATACACAAAATATTTAACTCTGGTTACCTTGCAAAGTGTTGAAGTATCCCCCCCCCCCCCAAAAAAAAAAAAAAAAAGAAGAAGAAGAAACAAACCCTCAAACCATGTCTGTTACAGAGATATCACATTTTCCTGGTGCTCGTTAATTTGTTGCTGGGAAAATGCAGTTTCTCCCTTGATGAGCTCTTTCATTTACTATACAGAAAAGAGTTGATTGAGCTTCCTAGGCCTGTATTAGATAGTGACACACAGACGGTGGATGCCTGCTGTCATGCACTGCTTTTCGGTTTGTTTAAAAAGTTGAGTGCTTTGTTAATGGATCTGGGAAGTACAGTAATGGACAGAAATAAAAAGAGTTTAATTAGCATTTTGGTAACACAAATTTTAGACTTGAAGATTGGTGTAAAGAACTAGGGGATATGGCTATAAGTAAGTGATAAATTGACATGCGAGTTAAAAATGAAAAAAGTTTGATAAATGTAAATGACTTTAAAGATATTTGGGGCGAGTACATGGATCACGTATTGGTTAAGAGAAAAGGTATGAAACCAGGTCAAGAAGCATAGTTTCTAGAAATAGGCGAGTTGAACTATGTGAACAATTCAGAAGGCACCTGGGTGATAGGTGCACAAATGTATTTGCATTGTAGTTGAATTTGTATTAGTATTATACAGTCAAACCTCGCATAAAGAGTGCCTCGCTTAAAGAGTAACTCGCTTAAAGAGCAGAATTTTCTCTGAATGTTCGCTTCGCTTAACAAATAAAGCCAACCAAAAATTCGCTTAACAAATAAATCGGGGTTCGCAATCCCCCCACAATTGGTCACTTACAATGGTGTTTTGCTTATAGAGCAAACTCGCTTAAAGAGCAATCTTGTGGAACGCATTATGCTCTTTAAGCGAGGTATAACTGTACAGAAGAAGCTTCCTTATATTAAATCAAGTCATCGGACTATTTAAGTCATTTAGCCTCTTGTTCTCTACGCTGACTAGCAGTGGCTCACTATAATTTTGCCCTGAAATCTTTCACAGCCTAACCTGGGGATGCCAGGTGATTGAATGCTGCAATATCTATGTGTCTGGTGTGTGCTCTACATATTGCGCTACAGGTTCAGCTTCCACTCCATAATTTCTAAAATATATAACTCATAAGACTTTCCATGCGGAAGGCCCCAGGCTCAGTCCCTGGCATTCTAGTTTGCTAAGTAATTCTTCTTTAAGCACTTCTATAAAGAAAATTGGCTATTTCTTGTCTGCACAATATATCTTGTCTACCTCTTATATTTGCTTATCAGAGAGTAAACAAAACAAAAAAAGGTTGTAGCATTTAAAAACTAACTGCTGTATTTTACTCAAACAATAGCAGGGGAAACACTATTGTAAGTGACCAATTGTGACTTCTAGCAGGGGGAGATTGCAAACCCCGATTTAGTTGTTAAGCGGTTTTTTGGTTGGTTTTTAGTTGTTAAGTGAGGCGACCATTCAGAGAAAATTCTGTTCTTTAAGCGAGTTAGTCTCTAAGCGAGGCACTCTTTATGCGAGGTTTTACTGTACAGTAATACCCCGGATAACGTTATGACTTGGTTCCACAAGTCATGATGTTATCCAGTTTTTAGCATTGTCCGATGCATGCATCGAACAACGCTAAAAAAAAAAAAAGCCCTGACTTCAGGGACAAACCGAGCAGGCAGTGGGGTGCCTTTAAAGCCACCCCCCACCGCTGTGACTGCAGTAGGATCGGGGGAAATCACCTTTCCCCCCATTCTACTGCAGTCTTTTGCCTCCGTGCTTACCTGCACGCTCCGATCAAGGCTTGTTTTTTTTTTTCTGTCGGAAGTCTTTTTGTCTCTTTATTTCCTTCCCTGTACATTTAACTACAGGGTGGGGGGAAAGAGAGAAATGTGATTGGTTCTCTAGAGAACCAATGACCTTGCTCTCTTTCCCCCTCCCTGTATTGTTAATACAGGAAGTAGGAAGTGAAAGAGAAAGAGCGATCAGCAGCATGTCGGAGCTCCAAAGCAACAAGAAGGTATAGCTGGGCTGGATTCTCTCCAAGCAGGCAGTGGGGTGGGGTGTGGGGAGTCCCCAAACTGGGGGTGGGGGTGGGGGAAAGGAAGGAGGGAAGTGGCAGGGAGATGAGCTGTGGCCTCCTTCTTTAATACAATGGATTGGATAACACTAAAATGAGCGTTACCTGGTGCAAATCTTCCCCCAAAATTTGTCATCGTTATGTGATTTTAGCGTTATCTGGTGCAATCGTTATCCGGGGTATTACTGTATTTTAATGTTAGTTTTTGTGGATCAAGTCCACTTCATCAGACATAGTGAGATCTCATGGCATCAATTTATATACATCAGGTATAGAGGTACAGAGTGATTGGTTAGCATAATAGATAAGCATACAAATCAATATGGTTTTTTACAACTGGTAATGGCAGGTGATCTCTGGTTGTTATTCAGATTAGTTGTGAATTTTCACCCTGTTGAATTGCAAATAGTAGGAAGGTACAAGACAAACACCTTATATCAGGGGTGCCCAAACTAACCTGTGGGCCAGATTTGGCCCATGGGCCATAGTTTGGACACCCCTGCTTTAAGCAGAGAAAATGGCTTGTCTTCCGAATTCATGTTAGAGTTTGCAAAGCAGAAGTGAGGGTACCTGTTGTACCTGAGCCAGCATGGATTGAGGTCATGGATGTGAGAAGCCCAAGCTCTCTGCCATATGTAAGGTCCCAAATGTTCCACTTTTGCTCTAAAGCAAGAAAAGACTTACTTACAATTGTGGCAGGTACTGCAAACCCCAATTTATTTGTTAAGCGAGTTTTTGGTTGGTTTTATTTGTTAAGCGAAGCGAACATTCAGAGAAAATTCTGCTCTTTAAGCGAGTTACTCTTTAAGCGAAATGCTCTTTATGCGAGGTTTGACTGTACTTTGTATTATGGAGTTGCTGGGCTTGAAATTATTTGCATATCTGCGGGTCCCGGGCGGCGATAAAAGACCTCGCCGCTGCCGCCACCACGCCAGACTCTCCCTCGGCCAGCGGCCTCGAAGGGAGCAACACCTGCGGGTCCCGGGTGGCGATAAAAGACCTCGCCGCTGCCGCAGCTGGGACTCGGGCGGTAGGCAGCCATGGACGTCTCCACCCCCTCCCGTGAACTTGTAAGTCCTTCCCTGGACTCTCCCCTGGCCGGTCGGGGTGGGGGAAACGAGGAACAGCTGGAGAAAGCAGCGGGCGGCTACAAAAGACCCTGCCGCCACCGCCACCACCACCGTGGCCATAAGACCTTCCCTGGACTCTCCCCTGGCCGGTTATTTATTTATTATTTATTAGGGATAGGACTTTCTAGACTGTGTTGTATCGTATATTTTTGACCATAATGTATTTTCTTTTGATTGAATTGCATTTTTCTGATTGTATTGTGCTTTTGCTTTTATGACTATATTGACTGTATTATATTTGTTATATTGATATGTTGTTGCTTTTATATTTGATATTGTAACATTGTAAGCCGCTCTGAGTTGCTTCGGCAAGGAGAGCGGCATATAAATACAAATATTATAATAATAATAATAATAATAATAATAATAATAATAATAATAATAATAATAATAATAATAATAATAATAATAATAATAATAATTTGATTGTCGAGTTTTTTCCTCTTACACAGATAAAGAAGACGGTTTGGGAGACGAGTTCACTTTTGGAGCCTACCAGCCCACTGTGGTCTCAACTCCAGAAGGACGGCAGTCAAGAAGACAGTCTGTTCGGTAACAGAAGCTACGGTAATTACATCATTTAATCTTTTCTCCTGCAAGGCTGTTGGTCAAATTTAGCTCTTTTAATTTTTTTCTATGGCAGGTTTTCCTCAGAGAACCTCAGTGAGCTCAAAACAGACCAAAGATCCAAGCCTTCTACTCCATCTTCTTCCAGTCCAGCACGCACCAAGACTGGAGCCGATTGGCTGGGACTGAAGGAGGATGATTTTGACTTGCCGCCTTCCTCTCCACCAAAGGAATCTAGCAAGAGCAGCACAAAGGGAGCCATAGCGGAAGTGCCACGTGGGGGTTCAGGTGACAAACTCCCTACCCCTGCCAGCCTGTTCCCTTCCAGGCACAAACCAGCTCCTGAAGCAGCAGCAAAGCCTGAACCCAATGGAGATGATGATGGTGACAACTGGCTTAGTAATGTTCTATCACAGAAGAAATCTCGAATACAGGAGAAGGTGAAGGAGAAGAGACCTCAGAGGTCCTCAGATGGAGAGGAGGCGGATCCCATCACTCTTAACTCGTAAGACCAAAGAGATTTTCATTTTTGCATTTAATGTCAGACTTGGTGAGTGGCAAACCTTCATTCAGCCAGCTGGTGTGTTGCCAGTTATGTTAATTATTTAATATGTAACTTTCGTATAGGTTCACTGATCCCAGTACATAAGAAAGGTTTATACAGTAATACCTCGGATAACGCTAAGACTTGGTTCCACAAGTCTTGGTGTTATCCGATTTTTAGTGTTATCCGATGCATGTTAAAATCCTATGGGATGGATCGGATAACGTTAAAGCTCCATAGAGATACATTGTAACCGCACAGGCTTTAGCAGTTGTTATCCGATCCATCCCATAGGACATTAATGTTATTCGATCCAATTCTCCTCCCCAGATTACTTAACGTTATGCGATTTTAGCATTATCCGAGGTAAACGTTATCCGAGGTATTACTGTATATATAAACTGTCATTAGGCAGGTGAAATGACTGCTGAAGGCAAGGAGAGGTTGGCTATGTGTCTGACTTGTGAGATGAAAGGTAATGCTGTCTCATTGCTAGGAAGTTTCATCTGCCAGTGAGATGCATCTGTCACACAAATTGGCTTCTATGTATGGAAATAGGAAGGCAACTGAGAACAGACGAGCAAGAAGAAGAGAGGCTTCTGTTCTTGCAGACCCTGGGAGGTCATCCCAGAGTCTGAGAAAAGAGCAAAACTCCATCTGTCTGAGTTGTAGAAAAGGTCTGCAGGCTGAGAAGGAAATTTAGCCTGGCGAGCCTTCCAGCTGCAAGAACAGAAGCCTCTCTTCTTCTTGCTCGTCCGTTCTCAGTTGCCTTCCTATTTCCATACATAGAAGCCAATTGCCATCTACTTTGGAGTATATATTAAAAATAAATTAGACAATAATCCTGTAGCCTACAGGATTATTGCCTAATTTATTTTTAATATATGTTCCAAAGTAGATGATAATCTTAGCAAAATTGTCAGATGACACTTATTCCTGCATAAAAAGCTGTGAACTAAATGCACATCTAATTAAGAATACTGCTGTTTCTGTGTTTTGATAGGACTCCTAAGCCTCGGTTCAAATCTCAGGAGAAGACTACTGCTTCCCCATCTGATTCCAGAAAAGGGGCTGCCCATGGGGATATTAGTACGACTGGTAAGGTTCAAAACGGCTGTTGAAATACTGCGATAATGAACATTCTCAAAGCATCACTGTCATTCATTAATGAAGACAAAGGCTGAAACCTTGTTGCTTCATGTCATAAGTCATGACTTGAGTAGGCCCATTTGAATTAGTTAATACAAATTATAGAGGAGTAGGGTTGGCTAATCCCCATTGATTCAGTGGGCCAACTTGCTGCACTAAGCAGCAGAACTTCACACAGTCTGTCATACTGAACATTTGTTACCTCCTCCCAGTATGAGAAGGTGCCATTGATATTTACTCTCTGAGTATGATTCTCTAATCATGCATCCAGGCCACATCTAGTTAGCTTGCTAATCAGAATACTATGGGGCACTTTGTCAAAAGCTTTGCCAAAGTCAAGATATATTACATTTACAGCAGGGGTGCCCAAACTACGACCCATGCGTCAGATCTGGCCCCCGATGCCAATTCATCTGCCCTGCTGCCCTCATTGCTCCCGGAAGTAAAATGTGCCCATGCATGTGCAGAATTATTATTATTATTATTTATTTTATTATTTATTTAAGTGCTGCTGTAAATGTACTCGCATTTATAAAATGCATTTATAAAAGCTGCACGTGCATTTACGGCAGCGTTCTGTGCATGCATGGGCACGCTTACTTCTGGTGGAAGAAACCACATGACCAGCCGATTGAACCACATGACTGGCCTGCAGCCTGAAAAGTGTGAGCACCCCTGATCTACAGCATTCTTGCCATCTTCCAGGAGGTTACCCAATAAAAAAAATGAGGTAAGATTAGTCTGGCAGGATTTATTCTTAACATATTTAATTATTATTTATTTATTTATTTATTTCATTTGTACCCCGCCCTCCTCCGAAGACTCAGGGCGGTTTTACAACAAAAACCAATTAAAACATAATACATACAACAGGTTATAATTAGCTTTAAAATTAAAAGTTATAGTTAAAAACAACGAGGAGAGAGGTGGGGTATTCAAAAGAGCCAGGCGGCTGAATTGACCGTCTGGCCCACTCCCCACACATACCCTGCCAGCCACGTCTTCACTCCTTTCCTAAAGGGCAGCAACTCTGTCTGAGGATGCAACTCAATTGGCAGGAGGTTCCACAGGGCCGGAGCGGACACAGAAAAGGCCCTCCTTCTCGTGCTAGAGAGATGAGCCTCTCTAGCTGATGGTATGACCAGAGAGCCCCTCTGGTCCGCTCTAGTGGGATGGACAGATGTTCTTGGGGTGACACGGTCTCTTAAGTATTCTGGCCCACTACCATGTTGGGCTTTAAAGGTGATAACCAGCACCTTGAATTGCACCCAGAGGCATACTGGGAGCAAGTACAGTTCTCGGAGAAGTGGTGAGGCACGAGCATAACGCCCGCACCCCATCACAACTCGAGCAGCCGCAATCTGGACCATTTGAAGCCTCCGAATGGTCTCCAAGGGCAGCCCCCATTTTAATAATCTGCTCCAGAAATTTCCCTGGGATTGATATCAAGCTGGCTGGTATGTAGTTCCCCAGTTCCTCCTTTTTGCCTTTTTTTAAGAGATAGGGACAACATTAGCCCCCCTCCAATCATCTGGAGCTTCATTCATCCTCCATGATTTTAATTACCGTAAAAGATAGACAGTGGTTCTGTGATTTCTTCAGCCATTCCCTTCAATATTCTCGAATGCAGTTAATCCTGAGAACTATTCTGCTGCCTTTTCACCATGGGGATTAAAGTATAAAATATCTGAAATGAAAATGGGAGAGAAGTTACCTTTGTACAGGCAACCCCATTGCTACAGGTGATAATAACATGTGTTGGATTTGCAGCAGCTGCAGCATTTTTGCATGGACAACAAGACATCTTGAGGATTCCTGCACCCTCCCAGGTAAGTGTGGAATGAGCATTTTAATTTTAAAGACAGAAAAGAAATGGGAAGGATAAATGATAAAGTGCATTTTTGCAAGTATATATGCAGCAGTTACCTTAAAATTAATGTAGAAGTTGAAAACATGTTCTCTTCTCATTGTGCATAGATTCACAGGGAACTAGAAATCAACTTGGATGAGGGTCATTTATAAATAGTGTTTTGACTTTGGAGCAGGTATCAACTTCCCAAAGATAGATTTGGAGCATGCTTTGTGCATATTTTCCCAATACAGTAATACCCCGGATAACGCGAGTACCGTATAGCGTGAAAACCGCATAACGTTACAAGATTTTTGGAAAAATCTTGTATCGAATAACGCGATTTTTAACGTTATCCGATACAGTTGTTCTTAGCAGCAGGGTGGCTGGAAAGCTGAACGGGGTTCTCCGTTCAGCTTCCCAGCCACCCTGCAGCTACGGAGGCAGGGGTGGAGAGGCTGGAAAGCTGACGGGGGGCTCCCCCGTCGGCTTCCCCAGCCACCCCACAGCTGCGGAGGCAAGAGCGGGTGGCTAGGGAAGCCGACAGGGAGTCCCCGTCAGCTTCCCCAGCCACCCTGCAGCTGTAGATCGGGTCCTCTGATCTCTCTGGAGCAGGCTAGGTACCCGATCCAAACTGTTTCTGGGCTTCCCCGACGTCCTCAGCCAGTGCAGCAAGCCAAAACGTCAGGGTTTGAATCCTGACATTCTGGCTTGCTGCACTGGCTGAGGATGTCGGGGAAGCCCAGAAACAGCTTGGATCGGGTCTCCCCACCTCCCTGGACCCGGCGGGGTGGGTGGGTCAGAGACCCCAAAATTGGTAAAAAAAAGTCCGTTTTTTTTAAAACCAATTTTGGGGTCTCTGACCCCCCCCCCCTGGCCAGGTCCAGGGAGGTGGGGAGACCCAATCCAAGCTGTTTCCAAAGTTCCCCCACCTCCCTGGAGGCTGCAGCAAGCCAAAATGTCAGGATTCAAATCCCGACGTTCTGGCTTGCTGCAGCCTCCAGGGGAACAGGGCTTTTTTTAATATTGTGTGATCAATGTATCGCACAACGTTAAAAACCGGATAACGACGAGACTTGTGGAACCAAGTCATAATGTTATCCGGGGTACTGGTGTATCTATATTTAATTAGAGATTCCTAAGCTATCGTACGTTCATAACGTTGTTTAAGAGATCTCAGACCTTACCCAGCTGAGTGTCTGACTTTTTCACTATTTCCAGGTTTGAAGTATTGCCAAAGATACTGAACTATTTTCCTTAGATAAACTTCTTGGAGAAGAGCTTGCATGGTTTCATTGTGTAAGCTGTGGCAGTCATTGCCAAAAGAGAATAAATCTTTCTGCCTGTGATTATCTGTTTCCACAACAAGAGTTTCTCTCCAACAAAGCAAAGTAGTCATATACCGCCCCATATCACTTAGTGCACTCTTTAAGCCATGAGTGGCCAACCTATGGCCCACTGACTGGACCCGGCTCATGGCACCATTTCATGTGACCCGTTGCCAACCTCGCCGCTACCAGAAGCAGATGTGTTTACAAAAGCTGTAAAATGCGCCCGTGCATGCTGTAAACACTGCTGTAGATGCACCCATGGCTGTCGTAAATGTGTTTATTATAGCTGCAGACACGTTCTACACTAGCGTTTACAACCGGACGAACCATGTGACCTGCTCGTTCAGCTGTCCGGCCCATGGCGCAAAACGTAAACCCTGCTCTAGGCAGTTCACAAGTTAACTAGCATTTTGGCCCCAACATGCTGGGGACTCGTAGAGACATCACATTGCAAACAAAGATTCGCATAGTCAAAGCAATGGTATTCCCTGTGGCAATGTATGGTTGTGAGAGCTGGACCATTAGGAAAGCTGAGCGCAGAAGAATAGACGCCTTTGAGATGTGGTGTTGGAGGAGAGTTTTGAGAGTCCCCTGGACAGCGAGGAGAACAAATAGGTCAATCTTAGAAGAAATCAACCCTGACTGCTCCTTAGAAGGTCAAATAATAAAGATGAAGCTAAAGTACTTTGGACATCAAATGAGAAGAGACAATTCACTTGAGAAAGCCTTGATGCTTGGTAGGGTCGAGGGCAAAAGAAGAAGGGGACGGCCCAAGATGAGATGGCTAGATGGTATTGTGGAGACAATGGGCACAGAGCTGAGCGAGTTGAGGGGGATGTTGGAGGACAGGAGTGCCTGGCGGACAGTGGTCCATGGGGTCGCAGAGGGTCGGAGTCGACTGTGCGACTGAACAACAAAAAGAAGGATGGAAGGCCGAGTTAACCTTGGTTCCTGGTCAGGATCAAATTCACAACCTTTTGGTTGCAGGACAGCAATTTAACCACTGTGCCATACTTTTCTAAATGTCTTAAATGCTCAAATATATATTTTTTTACAGGAGTGCAACAGTAGAATACAATATCCAATTATAAACCATTACAACTAAAGCACCAGCAAAATACAAGAAAGCTTTGTGGACTTTTAAAAGAGTTTTGCTTGGTTCACTGGGGCTGGAATAGTGGTGTTTTCACAGCTGATGTGAGGAGCTGTATTGGGGCCACGACTGGTCTGAATGAAGAGAATATTGTATGGCAAATGGTGTGGTGAATCCGTCTTGTTCATACCCCAAGATGCTGATGAACCTTTATTTAAATTTCTGAACATCTCTAAATTAATTTGTTTCTCTACATCTGTTAGTGAAAATAATGGAGCAGTGTTGATTAGATTGTCCATTGCTTTTTAAATTGGTTCTTCCCTAAACTTTCAACCACAATTCTAGTATGGAAATGTTGCAGAATACTATACATTTGCCACTTGATTTGTGAGAACAGCCTAGGGCTTTCTCAGGCTATGCTTCTGATGCTTAAAATGCTTTTCATGTGTATCTCTCTCTCCCTACCACCAGCTCCCCATTCATTTATCCTCTCAGCTTCTACCTGCCGAACCCCATTTAATGAGTTCGCCAAATACTGCTGATTATGAAAAAAGACTGACAGATATGCAAGTGCAGCTCCGTGAGAGCCTGGCTAACTACCAGGCAGAGCTGCTGATCGCCCAGTCCCGTATCACTGAACTCGAAGGCCAGGTAAGGCGATTGTGTTAATAACTGAGATAGAAACAGGCTGATTTATAGTTAGGAGGTGGAGAGGAAAGTAGCTCTGGTTTTCTCTTTATAAAAGAACTATTCTTCATACAAAGTAAGTGAACTCACTTTCTGAGGGGAGATCTTGATGTAGCCCATGAGTTCTCAACCTTTTAAAGCCAGGGGCCATTGGGTCACGCTCCCTCAGACAGCTTTGGGGGCCAGACGGCCATTTTGCCCTTCTCCACCACATGGTACTTCTGGGTGTGGTGGTGGTGGGGAGATGAAATGGCGCCACGGGCCACAAGTTTAGAATCCCTAGTGTAGCCTATACAACACCATTCACACAGAAGAGGAAAATATCTGTAGTTTGCAGGAAGCCAACATTTTCAGAACTACTGTATAAATACAGTAATACCGTGGATAACGTTAACCTCGGATAATGCTAAAATCGCATAACGTTAAGTAATCTGGGGAGGAGAATTGGATCGAATAACGTTAAGGTCCTATGGGATGGATCGGATAACAACCGCTAAAGCCTGTGCGGTTATAATGTATCTCTATGGAGCTTTAACGTTATCCGATCCATCCCATAGGATTTTAACATGCATCGGATAACACTAAAAATTGGATAACACCAAGACTTGTGGAACCAAGTCTTAGCATTATCCGAGGTATTACTGTATTCTTCTACACTTAATGTTTTTTCCTCAAAATGTTGGAATAGTATAGGGCAGTGATGGGCAACCTTGGCACTCCAGCTGTTCTTGAACTTCAATTCCCAGAAGCCCTGATCAGTAGGTGTGTTGACTTGGACTTCTGGGAATTGAAGTCCAAGAACACATGGAGAGCCAAGGTTGGCCATCACTGGACCGTATGATTTCAAAGTTATAGCAGTATCCCTAGCAACTTCTGGTTATTTTTCTGCAGTGTTTTTTACTGTCCATACTGTATGCTAAATTGTTGCTGATCTTTTTGAAAAAAGGACCTAATTTGCTGGTTTATAAGATCCCCCTCCCCCCCTTAAAATAAGACTACCCTGTTTCCCCAAATATAGGGCATCCTCGTATAGTAAGGGACCCCCCCTATTTTTCCCCACTTCAGAAATATAAGGGCCTCCCCGAAAATAAGGCACTCAACTAAATCTTGCCCTGGCGATCCACTGTAACAGCAATAAATGTGTACTGTATTCTTCTTCGTCATGGAAAAATAAGACATCCCCTGAAAATAAGACCTTGTGCATATTTTGGAGTTTTTAAAAATATAAGACAGTGTCTTATATTCGGGGAAACACGTTAGAAAAATGGAATGCATCTTGTGTGTATATAGTGGCCTCTAGTGGGCTATTTCAGTAATAACAGGGTGCATCCTGTATTCCGATGCGTCTTATACGCTGGCAAATACGGTGTCTTCACAAAACTTTGGAAAAACAAATCATTATCATCATTGTCGTTGTCGTTATTTGTATTTATACTCCACCCATCTGGGATATTCTCTCACTGGCTGGCTAACGATACATTTTAAAAATCTATATAATAAGAAACTATATATTTTTTAAAAAAATATATCAAGATTTAAAAGTTCTGTTCAGAATGGAGAAAGTATACTAAGAAACAAGAATAAGGAGCTTTTAATAAACCTTAGCTAACTGCTACTTTATTCTTTTACAAATTACTATTTTGGAAGGTATATTTAGGAAGCAACCAAAAAAAAATTGGTGGGGGAGTGGACCCATCTCTAAAGATTTTCTAGTGAGAACTGGGGGGGGGAGAGATAAATAGTTTGGGAGGACACAGTGTTCTGTGGTCTCCCTCCTGTTCCTCTCATGTCCTATATGTAGGCTAAAGTAGGTTGAGTTTTGCCCTTCTAAAATATAAACTATCTACTTGCACAAGAGATGAGCACTGAAGACGTATTATGAAAAAGGTTAATTTTTCTTGAAGCTGTTTAACCTTTTAATTTATAAATCATATCATCATAAAACTAACAATCTGATACAATCTGTCCAGGTGAGACGGCTGGAGCTGGAGAAGAATCAGCAGGTGCTGTTGTTGGAAAGTCTACAGCAGCAGCATCAGGAGGACCTGGAGATCATTGAGAAGGCTCACAGGTAACGGTGGCTCTGAGGACCCACACAGCGGGGCAGCCGAGCACCACCCTGAGCATGCAGCCGTCAGCTTGCGCACATTTGCTCTTGTTGTGGGTAGGTCCGATCACACGGATCCAGAAAACCATTTGGTGGGAGCTGTGTCACAAAGGTCAGGAGACAATACACAGCACAATCACGAAAAGCAATGGGTAGAATACCGATTTAAGATGAGGTTGCCTACCTTTCTGGTGGAAGTAAAGAGGAGAGGCTAAGAGGTTTATAATGATTTTTAGGTCTGCTTGCATGAAAGGGTGAGTCCTCATCCTTTGTTCAAGCCAATGAACCATCGGGATCTGTGGGGTTTCCTGGGGACAGGAACCGTGTGAAGGTGATTGAGGAATCCTACCGCCAGCGGGAGGAGCGCATACGGCAGGAGAATCAGGAGCTGGCAGAGCAGTATCTCTCTCGCTGCCAGAGCGTGGAGCAGACCAAATCCGAGATGCTTGCCCAACACCAACGCCAACTCACAGAGCTGGAGCAGCAGAAGGTGAAGGAGGTGGATCGGCTGCAGGAGCTTCAGCGGTAAAGAACGGGGCCAGGGTGTGGGCCCAGGTTGGGGTGGGGAGGGGGGGAAATCAAAGAGACTTTCCATGGATGGTGCTTTTCAGAAGTGAATGTCAAACGTGCTAGCCAGTTTCCTTTCCTTTAATTTTCATTGCCGACTGTGGTGTCTTAGCGGTTAAGACGCTGAACTTGACGACTGGAAGGTCAGCAGCTCCCCCAGTGGCTTAGTGGTTAAGGCACTAGGCTTGGAGACTGGAAAGGCAGGTTCGATTCCTGAGAGCTGCACGATGGGAGACATGAAAGGAGCCCCATTCGGGCATCCCCTACAAAAATCCTTTCAACCCAGAGTAATCTCTGACATGAAAACAAACAAGGTCAGCAGTTCGAGACACAAGTATGCATGATGGAGTGAGTTCCCGTCTCTGTCCTATTCCTGCCAACCTGCCAGTTTGAAAGCAAGAAATTGCAACTAGATAAATAGGTACCACTTCGGTGAAAAGATAAACAGCGTTCTGTGCACTCTGATGTCTAGTCATGCCTGCCACATGTCCACATGACTATAAACGGAGATGAACACTGAACCCTAGAATCAGATACTGTTGGCTTTTGAGCAAGGGTGACCTTTACCTTACACACAGCCAGGTTTCCTGTGTGATCACAAAGTGTGCATTATGTACAGAGGAATATCCAAGAACCTTCCCTTTCTATTTCTATTTCGGGATAGAGATCCCAAAACAAAAAAACTCTCAAATCAAAACAGGTCTTAATCCATGGAGAGGCAGAAAACGAACTCTCCAGTTTCTCTCTAACATGGAGAATTTTCAGTCAGGTGGTTTAGCTTTAGCCAATCAGGTAACAGAGAATAACTTTCTCAAAACAATATATTGTTTACACACGTACACAGAGAGTGCTCTGGCATTTAGACAAAACATGGATTCCAGCTAGCTTAGAAAGATAAGAAATACTGAAAAACAGGCTGTCTGTGACACAGCCTTGAGGTTCAGAGAAGACAAAGGATTTTTTCTGAGGCCTATTTGAAACTACTACCTCACCAAGCTTTGAGGACATTAGGAAAAAGATGTCGTTTTCTGTCAATTTCTATTTATGAGTAAGGATGTGTAAATTGTGTGAGGTCTTTTTCTGTTCTGGCCTTGTAGGATTTCCATCCTAGAAATGCGCAAAGACCATGAAGAACAATTACAACGCCTGAAACAGTTGAAGGCTCAGGAGATCGATGCAGTAACCAGTGCTACCTCTTACACCAGGTAATGGCTGATACCCACCTGTGGAATCAAGTAGGGTGGGGTCCAGGTAAAGATTGGAGACTTTTGTCACTTTCTTGGCAAACGCATGTAGGTATTCTATGTAATAACAGCAAAAACTTGAGGATTTTGACATGCATGCTGCATTTCTTGCATTTTAGGTCTTTTAATACCATCATAGACCAGATGGAGAAGTTCTCCACCAACCTGAATGATCTTGCCAACAAAGTAGAGGCCACTCACCACACCACCCACCAGGGACTTGAGATTGGGGCTCGACAGCGAGATGGGCAGCTAAGAGGTACACGTACTTCTTTAATAGCTGGGATACATAGATCAACTTCTTCCTGGATTTTCTCATACTTTAAAGCACTTTAACTTTGCTAATTAGTAGGCCTGAAGAACCTTGCTGCTGTTTGCTTTTTTTTCTTCCATACTGCCCTGTATCCGTCCAATAGATCAGTAAAATGTCAAGTAAATAAAAGTTTGAATTGGATTACAGTAATACCCCGGATAACGATTGCATCGGATAACGTTAGAATCAGATAACGATGCAAGTTTTTTGGAAAAAACTTGCATCGGATAACTATTCTTTTAGTGTTGTCCCACGCAATGGTCGGGGTGTGTGTGGATTGGGTAGAACATCTACCCAATCCACACACACACCCATGGATCGCTGCTACTGAACTAGGGTCGGGGGAAAGGCACGCGGGTGTCTGCCTTTCCCCCGACCCTAGTTCAGCCTGAGCGATTGCTGAATGAAACCTAGCGGCGCCAGGGCTAGCTAGCCCGTACGCCGCTAGGCTTTGTCAACAGCCCATTCAGGCTGTGTTCGAAGCCTAGCGGCTTTGGACACAGCCCACACGGGCTGCGGGAGAAGGCTAGCCCAGCTCAGCTGGGCTGGACTAGCCTTCTCCTGAAGACCCAGGACTTTGGACACAGCCCGCAAGGGCTGCGAGAGAAGGCTAGCCCAGCTTGCCTGGGTTGGGCTAGCCGCCTTCCGAAGCCCTTGCGGGCTGTGCCCAAAGCCGTGATCGCGAGCCACAAGGGACAAACCATGCAGCTTGTCCCTTGTGGCTCGCGATTGCAAAACTCTTCTTGCCACCCAACAAGAGCCTTAGCTCGTATCGGGTGGCAAGACAAAGTGCCCACTCGCGCGCTGTGTAGCAAGCGCTAAGGGGCCAGTAGGGTAGAGGGAACAGGCACCTGCTCGTGCGCTACAAAGTGTGCAAGCTGGTGCCTTGTCTATCCAGCCAACACGAGCCTTAGCGCTTGCTAATGTTTGTGTCGGGTGGCGAGAAAAGTTTCGCGATCTCGCGCCTTGTCTCGTCACCCGACATGAGCCTTAGCACTTGCCAAGGCTTTTGTCAGGTGTCGAGAAGAGGTTTGCCCCCGAAGTCAAGCTGACCCTAGGCTAGCAATCGCTACCTAGGGTCAGTTTGACTTTAGGGACAAACCGCGTGGTTTGTCCCTGACGTCAGGGCTTTTTTTTTTTTTTAGCATTGTTCGATGTTCTACTGTATATGTAGGGTTTCCATTGCCTGAAAGAGAAGAAATTCTAACCCAACGGCCATCCATGTCTGCTTGACTGCCAACAGTAGGGCTAAAAGGAATGTTGTCCTAGTAGGGCATCAAGCACACATGATGTTTCCTAGGGCAGTGGTCTTAGAGACTGTCGGACTTCAGGCGTCTCTGTAAGCCCCCCCCCCACTCATGCTCCTGAGCATGTGCTCATTTCTGGAACATATTTAACCCTTACCTTCCAACTCTGAGAGACCTGACCCGCGTTTACAAAGAACTTAGTGAGTTCTAACAGTAGAGCAGAACAAGGAAGGCCACAGATGCCCGGCGGAGGAGGAGGCTCCAGGCGGCAGCGGTGCGCCCCGCCGGGCGTCCCCAGGGCATGGGGGCTTGTCGGCAGCGGAAGGCCCAGGGAGGCTCGGCGGCAGCGGACGGCCCAGGCAGGCCTCAACGTGCCCCGGGGGAGGTGCCCTCCTCTGAGGGCTGGTGCCACCGCCGCCGCCCTGAAAGGTGCGGTTCCAGCTCCAAAATAAAAATAAAATAAAATTGGAGCCAAAATGGCTCCAATTGACTGTGCATGCACAGTCAATTGGAGCCATTTTGGCTCCGGTTTAAAAAAAAAATTCTTTTGGTGAGGCGTCCGGAATCGGACGCCTCAAAAGTTGACTACCCTCCCGGAGAACCCTCCGGGATTGTTCCTACCGGTTCCAGGAAACCGTATGGAACCGGGGACATCCCATCACTGACTTAAGTTACCCCAGAGGAACTAGAGGAACTCCCAGACAAAACCTTGTTCATTTAATCACATTGATTCATTCCTGGAATGTTATGAAGTATTCTGGCAACATTTTCCACCAGCAATCTATCCATGAGGGTTTGCGGAGCTTTTCTTGACTCCTGGTTGAGTTTCACAAAGGCTAAACCATGGCCTGAATCCAATTGGTGTCCCCAGTAAGAGTTCCTCCCATGAATCAGTGGGAGTTGTGTAAGTGTTGGCTTACTATTCAGCAGCTGGTTCAATGTATCTACTCTAGAGGTAGGACTAGCAATTAATTAAGGCCCACATTGGCATACAAATGTTTAGGAGTGCATCATCTCCCACCTGTTCCCCTCTAAGATCAATGACAGATTTCTTGTGCTAGAATCCTCATGTAGAAAACCATGTACACAAAGACAGTCTGGCCACAGCAGACACTTCTGGCAGGCACTCCTTCACCCAGTCAGCTCCATAGCTTGTTGGCCATCCAGTTTTGTTGTCAGTGTGCAAATGAGCACGGAAGAGACAGCTTGCTGGTGGGAACAACTGTTTGCATGGTTGACCTTGTGCTTCACAACACCATTCTTGCCTCTGACATCAGGGGACATGCATAGGCCAACAGTAGTTGGGCAGCCTAGCAGTCTGTCAGTGTTAGTGCAAGACTTGGCTTTGAATCATACCAAAACCGAAGCCTAACACATGGTTAATGTCTACAAGGAAGTGACCACTCTTTCCTCTGCCCATCCACATCTAAAAGTTCTGCAGGATCGTCTGGCCCAGCAGCAGAGGGACATGGAAGACGAGCGAGTTCGACTTCAGGAGGTGATTTCTAAAATGGAGGCCAGGCTAAATGAGCAGACTCGCCTTCTAGAGCAGGTGAGCGCATGAAACCATATGTGCCATCAGGAGTGTAAGAATTGGGACAAACATTACTTTCATGAGTTTAACAACATAGAGGATATAAATACCTGTATCTACTCTACTATAAGTTGTCCCAATTATGTCGAGGTACTTAATTTGGACCTCTAAAACTAGGAAAATAGATTGACCCGAGTGCAAGTCGGGGGTGGAAAATGCAGCAGCTGCTAGTGAGTTTTAGTAATTAAAATACATGAAAATACGGTACAATTAATTTATTCAGACATTTGTGTGGGTATGTCGCTTTCCTCTGTATTTTCTTTTAATGCTAGCGTGGGGGTGAGGGGGGGGAATACCCACCCACCCCTGCGCTAGTATTAAAAGACTTACCTCCCTGGAGCAGGCAGGGGGAATCAGAGATCCCGAAATGGGTAAAAAAAACCGGACCTTTTTTTTACCCATTTCGGGATCTCTGATTCCCCCTGACTACTCCAGCGAGATCAGAGGAGCTGATCTAAGCTGTTTCCAAAGGTTTCCTGTTTCCACTTCAAAAATAAGCTGTTTCCACTTCAAAAATAGCGCACATCAGCTCTAAGGAGGTCGGGAGA
The DNA here is from genome assembly GCA_030440675.1 of Furcifer pardalis. NCBI lineage: Eukaryota > Metazoa > Chordata > Lepidosauria > Squamata > Chamaeleonidae > Furcifer > Furcifer pardalis. The sequence continues at coordinate 54,031,651 of CP126893.1, read as the reverse complement.
CCTGATGCGCGCTATTTTTGAAATTCCCCCACGCTGCTGCAAGCTACAATGAGTCAAAACGTCAGGATTCAAATCCTGACGTTTTGGCTTGTTACAGTTTCTAGCAGGGTGGGGTTTTGTAGCAGAAGGGTGGCTTATCTTATCTGCAGCTTGTTTTATCTCCCTGGAGCAGGCAGGGGAGCCCAAAATGAGTAAAAAAAAAGTCCGTTTTTTTACCCATTTCGGGATCTCTAACCTCCCTGCCTGCTCCAGGGAGATAAGATAAGCTGCAGATAAGATAAGCCACCCTTCTGCTACAATTGACTCATTGTAGCTAGCAGCAGTGTGGGGGAACTTCAAAAATAGCGCGCATCGGGTCTCCCGACCTCCCTAGAGCCGATGCGCGCTATTTTTGAAGTGGAAACAGGAAACCTTTGGAAACAGCTTAGATCAGCTCCTCTGATCTCGCTGGAGTAGGCAGGGGGAATCAGAGATCCCAAAATGGGTAAAAAAAAGGTCTGTTTTTTTTACCCATTTCGGGATCTCTAACTCCCCTGCCTGCTCCAGGGAGATATGTCTTTTAATATTAGCATGGGGATGGGTGGGTATTCCCCACCCCCACCCCTCACCCCCACGCTAGCATTAAAAGGAAGAAAATCCAGAGGGGATGGGGAGGTTTGGGGTTTGCTAGCGCTGGTGTTGGGGAGGTTTGCTAGGCTTCGTCCAGCAATCGCTACTACTGAACTAGGGTCGGGGGGAAAGGCAGGCACCCGCCTGCCCTTCGCCCGACCCTAGTTCAGTAGCAGTGATCTATCGCTGGGGGGGTGGATTGGGTAGATATTCTACCCAATCCAAACCCCCCCCACACACACACACACGATTGTACTGGATATCGCTAAAAATCGCGTCATCCGATGCAAGATTTTTCCAAAAGTCTTGCATCGTTATCCGATTCTAGCGCTGTCTGGTACAATCGTTATCCGGGGTATTACTCTATATGTCCCAGGTGTGGCTGTACTGGCTTTCACCTGGATAGGACACAATGGGTTGTGTGCTTTCCATTCCTGTTTGCCTGATTCTTCAAGTTTTGCTTTTCTTGTCGAGCAGAGGGATAAACCTTTCTTCATCTGGCTTGCGTCTTTCTACTTTAGGAACGCTGGAGGGTAAAAACCGAGCACTCCAAAGCTGAGTCCTTGCAGCACTCGCTAGAAGAACAGAGGAGGGTCATGATCCAGCAGCTGGCCATGGAGAGAGAAGAATTGGAGAGAGCAAAGGTTAAGAAATGGTTATGTTGTCTGAATAAATGTGTGTTATCAGCACACTGTAAACTGAGGAGTGATTCCATTGAAAACATGGCACATTGTGCAAAGACACAACGATAGGTCCATAAGAGAAATATCTCTTGTACCTGTATTTTCATAGACATTATGGAAGTAAAGTACTGTATATATTCTAGTTTACAGTCAAAGAAGTGAACTCATGATCCCTCTGGACAATTCTTGTGTCTTCCTTCCACCCCCATCAGTTTACTATGGTGGTAGCAAAAATAAGCCCTGCTTTTCCTTCACATTTATTTCCTATAAGTTATGGGAAGGGGCACTCTGGTGTCTAGTCATGCCTGCTACATGTCCATGGAAATTTATTTATTTATTATTTACTTATTTAGATTTATTATCCCGTCCCAATCAGACGAACCTGACTTTAGGCGGCTTACAGAAAATTCATAAATTAAAACCTTGAGGTTCAAAATTACTTAAAAGTCAATTAAAAAAGAATTAAACCATGAATTTAAAGATTTAAAAAGGTTAAAAGGTTTAAAAAGATTTAAAAAGTTTAAAAATAGTGAGGGAGTGAGGGAAATGTCCGCAGACGCAGACAGCGCTGGCTCTTTTTCTATAAATGGAGATGAGCACCGAACCCTAGAGTCGGATATGACTGGCTTTCGAGCAATGGCGACCTTTATCTATGCCAAGCTGGCTCTTTCCACTGACAGAGAAGAAAGGCAGTGTGATTCTTTCTCTCATGTGCACTCCTCAAAATCCACTACAGATGAGAGATGAGACAGAAGCAACCATTGCGCAAACATGTCGGCTGGTGTGGTGTTTGGTGTGGCTTTTTAATAAAGTTTCTTAACAGCAAAGACAGATTGGAAGCAAACAGAGACATCATTCCCAAAAAAGGGGTGGGGGAATGGTAAAAAAAATTAATAACAGAAGCTATTGTAAGGGGAAAATACAAGAAATGCAGTAATGGAGGACAAAACTGCCTTAACCTTTTTGAATAGCATTTAGCTAAGTGACTTGTGTGTAAAAGAAACCAGTCTCGTTTGCTTTCATTCTGTGCTTTCAGTAATCGCAACTCTGTTGCTGGTCTTAGTTTTATTTATTTTTTTGGGTTGGGTTCTTTTGTTTGCAGTTTTTAGGTCTGATAATATTTTGTCAAAAATTCTATTGTGCTCTACACTGGGATTTAAAAAGGTTGTGCTCTACACTGGGATAAGGGACTGCAGTGGCTCAAGTCACTAAGACGCTGACTGGGAGGCGGAAGGTCAGCAGTTCGATTCCCGAGTACTGCAGGACGGAAATGAGCTCCCGTCTCTGTCCCAGCTCCTGCCAACCTAGCAGTTCGAAAGCAAGAAATTGCAAGTAGATAAATAGGGACCACTTCGGTGGGAAGGTAAACAGCGTTCTGTGCGCTCCGGTGTCTAGTCATGCCTGCCACATGACCATGGAAACATCTGCAGAAGCAGACAACGCTGGCTCTTCGGCTTAGAAACAGAGATGAGCACTGACCCCTAGAGTTGGATACGACTGGCTTTCGAGCAAGGGAAACCTTTACCTTTACTACACTGGGATAAGAAAATTGGTATACAGTGGTACCTCGCATAATGCATTCCACAGGATTGCTCTTTAAGTGAGTTTGCTCTTTAAGCAAAACACCAATGTAAGTGCCCAGTTGTGACTTCTGCCAGGGGGGATTGCAAACTGCTTTTTATTTGTTAAGCGAGTTTTTGGTTGGTCTTAGTTGTTAAGCGAGGGTGACCATTCAGAGAAAATTCTGCTCTTTAAGTGAGTTACTCTGTAAGCGAGACACTCTTTATGTGAGGTTTTACTGTAAATCAAGAGAGTGAGCTACTTCACATTAGCACAGGCATTTGCTGTTTGCACTAATTTCTTGCAGCAGTTCACTGCTGAGATTTATGCCAGTTTCTTTAATGTCAGCAGGCCTAACAAATAGCATTTTGGCATAATATTTTGGTTTTTAAGCTTTAGCCTGTGAAAGGATTTGTTATTGGCCAAATGAATAAATGAAATGAAATTTCAGGGACTGCTGTAGTTAAGATGCTGAACTTGACGACTGGACGGTCGGCAAGTCAGCAGTTCAAGACCCGAGTGCTGCCGATAGAGTGAGCTCCTGTCTCTGTTCTGGTTCCTGCCAACCTAGCAATTTGAAAGCAAGAAATTGCAAGTAGATAAATAGGTACCGCTTCAGTAGGAAGGTAAACAACTTTCCATGTACAGTAATACCTCGAATAACGCTAAGACTTGGTTCCACAAGTCTTGGTGTTATCCGATTTTTAGTGTTATCCGATCCGTGTTAAAATCCTATGGGATGGATCGGATAACGTTAAAGCTCCATAGAGATACATTGTAACCGCACAGGCTTTAGCGGTTGTTATCCGATACATCCCATAGGACCTTAACGTTATTCGATCCAATTCTCCTCCCCAGATTACTTAACGTTATGCGATTTTAGCGTTATCCGAGGAAAACGTTATCCAAGGTATTACTGTACTCCGGTGTCTAGTCATGCCTGTCACATATCCTCAGAAACGTCTTCAGACATAGATAGTGCTGGCTCTTTGGCTATAAATGGAGATGAGCACTGAACCCTAGAGTTGGATATGACTGGCTTTCGAGTGAGGGCAACTTTTACTTTTACTGACCTAAATGAACAAATCTGGCCTTTTCGTGTCCTTCCCTCCCAGAATTCTTTGCTCGAGGAGCAAAAATTAGTCATGCAGAAATGTGCCGAGGAGCGTCGCAAACTGGCTGCCGAGTGGTCAGAGCTTCACACTCAGGAGAGGCTGGTTAAGGAGCGCACAGAGCGGGAGGTCGACCGGGCCTTGCAGATTGACTCTCACCGAGAAGGGGCCATCATGAGCCTTGCAAAGGTAAAAGGGGATTCATTGGAAGACACTTAATCCTGGAGCTTCATTTCTGTTCCACAACCCCGCTTTGGAACTTACAGAGTTAAAAAAAGGTAAAGGGTTAAGAAAGTCTTAAAGGATATGTTTGGATAATGAAACAATGGCTTACGGAGCCCTGTGCTTCCAAATTAATTTTAAAATGATTTTGTATAAATTGGTCTAAATCACGAATGGATTGCTTCTGAAGATGTGGTTGCCTTTTCAGTCTTCTTCTGGAACCTGCTGAGAATCTCACCACCAACTTCTTCCAGGTGTCTGGGAGGTCCCTTCAAGGAATGGTTGTTGTGGGCAGGAACCAAAGATGCACCGAAATTGAATAGTTAAATCTTTAAAGTGCTACAATATTTTGCTTTTTCCTCCTTTACTTTTGCCCTGCGAAAAGGTCTCTTCTTAGGGGAGATATTGTCTGTCTTTGCATATAATACAAAGCCAGATACAGTAATACCTCGGATAACATTTACCTCGGATAATGCTAAAATCGCATAACGTTAAGTAATCTGGGGAGGAGAATTGGATCGCATAACGTTAAGGTCCTATGGGATGTATCGGATAACAACCACTAAAGCCTGTGCGGTTACAGTACTGTGGAGCTTTAATGTTATCCGATCCATCCCATAGGATTTTAACATGCATCAGATAACACTAAAAATCGGATAACACCAAGACTTGTGGAACCAAGTCTTAGCGTTATCCGAGGTATTACTGTAGATTGATTTGTTCATGGAAGTACTACATAGCCAATATCTGAAACTATTCTAATTAGGAACAGGCAGATCTGAAAATCAAAGCCAGTGAGTTGAGATCAAAGGAAGAGCAATTGGCTAGAGAGCGGGAGATTCTGGAGCAAGAGAAGCAGGAGCTGAGATTGGAAAAAGAAAAAGTCAGTTCAGCAGCTCTGCACATCAAGGAGAGAACCGTGGAAATCAACAGAATGAGTAAGGTAAAAAAACTCACCTTTTTTTCCTTTCTACTTTGATTTATTTGTGATCAGAAAGGCAGTAAAGGAAAGAAATTGACTTCATCTTTGGAGTCACCTGTTAAATTTGGATGCTTGAAACACTCTGACAAACAATGGTCTTGTGGGAGTAAGATTGTGACATCTAAACCAGGGAATTGTGTAGCCCCAAAAGTTAAGGGAAATGGACACACACACCCTTTAGTACCAGTGGATGAATTGCCATTTAGTACACTCAGCAGTGATGGGAGATTATTTAATATGTGCTTTAAATACTCTTGCTTCTTGACCTAACTGTGCCAGTTTGATGCAGAAAAGAGATTGTAGGACTCTTAACTCATATCAGCTCTTGATTCTTTCTTTCCATACGCTATAGCTGTCCTCCCAGAAGTATGAGGAGGGGGAGAAAGCCCTCCTGGAGGCAAGGAGGGTGGAATCTGAACATCAAGCAAGGCTGCGACTTATGCAGCAACAGATGGACCAGCTCAAGCAGCAGGAGGAACGTCTGCACCAGGTAATTTCCCTGAAATTTTGAAATGGCCTGCTTTCTTTTGTGTCAGATGTTACCTGCAGATTCTGAATAATGAATACAGTAAACCTTCGGGTTACGACATCCGTCCGTTCCAACAGCCTCTGACGTAACGTGAAAAAATTGTAACCTGAAACATCCATAGGGATGCAATGAGAATGTAAAAAACAGTCACAAATTGATTGTCATAACCCATAACAATTCCATTAAAAATGTGTAAGCCGGGACAACATTTCCATAGGTTTTGCTATCGTAAACCACAGCAAACGTTACCCGAAGCAGTGTAACCCGAGGTTTTACTGTACAGTCAAACCTCGCATAAAGAGCACCTCGCTTAAAGAGTAACTTGCTTAAAGAGCAGAATTTTCTCTTAATGTTCGCTTTGCTTAACAAATAAATTGGGGTTCGAAATCCCCCCCACAATTGGTCACTTACAATGGTGTTTCGCTTAAAGAGCAAACTCGTTTAAAGAGCAATCCTGTGGAACACATTATACTCTTTAAGCGAGGTACAACTGTATAATTTTGTGTTGTTGAATCATTTTGATTTATGGCGCCCTTTTCAGGGTTCAGGACTGCGGTGGCTTAGTGGTTCAGATGCTGCACTTGATGACTGGAAAGTCAGCAGGTCAGGAGTTTAAGACCCAAGTACTGCATGAGCGAGTGATCTTCCGTCTCTGTCCCAGCTCCTGCCAACCTAGCAGCTCGAAAGCAAGAAATTGCAAATAGATAAATAGGTACCACTTTGATGGGAAGGTAAATAGCTGTTTCATGCACTCTGGTGTCTAGGCCTGTCACATGTCTACGGAAACGTCTGCAGATGCAGACAGCGCTGGCTCTTTGGTTATAAAAAGAGATGAGTATCAAACCCTAGAGTTGAATATGACTGGCTTTTGAGCAACGGCCACCCTTACCTTTCAGGGTTCTCCAAGTCCAGAATACACAAAAGTGGTTGATCATTTCCTTCTTCTGGGTGATGCCCGGGAACTGTCCAGTTTGCCCAAGATTGCATAGGCTGTCTCTATTTGCAGAAGGCACAGTGGGGAACGTGGGGAATCAAACTTTCACCTTCTGGCCCTGTAGCCTGATTCTTACTGAACTATCTAGCCAAGGGATTCTCAACGTGTGGCCCACAGGCCGGATGCGGCCCATGGTGCCATTTCATGTGGCCCGCCACCGCCACACACTCCATGTGATGGAGGAAGGGCAAAATGACCAACCAGCCCCCAAAGCTGTCTGAGGGAGTGTGACCCAATAGCCCCCGGCTTTAAAAAGTTCAGAACTCCTGATCTAGCCAGTATAATCAGAATAAGCTGGTTATACAAACTATAGTCTGCCATATAATACTTGCTTAAGGTGGACAATACCATTCCAAAATGTGAGGTTTAGAGAATGTGTCCCATTTAAAAAAAAAAAATCCCATGCTTATCTCTAAACTAAATTTCTCTCTGCGAGTCAGTTTTTCTTTTTCTTTTAGTGGTTTTAAGATTATACATGAACTACCAGAAGAACATCACATTATTTTGTTAAATGTGGTCTTTAGATGAACTAGCTAAGAGATAAAAGAACAGCATGAGACAAAATTAATTGATGAATGGGAGCCGCACATGCAAGTTGTATACACATTGGATGCCAATATGTCAGTTGTGAAGGATTTCAATGATGAAATACTGCCCTACAGTATTCGGGGGCACAGCACTCTACAATAGATGACATTTCTGACACCTCTCCAGGAATAGATTGAAGTAGACATTGCAGCAACAGGTCTTGCGGTTATAAAGGAATGGATGATGGTGGCTAAATTGCTGTTCTTTTTCCTAAGAAGGGACACCATCTATTGAGAGTAGTATCTAATTTTAAATGCTCCTGGCCATACAGATAATACTTGTCTGTAGACAGATGCAAGAACTCTTCTTAATCTGGCATACAACAAGACTCTCTTTCTCTATGGTATAGTCGAGGCGTGTGGCACTTTTTAAACTGAGACCTCACTGGCTGCGGTGGCTCAGTGGTTAAGAAACTCACCTTGTTAGCTTGAAGGCCTGCAAGTCGGCAGTTTGAGACCCGGGTACTGAATGACGGATTGAGTGCCTGTCTCTGTCCCAGCTCTTGGGGACATGAAAGGACCCTCATTTGGGTGTCCCCAGAGCAGAGTTTCTCTAGCAAAAATCCTTTCAACCCAGAATAATTTCTGGCATGAAATTATTGTAACTGAGACCTCCCGGGGAAACACAGCCTCATCAGCATGAGGGGGTTGCAAGGGAAAGGGGCGGCACAGAACTTTCTCTTGAGATGCGTTTCTTTCTATCCTTGGGTCGGGCCAGGAGCGGCTCAGTTTGACTCAGCAGAGGAGGCAGCTTGAAGAGATGCGCATGGGCCTCCCAGCCGGTCCGCTGGCCTTCCAGAGCTTCCCTCAGGTGCCACTGCCAGGTGCTCAAGCCAACGCCATGCCCAACATGCACTGTGAGTTGTCACGAAGCTCCTAAGAATCCCCTTAGGAGGGTTGTGGGTGGAAAAGAGGAAGGAAACTGGATTCGGGATGCTCATTCCATGCATTGTTGGGTGGGCATAACTGTTCTTAAAGCTTGGGTTGTGGGAGGAGAGAAAGGCTTGCCATTTGCTATTTGAAGGCCAGGATAGCTGCCCTAGTTTGGGAATAAAATCAAAGGAAAATTGGTGGCACTGCCATGGTCATTGGGCTTAGGCAACTGTTTTCCAACCTTTGGTTTTTGGACTTCAATTCCCAGAAGCCTAAGTCAGTTCCCCAAAGCACTGATCGGCCAATGTACTGACTGAGGCTTCTGGGAATTGAAGTCCCCCTGTGGGGCAAAGGCCCCACGTTGGGAACCACAGGTTTAAGAGAAATGTTGAACCTGCGCTGAGCATCCTGAAATCCATTTCTGAAGCTTTACATTTATTATCTAGAAAAGCAGCTGTTTAGACTGAACTTGAAGCTTCTTGCCCTGCTTCAAATTCCAGGCAGGTGGGAAAACCTTTCATAGCCAAAATTTGCCATTCGGTTTACAGTGGTCCCAATCCTGGTGGCAACAATTTCTGGCTCTCAAATCTTCTCCTGATTTTGAAGCTCCCAAAGCAAAAGTGAGCCTGAGAACCTGAAATGAGGCAATAGAAAGCTTTCAGTTGAAATTAATTAATAAACTAACCATGAAGTAATTATAATTTAATTAACTAGTTCTGGTGCTTAGATCTGTTTTACTTTGGTTGGAACTATGCCAACAGGAGTTTGCCTGGTAGGTACTTGGATTTGAATTCTCACATTACTGGAAACACTCAATTCCAGTGATGGTGAACCTATGGCACGCATGCCAGAGGTGGCACATGGAGCCCTGTATGTGGACACCCATGCAGTCGCCTCAGCACAGAGCTTGCTCTGCCCCTCTGCTCATCAGCCCAATGGGAGCACTTCATCCTTCCCCCCAGCACAAAGTTCACCCCACCCTTCTGTCCAGCAGCCCAATGGGAGTGCTTTCTCCCTCTACCAGCACAGAGTTTGAACCTCCCCTCTGCCCAGCAGCCCAGTGGAAGCATTTCCTTCTTCCCTGTTGCTGTGTTGGCACTTTGTGATAAATAAGTGGGTTTGGGGTTGCAGTTTGGGCACTTAGTCTTTAAAAGGTTCGCCATCACTGCTCTATTCAGAGGATTGCTCTCAGGGTGATATTTTAAGATGTTAAGACTATCAGATGATAGTCCAATAGGAGAAATATATTCTAACAAATAGCTTCCTTAGCTTTCACCTCTCTTTTTTCAATTTGGTCAAGGCCTCAGGCTTGCTTCTCATGTGATCCAAAAGCAAAATCAAGAAACAATAGCAGGGTTTCACACCTCATCTCCACTCCTCCTTGATTGCATGATCCATAAATATCTATTTGGAAAAGAGAAGTGTGTTCTCACAAAATCAGGAGAAAGAAAATGACCTGCTAGCCTTGCTAGTTGAAAGCCATCAGTGAGATGATTAAAGGCTATGTATTATTTTTCCCGGAGCAAATCTCGTGAAGTACAGTAAAACTCTGTATAACGAAAATAATTCATTCTGCAGGGCTTTTCATTATACGATTTTTTAATTAAATGATGCATGCTTTGTATAATGAAAATCCCTATGGGATGCATCATACAATGAAAATATCTATGGGAAAAATCATACAACAAAAAATGTTCATTGTACAATTTTTTCCCATAGAGATGAATTGCATCGTATTGTTATAGCAATTTACTAGGACCAAAAGAAATTCAGCACTCCACGAACTTCAGGATCAGAAAACAGGTTTATTTCTGGCCAGAAAGATTCACAGCTGGTGTAACCACTTCAAGCTGAGAATAACATTAATTGAAAGACAGAGCATTTTTATACAGTTTTCCCCTCATTTCTGTTTACCCAAAACATCTTGACCTGATTGCTGTGACATGTCATTGTCAAGTTATACAAATTATTATTTCATACTTTCATCATAACATTTATTTACCCATTACAAAGGTCCCAAAGGAAACTTAAGCAACATCTTCTATTTGTAATCAGGGAACATATATTTCTTATGACCCAAGTCCAGGTCAACTTCACCATTTCTGATCATGGGTTATTTGTATAACATTTGTGCAACATTTATGTAACATTCTGTGTACCCCTAACATACATAGTTTCAAAATTGTCCACGCAGGGATTTTGCTATTATATACTTAAGCAATACTAAAGTTCATGTCAACCTCTAATTTCCTTTGGGTATTTAGCAAACATTATTTATTTAATAATCAAAACCCTACACGTAAGCATTGCAGTTGCCCTTTGTAAGCAGAATTTCTAAATTGCCACGTCGTCTTAGTGCGGCCTTAGTTTCTTTAGCAGCAAGCAGCATTTTGATTTCCATTTTATTCACATTTTATTATTAATATTATTGTTAATATTAATATGCTTTATCAGTATAATGAAAATTTTCGTTATATGAGGCACATTGGTTTTTCAAATCCTCTTTGTTATATGATGTTTTCACCTGATTGGGGCGGGATAATAAATCTAAATAAATAAATAAATAATAAGAGACATTCATTATATGATGTTCTATTGTATCTGTATAGCTAATGCATGTACCTTGTCATTGAACTGAAGTTTCTGTTCTTCCCAGATTTGTCTTCTACTCTTAATGATCTTCCTAAAGCCAAGCCTGGCAACAATGCAGCCTCTCCAGAGCTTCCAAAATTAGGACCAGTGGACCTTTATGCTAAACTTGTGCTACATAAGCTTACAGCTGAACAAGTAAGAATAGGTTCTCCAGCAGCTTTTTATTTACTGTGGATTGGCAACAATATCTCTATTCCTCATGTTTGTCATCAGCTTTTCATCTTCCTTCGTTATGTTTAGCTCAGTTTCAGCTCTTTTGAAGAAGAGTTTTGTTTAGCCTCAAACGTCTCCATGGATTGGCATAAGGATTTATTGATGAGCTACATTTACAGTATGTGTTGCCTATTCCCTCCAAAGAATACAAAGCAGTGGGAATGGCTCTCGTCTCATGTCCATTTTATCTTCACACCATACTGTGAGGTTGGTCAGTTTAGAGCAGGAGTTCTCAATCTTTTTAAGCTGTGGGCCAAGTCACGACCCCTCAGACAGCTTCGGGGGCCAAATAGCCATTTTGCCCTTCCTCCACCACATGGCACTTCCTGGTGTGATGGAGGGGGGGGGGGCAGGCACATGAAATAGTGCCATGGGATGCAGGTTGAGAATCCCTAGTTTAGAGAAACTGGTGGACCCAACCTCCTCCTGTGAGTTTTGTTTCGCAGAGTGTACTTAAACTTGGAGCACCAAATGCAGTCAGGCACTAACCCACGATATCATATTAACTCATCATAATGGTTTATAAATATAAATTCATAGAGAGGTGGCATCATTACTACCATATACCCAAGGGTACAAGCTTCGGTATTCTTCTTTGTGGTCTCTGTGAATCATGCATGAGGCTTCTTCCAGCTCTGGAATTTTCCAAAGTAGGCTTCGCACATGCTTAGAACACACATGTGTAAATTCACAGATGACCACTCGAAGAACAACAGTTACGGACAAGTAACACATTTTTCTTCTACAGATGAACCATTTGTTTGCTATGAATGCCTCTCACCACTTTCTTGTTGTTTCTTTAAACAGGATCATGATTTTTTGGAAGAAGAACAGTTTTTCTTAGAAACTTTGAAGAAAGCGTCCTATAACACCTCATCGCAGTCAGTGTGAAAGCAGGTGTACTAGCAGCTGTGCCTGAATGGGTGTTTCCTCGGAAAATGATGGACTCAATAAAAACAAAAATAGGAGATCTCAAGCAAAATAACATGCAGGGACAGACTTGAAACCTCAATGCCACTATACAATACAACTATGCCATGTTCTTACTCACAGAACATTTTACCAGTTGCTTTTATGTTGTACAAGTTGCTTTACAGAATTTTGCAACCTTGACTATAATTTCACTTGAAGAATCGGAAGGAAGGAGGTTAACGTAGTGCTTATCAGATCAGTCTGGGAATTTTTAATTAGGAGAGAGAGAAGCATTTTAAATTGTGATTCAAACAAACTAGATTAAAAGCACAATAAATGACAAAGTTGGGAAAAATATCTAATATAATTAAACATGATTTGCAGCCTCAACCATATTTGACTGGCAAATATGGCATTGTAAATAAGGGATACACAAGTAAATGGGGGCAAGGTGAAATCTCTGAAAAATGCTGAATTCTAACCTGAAGTAGTTTGCCAAGACAGCTATAATTTCCAGTTACTGAATAATGCAGGACTTGAAACCTGTACATCTGAAGAGCAATGTCCCATATCTGTTGTTTGATTATTTCTTTGTTTTTCAAGAGCTTGTGTTGTAGCCGAACTAATGAACTGAAACTATAAGTTAACAATTTTTCCTTGATGACTGAGGTATGCTTATCTGTTAGCATGAGGGGAGCTAATCTGAAGGATTTAAGATACAATTTAAACTAGCAACTGATTTTTTTTTGAACCAAATACTGTATATGATTCAAGTAAACCAATCCCGATTCTTTTTGAAGAGCATTAAGATACTACAAGGAACACCAAAAATAGAGAAGAGTTTAGATGGCACTGTTTCAAAATGATGGTGATCTTATTGAATACGTAAGGTTATCTCTGAGCCCCATTACTCTTTTAACATAGACATACCGGTAAATAATTTGATGGATTTTTGAACAGTGAGCATAGGTGAAAAGACCATTTCAGTACTGCTTTATATAGATAATTCAATGGTAACATCTCACACTTGAATAAACTTCAGAAGGTTGCCAAAACAATCCAGCATCTTCTGTAGGAGGAATCTAGCTAAAGGTAAAGGTCACCCTTGCTCAAAAGCTAGTCATAGCCAACTCTAGGATTCAGTGCTCATCTCTGTTTATAGCCAAAGCCACTGTCTGTGCCTGCAGACATTTCCATGGACATGTGGCAGGCATGACAAGACACGAGTGCACAGAACGCTGTTTACCTTCTCACCAAAGTGGTCCCTATTTATGTACTTGCAGTTTCTTGCTTTTGAACTGCTAGGTCAGCAGGAGCTGGGACAGAGATGGGAGCTCACTCGTCATACAGCACTTGGGTCTCGAACTGCTGACCTGCTGACTTTCCAGTTGCGGACCCTGTCTAGGCCGAGGGTCGGAGTCTCTAAATGCAAGACCGAAATGCTCAAGTGGGGGCTGCTGGTGGACAACATATGGTGTGAACGTGGATTAATACTGGATCCAGCTCATTTACTGGTCTGCCGATTGCTACAAGAGGCTTGCACTGATGAGGACTTGGGTTTGGCCAACAATAAAGCCAAGAAAGTGGTTTCGTTTTGGCAGTCCAGGGTTTGATCAGGACACGAAAGAAGAACTGAAAGGAAGTAAAAATAAGTACAACGAAGGTGGAATAAACCCTCCTTCACGGAACTGGTCTTTATTTGAATGCATATTTCTAATTTGGTGCCAAACAGACCTAGCATGCACAACCTGTAGGATAAACTTAGTCTTGTCTCTCAGCAGCAGCGTTTTGGATGTACAGTATTTTTGGCGTCCTGCTGCTTATGATTTTGTTGTTCAGTCGCACAGTCGATTCCGACCCTATGGACCGCTGTCCACCAGGCACTCCTGTCCTCCACCATCCCCTTCAACTCGCCCAGCTCTGTGCCCATTATCTCCACAATACCTTCCAGCCATCTCATCTATTCTTGGGCCGTCCCCTTCTTCTTTTGCCCTCGACCCTTCCAAGCATCAAGGCTTTCTCAAGCGAATCCTCTCTTCTCATTTGATGTCCAAAGTACCTTAGCTTCATCTTTACAATTTGACTTTCTAAGGAGCATTCTGGGTTGATTTCTTCTAAGATTGACCTCTCCTCACTGTCCAGGGGACTCTCAAAACTCTCCTCCAACACCACATCTCAAAGGCGTTTATTCTTCTGCGCTCAGCTTTCCTAATGGTCCAGCTCTCACAACCATACATTGCCACAGGGAATACCATTGCTTTGACAATACGAATTTTTGTTTTCAATGTGATGTCTCTACTTTTCACTATGCTCCCCAGGTTTCTCATTGCTTGCCTCCCAAGAATCAAACGCCTTTTTATTTCATGGCTGCAATCCCCATCTGCAGTGAGTTTCGATCCCAAGAAAGTAAAATCTGTCACTGCTTCTACTTTATATATAGATAGATAGATAGATAGATAGATATGAGATAGCGATAGATATAGATATATAGATATACACTAGATATATATCGATAGATAGATAGATAGAGATAGATAGATACAGTAATACCTCATATAACATTAGTATCGAATAACACTAAAATCGCATAACATTAAGGAATCTGGGGGGAAGAATTGCATCAGATAACATTAAGATCCTATGGGATGCTTCAGATAACAACCGCTAAAGCCTGTGTGGTTACAATGTATCTCTATGGATCCCATAGGATTTTAACATGCATCAGATAACACTAAAAATCATATAACACCAAGAATTGTGGAACCAGGTTTTAGTGTTATATGAGGTTTTTTTTACTGTAGATAGATAGATAGAGATAGATAGATAATAGATAGATATTTTTACAAATGGACCATGTGATAAATTAAACTTATTTCCACATAAACTTCGGCGATAAAAACATTTCACTCCCTCTGTTATTCAGTCGTGAAATAACGCTTCGTCGTTTTAAAAAAAGAAATGTTGGGTAGAGTCTCGCTTTATTGTTGCGGTTTAGCAGGCAACTGTGAGGACAGCCTTCCCTCGGTGACGTCATCCACATTAGTCCAAAACTTGCCAAGGGGGGCTTTCCAGGGCCGGGACGCAGAGGAGGGCAAAATGGCGCTGCCCGGGGTGAAGGCAGCGCTGCATGGCTTACGAAGGGGAAGAAGCATCAGTACTACTGGTAAGGATCGGGTCTCGCTTCACAGTTTCGGAAGGTTGAAGTGGGTTGGAATATTGTTTTATTCGACATTTTAGAAGCCTAAACACGAGTGTCTCCGGGCTTCTGCGCTTCTCTCCCTTTTATTTGATGGGGTTTTGGGTGCCAAAAGATTATTCCCCCTCCAGTATAGGTTGCTAACCTTGGGAACTGGACTTCTTTGGAGACTTTCCTTGTATTCCTTTGACGCCAGTCTACTTTCATAGCTAGTTTCAAGGAAGCCCCTGGGTTAAATCTCTGCCACACATGCAAAAGTATGTGTAGTTTTAAGAAGACTTAGGTTTGGAGGGGAAAACCTTTTAACTAATTTAAAAACAAGAATGCACTAATCGTCTCAGAAAGTTTTGCGAATAATGTATCAAGAAGGAAGTATTGTGTACAATATAGTGTGTTACAGCTTTTATGTTACATAACATAAATTATGGGACTGCAGTGGCTCAAGTCACTAAGACGCTGACTGGGAGGCGGAAGGTCAGCAGTTCGATTCCCGAGTACTGCAGGACGGAATGAGCTCCCGTCTCTGTCCCAGCTCCTGCCAACCTAGCAGTTCAAAAGCAAGAAATTGCAAGTAGATAAATAGGGACCACTTCGGTGGGAAGGTAACAGCGTTCCATGTCTAGTCATGCCTGCCACGTGACCATGGAAACGTCTGCAGAAGCAGACAGCGCTGGCTCTTCGGCTTAGAAACAGAGATGAGCACTGACCCCTAGAGTCGGATACGACTGGCTTTCGAGCAAGGGAAACCTTTACTTAACATAAATTAAATAAAATTAATAATTTAAAATGGAGTTATGAACATAGAGCTGAGTCAAATAAAAAGGCGACTGATTCTTGGGAGGCAAGCAATGAGAAACCTGGGGAGCATAGTGAAAAGTAGAGACATCACATTGAAAAGAAAAATTCGCATTAGGAAAGCTGAGTGCGGAAGAATAGATGTCTTTGAGATGTGGTGTTGGAGGAGAGTTTTGAGAGTCCCCTGGACAGCGAGGAGAACAAATAGGTCAATCTTAGAAAAAAATAACCCTGACTGCTCCTTTTTGTTGTTCAGTCGCACAGTCAATTCCGACCCTCTGCGACCCCATGGACCACTGTCCGCCAGGCACTCCTGTCCTCCACCATCCCCCTCAACTCGCTTAGCTCTGCGCCCACTGCCTCCACAATACCATCTAGCCATCTCATCTTTGGCCGTCCCCTTCTTCTCTTGCCCTCGACCCTTCCAACCATCAAGGCTTTCTCAAGTGAATCATCTCTTCTCATTTGATGTCCAAAGTACTTTAGCTTCATCTTCACTATTTGACCTTCTAAGGAGCAGTCAGGGTTGATTTCTTCTAAGATTGACCTATTTGTTCTCCTCGCTGTCCAGGGGACTCTCAAAACTCTCCTCCAACACCACATCTCAAAGACATCTATTCTTCCGCACTCAGCTTTCCTAATGGTCCAGCTCTCACAACCATACATTGCCACAGAGAATACCGTTGCTTTGACTATGCGAATTTTTCTTTTCAATGTGATGTCTCTACTTTTCACTATGCTCCCCAGGTTTCTCATTGCTTGCCTCCCAAGAATCAGTCGCCTTTTTATTTCATGGCTGCAATCACCATCTGTAGTGAGCTTTGATCCGAAGAAAGTAAAATCTGTGCTTCTACTTCTTCCCCATCTATTTTCCAGGGACTGATAGGGCCTGTTGCCATTATCTTGGTTTTCTTTATATTGAGTCTCAAGCCAGCTTTTGCACTTTCTTCTTTCAACCTAATCAGGAGCTTCTTTAGGTCCTCCTCACTTTCTGCCATTAGGGTGGTATCATCTGCATATCTCAAATAGTTGATGTTTCTTCCAGCAATTTTGATCCCAAATTGTGATTCCTCCATCCCTGCATTGCGCATTATGTGTTCTGTGTATAAGTTGAATAGGCAGGGTGACAAAATAGTAAAGATGAAGCTAAAGTACTTTGGACATCAAATGAGAAGAGAGGATTCACTTGAGAAAGCCTTGATGCTGGGAAGGTTTGAGGGCAAAAAGAAGAAGGGGGCAGCCAAAAAAATGAGATGGCTAGATGGTATTGTAGACACAATGGACACAGAACTGAGCGAGTTGAAGAGGATGGTGGAGGACAGAAGTGCCTGGCGGACAGTGGTCCATGGGGTCGCAAAGGGTCAGAATCAACTGTGCGACTGAACAGCAACAAAATAAACTGTTATAAGAATGGTCATTTATAGAGTTCTGCTAGTAGATGCAAGCATTTTAAAAAGGTAAAATATGTATTTAATCCCACAATTTTTGCATCAATTCTTTATTGTCAGTTTCTGTCTTTTATTCTGTCCTACTGAGATAGTTTCACTTGTATAGGAGAGGCAATAGATTTAGTTTATTGTGCTGTTCATCAGAGACATAAAACCACTTTTGTTTACAGCTGTACTCTTCATACGGGGGATACCTCTAGGACCAATGCCTAATGAAGATATTGATGTGAGTAACTTGAAAGCATTGGAAAAATACCGAGGATTCACTCGCTACTTCAAGGTAGCAGAAGAAAAGAGTAAGATAATTCCTTGGTGGCAGACTTACAAGAAGTACACCACTCCACAGCAAGGTACTTGGTTTGCCTGGGGTGTCACAAAGAAGACCTAAACATCTTTCCATTCTCTGTTTCCTTATACCAATAGTTTATTTTCTTCCTCTGCAAAACATTTTCTGTTTGAGAGCAAGTCCTACTGAATGCAGCAAAAATTAGAGTAAACCTGGTTAGGATTAGGCTGTGAGCAGAAGTTTTCATTTGTTACCTATGCTGGGCCTGTGAAAATAACAAGCAAAAGGAAATAAAAGTAGGCAGCCCTATTTGACATTTACCTGTGTTTACAAAAAGTTGTGTTTGCCATTCAAGGCGCAGCTATGGTGTTTCCCCGAAAATAAGACACTGTCTTATATTAATTTTTCCTCAAGAAGACACACTATGGCTTATTTTCAGGGGATGTCTTATTTTTATTACACCACTGTCTCCCCGTCTTCTTTACTGCTCCGTGCCAGGATGCTGCATAGCCACGTCTATCACTGTGTCTTATTTTCGGGGTATGGCTTTTATTGAACAACTGTGAGAAATCCTGCTATGGCTTATTTTATTGGTATAACTTATTTTCGGGGAAACGCGTTACTATAGTTGGAATGGAAGCCAACAGGCTTGTACTAAATGTATGCATTTTAGAGAGATGTATATACATTTTAAAGAGCTAGGTCAGTGGTGGTGAACCTACGGCACATGCACCAGAGATGGCACTTGAAGCCCTCTCTGTGGGCACCCATGCAGTCGCCCCAGCACAGAGATTGCCCCACCCCTCTGCCCAGCAGCCCAATGCTAGTGCTTCCTCCCTCCCCCCAGCACAGAGTTCATCCCACCCCTCTGCCCAGCAGCCCAATGGGAGCTCTTCCTCCTTCCCCCAGCACATTTTGTTCTGCCCAGCAGCCCAGTGGGAGTGCTTCCTCCCTCCAACACAGATTTCACTCTGCCCAGCAGCCCAATGGGAGCATTTTCTCCTTCCCCTGTTGCTATGTTGGCACTTTGCAATAAATAAGTGGGTTTGGGGTTGCAGTTTGGGCACTAAGTCTCTGAGAAGTTCACCATCACTGAGCTAGGTGGATGTGTACACTTCACTTTTAATTAGAGGCTCTGGGTAAGTGTGACTTTTCACAAGTGCATGGCTTGCTGTTCAGAGCCATAAAGTGAGATGCTAGGCCTGTCCAACTTTCTCAGAAATTTATGGTTTGTACCTCAGCACAATTGTAGGCAGAAAATGTGTTGTGTAGTTGGTTTTGTGTATTTTCTCTTTGTATCCTAGATGAAGATATGAAAATAGACATTGGTCTGCCTCGTCATTGCATAGCACGGAAGAAGCAACTTAAGGAGAGAAAAGAAATAAGGAAACAAAATTTGAAAAGTGCAGATCTGGAAAGAGCATCGCGCCTGAACACATGTATATTCAATATTGTTCCTTTTTTTTTTTTATTTGTTGATATTTGCAAGAGCAGATTTGCTCAGTGTTCTTCAGAGTTCTGTTTCTCCTTGCAGTGTTGATTCCACTTGATGACGTCAAGGCTGAATGGGAAAGAACCAGTGCACCGTATCATAAGCGGCGAGTAGCTGAACACTATGGGCTGTACCGGGACTTATTTAATGATGCCACATTTCTTCCCCAAGTCCATCTGAGAGTGGAATACAATCAAGATGAAGAACATGTTATGCCAGTTTATTATGGGAATTTAATTACACCAACAGAGGTATCGTACCAAGTGAATAAATGTTGAGATGATGTATTCTTTGTTGATATTCTCCTTTCCCCCTTGCCTAGTCTAATAGTTATTTTGAAGGTGAGAAGGAAATGCTCTTTTATCTTGCCAAAGTGGTGTGTAAGGATAATACATTATTCTCATGGTTCTTCATCATACATAATCTTGTTCACCGTGAATTAGCTTTAAAAATAGCAAAGTTATTATTCCTTGTGCTGATTTTCCATTGTCTCGGTAGGAAAAGTAAATATAATTTAACAAATACTCTTGACTATTTTAAAATATCAGAAACAGTAAATTATAATCTGAAATCATATATGAACAGAAGAAATGTCCAGTTTTATAGATATTACCTTAGAAATGAGTCCTATTGGTCAAAATCCTGTTCTTTAGAGGAGTAAATTGCATTAAATTAGGCCAATTGAAGTAATGGGGATTTAGTGAGTCAGTTTCTTTGTAAATTCCTTTGTTCTAAATGTGACTTATGCCCAAGTTAGTAAAGCTGAGAGCATCTCATCACTCAGTTAAAGGAGAATTAAAAGTCTTTAACCTTCAGCTTAAATAAGAGTTGGTACCCAGGCAAACCTGTTGAATACAATGTCCATAGTATAGTAGGGTAGATACGCCAGGCCCTTATATCTCTGCCTTTTCTTCTGTAATTCTTTCATGGGCATGCATTAATATATTTTGTCCGCTCAGCACTTCCTTTTGGAATAGGACATTCTTTTCCATAGCTTTTAAGTGAGATGTTGTATGGCGACAGGAGTCTGCCAGAAGCTCTCACCTACTACTGTATCCCTGTAACTGAACCTGCTTCTTCCACTCCCTCTTGAACATTTCGTGATATATGAGACTGATAAGGCGTGGCATTCTCTTATTTTTGCTGTAAAGGATGAATAATGTGAATTGTCTGTTAACTGAATTGGAAATATAGTAATACCTCGGATAACGCTAAGACTTGGTTCCACAGGTCTTAGTGTTATCCGATTTTTAGTGTTACCCGATCCATGTTAAAATCCTATGGGATGGATCGGATAACATTAAAGCTCCATAGAGATACATTGTAACCGCACAGGCTTTAGCGGTTGTTATCCGATCCATCCCATAGGACCTTAACGTTATTCGATCCAATTCTCCTCCCCAGATTACTTAACGTGATGCGATTTTAGCGTTATCCGAGGTAAATGTTATCCGAGGTATTACTGTAGTTGGCAGGCTAGAAACCGAATGAAATCGAAACCTGTCACCACTGAGAACTACAGGGCATCTGTTTCAACCGGTTTTTTTCCCCATGTAGGCTCTTAACCCTCCCAAAGTCTCCTATGAAGCTGATGAAGGATCTTTATGGACCCTGCTGCTTACTAATCTGGGTGAGTGTAAATCTGAGAAGAGGTATATGCTAGACAGGACCCCTTGCCCTAGGTCTCCCCTTGACCAAAACTGAATCACACCTGCCAAGTTACCAAGCTCATTATTAGATCTCCTAAGAGTCAAGGAGATATCTGCCTAGACCTTTGATGGCGAACCTTGGCACTCAAGATGCTCTTGGACTTCAATTCCCAGAAGCCCAAGCCCCCGTGAATCCACACGAATGGGTTTGCTGCAATTCATCTGGCCTGGCTCAGGGGGCCCTCATTGTTCCTGGAAGCAGAAGTAAAACGCGCCTGTACGACAAAGGCAGCACGAGCTGGATGAATCGTAGCACACTTGGGACTGTCTTGGGATGTAGGAGCTTTTTGCTCTTGGCCTCTTTCAGTAGAGGAGCTGGGGCCAGAAGGGGAATTAAAAGTTTTTTATCCCTGCCCCGCAGTACAAAGGATCCCTGAGGATCCCTTTCATTCTAGGAAAGCTGTTGGGAGCTGCAGGCAGTTGTGGAGGGAAGGCACTCTTTAATGTCTGGAAATTATTGTTCCTAATCCTGGAATGCGTTCTCTCTATTTCTACAGCTCCTGAAGGCTTCTCCAGGATGAAAGGGATTCCTAGGGATACCTGGAAATTGAGTGTGGGGAGGAAACTTGTCATTTCCTTTAAAATAGCTGTGGTCAATGACATCATCTGAGTTGCAAAGTATAAAGTTGCACAATAGGATTCTAGCCAAAGCAATCAGGCCACTGTGATAAAATAGAATGAAGTGTTGTGGTAAAGAATAAAAGCAGGGTTATTCCAGCCTGGTCAAGCTGGGGTAAGGGAAATAAAGCAGCCTGAAACCAGAGCAACTCTGTTATAGTAATGCTTTATGGGGACAACCATCACTTAACTGAGTTTCTGTTTGTGTTGTGCACACAGATGGACATCTACATGACGACAGTTCAGAGTATGTCCACTGGTTGCTGTAAGTATTGGCTAATGGTCCGTCGTTCCATCTGCATCAGCTTCAGACTTTGCCCAGATGGAAAGCTAAAACATGATTATTTTTTGGACAGAAAACAGCCAGTCAAGAAGTTCATCAGTGAAGGATACTTTAGTGATGCCTCATATTTTTTGCATATAGAAGGTCCAAGTTTCAATCTCCAGCAACTTCAGAATGAGGTGGCATGCCGGGTTCACTAATCAGTGATTTAATTTAATATAAGGCAGTTTTACATGTTTACGTAGGCACTGAAATGTCAATAAAGAAATTAATACTGCAGTATTAAGCAATATAAACTCATGGAGCAGGAGAAAGCTAACAGAAAAGCACGTGTGTATGGAAGAAGAAAGGGGGAAGCTAAAAAGGTAGGGTTATAGTACAGAGAAGATGGGGAGCAGTACAGGACAGTTGCTTCGCAATTCCCTACCTTCAGAAAACCCTTTCCGTGTAGATTTGTCTACTGGCAGACTCTTGCACATTTGTCAACATATCTATGAGTATTCTATGATATGGCTGAGCATGCAAGGGTTGATTCTTAGAAGACAGGACTGAGGTTGCGAAGTTGTAATCAGTAACTTTATTCCAGTGGTTCCCAATTAGTGGTACGCGTACCCCCAGGGGTACGCGAGATTGCATCAAGGGGTACGCACAGCAATCTCTTAACTAAAATATTAAATCCTTAAAAAACAATAATGCAATAACAATTGCCAAAAAAATATTCAATTTAATTAAACGATCAGTAGGTACGTCAATCGTATGCATCAAGCGCTTTCTCCCGCGGCAGCGGTTTTTCCCGCACCTCCCGCGTCTCGCGTCACCCGATCGCGGCTGCTCCCGTTCCCGCCTATTTGCTCGTCATTGTCAACGTGCACATTTGTCACATTAATGAAACATGTGTTCTCTGTCATTAGAATGTCTTTTGATGATAATAAATATAAAATACACCTGATTTCATTTTTTATTTAACGTTCCTGCAATAAGGGGTACGTAATATTTAATGTTCCTGCAATAAGAGGTACACAAGTTTGAGGTCTTTCTTGAAGTGGTACGTAGAAAAAACTAATTGGGAACCACTGCTTTATTCCATCTGAGAGTATCTTATAGTGAAGTGGCCTTGCTCCACGAAAGCTCACATTAAAACACAGCAGTTAGTCTTTAAAACGCTACGTTTTTGTTTTGCTTCATTTACTCTCCAATATGCTTGTAGTAAACCTGTATTTCTCTGCATACGGAGACCATTGCTGGGGTAGGTCAGGAGCAGCAGACTGGCTGCATTTAAGGGATCTTTATTGTTTTTACTATTCTTTTTGATAAATTCCAGACTTTGCTGAAGCACTGTTTGAAATCCTCTGTTTTTATGTGTCATCTACATTTGCTGTTATTTCCAATAAGGTGGCACTGGGGATTTTTATTTAGAAAGAAGGAACTCCAGTGTCTCTTTGGATCTGTAATGATAGGCAGAGTTGGCTTTGAACCACATTTTCTATCAACAGGGCAAACATTCCAGGTAACAGAATAGAGGAAGGGGAAGAGATTTGTCACTACTTCCCTGCATTCCCTGCAAAAGGAACTGGATATCATCGCTACGTGTTTCTCCTTTTCAAGCAGGACCGGCCAATGGATTTCACTGAAGAAATACGGCCAAAACCATGGTAACAATTTACAGTTTGTGTAGTTGCATTGCCTCTGTGAGTCCCTTCCATTCTTTGGGGGGGAAGAGCCATTGGCTGATTTCTTATAGGAAGGTTGTGAGCAGTCTGGTCTACAGTAAAGATATTAAACAGATCACAACTACAGGGAAAAACAGAGAGATTGTTTCCAAAATAGCTTCAGATGTTTAACGCCCTTCTGTCATTGATGGACTCTTGGCTTCTTCCTTTAGAAATCCAGGTACATTCTGCCGTTGCATCAGTCTGTTTAATTTGTTAGGTTACTGTCCAAATTTCTTATTATGTTCTCTTAAAAATAGCCTTCATGCAAGTAATTGTCTTGTAGATATTATTTTTCTTAGTTAAAGGGATCTAACCCCTCAAATCTAACTGCTGACACACACTGAGAATTAGTACTGTTCACCTGTTATAGAAACTTTTATAGAACAATATGTTATAATGAAAATAGGAAATTAGTATTTCTCCCTCCCCTCTTTTTTATATGGCAGTCTATGTTGCTCTGAAGAGCTCCATCTACATTCTGTTCCTGGAAGCAGAGAGATGTGGAGACATTTGAAATTCTGACTGTCCTCTGATGGTCCTTTCCCCCTTATCAAACCTTTGGTGTCCCTTCTAGGTGACATGGGGAAATTTTACCAGCTCGTGTTCCCCCAGCATCTGAGGAGAGAGACCTTGATGCGTTTTTCGAGTCCTGTGCTAGATGGAGGGAGATATGAGCTTCCCACATTTCTCACTTCTTCTGTTTACTCACACTGCTAAACATTCCCTTGCGTTTTGCAGTGTACAGTAATACCCCATATAATGCTAGTACTGGATAGCGCTAAAACCGCATAACGTTACAAGATTTTTGGAAAAATCTTGTATCGAATAACACGATTTTTAGCGTTATCTTATACAGTCATTCTTAGCAGCAGGGTGGCTGGAAAGCTGAACGGGGTTCTCCGTTCAGCTTCCCAGCCACCCTGCAGCTACGGAGGCAGGAGTGGGGAGGTTGGAAAGCAGACGAGGGCTCCCCCGTCGGGTTCCCCAGCCACCCCACAGCTGCGGAGGCAAGGGCGGGTGGCTAGGGAAGCCGACAGGGAGTCCCCATCAGCTTCCCCAGCCACCCTGCAGCTGTAGATGGGGTCCTCTGATCTCTCTGGAGCAGGCAGGGGACACGATCCAAGCTGTTTCTGGGCTTCCCCGACGTCCTCAGCCAGTGCAGCAAGCCAAAACGTCAGGGTTTGAATCCCGACATTCTGGCTTGCTGCACTGGCTGAGGACGTCGGGGAAGCCCAGAAACAGCTTGGATCGGGTCTCCCCACCTCCCTGGACCCGGTGGGGGAGTCAGAGACCCCAACATTGGTAAAAAAAACGGACGTTCAAATCCCGACATTCTGGCTTGCTGCAGCCTCCAGGGAAACAGGGCTTTTTTTAACGTTGTGTGATCAATGCATCGCACAACGTTAAAAACCGGATAATGACGAGACTTGTGGAACCAAGTCTTAATGTTATCCGGGGTACTAGTGTATCAGCATGAAGTACCAGCTGTTAAAGAAGCTAGTTGAAGGAATAAGAGAAATGGCTGATCAGAATCATATAAATTAAGGACAAATCTCATACAGGTCTCTTCTTCAGAGATGGTTATGTTGCCAGTTTAAAACTGCCTTTTCCTGAAAGAATCCAAGAAAAAGATTCCTCTTTTTCAATAGGGTGGGGGGAAAAACACTGCGTCCATAGCCATACCAACTTGCATTACTCTTGTTAATATGGGGAATCATTTGCTGTGATTCTCTTGCTTGGCGTAGTGAGTTGCAACTAAGGTAGTAAAGGTAAAGGTTTCCCTTGTTTGAAAACCAGTCGTATCCGACTAGGGTTCAGTGCTCATCTCTGTTTCAAAGCCAAAGAGCCAGCCCTCTCTGCTTCTGCAGACATTTCCATGGTCATGTGGCAGGCATGACTAGACAGTATTGGCAGTTGACTCAACAAATCCCCTCTAATTGAGTGGGCTTCCTCTGGCTATGATTTACTACATTCAGCAAGAGGATTACAATGAATGTACTGTTTGTGTATCCTTTTCTAGATGTTTTATTCACTGAGTGTACTGTATGTGTACAGTATTTCCATTTGTTACATGATAATAACTATAGCTGGAGATACAGGAAAGGTTCATTTCAACTTACCTGCTTACTCATCCCATCAGCCACAGCTTGAAGATGAGAACCTTTAAGACATTTGACTTTTATAAGAAGCATCAGAGTGACATGACACCAGCAGGGCTGGCATTCTTCCAATGCCATTGGGATGATTCTGTTACAAAGATCTTTCACCAATTTCTCAGTAAGTACGTTATCTTAAAATTCCACATTAAAAACCTCTGGTCAGAAGTGAAAGATAGCAAACGGTGAGTCAATTAGATGCTATTAAATCAGTTTTAACATTTTTGTGTGAGATTTGACAGAAACTGGAAGTGAGATGTTTAGGTCTAATTGTATCAGTTTAGACTTTTTAAATGCAAGCCAAATTGCATGCATTACTAGATTTTATATTCAGATTGCATTCTGTGACTTGTGCAGTTCAGAAATCATTTGGCTATGTGCGGTGATCAGCAGTGTTTAAATAAAGAAGCTGTACAGCAGGTGTTTTTAGAGTTCATGTAGAGCAGTCTCGCGAAGAAGCAAATTAACATACAGTAATACCCCGGATAACGTTATGACTTGGGTACACGAGTCATGACGTTATCCGATTTTTAGCGTTGTCCGATGCATGCATCGAACAACGCTAAAAAAAGCCCTGGCTTCAGGAACAAACCGAGCAGGCAGTGGGGTGCCTTTAAAGCCAGCCCCACTGCTGTGACTGCACACCCACCCCACTGCCTGCTCGGGAGAATCCAGCCCAGCCCTGGCCATTTACCTTAAAGCCACCAGCAAGCTTCTCTTGCTGAGCTGCATGCTCCGACGATCGCTGGAGGCTTGGTTTTTTTCCATTCCCTTCGTTCGCTTCCCTCCCTATATTTAAAATAAAGGGAAGGGGGAAAGAGAGAAATGTGATTGGTTCTCTAGCGAACCAATCACCTTTCTCTCTTTCCCCCTCCCTGTATTGTCAATACAGGAAGTGAAAGAGAAAAACAAGCCTCCAGCGATCGTCGGAGCATGCAGCTCAGCAAGAGAAGCTTGTTGGTGGCTTGAAGGTAAACAGCCAGGACTGGGCTGGATTCTCCCGAGCAGGCAGTGGAGTGGGTGTGGGGAGTCCCCAAACTGCTGGGGGTGGGGGGGGGAGGAGGGAAGTGGCAGGGAAAGGAACTTTGGCCTCCTTTACTTCTTTAATACGATGGATCGGATAACGCTAAAATGAACGTTCTCCGGTGCAAATCTTCTCCCCAAATTTGTCGTCATGCGGTTTTAGCGTTATCCGGTGCAATCGTTCTCCGGGGTATTACTGTACTCAGAACAGATGGAAAATAGCAAAATGTTCCATAGACAAGTAGTTTAGAATTATCGGGTGGGTCTTATAGCATATTAAGAAGTGTAGTTGCATGAGAATTTTTTGGAAAGAGAAGTCAAGGAAATAGCATACTGTTAATGAACCATTAATTATGGGGTTAAAAAAATCTTGGTTGCTGCGTTTGTAAACTTTGAAATAACATATCTGCCTCTTTTAGACATGAAGGAGCCGGTGTTCGACTTTGTGCAGCCTCCCCCGTATCACCCGCCACAGAAAAAGTTTCCTCACCGTCAGCCTTTGAGATACCTGGACAGGTATAGGGATAGCGATGAAATCACCTATAAAATATATTGAGGGATCTGACACTCTTTGCTCCAAGGTGGCCATGGACAGAGCAGCTACCCGTGCGGCAAGGCTTTCTACGCATCAGTCACAGGTTCAATCAAGAAATTGAGAAGTACAAGGGCCAGAGTAAGCTTTCATTCAAATAGTCACCATCATTCACCATTTGAAGGACTGATGTAGCAAATCCCCAGCTTGTCTGTGAATTGTCATGAAAAAGTACATTCTTGCAGTAAAAGAAGCTGCTCTATCAAGAGATCTAGTCTGCTCAGAAGCCAGCGATGGTTCCAGGCAAGGCAGTTTGCTTTGCCAATGAACTGTTGAGCCATCTCAGTAACCTATGTTCATTTGAATGGGGATCAGGTAATACTTGGATGTTCAGTGGCTACAAAAATGCTGCCATATATTATAGTCTTTAAAGTATAAATAAATCATAATAAATCATAATAAATCATAATAAAATCATAATAGAAACAGTACTTGTAAAGAAACATACCTGTGGTGTGCGACTTGTCAGGTATATCTACCTTGCATATAATATGATTCAAAGGCATAAGTGCTGAGAATGTATATGTGTGGTTTGAAGGGCAACAGTGAATAAAATTTAACAAAACAGTCTGGATATGTTCCATTTATTGCCCTTGGCTTCAGCCCTCATTATTTGGAACTTAGTAACAAAATACAGAAATACCTCGGATAACGCTAAAATCACATAACGTTAAGTAATCTGGGGAGAAGAATTGGATCGAATAACGTTAAGGCCCTATGGGATAGATAGGATAACAACCGCTAAAGCCTGTGCGGTTATAATGTATCTCTATGGAGCTTTAACGTTATCCGATCCATCCCATAGGATTTTAACATCCATCAGATAACACTAAAAATCAGCTAACACCAAGACTTGTGGAACCAAGTCTTAGCGTTATCCGAGGTATTACTGTAATGTGAAGAGTCTCTTCTACATATTAAATAAGTGAACAAGAGTATTTTTATTTTGATTTTTTGGGAGCAGAGAATCACCTGATTGAGAACAAAATCACCTACAAAGCAACAAAATGTCTTATGCTGACTGTCAAAGGCAAGGGGAGAATAAAACATCTGCCTGCTTTTCATATAACTTATCTCTAATAATCTGATAACCAGATCTGTATTTGTTCCTTATTCCAAAACATTGTCTTAACCATACGATGTAATAGAATAGTGCTTTTATATAGTTCTGCAGCTCTTCTGTGAATGGACCGAATGGACCTATCCACTTGTATCAGTGTGTGTGTGTTTTAAATGATTCCTGGCAAAGACATTCAGCTTGGGTCATGCAAAGGAAGATACAAGTAGAATGCTTTCTCAAGCAAAAGGATTTTGAAATTTTTATTACAGTAATACCTTGGATAACGTTAAGTAATCTGGGGAGGAGAATTGGATCGAATAACGTTAAGGTCCTATGGGATGGATCGAATAACAACCGCTAAAGCCTGTGCGGTTACAATGTATCTCTATGGAGCTTTAACGTTATCTGATCCATCCCATAGGATTTTAACATGGATCGGATAACACTAAAAATCGGAGAACACCAAGACTTGTGGAACCAAGTCTTAGCGTTGTCCGAGGTATTACTGTAGTTACGTTTTTATCTTGCCATCTGCTCTACACTGCTCTGTAAGTGACATGGAATTGTTTCGAATCATAGTAGCACAACTAGACTGAAGAAATCCAAAGGATTCCTCCAAGGCTCACAGCTTGGCAATAGGCTAATTAAACAATTCAGTGGAAGTACAGGTATGTGGAACGCAATGTATGTTTGGTCCAGTCCCTAATCCAGTGGTGGTGAACCTATGGCATATGTGCCAGAGGGGACACTCGGAGCCCTCTCTGTAGGCACACATGCCATCACCTTAGCACAGAGTTTGCCCCACCCCCATGCCCAGAAGCCCAATAGGAGTGCTTTCTCCCCCCCCCCCCCCAGCACAGAGTTCACCCTGCCCCTGTTGAGTTTGGCCACTCGGTCTCTAAAAGGTTCGCCATCACTGCCCTAATCTATTTGCATACAGTAAATACATGACAAGGTCCAAAACGGGATTCAGTGGTTATCCAAGGCTTAAAAGCTTTTACTGAGAAAGGAAAATTCATTGAAAATGCCAGCCAAACAGCCTATTCCAGAGAGTACATTTCAGTTGTCAAGAGAGTGGAAAATAGCAGCTGTCATAAACTGGTAATGCTCAGGTATGTGGGGTAATATATTTCATCTTGAGTAATATGTTATGATGCTGTATAAGAATCAAAAAGAAATGGAATAGGGGAATAGCACCCTCTACAAATGATTTGTAAACAGTTATGGTTTCCTAGTTTAGAAAATTACTAAGGAAAAATAGTAGATTTTTAAATAAAATGATGAACTAACCAGTGTTTCTCCTTTTTTTAAAAAAAAAAATAGGATCATTCAGAGGAATATATTTTTATAGAAAACGTTGCCTTAGGATTTGGTGATGGGTTCTAGCCTAGAAAGCTCTGTGAGTGGTTGCAGGGAAGATTCATCTGCCAGTGGTTCTACACTAGTACCCCGGATAACGTTATGACTTGGTTCCACAAGTCCCGTCGTTATCCGGTTTTTAACGTTGTGCAATACATTGATCACACAATGTTAAAAAAAAGCCCTGTTTCCCTGGAGGCTGCAGCAAGCCAGAACGTCGGGATTTGAATCCTGACATTTTGGCTTGCTGCAGCCTCCAGGGAGGTGGGGGAACTTTGGAAACAGCTTGGATTGGGTCTCCCCACCTCCCTGGACCCGGGGGGGGGGGTCAGAGACCCCAAAATTGGTAAAAAAAAAAAAAGTCCTTTTTTTTAACCAATTTTGGGATCTCTGACCCCCCCCCCCCCCCCGCCGGGTCCAGGGAGGTATGGAGACCCGATCCAAGCTGTTTCTGGGCTTCCCCGACGTCCTCAGCCAGTGCAGCAAGCCAAAACGTCAGGGTTCAAATCCCGACATTCTGGCTTGCTGCAGCCTCAAAGAGGGTGGGGGAACTTCAAAATTAGTGCGCATCGAGTCTCCCGACCTCCCTAGAGCTGCACTGGCTGAGGACGTCGGGGAAGCCCAGAAACAGCTTGGATCGTGTCCTCTGCCTGCTCCAGAGAGATCAGAGGACCCGATCTACAGCTGCAGGGTGGCTGGGGAAGTTGACGGGGACTCCCTGTCGGCTTCCCTAGCCACCCGCCCTTGCCTCCGTGGCTGGGGAAGCCGACGGGGGAGCCCCCCGTCAGCTTTCCAGCCTCCCCACCCCTGCCTCCGTAGCTGCAGGGTGGCTGGGAAGCTGAACGGAGAACCCCGTTCAGCTTTCCAGCCACCCTGCTGCTAAGAATGACTGTATCGGATAACATTAAAAATCGCGTTATTCGATACAAGATTTTTCCAAAAATCTTGTCACTTTATGCGGTTTTAGTGCTATCCGGTACTCGCGTTATCCGGGGTATTACTGTATAGGAAAAGGTTCAAAGGGGATTGTGTATTTGTAATACAACTTAATACTAATACATAATCTATAGCATAATCTGCTCCATGTTTTGCTTAATAACATGTGTTAAGTGACATACAAGTAAAAAAGAAAAGTCCAAGACAGAGAATTAGTTCTAGCTATTATAAATACTTCTCACTCTATACCAGTAATACTCAGAATTTGCTCCCTTGTTGCTGAGCCATAGACTATTAATATATTTTCCTGCTTCTGCCACTGCAGAATGACCGTGATGAGCGTGATTAGTGCTGAAGCTTCATAGCACCTCTTTTGTCTTGTTTGTTTCCTTCCCTGCTCCTTCAGGCAGCCACCTCAAGAGATTCATGGATTTCCTTGCCCTTGACTTGGCCTCTTTTGCATCATTTTTATCCAATTTTGGAGAAAGCTATTCAGAATTTCATCTTGTTATAGAATACAGACTGCAGGTTATAGTTTTCTAAAAGTGGGGGGCGGGAGGAGAATAGATTTCAGACTAGATCGGGAATCATGATCAACTGGGACAAAACAAAGCAAACAAGGAGCTGAGGAAGGCCGAAAAGTTCCAGTACACTGACCAGAAAACCCTGTTTCTGTTCATACAGGTGACCTGCATGCCAGGGGAAAACACTAGAAGTTTTTGGGTATATTTCCCAAAACGAATGTCTCATCTAGATGAGCCCCAAGGAACAAACAAAACTAGCTTTTTAAAAAAAAATCTATGCAGATAGAAAACCAAGAATACGACCCAAGGCCCTTGCTGAAATACAGTTTTTTTGTTGTTCAGTTGCACAGTCGATTCCGACCCTTTGCGACCCCCATGGACCACTGTCCGCCAGGCACTTCTGTCCTCCACCATCCTCCTCAACTCGCTCAGTTCTGTGCCCATTGTGTCTACAATACCATCTAGCCATCTCATCTTGGGCCGCCCCCTCTTTCTTTTGCCCTTCACCCTTCCCAGTATCAGGAATGGCATGGGTCCGACCAGTCTTCCTTGGGTGGCTATTTTATAATGTAAACACTGCAGCCAAAACTATATTTTCTGTCTTGGCAAAAACAAAGAGCGCCTCAAACTGAACACGAGACGTTGCCATAGCTTCAGCCAAAGGTCCCTGTTTAAATCCACAGGGAAGCTAGTGTCTCAAACCCGGCACAGTTGCTGTTGATGGTGCAGGGCCAGATGGCCTTAAGTGGTTTGACTCTGTAATATGGCCGCTTCTTAGGCCATTCAAGTCCCAGTTTTCAAAGCAGCTTCTGGGAGGTGGCAATTTGGATGAAGTGGGTGATCCCAGGGTAGGACTTCAAGGGAAATGCAGCTCCTTGCAATGAGCCTGAAAATCTGGCATGGGGTTTGCCTGTCTCTCACTGCTTTAGGTGATGGTTACAATCAGTGGTGGGATGTCAAAAAATTTACTACCCCACCGTGATGTCATCACAGTGTGGGCAGAGCTAATGTCATGACATCATGGCATTGTGGGTGGGGCCAAAGAAAAATAAAATAATAATAAAATAAAAATAAGCATACACACACACTCCTCAACCCACCCACCCACCCACAACACAAACCCGTAAATTAAATAAATAAATAAATATTACATTAAAATACACCCAGCCACCCCACCCCAAAAATAAATCAACCCGCCCACACACACACCATACATAAACCCGTCACTTACCTGTTAGTATTAGTGCCTGGGCAGCACCATGTTGCAAGATGGATATGGTTATTGTACCATTTCTCTAGGATAATATGCCTTAATGTAAAACAGCTGTACCTTCTTAAGGGTTCTCCAATTGGAACAGCAATTGGAACAGCACAGGTGTAGCTTATTGATGAGATAACTCCAAGACTTTTCTTAAAAACCCAAAGCCAGGCCTGCCAGCTGCCAGGCATGCTGGCCGCTAGGCCTTTTTGGAACTGTGGTAGTACATCAGTATAGGTAAAGGTATTAAATACACATTAAAATACACACAGACACACCACACCGAAAGGTGAGTCACTTACCCTGGGGAGCAGGCTAGGGAGCTTCAGGCTAGCAGCTTGTCTTCCTCCTCCCTGCTTGGGAGGACAGCAAGGAGGCCGTGCATATGCACCAAGCACTGTAGGCATACATGCACACCAAGTGCTTGGCGCGGATGCGCAGTGGGGGAACCACTGACAGGGTAAGCCCCAGAGGTCGTTCCCCCCCAAAGCTGCCACTGGTTCTCTGGGACACTGGGAAAAGTTACTACCGGTTCTGGGGAACTGGTGAGAACCTGTTACATCCCATCACTGGTTACAATTCAGGCTTGTGTTTTAAAGGCAAGTCCCAGACTCCAGCTGTTTTGCCATCCCTGTAAAATTGAACATAGGCTAGCCTCTCCTCTGCCTGTCTCTTTAAGAGCCTGGCTTGCTGGCTTTCATTCTTGCCTATGCCCAACCCTCCCACGGTGACAGCCTGCGCTGCCCCTTGCTTTCGTTTTCTGTTTGCTGTTGCTGCTTCAAGTAGAGTCATGGCTTCTGGAGGCTTGCAGAAGCTGGACGAGAAGCTCAGCTGCTGCATTTGCCTGGAAGTATTCACCACTCCTGTGACTGTGCCCTGTGGGCACAGTTTCTGTGACAAGTGCATCAAGAGCCATTGGGACAAAGAGGAGGGAGAAGAAGGGCTCGCAGGAGGCCAGAAGGTCTACACTTGCCCTGAGTGCCGGCAAGGCTTCCCAGAGAGGCCAGAGCTCGGCAAAACCGTTCAACTGCACCATATTGTAGAGCTTGTCAAGGCAGGAGAAGTGCAGGCCACCCCAGCAGAGAAGGTTGCCCCTGTGGCAGGCAAGGCGTGCCTGAGGCATGGCCGCCCCTTGGAGCTCTACTGTAGGACTGAGAAGCGGGCCATCTGCTGCGAGTGCTCCGTGAAGGAGTGCCAGGATCACAAGCGCTTCCTTATAGAAGATGAGCGGAAAATCAAAGAAGTAAGTGAAGTGGGGAGGATTTTCAGCCAAGACTTTTCTGGAACTGTCTTTGTGACAGCTGAAGAGCATTCAGCCCAGAGCTGTGCATACATTGGTGTGTCTAGATTATAGTCCAGGGCTGAGGGGTTAGGGATGGTCTGGACATCCTATACAACAGTTTGTCCTGGCTTACAAATCATTGGCCTCAATTAGACTACACTTTCCCTCTCTGAGCCCATGGTTATTTCCTGGTGGAGGATACATCATCATCATCATCATCATCATCATCATCATAATGTGTTAGAAATCATTCTGGGTTGAAATGATTTTTGTGGAAGAAACTCTGCTCAGGGAACACCCAAATGAGGTTCCTTTCATGTCCCCAAGAGCTGGGACAGAGACGGGTGCTCAATCCGTCATACAGTACCAAGGTCTCGAATTGCCAGCTTGCCAGCCTTCCAGCTAACAAGGCAAGCTTCTTAACCACTGAGCCACTGCAGCCCCCAAGGATACAAAGTCTGCATAATGATGCACTTACATCTGTGTATTTATGCTGGCTACCCTCACCATGCTCAGATTGCCCTAACTGAAAACATCTGGCCACGGGTGTGTCTCATTCTGCATGTGACTGAGCCACTGATTCCTCATCAGCACAAATGTAGCTCTTATTAATACTATTCCCCTTGTCCCCAATTTTAAAAGTGTTCATGGCAAAAATTGTCCCAATACAGTACTGTCATATGGGGCAGAATTGTGGGGTCTAAATAGAGCCCCACTTCTGGAACAAATACAGTCCCGGTTCCTAAGAAGTATTTTAGGAACTGATAGCAACACGTCTGCTCCTGCAGTCAGAGCAGAATTGGGCTTCCACTCCGTGTATAGCCATTTAGTATCTAAAACATTCTCATATTGGTTGAGGCTCCAATCAATGGACTCAAATAGGCTTCCCAAATTATGCTTAACCGAACAGATAAAAGTGGGATCATCCCAAATCCTGGGTTAATCAACTCTGCGAAGTAATTTCTCATCATGGGTTCTCAGTTACCATATGTATTTGCTCTCAGTGGTCACTCAGGCCAAGGAAATTTTTAAACAGAGAGTCTTAGATATCAGTGCGCAATCTGGCTTGGAACTACATACTGGCCAAAAATGGTTCTTTAAGGTGACTGGCTGCTAACAAAATTACATTTCAACCTGGAAAATATGTTTTGATGTGCCTCCCTTATCCTTTAAGAAGGGCATATTGTAGAGCCAGATTCGAGCTATTAGACTTCATGAATAGATATGGGCGTTTTCACCACTTACCATCTCACGAAGGAACATGCATATGTGGTCCTCCAAATGTTGAAAATATATCCCATATTATATTAGATTGCCAGTTGTACACTGATATTAGATTTAAATACCTTGCATCCCTATTGGAAAAAACAACTTTTTGGGACTCAAAAAACAAACTGTCCTATCTCCTTCTGGATTCTAACATGCACATTGTATGTAGAACTGCCAAATTTATAATGAAGGCATCAGCTAAAAGAATCGAATATGTCAATCAAATTCTTTCCTTCCTTCCTTCCTTCCCTTCCCTTCTCAGGAGTCTGTAAAAGAAACTCTGAGGAAAACTCAGAAAGCAGCAGAAAGGCTGAAGGAGGAAACCCAGAGAACAGAAGAGCAGATAACCAGCATTAAGGTAGAGTTCATAAATACCACGTTCACTCCATTTAGTAGCTAATACAATTAAAACTACGACAGCTGATTGAGTGCCTCTGCATTTCCCTTCCTTTAACATCTCTTGTCTGCCAAGGAAAGGCCACATATACTCCCTGGTTTTCCTTTGATATTCTGGGCCAGTCTAAGAAGTGCAGGGTGCTGAGGGGAGTATCTGCTGCTCTAATGGAAATACGCTTCTCCTTTGAATCTTATTTTCTGTCTTTTCCTCACAGGATTCCTCAGAGAAGTTCAAATCAGGGGTTTTACAAAAATTTGGCCAGCTTATGGAAACTCTGAAGGACTGCCAGAGGAAGGCAGTGGAGAGGATTGAACACAAGCAAGCCCACACCCTAGGTCAGATGGAGGAGAATTGGAATCGGTTGCACCACCAGCTCAATGTATTTACCCAACACAATGAGAAGGCAGAAGAGCTGTTGGCCTGTACAGATAACATCACATTTCTGGAGGTATATCTCTGGCACTTGTATGATGAAAGCTGTTCTTGTTCATTAGCAACTCTATATCAGAAGAGCTCTGGCTAGATTGGACCAAAGATCCACCCAGCATGCCATTCAGTTTGCACGCTGGGCAACCTGATACCTATAGGACCGTTATGATGAACCTTGGCACTCCAAGTGTTCTGGAACTTCCATTCCCAGAAGTCCTGATCAGCAGGAGTGCTGACTTGGGCTTCTGGGAATTGAAGTCCAAGAACACCTGGAGTGCCAAGGTTCACTATCACTGCTATAGGAAGCCCATGGCCAGGACATGGGCATGGTGACTCTCCTGCTTACCTCCTTAGCAACTGGTGTACAAAAGAATCATACTTCCGATGTTGGAGAGAATATATTAACTATAGTAAAGATAAAGGTTTCCCTTGCTCAAAAGCCAGTCGTATCTGACTCTAGGGTTCAGTGCTCATCTCTGTTTCAAAGCTGAAGAGCCAGCGCTGTCTGCTTCTGCAGACATTTTCGTGGTCATGTGGCAGGCATGACTAGATACCAGAGTGCACGGAACGCTGTTACCTTCCCACCGAAGAGGTCCCTATTTATCTACTTGCAATTTCTTGCTTCCGATGACTAACAAACATGGCTAGCATGATCCTCGGTGAATCCACCTAATCTGACTTGAAAACCATACATGCTGGAGATCCATAGACATGTGAATAGTGAAAACTTCAGTTTCTGTTTGGTTTCAGGTTCCTATTCTTCTCTTTCTCCTCTCATGTTGCCCACCTCCTCCCATCAGAAACCTAGCCTACTTCTCACTCTATACCAGTAATGTTCAGAGCACTGAACCCTAGAGTCAGATACGACTGAACTCTAGAGTCGGATACGACTGGCTTTCCAGCATGGGTGACCTTTACCGGTGTCATGAAGCCTTGCCTTTTCTTGCTATATTTCTCAATTTCCCTTCAAAGAGTGCTAGGAGTGATTTACAATAAAAACATGAAAAATACCATGTAAGAATCTGAAATTAAAACTAAATGCATAAAATGTATATTTTTATAAAATGTAGAACATTACTGGATAATATCAGAGAGCAGTGTTAATCGGTAAAAAAAATTAACAAGAGAGTATAGTTTTTATCTGCTGTCTGAAGTATCAAGCATGTTGGGGGCAAAATGCTAATTAATTTGTGAACTGTCCAAAGAGTGGACTAAGTGCTATGAGGCAGTATATACAGTGAACCTCAGTTAACACAATTAATGTGTTCTCCGAGACGTTACTTACAGCAAAAATTAAATTAACCGAATTTCTGATAGGAATTCAATTTCCCTTAGGAATGCATTGAAAACCAAAATACATTAACTGAAACACAGTTTCCCATAGGAATGCATTGAAAACCAATTAATCTGTTCCAAAAAAAATCTGTAAACTGAGCCACTATTTTCTATGGATTTCCTTTTGTTATGCGATTTTTATGTTAACTGAGCCATTTGTTAACTGAGGTTCCACTGTAATTGCTAGTTGCTATTGAAGACTAATAATAACTGAGTGGACACAGCTGGAACTGACTAATATGCTGGATCAGCATCCTTTATTTTTTACTTAAAATATTTATACAGTCAAACCTCGCATAAAGAGCGTCTCGCTTAAAGAGCAGATTTTTCTCTGCATGTTCGCTTCGCTTAACAAATAAAACCAACCAAAAACTCGCTTAACAAATAAATCAGGGTTCACAATCCCCCCCACAATTGGTCACTTACAATGGTGTTTTGCTTAAAGAACAAACTCGCTTAAAGAGCAATCCTGTGGAACGCATTATGCTCTTTAAGCGAGGTATAACTGTACCGTACTCTACTTTTCACTATTGCTTTTAAGATGGTTTATAATATAATTCAAATAGTATGTTTCAAATAAAGCCATTAACTAAAAAGATAAGTCATGGCAATAAATAGCAGCAGGTTAAAGCACAGCAGTATTATTAACATAATTTACCAGTCACTTTATGTTGTTGAAAGATGAATGTGCTTTTTGTGATTCCTGTCTTTCCTCCTCTTCGTAGGAGCTGCATCAACTTCCTTCTCCTGGGGAATTGGAAATTCCTCCAGCTGTTGAATTCAGTTTGGCTAGCAGTGAGGATGTCATCATTCAGACCCTCAGTGATGTCTTCAAGCTTCTGCAAGAGGCTGTCTTGAATCCATCAATACCTGGAGCAAAAAGTAATTATCAATAAATTATTAATAAAAATTTAAATTTATGGTGATCTCTAGGGAATTAGTTACTCGGAGTGCAACTGCATGATCAAAAGCTGCAGGATATGCTCTGCTTATCAAACAGGTGGATTCAAAGTATTTTTACTTGCTTGAAAAAATAATTTGAATTGGCTCAACTCCTTTTGCTCCCAGAATGGATTTTTCTCTTTGTATGTGTGCGTGTGTTCCAGGTGTTCTTACTCTTTCAGGTTAGAACAATTCAAACAGGCCTTCCCCTGAATGGTTACTTGGGATACTTTCTTGTAAAGACAGAGGGGCCTGTCTGTAGGTAGTGTCTCACTGGTGTAGGCAGTGGAACATAAAGTTCATGTGGAGGAAACATGCAGGTGGAAGGCCCTTTTGTTGAGAAGCAAAAGTTTAGTGCTATTTGAAATTGATTCCTCCTCTGTTGATGAGATGAGGCAAGCGATGAGAAACCTGGGGAACATAGTGAAAGGTAGAGACATCACATTGCAAACAAAAGTCCGCATGGTCAAAGCAATGGTATCCCCAGTGGTAATGTATGGTTATGAAAGCTGGACCATTAGGAAAGTTGAGTGCAGAAGAATAGATGCCTTTAAGATATGGTGTTGGAGGAGAGTTTTGAGAGTCCTCTGGACAGCGAGGAGAACAAATAGGTCAATCTTAGAAGAAACCAACCCTGTCTGCTGCTTGGAAAGTCAAATAGTGAAGATTAAGCTAAAATACTTTGGACATCAAATGAGAAGAGAGGATTCACTTGAGAAAGCCTTGATGCTGGGGAGGGTGGAAGGCAAAAGAGGAATGGGGTGGCTAAAAATGAGATGGCTAGATGATATTGTGGATGCAATGGGCACAGAGCTGGAAGGGTTGAGGAGGATGGTGGAAGACAGAGGTGCCTGGCAGGTCCATGGGGTCGCAAAGGGTCAGAGTTGACTGTGCAACTGAACAACAACAAAACTCCTAAAAGAAGGTTTCTACAACTCTTTGTAAAGTCTTGACTTGTCTACTACAGTATTTGGAAACTACTTAGTGAAACGTTTCATCTTTTTATTATTTTTTGTATCGTTTTCAGCAGTCTCACCAGAGCTGAAGTTAACTATGAGGAAGGGTAGACCCAGTCTTCCACAGAATGAATTAAGGAAGTGTCTTCTGAAGGGTAAGGCATTTACTAGGCAACACAGAGCTGCTAAGGCAATTGGGTTCTACGTAAGGCTGAAAATGTACTATTATTTGCAAAAGTTTTTCTCTCTGGTTCTAAAACTATGTCTGTTTGGATTATAAACTTTCCGTCTACTTCAGTGTTTGGGCTTCAATTTCCAAAAGCCTAAATCAATTCCCCAAAGCACTGATGAGCCAATGTACTGACTTAGGTTACTGGGATTTGAAGTTCTCATGTGGGGCCTGGACCCCACGTTGGGAAACACTGCTCTAAATTCTTTTGGTTATACCACATGTCTGATGTGTGATTTCAGATGATGAAAGCAGGGTGCCCCTTTCATTGATCCATTCTCCCCACTTCCTTGTTTTTCATGGAAGAGGAGAGACTATTGATTGAGTTTGTTTCTCCAACATTACACAGATATTTTTAAAATTAGCATAACATTGGCCATGGTCATATTTGGGATTTACACCAGCATAAGAAATAATTGCATAAGCCACAGTAACAAATCATCACTAATTAATAACTAGCCAGCCAGCCAATAGTCTGGCTGTGTGCCAGTCATGTGACTTGGTTTATGACCAGGAATGTGAGCAGCAATTTACTGAGCAGCAATTTGCCTTTGAAATTAGTCCAATTACACTTTTTGTTGTTGTTCAGTCACACAGTCGATTCTGACCCTCTGAGACCCCATGGACCACTGTCCGCCAGGCACTCCTGTCCTCCACCATCCCCCTCAACTCACTCAGCTCTGTGCCCATTGTCTCCACAATACCATCTAGCCATCTCATCTTGGGCCGTCCCCTTCTTCTTTTGCCCTCGACCCTTCCAAGCATCAAGGCTTTCTCAAGTGAATCCTCTCTTCTCATTTGATGTCCAAAGTACTTTAGCTTCATCTTTATTATTTGACCTTCTAAGGAGCAGTCAGGGTTGATTTCTTCTAAGATTGACCTATTTGTTCTCCTCGCTGTCCAGGGGACTCTCAAAACTCT
Organism: Furcifer pardalis; assembly: GCA_030440675.1. Lineage (NCBI taxonomy): Eukaryota > Metazoa > Chordata > Lepidosauria > Squamata > Chamaeleonidae > Furcifer > Furcifer pardalis. The sequence goes on along the minus strand of CP126893.1, from coordinate 53,991,516 downwards.
TCTCCAACACCACATCTCAAAGGCGTCTATTCTTCTGCACTCAGCTTTCCTAATGGTCCAGCTCTCACAACCATACATTGCCACAGGGAAAACCATTGCTTTGACTATGCGAATTTTTGTTTGCAATGTGATGTCTCTACTTTTCACTATGTTCCCCAGGTTTCTCATCGCTTGCCTCCCAAGAATCAGTCGCCTTTTTATTTCATGGCTGCAATCACCATCTGCAGTGAGCTTTGATCCTAGGAAAGAAAAATCTGTCACTGCTTCTACTTCTTCCCCATCTATTTTCCAGGGACTGATAGGGCCTGTTGCCATGATCTTGGTTTTCTTGATATTGAGTCTCAAGCCAGCTTTTTCACTTTCTTCTTTCAACCTAATCAGGAGCTTCTTTAGGTCCTCCTCACTTTCTGCCATTAGGGTGGTATCATCTGCATATCTCAAATTGTTGATGTTTCTTCCAGCAATTTTGATCCCAGATTGTGATTCCTCCGTCCCTGCATTGCGCATTATGTGTTCTGTGTATAAGTTGAATAAGCAGGGTGACAATTACACTTAACACAGGGTAAATCCCCAATAGGATTCTGGTCACTGTGTATGCAAATAGACTGCAAGTGGTTATTTTTCCCCAACAGAAGATAGCTGCAAAAACGTTTGTAAAATGTAAGAGCCAAACTGGAAGGTGGTATAGCAATAGCAGCAAAAGGGCAGGAGGGGTGGTGGAATTATATACTCTCATTTGCACTTTACATCTTTCATTCACCAACCCAGCTCACAGCACCATTCCATCTGGCCCATTGTCGCCTCCACCGAACCCGGATGCATTTACGTCAGCCTTAAAACGTGTCCATGCATGCACAAATGTGCCCACAGCTGTCATAAATGCAGAAGTGTATGCATTTACAACAGTTGTAAATGCGCCCACTTCGGGGGGGGGGCATGGTCCATTTCACCCAGCTGTTGAGGGGCATGGTAGATTGTACAATGAAGTGATAAAACCAAAGATATCTAAATTGCCATAGTTTATACAGTCTGATCTGAAAGCTTTTTTAGAAGGTCTTGCGAGGATGGTTTAGAAGGTGATGGTATGTGATTCATCAAGAACCATCTTAATGAAGGTGGCACAAAGGCTATGATTCAAGCACATAGAGAAGCCAACTGGGAGCTGGCTTTTCTCCTTCAACCATAGTACCCTCTGAAAACTCATTTTCTGATAGGTCTCTGAACCTCTGAAGAATGTTGGAGGAGGAACAAAGTAATTTCCTGCATTAGCTGAAATCCCTCCCTATCAACAGGACTGTTTTGAGAGCCAAACCCTAGTTCTAAAGCACTGGAGTCACCAAATCATTTTTAGCTTCTGACTCTTTAAAACAGGAGTTCTCAACCTTTTAAAGCCAGGGCCGGGTCACGCTCCATCAGACAGCTTTGGGGGCCATACGGCCATTTTGCCCTTTATCCACCACATGGCACTTTCTGGTGTGGTGGCGGTGATGTAGGACCACATGAAATGGTGCCGCATGCTGCATCCGGCACATGGGCTGCAGGTTGAGAATCCCTGCTTTAAAGAGAGTGGCTTGTTCTCAATTCTGTTTTCAGACGTGAAAAACGCTGATGCTCAAGAAATCTGCATTCATTCCATTGGGAGCTAGTTTCATGAGAGCATCCTTCGGCAGGCAAAGTGCCTCTCTTTGTGAAATGAATGGGAAAAGAAATGCAAGCTTTTCTTCTGTCTGTGCTTTTGCACTTGTCACATAGCTGAGTAAAGTTTGAATTCATTGCTTAGCTTCCAGATTAAGAACAGACTTCTCATGGTTTGTCTGGCCAAGCTTTTCACCTGGTGGATGGATATAGTACTCTTGGTTGCTTAAAGCCCATCTGCATCAGGAGAGTACATCTATAATGGCTTCTTTCCGACTTGCTTAATTGATTGAAGTACCAACGACTTCAGCAGAGGTCGAGTAACCTCTTGTGTCTTTTTATTTTGTGGTGAGGGAAAAGGGTACTTTTTGTTGTTGTTCAGTCGCACAGTCGATTCCGACCCTCTGCGACCCCATGGACCACTGTCCGCCAGGCACTCCTGTCCTCCACCATCCCCCTCAACTCGCTCAGCTCTGTGCCCACTGTCTCCACAATACCATCCAGCCATCTCATCTTGGGCCGCCCCCTTCTTCTTTTGCCCTCCACCTTTCCAAGCATCAAGGCTTTCTCAAGTGAATCTTCTCTTCTCATTTGATGTCCAAAGTACCTTAGCTTCATCTTTATTATTTGACCTTCTAAGGAGCAGTCAGGTTTGATTTCTTCTAAGATTGACCTATTTGTTCTCCTCGCTGTCCAGGGGACTCTCAAAACTCTCCTCCAACACCACATCTCAAAGGCGTCTATTCTTCTGCGCTCAGCTTTCCTAATGGTCCAGCTCTCACACCCATACATTGCCACCGGGAATACCATTGCTTTGACTAGCCGAATCTTTGTTTGTAATTTGATGTTTCTACTTTTCACTATGCTTCCTAGGTTTCTCATCGCTTGCCTCCCAAGAATCAGTCGCCTTTTAATTTCATGGCTGCAATCACCATCTGCAGTGAGCTTTGATCCTAGGAAAGTAAAATCTGTCACTGCTTCTACTTCTTCCCCATCTATTTTCCAGGGACTGATAGGGCCTGTTGCCATTATCTTGGTTTTCTTGATATTGAGTCTCAAGCCAGCTTTTTCACTTTCTTCTTTCAACCTAATCAGGAGCTTCTTTAGGTCCTCCTCACTTTCTGCCATTAGGGTGGTATCATCTGCATATCTCAAATTGTTGATGTTTCTCCCAGCAATTTTGATTCCAAACTCTGATTCCGCCATCCCTGCATTTCGCATTATGTGTTCTGTGTATAAGTTTAATAAGCATGGTGACAAAATGCAGCCTTGTCTTACTCCTTTTCCTATTCCAAACCACTCCGTCATTCCATTTTCTGTCCTAACTGTGGCTTCTTGATTCATGTACAGATTTCTCATGAGGCATATAAGGTGTTCCGGTATTCCTATCTCTTTAATTACTTGCCACATTTTGTTGTGGTCAACACAGTCAAAAGCCTTAGTGTAGTCAATGAAACAGAAGTAGACTTGTTTCTGATATTCCTTTGTTTTTTTAAACTTACTCTTCCATTCCACAAAGAAAGAAAATTTTTCCCATTAAAGTAAGTGAAGCAACTCTTGCTCTCTGACAAGGGTGGTAGACGATAACAAAAAAAGGAAAGCATTAAGTCCTGGTAACCTCTGCCAAAGTGGTGACTGTTTTTAGTAACTATGGCTGATGGCTAATGGACAAGGGACAGTCTTTTCTGTACATACTCTATATATATCTCTAAACTTTCCTTGCCTAGGCTTCTGGATATTATCCCTCGAGGAAAATAATTACCCCATTAACCTTATTTAGGCAGAAAACTGGTCAAAAGAACCACTGGCAATGCTTTACAGCCACTATGACATATAGCAGGATTCTCACACAGACATTTGTGAACTTTGTGCTATTAAAAATGATGTATTAAAAGCCAGGGCCTGCATCATATTGGCTTGTTCCAAATGAAATGGAAGCATTCATTTCCCTGACCTTTGATTTGCTATGACTTCATAACTCAGTTGCCAGGCTTTCACCAGCAGGCTGACAAAACTTCCTCTGTATATGGTTGAATGCCCTGCAGTCCTGAAACATTCCTGTTTTGTCATGCTGTCTTCACAAGGCTGGCAGAACAGAAGATACTTCAGTTTGATTAGCTTCATTAGGATGACTGAAAGGCAGCCACGGAAGAGTGAATTCAGTTATTTATTTTTTTATACCACCCATCTAGTGAATTGCTATTCTGGGTGGACTACAACAAATATAAATCACCTAAGTAATAAAATGAAAAAATGAAAAAAATATATAATAAAAGCACTGTATAAAACTGAAATAGCTTCAACAAACCCTCAGCAAGCTAATGCATTGAAGAGGCTGGTCTGGTCTCCACCCGCCATCCCAATAAACTACTGAAGAGTTAAAGTTCAGGAAAAATGTGATTTTAATGCCAAAACAAGTACAGTAATACCTTGGATAACGTTTACCTCAGGTAACGCTAAAATCGCATAACGTTAAGTCATCTGGGGAGGAGAATTGGATCGAATAACGTTAAGGTCCTATGGGATGGATCAGATAACAACCGCTAAAGCCTGTGCAGTTACAATGTATCTCTTTGGAGCTTTAACGTTATCCGATCCATCCCATAGGATTTTAACATGCATCGGATAACACTAAAAATCGGATAACACCAAGACTTGTGGAACCAAGTCTTAACGTTATCCGAGGGATTACTGTATCTATATACTTGAGTATAAGTCGGGGGTTTTCGCTACCAAAATGGGGTCCAAAAATGGGAATCGACTTATGCTAGGGTCAATGTAAACACCCAAAAACATACCCACACAAATGTCTAAATTAATTAATTTTACTGTAGGTAAAGGTAAAGGTTTCCCTGTATTTTCATGTATTTTAATTATTGAAACTCACTAGCAGCTGCTGCATTTTCCACTCCCAACTTATACTTGGGTCAATCTATTTTCCTAGTTTTAGAGGTCCAAATTAGGTACCTCAACTTATATTCAGGATGACTTATAGTTGAGTATATACAGTAAGCAAAGGTGCTTTGAGAAATGCAGATGAAACAAGGTGTGGAAATTGTTGTTACTACCTGTACAATAGTGACAATCAATATTATTTTCTATAGGCAGTTTGTTGGCTTCTAATTCCAGCACCAGTGTTTACATGGAGGCTAACAGCAATTTCTAGTGTTGTATAATACTAAGCACAACTGTCTTGTTATTTGTCAATATTCCACCATGGAGAGAACATTTCAATGGGTCCAGTGGGATAGTTCTGCTGATGGTATGGTGTTGCGCAGTGAGTGCTTAGTATAGAGGGCAGGGGTGCCCAAACTACAGCCTGCAGGCCGGGGCCGGCCCCCAACACCAATTCATCCAGCCCACAAAGCCGTCACCATTCCCGGAAGTGGAAGTAAAATGCATCTGTATGGGCATGTTTTGCTTCCGGTAGCAATGAGGGCTTTGTGGGCTGGATGAATTGATGTTGGGGGCCAAATCCAGCCCATGGCCTAAAGTGACCAGCCCTCCTGAAGCATGTGACTGGCCCACGGCCCAAAAAGTTTGGGCACCCCTGAAATAGGGGCTGCAATGACTCTATGGTTAAGAAGCTCACCTTGTTAGCTGGAAGGCTGGCAAGATGGCAGTTCGAGACATGGGTACTGTATGAGCGTCCATCTCTGCCCCAGCTCTTTGGGACATGAAAGGAACCTCATTTGGGCATTCCCTGAAGTTTATTTTGCAAAAATCCTTTCAACCCAGAATAATATCTGACATTAAATTATTATTATTATTATATAAATCGTGAGGCATTGGAGGGAAGGCGGCTCAAGTTGATATAAAGAAGGATCCAAAAGAATTGCTCTGCTGAGAGTGTTTTTGTCAGGGAACCCAGGAGGAAAGTGGACCATCCCCACCCCCCAATAACATGCATCCTACCCCAAAAGCCTGCAGATGTTTGGACTGTGTTGCATGCGCCTCAAGGAGAAATGAATTTGTGAAAAAGAAACTAAAATGCTTCATTCCCTCTGCTGACTCCACATCCTTGTCATTCTCACAGATCAGCAGAATTTGACCTTTGACTCAAGCACAGCAAACAAGTACATACAGTTTTCTGACCAAGACCGGAAGGCCACCCATCCTCAAGAGTCTTCCATCCTGCCAAACGAGCCACAGAGATTTGAGCCATGGCAGGTCATGTGCCTGCAGAAATTCAACCAGGGCAAGAACTACTGGGAAGTCAAGTTGTCTGGCCATTCAGCCATTGTGGGTCTAGCTTACGAAGGAATGACAAGGAAGAAACGGGCTGGTCGCATTTTTACCATTGGGCAGGACCAATTCTCCTGGGGCCTCCATGTCCAAGAAGACTGCTACGTGGCTTGGTATAATGGGATGTCTATGAAGATAGATAAGCCATTGTGCAAGTTCATTGGGGTGCTGCTGAACTATGAACAAGGAGTCCTGTCTTTTTATGGTATAGATGAAAACATGAAGCTCCTTCACTCTTTTAATAGCATCTTCACAGAGCCCCTTATTCCAGTCTTCTGGCTTTGTGAAGGGGCAGCTGTGACCCTTTGCCAAAAGCTCTATGCCCCAGTTGTAACTGATGGAGTGACTTCTGACTTGCAAGCTGCACCTGTTACTGTGGAGAAACAAAGTGAGGAGCGGATTGATCTGAAAAATTGAAGACGAGTCTGTTGTTGAGCTTGAGTTAACGCCTTTATAATGGTGTGAGAATGTTTCTGTTCTTCATACGCTTATCTTCCATCAGCTGAACTCTTGTTTTTAGTGTCATAAACTGCACTAGAGTCAGTCCATTGAATCAATTATGATTCAGTGAATCAATCTTCCATAAGTTCCATTGATTCACAAAATATGGCACTTGTTGTTGTTCAGTCGCACAGTCGATTCCGACCCTCTGTGACCCCATGGACCATTGCCCTACTCTAACAATAACTTCCTTTAGCATAGCAAGTTGCAGTTAGAGTATGCTCATTTGAATCAATGACATTTATGGAGGACTGAGTTATAAATCATAATTGATTCAAAGGCCCAACTCTAGTGCGAGTTATGTACTAGTGGCCAGTTATGTACTCAATATATGTCACATATATAAAACTGGATACTTTCTGGTCATGAGTGTCTATTGCTTGTAGGAAAAGACTGTAATTTTCACTTTTTTGTGTAGTTGGGGCATGTATAAAGTTGGCAATACAGCCTGTTTATTCCTTTTTTAAATCAAAACTATAAGGCAGAAGTGAAACCTGCCTAATTAATTCCTGTTTTCTGTCCTGTTTTTAAAAATGCATAAAAAAGTTTTCCCTTTTATTACACTTTCCTCTTATTTTTATGATCTGGGCTGTGCTCCTAAATCAAAGGATGATGTGAACGTGGGGGACTCTCTAAAAAACACAAACTGATACTGCAAATGGGAGTTTAAGGTCACAATGGAAATATTTGGGGGGAGGGCTAATATGAAATGTGAGATGTGGAATATGGAATGGTGATATTGTTCTGAATGTGAAAAATAAAATAATTCTAGGGTGCTTTTTTAGAGAGAGGATTGAGGAGAAACAATACATTTTGAAGCAAAATGAATCTGGCTTTTAGAGTTGGTTTTTCTAGAGTTGGGAGACCAGATATTGAGCATTTTTCCTCATTAATTTGTCAAACGCCTCCTGAGCCAGTAAGTTCAGCGGCATGAAGGTAAGAACTACTTTAGGATTTATGAGTGTCCATAAATTCATGTTACAAATCTCCATTGCTGCTACTTTTCTGGTATGCCAGGCAACCTCCATGTTAGCGGAACATGTTCATATAGCGATTATTCATTCAGAAGTTGGTCCCAGTGGTGGGATATCAAAAATTTTACTACCCCACCGTGACATCATCACAGTGTGGGCAGACCCAACATCATGATGTCATGATGTGGGCGGGGCCAAAGGAAAAAAATTAAAAATAAAATAAATAATAATAAAAAATAAAATAAAAATAAGCATGCACACACACACACCTAAACCCCCCCACCCCACCCCACACAAACCCATAAATAAATTACATAAATTAAATAAATAAATAAAAATACATTAAAATAATTCTACCTACCCACCCCAAACACAAATCAAACAAAGCTTTTAAACCAGAGCTTAAAGCTTATTCTGGCTAATCTTTCTCACACTAGGTCAGATGGAAGGAACTACAGAATGAACTCACCACAAGATGGCTTCATTTTGGCACTTTTCAACTTTTCAACAGTTAAAGAAGTTAGGTACTAAGTCTTTGCCTAACCAGTTCTCTAGGATAATATGCCTTAATGTAAATGTAAAACAGCTGTACCTCCTTAAGGGTTCTCCAATTGGAACAGCAATTGGAACAGCACAGGTGTAGCTTATTGATGAGGTAACTCCAAGACTATGCTTAAAAACCCCAAGCCAGGCTGCCAGGCCTTTTTAGGAACTGTGGTAGTTTGTCAATATAGGTAAAGGTATTAAATACACATTAAAATACACACAGACACACCACAACCAAAGGTGAATCACTTACCCTGGGGAGCAGGCTATAGGGAGCTTCAGGCTAGCAGCTTCTCATCCTCCTCCCCACTTGGGAGGACAGCAAGGAGGCCATGCATACATACCAAGCACTGTAGGCATGCATGCACACCAAGTGCTTGGCATGCATGTGCAGTGGGGGAACCAGTGAAAAGGTAAGTTCCAAAGGTGGTTCCCCCCTAAAGCTGCTACCGGTTCTCTGGGACACTGGGAAAAGTTACTACCGGTTCTGGCGAACTGGTGAGAACCTGTTACATCCCATCACTGGTTGATCTCCAACGTCAATGCTGGAGAGAATCTTCCTGACGTTGCTTGTCTTCAATGCCTAGCAATATTTGGCATGGAGCGAAAAGGAGGAAAAGAGGATGAAGACCTTTCCCCATGGCCAGAGCAGGGGGCCAGCCATAAAGCAAGCTTGGGTGCCTGGAAGTGGTGCTGCCAGGATATCCTCCTTGCTACTCCCCCCCCCCCCCGGGCCCATCTCTTCATGCCATTCCTTAACTATCTCACATACCTCTTAAATCCCACTAAGTAAATCAGAATCAACTTGATGGCATGTAACTCATGATATTCTTGGATTAACATTAAGTCCTTGCTAGAGCTGACAAAGCTATATAGTCCTAGGAAGGGGTGGGATTCAATTTGTTTTACTACCTACTCTGTGGGTGTGTTATAGTATAGTCAGGGGGAAAGCCCTGCATTGCGCCCGAATTAGGACTACTCTATTTCAAAACTTGGATAGGCAGGGCCAGCCAGAATTTCTGCTACTGGTTCTGGTGAACTGGGGCAAATCTGCTGAATCCCACTACTGGTCCTAGGCCCTGTGTTTCATTTCCAATAATATCCAGTCAAATGCAAGGGTGGGGGGGGGGGAGTTTTCAAGCACATCGTGAAAGCTTAAACTAGGGGTGCCCAAACTATGGCCCTGATGCCAATTCATCTGGCCCACAAAGCCCTCGCTGCTCCTGGAAGCCCTTCCAGGAGCAACAAGGGCTTTGTGGGCCAGATGAATTGGCATTGGGGGCTGTATCCGGCCCCCAGGCCATAGTGACCGGCTCCCTGAACCACGTGACCGGCCTGCGGCCTGAAAAGTTTGGGCACTCCTGGCTTAGACTCTCCCCTGATCCTACAGATGCCCTTGCAGTCCAGGGGGCTCTCAAGGCTTCTCCAGCACCACAGTTCAAAGGCGTCTATGTAAGAGCTAGTAACAACCAAATGCTGGACTTTCCTTCAAATTATGTAACCCACTGCCTATCCTTACTATGGCTTATGGTAGCAAATTCCATATTCACTGTGTGAAGTGGCACTATCTTATTCAGTCCGTTTGATTCCTGGGAGGCAAGCAATGAGAAACCTGGGGAGCATAATGAAAAGCTGAGACATCATATTGAAAACAAAAATTCGTATTGTCAAAGCAATGGTATTCCCTGTGGCAATGTATGGTTGTGAGAGCTGGACCATTAGGAAAGCTGAGCGCAGAAGAATAGATGCCTTTGAGATGTGGTGTTGGAGGAGAGTTTTGAGAGTCCCCTGGACAGCAAGGAGAACAAATAGGTCAATCTTAGAAGAAATCAACCCTGACTGCTCCTTAGAAAGTCAAATTGTAAAGATGAAGCTAAGGTACTTTGGAGATCAAATGAGAAGAGAGGATTCGCTTGAGAAGGCCCTGATGCTGGGAAAGGTGGAGGGCAAAAGAAAAAGGGGGCAGCCAAAAATGAGATGGCTAGATGGTATTGTGGAGACAATGGGCACAGAGCTCAGCGAGTTGAGGGAGATGGTGGAGAACAGGAGTGCCTGGTGGGCAATGGTCCATGGGGTCGCAGAGGGTCGGAATTGACTGTGCGACTGAACAACAAACATGGGGCACTGCCAAATTCTAAGATGGGCAAAATCACCTCCCCTGCCACCTTTTCTATCCCATTCATAGTTTTCTTCCTGGCATTTTCCCTTGAGATCGCGTTGTGAGAGTCAAACCTAAATTTTTACTCGCAGCTGAGTTGGAGTAAAAACTAAGCTCAATAGCCACCTGCGCTTTCAAAAACCATCACTAGAGGATGCCGGCTGAGTGGCGCTTGGACAGCCAATTAATAAAACCCAGTTGCCAGTGGTCAAGTTTCATTAAGTTCCCTGGGAACGAACTTTACAGTTCTTCGGAAATTTCAGTCCAAAGGGACCTCCTATGGTCCAACACTTGTATGACACCAGTAAATAGGAACAGCTGCTAAAATGCCCCACTCACTCCAAAATAGTTGGATAGGCCTCCCGCTTTGCAAAACTATTTCCACACATATCAATTACTTGCAGTGGTGGGATGTCAAAAATTTTACTACCCCACCGTGATGTCATCACAGTGTGGGCGGAGCTAACATCATGATGTCATGTCATGGGCGGGGCCAAAGAAAAAAATACAAAATAATAAAAATAGGGAGCTTCAGGCTATAGGGAGCTTCAGGCTAGCAGCTTCTCTTCCTCCTCCCAGTTTGGGAGGACAGCAAGGAGGCTGTGCATATGTGCCAAGCACTAGGCATGCATGCAACCAGTGAAAAGGTAAGCCCCGAAGGTGGTTTCTCCCAAAAGCTGCTACAGGTTCTCTGGGACACTGGGAAAAGTTACTACCGGTTCTGGAGAACTGGTGAGAACCTGTTACATCCCATCACTGATTACCTTGACATCAATTCCAGGGACAATTTAAACGTGAAGGCCTTCAACTTTTCTACACACATACGGCGCTGTTTACACGATCTTCACAAGTTCCCAGAGCCAGAGGAGACCGGCCGGCTCACGTTGCGGAGTTGGAGCGGAGTTGGTATGTGTGCAGAATGGAATGAATTCCTCAATGAATGTATTTAATAGCTCGACGTATGGCAGCAATCTTGAAGTAGACGGACACGTGGAAATCTGTCTTGGGAGCGCCTGTACTTTTGTTTTACAGGACAGGTGGTAAAGAACGCCCCCCCGCCCTCCCCCACTGCGGAGGCGCCCAAATTTTGGGTTAGGCAGGACTTTGATCAGGTCACTAGGTAAAGATCGCCTGTTGCTGAAAAACCGTGTCCGCCTCTAGGGGGCGGTGCTCATCTCCATTTACAGCCAAAGAGCCAGCGTTATCTGTTCTGTAGACGTTTTCATGGTCACGTGGCAGGCAGGTGACTAGACACTGGAACATGTGGAACCCTGTTACCTTTCCCACCGAAGCGGTACCTATTTATCTACTTGCAATTCCTTGCTGCTAGGATGGCAGGTGGCGGCTTAGTGGTTAAGATGCTAAGCTTGACGGCCAGAAGGTCAGCAGTTCGAGACCCGAATGCTGCGAGACGTTTCCTTGGTCACATGACAAGGCATGTGGCTAGACACTGGAACGTGTGGAACGCTGTTACCTTTCTCACCGAAGCGGTACCTATTTATCTACTTGCAATTCCTTGCTTTCGAACTGCTAGGATGGCAGGAGGTGGCTTAGTGGTTAAGATGCTAAGCTTGACGGCCGGCAGTTCGAGACCCGAGTGCTGCGAGACGGAGTGAGCTCCCGTCGCCTGCCCCACCTCCTGCCATCCTAGCAGTTCGAAAGCAAGACATTGTGAGGAGATAACTAGGTATCGCTTTGGTAGCTTAGTGGTTCAGTGAACGGCACAAAGAAGGCAGGGGAGCCTTCGAGTCCCACCCCAGCACTCAGAAGCGTAGCGTGCCTTGGCGGGGCCCCGTATAAAAATTTGTTTGGGGGCCCTTAGAAAGGGTAAAGATTTCTCACAAAAGAAAAAAAAATTGCATAAAATTAAAAGAAATATTTATTCATCATAATTATCTATCAACAAACACTGCTCTCCGTCCGTGGTTTATCATCGTATCATATGTACATCGATTATTGTGGGATTCCCCCGTTGAAGTAAATGACTTAAACGGGGGAAATCCCGCAGCCCGCGATAACCGATGTAGGGCGTTGCCAACTTTTGAACGCACGCTTTACGCGGGGGGAGGGGAAGAAATTGCTTTTTTTTTTACTTTTGTCATTTGTGAAATAAAAAAAATTGGGAAGTTTTTATTAATTTTTGCTTCCGCACGTTGGGGGCCCCCGTGGCCCCCATATAATTGATACGGCAGATACGGCGGTAGCTACGTCCCTGCCAGCACTCTTCCCCAAGCAGAGACGAGTTGGGATCTTTCCCGCCGCGGGCGCGACCCATTCCAGGCGCTTCCCAGCCCAGAACCTTGGAGCAGCAGTGGTGGGATGTCAAAAATTTCACTACCCACTTTTCCACTTTTTTGCAATACACTGTGGTTTAAAAGTTAAAATAGAAGACTGGTACAAAGAAATGTGGCAATTGGCGCTCAACGACAAATTGACCTGGGAGTTAAATATAAGGAAAGGCATTGTTCGGGAAAACAGATTCTGGAGAGTTTGGAGAAAGTTTGTAATATACGTTATGGAAGAAAAAGGAGGTGTCAAACCTGCACCGGAACAAGACCATTTTTGGACACAATAAACTAAAGCTACTCCTGGACACAATATATATAGCACAGGGTGTTTTGTCTTATAAAATATAGTATTGTTTTTTTTTCTTTTCTTTTCTTTGTATTTACTATAATTAAGAATATACCAAGAATGTAACAAACAAAGTGTGATCCAAGAGTTTATTTTTGTACTGTAGTGTAATCGTTTTATAGTCTGATGATGTCAGTGTTATGTGTTGTGGTTTTGATTCTGTGAGAAACCAATAAAAAAAAATTAAAAAAAAATTCACTACCCCACCGTGATGTCATTACAGTGTGGGCGGAGCTAACATCATGATGTCATGCCATGGGCGGGGCCAAAGGAAAAAAAATACAAAATAATAAAAATAGGGAACTTCCGGCTATAGGGAGCTTCAGGCTAGCAGCTTCTCTTCCTCCTCCCCGTTTGGGAGGACAGCAAGGAGGCCGTGCATATGTGCCAAGCACTCGGCCTGGCATTCACACCAAGTGCTTGGCATGCATGCGCAGTGGGGGAACCAGTGAAAAGGTAAGTCCCGAAGGAGGTTCCTCCCAAAAAAGCTGCTACAGGTTCTCTGGGACACTGGGGAAAGTTACTACCGGTTCTGGAGAACTGGTGAGAACCTGTTACATCCCATCACTGTAAATTTTACTACCCCACCGTGATCTCATCAGTGTGGGTGGAGCTAACATCATGACATCATGATGTGGGCAGGGCCAAAGGAAAAAATACAAAATAATTAAAAAAAATAAGCACACACACACACACCAAGACTTTACTGAAAAGCCCCAAGCCAGGCCTTTTTAGGAACTGTGGTAGTACGTCAATATAGTAGGTAAAGGTATTAAATACACATTAAAATACACACAGACACACCACATCCTAAGGTGAGTCACTTACCGTGGGGAGCAGGCTTTAGGGAGCTTCAGGCTAGCAGCTTCTCTTCCTCCTCCCCGTTTGGGAGGACAGCAAGGAGGCTGTGCATATGTGCCAAGCACTAGGCGTGCATGCACACCAAGTGCTTGGCATGCATGCGCAGTGGGGGAACCAGTGAAAAGGTAAGCCCCGAAGGTGGTTCCCCCCAAAAGCTGCTACAGGTTCTCTGGGACACTGGGGAAAGTTACTACCGGTTCTGGAGAACTGGTGAGAACCTGTTACATCCCATCACTGTCTGGCTCCCTCACTTGCTCGTCCCTCCAACTTCGGGGGTGGGGCGGGGTTGCCTTGGCCGGCGTGTCCCGGGGCCGCCCCCCCCCCAGTCCCTCCTGGGGGCGGAGTTGGCTGCCCTGGGAAAGGGCCCGGCCCCCTCCGACGGCGCTCTTCGTTCCTCCTCCTCCTCCTGGTGAGCAGCATGGAGGCAGGCTCCGGCCCCATCCCCGGCAGCCCCGTCCCCCCCCACGTCCAGGAGGGCCCCTTCGGCTGCCCCATCTGCCTCGACGCCCTCAAGGACCCGGTCACCACCCCGTGCGGGCACAACTTCTGCTCTCGCTGCCTGGGCGCCCACCGGCACCAGCAGCAGGCGCCGCCGTCGGGGCTCCCCTCCCGCTGCCCGCTGTGCCAGGAGCTCTTCCCGGCCGAGCTGCAGCTGCGCAAGAACCACACCCTGGCCGAGCTCTTGCAGCTCCGGCAGCCCGGCTGGCCCAGCAGCATGTCCCCCGGGGAGGAGGAGGAGGAGGAGAAGGCGCGGGAGCCCGACGGCCCCGGGGAGGTGGTGCTGTGCGACGTGTGCGCCGAGGGCGAGCGGGCCGAGGCGGCGCAGTCGTGCCTGGTGTGCCTGGCCGCCTTCTGCGCGGCCCACCTGCAGCCCCACCTGCGGAGCCCCGCCTTCCAGGGCCACCGGCTGGTGGCCCCCTCGAGGCGCCTGGAGGAGAGCCTCTGCAGGCTCCACCTCAAGCCCCTGGAGGGCTTCTGCCGGACCGACCGCAGCTGCGTCTGCCCCCTGTGCCGGGCCCAGGAGCACCGCAGCCACGACGTGGTGGCCGTGGAAGTGGAGCGCCAGCACGTGGAGGTCGGTCGGCGGGGGGGGGGGGGGGAGGGAGGGAGGGAGGGAGGGGCGGCCGTCGAGGGGACAAGAAGAGGGATCCCTCCCCCCCCCACCCCACTTTTCATCCCTGTGTGGGGTTGCCACATTTTATTTTATTTATTTATTTAGATTTATTATCCCGCCCTAATCAGGCCAACCTGACTCTAGGCGGCTTACAGAAAATTCATAAATTAAAACCTCGAGGTTCGAAATTACTTTAAAAAATATCAATTAAAAAAGAATTAAACCATGAATTTACAAAGATCTAAAACCAGGGATTTAAAACCAGGGATTTCCAGTGGTGGGATGTCAAAATTTTTTTTACTACCCCCCCGCCATGACGTCATCACAGTGTGGGCGGAGCTAACGTCATGATGTCATGGGCAGGGCCAGATTAAAAAATAATAAAAATAAAAAGAAGCACACACACACACCCCTCATACACCCACACACCCCTGCAAGTGTGCATGCACACCAAGTGCTTGGTGTGCATGCACAGTGGAGGAACCGGTGGAAAGGTAAGCCGCCAAGGTGGTTCCCCCCCCCAAAAAAAAAAAAAATCTGCTACCGGTTCTCCATCCCCCCCCCCTTTTCATCCCTCTGTGGGGTTGCCACAAGTCCCGGAAAACCAGGGATTTCCAGTGGTGGGATGTCAAAAAATTTACTACCCCCACCATGACGTCATCACAGTGTGGGCGGAGCTAACGTCATGATGTCATGGGCAGGGCCAAATAAAAAATAATAAAATAAAAATAAGCACACACACACACCCCTGCAAGTGTGTATGCACACCAAGTGCTTGGTGTGCATGCACAGTGGAGGAACCAGTGAAAAGGTAAGCCGCCAAGATGGTTCCCCCCAAAAGCTGCTACCGGTTCTCCGGAACACTGGGGAAAGTTACTACCGGTTCTGGACTGGTGAGAACCTGTTACATCCCATCGCTGGATTTCATGGATTTTGATTGTCCCGCCGGTTCCGTAAAAATCATTGAAAAGTCCCGGATTGGCAAGGTTTCAAACCAAGGGGCATGCGCTAAGTTTGGAAAAAAATTCTCGCCTTTTTCTTGCTGCCTTAGAGCGGCGCATCTACTTAAGCACCAGCCGGCATCTGTAGCAGCAGTCGCAGCAGCTTGGTGGCTTAAAGAAGAAGGAGATTGGGTTGATCATTGGTAAGCGGAGGTGGGGGGGGGCCTTCACTGAACCCACCTTCCAGGTGACAGGCAGCTTGGGGATGGGGATAAACTGAAGGTCTCTGAAAGGAGATTGAGGAAAAGCAGGGGTCCATGGGGTGGGAGGACAAAGGCACTTCAGTAGGTCTCCCTGACAGCCCCATCCAACGCATGGACAGTTTGAACAATGCAATGACATCACGTGGCTGTCCTGGTTTGTTGGGAAAGAATTACAGAATGGCAACCCTATCCCTGGCTGCAAGGGGACTCGGGATCCCATCTGCCCTCCTTCCAGCCATCCAGTGAAGGAGTGGCAAAAAGGACACGTTCAAGGGACCCTAGTGGCGCGGTGGTTATACTGCTGCAGCCCAAAGGTTGCGAGTTCGATGTTGACAGGGTTCAAGGTTGACTCAGCTTCCTGTCCTTCCAGTGAAATGAGTGCCCAGCATGTTGGAGGCAAAATGCAAATCAACTTGTGAATTGCCCAGAAAGTGCACTAAGTGTTATAGGGCAGGTATATAAGTGTCATTGCTATTCAGCCTGGGAGCACTAGAACAGGGGTGTCCAAACTATGGCCCATGGGCCAGATCCAGCCCCTGATGCCAATTCATCTGGCCCACCCCACCCTCGTTGCTCCTGGAAGCAGAAGTAAAACGTGACCGTATGGGTGCATTTTACTCCCGCTTCTGGGAGCAGCGAGGGTGCCGTGGGCTGGATGAATTGGTGTCTGGGGCCAGATCTGGCCTGTGGGCCATAATTTTGACACTCCTGGTTTAAGCAGAGAAAATGGCAGCTTAAAATCTATCTCATCCTTCGCAAAACAAACTCCAAAGTGCATTTTGCTTCCGGTGGGAGGAACCACATGATCAGCCTGGGGCCCAAAAAGTTTGGGCACCCCAGCCCTAGAGAGACATGGGAGGGAGAACCAGTTGGGGCAAGGAGAAGGCGGGAAAATCTCTGCTGAGGAATGGGGGCGGATGGGTGGTGTCAGTGGGGAAATCCCTGGCTGGAGAGATGGCAGACAAAGACCTGCTGGTTTTTCTTCTGTGATTGTGACTTCAAATGCTCCTTTCATTTCCTACTTTATGGGGCGCAAGAGGAAGAGGCACTCTGCATGTGCTCAGAGACACGCTCCTCAAGTTGTTTAGTGTTTTTTTTTAAGGAGGGGCTGGGGTACACCGAAAGAGCCTCCTCAAAGAATGTGGAATTTTTGAGCCACAATCGGGTGTACCTCGGGCAATGCTAACTTTGTTCTGCTGGCTAATCTTTCTCACAGTAGGTCAGGCAAAAAGAACTGAGGAATGAAATCTCCAAAAAGTGGCTTCATTTTGGCAGAATAAAGTCTGGCCTACGCATGGGAGCAGGAAGGAGGGGGTGTTCAGATGCAAGTTTGTTTTCCTCACCTTCGAATAGACTCCAGACCCCTCCTGTACCAACTATATCCTCCTGCCCAGAGAGCGAGGGGTTTTAGTTCTGGATGATGTGTGGATTCATGAAGATGAAGCCTTCCTTTTGCACCTTGCTCTATCCACTTCGCTTGTACTGTACCTTCTGCCTCAAAACAAGCACCAGCCATCAGTAAATGGGATTTTGAGGCAGGTTAGTAAAGGTAAAGGTCACCCTTGCTTGAAAGCCAGTCGTAGCCAACTCTAGGGTTCAATGCTTACCTCTGTTTCATAGCCAAAGAGCCAGTTCTCTCTGCATCTGCAGATGTTTCAGTGGACATGTGGCAGGCATGACTAGGCACAGGAGTGCACGGAATTCTGTTTACCTTCCCAATGAAGTGGTAGCTGTTTATCTACTTGCAATTTCTTGCTTTTGAAATGCTAGATTGGCACGAGCTGGAACAGCAAGCCCACTTCACATTTTATTTGTTAGTCAGCTTTTCCAATGTAGTTTGTTTGTGTGGGTCTCTCTCCTTTTCTGATTTTTCAACAGTGACAATTCAAGAGCACACAACACTCAACTCAAAACCATCTCTTCATGATCAGCTGTAGAAATCAAGCAGTAAGAACAGTTGCCTTTAAAGCTTACTTGAATCCAGTTTTATGGAATTTGGGGTGGATTAGTCTTGAGATTGCTTTTCACAGATTAATAGAAGAAACTGCCAGGCACATGAATTCACACTTCAGTGGACAAAAGATCACGTGAACCGTCTTTACATCTGTATTGAATATAAAACTAGAATATTCAGTGGAAAATTTAAATGCATCTTTGTGTTTTGCCTGGTCAGGTTACAAACTTTTTAAATTTTATAATTGTAATTTGGAAGTTTTTACCAATGGGTTTGGGTTGGGTTTTATTATGCTTTTATGATGTTGTAAACCGCCCTGGGTCGCCCCAGCAAGAAGGGCGGTATAAAAATGTAAATAAATAAATAAATAATAAAATAAATAAACAGAGACAGGAGCTCACCCTGTCATGGAGTGCCCGGGAATCAAGCTCCAACCTTCTAGTCAGCGAGTTCAGTGTCTTAACCACTTGAGTCACCGCAGTCCCTCTTTGAGGCAGGTTATAGTCACTCACATCTGATGAAACAATCATGTCCCTCAAAGGGACTTATAGCTACCTGCCTCCAAGCTGACTTTCGCTTATGGTGACCCTTTTCAGAATTTTCTAATCAGAAATGCTTAATTTTCTTCATAGGAGATGTGGTGGAGTTTAAAATTATCTGGGAATGTTACATTGGGATGCGTTTCTTTTAAATTTCAACTATGGTAATCGTATAGAACAGGGTTCCTCAAACTTGGCTCCCCAGATGTTCTTGGACTTCAGTTCCCAGAAGCCCTGAGCAGCAGGAGTGCTGACCTGGGGTTCTGGGAATTGAAGTCCAAGAACACCTGGAGAGCCAGGTTTGAGGAACCCTGGTATAGAAGCATAGGAAAAGCAATCCACACATGTTCAGAGGCACACTCTCCTTGCAGTATTGCATCAGAAATTCTGTGGCTGATTCTTGGGACCAGTAGCCTTTGCTGAGCCTTGGCTAAGATTTGGTGGCAAAGTCTTGCTGAATTTGGGCAGTAGAGAATAAAGAGATTGGCCAAGCTGGGGGGGGCATGTTTCGGGGAAGGCAGAGGGAGAAACAAAACACATTTATATTTGGCAAAAACCGAAGTAAACTGATGGGGAGGAGAGGCCATTCCTAATGCTTGGCGGAGATACAGTCCAAAGCTCCTAAAAGTCATTATTTTAACTTTTGAACAGCTGCGCTGAAGATCCAGACTTGATTGTAGTAACAGGCAGTGAAGTTCTGGGTGTGTCTGTTCAGAAATAAGTCCACTGAGTAATAAGTCCCACATGAATTTGCCTGGCACTGCAGCCAGTGTGGGGAATGGAGCTGTGTGTTATCCATCCCTCGTTTGTTTCTCCGTTGGTGCTTGTGGGAGTTGGGACTATTTAGAGCAGACTGCTGCTGTTCTGCAACCATTTGGAGTCCTTTGTGCTGGTTCTGAAGCCTGTTTGGAAAGCCGAGAGGATGGATTGCAAGTCTTTTGCATCACATGTGCTTTGCTCCTGAAAATATAATATAATTTAATAAAATTATATAATATAATAAAATATAATTTGCTCATGGGCCTTGAACTTGGAAGTGTTTCATTGACTATTACAACTCCCAGAATCTCCAGTCTGCATGTCCATATCAACGAGTAACATATTTCATGCTCTGCATAGGTATATCACGAAAAGGAAAATATCATAGGCTTGGGTTTGGGGGAGCAGTATAGGGCAGGGGTCTGCAAACTTGGCTCTCCAGGTGTTCTTGGACTTCAATTCCCAGACGCCCAAGTCAGCACTCCTGCTGATCAAGGCTTCTGGGAACTGAAGTCCAAGAACAGCTGGAGAGCCAAGTTTGCAGACCACTGGTATAGGGCATGGACAGTTTCATAGGTGAAAAGTTGAAAAAGATGACAGTGAGAAGCTGAAACTTTTGAAGTGGTAACCGTGTTAGTCTGTGCAAGCATACCAGAACGTAAACAAAACATGGCACCTTAAAGACTTAGCTCCTGTATTTAAATGTGAGCTTTTGTGGATCAAGTCCACTTTGTCAGGCCAGAGAGAAGCTGGACACACAGGCAAAAATGGAGGAAAGTGCTAAGTATTTGGCAGAGCGCAAATCATCTGGTATTGATTGCTTAGATAGAGATCCCAGTGGAAAGGAAGTGGCTGGACTCTGAAAATTACTTTTTGGGGAAATTGCTGTCAGAGTTCTGGGAGTTTTATTCCAGGCTCTGATTTAGTCTACACTACAGAGACAAATGTCAGAGAGAGCAGCAGCGCCCTAAAAGTCTGACCTAGTGTAAAGCAACTTCATGTGTTTCATAGGAGCTGGAAAGACTGAGGTTGCTGATCTGTGCTCAGGGGCATCTTCAAAGTTAGAGGAAGTTGAGTCAGAGGTGAAAAATCCCTAAGTGATGTGGCACCAAAGTGCTTTACAACGTTAGCTGTGGCAGGGAGTCCTTGTGGAGAAGGAAGGGTGAGATCTGGCCTGAAGTGGCACAGTTTACTGGCAGTGCCATATCTGGAGACAGAAGCCTTTATAATGTAGCAGTTTCCAGAGAAGATCAGTTCCTCTTCTGTGTCTAGGCCAGACTTTAAAATGCCAAAACAAAGCCACCTTTCAGTGAATTCATTCCGTAGTTCCTTTTGCCTGAGCTAGTGTGAGAAAGATCAGCCTGCACAATAAGGTGCCCGGAGTATGCTCGATTGGGGTTGGAAAATACCACCATCTTCAAGGAGGCTCTTTCTGTATACCCCAGGGAAGATCTGTGACTTGAACAGATTTTAGCTGTGTGAAAAAGTTCCCTCCCAGGGAGGAATGTGAGAAACAAGTGTTTCCTAAAATTCCTATCATTCTTGCTGGCTGGTACTGATGGCTGCTAGAGTGTTACAAGTTATGGAAGGATGTACATTTCTCACTACTTAGAGAGACTCAGTAAGTTTAACCAGCCCCCCTTCCCTTCCAAAAACATGTACCGTATTGTATTTTTCTTTCCTATAATCTTTATAAAAATGCAAATTTTCTACAACTTGGTAAAGGACAGGCTTCATTTGAAGAACAAATGACTAGCCCATACTTTTTTTTTTTGTAAATGGTCTAATTTGTGAAACCTTCAATTAGTTTTGCAATTACAGTAATACCTCGGATAACGCTAAGACTTGGTTCCACAAGTCTTGGTGTTATCCGATTTTTAGTGTTATCTGATGCATGTTAAAATCCTATGGGATGGATCGGATAACGTTAAAGCTCCATAGAGATACATTGTAACCGCACAGGCTTTAGCGGTTGTTATCCGATCCATCTCATAGGACCTTAATGTTATTCGATCCAATTCTCCTCCCCAGATTACTTAACGTTATGCGATTTTAGCGTTAACCGAGGTAAACGTCAAGGTATTGCTGTACTGTATACTGGAAAATAAATGTTTTATCTTAGTCAAGTCACTGAAATGGGAATTTGTAAAAGCGCTGGAAGGTGAATGGTTCTCCAGTTTAACAGGAAAATAATATTCAGAATGTTATCTTATCCTATTTAGTCTGTCATTAACTCTTTTATGGTATTAACTATCATTGTATAATGGATTGTTAATTCTTCAACAGTAAATACCGTGTAAGATGCATCAGAGTAGAAGATGCACCCCATTTTTTATACACTTTTTGAAGGGAAAAAATTCTACATTTTTTCATGAATTTCCAAAATTAACTCCAGTAGGATTGGGGGGGGAGAGAAACAGGCTTAAAGGATCCTTCTTTCCCCCCTCCGTCCCACTCTCCCCACTTGGTGGTGAGATGGTATGGTGGAAACAGCCAAGGAGAGGGAGATGGAGGGGGAAAAGAAGGATCCTTTAATCCTGTTTCCACCCTCATCCCACGCTGACTGTCAGAAGACAGGGAGGGCTGGATTGACTGAGATCTGCCAGGCAAGAGAACTACTTTGGAAGCCGCCCTTTGCCCAGCTCCTAGCAGTCAGCAGTAGCCATTGAACTGCATGAGTGGGGTGGGGGCGAGTGCGCCTTCCAAAATAGCCCTTTCCTGTCTCCACCTGCTGAACCACGCCGAGGAAGGCTGTTACCAGCATATAAAACACACGCTGCTTTTTCAGTGTATTTTAAGGGGAAGAAAGTGTGCCTTATACACCAGCAAATATACATATTTAAAATGTGCATGGTTTTTTGATGTTTTGAATTTTTAGTCACACGTGTATGTTCTTATAGTTTGAGATCAAATTTGTTTGACTCTGCTATTGATAATCCTGTGATCATTGACATTCCATGTTTCTGGAAACACAGGTTTTCAGAGAGATAGAGGTAGTTGTTATTTTGTCTACCACACAAAGTTACAGAAGATCAGTAGCTATGATTGCCACTAAAAAGGAATCAGCATTGCTCAAGAAAATTATGAAGAGCAACCCTGGAGATTTTAACAGGGTTTTCAACATTCGATCATGTTAGGAGGTGGGAAATGGTTTCAGGGCTGGAAACTACAATCAGAATTTGAAGTAATGCTTTTAAGGTCTCTATTTTTTTTGTTTCTGTATATTTCTTTTAACAAGTATGTATCTCTACCATACTTTCAGTTCATAACGAGAAGACGAAACTCACTGGAAAAGATTATAAAAGTTGAGAGAAGTGGGAATAGAGGAAGACTGTGTGTGAGATGAATTGACTCAGTAAAAGAAGCCATAAGATTAGGTTTTCAAGAGTTGACCAGGATCTTTTGAAGTTCCTTAATTCCTAGGGTCAAAAGCACGTTGTCAGTACCTAATGATATCTTTAGAGCCAGTTTGAAAACGTCAAAATTATGTGAATTTTTGACCGAGAGCTTATTGAGGTAGAAAGACTAAACCAGGTAATATGTGGAGAAGTCTGCAGAACATAAATTTGAGTCCTCAAAGTATGTACTGTTGGACCGTATTTTTTAAAAAAAACATTGTTTTTATACCGTATAAGCTAATTTTTCCATAGTATTACAATTTAAAATCTCTGCTCCATAAGGAGATATTTAAATTATACCACATTTTAATTAAAACTATCATTCAGACTTTTACTATGTGGTCTCCACTCTGCTTTACTGTTCTTTAAGTGGAAGGCACAGACCTATGTTTTTAAAAGTTTTATTTCATCTGTTTGTTTTTATAATACTGTATAATGAAATATCTTCTAATGCAGGTTAGCTGGTACAGTAATACCTCATATAACATTAGTATCGAATAACACGAAAATCGCATAACATCAAGGAATCTGGGGGGAAGAATTGCATCAGATAACATTAAGATCCTATGGGATGCTTCAGATAACAACCGCGAAAGCCTGTGTGGTTACAATGTATCTCTATGGATCCCATAGAGGATCAGATAACACTAAAAATCATATAACACGAAGACTTGTGGAACCAGGTTTTAGTGTTATATGAGGTTTTACTGTATTCAATAGACTCAAAGGCTTCCCCTTGAATTTTCAAGGAAAGAACATCTACATAAGATGAACCTCTTGGGAGTTTGAGAACATCAGTTGATCATTTGTATAAATGTTTAAAAGTAATGATGCCAGGATGTTATCGTGTGGAAGACTATTATTTTGATTTTTTTCAGCAATTGTTCTTTCCTTGATATTCAACAAAGAATCTTCAGTGTTGAAGTGGAACGTTAATATTATTATTGTTGTTGTTATTGTTTCATGTCAGAGATTACTCTTAGTTGAAATTATTTTGGCTATTTGTATTAGTCTGCAATCTTTAATATGGCGGTAAAGCTTTCTAAACAACAATTGGCGGTGGACAGTGTTATATACCCATGCGAGGTCAACAGATGGTGCTCCAGTTATTTTGTCATTCAAAACCATCTTCTAATGATGTTGGCTCAGATTTAAGATTTGAGTAAGTTTCTTGTAAAGTATTTGGTGAGGAAGCCTGGAACCATCCAAACTCACAAACTTGGGAGACAACGGCTGAAGATCGCCCACCATACCACTGCCGATCACTTTGAAGGGTAACACCACAGACATGAAGAGGCCAAGTGACAAGCATGGAAGCTTTGTCAAACCACATCCCCCACCATCTATTCAGTGTACTGAGTGTGGGCACATGTCCCATGCCAGGATTAGTTTGTGGAGTCACCAGAGACACATCTGCCAGCTGAGAAAATGACCTCCAGGAAAAATGTGTGCTCGAATACGAGTAGCAGCCGCCCATGACAAAGATTTCTCATTCTATAGGGATGCCCGTGCAGAATTAATGATCCCCTTGCTGCGCCAATGCCCAGGGAAATTGCCGGCCCAACAAGCTTCCTTCCTACTCCAGGACAGTAGTATTGCTATCACGCGCAAAGTGGCGGGTTTTTGTGCACAGGCTAGTAGGATACGTCGGCTGCTGACTAGGAAGTCTAGTGTGGCTCTATAGTTTACTGAGATTGCTCCCGCACTGAGCAGCTGACCTACACTACTTATTATGTTATCTCTTCACCCTTATCATTATCGGATTTTACTCAGTTTTTAAATTTTGAATGGATATGTTTTTAAATAATATATTTTAACTATATTTTAAGCATTTAAATTTTAAAAGTTTATCTCCATTTTACTGTGCTGGTCATTGACTGTAATAAAGTGATTGATAGTGATTGATTGATTGACAAAGATTTGAGTTATATAACTTTTGCCAGATCTAAAGCTGCCTGTTCTGGAATAAGGGGCTGGGCCATTTAATATTTTTTCAAACACTTTGTATAAGTGGCATAGTAGGGAAATTGGCATGTAGCTTTTGGAATCTCATGGTCCTTTGCCTGATTTCAGTATAGTGATTACTTTTGTTTTCTGTCATATTTTTGGCATTTTTAGTTGTCCAGGAGTTATTAAAGAGTTGAAGTGGCATTCCTTTGTTTTTGCGACAAACTTTTTTTTGTTAGCTTAATTCAGATGTCCTTGAGTCCTACCACTTTGCCATTCCTACATTTTCTTATGGCTTTCTGTTGTTCTGTCAATATGAAGGCAGTGGAAAGTTTGTTGGATTCACTCTGAATAACCCCTAGATGTTTTATTTTTATGATGTGTTTATTTTTCCTGCCAGAAGCAGTTGCTATAGTTTGGTTTGGTTTGTTTGGGGCTTTTTAAAAATCATTGTTCAGTCTTTTCCATAGTCTCCAAGCTTTCTGGCTGCTTCTTGTCATGTCAAGCTCTGTTACAGTGTCTATCCAGTGAGTTCTTTTTGTCTCTGCAAGAGTTGAGATCAAATTTCTCCCATATTTTATATGTTTGCTAAAATAAAATTTCAAAGTGTGAAAGCATTGGGTGATGTAGTTGGTGAGACTGCGGTTAAGACGCTGAACTTGATGACTGGAAGGTTGGCAGGTTGAGACCTGAGTACAGCACAATTGAGTGAACTCCTGTCTCTGTCCCAGCTCCTGCCAACCTAGCAGTTTGAAAGGTAAACAGCGTTCTGTGCACTCCAGTGTCTAGTCATGCCTTCCACATGTCCACGTAAACATCTGCACACACAGACAGTGCTGGCTCTTTGGATGTAAACAGAGATGAGCACTGAATGTATGTTACACTGATCACAGTTCTCTAGTTGAGGGGCAGTCTGATGCACAGCTGCATCTAGCATTGGTGTAGTATTTTCCCAGTTGGTGCTTTTGAATTTAATACCTCCTATAGAATGGGATAGGTTGAGGTTGGATGACACGTAGATCTGATGTACAAAGGGTCGGTGCTGAGTGCTTTAGATAGGATCACCTATTTTGTTAGTACAGTACACTGTTAAGCAATAGGTATGCTGACAGAAATTAGATCTAGTTTGTAGCCTCTCTGCCACTTGCCATTGTTAAATGAACACCTTAGGATCATGTGCATTGATTGGGCATCTGCCCATTTTATAATGGCTTCACCATTTTCATTGTTGTATTCATAGCCCCAAATGTTGGAATGACTGTTGAAATCTCCAACTAGGAAGTGAATGATTTGGTTTTCTATATTAGATGGCTTCCTAAAGCAGAATGGTATATTAGGTGATTTATAAATCGATATTAATAAACCTATAGCCACTCCAGCTATCAAGATTTCTATGTTATCTTCAATATAGTCCATTGAGAAGATTATATTAAAACTGAGCTCCTGTATTGTTTGCAACTAGGCACATCTCAGGAACTTTTGGTCGACGTTGTTCAATTCCTCTGTTGGTTTCTTGGACAAAAAAAGGCCGTCACTGTTCTATTCATGGTAAAGTGAAGCCAAAAGTTCCTCTTTTGATGAGGCCTTACCCTCTATATTCATAAAAATTATCATTTTGTCAGTTTAAAGGAAATAAAACCTTCCCCCTCCCAAAAAAAAAAAAAAATCCCGATGCTTTGACTCTTTTTGATTGAATCACAACAGGTGTCTTCAGCTTTTTAATATTATA
The DNA here is from genome assembly GCA_030440675.1 of Furcifer pardalis. NCBI lineage: Eukaryota > Metazoa > Chordata > Lepidosauria > Squamata > Chamaeleonidae > Furcifer > Furcifer pardalis. Next base: position 53,965,318 of record CP126893.1, on the reverse strand, counting down.
ACTAGCAGTATTAAAATGCACAACTAAAAATAAAATCTTGATTGAAACACAACCTCCCTACACACACACACACACACACACAAAAGCCATTGAGCTAAAAATACACTCATATAAGAGATTGTCAGTAGCCAAGCAGTTAAACCCTCTTCAACAGCAGACCAACAGAAATGCCAGACTGGTCTCTAAATAAAAATGCCTTTCTGACAAAAGCATTGTAGAAAGGAAGTGAACCTAATAACCCTCAGCAGGGAATCTTACAATGGTAGAGACAATAGTGACTCAGCAGTTGGGCAAACATTTGCAGGTGCTGGTATTCCCCTATTCCAGGGATTCTCAGTCTGTGGGCCAGATGCGGCCGTCAGTGCCATTTCCCCACTGCCTACACCACACCTGGAAGTGCCATGTGGTGGACAAAGGGCAAAATGGCCATCCGGCCCCCAAAGCTGTCTGAGGGAGTGTGACCCGGCCCCTGGCTTTAAAAGTTTGAGGACTCCTGCCCTATTCTGTATTCCAACAAGGGTTGTCCATTAGGCTTGCAGTCAGCAAGTATAAATTAGCCCTTTGATTTTAGTTGATTACCAGCCTTGTTTAGCCAGAGTTCTGAGACAAATTGGAGATCCTGGGTTCGATGGTGTCTAAGGCATATCTGCTCCTTGGCAAGAAGATTCCTCGGATTTCAATTTTTATACTTTCCCACCGACAGTAATTTTCAGCGGAGGCTTTTCTTGTGCTCATAAATTGTATGTCTCTGAAAGCTGTTACGCAGTCAATTCCTGTGCCTGTCCATCAGCCCTGAGTGTGTACTTCTTATTCAGCTTTTTTTGTTGTTCAGTCGCGCAGTCGATTCCAACCCTCTGCGACCCCATGGACCACTGTCCGCCAGGCACTCCTGTCCTCCACCATCCCCCTCAACTCGCTCAGCTCTGTGCCCATTGTCTCTACAATCCCATCTAGCCATCTCATCTTGGGCCGTCCCCTTCTTCTTTTGCCCTCGACCCTTCCAAGCATCAAAGCTTTCTCAAGTGAATCCTCTCTTCTCATTTGATGTCCAAAGTACTTTAGCCTCATCTTTATTATTTGACCTTCTAAGGAACAGTCAGGGATAATTTCTTCTAAGATTGACCTATTTGTTCTCCTCGCTGTCCATGGGACTCTTAAAACTCTCCTCCAACACCACATCTCAAAGGCGTCTATTCTTCTGCGTTCAGCTTTCCTAATGGTCCAACTCTCACAACCATACATTGCCACAGGGAATACCATTGCTTTGACTATGCGAATTTTTGTTTTCAATGTGATGTCTCTACTTTTCACTATGCTCCCCAGGTTTCTTATCGCTTGCCTCCCAAGAATCAGTCGCCTTTTTATTTCATGGCATAAAAAGCCGACTGATTCAGCTAGACTTGTTGAAATGGAGACTGGAAAGAGTTACCAGGAGAAGCAGATGAATGCTGTAGGAGGCACAAAGCCAATTCAGAAGGGGTCTGAAGCATTAGCTGGTGTCAGGGCTGAATGCTTAGACCTCAGGAATCTGGAAGGCCTTTGAGGAAAGTCATAATAATAATTTCGTGTCAGAAATTATTCTGGGTTGAAAGGATTTTTGTGGAAGAAACTCCGTTCAGGGAACGCCCAAATGAGGCTCCTTTCATGTCCTCAGGAGCTGGGACAGAGACAGGCGCTCAATCTGTCATGCAGTACCCAGGTCTCGAACTGCTGACTTGCCAGCCTTCCAGCTAACAAGGTGAGCTTCTTAACCACTGAGCCACCACAGGCAGCCCATTGGAGGAAGATGAAAAAGGATTGCAAGCAATGGCTCATGAACATCAGTTTCTATTAAGATTGCAGATTTCTGTCATTCTGAATATTGAGACTTGAGAATTTATATCAAATCACAGTTTTTCAGAGTCTTGAGAATGTTTGCATTTCTGGTTTTGTAAGGGGGTGTTCTTGCACATGTATGTACTTCTGGTGTTGCAGTCCTAGGGGAGGGGGGGAAGAGATTATGTTCCAGAACCATCAACAAGATGTTTTTGATGCAAAGACAAACATTTAGCTGAACTTCACTTGGTGGATTCTGGTTGGGTTGCCAATGTACACATATGCAAACAATCTGTTGCATTTGGGAAACAAGCAAAAATAAAAGTGTGTGTGTGTGTGAGTGCGCATGTTGCGGGGGAGAGCATGATTAATTCCGTCTGGTGTGAACAGTGCCTGGCCAGTTCCTGATCTAACAGCCTTGGCTTCAACATGATCCACAGCGGGGGTCTGGTTCATTTCTTCCCCTTGTCGCTTTTCCCCCACAGTGGCTCAAACCAGCTCCTTCATTTCGTTTGGCTTCTTTCCCAGGTTCCGCTCCTTGCTCTGTTACTCTTTGTGTTCCATTGACTGGAAGGCTTTTTTCCATCACTCCCCTTCCCAGATGGCGCTGACTCACCTCCCAGATTTTCACCCACAGATTTTTAATTGAGATGTCAGTTTCGGTTTAGCTCATCCCAAAGTTACTGACTTAGTTAGGAAGCCTTAGCTTCCAAAAGATGGATTGGTTTAGTCTTCTCTTTCAGGAATTGTTAAACTTGAAAGGACTTAGAAACGGTGGTCTAACAACTTAATGCAAAGATCGTTAAATGGAGGGATAGGAAACCCTTCCATAACATCGTAGGCAAGCAATTTCAAGAGACCACATAATGGAGGCAGGTTCCTGTTTCATTGGAGTACAGTAATACCTTGGATAACGCTAAGACTGGGTTCCACAAGTCTTGGTGTTATTTGATTTTTAGTGTTATCCGATGCATGTTAAAATCCTATGGGATGTATCGGCTAACGTTAAAGCTCCATAGAGATACATTGTAACCGCAGAGGCTTTAGCGGTTGTTATCCGATACATCCCATAGGACCTTAACTTGGACCTCTATCCAATTCTCCTCCCCAGATTACTTAACATTATGCAATTTTAGCGTTATCTGAGGTAAACGTTATCCGAGGAGCAGCAAAGAGTATTAATTATTTGCCTGGAATTGCAGAATTCCAGTGTAAAAAATGTTGATGTTCATACTGTGTGCTTGTAATCCATAGCTGATGAATGCAAGGGGTCATGGCTTTTCATTACTTTTCCCCAGAAATAGCCTTCCTGCCTGGCAAAAATAGATTGCTTTTGGCTTTATATCAAGAATTACTACATTTGGAAAGGCTGAAAGAGGTTTCATGTATTGCATGTATTCATTTATTTCTTTATCAAAAGATCGATCGATCGATCGCATATCATTGTTCCTTTTCTTTCCGCGGTGAAACTCAAGGTGGCTCAAAAATATTTAATCATTTAAATTATTTTAAAAACACAGGAATTAAAAACAACATATAAAAAAGAATAAGCATATAAAACAAATTTAGAAATATAAAAGCATCTAAAAGACAACATGTTAAAGAATAGGTAGGGCGAAATGCACATACAGTAATACCTCGGATAACGTTTACCTCAGATAACGCTAAAATCGCATAACGTTAAGTAATCTGGGGAGGAGAATTGGATCAAATAACGTTAAGGTCCTATGGGATGGATCGGATAACAACCGCTAAAGCCTGTGCGGATACAACGTATCTCTATGGAGCTTTAACGTTATCCGATCCATCCCATAGGATTTTAACATGCATCGGATAACACTAAAAATCGGATACTTGTGGAACCAAGTCTTAGCGTTATCCAAGGTATTACTGTATTTGAACTGTTCAACAGAGTCACATTAACTGCCTTGGGCTAGCAAAAGGGATAGAAATAGGATTTAAGTGTAATAAATATTTTTTATTAAATTTACCACATGACAGGCCAGATTCAAAATGACCTGACCTATTTTTTTATTTTAATTATGTTTTTTCCCCTTTTAAATATGCCAAGAATTGCTAATTCCCAGAACAAACAATCGTATTGTTTCTGTATGAATCAGCAGATGCAGGCTATGAGCAACTATTGTTCCCTCAGGGGAGCGGGGAGTAGTTTGTTACCAAAATCTAGTATCTTGTTAAAACAGTCTGGTCTGCTTTACAGTTTAATCTCTCTTCCCCCTTCCTGTGGTCTGTTTTCCAGAGATCAATGGATTTTATTAATGCTTCCCTAGATAGGTTTTCTCCCTGGTTTGCTAATTTCCTTGTTTTTCTGGTGTGAGTGGGGTTTTTTTTGATATGATTTGGGCCAAGCTGGTTTCTGTCTCGCTGATAGAGCAGTGATTGTTCCTTTTGGGGCAACGCACTCATAGTCTGAGCTTTATCTCATACTAGCAGGTTGCTTAATTGGCATTTGGAGTCCTAGCACTCTTAACACCGTGGCCCTTTTGGAAAATTTCTGCTGGAAATCCAAATACTGAACAATTAGGAGGTAGGAAATGCAACTTCCTTTACAGGCCCTGTAGACAGACGGCCGCCACTTCTGCAAAAGCAAACAGATCTATAAAATACGTTTTGATCAGACTTCCAAATGTAAGCCAACTCTGTGTGTTTACCTGGGAAAGGATTTATTTTAAACTTTTTTTCCTTGCAGGAACAAAGCAATTATAGAGTATAAAGGTGATCTTTTCTTTTAAATGAAAGTTTAATTTCTATTTTCCTCTACCATTCTTTTTCCCCCTTTAAATCGGAAGGCCCAGAGGCCAAAGATTCTGAGCAGTGTTGAGAATCAGCTGGAGGAACTGGGAATCCTCATCGCACAGACCAAGAGGACGGTGGACCTTATCAAAGTAAGATGTCTTTGTTTGCTTTTTCACCCTCCAAGATGAAAGTTGAATCTTGAGCGTTACCCGAGTTGCTGCTGAATATTACACTTCACATGAATATTTGGGTGGAGAGGGAGATAAAGACTACACTGGGGAACAGTGATTTTGGTGCCTCACAATTTTCACCTATTTCTGGCTAGATTTGGGTCACTGATTCCAAAAATGCTTTCAGTTATGCCCCATCAGCTCTAGTTTTTTAGATATGGCTTATTCACATTAGGCCAGGGATCTGCAAACTTGGCTCTCCAGGTGTTCTTGGACTTCAATTACCAGAAGCCCAAGTCAGTATGCCTGCTGATCAGGACTTCTGGGAATTGAAGTCCAAGAACATCTGGAGAGCCAAGTTTGCAGATCCCTGCATTAGGCCAATCTAACCATACTGGTTGCATATATAACCAGAGGCGTAGCAAGGGTATAAGCCACCCGGGGTGGAGTGAAATTTTGCCGTCGCCACCCCCCCAAAAAAAAATTTTCACCCATCCAACCTTGTTTTTGCCCACCCAAATATTTTCCCACCCCCCCAAAGATTTTTCCACCACCCCTCCCGCCTCCGGGAGCCTCCGGGAGGCAAAAAAAAATGTTTGAAAAAATGGGGGGGGGATAATTTTTTTCGGGGGGGGGGGCTTCAAAATGCCACCACCACCCTGGAGCGCGCTGCCCAGGACATTTGCCCCCTTCCTAATATAAGTATAGGCAAATACAAGTGTCGTCATAAGAGCAATGTATAATGACATCATCGATATCTCATGAACTAGAGCTGCTAGAACAAAATGGATGACATTTTCGGAATCAGCCGCCCCAAAATGCCTGAAATCAGTTGAAAAATTTTAGGCACCAAGGGAAAAAAAATTGTTTTGTTCCCCAGTGCTATCCTTAGAGGTAGCTATTAAAATATGGTTCATTTGCTTATTCTGTCTCTATTCCGCCATGGTGTTGTGATGCTCACCTAGGGATGACATTTATACCAAGAACATATACATGATGTTACCTTGATACTCAAGTCCCTGGAAAGCTAATCTACAAGTGGAATTGGATGGGCCTTTTCCTGGACCAAAGGGACTGCAGTGGCTCAAGTGGTTAAGACGCTGAACTCGCTGACTGGAAGGTTGGAGTTTGATTCCCAGGTACTGCATGATGGAGTGAGCTCCCGTCTCTGTCCCAGCTCCTGCCAGCCTAGCAGTTCGAAAGCAAGAAATTGCAAGTAGATAAATAAGGACCACTTCGGTGGGAAGGTAAACAGCGTTCCGTGCACTCTGGTGTTGAGGCATGCCTGCCACATGTCCATGGTAAACGTCTGCAGACTCAGACAGCGCTGGCTCTTTGGCTACAAACAGAGATGAGCACTGAACCCTAGTGTTGAATATGATTACCTTTTGAGTAAGGGCAACCTTTACTTGTCCTGGAGAATTCAGATACATGACCCTTCACTTCAGATTTCAGGTGGAGGGGCCATATATCAGGAATTTTCCATTAATGGATAATAAGATTCTAAACCCATAGAGAAGTACCAGGGCAAAGAGAGTCTTTCCATTTGTGGGAAGAAATTTCCTTATGTTTGGAAATCCGATAATTGCAGAAAGGTACAGTATTCCTATAACAGCTGTGCTGGCTTGGCAATTTTTCCTGTTTCTTAGTCATAGGTAAAAGTTGGGAAGGACTCCTTTTCCCACCCTTCTGTTTTCAGGATCAAACAGTTTTACATTCTGAAATTAAGCGTAAAGCTACAGGAGTGGTCAATCTCCAGAGATCTGGGTGTTTCACATAACTCATCCCTGAATCCTAGTCGGGACCTTTCATAAACCCTACTTCACTCAAAAAAAAAAATTATCGTGTCAAAAGGTGCTTTCTGTGTTGAGAGGATTTTTGCTGGAGGAACTCCACTCGGGATGACCGAATGAGGCTCCTTTCATGTCCCCAATATCTTTTTCCCACTGAAGTGGTCCCTATTGACCTACTTGCAATTTCTTTCTTTCAGTCTGCTAGGTTGACAGGAGCTGGGACGGAGATGGGCACTCACTCCATCATGACATACGCAGGTCTTCAACTGCTGACTTGCCAACTTTCCCAGCTAACAAGGCGAGCTTCTTAACCACTGAGCCACCACAGTCCCTACTCAAAAAAGATGGGGCTATATATACCAGTATTTGTGGTGGTGGTACGGAAGTGCTGGGGACCACCTCTGGGTCTAAAGGCAATTCTGTGTTTTTTAGGGTACTGCACAGAAGGAGAAGGAAAAGGTCGGCAAACTTTTTGCTGAGACAGCCCAGATCCTGGCAGCCTTTCAGAAGGAAGTCTTTGGGTTCATTGAAGATGGTGAAAGAGCCATGCTGAGTGGAACAGAGGAGGAACTGCGGCAGAAAGTGGAGAGGCGGACCAAGCTGGCCAAGTGCAGGCAGAACCTGGATAAGATCCCCAGCACAGACACCATCTCCTTCCTGCAGGTGTGTTTCTGCCTTTCAAGCCGATGGAGGATTGGTTGGTCAGAGAGTTGCCCACTTGTTGCCACTTCCTGCTTTCTCTCACATTGGCAACAGTATTAAAACAGGTGCGCTCATGCTGTAACTTCTCTCTCTCTCTCTGGAGAAGTACGGCAGCAAACTGGGAACTGTAAGGTGTGGGCTGATTTCCCCAGATCAGGTTTGTTCATTTAAAGGCAGATTTGTCTTCTCTTGTCTGAGTGTTGCTTTGTGGTGAGGGACTGAGTACAGTACAGTATCTCCTGCAGCAGCAAAACACCAACATTGTGTGTGGCATGATCTACAGAAGAGCCATTTCTTACTTATGGGCACACTCCAGCCCAGACAGGAAGATCAAACACTCTCATCATGGACAGCAATGGTCGTGTGAACGGGTCTTCCCCTAGAACTGGGATTCTCAACCTGTGGCCTGTGGGCCGGATGTGGCCTGTGACACCATTTCATGTGCCCCCCTACTGCCTCCACCACACCAGGAAGCGCTGTGTGGTGGAGGGAGGACAAAATGGCCGTCCGGTCCCTGAAGTTGTCTGAGGGAGCGTGACCCGACCCCCGGCTTAAAAGGGTTGAGAACTCCTGCCCTAGAATAATGGGGTTAACAAAGAACCTCTGTGGGGCTCAGGGCTGTACAGAGCAGGAGAGTAAACAATGTTTTTGGCTCTAGGCTGCAGCTGGTAGTGGTTGGGAACTGTACACAGAGGTCTCTTACAGTGGTGGGCTGTCAAAAAATTTACTACCCCACCGTGATGTCATCACAGTGTGGGTGGAGCTAACATCATGACATCATGATGTCATGGGTGGGGCCAAAGAAAAAATGCAAAATAAAAAAATAAAAAGCACATACCCCCACCCACACACCTCAACCCACCCACCCACAACACAAACCCGTAAATAAATAAAATAAAAATACATTAAAATACAGCCACCCACCCACCCCAAACATAAATCAACCAGAGCTTAAAGCTTATTCTGGCTAATCTTTCTCACACTAGGTCAGATGGAATGAACTACAGAATGAACTCACCACAAGATGGCTTTATTTTGGCAATTTTCAACAGTTAAAGAAGTTCGGTACTAAGTCTTTGCCTAACCAGTTCTCTAGGATAATATGCCTTAGTGTAAATGTAAAACAGCTGTACCTCCTTAAGGGTTCTCCAATTGGAACAGCACAGGTGTAACTTATTGATGAGGTAACTCCAAGACTTTGCTTAAAAACCCCAAGCCCTGGGGAGCAGGCTATAGGGAGCTTCAGGCTAGCAGCTTCTCTTCCTCCTCCCTGCTTGGGAGGACAGCAAGGAGGCTGTGTATATGCGCCAAGCACTGTAGGTGTGCATGCACACCAAGTGCTTGGCACACATGCGCAGTGGGGTAACCAGTGAAAAGGTAAGCCCCAAAGGTAGTTCCCCTCAAAAGCTGCTACTGGTTCTCTGGGACACTGGGAAAAGCTACTACCGGTTCTGGGGAACTGGTGAGAACCTGTTACATTCCATCGCTGGTCTCTTACCTTTCACATCCCAGTGCACAGGAATTGAGGAAGTTAAAACCGCTGGGATCCAGAGGTCATTAGAAGGTAATGGAAGTGAAAGCCGTTTCCGCCTCCTTGGTGACTGTGGTTGTCCTGTAGCTACAAATAATGGGGAAACAGTGATATTGGAATCTGGGGAAGAACATTTTGCTCTCTAGGAGACCAGCTGGACTATAGGAAAAGGGGGGATGGTGCCCTTCAGCTTTGTGAGTCAAGGGTCACCAGTTGCTCCACTGGGCCCTACAATTTGTAAAGCTTTCTTTTTTGATGTCCCAGTACAGTACTTAGTTTTGCGAGGAAATCTGTGAAGAAACATGTCCCTATCTGTTTCATCAGTAAAGGCTGGGAAGAGGGAACTTATAGGGTGGAGGCTGTTTTGGACTCAACTTTGTTCCAAATGTAGATCCAGGGATACAGCCAGTATAGCTGCTGCTGCTGCTCCTCCTCCTCCCTCCGGTATGCTTGTTTCCATATCATGAGTTGCCGTGGCCACAGGCAAGTTTGCAAAACAAGTCCTATCGTCAGTTAATTTTTCCCTCTCTCCTTTTGGCCCAGGAGTTCCAGGCACTGAAAATAGAAGCTGAAGAGAAAACCTTCCCATGTACAGGCTTCCCTACGGAGCTGAGCTTTATCAAATCCAGCCAGGCTGTGTTCGCTGTCAAGGAGGTGTTGGTGAACGTTTGCAAGATCTACTGGGACCAGCTCTTGGGAAAGGGAGACGAAGGATCTGTTCTTTACGGGATCCCAGAAGGTCTGTAGCAAAAGGAGTGTCGCCTGGTCTGTGCCTTCTGTATATCCCCATGTTTTCTCCAGGGTTTCAACAACAGCAGGAATGGGAAATCGCTGGCCCTCTGGATATCTTGGGCTGCAACTACCACAATTTCCTTGCCTTTGGCCTTGGTAACTGGGCCTTTCTGGGAATTAGGAGATAAAAACATTTGGAGAACCAAGAATGGCCCAGCTATGGGACACAGAAGTCTTTCCTTACTCTGATAATTTTCTTGCAGTTGGCATAAAAAGTGTTTGGCTATAGCAGGGGTTCTCAAACTACAGCCTATGGGCCAGATCTGTCCTACTGCACCATTCCAACTGATCCTTGCTCCCATCGTCACTGACACTGCTGTCCTTTCCCCTTCTGGGTGGCTTGGTGTGTCCTTAACACTACTGCATAGCAAGGTGTATGTTGGAAGTGGCGGATGCAGGAGACACATGCACCCAACCGCGTCTTTCCCGGGGGCTGCTCTGCCCAAGCGCAGGCAAGGACGGGCAGGAACTCTCCCTCATCCATGGCAAACTGGTAAACAGAGAAGCAACAGAGATGGTGGCGTGTGGGGGGGGGGGACACCAGCCCAGTATGCCACCAGTCTGTAGGGGCGTGATCTGGCCCCCGGCTTTAAAAGGTTGAGAACCTTTGGGCTACAGTATATCAGATACACAGATTCTAGCAGCCAATGCACAGGAGGAAATGATAAGAATCTGTCCTGGCTTTATCACCCTATGACTATGAATAGGTTGAAAATACAAGTAACAGCAAACATGACTTCATTTCCTTTCAGGGTTTTGTCAGTAACACCAGTTTTTCCTCATCATTTTTCTAGAAATTCCTAGTTTCCTTCTTAATACTGTTGGGTAGCCAGTTGTATATTAATTCCATGCCTAGGGAGGAAGCTTCATTCAGATATGTTTTACTTGTTAATTTTGCTTTCCCAGCTTTGCACTTTATATTTCAGAGTACACTAGTACCCCGGATAACGTTATGACTTGGTTCCACAAGTCTCGTCGTTATCTGGTTTTTAATGTCGTGCGATACATTGATCACACAATGTTAAAAAAAGCCCTGTTTCCCTGGAGGCTGCAGCAAGCCAGAATGTCGGGATTTGAATCCTGACATTTTGGCTTGCTGCAGCCTCCAGGGAGGTGGGGAAACTTTGGAAACAGCTTGGATTGGGTCTCCCCACCTCCCTGGACCCGGCGGGGGGGTCAGAGACCCCAAAATTTGTAAAAAAAAATGTCCATTTTTTTTAACCAATTTTGGGGTCTCTGACCCCCCTGCCGGGTCCAGGGAGGTGGGGAGACCCGATCCAAGCTGTTTCTGGGCTTCCCCGACGTCCTCAGCCAGTGCAGCAAGCCAAAACGTCAGGGTTCAAATCCCGACATTCTGGCTTGCTGCAGCCTCAAAGAGGGTGGGGGAACTTCAAAATTAGTGCGCATCGAGTCTCCCGACCTCCCTAGAGCTGCACTGGCTGAGGACGTCGGGGAAGCCCAGAAACAGCTTGGATCGTGTCCCCTGCCTGCTCCAGAGAGATCAGAGGACCCGATCTACAGCTGCAGGGTGGCTGGGGAAGCTGACGGGGACTCCCTGTCAGCTTCTCTAGCCACCCACCCTTGCCTCTGCAGCTGTGGGGTGGCTGGGGAAGCCGACGGGGGAGTCCCCTGTCTGCTTTCCAGCCTCCCCACCCCTGCCTCCATAGCTGCAGGGTGGCTGGGAAGCTGAACTGAGAACCCCGTTCAGCTTTCCAGCCACCCTGCTGCTAAGAACGACTGTATTGGATAACATTAAAAATTGTGTTATTCGATACAAGATTTTTCCGAAAATCTTGTCATGTTATGCGGTTTTAGCGCTATCTGGTACTCGCGTTATCCGGGGTATTACTGTATTAGTATCTACTGAAATCTTATTTTCTAGAATCAGAACTCATCTTTTGCACCATCAGTGTTTACAATTTATTTTATTTATTTGTTAGCTTTCTATAATGCCCATCTGGAATATTTTCTCACTCTGGGCAGTTTACAGTGGTTAAAACAATAAAAATATATGCAACAACAATGGATGGAATCCAGGGTGACGTAGTCCACCCTTATATAATAGGGAGAATGTTCTTATAAGCCTCTTTGAACAGTACAATTTTAAGATGTTTCTTGAAAACATCCAGCAATGAGGCCTGGTGTAACTCCACCGCTAGAGCATTCCATAGTATGGGTGCTGTCACCGAGAAGGCTCTGTTCCTCATTGCTGCCTTCCTCAGTGTCGGCACTTGGAGCAAGTAGTATGTTCCATCTCATGTGTATGATTAGTAGATGGATGTTGGCAGCCTGAAAGGAAAAAGGCATCCCAGACTATAGCTTCCATCTAAAAGTAGTGTAAAGGGTGCAGTTGTTCTCAAATTGCATAATAACAAGGGCTCTAATTTGGTCTCAAGTTACTCTGCTGTGCGTCTTACTCTTGAGGTTTTATGAGGTTTCCGTAATGACTCAAATAAATCAGGAGGCAACAGAGAAACATTGCTGGGTGTGGTCAGTGGTGGTTTGGGGAGCACATCCAAGTGGCTGTCCTCGAAATAAGAGGCGTTTATTTTAGAATGCAGGGAATACTATTGATAGCTTTTTGTTTCTACTCTCCCAGTCTCACTAGAACCAGGACTTATGGGCTGGCTGGCTCAGTGCTGTGGGCAAGCAGGGCGGGGTGGATAACTTTTTCTCCTATTGCGTTTTCATTGTTTTTTATTATTATTATTATTATTATTATTATTATTATTATTATTATTATTATTATTATTATTATTATTATTATTATTATTATTATTATTATTTCAAATTTATATTGCCGTCCACTCGCCGTGGCGACTCAGGGCGGCTTACAGACAATACATTGCATTACATTACAATATAATATGTTGGGGTGGGCACAGGGGGAGGGGCGTCAAGGTCCTCAACCCGCCCCAGCTCTCCTCCCCCCCCCCCCCGGCAACCGGCACAGGCATTTCCACTTGTTTGCATTTCTTCTGTGCAGCAGCACAAAACATTACATGGGGGAAAATTTCCCATTCCCTTTAAACCAGTATGGTAGTTCTTTGTAATTAGGAACTTCTTGACTGAGATAGAGTCCTCATCTGATGCTTCTTCTTCTTGTGCCATATCTGATTCCGAATATTGGCGATCCTCATGGTGGTCATCCATGAAGACTGACCTGTTTATATAATCCTGTGGCCTTTCATCTCCCTTCTGCATTGCAGCGTGACACCCATCCCACCCATCCAGTTCCACGAGTCATTTTCTGGTCCTGAGCCCTTTTGGCACACAAAGTTCTCATCGGCCCCAAGCCAGCATTGCTAAAGCTGCTGCCCTCCATCAAGATGGATTCAAGTGGGGTTTAATCCACTTGGGGACTATCACCTTTCCCTGTGGACTTTGCCACCCAAGGCCATTAGTCCTCAAGGCTGACAGGTTAGTTGACTGCCACTTGACGTTGAGTCGCTGGCAGTATGAGCTACTCTATTACCATAGCAGGATAACCTGGTCAGACTTGTCATCTGATCCACACAGAAATTGTCCAGTGTGAGTGGTGGTTTGCTCCCAAATACATTTGAGGGTTTTTTTTCCTGCTTGAAGCCCATATCTCCAAGCTGGGTAGGTTCTAGATCTCTGTAATTAGTCCCAGTTCCCTTTGTAGTCATCTGGGCTGTGAGCAGGAGGATGAGAGTTTTGGGATGGAGCCATCACTGTGAAGTATGAATACTTTTCTAAAAATTAATTGGGCCAGTGATGCCATTTGGAATTCTTCTGCGAACCTTTTCCCCCTTCTGAATTTACCTGTAATCCTCCTTAACAGGTAAGGTAGCAGGAATGGATATTCTCAGCAATGTCAATGTTGCAATGTCGGCAAAAGAAAAATAGTATTGTACTTTAAAGGGTAGCAAATAATTGCACAGTCAGTTTTTGTGGATCAGAATTCACTTTCTCAGACATACCAATGCAAATAAAGGGTCTGTATAAATGTATTCTCATAACTAGTTGACAGTACAGATAATAGCCAAATTTTTATTAACACAGGAATGGGACCACCTAGCTGTTACTTACTTCCATTAGTAGTCCTGCCCAAGAAAATATCTGGCTGTCCAGAAGTCAGAGTCTGTCAAGGGAGACAGCCATTTTAAGGGCTTACAGAAGGTTGGGTAAGCAGTATATGGTGTTAAAAAGTCTTGATCCCTGTTAAATCCCTTAGAGACTTTTTAGATAGCCAGTTTCTGCTCTCTCCCTCTCCATTTTGCTTGTATAGTTCCTTTTTTCAATCATGTCTGACCAGGTTACCCTGCTATGGTAATAGAGTAGACCATACTGCCAGAGACTCGATGCTGACTGTCAGGCAACGGTTAGCTAACCTGACAAATCCTGAGGACTAATGGCCTTGGGTGCCAAAGTCCACAGGGAAGGATGATGGACCTCGTGGATTAAATCCCACTCGCATCCATCTTGGCGAAGGGTAGCAGCTTCATCCATACTGGCCTGGAGCTAAGGAGGATTTTGTGTGCCAAAAGGGCTCAGGACCAGAAAGTGATTTGAGGAACTGGGTGGGTGGTAGGGGTATCATGCTGCAATGCATAAGGCAGATGAAAGGCCACTGCATTATATTATTCCCAGGACAATCTTCATGGTTGATTTCCATGAAGATAGCCAATATTCGGAATCAGATACTGCACTTAAAGAAGAATCATAGCCACTTTGAAATCTAAGGAGAATGTCCTGGAAAGTTGAAGTGTTCTGAAACTGTTTTTAAAAACCATTTTAGATCATGTGTGGCAAGTGCAGTTCCTCTTTGTCAGAGAGGGGGGGTGACGCAGACATAAATGTGCTCACCATTGATCACAGCTGCATCCATTTTTGTACCTTCCTTGGGATCATGGTTGCAGGGGCACCTGCACTTCAAACCCTATTTGTTGTCAACACTGGCAAAAAATGTTTCCTAGAACCAAATATTTCTCATACGGGCGCGATTTACTTCCACTTCCTGGAACGACGAGGGCATTGCGGGCCAGATGAATTGGTGTCGGGGCCGCATCCGGCTGCCAGGCCGTAGTTTGAGCACCCCTGTCCTAGATGCTCAGCAAGTTCAGGATCATTACCTCATGGATTCCTGATCTTAGTTTTCTCCCACCATTGGCAAATTCTTGCAGGATGTTTCCCAAATGCTGTTTTTTGGACTTCAATTCCCAGAAGCCTAAGTCATTTCCCCAAAGCACTGATCAGCCAATGTACTGACTTAGGCTTCTGGGAATTGAAGTCCACCTGTGGGCTGTGTACCCCTTGTTGGGAACCACTAATTCTAGACTAAAGGAAAGCACAGGCTCCTTGAGAAATGAGTTTGCAGGCACACACAGGTCCCACGAGGAAAAGCCAAAGAAGGGGGAATCAAAGAAAGACAAGTTGCCTTCTTCAATTGCTCTGTAAAACAGGACAATTTTTCTCCTTAGTTCGGTTTCTCTGGTATACAGATAAATAGAAAACCACTTAAGAGTCAAAAAGAATCTCCTTTGTCACTTGTTTCAGCCACCATTGATGGGCAGATCTGAGGTTTAAAAGGGATATGTGCACCCCCAAATGGCCATCTGGAACAGTGCACCTGCCTCTGACAAAAAATCATTTCTTTCACAGTACAAAACTTCTTCATTTCTGTGGGGTTTTGGGGTGGTTGTTTGTTGGCCTGGGACATTCGTGTAAAATCTTGATGAATTCCTCCCTTTGCAGTAACTATGGTGCCCCAGATTCCAGAAAAAACGACCAGCCCTGCCTGTGTGGAGGCACGTGACTATTTCCTCAAATGTAAGACCACTTTGTTTTATGTGTTGCCTTGATTTGTGTTTCTTTTTCTGTGCCACTAGAACAGTTTTTAACAATAAGGGGCATTAAATATATGAAAGTTCCTTGAAGCTAGCACAAAGATGTATCAAGGACAAAAATTAAGGGCCTGGTCCAAACAAAATTCAAAACACTTTTATATCTCATGTGATTTTAATGTAGAAACACATCTGAACTGCTGAAACTGGTGAGACTTTAAGTGTGGCTAACTCAGGATATTAATTTTTATGGTCCACAACAGAGAAACCCGTCTCTGTTTGTACAGTATCTCTACCAACTATCGGAATTCCACTGTTATTACCCAACCTTTGCAGAGTCATTCGTGTCAGAATTGGGAAGACCCAGGTTCAGATTCCCACTTGGTAATGAAACCCACTAGGCTAGGGTGGATTTTACCTGCCTCACGGGGTTGTTGAAAAGCTAAAGTTAAGAAGAAGGGGAGAGTCTTGAGAACATCGAAGAAGTGAGATATAAATATTAAAGCTAGCTCTAGATCGGGGATGCCCAAGCTTTTTGGGCTGTGGGCCGGTCACATGGTTCAGGGGGCTGGTCACTATGGCCCAGGGGCCAGATCTGGGCCCCGACGCCAATTAACCCGGTCTGTAAAGCCCTCGCTGCTCCTGGGCTGTAGTTTGGGCACCCCTGCACTAAATGTTTCCAGGAGTCATGGCCCTGTTTCTTATGAAGCAATCGAAGCAGGAACAGCATTGTAAAAAGTATAAAAAAACATTAAAATATAATCTGTACCCATATGAGCACCCAACATGTTGGGTGCAAAATGCTGATTAATTTATGAACTGCCTAAAGACTGCACTAAGTGCTACAGAGCAGTATATAAGTGTACAGCAATTGCTATTGCTAATTTGTGCCTCAGTAGCAGTTCGAAAGCAATAAATTACAAGTAGATAAACAGGTACAACTTTGGTGGGAAGGTAAACAGCGTTCCATGCACTCTGGTGTCTAGGCATGCCTGCCACATGTCCATGGAAACGTCTGCAGATGCAGACAGTGCTGGCTTTTTAGCTGTAAACAGAAATGAGCACTGAACCCTAGAGTTGGATATGACTGGCTTTCGAGCAAGGGTAACCTTTACCTAATAGTTTTCACTACCCTGGCTACTTCTGGATGGAGACCTAGGAATTTAAACATGTTCATGGCAAAACAAAATATGTGTCCAGTTATCACATTAATCCTTGTTTTGCTTATTAAGTAATGGAGAACCGAGAGTGGGTTGAGCCTTATCCAGGCATTCTGTTTTGAAAGCATATAGCACAGGTAGGCAACCTAAGGCCCACAGGCCAGATCTGGCCTGCAGCACCAAATAATCCAGCCCTCATTCCAGCTGCCACCGGAGTAAGCCACAGACTTGTTTACGACAGCCGTGGATGCGCTTACCACAGCCATAAACAATGGGGGGACCACCAGTCCGACCCCCTTAACTGTCTGAGGGAGCTTGACCCGGGCCCCATCTTAAAAAGATTGGCGACCCCTGGCATATAGGGATGGCTGCAGACCTCTCCATGTTACTGTGAAAGATCTGAAAAGGTGCTGTAGTAGCCATGTCCAGGCGCATGCAGCTCTAGGACTCAATGCAGTCGTAAGTCCTGTCTTATGTCTCTCTTCAGACCATTCTGCGGCAACAGAATAGTCAAGAGTGGAGAGGGCAGGGCTCGGAATCCTGCCCCAGTTCCCTCTACAAACTGTTCAAATAGGATGGGTGAATGGTACTGAGATGGAGAACATATTTCCATTCCATTGCTGAATGAAAAATTGAAAGTAATGGGGGGAAAGGGGTACTTAAGCTAAGTATATAGTATTGAACTATCACAATGACTAGGAAATTGCTGTTTAAAAAAGCCAGTCTGGGATTTTTATTTTATCTGTCTGTCTATCTATATCTATCTATCTATCTATCTATCTATCTATCTATCTATATCTGTCTGTCTGTCTGTCTGTCTGTCTGTCTGTCTATCTATCTTATCTATCTATGTCTGTCTGTCTGTCTGTCTGTCTGTCTGTCTGTCTGTCTAATCTATCTATCTATGCATTTTAAAATGTATAATCTTTCCCTTTTAAAATGTCTGTAAGGTGGTTTAAATATCAGTAGATAACAACAATGGCACACATTCTGTGGGGCAAATGATGACAGAAATGGCAAGCGGTGGGCTAAATTAATTAGCAATGTCCACATACTAAAACAACAAAGTTTCCCAAAAGGCAGTCTTTGTCTAAAGAACTGTTGTGATGATATCAGGGGGATGGAGTCCCTCACTTCACATCCCCAGGAAAGATATTTTAGAGTTGTGGTTCAAACCTGGGGTATCCACTTAGAGAGCCTTCAAAAGCGAAGGCACCCAGAAAAAGGCACCCCTTTTATCGAAGCACCTAACATTTCAGGATAATTGCAATCTAAATTCCAGACCTCTCTAAAACAAAGATCTGTCAGTCAAGGACAAGATAGCCCAGTGATGAATGCTGGCCTCAGCTCTTTAATGTTTCTGTTTGGTCACCCAGGAAAAAAGAGCGCTTATCACCATGTGATTTTTTTTTTTTGCTGATTCTTCCCCTTGTGCTTTGATATTCCCTCTCCTCCACAGTTGCTTTCATCATTGATTTGGACAGCGACACTGCTGACAAGTTCATCCAGCTCTTTGGCACAAAAGGGGCCAAGCGTGTGCTGAATCCCATTGGCTACCCAGAGAGTCCAAGACGGTTCATTAACTGTGAGCAGGTGCTGGGAGAGAACCTCATGAACCGGGGCAACTATTACTGGGAAGTGGAGATTATTGATGGCTGGGTGAGCATTGGAGTCATCATTGAAGGTTTTAACCCCCAGGAGTCCTATGACAGGGGCCGCCTGGGCAGGAACGACAAATCCTGCTGTCTACAGTGGAATGGGCAGAACTACGTTGCCTGGTTTGGTGGCTTTGACTGTGTGATAGAGCAGTCTTTCTTCTTCCACACCATCGGGGTCTACCTGGAATATTCGGAGAAGGTGCTGACGTTCTTCGGCGTCAAGGATGCCAAGATGACGTGCCTGCAGCAGTTCAAAGTGGCTCGCTTCAAAAAGGGCCTCTTTGACCCCTTCCAGAATAAGATCAACCACCAGTTCCCAGCGCTGTTTACTCACAACCTCAAACCAGCCTTTTTCCTCGAAAGTGTCGATGCCCACATGCAACTTGGGCCTTTAAAGAAGGACTGTGTCTCCATGCTGAAGCGACGATAATGGGCCCAATGTATGGGGGGAGAATTCACCTGCGGGTGAAGTGAGATATTTTTTCTCTTAGAGCAGCATATCGCTGCCAAGAATTAGAGCTCTTACTCTACAAATAATTTCATAGGTATTGTTAAAAACAGTGAACATTTTGTGTGATGAACTTTTCTTCCTCTGGTTTTTAGGCATAGACAGATCTTGTTTATCCACAGCCTATTACACAGCTCTGACTTGGTTTACCTCTCACGTACTGTTTTGAATCACTGTGGTTCTCCTAGATAAACTCCACCAAGTTCTCTAGAAAAGAGTGCCAAAAATGGAGAAGAAACTGAGAATGCCAAAATGGAGACAAATATTCCTATTTTTGGTTACACTGCTGTACTGCAGCCAAAACTGCTAACATTGTGAATTTGATGCTGACACGGATCAAGGTTGACTCAGCCTTCTACCCTTCGAAGGTCAGTAAAATGAGTACTCAGCATATTGGAAGCAGAATGCTGGAGGCGATCATATGAACTGCCCAGACAGTGAACTAAGTGCTATGGGGTGATATTGCTATTAGGTCTGCCTTTTGATCTAGAAACACCAGATCTACAAATATCTGTATCCTTTTAAAAAATCAACAGTAGGCATAGCAAAGATAATTTAAGGGAGATAACTGAGTAATTCACATTCTAGGAGGTTGTTGTAGGCAGCTAAAATATTACAGGGAATTTTCTTCTCAGAATAGAATTCATTTCTGCATTTCACAGTTGACAGCCAGTTCTAATGTTGACATTTCCTTAGTGAGATTTGATCTGTTGACTTTTTAGTGCAGAGGTTCTTCACCTACGGCCCAGGGGCCGGATGTGGCCTGTGACACCAGGCAGGCAAGGCAAAATGGCTGTCCGGCTCCCGAAGCTGCCTGAGGGAACGTGACCCGGCCCTCAGCTTGAAAAGGCTGAGAACCCCTGTTGTACTGCTTCAATGCTGAGTGCTGCTCATTTAGAGGTGGTAGCTATTCTGACATTCCGCTGATTGCATTCCACAATATTACAAACTTCTAATATCAGTTTAGATTAAAAGCTCATGCACACATAACTGAAAGCAATAGGAATCTTCCGCAAAGGTTGCTTTATACCGCAACACCTTTGCTTGTACTTAAATCTCATGAGATCAGTACTCTTGCCTAGGAATTGTGCTGCTAGGTATATGTTTCCTTATCTACCCCAAGGTTACTGTATGTACTCAAATATAAACCGACCCGAATATAAGCCGAGGCACCCAGTTTTGACCTGAAAACCCAGGAAAATAGATTGACCCGAGCAGTGGTGGGATGTCAAATTTTTTACTACCCCACTGTGATGTCATCAGTGTGGGTGGAGCCAATGTCATGACATCATGACATTGTGGGTGGACCCAAAGAAAAATAAATTAATAATAATAATAATAATAATAATAAAAATAAGCACACAAACACCCCTCAACCCACCCACAATACAAGGACAGCAAGGAGGACAGTAAGTAGGCCGTGCATACGTGCCAAGCACTGTAGACATGCATGCACACCAAGTGCTTGGTGCATATGCACAGTGGGGGAACCAGTGGAAAGGTAAGCCCCAAAGGTGGTTCCCCCCAAAAGCTGCTACCGGTTCTCTGGGACACTGGGGGAAAGTTACTACCGGTTCTGGCGAACTGGTGAGAACCTGTTACATCCCATCACTGGACCCGAGTATACGCCAAAGGTGGGAAATGCAGCAGCTGCTAGTGAGTTTCAATAATCAAAATACATGAAAATATGGTAAAATTAATTAAATTGTTGGCGCATCTCAATCCCATGCAGTCTTGGAACTCTCGTGGTCATTGACCCGAGTATAAGCAACGTCCCCTTTTGGGGGGTCATTTTAGGGGCTAAAATACTCGGTTTATACTCAAGTATATATGGTAATCAAACAATATAGCTCTGCAAAGAACAGCTGTGTCACTTGTAAGTAATCACCTGTGCTCATCCAATAAGTGCCTGCTGTACTTTAAGACACACATTTTGTACTGCAGCCGTAATAGGACGCAGTGTGCTACTGTGGTGGGGAGAAACATGGACTGTATTATTTAATCTCACTGTGAGGATGTTAAACTAAGCTTAGAAAGGTATAACCTTGAAGCAAGATTGAGCACTTCAGAGTTGCACTGTCAACAGAATGCATTGTAATGCCATATTGTCATGTTTCTTACTAGTGGTTAAAAAGTGCTAAGAATAAAGAGCTGTGGCTGGAGCCTTTGACATGCTAGTTATCCTAGATGGGGAGAAAGCCAGGAGAATGGGTTTGTTTGGGAGTTGCATCTCCCATATAGGGGTTGAAATCCTGTTGTTCAGTGTAGTAAATTACACTGGAATAACTCATTGAATCAGTGGGGATTTGGTGATTCAGTTCCACCACAGGTCCCATTGATTTAAATGACTCTAATCTAGTTGTATAACTGGTGGCTTAGTGGTTAAGATGCTGAACTTAACAACTGGAAGGTTAGCAGTTCAAGACCAGAGTGAGTGCCTGTCTCTGTCCCAGTTCCTGCCAATCTAGCAGTTTGAAAGCAAAAAATTGCAAGTAGATTAATAGGTACCACTTTGATGGGAAGGAAAACAGGATTCCGTGCACTCTGGCATTTAGTCCTGACTCCCACATGTCTATGGAAATGTCTGCAGATGCAGACAGCACTGGCTCTTTATCAATAAACACAGATGAGCACCAAACCCTAGAGTCGGATACGACTGGCTTTCAAGCAAGGGCGACCTTTACCTTTACTGTGTCTAAATAGAATTGACCCATGAGGAATTGCAAACTTTTATATGGGCTTTGTAAAGCCTAACCAGTGGTTCCCAACAAGGGGTACACAGCCCGCTAGTGGACTTCAATTCCCAGAAGCCTAAGTCAGTACATTGGCTGATCAGTGCTTTGGGGAAATGACTTAGGCTTCTGGGAATTGAAGTCCAAAAACCAGCATTTGGGAAACACTCCAAACTTGACGTAAACTGTTCTGTTATAAAATGGGCAGTGGTGGTTCAATTTAAATGTGTTTGTCTCATAGATCTCTTTTGTCTCTTAGGATATCTTGAACTACCAGATTGTTACTGTTCATGGAAGGGGGAAATAAAACTTAGCTGATTTGGAGAAAGAACTTACCTGTGCAATTCCAAAATTTCTTTTTATGCATTCCTTGCAGATGATCACTAAATGCTGCTGTAGATCTTTGGTCCAGTGATCTCAGGATTACAGATATATCTGCAAGGGTTTTCACTGATTATTATTGGTCAGGATATTGCCTACCTCCCAAGGCTTTTTTTTTTTGTACAAAATAAATTCTATTACGTGTGTATATATAGGATAAATGTTATGAATCAGACGAGTTGTGAGATAAATTACATGATTTCACTTGTTTCCACCGCCTGGGCTTCTACTCAGATATTTTTAGCAAGAAGTAATGGAAACAATGCCAACACAATTGTTATTGTTATGGACTACTGTGCTAGCAGTATTGTGCTTTCTCAACAAGGCTGAGGGGATAAACTGGAATGATCAGTATGCTGAACACTGAACAAACTGCCTGTATTCATTGTTCCTTCTTAGACATAAAGCTAACCCCAAAAATTGTTCCTTTACATAACACACTGTTACTGTAATTTCTATTTTCTTTTTCACTTTTTGTAGTAATAGTACTCTATCTTCTTTGAGGTTTTCCCTTCTCTCAAAACACATCATTGTATCTATAATGTAAAATGTGTGAGGAAATGTAGTCTCTATTAAACAATATGTAAACGCAATCCTAACGACTCATTTGTTGTTTTGCAAAATCAGAAAAAATACCAGTCAGCTTTCTCCCCCCACCACCTTCATATCAATTTAACAGCAGCAGGCAAAAGACAGCCACAATTCTCAGTCAACAAAAGCCAGATTACTGCTTGAAGGAAAAATAACTTTGCACTTTAACATGTCTGTATTTTTAAAAGTTTTACACCATTTGGTTTAATGGAGGATGAACATTATCTTTAAATGAAATACTGCAGGTGTCTTTTTCTATAATGCTTTAGATTTTTTTTAGTTCCATCACAAAAAATGGTTGGACACTTTTGATTATATTTGATGCTACAAAATAGCCATTAATGTCAAGCGCATTATCTACTTGAACAATATGAACTGGTCATATTAATTCTCTAGATTGGGGTTCACAGCTTACAGTCCGCAGGCCGACCCTGGCCCCCAATGCTATTACACCTGGCCTTCCGGCGGCAACCCTGGAAGAGGAAGTGAGCACATTTATGATAGCCATAAACGCGCACGCGGTTTGTGACAGTGTTTATGACGGGGGGAACCATATGTCCAGCACACTCAGCTCTCTGAGGGTGAGTGATCTGGCCCATGGCACAAAAACCTTTAGAACCCTTGCTCTAGATCAGTGGTGCCCAAACTAAGGCCCGGGGGCCGGGTGTGGCCCCCAAGGCCGATTCAATCGGCCCACGAAGCCCTTGTTGCTCCTGTAAGCGGAAGTAAAACACACCCGTATGGGCGCATTTTACTTCTGCTTCCAGGTGCGACGAGGGCTTCACAGGCCAGATGAATTGGGGTTGGGGGCTGCACCCGGCCCCCGGGCCTTAGTTACTAGTTCCCTGAACTACATGATCAGCCCACTGCCCAAAAAGTTTGGACACCCCTGCTCTAGATTCTGTCTTCTGTAAGACATGGAGAGGGATATAGAAGGAATGTGTAGCCCTCCTTGTACAAATTCTTTCATGTCCAGAGCAAACTTTGGACTGCCAAAATGAAGCTTCTTTCTTGACTTTGTTGTTGGCCAAAACTACATCTTCATTGATACACATTTCTGGTAGTAGTCAGCAGACCAATAAATGAGCTGGATTCTCTCCACATTCACAGTGTGTTGTTGTCTGCCAGTAGGCTCCACTTGAGCATGAAGGTCTTACATTTAGGCATTCCAACCCTCAGCCTATTCAGGGTCCTCCAAGTAGGGGAGGTTGAGCTCCTCAGCCATACTCTCCTATAATGTTCCTTGTTCAATGAGTTCCTCCCTCCATCTTCTAATTTGGTTTTGTTCTTGCATACCCTCAAAGAATGTTTTTTCTTGCCATAAAGCTCTTTCTGGATCTGAGCTGGCAAACTTGAGGCTTATATCCAGTGGTGGGATGTCAAAAATTTTACTACCCCACCGTGATGTCATCACAGTGTGGGCAGAGCTAATATGACATCATGACATCATGGGCGGAGCCAAAGTCATGATTTCATGACATTCTGGGTGGGGCCAAAGAAAAATACTAAAAATACTAAAAATAAAATAAAAATAAGCACACACACAGGCCTTTTTAGGAATTGTGGTAGTACGTCAATATAGGTAAAGGTATTAAATACACATTAAAATACACACAGACACACCACATCCAAAGGTGAGTCACTTACCCTGGGGAGCAGGCTATAGGGAGCTTCAGACTAGCAGCTTCTCTTCCTCCTCCCCACTTGGGAGGACAGCAAGGAGGCTGTGCATACGCGCCAAGCAGTGAAAAGGTAAGCCCCAAAGGTGGTTCCCCCCAAAAGCTGCTACCAGTTCTCCGGGACACTGGGGAAAGTTACTACCGGTTCTGGCGAAGTGGTGAGAACCTGTTACATCCCATCACTGCTTATATCCATTCAGAGGCTGTCGAGAGTCATTCTCTTGCTTAGTTCTCTCAGCATTTGCTCCTGCTTATCTTTTTAGGTGGACAAATGTTAAAGGACAGTTTCTCACTATTGATTATACTGGAGGGGGACATATTTGCCAGCCCTCGGATGCTTTTTCTGTAGGGCTACTGTTTTTGAATGAAAAATCTTGATAGGAGCCGCCTTTGGAAGTAGAACAGAGCTACAATGAACACAAGAAATACAGTCATACTAGCAAAACCTAGTTTTTCAAAGTCAATGGTGCACACTGTTACCCAGGGAAACCCTGAATGTACTCAATGCTTTCTACTCTTCTGGGATGTTCTTACTGTATCCACCATAAATATACCGGTAGTTAGTTGACTGTTTTAAGAAGGCAGATTACGGCAGGCTACAAACTGGCAGGTTCAAAGTTATCCTTTCTGGAAAAAATTATTAAACATTAAAAATGACTTTTTTCTTAAGTTGCAGTAGGACTTGCCAACTTTTTACCACAACTTCAAGTGGCAGTTCATTTGTGGATATACAGTACTGTACATGTAGTTCTTGCTTATAGAATTTTAAGTTGGATGAAATTCCTGGAATAATAAGCATTTCATCCACTACTGAGCCAGCTAGAAAATCCTTTCATAAAAACCATGGCATAAAACCACAACAAACTTGGAGATGTAATAAAAATAGCATGTGAAACTACAGAAATAGTAAGATACTTTAAAGTTTATGTTCAGAAACCTGCTTCCAAGTTGCACTTGTTCTGAACAGCAAAATACTTTGGCAAAAGATTTGTAGGACTGCTACTTCATGTTTAAGGGGTGTTCAGCTAATTAAATACATCTTATTTTGCACAGTGAAAGGCAAACAAAGCTATTCTGGTTTAAGTGTAGTGTAATTGTTGTTACACGCTGTCATGCTGCTTCCAACAGTATGCTGATGATACTTAGCTGTACATCTTAGCCCGTGGTCGTTGCAGTTGGAGTCCTATCCAGGTGTCGAGGCTGTGAGAGTCTGGATGGGGGACAACGGGCTACAACTGAATTGTAAGGGCAAGACTGAGCGGCTTTGGGTAAGGGCCTCCGTGTTATCTCGGGAGCTACCATCTTTGGTTCTGGTTGGGACTATTTTGCCCCAAACAGACACAGTGCATAATCTGGGGGTCCTCCTGGACTCGCGACTCCTGCTCGATGAGTAGGTGGCAGTCGTGGCCAGGAGGACTTTTGTACAACTTCATGTCATA
Organism: Furcifer pardalis; assembly: GCA_030440675.1. Taxonomy (NCBI): domain Eukaryota; kingdom Metazoa; phylum Chordata; class Lepidosauria; order Squamata; family Chamaeleonidae; genus Furcifer; species Furcifer pardalis. Next base: position 53,939,803 of record CP126893.1, on the reverse strand, counting down.
TGCCATGGGATGGAGGAAGCGTTCCCACTGGGCTGCTGTGCAGGGGCCAGGGCAAACTCTGTGCTGGAGTGACTGCACAAGTGCCCACAGAGAGGGCTCCGAGTGCCACCTCTGGCACACGTGCCATAGGTTCGTTACCACTGGTTTAGTGGCTTGCAAGTAGATAACTAGGTACTACTTCGGCAGGAAAGGTAACAGCGTTCAGTGCTCTCTGGCATTTAGTCATGCCTGCCATATGACCATGGAAATGTCTGCAGATGCAGCGAGTGCTGGCTTTTTGGCTGTAAACGGAGATGAACATCATCGAACCCTAGAGTCGGACAAGACTGGCTTTCTAGCAAGGGAGACCTTGACCTTTTACTACAACTCCCAGAATCCCTGGAGATTATTTTGTTGTTCAGTCGTACAGTCGATTCCGACCCTCTGCGACCCCATGGACCACTGTCCTCCAGGCACTCCTATCCTCCACCATCCCCCTCAACTTGCCCAGCTCTGTGCCCATTATCTCTGCAATACCATCTAGCCATCTCATCTTGGGCTGTCCCCTTCTTCTTTTGCCCTCCACCCTTCCCAGCATCAAGGCTTTCTCAAGTGAATCCTCTCTTCTCATTTGATGTCCAAAGTACTTTAGCTTCATCTTTATTATCTGACCTTCTAAGGAGCAGTCAGGGTTGATTTCTTCCAAGATTGACCTATTTGTTCTCCTCGCTGTCCAGGGGACTCTCAAAACTCTCCTCCAACACCACATCTCAAAGGCGTTTATTTTTCTGCGCTCAGCTTTCCTAATGGTCCAGCTCTCACAACCATACATTGCCACAGGGAATACCATTGCTTTGACTATGCGAATTTTTGTTTGCAATGTGATGTCTCTACTTTTCACTATGTTCCCCAGGTTTCTCATCGTTTGCCTCCCAAGAATCAGTCGCCTTTTTATGTCATGGCTGCAATCACCATCTGCAGTGAGCTTGGATCCTAGGAAAGTAAAACCTGTCACTGCTTCTACTTCTTCCCCATCTATTTTCCAGGTACTGATAGGGCCTGTTGCCATGATCTTGGTTTTCTTGATATTGAGTCTCAAGCCAGCTTTTTCACTTTCTTCTTTCAACCTAATCAGGAGCTTCTTTAGGTCCTCCTCACTTTCAGCCATTAGGGTGGTATCATCTGCATATCTCAAATTGTTGATGTTTCTCCCAGCAATTTTGATCGCAAATTGTGATTCCTCCATCCCTGCATTGCGCATTATGTGTTCTGTGTATAAGTTATATAGTCTTAGTTAAAACACAAATCCTGTATGAAGAAGCTCAACCAGTGGTGGGATGTCAAAATTTTTACTACCCCACCGTGATGTCATCACAGTGTGGGAGGAGCCCACATCATGATGTCATGTCATGGGCTGGGCCAAAGAAAAAAAATACAAAATAATAAAAATAGGGAGCTTCAGGCTATAGGGAGCTTCAGGCTAGCAGCTTCTCTTCCTCCTCCCCGTTTGGGAGGACGGCAAGGAGGCCGTGCATATGTGCCAAGCACTAGGCGTGCATGCACACCAAGTGCTTGGCATGCATGCGCAGTGAAAAGGTAAGCCCCGAAGGTGGTTCCCCCCAAAAGCTACTACAGGTTCTCTGGGACACTGGGAAAAATTACTACCGGTTCTGGAGAACTGGTGAGAACCTGTTAAACCAGTGATGGGATGTAACAGGTTCTCACCAGTTCTCCAGAACCGGTAGTAACTTTTCCCCGTGTCCCAGAGAACCTGTAGCAGCTTTTGGGAGAACCACCTTTGGGGCTTACCTTTTCACTGGTTCCCCCACTGCGCATGCATGCCAAGCACTTGGTGTGCGCATGCCTAGTGCTTGGCACATATGCACGGCCTCCTTGCTGTCCTCCCAAACTGGGAGGAGGAAGAGAAGCTGCTAGCCTGAAGCTCCCTATAGCCTGAAGCTCCCTATTTTTATTATTTTGTATTTTTTTTCTTTGGCCCCGCCCATGACATGACATCATGATGTTAGCTCCGCCCATACTGTGATGACATCACGGTGGGGTAGTAAAATTTTTGACATCCCACCACTGGTTACATCCCATCACTGAGCCCAACGCGCCTTCCACTTCTCCGCTTACTACGCACGCGTACAACCGCGAGCCATCGAAAATGGCCGCCGGCCCTTCCCAGCAACGAACTACGCTTCCCATCGGGCTTCGCGCGCGCGCCCGCCCGCCCTCTTCCTCCCTTGCTGCGTTGCCCTGGAGCACAGCTACGCCGGAAGCCCTTTCGGCAGCAGAGCCTTGCGTCGTCGCCGCCGCCGCTTCAAGTGCCGCATCGTTTGGTGGAAGAAAGGTTCGGCTCGTCAAGTGGCAGCCATGGCGCTGAATCGGAACCATTCGGAAGGGGGCGGCGTCATCGTCAACAACAGCGAGAGGTACGGGCTTGGGTCCTCGGCGGGCGCCGGTGCCCTCCCTTTTCCCCCCCCCCGCTGCGAAGCTGCGTCAGCGGTGCTTCTCCCTCCCTCCCTCCTTCCCTCCGGCCCGCGGAGTCCCCCCTCAGGCCACGCCCGAAGGGGGCCGGGCGGGCGCACTTTGTTTACCTCCTGGGCCCTAATGCCCCCTTCCTAACGAAGCCCCTTTGGACCACCATTGGGAACCCCAACCTCGGTTAGGAAGCCTTGGCTTCCTGGGTCTCTTTGGCTGACGGTGTCTTAGCCCGTCTCTTTAAGGTGGCTCAGTGGTTAAGAAGCTCGCCTTGTTACCTGGGAAGCGGGCAAGTCGGCAGTTCGAGACCCGGGCACTGCACGACGGTTTGAGCGCCCGTCTCTGCCCCAGCTCTTGGGGACATGAAAGGGGCCTCGTTTGGGCGTCCCATATGGGAAGTTTCTTCCGCAAAAAATCTCTTCAACCCAGAATAATTTCTGACACGCAATTATTGTTATAGTCCGTCTCTCACACGGATACATGCCAATGTTGGTTTATTCGGATTTATTTGGCAGGCCTTTTATGGCCACACTGATGGAACTGGACGCTTTTGTATTGACATCTTGGGGAAGCTCACAAATAGGCGACAGCTGTCTCACTTGCCTCACCTGAGCTTTCCCTGGCAATGCTCCAGGCTTGACTTTTACTCCATTTGTTGTATGCTGCTGCTTCCGTGTCTAGGCCAGACGTAAAACTGCCAAAATGAAGGCACCTTTGGGGGGTTCATTCTGCACTTCCCTTCACTTGACCCAGTGTGAGAAAGATTAGCCAGCAACACAAGCTGGCCGTTGCCTGCGGTGCACCCAATTATGGTTCAAAAATACCACAGTCTTCAAGGAAGCTCTTTCCGTGTACCCCTATTGTATGCTGACCTACAGAAACACTAAGTTATTTAAGCATTTACAGGTACAGTAAAACCTCGATAACACTAAAACCTGGTTCCACAAGTCTTGGTGTTATACGATTTTTAGTGTTAAAATCCTATGGGATCCATAGAGATACATTGTAACCACACAGGCTTTAGCGGTTGTTATCTGATGCATCCCATAGGATCTTAATGTTATCCGATGCAATTCTTCCCCCCAGATTGCTTAATGTTATGCAATTTTAGTGTTATTCGATACTAATGTTATCTGAGGTATTACTCAGTAATACCTCGGATAACGTTTACCTCAGATAACGCTAAAATCGCATAACGTTAAGTAATCTGGGGAGGAGAATTGGATCGAATAATGTTAAGGTCCTATGGGATGTATCGGATAACAAACGCTAAAGCCTGTGCGGTAACAATGTATCCCTATGGAGCTTTAACATTATCTGATCCATCCCATAGAATTTTAACATGCATCGGATAACACTAAAAATCGGATAACACCAAAACTTGTGGAACCAAGTCTTAGCGTTATCCGAGGTATTACTGTATATACTCCCCATAGCAATAGCATTTACATGTACAGTAAAACCTCATATAACACTAAAACCTGGTTCCACAAGTCTTGGTGTTATATGATTTTTAGTGTTATCTGATCCTCTATGGGATCCATAGAGATACATTGTAACCACACAGGCTTTAGCGGTTGTTATCTGAAGCATCCCATAGGATCTTAATGTTATCTGATGCAATTCTTCCCCCCAGATTCCTTAATGTTATGCGATTTTAGTGTTATTCGATACTAATGTTATATGAGGTATTACTGTATATACCCCACTCTCTGGGTAGTTCACTAGTTAAATAGTATTTTGTGCCCCCAGTATGCTGGATGCTCATTTTATTACCGATCTTGGAAGAATGGAAGGCAGAGTCAACCTGGATTCCTATCAGGATCGAACTCACAATATTTTGGCTGCAATACGCAGTTTAACCACTGTGGCACCAGGATGTTACCCACCCATCCCTGTTAGACATCTACCCACTTCTTCTGTGTCTAGTCCAGAGGTGAAACTGCCAAAATGAAGGCCCCTTTGGGGGAGTTCATTTTGCAGTTCCTTTTGGAGATTTCATTTTGTAAGTCTGATGTAAAGATTATGTTCCAAAAGCACATGCTGTAATGTGTTTCTGAAGGGGTCAATCCCTTCTGCATCCTGCAAAACAGAAATCTTTTGAAGCTGGAGATACATTGTGCCTGCAGTAAAGGGGGAGGTGCCATTTTCTCTTCTAGGCCAGTGATGGCCAACCTTGGCACTCCAGGTGTTTTTGAACTTCAATTCCTAGAAGCCCTGATCAGCAGGAGTGCCGACTTGGTCTTCTGGTAATTGAAGTCCAAGAACACCTGGAATGCTATGGCTCACCATCACTGTTCTAGGCATTAGGCATTGTTAGGCTTAGTCCTTGATTTAATAGATTGGGTTTTTTTATAAAAAGCAACTTACACTCAACAGTCTGTGGTAGTGAATTATATACACGTCTTCCTGTCCATTCTGACTGCATAACAGGTTGATTTTGCTTGTCACAAGTTGATTGAACATTTTCAGATTGGAATGTAACATTTTAAAAGAGAAAAGTGGGCATTCATGTACAGCATATGTACACACATGGATTTTCACAGGTGGCTGGCAAGCATGCACATACAGAAAGAGACAGTGACTCAGACTCCATTTTCCTCATACCAACTTACTAATTAATTATATAGTTAAACAGAAAAATGCACTTTGCCACTGAATTAGAAAAGTTTTTGTCTGCTGCTGTCCTGTGCTTCATGTCTGGTTAGTTGATCTACTAACATTCATTCCCCCTCCAAAAGAACAACAACAACCTTCCAAATGAAAGGCTTCTAAGTCAGCAGAAGGTGAATCCCTGGACCACAGGTAGGAAAAGAGGTATGCAGGAGTGGCCTGACTAGCAATAGTCTGAGTCTGAGTTTTCCTATTGAATCAGCCGTCTCTGGATGATGAGGAAGCAGAGAATAGGGTTGTGGGGAAAACAGATACATGTCAGTAAATAGACATCTGGCAGAGGGATTGAAGTAGCCTCTTAATCTGCTCTTGTGTTTCACCTTGTTGTAGCTAAACTACTCCCCATATAAGATTTCATAGTTTCTGTAGACGTATCGTTTCTAGGTTACTGACAGTATAAAATGTCACACAGCCTTTGCTGATCGTTCAGAGGCATCAAATGTGGGAGTAATTAATGCCAAGCTTTAATCTTCCACAATAGGAAGTTAAAGTCTTGAGACTGCTTTTGTGTGTATGTACCAGGTTTTATAATTGGAATGCTGAGGAGGGCACCATCAAAAGCAGTGAGTGCTACAAATAATCTTTATAGCCATCTAGGCGACATGCTTTTGTTTTAGAGGGCATAATAAAAAGGGACTGGGAATGGCAAGTGATAGCATCAATTGCAAAGCTTACAGATGGCATCTTAGCACCATGAAGGGGTACACAGAAAGAGCCTCCTCGAAGATTGGGTGGCAACCTTGCCAGCTAATCTTTCTAACACCAGATCAAACCAAAAGAATGAAAGTACAGTACCATGAAATACTGCAAATTTTCTGTGAGCTCTTTATATTTTATGTTCTTTCACATCCTCCTCTCTGTTTGTTGCAAAGTGCTGTGTAGCAGGAGTTGCATGGTCTAGCAAACTGTCATGGAAAACCATCACACCTTCAAGGTAGCATCATACACACTCATATATTTTACACATTTTCCATGCGTGTGAGTGCTGTTTCTTCCTGAGGAAAATTGGATGCAGCTAACAGAGTCAGTTACCAAGTATTGCCGATGATGGTGATCAAGGATAAAGAAGCAATAATTGAGCAGGGTGAAGGAGACACGCTGCCAGTAGCAGAGGAACCAGATGGGGCCCTGTTAGAACATCTGCTTCTGGACACAATTCAGTGTGCTTGTTATGACCAGTGAAGCCCTATATTTGTGATGGCGAACCTTGGCACTCCAAGTATTCTTGGAATGCAATTGCCAGAAACCCAAGGCATCACTCTTGTTGATTAGGGCTTCTGGGAATTGAAGTTCAAGAACACCTAGATTGCCAAGGTTCGCCATCACTGCCCTGTATGGTTTACAGTCCAGACTCTTCAAAGCAGGGGTTCCCAAACTAAGGTCAATGGGTTGGATCTGGCCCACAGTGCCATTTCATCTGGCTCTCCAAAGGCGGTCAAGAAACAAAATGGCACCCCTTTGAAGCTGTTGGGACAAAATGGCTACCTCCATCATGCAGGCAGGGCAAATTGACCGTCCGGCCTTTGAAGCTGACAGAAAGTGACTGGGCCCCAGCTTCAAAAGGTTGGAAACCTCTGCTTTAAAGGGCTATATTTTTTTTCAACATCACTCTGAATATTGAGCTTGTTATGGAGGTGTCGTATCTCTTGGTCCCAGCATCATCCTCAGGAACATCCAGTAAGGATTTGAGAGAGCACTGAAAGAATCTGATTAAGTCTTTTATTTCAAGCCTCCTTGAGTCCCTTTTTGGGGAGCAGTGGCGTTTGTATATCTAGTAAGTAGGTAGATATTTATTAATTGATTAGTATTCTGACCTGATCAATAAAATCAAATAAAATTATAATTAAATAAATAAAATGCAGTGGATATACTGGTACCAAAGTGGAATATATACAGAAAAAATGCTGTGATCAAATGCCTACAATAAAATGTGATGAGTCAACAGATCCAAGGTCAGGTAAATGAATCTCCCTTACTAAGTAAGTAATGACAAATCAGTTTCCTACTAAGCGCAATAAAATGTATCTGCCAAATGCTGGTGGGGCTATTTGCTATGCTTCTTGTCAGTCACATGAATAGAGGGCCAGTGGGAATTGAAGTGCCCCATGTGGATGCACTGGAATGGTGTGCATATTCCCTAAGAAAGCAGAGCTTAGAAAAGTTACATTCTTGTACTGTGTATTCCAGAAAACTCTGGCCAGCTTTGCCATTTTCTGTGCTGACTGAGTTCTAAACTCTGTGGGGGAAAATGCTATGTCAAGAAGATTTTGGATCCATGCACTTGTTTTTTTGTAGAGTGGAACCATGTTACCAAAGATTTAAAGGACTCATCCACTTGGCAAGCAAACGTCATTTCTTGTCATGTAGTCTTGGCTACACTGAAAATGCTGTCTTTCATATTGCACTGCCTCTTGTTGCTGATAAAATATTATGTCCTTTTTTGGGGTGGCTCCTATTCATCCAGTCAGTTGGTTACTGCCAGGCAACCTAATAGGCAACCATTGTGTTTTGTATATATTTTACAATTTGGGCATGATACATGTGAATTGTATTTGCTGACCTACTGCGTGATGATGAGAGACATTCAAAACCCCATGTTATTCATGCTGAGTTTAAATCATTAAGAAGGAATGAATCCAAGTACAGTATCAGACTCTTTTCTGTTTATATATAGCATTTTGATGACCTACGATCACATTGAACTAACATTCCATGATATGGAACACATGCCAGATGCATTCAAGGGCACCAAGAAAGGCAGTATCTTCATGACCCCATATCGAGTAAGTGGACAATCATGTGCTCAGAAAAATAATAATTCCATTCTGGTTGGGGGAAAGGATCTCATAGAACCAAATGTAATTTCTTTTAGAACCTGTATTTTAATTTAATACTTGCAGAATCTAACCCACTTGTAGCCTTTGTGGGAGTGGTACAGATATATTTTGTAGATGACGTAAGTGTGGCAAACTTTGACAGAAAGCTGTATAGTCTGATTACAGTAAACTAAAACTTAGAAGAGGCATAAGGAAGATTCAGGTACAAATCTTGAGGATAACAAGATGGCATTTAGAAGCCTGTCCTGATTCTTCCTTGTTGTCTTCACCATGTTCCATGCTATTATTTTGAGTCAAATGGCTTGTATCCTCTAGGGAATGAGAAAGAATGAACAAGGGTTGGAACAACCTTCACCAAATGAATATCCTCTAGATACAGCAGTGTTTCTCAATCTTTGGTTTTTGGACTTCAATTCCCAGAACCCTATTTTCCAAAGCTGTTATGAGCCAATGTACTGACTTAGGCTTCTAGGAATTGAAGTCCCCCTTTGGGGCCTGTGTTCAACACTGGAAAACACTGCTCTAGAGGTCTTGTTCTATTACAACTTTTTACTTAGCTACCCTATTATTTATTTATTTATTTATTTATCACATTTATATCCCACCTAGCTTCTTCCTGCTAAAGTTTCATGGTGAGTTGAGGCTGTGATTCCAGCTGACCAACTAGAGTATTTTTAATTGGGGAACAGAGCAAGAGAGGAGTTAATTGTTGAACTGGGGCAGGGGGAGTGGAGGAAATGACATTGATAAAGGGCTTCTTTTTATAATGCCAGCTAATGTCTGTTTGCAACCTGTATTGCAGTTTGATAGTACCAGTACCTGTTAAAATCATGGTTTGTTACCAGTGTTCTAAAGCATGCCATGCGTGACCTGTCTAAATACTACTTCAGAAGACCATCTCAGTTTTGACTGAAATGTCTACTGGTAGCAGTAGTTTTTCCTTCTGATCCTAAGCATGCCTTGTTAAAAGTATTTATTCTTTTTGTCTGCAGGTTATCTTTGTGTCTAAAGGAAAAGATCCATTACAGTCTTTCATGATGCCCTTTTATTTGATGAAAGAATGTGAGATAAAACAGCCAGTTTTTGGTGCAAATTACATCAAGGGTTCAGTGAAAGCAGAAGCAGGAGGTACGCACAAAGACATTGTGTTTTATGCATTCAGGTATATCCGTACGCTGCAGAGTGACAAATTTAGAAGCTGGCAAAAAATATACATTTGTGTGCATACTGGGTGGTTATCAGCTGCCAACAATCAGAAACAGCATTCTTTCAGAGCAGAAGGAGTTCAGTGCTAGGCCTGAAGTCACTTTAGTCCAGGATCAGCATCTACTGTTCAATGAAGTGTGCCAGAATCTGATCATCCAGTTTGTGAGCTTGGAGGTTTAATTTCTACCAACATATTTAGCAAACGTATTTTGATAAAACATAGGAATTGTGCCTGGGAGGACATTGCATCAGCTTGTAGTATTTAGATTTTTGCAATAACCATGCTTTTTTGTCAGCAACAGAAAAGTATTGTCTATCCAGAAACTGTTGCAACTTTAGTAGCTATTTGGCTGATTCTGAGAACAAATGATTTTATTTGCTACTTACATCAGTTACTAACAATAGAAGACAAGGTCAGAAACAGCACATTTGCCTTTGCTCAAACCAATTATGTGGGATTATCATCTTGACAATGAAGAGGAACCACGCCCTTGTGCCTTATAGCAGCAGAGAGAATTGAACTAGACCAGTGTTTCCCAAATGCTGGTTTTTGGACTTCAATTCCCAGAAGCCTAAGTCATTTCCCCAAAGCACTGATCAGCCAGTGTGCTGACTGAGGCTTCTGGGAATTGAAGTCCACTAGTGGGCTGTGTACCCCTTGTTGGGAACCACTGAACTAGACAAACAAGTGAGGTAAAGGTTGCCCTTGCTTGAACACCCGTAGCATCCGACTCTAGGGTTCAGTGCTCATTTCTGTTTACAGCCGAAGAGCCAGCACTTTCTGCATCTGCAGACATTTCTGTGGACATGTGGCAGGCATGACTAGACACGAATGCATGGAACGCTGTTTACCTTCCCACCGAAGTGGTCCCCATTTATCTACAGTACTTGCAATTTCTTGCTTTCAAACTGCTAGGTTGCCAGGAACTGGAACAAAGACGGGAGCTCATTCCGTCATTCATTACTCAGGTCTCGAACTGCTGACCTTCCAACCTTCCTGTCAGCCTCTTAGCCACTTGTGATACATACATACTAAAAGAGCAAATCAGGAAAAGTCTGTCTGACCCGTCTGTTAAAAAATTACTGTATTTTCTTGTCTTTGTTTTTACCTTGCATCATTCCTTCATACCTATCCCAGGTTTCCAGTTTAGCTATTTTATTTTGGGGGCTGGGGTGAAATAGGAAGGAGGCTGATATTTTCAGTGGTATCCTCATCCCAAAAGACTTCCTTTTTCTGAGATATATTGTCCTGTCGCTTCTCTTTACCTTGTTATCTACCCAGTCCTTTTGAAAAATACAGGTACAGTACTGTGAAAAGCATGATACTCTTTTTGTACTTGTAGAATTAAATATTTAGGAAAATAAGACTACACTGAATTTAGAATTACACTAGTACCCCGGATAACGTTATGACTTGGTTCCACAAGTCATGTTGTTATCCGGTTTTTAGCATTGTCAGGGGTATACACCGAACAATGCTAAAAAACATTGGGCGCGTTGGCACGCATGTGTCAAACGCAGTTTGGGGAGCATACGGAGATTTTCTCCGTATCCTCCCCAAGCCGCGTTTGACAGGTGCGCGCTTGCACGATGTTTGGAAAGGGTATGGGGGACCATATCCTTTCCAAACATCGGGCGCGTTGGCGCGCATGCGTCAAACGCGGGTTGGGGAGGATACGGAGATTTTCTCCGTATCCTCCCCAAGCCGCGTTTGACAGGCGTCCGCTTGCATGATGTTTGGAAAGGGTATGGGGGACCATACCCTTTCTAAACATCGGGCACGTTGGCGTGCGCGTGTCAAACGCGGTTTGGGGAGCATAGGGAGATTTTCTCCGTATGCTCCCCAAGCCGCGTTTGACAGGCGCGCGCCTGCACGATGTTTGGAAAGGGTATGGGGGACCATACCCTTTCCAAACATCGGGCGGGCGGGCCCTGGGGGGGGTGGATTGGGTAGATGTTCTACCAATCCAACCCCTCCCCCCCCCCCACGATTGTTCCGGATAACGCTAAAAATCACGTTATTCGATACAAGATTTTTCCAAAAATCTTGTAACGTTATGCGGTTTTAGCGCTATACAGTACAATCGTTATCTGGGGTATTACTGTATTTGCATATGTATAGTCCTCTGTATAGCTTTGAGGATTTCTTTCCATAAATGGCTTCAAGCTTCCATTGCAAGCAATTGAACTCACTGTGTGTAGCACCAGAAATTTTGTAATGTATTTTCTTAACGTGAAATCATTTGTTTTAGATTACAGTGCTCTAAAGAAACAGTTGATTTAAATCAGGGGTTCCCAACCTATGGCCTGTGGACCGGCACCGGACCACAACGCCCTTCCACCCAGCCTGCCACCGCATCCAGAAGTGGAAGCGGCTGTGTTTATGCCAGCCATAAAATGCACCTGCACATGCATGAATGGGCCCACAACTGTCATAAATGCAGAAATGGCTGCATTTACAACAGCTGTAAAAATGTGCCTGCTTCCTGGGGGCATGATCTGGCCTGCTAAGCTGTCTGGGGGGCATGGTCAGGCCTGTGGTATAAAAAGGTTGGGAACCCCTGATTTACATGTTGTTTTTTGGTTTTGGAGTTATAATGAAGCAATCATAATCATAATAATTGTGTGTCGTTCTGTCACTTCTCACTTATGGTGACCCTTTCCAGGGTTTTCTAGATAGAGAGTACACAACAGTAGTTTACCATTCCCTTATTCTCTAGAGACTTTCTGGAACTGTCCAGCTTGCCCATGGTTACACAGGGTGGCTCTTCTCTTTTGGTGCAGTGGAGAGTCCAACTTAGTGATGGGCACCAGCCGGATCTGACCAGTATGTGTGTTCTGGTAGTAAAAATGGCTGCCCCCGCCCCACCCACCACCTCTTCCTCGAAGAGGCTGCAGAGGTGAACGGCTCCATTTCCCCCTTCATCCAAGGCTTTTCCTGGGTTCCGTTTCACCCCAAAGTGCCTCCCCATCCCCTCTGGAGTGGTTGGGGAAGCACTTCAGGGTGAAACAGAGCCTCAGAAAAGCCTTGGACAAAGGGGGAAATGGCTTTGGGGGTTTGTTATAGAGTGATGAAAATAGAACAGGCTTCTATATCAAGAAAACCAAGATAATGGCAACAGGCCCTATCAGTCCCTGGAAAATAGATGGGGAAGAAGTAGAAGCAGTGACAGATTTTACTTTCCTAGGATCAAAGCTCACTCACTGCAGATGGTGATTGCAGCCATGAAATAAAAAGGCGACTGATTCTTGGGAGGCAAGCGATGAGAAACCTGGGGAGCATAGTGAAAGTAGAGACATCACATTGAAAACAAAGATTCACATAGTCAAAGCAATGGTATTCCCTCTGGCAATGTATGGTTGTGAGAGCTGGACCATTAGGAAAGCTGAGCGCAGAAGAATAGACACCTTTGAGATGTGGTGTTGGAGGAGAGTTTTGAGAGTCCCCTGGACAGCGAGGAGAACAAATAGGTCAATCTTGGAAGAAATCAACCCTGACGGCTCCTTAGAAGGTCAAATAATAAAGATGAAGCTAAAGTACTTTGGACATCAAATGAGAAGAGAGGATTCACTTGAGAAAGCCTTGATGCTTGGAAGGGTCGAGGGCAAAAGAAGAAGGGGGCGGCCAAAGATGAGATGGCTAGATGGTATTGTAGAGACAATGGGCACAGAGCTGAGCGAGTTGAGGGGGATGGTGGAGGATAGGAGTGCCTGGCGGACAGTGGTCCATGGGGTAGCAGAGGGTCGGAATCGACTGTGTGACTGAACAACAACAAAAATAATGAAGAGCAGTCACATGGCCAACAGGCCATGCCCACCCAGTCATATGGCCACACCCACAGTGTGGTAGGAATTTTTTCTGACGCCCACCACTGATCCAACTCCCAATCTCTGACTTTGTAGTTAGATACTTAACTAACTGAACTGTTTAGCAAGCATAATGAAGCAATATTTTGGGGAAAACAATCTTATTCTCCCTGCTCATCATATGGAAGAGGGGATAAGCAAAAAATATATATAATCTCATTCATTTAGCATCCTTAAATGTTCCACAACTAAGAGCACTCCAGGCCCCATAAGATCTAAACAAAGTCACAGAGCTACAAACAGATGTTTCTCTTGGCTGGAGTTTTATCTCTTATTGGCTTTACAGTTCTTTCTTGCAGACCGCCATTTGATTCACTAGAAAGCATTTAAGGAACTTTTGTTTCTGCACCGAATTTAAAAAAAAGCTTTTGCCAAACATTAATTTAGCAATATCTTATTCCACTTTGTCACTTTCATAACATAAAAAGTGTCACTGCCCTTCGGCAACCGTGAAAAGTGACGAGTCTTCCTATTAAGCTTGAATCTGCAGATAGGATGCATAAACTACGTGGCATTCCCTGCCCTCTCTCCAGCTCTAGGTTTTAGAATAGGAATGGTGTTTGGTTACTGCCTGGTTGTCCCACAGGGCCAGCTCCTCTGTCTTCCTCTTCTGCTGCTGCCGTAGAGCAGGGAAAGGCATTGAAGATTACTTTTGCCACTGCATTTTTGCCGAACATTTGGACAAGGAGACTCCCCACCGACTTTCCTGAGGGAAGGAAAGATGGAGAAAATGCCAACGGAGGAGGGCGGGAAGCCTGTCAACTAGAATTTTTGGTTTAGCCAGCCAAACATTATTAGAACCTGGACATAAGTATTTTGTAAAACCCTATTAACCTGGATTCTGTGTGGCAGGACAGGCCACTAGCGGACAGCATTAAAGCTTAGCACAGTGAGGATGAATTAGAGTGGGCCTTGAAAAGTATACATAGCTTTGAAACCAATACAAAATAAGTATCTTGAATCCTTTCCAGAATATTCACTTTTATGGCTATTTTGCCTCTGAACATACACAAGTCTCAGATTTAATGGACAGCTGTATTTCCATGTGTAGCATTCTTTCAACATTGATATGGATACCATGTGCATCTGTTTTCAAGCCTCTTTTCTCGGATAATTCTATTTGTCTAACCAGTGTGCCCTTTCTTTAGCTATGATATAATAAATATTTCCCATTTAATTCTATGTTACATTTACTGTCATTCTAAATTGATCAATGACTAGCTTGTAGAGATCACTATAAAGACTTTTTAGAAAATCCAATTTGTCTTTGCCGACTCAGAACAAATCTAATTTTACTTATATTTTAATTTGTCAAAGGTCAGCAGACAGAATTTTGTTGCCTTGTAAACACTAAGGAAAATAAAAATCTTGTCATGCCACTTCTGAAGGTCCTAAAATGGAACAAATTTCAGTTATGCTTTGCATACAGAAAATTAAAACCTGCTTTTTAAAAAATGGTAAAAAATAGCAGATTTTATTTACTTGCTTACTTACTTATTAACACCTTAATTTAGTGCCAAAACACAACTCTCAGCAGTGTTGAATAAACCAGCCTCAACAATTGACGCTGAAGAAATTGAGTCAGCAATCTTTGGATCCAAGTGAAAAAAGTCTTTATTAGGTTCTTCACGTCTGAAGGAAACCTACGAAGTATCTGCTGTGATCTGTGTGCTAGCTAGCTCTCTTGCTCTCTTGCAGACAGCCTGGCATATCTCTGATACAGTCACATACACAAAGAGATTTTTCAGCCAGGAGAAAAAAGGAGGGGGAAGGAGGAAGGAGTGAGATAGAGAATAGTGTTCTTATAACTGACTGGCGTTATTTCTAACGCCGGCCGAGCTAGGCTTCAAGGACAGAATGCATTCCTTCAAGAGGCCCAGTTGTATTTTTCCAGTACAGTAATGAAATCTAGCATAAAAAAACCCTAATACAGTAATACCCCGGATAACGTTTGTACCGGATAGCGCTAGAATCGGATAACGATGCAAGATTTTTGAAAAAATCTTGCATCGGATAACGCGATTTTTACCGTTATCTGGTACAATGGGGGGGGGGGGGGTTGGATTGGGTAGAACATCTACCCAATCCAACCCCCCCACCCACCGATGGATCGCTGCTACTGAAGTAGGGTCGGGCGAAAGGCATGCGGGTGCCTGCCTTTCCCCCGACCCTACTTCAGTTGCAGCGATTGCTGGACGAAGCCTAGCGGCGCACGGGCTAGCTAGCCCGAGTGCCGCTAGGCTTCGTCAACAGCCTTGTCTATAGCATGCCCGGGACTGAAGAAAAGTTTTTAAAAGGTGCTTCTCAAAACAGGTGGGAGGGGAGAACATGACAGAGGAAAGCAGAGGGGAAGGGGAAGGTCCCCCCTCCCGCCTGCTTTGAGAAGCACCTTTTAAAAACTTTTCTTCAGTCCCGATCCGTCTTCAGCAGCTTATTCAAAACGCAAACTCTGAGGCAAAGCTGCTTCTCCAAGTCTTTCCCCCTCTTGCCTTTCCCTTCCCCTCTGCTTTCCTCTGTCATGTTCCGCCCCTCCTGCCCACTTTGAGAAGCGCCTTTTAAAAACTTTTCTTCAGTTTTCCCCCGCGCAGTTTTTGACTTCTCGCCTTCCCTCCTCCACCCCCTGAAATGTTCTCCTTCCCCTAGCGAGGAAGAGGGGAGCCAGGGTGGAGGAAGTGAGTGGCCACCGGCTCCGAGCTCTCTTTTGGTGACTGAGAGATTTGTAGGCTTCGAGCGGCGACGGTGGCAGCAGCAGTAGCAGCCCTTGGACATGAATCAAAAGCTTTTGTGTCCCTGGGACTCCAACTCCTTCCCTTACCTCGCCCAGCGCCAAATCTCAGGAAAAAGCAAAGGAAGCGCACAACCTTGGGTAGCTTACCTGAAATCCTCACCCCCTGCGCGGGGGAGGGAGTTTCGGGCAAGCTACCTCTTTCCCGGGCATGCTATCGAAATGGGGATCGCATGTCAAGGCAAGGGATCAAAGCTGGGGGTGGCACCCCCCTCTTTGATCCCTTGCTTTGGCGCACGACCCCCTTCTCGGTAGAAGAGGCTCCTGCTGGCGCACCTTTTCGCGCGCGTGCGAGCGCCTCTTCTCTAGGGCTTTTTTTAGTGTTGTTCGATGTATACCCCGGACAACACTAAAAACCGGATAACGACATGACTTGTGGAACCAAGTCATAACGTTATCCGAGGTACTAGTGTACAAGTCTATGATCTATAACACAAGTATATAAAGGAATACAGTCTTGATTAAGGCTATAAAATGAATCCCTACACAGCAGTACGCAACAGAATGCATTTTTTATTTGCATTATTCTTGCTTAATTTTCAGTGTATATTTTTGAGGCATTCTTGAAGAATTGGGAGTTTATTGAGAAAAGGCTGTGGCATTTCATTGAAGATTTCTTTCTCTTTCATTATAAATTATAACTGTATAACAGCCATTTAGAATGATTACTTTGTTGCAGTTAATGGCCAAAAGTACTATTGACACTTTGACTAAAGAAGAGTCTGAAAACTTAGTAATAGTGGATGAGGTAGGTAATATTCTGCCAGTGATGTCTATGGTTGGAACTGATCCAACGCATGGCCACAAAGTTTATATTGCTAGTGGCCCTAAGCTCTGCATCTTACTATGTACAATCAAGTCCAGAAACAGTGGAACAAGGATAACTTTTTTGGCACATGGCTTCTGCACCTCACCATAGTGAAGATGAAAGGAAACACTCAAAATGGCCAACATGTTTCTCTCTTGATGGCTGTATTTCCTGGGTGGTAAATGCTTGGCTTTTGTCAGACTTCTTGCATTAGATCTGACCATCCTAACATTGCTCACATCTTGAGTGTTTCTTTTCATCTTCATACAGCGGCTGCATGCCAAAAAGCCTATCCTTGTTCCCATATTTGTGGACCCAACAGTAGAATAGTAGTTCTTAAATTGTGCAATTGTTTTTCAAAGTATTTGTCATATGAAATATTAATTTTGTTGAATTTAGTTAAGCTTATTCAACTTATACACAGAGCACATAATGCGCAATGCAGGGATGGAGGATTCACAATTTGGGATCAAAATTGCTGGGAGAAACATCAATAATTTGAGATATGCAGATGATACCAACCTAATGGCAGAAAGTGAGGAGGACCTAAAGAAGCTCCTGATTAGGTTGAAAGAAGAAAGTGAAAAAGCTGGCTTGAGACTCAATATAAAGAAAAACAAGATCATGGCAACAGGCCCTATCAGTCCCTGGAAAATAGATGGGGAAGAAGTAGAAGCAGTGACAGATTTTACTTTCTTAGGATCAAAGCTCACTGCAGATGGTGATTGCAGCCATGAAATAAAAAGGTGACTGATTCTTGGGAGGCAAGCATTGAGAAACCTTGGGAGAGAAGCAATTAGAAACTCCCCCTCAGACAGTTAAGTGGGCCAGACACATGGTTTCCCCCTGTTGCAAACGCATGTTTGCGTATGTGCAGGCACATCTGCTTCTAGGATCGTCACCGTGGGCCAGATGGAATGGTGTTGGGGGCTGGGGCCGGCCCACAGGCCATAGGTTATGAACCCCTGCAATAGAGGATCCTTTCTAACTCCACCGTCTTTCTTGCTGTTTCCAAGCAGTCAACTTCTGTACCACTTGGAGCCAGGTTGGAGTGCCTTTGCTTTCTTTCTGCCAGCAGGCAAAAACCTTTCTCTTCAGGCAGGTGTGGTTTCCTGGAGCAATTAAAAGTAGGGCTGTTGCATCTTTTCTTACAGGGCTGTTTCTTGCATTGGCTGCAGGCTATACTGTATAAACTACACCAGTTATTATCCTAGTTCCTTTTTTAAAATGGCTGTAGTAAAAGAGGTGTTCTGACACCCAATAAGAGCCATATGGGACAGCCAAAACCAGAATAACAAAGAGTCATGGGGCAGTGTTAAAACTAACAGATTTGTTCTGCATGCCCATTTGTGGACAGATAGCCCACTTTACTCACTTTAATTTGCTTCTTTCTTTAGGAGGCTGGGAAGGATCAGCAACATTTAAAATGACATTCACAGCTGGAGGTGCCATTGAATTTGGACAACGTATGCTGCAAGTAGCATCTCAAGGTACTGGCCTGTATTTTTCTTTTTTTAATAGGGAAGATATCAGTCTGAGTTCTTTGGAATTGGGCAGCAATACAAATTAGAATAAATAAATAAACCCTAGACACATGGGTGTCCAAGAACACTTTGCAGAAGAGGAGAACATATATCTTAATAATATACATGAAGGATGACTTGAAGCATGTGTGACCTTTAACCTTAAATTACCAGACATCAAACAAGCACATATTCTTATGTTTAAACTGTTTATCTCATTAGTTACAGGCAGATTTGCTTGATGTTCTAGTGGTGGGGAAGGTTCATTGAAGGCGCCTTCTACAGTATTTCTTGCTTTTGTATTCCTGGAGTTGACCCTGCTGGGCTTGATAGAATTTGTGCACCTTTTTTCTTTTGCAGCTTCAAGAGGCGAGGTCCCCAACGGAGCCTATGGATATTCCTATATGCCAAATGGAGGCTATACATTTCCACCACCAGCTGCCAATGGAATGTATTCGTCTCCTCCTCCTTCGGGATACCCTTATCCACCACCACCTCCTCGTGAGTTTCGGAAACAGAAGAGATATCTGTATACACAGTAATACCTCCGATAACGTTTACCTCGGATAACGCTATAATCGCATAACGTTAAGTAATCTGGGGAGGAGAATTGGATCGAATAACATTAAGGTCCTATGGGATGATCGGATAACAACCACTAAAGCCTGTGCGATTACAATGTATCTCTATGGAGCTTTAACGCTATCTGATCCATCCCATAGGATTTTAACATGCATCGGATAACACTAAAAATCGGATAACACCAAGACTTGTAGAACCAAGTCTTAGCGTTATCCGAGGTATTACTGTAATTCATTTGTTATGCTTAAGAAAGGAAGAAAATGAAGAGCTTATGAGCTTTGTTTTGATTTGAGGGAATTTTTGGCAATTTTAGCAACTTTTGGCATGGATTTTAGCAAATTTTCTCTGTTGAACGTAGGTTAATATTATTTTATCAGAAAACTCATGCCTTTTTGTTAGAAAATAAATGTGAATTCAATCCTAACAGGGATCAAGGTTCAGTCAGCTTTCAAGAGAGTGTACTAAGCATTATGGGGTGGTATACAAGTGTAATTACTATTGCTATGCCTTTATTTGACCCATGGGTAACATTTTTGTCCTTTTCAATACTTTTAAATAATGTGGCCTCCCAACATTGATTGGTTTTTAAACAAATAAATAAATAAATGTTATTAAATTGGTTAGAAGTTAGTCTGGAGATTGGCAAGAGATAACTAGCATGACTGAAGTAGCTTTGAACTTAGTCTCTCACCCAGTGAAGCCTTCCTGACATGGCACAATGGCAGAGTTCAGTTTGACATACTATTCTCTCAATGTGTTCTTGGTGAAATCTGCTGTTAGTTTTTCATGTGATGGAGCCACTTATCTCACTGGAACCTGGAAGCTGGCAGTTCTCCCATAAGCCCTGTTGAGCTGCATACCCTAAAAATATTTGCAGAAGTTTGAGGTTCTTTTCTGATCTAGATATTCAGGGTTGTGGGGGATGATGTTGCACAGGAGAGAAAGGAGAAAGATCTGTTTGTGCACATTGGCTTTTGAGTGATATAGAGAGTTTGTAGAGTCTGATGGAGTTAGGATGAGGACAGACATATTGGCACAAAATACATAAGCTTGGCCCACTAGCCTTTCTATTCAGTATTCTATTCTGTCATTCTCTGTTGCAGCAGAAATGTACCCTGGCCCGCCAACAGATGGAGACATGGGATACATGCACCTTCCCCCACCTCCTTATCCTGGGCCCATGGAACCTCCTGCTGCTGGTCCAGATCTTCCTTCCACTCCAGCAGGTAAGCATTCTGCCCAGAGGACAGGAATTAAAATTGCCTGAAATATGTAGAACCGTGAAGGGCTTTCAAGTCTTTCTAGTTCAGCATGATTCACTATGGGCGTGAGAGGCAACGTGTTAAGCTTTTCATTAACACTTTATTTGAGAATGGGTCTTTAAAAAAATTGAAATTTAAACTGAAGGGCAGCTTTCTAAAAATGATATAGTTGATGTCTGAAATTAATCTTCACTTTCTGCACCAGAGCCTCTATTTACAAATCAATTTTTTTCTCGGTACCAATTTGCAAATGTAGTTAATCACAGAATAGGAACTTTCCTTCCTCATTGAACCTTGCCAGCAAATAAAAAGTAATAATCACACCAATTCCTCTTAAGACTGAGATTTCCATGAGGGTGACCATTTGTCTACAAGCATGGATAGAATAGAAGCAAGAGGCTTAGTTGCCAGTAATGATTGGTGCAGATTAGAGAAGAAATAAAGATATCTGTTGGAGTGCTTCTCTGATAGAACTTCCACCTGCATCACTCATTCATCTCAATCAGTTTTGCTCCAAGGGCTGGTGCTGAGGATGGCCAGGAAGGTGGAGATGAGGAACAGAGCCTTCTTGGTGGTGGTGCCCACACCATGGAATCAGTGATGGGATGTCAAAAATTCTACTACCACGCCATGACGTCATGGACGTCATGGGCGTGGCCAATGTCATGACGTCATGATGTCATGGGCGGAGCCAACGTCATGACGTCATGACGTTGTGGGCAAGGCCAAAAATAAAAATAAAAAATAAAAAAAATAAACATGCACACAGACCCGTAAATAACTTAAAGAAATAAAATAAATAAATAAATAAAATAAAAATTAAATAAAAGTACACCCACCCACCCAAAACACCATAAACCACCCACCCACCCCAAACACAAAACCCTCACTTACCCTTCTTGGGGCCGACGACCCCCATGGCCCGGGGCCACACAGCAAGGCACGCCCCATCGCCGCCGGAACCGAGGAGGAGGCGGGGCGCTCCATGTTGGCTCCAATTTTTAAAAAACCGGACCCGGAGCCACTGCCTGCTGCTGCTACTGTCGCCGCTGCTGCCGCCTCCCGCCATCGCCATCGCCGGGGGGGTGGAAGGAGGAGAGGGAGGGGACTGGAGTGCCGGACCCGGGAGCGTTTCTGTAATTGATCCGGGTAGATGCATTTGCTTTTTTCCCTCCTTCCTTTTCGTTCTGGAGCTGTCTTCCCCGCCTTGCCCGTTGATCGGCTCCCATCCCGTCTTCTTCGTTGCCGCCGCCGCTGCTGGAACCGGAGGAGGAGGAGGCGCGCTCCGCTGGCCTGGGGCGACGGCGGCAACGGCGGCGATGGCGATGGCGGGAGGCGGCAGCAGCGGCGACAGTAGCAGCAGGCAGTGGCTCCGGGTCCGGTTTTTTAAAAATTGGAGCCAACATGGACATGGAGCGCCCCGCCTCCTCCTCGGTTCCGGCGGCGATGGGGACGGCAACGGCAGCAGCGATGGCAGGAGGTGGCAGTGGTGAGAGCACCAGGCAGCAGCAAACGGCGGCAAGCGGCTCCACAGGAGGCTCCAGTCAGGGGCGGCCGGATCCAATTTTTTTTAAATCGGAGAAAAAAATGGCTCCAATTTAGTGCGCATGTGTCAGATTGAGTTTCTGCGCATGCGCACTAAATTGGAGCCATTTTTGCTCCAAATTTTTTTTAAATTTTCCTCCCGGTGAGGCGTCCGATCTGGACGCCTCAAAAACGGTTTTACCCCCACGGAGAGCCCTCCGGAAATCCTTAAAACGGTTCTGTGGATCCGGTCAGAACCGGTGTCATCCCATCACTGCATGGAATGATCTACCAGTGGGGTGATGCCAGGCCCCATCACTGGATGTTTTCAAGAAACATCTGAAAACTGTACTGTTTAAAGAGGCTTATAAGAACATTCTCCCTATAGCCCCTAGATAAGAGTATAATTGGCTTATGCCATCCATTGTTATTGTATGTATATTTCTGGTTTTAACTAATGTAAACTGCCCAGAGTGGAGAAATTTCCCAGAGAGGTGGTATAGAACTCCGTCCCACCAGGGCAGATCGGAGAGGCTCTCTTATCATTTCATCGGCTAGAGAGGTGCATCTCTCTAGCACCAGAAGGAGGGCCTTCTCCGTGGCCGCCCCAGCCCTTTGGAACCTCCTGCCAACTGAGTTACGTCTACAGACAGAGCTCCTGCCCTTTCTGAAGGGCCTAAAAACCTGGCTGGCAGGGCAGGTGTGGGGCTCCAGGAACATGGGGTCCCATGTTGGGTGGCTGATCTGATGGGACAGCCACCCCTCCCTCACTCTTTTAAACTTTTTAAATCTTTTTAAACCTTTTAACCTTTTTAAATCTTTTAGATTTTTGTAAATTCATGGTTTAATTCTTTTTTAATTGACTTTTAAGTAATTTTGAACCTCAAGGTTTTAATTTATGAATTTTCTGTAAGCCGCCTAGAGTCAGGTTTGCCTGATTGGGGTGCGATAATAAATCTAAATAAATAAATAAATAAATAATAAACAAACAAACAGACAAATAAGATATATAAAATTTTATAAGGCCTTTTGTGGACTGCACTAAATGTGGAGGAATAACTCTGGGTTCCCACCAAACAAATGAAAAATGGTGGAGGGCACTATTTTCAATGGGTAAGTAAAAACTCAGAGCCCAAATGCTTAGTCCTTCCCCAATCACTGACTGGAACCCCTCATAACTAGTTAAAAGTAGTCTTCCATTTTGTGTGAAAAGGGACAGAGTCTGTGTTTGCACAGGTAGTTGCTTGGTGTTGAATCTGTGCCATACAGAGGAGGGGGCAGTGAATATGATCCTGGGTCCGGTGGTACTATTAGGCAAAGTTAACTACATCAGGCAGTGGCTTAAGAGTGTCTCAAAAAGGCATCAATTATTTGTTGTTTATTTTGTTGTTTTTATTATGGGAGGGATGAAAGAGAGGCTTGTACAGTATTCTATCTCTGTTTTTTAATGTTTCACCTTTCTCCAGGTAAAGGGACCTTAGGTGACTTGCAAAATATTTAGAAAATGATTGTTGGGCATACAGTAAATTACAGTGTTCAAATCAATTAAACATATTCCCACATTAAAACTATAAAATGAGAATAGTTTTAAACTTTTAAAAGAGCATAAAACAAGATAAAAGAGATAACAGAAGTAACATGTCTATTCTCTGGCAGCTGATTTACTAAAAGCTTGGCAGAAGGACAGGAAGGAGGAGGCTAGTTTGGTCTCCTAAGGAAAAATACGTCACCGAGAAGCCTTTTTATTATTATCATTATTATTATCACCATCATCAATTTGATTTATATACCCCCCTACTCGGTGAAACCGACTCAGAGTGGTTCACAGAATCCATACATATAACATAATCAAAAGTAATACAGTATAATTTTTGTTTTTATTTTGGATGTAAGCCGCCCAGAGTCGGGTCCTCCCGATTGGAGCGGGGTATTAAATTTAATAAATAATAATAATAATAATACAATAATATAACAATATAATACAGCAGTGCAATAGAACAAAAACTACACCGCAAAACAAAGTTACAAAAAGTGCAATTACAATTACATATGCATAGTATAATCTCAATAAATAATAATACAGTATAACAATGCATGATCCAACAATATCAGGCCTCTCACCCAGGCCACAAGCAGGTTTCAAAAAGCGGTGGCAGCTGCTTGCCATAACGGCCCTTTGAAGCCCAGCGTGGGGGCGGATCTCGGGAGTGTGGGCAGACGGGACAGTCCAGGCGCTCCTAGCTGAAGTCCTTCTTGCCAGGCCAAAGTGTGAAGGCAGCGGGGACGCATCCCGCCACAGCGGCCCCCTGCAGTCCAGCATGGGAGTGGGGCTCAGGAGTGCCAGCAGGTGGAACAATCCAGGTGCTCCCAGCCAAAGTCCTCTTTGCCCAGCTGGACCAAAGTTCAAAGGCGGCGGCACATCCTCCCGCAATGGCCCTTTGAAGCCCAGCATGGGGGCAGGGCTCGGGAGCGTCGGCAGGTGGAGCAGTCAAGGCGCTCCTGGCCGAAGTCCTCCTTTATCAGCTCTGGACCCCCTCAGCTGAGTCCTGCTTCCTCTGCTGGTCCGGCACAGGGTAGGAGTCTGGAGAGGGCAAAATATGCCGGTCTCTATCAGCCCTGGACTCCTCAGCTGAGTCCTGCATCCTCCACTGGTCTGGTGCAGGGTGGGAGTCCGGAGGGGGCAAAAAACACTGGTCTTTATCGGCCCCGGACTCCTCAGCTGAGTCCTGCTTCCCCCACTGGTCTGGCGCAGGATGGGAGTGTAGCAGTGGAGCGGGAGGAGCTCCTTACCAAAGCACTCCTCTGAAGCCGGTAGAACCAAGATAAAGGCCTCTCCCACAGACCCTAAGACCCCGGGAGGCTCATTGGGGTGAAGGGATCTTTCAGATAGCCTAATCCAAGTCATGTAGGTTTTTGCAAGACAAAGCGAATGTTTGAATCCTCCCTGGAAATGAGCAAGTAGCCAGTTAACCTGCTATAGCAAGCAGCATCCATTCTTCCAGTAGTAAATTCAGGTTAGTTGTTGATCAAGTAACTTATCTGAAGAGATAAGTTATCTTTATGTGAGGTGTCAGGATGGGATCATTAGCTGATTAGCCTTTGACCTTAAAATGCCTTGGACTAGCTTTGATTGCGCAAAAGATAGTGGTTCATCCTGGAATAAGAGGCTTGAGGCCTTCTATCAAATTAACTGGGAGCCATGATCAGCCTTTGTGTTTACGGCCAAAACCGTGGAAGAATTCAGTGGAATCTAATCCTCCTTGGGAAAGCAACTGGACAGCCTTGAGAAGGAATTGTAAAGCAACAGCATGTTTGTATTTACTTTCACATCTTGGAATTTATAGAGTTTGCCCAGCCGTGGCATTTGGAGCAGGCATTTAGAAAATATGAGAGAAAACATTTCTTGTTTTTCCTGGCATGTTCTGATTACAGCCTAGCATTTATCAAAGGCAAATAAAATACACAACTTGAAACTTTATCCAAATGGTATTTATAAGATTCCCATGGTTTAACCCTGGTTTATTAATCAGGATCTGAAGGAAGGATCAGTCCCAGGTTAGAGATTCTGTTTGGTATAACTGACAAGTACAGTAATACCTCGGATAACGCTAAGACTTGGTTCCACAAGTCTTGGTGTTATCCGATTTTTAGTGTTATCCGATGCATGTTAAAATCATATGGGATGGATCGGATAACGTTAAAGCTCCATAGCACAAGCTTTAGCGGTTGTTATCCAATACATCCCATAGGACCTTAACGTTATTCGATCAAATTCTCCTCCCCAGATTATTTAACGTTATGCGATTTTAGCGTTATCCGAGGTAAAACGTTATCCGAGGTATTACTGTATACTCTTACAGGTTTTGATGGAATTGGTCAGCAGAGTGGTGTAGTGGCCAGCAAGAGGTTCGCACCTGGCCAAGCGGTCTCTTGTGAGAAAAAGCAGGCAGACCAGAGTTTGGTGCAGAAGAAAACTCAAAGTAGGTTTACTCAGAAAGTAGAAGGGTGCAAGTATATACAGTGCAACAACTGTAACACAAAACAGATATATTCTCTCGGGCTGCTCAGTGACTTCGCTGAGAAAGTACAGTTGTGCTATATACAAGTCCATACAGTTCAGCAACAGGTCAGTTCAGCAGGGTAAAGGCAAGCTGCAGTCACAAACAAAGCCAAAGAGTTCTGCAGCTTCTCTCCTCCTGGTGGAGGCTTACCCCAGTTAGTTCTCCTTTGTCCAGTAAGCACAGATGGCATATCCAGCTCAAGCCATCAGCAGGAACAGTGGCAAAGATTCAGTCCTCATAGCAGGTTCCAGAAGATACAGGAACTCTTCTTCCAGACTGTCAGCAGAGGAAGGTGAGCATTATAGCTCAGGGAAGTTGAGCATTGTAGCTCAGGCAAGTTGAGCATTGTAGCTGAAGGTCTGGAGTCCAGCTCTGTCCTAAATATACTGGCCCTTGGAGCACATCAGGGAAAACTCCCAGCACTGTGTGCCCCAGCAGTAAAGTCTTAAAGGCATCACAGACACAATATGCCTTGCAACCAGTTAGGGAGAGCAGCAAAGACTTACATTTCCTAACAACACGCTATAAAGAACTATCACTAATCTTGTTTGTTGTTACCAGAAAATTGTTACTTTTCTGAAAGTAACAAAAACCTGCTACATAAAGATTTGATCTCCCTTTGTCTGACTACCACAAATTGCTATACACTGGGAAACAGATTGTAAAAGATTTCAGTGTCCATTGTTAGCTCAGCCTAGTTGATCCATCACACTGTTGAAAATAATATATAAAATGAGGTATATAAAGAAGATGTCTGGCTAGGTTATTGTGCTATGATAATAGAGTAGATCATACTGCCAGCAACTCAACACCAAGTGTCAGGCAGCAGTTAACTCACCTGATAACCCTTGAGGACTAACAGCCTTGGGTGCCAAAGTCCACAGGGAAGGGTGATGATCCCCAAATAGATTAAATCCCACTTGAATCCATCTTGATAGAGGTTCATCAAAACTGGCCTGGGACCAATGAAGACTTTGTGTGCTAAAAAGGCTCAGGACCAGAAAGTGACTCATGGAACTAGATCAGTGGTACGGGTGTCACACTGCAATATATAAGCCAAATACGCAAGGCCCCTGAATTATATTGCTCCGAGGACGATCATGACTGGTAGCCATAAGGATAGCCAATATTCAGAATCGGATATGGCACGTAAAGAAGAAGAAATAAGATTTATTCATTCACTTGTTTATAAATAAGGACACTCCCACTGGCATATTACTTGAAATTTTACAAGAGTTACTTCTGAGTGTTGGACTTCATGCCCTCAGAGGTGGGATTTTTGTCTGAGTTCCATACTGTGCCTTCATGTAAACCCGGAGTTCTCAACCTTTTTAAGCCGGGGGCCGGGTCACGCTACCTCAGACAGCTTCAGGGGCCAGACAGACATTTTGCCCTTCCTTCACCACACGGCACTTCCTGGTGTGGTGGTGGCAATGAGGAGGCCACATGAAATGGTGTCACAGGCCACAGGTTGAGAATCCCTGATGTAAACAAAGCTTTCCTCTGCAAGTGGCTGCAGCGTGGTCCGATTAAAAAGGAAGAAAGGAAAGAAGGCTTCCTCCACTTTTTGTAAAAAAAAAAAAAGATTGTTGTAAATTAATAGAAAGAACCTCATCAGTGACCAACATTGAAACATAGCTCTATCTTTTGACTATAATGGGGAACTAGTTTAAAATTTTGAGGACCAGGGAGGGGCTGGTAGATAGCATTCCAAGCCAGTTCATGATCTTTGCTTAATAAAAAAAGAGGTCTGTACAAGCAGAAATTTAGTATTAGTCTAAAAATAGTGCAACAGAGATGTGTGTGTATGTGTGCATTTAAACTTTTTTTTTCCATTCCCGTTCCCACAATTCTCCAGTAATTCCTCAGGGAGAATTCTGAGAATTCCAGTACATAGACGCCTCCAGATGTCTACATTTCATTCGCCTGGAGCAGGGCTTACCTTGTACAGGCTTCTGAAGCCTGTGTTTCTTGTTATTAATACTGTACAGTAATACCTCGGATAACGCTAAGACTTGGTTCCACAATTCTTGGTGTTATCTGATTTTTAGTGTTATCCGATGCATGATAAAATCCTATGGGATGTATCGGATAACGTTAAAGCTCCATAGAGATACATTGTA
Organism: Furcifer pardalis; assembly: GCA_030440675.1. Classification (NCBI taxonomy): domain Eukaryota; kingdom Metazoa; phylum Chordata; class Lepidosauria; order Squamata; family Chamaeleonidae; genus Furcifer; species Furcifer pardalis. The sequence goes on along the minus strand of CP126893.1, from coordinate 53,912,089 downwards.
ACCGCACATGCTTTAGCGGTTGTTATCCGATCCATCCCATATGACCTTAACGTTATTCGATCCAATTCTCCTCGCCAGATTACTTAACGTTATGCGATTTTAGCGTTATCTGAGTAAACGTTATCTGAGGTATTACTGTATACAAAAAGGGAAACTGACCTGGTGATTTCTGGTTGGCCTTGGTGTTTGTGGGGCATGTAATTCTTTGGACATCTTTATAGTGTCTAATAATGGGCAATGAGACTACACGTTTCCTGAGACGACCTAGTAGAATTCTGAGAGCCTTGGGGGGGGGGGGATCCCACAAATGGCACACTCCCATTGTACAGCCTCCTTGCTTTCACTTTGAAATTATTCCAACCAATATACTATTTAATCTGTTGATTTTTCCTCCCTACAGCTGAAGCCAAAGCTGCAGAAGCTGCTGCAAGTGCTTATTACAACCCAGGCAATCCTCACAATGTCTACATGCCAATGGTAGGCTTTGGTATTTATATATTTAATGCATCTGCCTTTGTGACATCATAGACTAGGTGGCCTTCCATCCATCCAGGCATTAATTAGAAGCAAGCCAACTTCAATAAGGGGGCTGCTGCATCATATCATACACTGCTTCCTTTGCTCATTTGTCACTGTTGTCTTAGAAATGAAGGAAACAAGGGGAAAATACTCTTCCATCTTGCTCCCAACCACCCTCTCGCCTACATATCATAGCTGGAAGAGTAAGACTGGTAAATAAGAGGTTTGCAGCAGTTAGAGAACAGGGAAAGATAAAGGTTAAATTGTACTTTTAGTATGAAAAATGCATTTTGTAAAATAGATCCTAGTGACAAAGTGGGGCAGGAATCATTTTACCTCTGTAAAACAGTAGAGACCTCAGTGTACAGCATGCCTCATATTGTAACTCTAGTTAGGATAGTATTTCTGATGCAGAAAGTCCCAGAGAGTCTTCATTATATTCATTTTGTGAGGTAGGTGCTCAGAACTTACAAGCCCAGTAGATATTTAATTAAGGGAAATATTAGGAATGTAATTCATCACAGACCCAGTAAAGTACTTGGAAAGGTCTGGGTGAATATGAAAGAAGCATCTCTTAAGAAGTTTAAAAATACTGTTTTGGAATTTATGGTTTGAATAGTTTTCATGCACATTTTGCAATGGCTCTGAAGTAGCCAATTTGCTCTTGCCATTAGTAGTAATTAAGTTATTTTCTTTCTCATTTCAGGATCAGCCTCCACCTCCTCCTTACTTTCCTCCAGAGGACAAGAAAACCCAGTAGGCTGCTACTACACATTGCTTTCTTATTTCCCTTTGAATAAATGTTGTTTAGGGATATGACAATGGTGAGAGGACCATTTAGTTCCCCTCCAGTGCACATAACACCCATGAGCTGGAGTGGTAGATATGTGTGTGTTACTAGGGAAGCTTCTAACATTTTTCTAGATTGTTACATAACACACACACACACCTACATCTATGAATATGTTCTTCTCTTCTGTATAATTCTTCCTCCTTGTCAGCGGTATAATGAAGGAAAAGTTTTCTTCCTGCTATCCTGTTCCATCTTCCAACTGTCCTGGAGAACATCCCTTTCTGAACAGACTCCTTAAACTGAAACTGATCAACAGCTGTTGAAATTTGTAGACATTGGACACCTCCATGTGTCAGTCAGCTCTCATGCGGTGAAGCTTCAGAAGAAATTCAGCGCTGCTGTGAATCTGTCAGTCGGCTCTTCCTTGCATGATCCCTGCCATGTTGTGCCAAGGAAATGCACTGGACTTCTGAGAAATCAAATGCAGTTTGGTTTTATTTAAGCACTGGAATTCTCTGTGATTTCTTCTGCAGTATGCATGTATGGTGGCATGGATACACCATTAATTATTTTTGAACATTTCTCTAGATTCATGTAGCTGTCTTTGTTATTCTCTTTCGTGCAACAATAAAATTATGGCTGCTTCGTTCCAGCCTGTAAAACATCTTACCTTGATAATTCAGTTGGTACGTCACTTGTCTAAACCCCATCCTAGCAGCCTGAAGGTGTTCTAAGGAAAACGAGGGCTGACCCTTTGATTTATCTCTTTATTTATTATTTGGATGTTATTGGTACTATTTTGGGCACATCATAACCTGAATCAAAGCACTTCCTCTTTGGCTGCAAGGTCACTTGTAACAATTGAACTTTCTCTCTCTTGGAGAAGGGAATGCCATTATTACCTCCAAAACTACTGATTTAGAAGAGGAGGTCTTAACTGGCAAACGGGGAGATGTTCTAAAACATAAAAGCCTTTTGAGATTTTCTGTGTCTTCTGTCTAGAATGAATTGCTAGTATCGATGAACTACTGCACACAAGAAAACCATCAAGAAGTATGGCTCTTGTTTCTCTGGAACCAAAACCTAGGGAGGAAAGAATATTAGGAATTGAATTTGGGTGTATACAATTGCCTGGGTAACCGAAACTCTGCTGATATTTCATTAGCATTGCTTCTGGCATACACAGGAATGAAAGAAATTCTTACTTGTACAACAATTTCCATAATTTCCTATAATTGGCCTAGTTTAGTCTTGAAACTAAGCCCCTGTGAAAAGCAGCTTACTAAGTCTGTGCTGAAAGCTGGGATCTCTTTTCACATTTAGTTTCTTCTGTAAAATTAGTGATAATTGAAGCAACACTGGTTTGTTCAGTTCAGCTAAAGAGATTTGCCTTTTGCTGTTCGTTCAGAAACGTCCCAAGAAAAGATGTAGATTGTGTCCATTGCAAAGAACATGGTCAAGTGGGAGATTTTAATTGTATGCCTCTACAATGTTTCGAGGGAGGGGTTGTTTTGTCTCCCTAACTGAGTGGTATATTTTATTTTAAATAAAGTGACAAACCACCAGACGGAAGTAGTTTTTAAAAAAATCCTTTGCATTGATTTCAGTAGCAGACACTTTGCTTTTTGCTGCAGGATCAAGTGACAGCCAAGTGGAAGAGGCGCTTGCATTTGTGCAGTATGCACATTCTATTCATGTTCTTTCTTTTTATTTTCTGTTCCCAGAAGGTGCTTTAGAAATTACCCTGTGCTGATAACACTAAGAATATAGACTCCCTGATAGGCAAGGCCCAGCTAATGCCTTAGTTTAATTTAACAGACACTTTCTAGCTGCCCAGTAGAACGGATTTTGTTGCGCAAAACCCTTTCCATTTTGTGCCCTAAACTTTCCCTCCTCTAAAGTTGTTATTTAAACTGCAGTGAGTTAAATAAACATTTATTTTAAAAATAGGTCTGTATTTTGGAGAAGTTCTATTAATATATTATGGATGTGAAATGGATCCTTTGAATGCAAGGCTGTTTTTGGTTCCCTAAGACTGTGAAGTAAAGATAACATCTATTAAAGCTTTCTGACTCATTGTGTCTGCATATTTGTGTGGGTCAATGTTCTTTTGTGCTAATACTTCCTTCACACACGTGGATGTGACAGTACAGTTTTGCAGTTACAGCACATGCCAGATTGGTGGTGAGAGTCTATTTCTGCTGTGATCTAAGCTGTGCTTGTTAATTACACCAGACATTTTGCAACAAAACCACCTACGTTCAGTACACCTGTCTTCATAGCTCATAGGATCACAATATCACATTTTCTAATCTTATGTAACACAGACCCCCCCTCAATTGGGTGTCTTATTTTAACCTGTCAATGCACTTCTGGCATAAAAACACTGACTCTTCTGATCCAGTGGTGGGAGTCATATATTTTTTTACTTCCTACTCTGTGGGAGTGGTATGGTGCGCGGGGCCAGCCAGAATTTCTGTTCCCAGTTCTCGTGAACTGGTGTGAATCTGCTGATGCCCACCACTGTTCTGATCTGAGTTCCCATCTCATCAGGTCTCTCAGTATAGGACTTCTTGAACTCCCATTTAGTATAATAGTTATGTATGTGTGCTTACTTCACTCCCATTAGAAGATCCTGTTGTAAAAGACAATAGAGTCTCAAAAGGGTAGAGGAAGAAAGGGGTAGAAGAATACAGCCCTATAGTGCCAGTTTCTACAATCCAAGGTTTTTTTTGATTTCTGAAAATTATTGCATTTGTAGTCTCCCCTTTGTGGGACTGCAATGGATCAAGCGGCTAAGATGCTGACTGGAAGGTGGCAGGGCAGCAGTTCGATACCTGAATACTGCAGGACGGAATGAGCTCCCGTCTCTGTCTCAGCTCCTGCCAACCTAGCAGTTTGAAAGCAAGACATTGCAAGTAGATAAATAGGGACCACTTTAGTGGGAAGATAAACAGCATTCCATGCGCTCTGGTGTCTACTCATGCCTGCCACATGACCACAGAAACATCTGCAGAGAGATTTATATATTCTAATAAAATATAAACCATAAAACAAGCTCTCCCAGGCCATGACAACAATGCATTAATAAATCATTTGTACCTACAAACTGATGGGTCCTGAAAAACCAAACATATACCATAATTATTGGGAGAGAGACAGATATTTGTACGTCTATCTGCATAATTCCATTTTAAATGTTTGTTTTTTTAAATATTGAAGGAGGGGATTAGGCTCTCTTCCTAAAGGTCACCCTTGCTCAAAAGCCAGTCGTATCTGACTCTAGGGTTCAGTGCTCATCTCTGTTTCATAGCCGAAGAGCCAGTGCTGTCTGCGTTTGCAGACATTTTCATGGGAAACGAACTGCTGACCTCCTGCCTTCCAGTCAGCATCTTAGCCACTTGAGCCACTGCAGACTGTGACCTTATAGTTTGGGACTTCTATCAGAGTCCCTGTTCACCATTGTCTCTAACAGACTTAAGCAACAGGTCAAAGGAGGAAATATCTGGTTTTACTCTAAGTGGCAGGACTTTTGTACCATCTCACAAATGTCCTGTTCTTGTTGGTATCCACTATAAAGGTAAAAAAGCCAGTTGTATCCACCTCTAGGGTTCAGTGCTCATCTCTGTTCCAAAGCAGAAGAGCCAGCGCTGTCTACTGCAGATGTTTCTGTGGTCATGTGGCAGGCATGACTAGGCACCACAGCACACGGAACACTGTTTACCTTCCCACCAAAGTGGTCCCTATTTATCTACTTGCAATGTCTTGCTTTCGAACTGCTAGGTTGGCAGGAGTTGGGACAAAGACGGGCGCTCATTCCGTCCTGCAGTACTCGGGAATCGAACTGCTGACCTCCCACCTTCCAGTCAGCGTCTTAGCCACTTGATCCACTATAAACCATAGTAAAGTATCCACTATACAAAACGTAATTTAAATTGGATGATTATTCTAGCAATAGCAATAACACTTATACGTACAGTATACCACCCTGTAGCACTTCTTGCACTCTCTGGGTGGTTCTCAAGTTAATTAGTATTTTACCCCCAACATGCTGAGTACTCATTTTACCGACCTCAGAAGGGTGGAAGGCTGAGTCGAATCAACCTTGAATCCTGTCTGGATCAAACTCACAATGTTTTGGCTGCAGTACAACAGTTTGACCACTGTGCCACCACTCGAGCTTTTAAGGAAATCATTTTTTGGCCTGGCACTTTCTGCGCATGCCCTCGGGCTTCTAAGGTGCCTGGAGTTGCTTCAGTAAGGAGCAGCAATAGAAATCCAAGAAAATAAATAAATAAATAAATAAATCTTGGGCGGGGGTAGATATTATAACATTCCATTTCCCCACAGATTCTGTACTTGTGGATCAGGGGAGGTCAAATACGTTTTTCCGTCATCGGTTAAGCTGCTCTTTCAATGAGCACGCCAGAAGTCAATTTCTTCCTAGTCATCTTAGCTCTTTGTGTAATAGACTCCCTCCCTCGCCCCAGCTATGTATGCCAGTTGTGGGCAGGGATGTAATCACTACATATCAGACAGCAAAATTTGCTTTGGCAGCAAAGAAGATATGTGCTAAGCATCAACAGTGTTAAGGGAGGAAGGAGGCCATGCCACTTTATATTTATGTGTAAATATGTGATGTCAGTGTCTTGTGTTAAAGCTAATATGTTGCCATCATGATCTATGGTTTTCAGTAATAAAACTTGTTCAGTTCTGTTCAGCACTGGTACAGTTTTACCTTTATAATGAAATGCATCAATGCAAATTACTGTACAGAGCTGTTAAGTCATCCGCTGCCTCCGAGAGAGCAGCACCCATTTGGTGAGCACACCAAGGGGTGATTTAGAGCCTTCGCCTGTTCCTGTTGTGTGCTCTCTGCCCTGGCTTGCTAGATTTGAGTGTTTTAACAATTAACATTGTGTCTAGTGGCGCAGGGGTTAAACTGCAGTCCTGCAACCAAAAGATTGTGCTTCAGTCCTGACCAGGGATCAAGGTTGACTTCCATCCTTCTGAGGTCGGTAAAATGAGTACCCAGCATGTTAGGGGCAAAATGCGAATTAACTTGTGAACTGCCCAGAGAGGGCACAAAATGCTGTGGGGTGGCATATAAGCAGTGATGGGATGTAACAGGTTCTCACCAGTTCTCCAGAACTGGTAGTAACGTTTCCCAATGTCCCGGAGAACCGGTAGCAGCTTTTTTTGGGGTGGGGGGACCACCTTCAGGGCTTACCTTTTTACTGGTTCCCCCACTGTGCATGCGCGCCAAGCACTTGGTGTGCATGCATGCCTACAGTGCTTGGCGCGTATGCACGGCCTCCTTGCTGTCCTCCCAAGCGGGGAGGAGGAAGAGAAGCTGCTAACCTGAAGCCTGCTCCCCAGGGTAAGTGAATCACCTTTGGATGTGGTGTGTCTGTGTGTATTTTAATGTGTATTTAATACCTTTACCTATATCGACGTACTACCATAGTTCCTAAAAAGGCCTTGTGGCCAGCAGGCCTGACGGCCTGGCTTGGGGTTCTTAAGCAAAGTCTTGGAGTTACCTCATCAATAAGCTACAGCTGTGCTGTTCCAATTGCTGTTCCAGTTGGAGAACCCTTAAGGAGGTACAGCTGTTTTACATTTACATCAAGGCATATTATCCTAGAGAACCGGTACAATGACCATATCCATCTTGCAACATGGTGCTCCCCAGGCACTTATGCCAACAGGTAAGTGACGGGTTTGTGTTTGGGGTGGGTGGGGGTTGATTTATGTTTGGGGTGGGAGTGCCCTTGTGTTGTGGGTGGGTGGGTGGGTTGAGGTGTGTGTGTGTGCTTATTTTTATTTTATTTTCTTTGGCTCCATCCACAATGTCATGATGTTGGCTCTGCCCACACTGTGATGACATCACGGTGGGGTAGTAATAATTTTGACATCCCACCACTGTATATAAGTGTGATTGCTTTGCTTGTGGCTTTGCTTTGACAAAAATGATGCATAGTGAGTCATGAATGCATTGGAAAGTGTAAAAGATGATACTCCTACAAATGCTCCTTACTGTATATGAAAAACTTGTGTGGGACAAGTTTCAACTTGACATGTGCAGGGAAAATTGTTGTGACCGAAATAGGCACTTTAGAATCAGTGAGAATCCTGGAGTTGTTTTTAAAAGGCCAAAATTATTTTGATACCTAAGACGAGAGTCCAAATATTGTAGTAAAAACTAATACATCAATTAAAAAAAACAAGAGGGGAAGACAGCCCAAGTCCTCATATTGCAATGTTTAAACTGTAGTACTACAGCCAAAACTGCTGACGTTGTGAGTTCAGTCCTAATGGGGTGCTCCAGTTTGACTCAACCTTCCCTCCTTCGGTAGGTAAAGTGAGTACCCAGCATGTTTGGGGCAAAATGCTAATTAACTTGTGAACTGCCCAGAGAGTGCTCTAAGTGCTATGGGGTGGTATAAAAGTACTGTACTGTATAATTGCTCTTCCTCTTACTATCTTCTTATTTTGTGACCTGAAAATGTAACTCACCAACCCGGCTAGTGAATGACAATATGGTTTTTAGTCCAACAAATATATAAAGAGCCAGGTTGTAAAAATGCACAGTCTATTATTGGCTTTACTAGCACAAGAAGGCATGCTATGAAAGATCTTTTGCAAATTCCTTCATCTGAATCTAGTTTGGCTTTCCCTATAATATGTTATGCATACTGCTGCCCAGTCGCTATCTTTAAAAGGGTGGATGCATTTGAATCTGTGGTGGGGTTTCTATATCTTCAGCCACAACTCCTTTGCCTTCTCCTCCTCTGGAGCCACCCAGATCCTTCATGGGGCTTGGTTCAAGAACTCAGCTCACTAAGAAGGACTTCTCCTGTGTCGGTGTACCAATCACTGCCTGCTCTTTGCTGTCTCCTCCCTGGCTTCAAGTTGGTGCTGCTCATAAACTCATGGCATGGAGATTGTATACTTTCATCTGAGTCTTACTGTGTAGACCAGGGATCTGCAAACTTGGCTCTCCAGGTGTTCTTGGACTTCAATTACCAGAAGCCCAAGTCAGTATGCCTGCTGATCAGGACTTCTGGGAATTGAAGTCCAAGAACATCTGGAGAGCCAAGTTTGCTGATCCCTGGTGTAGACCAAGCTTGTATACAACAACTGTTGATACTGGGAGCATTCTGTGGTCTTGCCTTTGTTCCAGTAGAGTAGTTCATTATACAGTCAATCCTCGCATAAAGAGCGCCTCGCTTAAATAGTAACTTGCTTAAAGAGCAGAATTTTCTCTGAATGTTCGCTTCGCTTAACAAATAAAATCAACCAAAAAACTCGCTTAACAAATAAACTGGGGTTCGCAATCCACCTCTACCAGAAGTCACAATTGGTCACTTACAATGGTGTTTCACTTAAAGAGCAAACTCGCTTTAGGAGCAATCCTGTGGAACACATTATGTTCTTTAAGCGAGGTACAACTGTACATTGAATAAGGTGCTTGTTTTCAACCAACATATGCACAGCAGCTGGTGATATCTCATCCTTCCTCCCCTGCATGGGGACTGTAAACACCAAGGACATCTTGGTCACTGGAGTTGGCTTGGGTGACTCCCATGACACTCACACTCTCCTTCACCTCTGATGTGTAATCAAATATACTTTGGGAAGACTTAGGGATGATCAAGAGTAAGTTGTTTAATAGCTATGTGAGCCAGAAGACTGTCTTCTCTGTAGCATAAATTGAAAACTGTAATTTTCACCTAAGAAAGACTAATTATCCTTAAGCGTGATTGATCTATTTTCCATCTTAAGGCAATTGAAATGCTGTAAATCGTTATTATATTCTAATAGTAATGCATCTTTTGAAGTCCTTCTCATTTTGGTTCATAGACTTAATTTGGCATGTGAAAAGATGCCATCTGCAGAACAGGGAGTGAGGCAATTTGCCTATAATTAGTTTAAAACTTGCCATCTCCATCGCATCTCCAAGATTATGATCTGACAGGTAATCAAACTATGATGATCCCCAGTAGTTCCAATTCATTTACTGCAAGAAGGCTTCAAATTACATTGTTCTCAAAACACTAATCTAGGATTGGAAAAATGTGTGGCTTTCTGGTTATTGCTGGATTGCAATTCCCATCAACCAGTGGTGGGCAGCAACAGGTTCGCACTCTCCCGGGAGAGGGAGTAGCAAAATTGGGTGGCCTCTGAGGAGGGTGGTGGTGAAATTGGGTGGCCTTTGGGCGGGGGGGGAAAAGCGAAATTGGGTGGTCACACCCACCTCCCTGCCCCGCCCCATCAGGTTTTGTCCCTGCAAGTGGTTCAAGGTTTCCCTTGCTCAAAAGCCAGTCATTTCCAACTCTAGGGTGCAGTGCTCATCTCCAATTACAGCCAAAGAGCCAGTGCTGCCTGTGTTTGCAGATGTATACATGGCCATATGGCAGGCATGACTAGATTGCCCATGACATAGGCTCCGCCCATGATGTAGACGCCACCCATGTGTAGGCTCCACCCACAATGTAGGCTCCACTCACGGTGTGGTAGCGAAACTTTTTGCTACCCATCACTGCCATCAACCCTAGGTAGAGGGATGATGGAAATTTAAATTCATCAAAACTTGAGGAGGCCCACATATACCCTGTCTCTGCACCTAGCCCTTGTATGTATTGTCAAACAAAACAAGGCATGTGAAAGTCGAATACAGTATTTGAAAAGACTGCAACTTAACCTGAAATTCTCATTTTGATGTAAAACTCAGAATAGCCTGAGCATGGTTGTTTTCTCTGTCATGTGGCCTACTAAGTCCTCTGCTCTTAATTAAAAGTTACATTATCATACTTGAGGAAGTTTTATGGAACTTACTAAATTCTACTTTTCAATTGATATTACAGACAAGACAGTGTAGTGCAGTGATGGCCAACCTTGGCACTCCAGGTGTTCTAGAACTTCAATTCCCAGAAGCCCTGACCAACAGGAGTACTGACCTGGGCTTCTGGTAACTGAAGTCCAAGAACACCTGGAGTGCCAAGGTTTGCCATCACTGATACAGTGCATGATAAAGCTATTAAACAACTTACTCTAGGTTGCCCGTACCTCTTCCCAGACCATGCTTGGTTTGTAAAAGATACCAGAACATACATTTGACAAGTACAGTACCTTGGTCTAATAGTTATTAAAATAGTCCATTCCTTAGTATAGCTATCAGAGAGTCCAAAAACAAAAAGACAAAAAACATTGTGGCACTTTAAAGTCTAACTGCTGTATTTTAATGTTAGCCACAACAGTGGCTCAAGTGGCTAAGATGCTGACTGGTAGGCGGAAGGTCAGCAGTTCGATTCCCGAGTACTGCAGGACGGAATGAGCTCCCGTCTTTGTCCCAGCTCCTGCCAACCTAGCAGTTTGAAAGCAAGAAATTGCAAGTAGATAAATAGGGACCACTGCGGTGGGAAGGTAACAGCGTTCCGTGCGCTCCGGTGTCTAGTCATGCCTGCCACATGACCACGGAAACGTCTGCAGAAGCAGACAACGCTGGCTCTTCGGCTTTGAAACAGAGATGAGCACTGACTCCTAGAGTCGGATACGCCTGGCTTTCGAGCAAGGGAAACCTTTACCTTTACTATCATGGATCAAGTCTACTTCATTTTTGTCTTTTTGTTTTGTTTTCACTCTGATGTGCTTGAAACACAGACTAACATGGCTACTATTTCAAAAATTAGTGCAGCTAGTAATTCCTTGCCTAAAAACTCAGATTGAGAGAGTTTGAATGTATCTCAATTGAAACCTGGATACAGATAAATACTTGCCTGAGTTTGCCATCTTCTTGTTGATTTTTTAAACATGTCATGACATGAGGAGTATTCATACTAAGGATCCTGATTACTAGTCCCCCTCCTTATTTCCTCCCAAGAATACTCAGTGAGAGTTCATGTTATTTATATGCTGCCTTCTCCCCATTGGAAATTCAATTTAACAATTTGTTAAAGAAAACTACACAGTCATCATGACACCTCAAAAATATAATAAATAATACTTAAATAAAATTAAACATATAGTGATATTAGACCACCATCAAAAGCAATATTTAATTAATAAAACAAAACAAAGCAAGATCATTCCTGAAAACCCCTACTATTTATTTAAAGCCTGCTTGGCAAATTAAGGTGCAAGGGGCCAGGCCAGCTTCTCAGACAGTAGGTGGTATTCATTGTGAGTGGTTCTCTTTATATTTTGAGATTCTTCAGCTATTAATGGCTTTTTTGGCTTGCAGTTGAGGTACAGTAGTTCCTGGGGGGTGGGGTATATAGGCTAACATTGCTGCAGCTCACTCCACTAGAGTAGAAATCCTCTCTTTTCCTGTAAGCAATTGACCCTCTTAATCAGTGGTGGGATGTCAAAAATTTTACTACCCCACCATGATGTCATCACAGTGTGGGCGGAGCTAACATCATGATGTCATGTCATGGGCGGGGCCAAATAAAAAAATACAAAATAATAAAAATAGGGAGCTTCAGCCTATAGGGAACTTCAGGCTAGCAGCTTCTCTTCCTCCTTCCCGTTTGGGAGGACAGCAAGGAGGCCGTGCATATGTGCCAAGCACTAGGCGTGCATGCACACCAAGTGCTTGGCATGCATGCGCAGTGGGGGAACCAGTGAAAAGGTAAGCCCTGAAGGTGGTTCCCCCCAAAAGCTGCTACAGGTTCTCTGGGACACTGGGAAATGTTACTACCGGTTCTGGAGAACTGGTGAGAACCTGTTACATCCCATCACTGCCTTAATGCTAATCATAAATCTAGTCCAAAATTTCCTTCCATTTCAAATGCATGTGATTTGAGGCACAATACCTGTTTGAGAACAGCAAATATCAATCCCCTTTGCATTTACACAGCTAGCGCTTTGGATCCCAAGTTGAAAGAGTCCGACTTGTGTCTCTACTAGAGTTCCCCTTTGCCCAGAGAAACAACAACCCTGCCCTGTTTTGTTTCTGTACCTTTAACATTATAGTTAGCTTTCAAAAGTCAACAGGTGTAGCTTTTCATGGAGAGGAGCAAGATCACCTGCTAATGCCTACAGATTAGAGCTGTTGTTAATGGTACAGAAAACAGGGGGTTCTAATATATAGAGAACATGGCCTTACCAGGACAGACTATTTGTTTACCTAGCCCTAGCCAGTATCATTCATTCTGACTAGCAAGTATGTTCTATTATTATTTTAAGCAGTCTGACAGTCTGGGAAGAACTCTATTTAGTCTATCATGTTTTCCCATTGTAGCTAAGATGTACCATAAAAGGAACATTTTATGATCTTGGAATAAAGCTGGTTTGTCAGTAATTTTTACCCAAACAGCTATATTATATTGCTATAATGGTTTTACCAGTTGCACACACCAATTTTAGTCTTGGTGGCTAAGCAGGGGTCTGAGTTCAAGCCTTCTGCATCCTTGTCCATCTTTCTCTCCACTATACTACCCAACAGCTGTTCACTGTAAAATCCTTATTACAGTTAAGGTTTTTGTTTGTTTCTTTGGGGGAAGGAAAAGTGTGTATTTAGATCAGGGATGAGTTTCTGGGGGCATCCAGATATTTTTGGATGTAAACCCCCATAATCCCTCACTATTGGGATGGCCAGGGTACATAGGAGTTGTTGGCCAGGAGTATAATATGTGGAAAGCCATGGTATCTCTTACCTAGATTCTAAATTATTCAACTGTGATTAGGGCTGACATATTTTTAAAATGCAAGTTCTCCAGGTGAGAACTGAAGGTAAAGTCAAGGCAAGACATGAAACATTCAGGACAGCACCCAGGGAGCAGGATAGTGCTGCCACCCTGATGGAATTTGGTTCAGCCAATATCCATTATGAGAATTTATGGGTGTGAAGTCTGTTATCAAATTGAATGTCAGTACATATTCACATTCTAGTATATTGGTCAGCCGGTGGCGTAGGGCGGGTTTAGGCGCCCGGGGCCCCCAACCAAACTTGGCGGGGGGCAGGCTCCCCCCTATGTAGGAAAGTCCTACCTTCTGGGTGTTTGCCGGGCTAGGAGGTGGGGCAGTCGCGTGCCTGGGATGCCAACGGTGGGCTCACCGCTGGCCCCGTGCCGCACCGCCCTAGCCCCTCGCCTGTGCCGTTGGGATCCCAGGCGGCGCAGCTGCCCTGCCTCAGCCCGGTGGCAGCAGCGCCTAGGAAGGCGGGAAACGAGGCTGGCAGTCATTGCGGCCGGAGCAGCGCCAGCCAGGTGTTGCGGGGGGTGGGTCCTCGGTCTGGCCGGTGCTGGACCGTGGTGACCGCCAGCCTTGCTTCCCGCCTTCCTGGGTGCCGCTGCCATCGCTGGGCTTGGAGGCGGGCAGCCATGTGCCTGGGACCCCGACGGTGGGCTCCCCGCTGGGTCCACGCCACACCAGCCCTGCAGGCCATGTGGAGGGGGCACCTGGGGAGGAGGGGGACGGAGAAGGGGGATGGGCGCCCCTGGTCTCCACTGGGCCATCGTGCATGCACCCTCCAGCTCAGCGGTGACAGAGGGTCCTGGCGCCCGCCCCAGCCGCCAGGAAGTCCAGGTCAGTGTTGTCGCCGCCCCTGCAAAGTGCCGCCTGTGGCAGGCCGCCCCCCTCATTCCCCCCTCACTACACTTCTGTGGTCAGCAACAGGACAGCTCTACCATTAGGAAGAGGCAGACAAACATTTAAGACAGAAGTTCCCAACCTTTTCCTGCCAGGGGCCTGACCATGCCCCCTCAGTCAGCTGAGGGGCCGGTCATGTGGTTCTTCCCGGGGACAGCAGTTTCTGGGCATTTTTCCCACCTCTGCCGCTTCCCTTGGAGGATGAAGTGAGGGAAGAACATTTTCAAGGCATTTTTGAATTTTTGCCACATTTTTTGTGGTGTTTGGGTGCGAAAATGTGGCCATTTCAGCACTTCCAGTGATGTTAGGGCACTTCTGGCACTGGCAGCAATTCGCCCCAGGGCCCACGTGAATTTGGCCGGGGGGGGGGGGCGGATCCAGCCCAGGGGCTGTAGGTTGGGAACCCCTGATTTAAGATGACAAATGCTGGGAAACCACAATATTTGCATGTGAGCTGTTCTTCCCAACTCACCACCATTCATGTACCTGTATATGCCTCTCTGGTACCCCTCTATTCTGCTTTCCTCAGATATGATACTTATCTCACTGTTTGTGTTGGCGCAAGGCTCATCTGCAAGTCCAGTGATTTGTACTTACCGGTAGTACCTATGCATATGTTGGACCCTTTACCTCAGGAAGCAAGTTGACTTGAACTGACTTTTTCTGGCATAATACAGTTTTGTTAGTACACAGGTTGAATGCAATCAATTTGTTTTATCATTTGCCTTCGTACTTCTGCAAGGACAGGAGGGTCACCGACTGCTGGATTATTATTATTATTATTATTATTATTATTATTATTATTATTATTATTATTATTATTATTATTATTATTATTATTATTATTTCTATTTATATGCCGCCCTACTTGGTCAAAACCAACGCAGGGCGGCTCACAACATACAATTAAATACAATATAACAGTTCATTAATAATACAGTATAAAATACAGTGCAACAAGATAAAATAAAATAAATATAACACAATATGATAAGGCTACAGTCCATAATCAATATTCAGTACCAAATGGACAATAAACAATATACTCACAATACAATCCATACCCAATACAAAAATGAAAAAATAAGTTATACACTAATCAATGTGGGGATATCCTCATAGGACTCTAGTCAGTGGTGGGATTAAAAAAATTTAGTACCTACTCTGTAGGCGTGGTTTGGTGGGTGTGGCCAGGGGAAAGTCCTGTATTGTTTCAAAGATGGGAGGGGCCAGCCAGAATTTCTGCTACCCGTTCTGGCGAACTGGGGTGAACCTGCTGAATCCCATCACTGACTCTATTACCAATGAGCTGTTTTTTTTGGGAAACACGTTCCTCTTTTATATGATGTATAGCAAGGGTTCCCAACCTACAGCCTGCGGGCCGGCCTTGGCCCACAGCACCATTTCATGTGGCCTGTATCACTATGGCTACCACACAGGAAGCAGGTGCATTTACAACATTTATGGCAGCTGCAGATGCATTTTACAGCAGGGTTTACACTGGGGGAAACCACGAGTCCGGCAAACTCAGCTGTCTGGGGTGTGTGGTCCGGCCCGCAGCGTAAAAAGGTTGGGAACCCCTGCTGTATAGGGTATGTGCCCCTGTGCCTATACCAACTGCCAGGGGAGGAAGAAGCCAGGGCAGGATGAGGACCTCGCAGCCCCTCCCCATGTGCCTATAGTATACCAACTGCCAGGGGAAGAAGCAGCCAGGGCAGGATGAGGACCTTGCCGCCCCTACCCCTGTGCCTATATACCAACTGCCAGGGGAAGAGGAAGCCTGGGCAGGATGAGGACTTTGCCGCTCCACCCCCAGTGCCCACCCCAACATATTGTATTGTAACGTAATGTATTGTCTGTAAGCCGCCCTGAGTCGCCACAGCGAGTGGGCGGCAATATAAATTTGAACTAATAAATAAATAAATAAATAAATATGTGCTTAGTGAAATCAAACATTACTGCTGAATATTTCTGGTCCAAACAGAATATACATACACACGCACACCTACCTTGGCCCTATTTATCTGAAAGCAACCAAAGTGACTCTGCATTTGCAAATCCACAGTCTTAAATCCAGAAAAGTGCTTCACCATCTCCCCCCCTCCTTTTTTTTTTGCCCCAGAGAAACCCTTGTTTCATCATATAAGAAACTAGTTGGACCTGCCTTGCATGGTATAAATTGCAATGCTGAACTCATAGAGAACATCTGAAATGTTTGTCTACCCTTCTGTTTATTAGGACACAAAGGAAGACCAACAGCAAATCTAGTGCTTTGTAAGTAATTCGTTTTGGGAGTCAGAGCAGCCAATTACAGTGAGGGAAGGCCATGCGCAGGCATTAAAGGCAAGCATCTGGCACTGTGAAAGTGCACTCTTCCTGTCAGCAATCATGAGGTACCGCCTGCTTTACTCTAATAAAAAGATAATGAAATTTTTAAAAAAAGATTTATATTTCCTGCCTGTGTGGCATTAGATTATACGGTCCATAGGGAGGTATTAGTATTAGTGGAATAAAATCCCTCAGAGAATACAAGAGCTTTGGGGTTAAGTTTACCTTGCCATATAAGACGGCAGGTGTTGGCTGGGGTGGGGTATTGTGGAGACAGTCTGCTTCCATCTTCTGAGGTAAGTGTTAAATTCACATACAAAGGAAAGTGTTGGCTTTGATTTTACTTTTTGCATGTTGTAGCTACATGTTGGAGGAAATTACAACCTCTAGAATTCTTCCAAACAGTTTGGAAGTTTCTGGAGAGTTCATTTTTAGTGCTGTAAAATATTGTAGGATATCCCTCCAGTCAGACACACCTGTGGTATGTTCTTTGTTTAATATACAGTACTGACCTTTAAACTGAACCTATAAATGTTCAGATACCTCAAATCAAAAGGCAAATTCAGTCACAACTATACCTTGCGAGGCTCGGTAAAGTTTAATTCTGACAAATGCAAATACAGTAAGTTCTCTGTCTAATTGCCTACCTTTACTAGCTGCTGCTCTTGCTTCTTTTCCTCATCGTTATTAACTTTGATAAGAAATCAAATTAAGTTATCATCAGCATCATTTTATTTAAAATGTTATTACCTTTATTTTCTTATCAGATTGCTAAGTTATCATCAGCATCGTTTTGTTTAACATTTTATTACTTTCTGAAACTCTTCTCAAAATAATTAATACAAATTGTGCAATGCTATGCATGTTTATTGAGAAGTCCCTGTATGTTCGGTCATTGCTTTCAGGTAAGTAAGTATAGGATTATGGCACTGTTTTATTTGTTTGTTTAGAACCCAGTAAAACAAAATTACATAAGTGAATTTTGATGAAATAGCTAAAATTGTTATTAGTAACCAGAAGCGTAGCGTGGCTTGGCCCGTATAAAAATTTGTTTGGGGGCCCTTAGGAAAGGTAAAGATTTCTCACAAAAGAAAAAAAATTGCATAAAATTAAAAGAAATATTTATTAATCATAATTATCTATCTGTCACTTTTTCCAAAATTTTTACAAACAAATCAAATTAAATATACACTCTCCTTGCCTTTTGCTTACGCACGTTGGGGGCCCCCGTGGCCCGGGCCCCCCATATAATTGATACGGCAGATACGGCGGTAGCTACGCCCCTGTTAGTAACAAGGGTGTGCTCTCTTCAGAAGAATTCAGGATAAAGACAGGTATTGTTAGAATAAAGTCAATGGCTTAAAGACATATTTGCCCATATTTGCTTGCAAGGTACAGAAGGTGAAAATGCTGAAATTACTTTCACTCTGCATAATGGTTGGATTTCTGTGTTACCTCTAAATACTGTGCAGCTTAATATTGTGTAACAGTGGCAACGTATGTTATTCTATTTGCACCAGTTATTTTGTTTGGAAATAGTAATTTTCCTCCTGGATGTTGTCATCTTGTTTGGTTCTTGTTATGGGAAATTGAGGAATTGGAAGAAGTGGTGATAGAGTGTATGATTCATGAGGATGTGAAGCAGGAAAGGATGATGGAATGGGGGAGCCAAAGAGAAATAAGTTTCATCCATACTTAAGAGGACTATTTCCTTATATTGTATTCCATGTAGGGTAGAATAGGAGAAGGGATACTTTACATGTTGTTTGTTCACAACCACTGTCTTTGACCACTGCACACACCACTTTCTCCAACAAGTATGAAAAGAACTGCTGTGGATTACCTCTTTGCCTCTCTGCCTGAGGTGGCTTCACAGAACTGGCAGAACATGTTGGACGACTTCAACTTTTGGACTAATCTCACAGGGCTGCTTTTCTGTGTGCAACTTCATGCTCTCTGGAAATATATGCTATATATAGAGGCACTTGAAGGACTACGGTGGCTCTGTGGTTTAGATGCTGAGCTGAAGGCCGGAAGGTCAACAGATCAGCAGTTTGAGACCCGAGTGCTGCATGATGGAGTGAGTTTCTGTCTCTGTCCCAGCTCCTGCTAACCTAGCAGTTTGGAAGCAAGAAATTGCAAGTAGATAAATAGGGACCACTTTGGTGGGAAGGTAAACAATGTTCCATGCACTCTGGCGTCTAGTTATGCCTGCCACATGTCCATGGAAACGTTTGCAGACACAGACAGCGCTGGCTCTTTGGCTGTAAACAGAGATGAGCATCAAACCCTGGCTTTCGGGCAAGGGTGACCTTTTTTATTGATATATCAGAAAACAAAACAAAACAAAATAAAATAAACTGTAGTACTTTAAAGACTAACTGCCATATTTTTATTGTTAGCTTTCGTGGATCAAGTCCACTTCTTCAGGCAAAGAGTGAAACTTACAGGCATGGTTTTTATTGAAGCACTTGAAGGACTCTGTTGCACAAATACAGAATACCACAGTTGGATGACACAGACGTACGCACCCAGACATACAACCTCTGTTAAGATCAGTGTTTGGAAATTGTGTCAAAGCACATTTTCCGTCTCACAGAGCTCTTTGTGAGACTGGATGGTAAAAAATAAAGTATAAGGTGGGACACTTTGGCTTTGAAATCACATAGCTTACTAACAGGGTGTCAAGATGAAATATCAGAATAAACGGGAGACTTTTCTGCTCCTCTGTAGAAGAGCAGGAGAAGTGATTCATTTGCCTCCTTTGTCCTCAAGCAACATCAAAATCCATGATCCCAGACTCTTCCATAAGGGGCAGTATGGACAGGCAATGAGTTGATTGTGTCATGCACATGTGGGAAAATGCTTTATGCCACATTTAAAATGGTACAAGCTAGCTAATGTAGGTGCTGGATTTGCTCTTCAGAGACAGAAAACCCAATTTAATGCAAATGCACTATCGATAGCCTGCCACCCCCCAAAATACAGATAGCTAGAGAAATTTAAGCCTAGACTAGGAATGCTATTTGACCAACAGAAAATAAAGATAAAAGTGGGAACAGTATACTGAAGAACTATACAGATGAGATAGAATAATGACAGACTCCTTTGAATAAGGACGCTATGCTGAAGAACCTGCATTTATAGAAAGCCAAGTGAAAACTGCTCTGAAAGCAATGGGAAGAAATAAATCGATAGTAGTAGATGGGATACCACAGACTGAACCACTAAATGACAGTCCCACTTTATGTTCTGTCAAACTCCTGAAAAGAACATACCAACAAATGGCCCACAGATTGGCAATGTTCAAGTTACATTCCAGTTCCCAAGAAACAAGTGGTGCAGTAACTATAGAACCAATGCTCTAGTTTCCCATACAAGGAAATGATAATGTGTTGCCACAGAAGCTTTCACGGGGTGAGAAATGTGTGATGTTCAATTCTGAAAAGAAAGAGCCATTCAAGATCATATTCCAAATATGCACTGGCTACTGGAGTGCACCAAAGGATTCCAGGAAAAGATCATTTTATGCTTTATTTGTTTTGTTCAGTCGCACAATCAATTCCGACCCTCTGCGACCCCATGGACCACTGTCCACCAGGCACTCCTGTTCTCCACCATCCCCCTCAACTTGCTCAGCTCTGTGCCCATTGTCTCCACAATACCATCTAGCAATCTCATCTTGGGCCGTCCCCTTCCTCTTTTGCCCTCGACCTTTCCAAGCATCAAGGCTTTCTCAAGTGAATCCTCTCTTCTCATTTGATGTCCAAAGTACTTTAGCTTCATCTTTATTATTTGACCTTCTAAGGAGCAGTCAGGGTTGATTTCTTCTAAGATTGACCTATTTGTTCTCCTCACTGTCCAGGGGACTCTCAAAACTCCTCCAACACCACATCTCAAAGGCGTCTATTCTTCTGCGCTCAGCTTGATTACTACAAAGCCTTTGAGTGTGAGGATCATGAAAACTATGTATTATTCTGAAAGAAATGTGTGTGCCTTAGCACTTGATGCATTGACTCCAAAGGAACCACAGGAGTGAGTTTATAAGAGCTGATCAGGACTGTTGAAAACAGAATATTTTGGAGCCTGCTCTTTCATAGGATCACCATAAATTTGGGATGACTTGACTGTAAGGAAATAGTTGGGGGGGGGCTTTGCATTTATAGAGTAGTTACTGTATTTGAGTTCTTGAGTCCCTGGGGCAGAGCTGAGGAATGCAACCTTCAAGTAAGGTGCTGGATGTTTTACAGAACATGTAGCCATAACAGGCTGAAGACTGTGAGAACTGAACTAAAATGATGGACATTGTGTGCTGTGATTGGGTGAAACCCTGGAGGAGGATGGAGGCCAGGCTAGGCCAGGCAAACAGCTAGTAATATTTTCATTGTTTTATATTGGATCTGCATCAGCAACCATGTTCCTTTGTTTTAATCTTCTGCAATTTATCAATTGCACTTTAAATGAATCTGATTGTATCCTGAAAGGACATCTTTGTTCCTTATAAAGCTAAACTGGTGGGAGGAAGTCTGGTGTCTTTGTTGGTAATGCTACCTTTAAGCCAGTTTGAACTGCATGTCCTAACTCAATCTGGCTGGTTTGTAAGCCCAAACAGTCAGTAGGTGAAACCTACCACAGATTTCTCTAGCCTGAAGCTGGGCCACAGGTACTCTGAGCTGTTCCAGAGGTGTGTGGGCGTCTCAGAGAGGTACAGGTTGCTGAAGGCAGAATGTGACGGGATTAAAAGACAAGTGGCCTTAAACCAACCACCCTTACATTGACAGCATACAACAATGTTAGGCATTCCACTGCTAGCTATAGAGCAGAGGCAACAGCTAATGCAGCAGTAAGCAGGTTAAACTGGCTGACTGGCCTATTCTGGGAAAGCTAACATTTCTAAAAGCCTCGTGTTTTCAAGGGTTCCAGTGTCTTGAGTCCTACTGCAGGAAAAACAGCCTGGAGAATTGAGCTTCAGAGAAGAAACAAGGGCATAGAGCAGGGTTGACACTTTAGAGTAATGTGGTGATAGCTTGAATAGCTTTTTGCTGGAAAAAATGGGGCTAATTCAAGTTAACTTGAATACTTGGTCTAAAGTTGGGGAATACTGTATATGATTTATTTTGAGGCACTTGAAGGAATCTGTTGTGCAAATAGAGAATGCCACAAACAAACACACCCAGAACAAGATCGGTGTAGTAGGCAAAAGGCAGAGATGAGTAACCTGCCTTATCTCCAATAAAAAGGAGTGGCCAAGTAGGAATATTAGCATGAGACAGGAAACCGGGCTGTAGTTGAAAGGAGGCAGAGATATGATTTTGCTCTCTTCAGGAAACCCTGCTATGCTATGGGTCCCCTTAGAAACCTGTGTGGAACACAGATTTATTTCAGTACTAATGCTGTGAGGGCCTCCCTCTTATAATCAGCCTATACATATAGCTAATGTAATACATAAAAAAAATTCCTAGCACAGAACTTCTGAGGGTTGCCTGGAATCTCAGGGAAAGGGTAATGAATCCTAAATGAGTGCTAGATCCCCTTTCCACTATGGAAAAAAACTAAGATTTGCACAGCAACTGAATCATATTGAAACATGAGTTTATGTATCTGTGCTTGCTTATAAAACCCTATTCTTATATTCTAGGTTCATCGTCCGGATAAAAACCAAGCGAAGAGTAAAACTGAAAGGCAAACACCAAAAAGGTAAACAAAGACCTTCTTCAAAAGAATAAACCCCAAAATCTTATTTTAATAGTCATTGGTCTGTAGTAGAGATAATGTTTTAAGGTATGGTTCATAATGTTTTCTAACTTATTACAGAGTTTTCAGATGAAGACTTGCTGTACATAGACCTGAATGTTAATTTTAAAATGAGCAGTGGTGGGCAGCCAAAAAAAATTTCCTGCCACACTGCGGGCGGAGCCTATGTCATGGGCGGAGCCTACATCATGGGTGGAGCCTATGTCGTGGGCGATCTAGTCATGCCTGCCATATGGCCTTGTAAACATCTGCAAACACAGGCAGCACTGGCTCTTTGGCTGTAAATGTAGATGAGCACTGCACCCTAGAATCAAATATGCTTTTGAGCAAGGGTAGGCTTGCCATATTTTTTTCTGCGAAACCGGGACATAATTTTTGCTGCCAAACCACCCCCCATCTAGGCTCGCTGCCTCCCCCCATGGTGCCTGTCCCTATTCCGCCCAGTCTGCCCTCCCTGCCTGCTTTCTCTCACGGTGCCCCCCACCTGCCCCACAGTTCTGCTGCAGCTGCAGGGAGACAAACTCTGGGTTGCTCACGTTTTTGGCAAAGAGAATTGGTGCCTTGTAAAAAAAAATCATTGTGTCCTGTCTTTGAAATCCGTGGTGTTAGGGACCTCGTGGCAATGACTACATTTCCCAGAATCTCTCAGTGAACTGCAGCTCTTGGACATTTATATGTTTTTCTTTGAATCAGACGGGACAGCTTGAATCCGGGAAATCCCGGAAAACCATGACGTATGGCAACTCTAAGCAAGGGAGACCTTGAACCACTTGCAGGGACAAAACCTGTTAGGGCAAGGCAGAGAGGTGGGCTTGGCCACCGAATTGCACTACCCCCCCCTCCCGGGTGTGTCTGTTAACCTGTTGCTGCCCACCACTGAAAATGAGGTTTCAGAATAATTTTATAAGAGTTTGTTTAAGCTCCTTAAATGTATATTCATTTCATATTGGACTGTGAGTTTGGAATGGGGCTCTTCTCCAGGAGACTGAGGGAAGATACTGTACCCCATTCTTATACAAAAACTTTCCCATAGATTTCAATTGAATTTACACTTGCATAGTATATTCTGAGATCTTTGTTTTATACCTCATTGGCTACGATACTGTCATTGTGCAAAGCAAACACTCCTTTTTAAGGCATCTCAGAAAACAAAACAAAATAAACAAAACAAAATAAAATAAAATAAAAAACACAGTAGCACTTTAAAGACTAACTGCTATATTTTCACTGTTAGCTTTCGTGGATCAAGTCCACTTCATCAGACAAGGAATGAAACTTACAGGCATGTTCTTATATACCAAATTCAGGAGGTCAAGGGAAAAGAGTTGGTGTCAAGCAAGATGACACACAAGCAAGCACAAGAATGCAGTATCACCCAGTCCCAGCCATTAGCAACAATAGATTATTCAGATAAACTCTAAAAGACTCCCTTTCAATCTCAAGGTTGCTGAGTAAGCCCACTATGGTATCTGATCAACTTGTGACCTGCATGTGGGGGGGGGGGGAACCAAACTCCTGTACCTGGTTTCTTTCTGTTTTACTAAAGAGAATTGGCAGGAAAGTTGTAATATAAAATCATATAGCACCCTTCACTAATATTTAGCCCCCTGTGATGGGTATCTAACAGATGGATGTACTGTATTTGATTTCTGCTGTCTCCCTTTCAATCCTAGTTTTGTAATTTCTCTGTTCCAGAATTGCAACTTTCAGGTCTTGGATAGAGTGTCCAGTTAGACTGAAGTGGTTTGAGACAGGTTTCTCCGTGTTGCCATTCCGGATATCTGATTTGTGTCCATTAATCCTTTTGCATAAAGATTGTCCTATTTGTCCTACATAGAGCATGGATGGACATTTCTGGCAAGAGATGGCATAAATCACATTGGCAAAAGCACAAGTAAAACTGCCTTTAATGTTGTGTGTGGTGCCATTGAGTCCAGTAATACTGTTTCCAGAGCGAATGTGGGGGCATAGTTGACATCTGGATTTGCAGCAGGGTCTAGTCCCCATATATGCTCCACTTCTGTGTAGTCTGTTGTTTGTCAATAGTTGTTTGAGATTGGGGGGTTGTCTATAAGCGAGTAGGGGTCTGTCACCAAGGGCTTTGGAAAGTGAAACACTCTTGTCTAAGATGGGTTGGAGATCCCTCATTATGCGTGTGAGGGGTTTGAGTTGAGGGCTGAAGGTGACAACCAGTGGTGTGCGATTGCTTTCCCTTCTGGGCCTGTCTTGCAGTAGATCACTCCTGGGTATTCGTCTAGCCCGGTTGATTTGTTCTTTAACCATATTGGATGGGTATTGTAGTTTGAGAAATGCATTTTGTAAGTCTGTGAGCTTCGCATCTCTATCGTGTGGGTCTGAGCAGATGCAATTGTACCTGAGAGCTTGGCTGAAGACAATGGATTTTGTTGTGTGTTCTGGGTGGAAGCTGGAGGCATTCAGGTAGGTATATCTGTCTTTGGGTTTGCGATATAGTGTGGTACTAAGATGTCCATTTTGTAATTTCACAGTGGTGTCTAGGAAATTTACTTGTTGTGTAGACTGGTCCAAACTGAGTTTAATATTTCGGTGAAAATTATTGAAGTCTTGGTGGAATTTCTCCAGGGTTTCTTTTCCATGCGTCCAGATCAAGAATATGTCATCAATGTATCTCAAATAGACAAGTGGTTTATAGGTACAGCAGTTAAGAAAACGTTCTAGATCAGCCATGGATATATTAGCATACTGTGGAGCCATGCGAGTACCCAATGCAGTTCCGTTGATCTGGAGGTAGGTTTTATTGCTGAAGGTGAAGTAATTGTGTGTAAGTACAAAGTTGCACAGAGAAGTGACTGTGTGGGCTTCATTTTTTGTTTTGAATGATGTTCCTTATGGCTTGTAATCCATCTTTGTGTGGAATGTTGGTGTACAGAGATTCCACGTCCATTGTAGCTAAGATGGTGTTATCCGGGAGGTCATGTGTGTTTTGAAGTTTTCTTAGAAAGTCTGTGGTATCTCTTATGTAGCTGGGTACATTGGTGGCATATGGTTTGAGAATGGAGTCCACATATCCAAATACTCCAATGGTGACAGTGTTGATGCTTGAAACAATGGGTCTCCCAGGGTTTCCAGGTTTGTGAATTTTAGGTAGCAAATAAAAGGTTTTGTTTTGTTTTGTTTTGTTTTCTGAGATGCCTGAACCACAGACTAACACGGCTACTATTCACAAAAACAAAACAAACAAACTCCTTTTTAAAACATATTTTTAGTACCCTCATTCTAACGTCTGTCTCTTGATATATGTTAAGTACCCTCATTTTAACTTCTGTTCCTTTTGCTGTACTATGCTGGTCTTGGACTGTAATATTGATTGATAGTTTTACACATCAAATTTAAAATCTGTTCAAGGTACAGCTAACAATTCATCTAACCGTACCGCTAAAGAATGCAAGTGCCCCAAAAACCTTCTAAAATTGGTTCCCAACCTTTTTTGGGCCCTGTCCCACCTACCCATCTCTAAAATCCTGATCCACCCTCCCTGACATATAATTCTTATTATTCAAAATGTGAACTCCTATTCATGTGGAGAAAGCCTAAATGGCCATTAACAGTTAATCCCTCATTTTCGAATTGCTCCCATTAAAAATCAAATTGCGTGGGGAACTACAGCCTTAAGTTTTCAATGCAACCTTGGGCTGACTTTTCTAAGCCCTGCTGAATTCAGTTTCTGAGTAAACACGGGTAAGATTGTCTTTTAAGCCCTTTTGATTTTAAATGGGTGTTAAAGAGAGTTTGTTGGTTGTTCCTTTAATTTAATTGTTTATTTATTTTACAAATTTATATACCGCCAACCTAGTGTGTTCCACTTCTCCAGGAAGAATACAAGAATGAAAAACAACAGATAAACTACAGAAAAAATTGCCTTACTAATACAATAAACCCACAAATGCCAAATCAAACATTCACTAAGTCATTTTTCTGGTGATGGTATTCCACAAGATCTTATATTTATACTTCATAGGCAGTGATGGGATGTAACAGGTTCTCACCAGTTCGTCAGAACCGGCAGTAACTTTTCCCAGTGTCCCAGAGAACCGGTAGCAGCTTTAGGGGGGAACCACCTTTGGGGCTTACCTTTTCACTGGTTCCCCCACTGCGCATGTGCACCAAGCACTTGGTGTGCATGCACACCTACAGTGCTTGGCACGCATAGACGACCTCCTTGCTGTCCTCCCAAGCGGGGAGGAGGAAGAGAAGCTGCTAGCCTGAAGCTCCCTACAGCCTGCTCCCCAGGGTAAGTGATTCACCTTTGGATGTGGTGTGTCTGTGTGTATTTTAATGTGTATTTAATACCTTTACCTATAGTGACGTACTACCACAGTTCCTAAAAAGGCCTGGCAGCCTGGCTTGGGGTTTTTAAGCAAAGTCTTGGAGTTACCTCATCAATAAGCTACACCTGTGCTGTTCCAATTGCTGTTCCAATTGGAGAACCCATAAGGAGGTACAGCTGTTTTACATTTACATTAAGGCATATTATCCTAGAGAACTGGTTAGGCAAAGACTTAGCACCTAACTTCTTTAACTGTTGAAAAGTGCCAAAATGAAGCCATCTTGTGGTGAGTTCATTCTGTAGTTCCTTCCATCTGACCTAGTGTGAGAAAGATTAGCTCTGTTTGTTTTGTGTTTGGAGTGGGTAGGTAGATGTATTTTAATGTATTTATTTATTTATTTATTTAATTTATGTAATTTATTTGTGGGTTTGTGTTGTGGGGGTGGGTGGAGGGTTTAGGTGTGTGTGTGTGTGTGTGTGCTTATTTTTTTAAATTTATTATTATTTATTTTATTTTTAATTTTTTCCTTTGGCCCCGCCCACATCATGACATCATGATGTTGGGCCCACCCACACTGTGATGATGTCACGGTGGGGTAGTAAATTTTTTGACATCCCACCACTGTTCATAGGTGAGTAAATAAAAAAAACAGAAGACATCTATCATAAACAAAACAAATACTGTAATCACTAAATACCTTCATAAATAAATAGGTGTTTATCTGCTTTTTGAAGGTATTAAGAGAGCCCATCAGTCAAACTTCTATTGGCAGATAGATTGAGAAGCCCCTTTTCCATCTGTCTTCTCTTCTGGCCACCTTCAGTAGTCCAGCCTGTGAAGATCTAAGTACATGGGCAGAGATAAGTTTCTTTGAAAGAATCACTCCATCCGGTAGGAATGTCCACACTATGTAGAGCTCTGTATGTCAGTACCAAAACCTTAAATCTAGGATGGAGCACAACTAGCAACCAATGCAAATCCACTAGGACTGGATTTATATGATCAAATTTATGTATTCCTGAGATCCGTCTGGTGGCCACATTTTGCACATGCTGGTGATCTAGTGCTCAAGATGCTGAACTTGATGACAGGAAGGTCAGCAGGTCAACAGTTCAAGCCCCTGGTGCTGCACTACAGGCTTCTGTTGTGTGCTCCAGCTCCAACCAAGCTAGCAGTTCTAAAGCAAGAAACTGCAATTAGATAAACAGGTATCACTTCAGTAGGAATTTGAATAGAACTCATCTAATGAAGTAATATGATGGTAGGGGCAGTGTTCTGCATAGTACTGCTAAATGTACAGCTACAATGGTTTCTGCTGCTACTTCTAATGTTTGCATCCCACAACAAACAAAAATAGATTTGCACCTCTTTCCTGTGGGGATTGCACCGATATTTTTCTTTGTGCCTAGAGATGTAGAGGTGTATAGCAAATTTCCTCAGTTTTCAGCAGGTGCCCTGACACCTGGTAAACCTAATGAGACTAGGGCCCAAATTCCAACTTAACCATAATGTTTGCTTGGGCGATCTAAGGCCAGTCTTGGCCAGGCTCAAACATATAATATTCTTGCAACTACAGCTTGCTCCAAAGAGACTTCTCAAATTCATTGGGAAACTGTAGTTTCACCATCCACAGTCTATTTTAGATCTGGAACACACAAGGAAGCAGACAAGTTCATGGATGGTTTCCACTCCTGTAAGCCACTATTTATGTAATCAGGCAAATTTCCTCTAACGGGGCTAGTCTAACTTACAGTGCTGTTCATTAAGATGAAATGGTGGATGATGGGATAAGTAATACCCAGGATGCCATTCTGAGCTTGCTACAGGAAGAATGAGAGGAAAATAGAACATAAATTATGTCAAACATTTTATTTATATGATCTGTTCCTGGAACCTTAGAATTACAATGTTTCATGAACATTGAGCTTTCTTTTTATTGTTGGTATTCAACTCTACTAAAATATTTCAATTGGTGTGAATATTATGATGGGAATGTGTAGTGTTGTCTGCAGTTGTATATTTATTTATTATTTATTGTTATTTATTACTTTAAATTTATATTGCTGCCCACTCGCCATAGCGACTCAGGGCAGCTTACAAACAATACATTACAATACAATACAGTAATACCTTGGATGACGTTTACCTCGGATAACGCTAAAATCGCTTAACGTTAAGTAATCTGGGGAGGAGAATTGGATCGAATAACGTTAAGGTCCTATGGGATGGATCGGATTAAAACCGCTAAAGCCTGTGCGGTTACAATGTATCTCTATGGAGCTTTAACGTTATCCGATCCATCCCATAGGATTTTAACATGGATCGGATAACACTAAAAATCGGATAACACCAAGACTTGTGGAACCAAGTCTTAGCGTTATCCGAGGTATTACTTTATTATTATTATTATTATTATTACTGTATGTTGATGGGGGCTCAAGGGGAGGGACAGCGAAGTCCTCAACCTGTGCTGACTTCTTCTTTCCCAGCTGTTAGATTGGGCACAGGGGGAGGGGCGGTGAAGTCCTCAGCGTTTTATATTCAATGCATGCTGCTGGTTGTGCATTTGTGCCTAGACATGGTTGCCAAAGGATATTTTTAGACTACCAGCCTGAGTTGTATGAGATGAAAGTCCCTTAATACATGAATTTAGTAACCAGTTAGCCTTTTTGTTCTTGTTGTCTTTTGATTATGAAATGGTCAGAAGAGGTGACTCTTTCAACATCAGAACTTCCTAATATAGTTCCTCTAACTTTATTGTAATGTGAACTGTGGAGGGGCTGCTAACAAACTACTGTAAGATGAGACTGATAAAGGAAATAGTTTAGACTAGGGAATATGAACCAAAATGCAAAGCATTTTTGAGGAAAACAAACAGAATAAAAAGGTGATCAGAAATAAGTATTACAGTACAGTATTTTAATCTTCAGCAAGACTGGGGATCTTGTGGCTGTTGAGCTGTTGTCTCTTAATCGTGCACGTTGCCCAGATGGGTTCTCTTTGTAGGTTTTTCTGTTAGAAGATCTGGATCAGAAGAATATTTCAAAAGCTTTTTAATAAAATGTCTCTTTAAAATTTGCTACTTTTGCACAGGGACTGCAGTGGCTCAAGTGGTTAAGATGCTGAACTTGATGGCAGGAAGTTCAGAGTTCGATTCCCGAGTACTGCACAACAGAGCGAGCTCCCGTCTCTATCCCAGCTCCTGCCAACCTAGCAGTTTGAAAGCAAGAAATTGCAAGTAGATAAAAAGGTACCACTTTGGTGGGAAGGTAAACAGCATTCCGTGCACTTAGGTGTTGAGGCATGCCTGCCACATGTCCATAGAAACATCCGCAGATGCCGACAGCGCTTGCTCTTTGGCTATAAACAGAGATGAGCACTGAACCCTAGAGTCAGATAAGATTGGCTTTTGAACAAAGGCGACCTTTACCTTTACCTACTTTTGCACAAGGAGCATATAAAGGCGAATTGTTATGTTTTCTGAATGACTAAATTTTCCCTTTGGATTTTGTGGTGAGTTGACAGCAGGTTAGCTTTGAGCAATGACAGTGGGAAATGTGGACTTTAGTCAGAGTTGTTAAAGCAAACAGAGGAAAATAGAAACTGTTGGGAAAACAAATGATTTCATACCACATTGAAAGGGCATGGACTTGAATTCTGCTGTTAATTAGAAATAAATAATTGTGGTGTTTGGTTCCCAAGAAGTAATGGTCCTGAATGTAATGTGGCTCCTCTATTTATTGCCTGCTGTGTTGAAAAAAAAAAGGAAGAAGTGGAGGACAAGAAACACCAAATAGGAGGGCATTCTTTTAAAAGGAGGAGATGTTTGCATTATATTTGCATATCCTAATGTAAATTAATATGTACAAAAATATCACAAGTCGTCTTCATGTTCTGCCCTATCTGAATCCAAACACTGGTGATTGTCATGGCAACCATCCATGAAGACTGTCCTGAGAATATAATGCAGTGGCCTTTCATCTGCCTTCCACATCACAGCATGACATCCGTACCACTGATCCAGTTATGCAAGTCACTTTCTGGTCCTGATATCTTTTGGCATGCAAAGTCCTCCTTAGCCCCAGGCCAGTATTGATGAAGCTGCTGCCCTCCATCAAGATGGATTCAAGTGTGATTTAACCCACTTGGGGACCATCACCCTTCCCTTAGGACTTTAGCACCCAAGCCATTAGTTCTCAGGGTGGTCAGGTTCGTTAACCATTGCCTGACCTCAATGTTGAGTCGCTGGCAGTATAGTCTACTCCAGGGATTTTCAACTTGTGGCCCGTGGGACAGATGTGGCCTGCAGCCCCATTTCATGTAGCCCCCCAACACCTCTACCACACCAAGAAGTGCCATGCGGTGGAGGAAGGGCAAAATGGCCATTCGGCCCATGAAATTGTCTGAGGGAGCATGACCCAGCCCCCGGCTTAAAAAGATTGAGAACTCCTGGTTTACTCTTATTACCATAACAGGATAACCTGGCCAGACACTACTATCACAAGTAGACTATAAATTAAATTACTGTACAGTCAAACCTCGCATAAAGAGCGCCTCGCTTAAAGAGTAATTCGCTTAAATAGCAGAATTTTCTCTGAAGGTTCGCTTCGCTTAACAAATAAAACCAACCAAAAACTCGCTTAACAAATAAATCGGGGTTCGCAATCCCCCCCACAATTGGTCACTTACAATGGTGTTTCGCTTAAAGAGCAAACTCGCTTAAAGAGCAATCCTGTGGAACACATTATGCGCTTTAAACGAGGTACCACTGTACTATAATTTAAGTGGAAATACACTACAGCTCACTGTTCTGCACAACACTGGTAACCATTCTAGGATGCAGCACTGAGATAGAGATGGCGTATAAATCAAGTAAGTAAGTTAGTTTAAGAACTCTCTCAATTCAGTTTTATGAATTAATTATAGAATCTGTTCTTTGTACTGTACTTAAAAAAACTGTTTGGTTTGGTTCAGTAACTGAACAAGAGAGGAACAGACTTCAAGAGATACTCAGGGCTGCAGAAAGGATAGTTAGAGTCAGCCTGCCCTCCGTGGAGGAACTTTACACTGCTTCAGTTAAAAGAAGGGTGGATACAGTGGCCTACCGTGGGTTTCAGCCGCCTGGGGCATAGGCCAAATTGGTTGCCCCCTGGGCAGGGCCCAGGACACCGGTGGTGGTGGAGGGTCCCAGCCAGTGATGGGATGTCCCCGGTTCCAGACGGTTCCCTGGAACCGGTAGGACCAATTCCGCAGGGTTCTCCGGGAGGGGAGTCCACTTTTGAGGCGTCCGGTTCCGGACGCCTCACCGAAAGATTTTTTTTTTTAAAATCGGAGCTAAAATGGCTCCAATTGACTGCGCATGAGCAGAAACTCAGTCTGACGCATTGCGCATGCGTCAGATTGAGTTTCTGCACATGCGTAGTCAATTGGAGCCATTTTAGCTACAATTTTAAAAAAAATGTTTAGAGCTTTCAGGACGGCGGCGGCGGTACCAGCCCTCTGAGGAGGGCACCTCCCCCCCGGCACGTTGAGGGCTGCCTTGGCCGTCCACTGCCGACAAGCCCCATGCCCTGGGGACGGCCGGCACGGCGCACCGCTGCCGCCTCCTCCTCCTCCGGGCGCCTGTGGGCTGGGTGCCTGCATCCCTGTGTCCTCCTCCTTGGGCCGGTCCCTTTTTAGCCCGGCTGCGGCGCCTGGCGGAGGAGGAATCTGCAGGCGGAGGCAGTGCGGCATGGGGACGGCCCAGGGAGGCTCGGCAGCCGCAGCTGGAGCCACCGCCAGAGCCACTGCTGCCCGCCGCCCCTGGCCGTGGCCGGAGCCGGGCTAAAAAGGTACCGGCCCGAGGAGGACGCCACAGGGGTGCAGGCAGCTCCGGTGGCAGCGGTGGCGGCTGTGGATGCAGTCGGGGTGCCGGGTCCCAAGAAAGGTAAGCGAGGGGTAATCTATTTGTGTTTTGGGTGGGTGGTTGTTTTTATTTATTTATTTATTTATTTATTTATTTATTTATTTATTTGTGTCTGGGTGGGTTGGCTGAGAGGGAGGGGTGTGTGTATGTATGTTTATTTTTATTTTTTATTTATTTTTATTTTTGGGTGAATTCATTTTGCAGTTCCTTTTGTCTGGCCAAATGTGAGAAAGATTAGCCAGCAACACAAAGTTGCCATTATTAGGCTACATCCAATTGTGGTTTAAAAATACCATAATCTTCAAGGAGGCTCTTTCTGTGTACCCCATTTCTCTGTGCTAATAATGTATTTACTATGACACAATACTTAATGATGTAAAATAACTGGACATTCTGAGGTCTTGATGGAACAAAACAACAACATTTTTTCCTGTGAGAAACATGGGAATTGAGACAATAAGCAATATTTTTCTTTCTGCCTATCTGACTTTCTTTTTACTGCTCTTTATATATCTGAATTTTTAAAAATACTGCAGTAGCCATGTTAGTTTGGTTCAAACATATCAGAGAGTAAACAAAACAAAACAAAGCCAAAAACGTCGTAGCATTCAAAAATCAAACCTGTATTTTAATGTTAGCTTTTGTGGACCAAGTCCACTTCATCAGACATAATGTCTGATGAAGTGGACTTGATCCATGAAAGCTAACATTAAAATACAGCAGTTAGTCTTTAAAGTGCTACAACGTTTTGTTAACTCTCTGATATGCTTTATATATCTCAAGTCACTTGATTACTTTATGGATCTAAACTGTATTATATACCTTTTTTTGATAATGGAATTATCTTATAGGATACATCAAATTTAAGAGTATATTTTGTTTATAAAATAATTATATATTTGCTATTTTTTAAAAAAAAAAAATTGTTACAAATACATCTACCAATTACTCAATGCTAAGTAATCTAGCATCTCTTCATTTTTGCTAAGAGCAGATCAGATCTGGCTCATGGTCGGATGCCAATAGAGCAGCCTATCTCCCTGGAGGTGCTTCTTGTTTGTCAACAGTGAACAGGTACAAGAGCATACCTGTGACATAACTTTTAGAAATAATTTTGGAGTAGACCCAGTATATTACATAAAAATATTGTAAATGCCTTGCTGAAACATTGCAATCTTCATCATTCTAAAATAAAATTTTATAATCCAAAATACTTAAAATGTTCTCTCTCTCTCTCTGTGATGCAGTAATGGCCCTGGCACATGTCTGTGCATATACTTCAGATGTATACTATTATCCATTTAAAAAAATAATCTAGGAACATCAAATAGAGTTTAATGTTTCAGCAAGGCATTTACATGTTATTGTGTAATATAATGGATTTATTCCAAAATTATTTCTAAAAGTTTAAATAAACTTTAAACAAAACAAGAACATGTGAGAAGCAAGAAAGGGCTTTACAGTGTAGTTTGAGCATTCGTACTGGAAGCAAAAAAAGAGTTTGTGGGGAAAGACCTTGAATGGTTTGAAATTTGAGCAGGATGGTTTGTATTTCTTAGTGATGCCAATGGCACATCCCTCTAGGTTGAGTCTTAATCTGTTTTATTCATTGAGGGTGTTTCTTAATGATACCAAAAGGAGAAGGATGGCTGCATTTGGTGGCTTTACACACTCCAGACTGCATGCCTTCCATAAAAGGGCCAGTGAATATGCTTTTGGGCCAGTGAATATGGTTTTGGTTTTAGTTTGAAGTTGCAGGTTTAATCCATTGTGCCGAGCTCTCTCAGAAAAAAAAATGGTTCAGCCAGACTGGTTGATTCCATAACATTTGGACTAAAACCAGGAATGGGTTCATTGACATAAGCCATCAGCTTCCTCTGTGGTTCTCCCTGCTCCTTCACACCAGAAGACTCTTGTCAACCAGGCAGTCAGTGAGACCTTATCTTCATCCAGGATTCTTTCATGCCACAAATTGCCTCATGACAGAAGTGGTTGGAAAGTAACAAGCAGGTTTTGCAATTCCCAACCTGCTGGTTGTAAATAAGAGTCCGGAAACATTCTCATTTCTGAAGAAAGGCAGGAGGAGGAAGGTGAAGGGTTGTCATTTACTTTTCATGCCTCCCATAAAGGACCATCATAAAACCTGAACATGAAAACAGGCATCAGTGGCTGAGATTACTCACTGGGAAATATTTTGAAACTTGCAATGGAGCTGAAACGTTGCATGTGTAGGAGAAAGTAAGGAGGACTCCAGATTTGCACTAGCACAAAAGCAAGTGGAAGGAAGAAACCTACTGATGAACAGTTAAGTCTGGCTTTGTCAAAAGGACTTTACTTAACCACGTGTGGCATGGGTTGGATTTTGAAAATTCTCTCATAGAAGTCCACAGCTGTCATTAGTTTATTGCATATTTGTAGTACAGTATTGCTAATCTGGTTCCTAGCCCGAGGAGGCATCCCATCTTAAACATGAATGTGTCTTACTGATTCAGATACTGTAATTGTATTATCCTGCTATGTTAGGGTAGAGAAGTCAGCTGGAGCATGTTTGACCAGGATCAGACCATGATAGTATGGATTGTGGAGGTGGAGCAGCAAATGATTGTACTCACCCCTCCCAAAGTCAATTTGGAGTACACTAAAAGCCAAATTACTTTGGCTAAACAAGCAGGCAATCCCAATGCATCTTTGCTGTAATGCAAAGGTCACCCTTGCTTTGAACATCAGTCGTATCTGACTCTGGGTTCAGTGCTCATCTCTGTTTACAGCCAAAGAGCCAGCGCTGTCTGCGTCTGCTTACATTTCCATGGACATGTGGCAGGCATGCCTAGACACTGGAGTGCACAGAACACTGTTTACTTTCACACTGAAGTGGTACCTATTTATCTACTTGCAATTTCTTGCTTTCAAAGTGCTAGGCTGGCAGCAGCTGGGACAGAGACGGAAGCTCATTCTGTCATAGAGTACTTGGGTCTCAAACTGTTGACTTGCCAACCTTTCAGTCAAAATAGCTTTTCTGTCCCCTGGTGTTAAAAAGACTGCAGAAATGCATTCAATAGCTAACAGTTTTGTTGCCTGTTCAGAACACCCCAAATTTGCAGGTGTCCTGAAGATAGCTACCTTACTCTGCCTGTTAGTATGGCCACCCTAAAAGAGATCATTTCTTTGGAAAGAGCCATTTAACTATAGAGGACCCTACACTCTTTAGATAATTCACATTTTTTTGAAGTGTGTGAGACAGCGCTGCATGTTTCCGTTTGTTACCCTGGTCAGAGTATGATAAAAGAATGTGGTTTCCTCTTGAGCATGTGAGAGTGGGTGGTAACTGTAAGATGGTGCAGGCTTCTGACTTCAGGGTGAAGTGTCTTTCTGAACTGAGTACATGTTTTGCTGGTAATAAGGACCTCCACCCAGCTCAACCTTCTCCTAATCTTTCCCAGCATGGACCCTGATGATAGTGAGACTCCAGGGTCTGAAGTCCTTGAAGATGACAGCAGAAATGTATGTAGTCTTTCTATGATTCATATCCTTTAGGTGCTAGCGACAACCTTTCCTGTTTTTCTTCCCTTTTCATGTTCTGCGTTAATATGCTGTACTAAGTTACCGAATCTATCTTATAATTAGAGCTGTCCTCTAACAAGCAAAGTGTTCCAGCTTTTTCTGCTAAAGGAATCAGTGTACAGTAATACCTCGGATAACGTTTACCTCGGATAATGCTAAAATCGCATAACGTTAAGTAATCTGGGGAGGAGAATTGGATCGAATAACGTTAAGGTCCTATGGGATAGATCGGATAACAACCGCTAAAGCCTGTGCGGTTACAATGTATCTCTATGGAGCTTTAACATTATCCGATCCATCCCATAGGATTTTAACATGCAACGGAAATCGGATAACACCAAAACTTGTGGAACCAAGTCTTAGCGTTATCTGAGGTATTACTGTATTTATGGCAGAAGTAGCCATTGGCCATGAAGGATGTGTTTTATGTCAAGTGACTACACACAGAGAGAAATGCAAACGAATCTGCTTTGAAAACACACCCATGAAGTCAGGC
The DNA here is from genome assembly GCA_030440675.1 of Furcifer pardalis. Taxonomy (NCBI): domain Eukaryota; kingdom Metazoa; phylum Chordata; class Lepidosauria; order Squamata; family Chamaeleonidae; genus Furcifer; species Furcifer pardalis. The sequence goes on along the minus strand of CP126893.1, from coordinate 53,875,832 downwards.
TTCCCAGGATAAATGTGCTTTAGCTGACCAGACAGGAAATTGGCATAGGGAGAGGAGAAAACTGGCAATTTGCCACATTCACAGTTTCCTTAGATACCTCTGCTATGGCCATCCAGATTTGCTGGAGGCATGGTACACACCAGAGCTACCTTAACAAGCTAAAAATAAATGTTGACTATTTGATTGGTTGATTGGTTGCATTTTAATATTGCTCATCTAGTAAATGTACCACTATTGGCTATTTTCAAATGAAGAATAATACAGAGAAAACCAAATAACCAGACCATCATGAAACTAATAAAAACAAAATAATAATCTAGTAAGCACGTAATAATAACATGGCAACAGCTGGTAACACACAATAACAGTAAACAAGGGTTCACGGGTTTTATTTGTGGAATAGAATTTCAGAGGTCTATAGCAATAGCAATTACGGTACACTTATACACTGCCTCATAGTGCTCAGTGCACTCTCTGGGCAGTTCACAGGTTGGTAATTTCTGTTTAAATAGCTCAGTTTTTAGAAAGCTCTTATGAACTTCCTATGGAAGAAAATTCCACAAGGAGGGAGTCATAGCCAAGAATGCCCTATTTCTTGTTATCATCTTTTTGGTTTCCTGAAGATTCAAGACTAATGAAAACCCGGTGAGGTGAATAACGGGGTCCCAAACCATTCAGGGGTTTATGTGTTAATACTGTATTAACACCTTGAACCCTGCACAAAAAAAGGAGACAGTAAAGACAAACCAGGACTGTGGAGATAGAATAAAATCTATCTACCCCAGTGATCCAACCTAGCCATCACATTCTGGATCTGGTGAAGTTTCCATATCAGCTCCAAGGGAAGCCCCATGTAGAGAGGTTGCTTGCTTTATTTATTCACTTATATCCCACCCATCTAGTGAAAGTTCACTACTCTGAAAGGTTTATATAGAGACTCTAATAAAATATAAACCATAAAACAAGCTGTCCCAGACCATGGCAACAGTGCATTAATAAATCATGTGTACCTGCAAACTGATAGGTCCTGAAAAGCCAAACATATACTGTACATAATTATTGGGAGAGAGACAGATCTTTATATGTCTATAGGCATAATTCCATTTTTAATGTTTTTTTTTTAAATATTGAAGGAAGGGATTAGGCTCTCTTCCTAAAGGTCACCCTTGCTCGAAATCCAGTCGTATCTGACTAGGGTTCAGTGCTCATGTCTGTTTCATAGCCGAAGAGCCAGTGCTGTCTGCGTTTGCAAACGTTTCCGTGATCATGTGGCAGGCATGACTAGACACCGGAGTGCACAGAATGCTGTTTACCTTCCCACTGAAGTGGTACCTATTTATCTACTTGCAATTTCTTGCTTTCGAACTGCTAGGTTGGCAGACAGAGACGGGAGCTCACTCTGAACTGCAGTATTCAGGTATCGAACTGCTGACGTGCCGCCTTCCAGTCAGCATCTTAGCCACTTAAGCCACTGCAATCCCTAAGGTCTCTTCCTAGTCAATACTTTATTGCTGTTCTCAGTGTAGGCGTCAATTTTGGGGTCTCTGACACACACACACCCCTGCTGGCTCCAGGGAGGTGGGGAGACCCGATCCAAGCTGTTTCCAAAGTTCCCCCACCTGCCTGGAGGCTGCAGCAAGCCAAAACGTCAGGATTCAAATCTCGACGTTCTGGCTTGCTGCAGCCTCCAGGGAAACAGGGCTTTTTTAAACATTGTGCGATCAATGCATCGCACAACGTTAAAAACCGGATAACGATGAGAGTTGTGGAACCAAGTCTCATCGTTATCCGATGTACTAGTGTAAGTGTAATTCTTGTTGTTATTTCTTTCTTTAGATAGATTTTTACTCAATTTTTGTTAATTAAAAATATCAGATTTAAATTTGGGACAAATTAGTTCTCCCCAGGGATGTGCATAATGTGTAGATGCGGGGCGGGCGGAGAAGAGACCCACTCACCCCATCAGATCACCAAAGAATGAGACAATTGCCCTTGAAGACAATCTCTTAGTTATGTGCTGTCAAGTCAGAACTGATTTATAATGACTCTTATAGGGCTTTCAAGATAAATGAGGTTTTTTTTTTAAAAGTGGTTTTACCAGTTCCACACCTCCAGTGAGTTTCCATGTCCAACTGGACATATGAGCCATGGTCTCCAAAGTACAGGTCTGTCATTCAATCCACTACACCACACTGAGTAAAACAGACTTGGCACCCATGAAATAGCCGTTAATTATACATTTTACTCTCCAGGCTTCTAGTGGCATTCTTTGCCATTTTTAAACTGGTCTTTTACTGGTAAAGTAAAACTAAGGGTGTGTCTGGGGGCCTGTTGTCTGCATATCATATTTTGCCCATCTCCGTTGTAGATAAATACTCATTAAAAGGAACGTCATGTACATTTGCAGTGCTGTGATAACTTTTTGTTGTTGATGATAGTTCTGTCTTAGTCATTGGTCTCTAATAAAGAAAAATGGTTGTAGAGATTTGCTCTGCCAACCCTTGTCTCTCATAAATCTTGATAATCTCTAACCTAACGATTTCAGAGCTGGAAAGTGGTAGAAAGGGCAAAAGAACTTAAAGGGGAAGCACAGAAGGATGTTTACACCAGATAATTTATGTGGGAATTGTATCACCTGGATCAGAGCAGATCACTTAAAGTCTATTTTTCTTATCTCTTTGTAGATGGACCTGTTCTATAAATTCTCAAAGAAAGAGGTAGGAATCTCACTTCACTCTTCTAATAACGGGAAGGGTCTGCTGGACAAAGCTAGATCTGTCCAGTTTTAACATCTTGTTTTCCCCAATGGTCAACTTAGATGTATTTAGGGAGACCTACAAAGGAGAGCAGGAAGGAGACCCAGTAGCTGAAAGATGGAGTTTCATTTCAAATTTGTAGTTTGCAACATTTCTCCATGAATTTCTCCAATCTTCAGTTAAAGCCCTGTGAATTTGTGGCCGTCATTTCCACTATCTTTATGGTAACAAACTCCATGATATACAGTAATACCTCATATAACATTAGTATCGAATAACACTAAAATCGCATAACATTAAGGAATCTGGGGGGAAGAATTGCATCAGATAACATTAAGATCCTATGGGATGCTTCAGATAACAACCGCTAAAGCCTGTGTGGTTACAATGTATCTCTATGGATCCCATAGGATTTTAACATGCATCAGATAACACTAAAAATCATATAACACCAAGACTTGTGGAACCAGGTTTTAGTGTTATATGAGGTTTTACTGTAATTATGTATGTATTGTGTGAAGTGGTATTTTGGTTTTTCTATCTGGAGTGAGCTCTGCCAGCTAGTTTAACCAGGTGAGCTCAAGTATCGTGTACTGATTTACAAAATTGATCTGATTCATATTTGGACATTCTGCCTAGCCCTTGCTGTGACAGAATAAGACCTAAAACACATGCAGCAGTGGCTGCTGCTCCCCAGTACTCGCCACAGTGGAGGCAATTGTGTTGTGTGGTAGAACTGGTCCTGGACAGGGGTTGTGGTCTATACTGCCCCAGCTGCTTTTATCCGAGCAGAGCTCATCATTACTTTGCCTCCCTACCACCACAAGAAGGGCCCAGGACAGTGGTGTAGCGTGGGCTTCAGCTGCCCGGGGCATTGGACAAATTCGCTGCCCGCTGGGTGGGCCCCATGACATGGATTTCAGCAGCCTGGGGTGTAAGCCAAATTTGCCGCCTCCTGGGCACAGGCGCCCACCCCCGCAGCGGTCTCTTCGCTCCGGGCACTAGTAAGTCTGGGGTGGGTGGGGGTGGCAAAGTCCTGGTGCCATAGCGGCCTATTTATAGTGAAATTTTGCTCTCCCCCCCAAAAAAAACAACAACAACTGGTGCCTGGGATGACCCCCTCTTCCTGCGCAATGCCACTGGCCCAGGAATCTAGGCAGCTAGAGGGATTCATATCAATAAATAAGGAGCAAGTGCTGTATTTCATAAAGTTGATGACTCTTAAGTGCCCGTTGAGGACAAAAGCTAACAGCTTGTGTGTTAAAATAAAGATAGCTTGCAACAATATACTGTTCCTAAGAAAATCTCTTCCTCTTCTGACAAGGTTTCTAAAGCAGCAGGAGAGCTGGAGCTAGAGTACAAGCCATATGATGTCCATTCTTGTTCTCCATCCATTCCTGGATCATCATTTGGGCTCTGATTCAGAATCATTTTGGTTCTGCCTTTTGAACAGCTCGTGAGGAAGAGAGGGCTTGTGTCACTCAATAGGCATTAAGCTTTCTACTCTGGACCTCTCCTGTTTCTCCCCTCTTTGTATCTTAGGAGTGAGCAGAACCAGCCATTGCACATTGGAGTCCTGCACATGTTGGCTCCTTTTCTGGTTGGTGACCTTGGGAAGTTTGCCAACTTTTACCCGCTTGATTCCCATAGGCCCTAGAATTGGTGATGGAAGAGTTGTCCTCTAGGGTTTGAAAGAAAGGCACTGAGTGGGGCAAAATACATTAGAGGGGTTTCTCTTATGAGCCATTGATTCAAACTAGTTGGGCTTTGGGGTCATTTTAACTCAATGATTCTAACTTATGACATCCAGCCTATCATGCTAGCAAAAAAGGCTCAGTGTTGATGGTTGAATGTGAATAAGCAGCACTTATCAATAGACCCATAGCATAATATGCAAGAGTATTAATTCCCCAGATTTGGCTTGTTTCTGACCTTCTCCTCATGCACTGTTGCAGCTCACTCTGCTGTATGAAGAAGTCTTGTACACCATTCTCCATTGCTTGGGGAAACCAGAACCTAACCATGTTGCCGACGTGAATGAGCTGTATGCTTACGTACAAAAGGTCAGATTAAAGGGCTACATTCATCTTTCTTAATATTCAGCTCAGAGTCTGTCTTCTTTCTTTATTACAGGTTGTGCTCTTTTCTTGATCAATATTTCTTGCTATGACACTGTGCGAAATGATTGTTCCTGTTTCCCTCTTCTCTTTTAAGGGGCATGCCAGATAATATTGATATTACGAGCTTCCTTTTCTTTCCGTGTCCCCTGATGAAAAGGGAAAGGTTAGCAAGCAGTGGCAGAGGTAGGAGCCAAACGTACAAGGCTCAACTTTAGACACTGTGTGGATCCTTTCTTTGAGAATCTCTGGAGTTGGAGGGAAACAAATGGAACACTTGGCAGAAAGGCCTTCCAAAAGGCTGAAACTGAGGCTGATCTGGAAGTTTTTGAGTAAGACTGAGACAGTGGTGGGATGTCAAAAATTTTACTACCCCACCGTGATGTCATCACAGTGTGGGTGGAGCTAACATCATGACATTGTGGGAGGAGCCAACATCATGACATCATGATGTTGTGGGTGGGGTCAAATAAATAAATAATAAATAATAAAATAAAAATAAGCACACACACACACACCCCTCAACCCACCCACCCACCCACAACACAAACCCGTAAATAAATTAAATAAATAAATAAATAAATAAAAATGCATTAAAATACAACCCCAAACACAAATCAACCAGAGCTTTTAAACCAGAGCTTAAAGCTTATTCTGGCTAATCTTTCTCACACTAAGTCAGATGGAAGGAACTACAGAATGAACTCACCACAAGATGGCTTCATTTTGGCACTTTTCAACATTTCAACAGTTAAAGAAGTTAGGTACTGTACTAAGTCTTTGCCTAACCAGTTCTCTAGAATAATATGCCTTAATGTAAATGTAAAACACCTGTACCTCCTTAAGGGTTCTCCAATTGGAATAGCAATTGGATGAGCACAGGTGTAGCTTATTGATGAGGTAACTCCAAGACTTTGCTTAAAAACTCCAAGCCAGTCCGCCAGGCCTTTTTAGGAACTGTGGTCGTACGTCAATATTGGTAAAGGTATTAAATACACATTAAAATACACATAGACACACCACATGCAAAGGTGAGTCACTTACCCTGGGGAGCAGGCTATAGGGAGTTTCAGGCTAGCAGCTTCTCTTCCTCCTCCCTGCTTGGGAGGACAGCAAGGAGGCCGTGCATATGCGCCAAGCACTGTAGGCATGCATGCACACCAAGTGCTTGGTGTGCATGCCCAGTGGGAGAACCAGAGAAAAGGTAAGCCCCGAAGGTGGTTCCCCCAGAAAACTACTACCAGTTCTCCGGGACACTGGGAAAAGTTACTACCAGTTCTGGCAAACTGGTGAGAACCTGTTACATCCCATCACTGGACTGAGATACTCTCTAGTTTAGTTTTAAACTCTGTGCCTCATAACATAATTAAAAGTAAAATATTCTCTTTCTGTTTTATTCCTGGACTGGATCCAGGCCTAGTCACCATTTTTTTGTCAATTCCCCAAAGCACTGATCAGCCAATGTACTGTTTAGGCTTCTGGGGAGGCCCGGGGCTCGCATTGGGAAACACTGCTGTAGACTGTTCTGTTTCTCTACAGAAGTCTAAATTATTCTTGAGTTTATAGAATAGAGGATGGGGGTAATCTCCCCCTCCCCAAACACATTTCTTCTGCTGTGTAATTCTGGGACACTCTGTTTGCCAGCATTATGTAAGAAGGGCCAGGAGGGTCTTTGTTGTTCCTGTTGCCACCCCAAAAGAAGCTGATTGCTGGTTACTCTTGCTCCAGATCTGAACAGATGACATGAAGAGCACTTTTGAAATTATGCCAAGTTGTCCGTCTTTTTTTTAGCCAGAAAATATTTTCTGGGTGGGTGGGATAAACACATTTTCAACTTTGAGCTGAAAGGGAAAGAACTGGGAAAAGCTCCTTTTTGGACTACAACTCCCAGAATCCCCTAGCCAATACAGTAAACACCGGATAACGATTGGATTGGATAACGCTAAAATTGCATAACGTTAAGTAATCTGGGGAGGAGAATTGGATCAAATAACGTTAAGGTCCTATGGGATGGATTGGACAACAACCGCTAAAGCCTGTGCGGTTACAATGTATCTCTATGGAGCTTTAACGTTATCCGATGCATCCCATAGGATTTTAACATGGATCGGATAACACTAAAAATCGGATAACACCAAGACTTGTGGAACCAAGTTTTAGCGTTATCCGATGTTTTACTGTACTTGAAAAACAACTTTACCAAGCTCTGATAAAGGCCTAATCTTAAAATGTGCATTTGTTTGCCAAGTTTGACATGATGGGATTTTGCACATCTTGCCACAGGGGGATGTGCAATGTAACAACCAAATTCTGTCCTAATTATTTATCTTATAATATCTATACCAGGCCTTCAATATGGACCCAGAAAATCATGATATCATTCTACAGAGAGTTAAAGAGCTGGAGGTAAAGTATCATGCAGGGAACATTGATATATTTCTTATTTTACTTTAAAGACCTAGGGCCCTTTCTTTTGACCTGTTGATCTCTCAAGTGGCTTATGAGATATTGCAATAACACACACACATTTTAAAAAAAATTCAAAGTGGTGTAGTACATTTTTTATTTTATTTATTTATTAGATTTATTATCCCGCCCCAATCAGGCGTACCTGACTCTAGTCGGCTTACAGAAAAGGGGGAGAGACGATGCACAATGTAAAACAATTAAACAATCCGCCTACAAATTCATAAATTAAAACCTTGAGGTTCAAAATTACTTAAAAATCAATTAAAAAAGAATTAAACCATGAATTTACAAAAATCTAAAAAATTTAAAAAGTTAAAAGGTTTAAAAAGTTTAAAAGAGGGAGGGAGGGGTGGCTGTCCCATCAGATCAGCCACCCAACATGGGACCCTGTATTACTCGAGCCCCACACCTGCCCTGCCAGCCAGGTTTTTAGGCAGGAGCTCTGTCTGTAGATGTAACTCAGTTGGCAGGAGGTTCCAAAGGGCCGAGGCGGCCACGGAGAAGGCCCTCCTTCTGGTGCTAGAGAGATGCGCCTCTCTAGCCGATGGAATGATAAGAGAGCCTCTCCGATCCGCCCTAGTGGGACGGACAGATGTTCTTGGGGTGATGCGGTCTCTTAAGTATCCTGGCCCACTACCATGTAGGGCTTTAAAGGTAATAACCAGCACCTTGAATTGCACCCGGAGACATACTGGCAACCAGTGCAGCTGCTGAAGCAGCAGTGAGGCACGAGCATAACGCCCGCACCCCATCACTACCCGAGCAGCCGCATTCTGGACCAGCTGAAGCCTCCGAATGGTCACCAAGGGCATCCCCATGTAGAGCGCATTACATCAGCAATGATCTAGAAGACATAAAAATTTACTTCCCCTGACCATTCACAAATAATCAGGGGAAGTGTTCAATATCTGATATGATGAAGGGCCACATTGGCTAAATGCTAAGAGCTCCAACTAGAAAGCTATATATCCTATCTGGACATGCTCTGAGTTTCATACTGCTGCTGCCTCACTGCATCCACTGTTTTGCTGCTGAATCATGGTCTGAAGAAGTAGATGGTACACAAAAACACAGAAGCAGGCCATGTCTGGTATAAAGGATGGAAAATCTGGATACAAAGTCTGTTTCTAAGACTTTTTTTTACATTGTGTCATATATTTCCACAAGTCCCAAGATAAATAGGAAAATATGCATAAACAGCTTCTGCTTTAGTTCCTTCAGTATTTAATGACTCATATCTTCCTCTTTGTTCATGGATGGGATTTATTCAAGGGACAGCAACATCTGAATGTATTACCTGTGTTTTAATTAATTTTCTGTTCTGACTCTGAAGATGAAAGAGAAATGGCTTAGGCTGCAATCCCCATTTACCCATCCCACAAGTAGTAAAAGGGTGAGATCAGTCTATTAATCTCATGGGAAAAAGTTACGGTAAAAGTGGTGAAATTGGTCGGTTTGAAAAAAGTACTTTTTCCCAGATGGCTAGGCCTGCTTTAATCTGTTGCAATGCAAGCAACATCTTGCAATGCCTTCAAGACTAACAAATATCTTGTGGTATTGGCTTTAAAAGGTTGTTGGCTTTCTCAGAGGCATGATGAATTAAGTGACTTTTTTTCAGAGTGGAGTTGTCATTGTTTGTAGACAGAGGCACTACGTCCCCCTGAGCTCAATCAAAGAGAAGAACCATAGCAGAAGTGGAGTTCTTCTCAAGGCAATGCTCTAGGTCAAGGTTTCTCAATCTTGGGCCCCCAGATGTTCTTAGACTTCAATCCCCAGAAGTCTTGATCAGCAGGTGCACTGACGTGGGCTGCTGGGAACTGAAGTCCAAGAACACCTGGAGGCCCAAGTTTGAGAAACCCTGATCTATGTCATCACATCGGTGAACATTACATTGAAGAATCAGTGGCCACCATACAACCAGAGCAGAACAACAGGGGCCAACCTTGGTGTTCCAGTTGTTCTTGAACTTCAATTCCCAGAAACCTAAGTCAGCACATCTGGTGATCAGAGCTTCTGGGATTTGAAGTCCAAGAACAGCTGGAGCACTTTGGATCTGGGCATTAGTTTTGTTTCTCCAGCACACTCTTGAACCTTGTGCCTCACCACATTTGACCTTTGCAACCAATCTGAGTGTTCAGGGTCCTCAAAGGTGTCAGTTGAAGGCCACCCAGGACAAGGACTTTTTTGTCATGCCTGGTAACCCATTGCAAAGTATAATACTCTGTCCACACTGGCTTGTTGTTTGCTTAAACTCCTTTTTTCCCTTCCAGAAACCCATTTTTTGTGTTAAAGCAACTGTGAAACAAGCAAGGGCGATTCTGGGTAAAGATGTCAGTGGTGAGTTTGCAGTTCAAATAAAGAAACTTTGGAACTTAAATATAGAGGTCCAATTGCCTTGGTTGGAAATGTTGCTTGAGAATGCACTCTGGTTTATTTTTTAAATCTGTTTGAATCTATCAGTTATTCAGTCCGTTGTAGTTAGAAGCAAACTTACTCACTTTCCCCTGGCCTGTGACTGTCCAAATGTGTTGAAAACATAATCCCCTCAAACCCCATGTTGGGTAAGAGGGAAAAGAATTGAATGCTGACCATGATGGGTACCTGGAGGAAGGGACTTTCCTTCTCACCTAGTCATGTCTCTTACTTTGAAACAAAGAAGGCTGGGGTTGAGGGCCCCGTTCTCTGAAGTTCTGTTTTAAAATATTTTGCATTTAACATCTAATATAAACTCTAGTCCTATGATGAAACCTAAATGTATTAAGTAAATCAGAGTGCACAACATCCAGAATTCTCCTGCCACCTGGGAGATTCTGGATGTTGTGGCCCAAAAGGAGCAACCTTCTGAAATTAAGAATGCTATGCATTTTGAAATTAAGAATGCTTCTGTGTTTTCAGGATTTAGTGACCCTTACTGCCTGCTAGGGATAGAGAAAAAACGACAGAGCTCTTCTACCAATGGCAGTGGTCCTCAAGAGAACAAGAAACGGTCAAAGGCAGTGGTGAAGATGCTGATTCCTGAAGACCAGACCCATCGCACCCAAATCATCAGTCAGACGCTGAATCCTGTGTGGGATGAGACTTTTATCCTGTACGGCTTTGTCTCCTTAGCATATTTATGTTGCTGCTTCTTTGCCAAGTTGTGATATCTTGAAGAAACAGTTCTTCAAGGATGGTGCTCTTTAACCCCATGGTTTCGAGCAAGTGATGTGTGTGAACTGGATCAATGGACTGGCAGATGGCCAGTTGGGGTGAAAGGAGGCCTGTGTGGCCTTTCCTGGGAAGCCCATCTTCAGATTATGTCTGACTAGGAGAGGTGATCCTATAGGGCAGTGGTAGCAAACCTATGGCACATGTGCCAGAGATGGCCCTCACAGGCCTCTCTGTGGGCACACACACTGTCGCCCCAGCACAGAGTTTGCGTCGCCCCTCTGCCCAGCAGCCCAATGGGAGTGCTTCTTCTCTCCCCCAGTACAGAGTTCTCCCACCCCTGTGCCCAGTAGCCCAATGGGAGTGCCTCCTCCCTCCCCCAGAACAGAGTTTGCCCCACTCCTCTATGGTGCGGACAGCAGCCTGTTGAGTTTGGGCACTCGTTCTCTAAAAGGTTCACCACCACTGTTACAGGGGTCTATAGAACCAAGGCAAGCCTAAATGTGAGGTTTAAATAAAACTAGTCGACTCTTATTAATAATGTGAGGTGTCTTGTTTGGGTTGAGAGGTAGATACCAGAAGGCTATGACTTACAAGTGGCAGTGGTCACAATTCACCATGGTATTTGCTTCTGAGAGAACAGACGAAGAAGAAAAGCAAACAGTTTGAACCAATTCAAACCTCTTCTTTACCAGGCAAAGGGGAGAAGCAGAGTTTACAGTTTCAAGTTCTGGCTCCCTTCGTATGCATCTATGCACATGTAGAAGGGAATCGGGATCAATTGTCTGAAACTCCCTCCCCCCCAGTGGAGGCACCAAACTTCAACCTCAGGCTGCAAATTTGGTGGCACTCAATATGAATTGTTCCACCTGACAGTGTATCTGTTTTATGGCATCAGGCCTTTCCTCCTTGTTCAAGTGGCAGGGACTCTTGTGAATGTGAGTGTGCCAGAGGCATGGCCAGTAAATGTGGTCCTCTGTCTCTTCCATGCATTTTTGAGTGTGCAAGGGCGATTGTGTATACTTCACCACCACCATTGTCATTCCAAGACAAGTGATGGTAACCATATTTCCTCAAATTGTGTTTTCCAGGGAATTTGATGATATAGAGAATGCCAGATTCCATTTGGAGATGTGGTAAGTAGAATTAGGGGCAATTCTCTCTATATATATATTTTTAAAAAATCATAACTGACATTTTTGGATGAGCTACTGAAAATCAAGTTGACATACCATTGTGAAGAAATTGCCCCAAATAAGTCAGAGTGAATATTAAGACTGCCATGGGACCCTGCAGCCCAAATTCTATTCAGTGGTGGGTTGTCAAATTTTTCACTACCCCACCGTAACGTCATGATGTTGTGGGCGTAGCCGACATCATGATGTCATGGGCATAGCTGATATCATGACGTTTGGGGCCGAGCCAAAAAATTAGAAACAAATAAAATGGCTGCCCAGAACGGTGCATGCGTCAAACCTCCAGTTGATGCATGTGCAGTTCTATTTTTAGTGTGCATGCATCAAACCTCTATTTGACCCATGCACACTAAAAAATAGAACTGCACATGCATCAAATGGAGGTTTGATGCATGGGCAGTTCCGGGCAGCCATTATGGCTGCCCGGAAATACATTTCTGGAGGGCAGCTGGAGAGGCGACCGAACTGGTCCCCTGGGGGTTCCCCCCCCGACGACCCCCTCCTGATGGGTGCTACCAGTTTGGGTGAACCGGTCCGAACCCGTAACATCCCATCACTGGCTGTGGGTCATCAGGAGATTGGACGAGGAGTGTAACTTCCTACCCGAGAACAACATGGGGGAGGAGGAAGGTTAGGGCTTTGTGCTCCCAACGAACTTCATTTGTGAATATTCTTCTGTCACATTGGCAACATTTGGTTGAGGTTTTGCAGGCGCTACTCTTCCAGTTTTGTTTCCGGCTTTCTTTGTTTCATGGAAGATCTTGGAAAGAGACACGTGTATGTTATTTTCATATTCCTTTCCTGCAGGGACTCTGACGATGTTGAATCTGTGCGTCAAAAACTGGGAGAACTGACAGACCTTCATGGCTTGAAAAGGTTTGCTTTAATAACGGGTCTTTTTCCCCCCATTTTATAGATTTACTGTTCATTTTAGATGCAATTACCCATTAAATAAATATGTAGAAGAGAAAATGCAACGGATTGTTTGTTTCTTCTTGTTTAACTTCTCCACACACTTTTCTTTTCCTACCCAGAATTTTTAAGGAGGCTCGGAAGGACAAAGGGCAAGATGACTTCCTGGGAAACGTGGTTCTTTGGCTGCAGGTGAGGAAGTGAAGAGCCTGTTGTCAGAGTGATGCCTTGTGATGTCTTTACTCTGGAAGCTTTGGTCTGTCTTTCTTCTTCTTCTGCCATATCCGAAACTAAATATAGGCGATCCTCATGGCGATCAACCATGAAGACTGTCCTGAGAATATAGTGCAGTGGTTTTTCATCTGCCTTCCTCATCGCAGCATGACACTCATACCATGGTTCTAGTTCTGTGAGTCACTTTCTGGTCCTGAGCTCTTTTGGCACACAAAGTCCTCATTGGCCCCAGGCCAGTATTGATGAAGCTGCTGCCATCCATCAAGATGGATTCAAGTGTGATTTAACCCACTTGGGAACCATCACCCTTCCCTTAGGACTTTGCCAAGACAAGTAGTCCTCAGGGTTGCCAGGTTAGTTAACTGCCACCTGACACTTGACGTTGAGTTACTGGCAGTATTGTCTACTACTAGCATAGCAAGATAACCTGGCCAGACACCTGTTTGTCTTTAGCCTTTCTAATCTTAACCCTTGCAGATTTGGGCTAGTATCCCATTGATAATTAAATGATACAGTAGGCCACAATTTAAAGTTAGTGTCTTCCTTGTGGCAGTGAAGCAGATGTATAATGACTCTATCATTAGACAAGTTGGCCGCCTCAGGATCAGGAGGTCATAGGAAATGGCAGCAAGGTTTCTAAAGAGAGCTGTGTCTCATATGCAGGTTGTTCTTTACCTCCTTGATTTACCTGCTGCCTTTAGATATAGTGAAAGATGCAACCTCATTGTCACAACTCAAGAATAATTCAACTGCCAATCCACAGTCATATCTTGTACATGGAGTACTGTTACTTCAGATAAGGAAAATAGCTTGGTCTAGCCCTATGAAATACCACTTTGATTTTTTAAATCTGCAGCCTCTTCTCCAGCCACTAAGATTGAGGAGAGTATCATGTGATGGGAAAAGTATGAAACATCCAAGAAAATGTTTTCATTTTTCAACATACATTGTAGGAATGGGATTTGATGCAGTAGACTGGCATTCGTGAGAAGTTTGTGTTGTATCAGTTGCATCAGCCTTTAATCAACTCAATAGCTCAAAGTGATCTTTCCAGTACTGTATCTTTCTCTGTTACTGACACGAGAAACATGTCAATAAAGCTCCCACAAGGTCCTTCATTAGCAGTAGTTATGGTGGCCTCCCCATATCCATAGACTTGTGAAAGACAAGCTTCTGTCAGGTTGGGATACACCAGTACTGTATCACTAGTCACAGTATCTGAAGTACCGTAAATGTGTGTAAGATATTGCACTATTTATAATGAATAATAGTTGGCTATGAGCAGTAACGTCGCTTGGATTTCAGCCGCCCAGGGCTGCAGCCAAATTTGCCACCCCCTGGTGGGTGCTGGCTCCCACTCCCGCTATGGCTTCTGTGAATTGTAGTCCAAGACACACATAGCCCAAAAAGTGCTGCCCGGGGTCGCTCCCCCTAGCCCCCCTGTACGCAACACCACTGGATGTGAGGTATCTTGAAATCTACCCAGCTCATGTTTCAGGTGTTCATTTAAAAATTTCTAATTAACCTAACATGGCTCAGTTTCTAGGCCTCTCATTCACCTGTTAAAAACTCACTTCATTTCCACTGAAACCATTGTTGCAATGACTAAAAGGAGTTGCCTAATAGTGAGTCAGATCACTGGCCTTTCCTCATTCTGCCTCCCCAGGAATTAAGGCAAAAAAAAAAATTCTAGCTGTACTTGGAGATGCTAGGGATTGAATTTTGGGCCTTCTGCATGTGAAGTTTGGGAAGCGTCACTGAGCTGACATTCCCTCACACTGACTGTCTCCTGTCTGTGTAGGACCTCCATTGCAAGGATGACCGGTGGTACAAATTGGAGCCTCGCACAGATACCTACCCTAATCGAGGGCATTGCCACCTACAGTTCCTTTTCATTCATAAGAAGGTAAGGGATTTTCTAGCCTTAATAGCTTTGTGCTGTAATTTTTGTTTCTCAAAATATTTATTTATTTATTCTGTTTCATTAGACATTACAGAAAACACTACATGCAATTGGAAAGTATACATGCATTGATAATAATAACCATGTCCCATCACGTCAATTCTGACTTAAGGCAAATCTTTTCAGGGTTTTCTAGGTAGAGAATACACAGAAGTGGTTTACTATTCCTGTTGCCCGGGGCCATCTTGGGAATGTACAGCTTGCCCAAGCCTACACTGGCTGGCTCAAACTGCACAATGCATATTGGGGAATTGGAAGTCCCAACCACTGGCTGTGCAGACAGATCCCTAACTCACTGAGCTATCCTGCCAGCTTAAACATGCATTAGCCATACTAATATAAGCACCCTTAAGACGGGGTGCCCAAACTTTTCCCACTAGGGGCCTGACCATGCCCCCTCAGTCAGCTGTGAGGGCCAGTCATGTGGCAGCAGCAGTGGCAGTGGTGTGTGAAATTGCAGCGCATTTCTAGGCATTTTTTCCTCTTCCAATACTTCCCTGGGAGGAGGGAGCATTGGAGAAGCATTTTAGCACCCTTTTTAATTTTGTTGGCACATTTTCGGTGTGGAAACATGCCAATTTTGGCACTTCCGGTGATGTTGAAACACTTCTGGCGTTGGCAGAAATCTGGCCCATGGACCATAATTTGGGCACCCCTGCCTTAAGAGGAACAAGAAGATTTGATACATATGGGAAATGTAGGGGAGAGAGATGTCTGGGAAAGACTAAAGAGGGGAAAGGTTAAGGGAAGGATGAGACTTTTTCTTCTATGTTGTCATACCTGGGGAATTATCTTAGGACAGTGGTTCCTAATTAGTTTTTTCTACGTACCACTTCAAGAAAGACCTCAAACTTGCATACCCCTTATTGCAGGAACATTAAATATCGCGTACCCCTTATTGTGGGAACGTTAAATAAAAAATGAAATCAGGTGTATTTTATATTTATTATCATCAAAAGTCATTCTAATGACAGAGAACACATGTTTCATTAATGTGACAAATGTGCACGTTGACAATGAAGAGCAAATAGGCGGGAACGGGGGCGGCCGCGATTGGGTGACGTGAGACGCAGGAGGTGCGGGAAAAACCGCCGCCGCGGGAGAAAGCGCTTGATCCATACGATTGACTTACCTACTGATCGTTTAATTAAATTGAATACAGTAATACCTCGGATAACGTTTACCTCCGATAACGCTAAAATCGCATCACGTTAAGTAATCTAGGGAGGAGAATTGGATCGAATAACGTTAAGGTCCTATGGGATGGATCGGATAACAACCGCTAAAGCCTGTGCGGTTACAATGTATCTCTATGGAGCTTTAACATTATCCGATCCATCCCATAGGATTTTAACATGCATCGGATAACACTAAAAATCGGGTAACACCAAGACTTTTGGAACCAAGTCTTAGCGTTATCCGAGATATTACTGTAATTTTTTGGCAATTGTTATTGCATTATTGTTTTTTAAGGATTTAATATTTTAGTTAAGAGATTGCTGCACGTACCCCTTGATGCAATCTCGCGTACCCCTGGGGGTACGCGTACCACTAATTGGGAACCATTGTCTTAGGAAGTTAAAGTACTGTATGAACATGGTGTATTGCTTGCATTTTGGATTTCTTGTGGCACAGTCCAGTGTGAGCTGTTTCTCATCAATCACAAGACATATGAGCAGTAATGCTCCAGCCTAACTTGATCTAATGTCAAGCTGGGCTTTTTTGGTCCAGTTTTTGAAGAAACTCCTTCCCATGTGATCCTACCACCTTGCTCACCATTTGGATAAAACCCTTAGTCTTTGGGTAGTTTCTGGTAACAGTGAAGAGTTTCTTTTTGTAAAAAGCATTCAGATGTTCTAAAATTACACAGTGCCACCATATTTCTGATGAGTCTATTAGGAATTAGCATTTTAGTGTTATTTTTTTAAAAAAATTTTTTTCCAATTTATTGAATTTACTGACATTACAAAAACAAACGACAACACAAACAAAAGCAAATACGAAACACATATGACAAGAAAAAAAAGAAACATATATAACATATATATAAAAGAAACATATATAACCTTATAATCTTTGCCTTATAGCATGGATTCTCAACCTACGGCCCATGGGCAGGATGCGGCCCATGGCACCGTTTCATGTGGCCCCCACCTCCTCCACCACACCAGGAAGTGCCATGTGGTGGAGAAAGGGCAAAATGGCTGTCCGGCCCCCAAAGCTGTCTGAGGAAGCATGACCTGGCCTAGAAAAGGTTTTAAAAGGTTGATAACTCCTGCCTTATAGGGTTGTTTCTGAGCTTTGGAGTAGGACAAGCACTTTGCTTGCCAATATGTTTTCTACACCTCAGGCATATATTTCTTAGTACAAGTGGGGCTCAGTGGTGGGATGTCAAAATTATTACTACCCCACCATGATGTCATCACAGTGTGGGCGGAGCCAACATCATGACATTGTGGACGGAGCCAAATAAAATAAAATAAAAATAAAACACACACACACACACTCCTCAACCCACCCACCCACCCACAACACAAGGACAGCAAGGAGGCCGTGTATAGGCGCCAAGCACTGTAGGCATGCATGCACACCAAGTGCTTGGTGCGCATGCACAGTGGGGGAATCAGTAAAAAGGTAAGCCCTAAAGGTGGTTCCCCCCCCCCCCAAAAAAAAAAAAAAAAAGCTGCTACCGGTTCTCCGGGACATTGGGAAACGTTACTACCGGTTCTGGAGAACTGGTGAGAACCTGTTACATCCCATCACTGGTGGGCTCCTTCAATATCTGCAGGGGATACGTTCTGAGACATACTGTAGATACCTGAAGCTGCAGAAAACAGCAACCCCTTTTTTTACATTGCAGACAGTGGCCTCTAGTGGCTAGTTTTGATAATGCACCATGATTTTTAACTGAATATTTTTAGACTAGTGGTTAACTGAAAATGTGGATACTTAACCTGTAAATATTGGTGGTTGTGGTCAGGCTGTATATGTGAACTGTCAGATACCAAGTATTCACAACCTTCTCTAATACTATGACAGTTTGTGTCGACACTAAAAAGGAAGCTTCTTGCCCACCCATCCTTAATCTTTAAAAAGCTGAATCCTTGGACCTCTTTGTTACCTTTTCAGAGGGCCACCACAGCCAGTAAGATGCAGCCAAGCTACGCAGTCCACCGGCACCTTCTGCAGCAGATGGTTTCATATGACATTCTGCATCATCAGGTAAAAGAGAGGAAAGCTTTGCAAGCCGCCTCATGGAAACTGCTGAGCAGTAGTGGCTTGTGGGTCTCAAAAACAGGAGGCAAAACAGGGCGGGAGATGCAGGCTAACTGGCAGGTGATGCAAGCTGACTTCAGTGAGCTGCATATATTTATTTATTTTATTTATTTATTTATTTAGATTTATTATCCCGCCCCAATCAGGCGAACCTGACTCTAGGCGGCTTACTGGTTTCTTGCTTGTAGCATACACCCTGTCTGGATTTTGTGGCATCTACTGTCAACATTCTTGTCCTACTGCTGCTACTATACATAGCTTTAAAGGTCTTCTGGGTCTACCTGCTCACCAACTGTGCTTGAGTTATCTATCAATACCTGTTATTCTGTTTCTTCTCCTGCCAATGAAATGTAGGAGCACTGTAACCTTTCTCTCTCAAAACATCCAGGGTAGCTGTCCAAAATGATGTAATAAGATTTGATGTAACCAATGGGTTGCCTTTTCAAGTTTTTATTCACAAATCAATCTATCACTTATTGCCATATCCCAAATCTCTTTAAACCAGGGATTCTCAACCTGGATGCGGCCCACGGCACCATTTCATGTGGCCCCTACCACCTCCACCACACCAGGAAGTGCCATGTGGTGGAGGAAAGGCAAAATGACTGTCCGGCCCCCAAAGCTGTCTGAGGGAATGTGACCCAGCCCCTGGCTTAAAAAGGTTGACAACTCCTGCTTTAAACCAATCATCCAATTCAAATTCACAAACCATTTTCTGTTTTTTTTAAAAAAAAAACAATGACCAATCTCAAAGCTGTTACCATTATCATTTATTTCTTATTTCTTTTTATTTATTTCCAGCATCTGTTAATAATGCTATTGTGGAACACATCTCCAATTTTATAGACATTACTTGATTAATTTCCATAAAGACACTTTCCCAGTTTTTATTTACATGATCACAATCCCGCCTCTAGTGGTCTTCTTACAGGGGATGCGGGTGGGGTGAGGAACCTGGGACTGTGGCAGCCAGCAACTCAGTTTTCACTGCATTAGGAGAGGACATTGTGTCTGGAGTGGCTTCATTCCAGTTTGGAGATAACCTGGAGGAAAAAGGCTTACCAATGTGAGTTTGTGCAGTGTGTCCTCATTACTATGATATTTTTCATATGCCACAGAAAACATTCTGTTGATCCATACTTAACCTCTATCTTACCCCCATTATATTACAGTGCAAGTTGGTTGATTAAATTATGCGGGCAGGAAGCCCAGCTGCTACCTAGTGAAACATCATCTCCCCTGTGTATCAACTGCTCATGGTGGTTGCCATGCTTCTAATTTTGGCCGTATGTTCCTTTAGGACCATGATGGCGAACCTTCATCCAGCCCGCACCACCCTCGTCACTCCCAGAAGTGGAAGTAAGATGCTCCCATACAGTTAGGCTGGTACCGGTGTGTTTTGCTTCTGGGAGTGACAAGGGCAGCACAGGCTGGATGAATTGCAGTAAACCCAGTGGCGTAGCATGGGAGGGCAGGGGGGCGGATGCCCCTGGCAGCGCTTTTTAGGGGGCGGCAAAATGTCCCCACCGCTTTGGCCTCCCTCTACCTGGGCTTAGGGAACAGGACTTCCCAGGCAGAAGGCGGCCCTTTTGCTGCGCCGGCGGCCAGGCCGCCCCCTCTTTACCTCCTGCTGGTCGTGGCTGCCCTTGCTCTGCCTCCTCCGCCGCCTTCCTGACGGGCGCCCTGCGCACACGCGCTGCTCACCTCCACCTGCCCGTCCACCTACCCAGCTAGCCATCAGGGGCTCTCCCTGCTGGGGGCTAGCTGCCTGCCTGCCTGCCCGCTTCCCCCGTCCCGCGGCCGCCCCCTTGGCTTCCCTGCCTCTCATCCCTCCAGCCCGTCACTTTGGCTCTGGAGTAGCTCCAGATTCGTCTGCCGGCCTTGGCGAGACCCCAAAATGCCCTCCTTTTCAGTCGCCGCCCAAGGGAACGGCGGGCAGGCGGGGCTCTACGAGAGGTCCAGCCCCTGGGGCCTTGGAAAAAGGTAGCGAAGGGTTAACTGGGTGGGGGCAGCAGCGGGGCGAGCCTTGATGGAGGGGGCAGCGAGTTTGGTCTTCGCCCTGAGCGGCAGAAGCCCGCGCGACGCCACTGAGTAAACCCATTCATGTGGATTCACAGGATGCTTGGGCTTCTGGGAATTGAAGTCCAAGAACATCTGGAGTGCTAAGGTTCGCCATCACGACTTTAGGATGTGTGCATTTCATAAGGAAACACACTACAGTGATGAGCCACAGAGAAAACAAAGCAGTGCAGAGTGGTGTATGGAAAGAAGGTAAACTTGAGAAGCCACCTGCAGAAGTGACCACCCATTGCAAACTGAATCTTATGGGGCTGGGTTGTCATGGTGCTCTCTTTGTTCCCGCTGTGGCATGACTACTAACATCTGCATTATTAGGAATAGTCTAGTACAGTTTTCTGCAACCTTTGGGTTTTGGACTTCAATTCCCAGAAGCTCAAGTCTGTTTCCCAAAGCACTGATAGCCAATGTACTGACTTAGGCTTCCGGGAATTGAAGTCTACCAGTGTTGTGCAGGAGATAGTTTGGAAAAAGCTGGACTCTAGTAGATTATACAGAGGATTGGACACACTTACCTTCCAGTTCTTCCCATTCAGTTCAGTCATCCCTCTTCAGTAAGTGGTGTGGCCAATGAATGAAGCACCTCCAATTGCCTGTTTGGGCAAAGAGCGGCTGGTTGCTGGAACTTCTCAAAGGTTCTTGTCATAGCATGGCTGTTGCCTCTTCATCCTCTTTCTCAGAAGCCATTACTCTGTTCCTCTCAACAGGCTGGCAGTACTTCCTGGGATGGAGAGCTGAGCAAGCAGGCTACCACAATCCTCTACCTACATGCCACTCAGAAAGACATTTCAGATTTCCACCAGGTTATGGCGTAAGTATTAAACATTTGATGCTGGAAATGCCCCAGCTCTGCTTCTCTGTGTTCCCAAAGTGTTTAAAAAATATCTGTAAAATATCTTCCCAAACCTCATAAGGATGTTGCACAATTTAATTAAAGCAGGCTGACATGTCAGATGACCATTGAATGCTGTTACAAAACTCAAGGATGAGAACATGTCCCAATGAGATGGGTGTTTTGTGGATGCTGGAGTGCCCCAATCTCTCTCTGAGCACTTCTATTGAGCCCCTATCAGAGGGTTCTACAAGCTCCCCTGGTGGCTTAGTGGTTAAGGCACTGAGCTGGAGACTGGAAGGTAGGGTTTCTATCCCTGAGAGCTGTACTTGGGGACATGAAAGGAGCCTCATTCGGGTGTCAAAAATCCTTTCAACCCAGAGTAATCTCTGACATGAAATTATTATTATAGAGGGTTCTCTTTTAAAAAAAAATCAGTCCAATTTACACTCTTTCCAGTTCCTGTAAAAAATGGGAGCAGCGTCTAAGGGAGAATTGTAGCTATTCAATGCTACTTTCTGGTAAACATCCAATATGCTGAAGGGGTTAATGCGCCCCTTCAACATGCCCAATGTTTGAATTAAATACTTCCTCTCCTCCTCTGCAGAGGGACAGGGAAAGTATAATTATTCCTTCCACCAATTGTTGCAGTGCTGGATTGGTAAGAAGGGCAAAAAAAATATATGTTTTTTCCTGTGGCAAATGAATCCTTTTTTTGTTTTGCTTTTAGCTGCAGAATTTGGAGTTCTTTGCTGGATTAATTTTGATACTTCTTCCGTTATAAATGAACATTATTTGAATATTCCCTTCTAAATGAACATTTCCATAAATTCAGTGGGTAATTTGCCCTCTTTATTTCAAGGCTTAATGTGATTCTGCTTTTCTCTTTAATACAGACAGTGGTTGGTTTACAGCAAACTGTACCAGATCTTGGAGTTCAACAGTGAATGCCTTCTCCATCAGATCCTCAGCATAGAATACCAGTGGGTACGAGGACGATTAAGACCTGAACAGGTGAGAAAGAGATATGGAGGGTGTAGAGCTGGTGGAGCATTGCAGTCCAGCTTTAGAAAGAGTGGTCTGCAATCTAAAAAGATTCCTAATTCATCTGCATTTTGCCTTAACCTGTATTAGAGTTGTGTGCATAAACATTTGCCCAATGGATGGCTCCTAGATGTTGCTGTTCTTGTTGTACAAGGCAGTCCCACTTCCTTCTATCCCCCTGTGCCCATGTTTTAGATCTTTATGCTTCTCTGCAGAGGAGTGTGGAGATCATATCCTGGTTGACTTATTTCTATAGCATAGATTTTGCTCCTTGGTAGGTTCCTTTAAAAAAAAAAGTCTGTGCTTCTGTATACAGTAATACCCCGGATAACGCGAGTACCGGATACCGCTAAAACCGCATAACGTTACAAGATTTTCGGAAAAATCTTGTATCGAATAACGCGATTTTTAGCGTTATCCGATATAGTCGTTCTTAGCAGCAGGGTGGCTGGAAAGCTGAACGGGGTTCTCCGTTCAGCTTCCCAGTCACCCTGCAGCTACGGAGGCAGGGGTGGGGAGGCTGGAAAGCTGACAGGGGGCTCCCCCGTCGGCTTCCCCAGCCACCCCACAGCTGCAGAGGCAAGGCCGGGTGGCTAGGGAAGCCGACAGTGAATCCCGGTCAGCTTCCCCAGCCACCCTGCAGCTGTAGATCGGGTCCTCTGATCTCTCTGGAGCAGGCAGGGGACACGATCCAAGCTGTTTCTGGGCTTTCCCGACGTCCTCAGCCAGTGCAGCAAGCCAAAATGTCAGGGTTCGAATCCCGACATTCTGGCTTGCTGTACTAGCTGAGGACGTCGGGGAAGCCCAGAAACAGCTTGGATCGGGTCTCCCCACCTCCCTGGACCCGGCGTGGGGGTCAGAGCCCCCAAAATTGGTAAAAAAAATGGACTTTTTTTTTTTACCAATTTTGGGGTCTCTGACCCACCCACCCCGGCCAGGTCCAGGGAGGTGGGGAGACCCGATCCAAGCTGTTTCCAAAGTTCCCCCACCTCCCTGGAGGCTGCAGCAAGCCAAAATGTCAGGATTCAAATCCCGACGTTCTGGCTTGCTGCAGCCTCCAGGGAAACAGGGCTTTTTTTAACGTTGTGTGATCAATGCATCGCACAACGTTAAAAACCGGATAACGACGAGACTTGTGGAACCAAGTCATAACGTTATCCGGGGTACTAGTGTATTGTGCAACACATACTGCTTTTAAAAGATACTGAGCACTGCAGGACCTTTCTCATTCAACTTAATGCCTATTTTGCTGCTTCCTCTAGAAGAGAGAGATGGCCGACTCTTTCCAATCCTTGCTGTCCTATGGGATTTCTGTTCTCCGGAGGTACCGGATGGTCTTTCCACTCTCTGGCCCCAATTCAACACAGAGATTACAGTCGCTGCTCAGGTGAGCTGTCAGAAGGGGCCACCATTGGCCCTCATGTAGGCTTAGCAGGAAAGGTATTCAATAACCTTTAAGTAGTAGAATTCATTAGCATTACTGCCTGATGAAAGGGTGGTAAATTGTCCTGTGCAAACATAATGTTTGTACAGTATTTGGTTCTGAATTAACATTGATCTCTTTCATTTAACAACAGCAAAGAGTTTTGTGGCACCTTAGACCCGTGAATTGATTACAGCATAACCTTTTGTAGTCTAGAGCTGCGTATCTGCTTCTTAAGGGAATATACAGCCTTATCTGGCAGCTGCGGTGGCTCAGTGGTTAAGAAGCTTGCCTTTTTAGTTGGAAGGCTGGCAAGTCGGCAGTTCAAGATCCGGGTGCTGCATGGCAGATTGAGCACCCGTCTCTGTCCCAGCTCTTGGGAACATGAAAGGAGCCTCATTTTGGCATTCTCTGAGTAGAGTTTCTCCAGCAAAAATCCTTTCAACCCAGAATAATTTCTGACATGAAATTATTATTATTATTTCGGGACAGGCACAAGCCTCAACTCAGCTCAGCAGTTTTCCTGATCCTCAGTGTCTATCTCTTGTCAGGGTTAAAAGTCCATTTGCTCACCTGTCTCCCAAGTGTGCATTCAGGATTTCTTTAGCCTTTTTATTTTGTTCCATGAAGCTGTTAAGGACAAGATAGAACCCAGGTCAGGTTCAGTTACTAAATGATGGCTGTGGAGTATCCTTTCTGGAAATGTCTCTCTGGAATAAGCTCTGATTCTTCCGTCTGCTTCAGAAAGGATGAGAGGCCTTTCTAGAGAAGTATTCCACAAACATATTATGGCAATGATATCAATGACTGCTACAGATCTCGCAAGAAGAGAAGCAATAAATGTATCATAGGAGGTATGGGAAAGACATTCCCAAGCTTTATTAGTATAAATACTGAAGGTGTAAAAATAATCATCCTTGAAATGCACTGACTTCCAGTGATGGTTTTTCATTCTCATAGAGTCTTGGTCCAGATGTGTAAAATGAAAGCCTTCAGAGAATTTTGCACTGAGACGCCCGACCTTCAGGAGATGGTGAAGGAGGCCCTCAAGGTACAGGAACTCATTCATGCTTCTAATACTTCACCTGCTATGAACCTCTTCCCCAAAATCACAAGTACAACTCTTAGTATTGGCAAGGCCTTGATGAAGTTCGTGTTCCTTTCTCCAGGGTACATCTAGAAGGATGTAGTTCTGATTAAGCTGGTTTTCCAAACTGATCTTTAATGCTGGACCCAGGGTGGGAGGCAAACAATCTATTATATGCAGTTTATCATTAGAGCTGCAGTCTTATGACTGTTGGAGAAAAGTAATTCAAGTTGACTTTGAGAAATTAAACTTTCAGATAAAAAACATGCCTATCTCCTGAAGATAATCACAAAACAAAGCGAGATGATTTTGAAACTATCGGATGTGAGAAAACTACCCTGACAATCACACACAATCAGTACTATTTGTTCATTTGTGGCATTTTTCCTCATAGAAAAATGTTTGATTCAACTTTTCTTTGGAGGCAAAGCCTCGTGACAGAAGACTCAAAGTCTCTACTTTTGATCCTAAACATTTTCCCCTGTCTCATTTCACGTTGGCATGACATAGTTCCAAAGTACATTACAGTTGTACCTCGGTTAAAGAGCATAATGCGTTCCACAGGACTGCTCTTTAAGCGAGTTTGCTCTTTAAGCGAAACACCATTGTAAGTGACCAACTGTGGGGGGGATTGTGAACCCCGATTTATTTGTTAAGCGAGTTTTTGATTGGTTTTATTTGTTAAGCGAACCAAACATTCAGAGAAAATTCTGCTCTTTAAGCGAGTTACTCTTTAAGCGAGATGCTCTTTATGCGAGGTTTGACTGTATTTAAATCAGGGTCTCTCAACCTTTTTGAGTCGGGGGCCAGATCACGCTCCCTCAAACAATTTGCAGGCTGGACTGGAGGTCCAGCCACCACCACTGGCGGTGGAATGAGCTGCGGACTCATTTACAGCTGTTGTAAATGCATTTACAACAGCTGTAAATGCATCTGCGGCTGATTCCAGCAGTGGCAGCAGCTGGAGCGAGGGTGCCAGGGCCTGGATTATTTGGCATTGCAGGCCAGATATGTGCCATAGGTTGAGAACCTCTGAGCTAAATCATCCACTCTATATTATTTGTTGTTATTATCAGCTACTGGGTTCTGAACAATATGTTACTCAAATGTGGCTGAAGCCCACTTGCAGCACCATCATGTGCATTTGGAAGAAGGTACAGTAATAGAGATGTGGTGTTGGAGAAGGGTATTGAGAGTCCCCTGGACAGCGAGGAGAACAAATAGGCCGATCTTAGAAGAAATCAACCCTGACTGCTCCTTAGAAGGTCAAATAGTAAAGATGAAGCTAAAGTACTTTGGACATCAAATGAGAAGAGAGGATTCACTTGAGAAAGCCTTGATGCTTGGAAGGGTCGAGGGCAAAAGAAGAAGGGGACGGCCCAAGATGAGATGGCTAGATGGTATTGTAGAGATAATGGGCACAGAGCTGAGCGAGTTGAGGGGGATGGTGGAGGACAGGAGTGCCTGGCGGACAGTGGTCCATGGGGTCACGGAGGGTCGGAATCGACTGTGTGACTGAACAACAAAACAAACAGTAATACCTTGGATAACGTTTACCTTGGATAATGCTAAAATCACATAACGTTAAGTAATCTGGGGAGGAGAATTGGATCGAATAACGTTAAGATCCTATGGGATGTATCGGATAACAACCGCTAAAGCCTGTGCGGTTACAATGTATCTCTATGGAGCTTTAACGTTATCCGATCAATCCCATAGGATTTTAACATGCATCGGATAACACTAAAAATCGGATAATGCCAAGACTTGTGGAACCAAGTCTTAGCGTTATCCGAGGTATTACTGTATTGGAAAATAACTGTTGTTCCCATCCTTTTGTGTCCTGTTGTCTTAGGCTGGTACAGCTGAGTGGTTTCAGATGAAGAAGCAGCAGCTGAAGCCAATGGTGAAGGTAAGTACAGTAAATCCCTTTTCCAGTCTGGCAGAGGGAGTCTTATAGGCAGGTGAATTGTGCATCCTATAGATTTTAAAACTAATTTTGCATCCTCAACATAGGCATCGAGTTGGTAGTCTTAATGAGCATAGCCCATTGAATGATGTGTCAAAATTTATGTACATTTTATTGGTTCAGTGAATCTACTCTAGTCTCTAGTTCATACTACCTGTGGACATAACCTGGAGAATTATAAATACGGTTGACAGCAAATTCCATAACTATTAAGTCCATTTTTCCTGCAGCCACAGAAAACACAGATACTGTAGTGCTGCAATCTTTACAGGTATAATAATAATAATAATAATAATAATAATAATAATAATAATAATAATAATAATAATAATAATAATAATAATAATAATAATAATAATAATAATATAGTGTCAGAAATTGTTCTGGGTTGAAAGGATTTTTGCTGGAGGCCAGAAGCATAGCTTACCTTGGCGGGGCCCCGTATAAAAATTTGTTTGGGGGCCCTTTATATGCGGGACAGTACGTCTCCAGACAGAGTTGCTGCCCTTTAGGAAGAATCTAAAAACATGGCTGGCAGGACAGATATGGGGTATGGAAGGTATAATGACCTCAGCACATTGGATGATCTGAGCCCCTCTCTTTCTCTACTTTTAACTAGTAGTTGTAGCATCTGGTGTGTTTTAAATCTGTTTTTAATCTTTTTCAGTTTTTAATTTTTAAAAGTTTTAAGGTTTTTAGATGGAAGCTCCCACTTCCTAATCCTGGGCCTTATCTGCCCAGGGAAGGAAAAGACTAACGTCCTCTGGCCGGAAGGAGGAATGGATTTTAGTTGTTTGTGTTGTGTGTATGTGTTATTGTTGTTTTGTTTTTGTTTGTTTGTTTTTCCTGATTGTAAACCACCCTGAGTCGCCACGGCGAGTGGGCGGTGATATAAATCTAAATAAATAATAATAATAATCACATATAAGGAGAGGATTTCATTCCTTCCCTCCAGCAATGTATCTGGGGAAGGCTGTCTGGCTAGATAACATAGCTACTGTGTAATGCAGGCTTCTGCTAACCATGAATCTGTGTATGTTTAAGATTTCAGCTCCCATAAATCCTCATCACTGGCCATGTTAGGTTAATTGGGGCAGATGGAGGCACCTACCCAAAATGTCTGAGGGAACTTCAGGAAATCTGATGTAAAATGCTACTGAGTAGTTTAGCACCAGAAACCCATTCACAACGGAACCAAAGCAAATACAGTAATACCTCGGATAACGGTTACCTCGGATAACGCTAAAATCGCATAATATTAAGTAATCTAGGGAGGAGAATTGGATCCAATAACGTTAAGGTCCTATGGGATGGATCGGATAACAACCGCTAAAGCCTGTGCAGATACAATGTATCTCTATGGAGCTTTAACGTTATCCGATCCATCCCATAGGATTTTAACATACATCGGATAACATTGAAAATTGGATAACACCAAGACTTGTGGAACCAAGTCTTAGCGTTATCCGAGGTATTACTGTACTTTAGGTTGATGCAGGACTAAGAGATGGCATCTTCTCATGTCTGAAGTACAGTAAAACTACGGGTTACAACCGCCTCAGCTTAAGTTTGTTGCAGCTTACAATGGCAAATCCTATGGAAATCCCCAAACCCAAGCACCCAGTTTACAAATTTTTAATGTTTTTTCCCAGTTTACAATGATCAATTCAGGACCATTTTTTAAATGCATCCCTATGGATTTTTCAGTTTACATTTTTTTCAGGTTACAACGGAGGCTGTTGGAATGGACCTCCGTCGTAACCCGGGGTTGTACGGTATTGCCTAGAATTCCTAGAGGCCAAAGTGCTGTGGAGAAATTAGTAAGTTAGGCAGGTGCTTGGGTTTGGGGATCAAATATAACACATGCCAACACATGCCTTCCACCTCTGCTTTCCTTTGTAGACCATGGAGGAATGTGGGAAGGCCCTGGTCACTCTTCTTGTGGAGGTCAATGCTGATCTTCAGCAGTGCCACAAAACCTGGAACAAATATTTCCTCAGGTAAGTCTTTGGAAGAAAACCTTCTTTTCCCACCTTCCATTGGGTGTTCATCAAATACTCCACCGGTTCTATTCCCAGTTGCAAAATAAATTATCAAAGCATGTTGTGAAAAACAAGTTTACATGTTGAGTCAAGGCGGGCTTATCCATGGCAGACTCCCATTCCTGTTCTATCGTTGTTTGTCCATTCCAGAAGAATAACCTATGGCTTATTTTGTTTACCAGTTTATTTCACCCAGAGGCAGGGAGCCTTTTGGCTTTCCAGATGTTTTGTTCTATCATTCCAATGCAACTTTGCCCAGGATAGTCAATGAAAATAGATGCTTAGAAGGTTGGAAGTACCCTATCCCTTGAACAAAATGGAAATATATTTTAATATATATGTCTGTTGGCTATCATTTATTTAAAAAAGAAAGAAAAATCAGATTAATACCGTCAATAGCAATAATCTGGATGACCTCTGTTTTCTTCACTAAAAGTTCTTTGTTACCGTTTTGTAGTTGGTTACATCTCTGACATCTGGAATTTCTTAGATTATTCTGATGTTGTACATCCATTGTCACCAAGTATTTTTCAAGTGAGAGTTACTTTGATAAATAATTTTGTGTCAGAAATTATTCTGGGTTGAAAGGATTTTTGCAAAAGAAACTCCACTCAGGATATGCCCAAATGAGGCTCCTTTCATGTCCTCAAGAGCTGGGACATAGACGGGCGCTCAATCCATCATGCAGTACCCGGGTCTCGAACTGCTGACTTGCCAGCCTTCCAGCTAACAAGGCGAGCTTCTTAACCACTGAGTCACCGCAGCCCCTAGTTACTTTGATGATTAGGGTCCAAGGACCCTCCCTATCTTTCCCCAAAGTGAACTCCTATCCAGGCCCCAACACCACAGCCTTCTTGCCCTTAACCCAGCAGTTCTGGGGACTCAGTTCAGGAGGTGGGGTGGGGCGTAAGAGACCCTGGGAATTAGGTTATTAATTTTTATTTTCTGCCATCTGTGCTAAATGGCCTCAAAAGATCACCCTTTGGTGAACGAGTAGATCAGAGAAACATTTTAACCTCACAAATCTCTAAAAAGCCTCCTTCTCCCTTTTCTGCAGAACCATGAGAATTGATCTCTTCTCGATTGCATATCTTGAAATGCAGGAGCTGGTGAGTAGCTGCTGTTCATGCCGAAGAAGACTTTTTAAAAAGAAATCCCATTGATTTAGGGCAAGGGTGCCCAAACTTTTCAGGCTGTGGGGGGGGTCACATGGTTCAGCGGTCTGATCACGTGGTTTAACGGGCCGGTCATGTGGTTCCTCCCACTGAAAGCAAGTAAAGCATGCCTTGCAATCTGTTTTCAACAGGATAAGATAGATTTTAGGATACCATTTTCTCTGGTGAAACCAGGGGTGCCCACACTATGGCCCGTGGGCCAGATCGGCCCCTGATGCCAATTCATCCGGCCGTGCTGCCCTTGTCGCCCCTGGAAGCAGAAGTAAAAAGTGCCCATATGGGCGCATTTTACTTCTGCTTCCAGGGGCGACAACGGCAGTGCAGACTGGATGAATTGGTGTCAGGGGCTGGATCTGGCCCATGGGCTGTAGTTTGGGCACCCTTGATTTAGGGGGTGGAGAGGACAAGTGAAGGAATGAGGCAACTCTCTTCTGCTTAACATCTTCTACACAAGAGT
Organism: Furcifer pardalis; assembly: GCA_030440675.1. Taxonomy (NCBI): domain Eukaryota; kingdom Metazoa; phylum Chordata; class Lepidosauria; order Squamata; family Chamaeleonidae; genus Furcifer; species Furcifer pardalis. The sequence continues at coordinate 53,845,657 of CP126893.1, read as the reverse complement.
GAGAAGTGTCATGCTCCCCCACCCCATGTTGCTAAACAGTACCTGGCATGATTAATGATCAAGAATGATGGGAGTTCTGGTACCACAGTATCTGGAGAGCCACATACTTGCTGCTCTTCTCATAATAGGATTTCTGGGATTGAGAAGAGCAAGAAGGTAGAATTTAGACCCCAGAGCCCCCTTTCCTCCACATTAGGGTGGCTGACTTTAATTATGCCTCTTGGAGGCAAACTGGAGAGATATATTGCCTACAACAAATACCAGCCTGTGCAAAATTTACACTGAGGGACCATACAAATCATGACCCACACAGCTGTGTTACTTTAACATCCTTCCCACTCATAATACTGGAGCAATTTTTATTGTGTGCACCATCTGAAGTAAAGAGTGAATGTTCATGAGTACAGCTTCTGGAGGGACTGTGGTGCTCAGCGGTTAAGACGCTGAACTTGACAACTGGAAGGTTGATAGGTCAGCAGTTCAAGACCTGAATCAGTACTGCATGATGAAGTGACCTTCCATCTCTGCCCGGCTCCTGCCAACCTAGCAGTTCGAAAGCAAAAAATTGCAAGTAGATAAATGGGGACCACTTTGATGGGTAAGGTAACAGCATTCCATGCACTCCAGTGTCTAATTGTGCCTGCCATGTGTTCCTGGAAATATCTGCAGACACAGACAGCGCTGGCTCTTTGGCTATAAATGGAGATGAGTACTGAACCCTAGGCTCAGATACAATTGGCTTTTGAGCAATGGCGACCTTTATCTTTACCTACAGCTTCTTGAAGAGGGTGTTCCTTGAGCTAAGATAGTTTGCAATTTATCCATTTTTTGGTTACCTCATGGCCTACCGTGGTTTTTGCTGTCCCGCTCTTGCAGGTTTCCCATTATGTCCAGGAGCAGCTCAGCAAGATGGACAGTGGCGTGTCCCAGCTCACAGCAGAGAGCCTTTTCCAGCTCTACCTCAGCCTAAAGGAACTCTATTGCCTGAAAGAACTTTTGAGCCACAGGTACTGAATTCTCTACAGGGACAGCTTCAGTGGTGGGCATCAGCAGGTTCACACCAGTTCGCCAGAACCAGTAGCAGAAATTCTGGCTGGCCCCTTTGCCCATCCAAATTTTGAAATAAAGTAGTCTTAATTCGGGTGCAATGCAGGGCTTTCCCCCTGGCCACACCCACCATACCATGCCCACAGTGTGGTAGTAAATTTTTTTCGAGCCCACCACTAGACAGCTTTGCCTTTGGGCAAGTAGTCTTTGGGCTGTTTGTGTCCCCCGTGGGTAGCCTGTTTTTGTTTATTTCTTGCAGTATGCATACTAGAGTGCATCCAGACATTTCTGAGAGCGAATGGGTCAAACTAAACATTAAGGAGAATACATACTCCCTGCAGTTAGCCTATTCTCTCTGAATAGCATAATTTCCTCATTGCCCTGGGTAATTAGACTTATAAATTAGGCCTGAATGCTTGCTGTGTAGATAAGAAAAATCCTGCACTCTGACAAAGGGTGCACCATTTCTAAAGTCATGCTAAGAGTGTCTACTGTAAACCAGAGTGTACTGTATATTGCTGAGTGTGTACATGTGTGGCAGAGATGTTAAGACAGGTTTTTACATTGACCACAAATGACCCATCCCTGGGTTAAAAAACAGCTGGAATGACTTAAGCAGTGCAAGTAGGAGATTTAGTTTTTGCCATCTTATAAAAGAACTAGTGCTGGTTTTTGCTTCCAGTGAAGGACCACTTGTGTTGGCAAACTTCCACCAGTGGTTTAAGGAGATCATCCCCAAGTGGCTCCAGAAGACCTACACAATAGCCCTAGAAAGGACTCAGAGGGCTGTCCAAGTTGACCAGGTAATGAATCCCCAGCAAGAGAAGAAAAGATTAATAGTTTCTGCCTTCCTCTTTTCCTTTTCTGAGACTTTTCTGTTATGTACCTTTGATCTTTGTTATATTTATTCCCTGTTTTACGTAATCTTTATTTTATTTGTTTCATTGCAAGGAAGTTCTGGATTCTCCTGCTGCATATAAATCTTTGCAGGCGAGCTAGTATGTTGAGTGAGAATGAGAAAAACATCACAGTACTAACCCACAAATTTACTGTAATGGTCAATGGGTTTACTCGTGTCAAAAGCTGTCACTAGGAACCCTTGATTTCATAATAATTTGAAGATGTGCCCCAGCCTTTTGCCATTTTGATAAGCAAGAAGCTTCAGCATGAAAAATATACTGTATATTCCTATTATGCACCCTGGAACCCTGACAGCTGGTTGTCTTGGGCTAAGGACACTGAAGTAGGCAGAACTTTCCAGGTTAACTGTTGGAAGGTACAGAAATTGAGATGTTAAAATATAGTTGTTTTTCGTGGAGATTCAGGCTCCAAAATGAATATATATTGTGTTGTGTCATGTTGTGTTTGGCCCAAATCTTCTTACCTAATTATGCTGGTGTAGCACAAATTGTATAACTTTTGCAATATAATTACCTCCAATTTAGGAAATCATTGTAGTTGTACCAGTTGAATATTGTACCAGTTGAATATTGAACTGTGTGACTCAGCATGCAACTAGCAATGTCTGATTTCTTAACTTAGGGCACTTTGGTGCCAAAGGTTAGGCCATTTGTGTGGTTAAGCAAGAGGATTTGGGCAATTACAGTATATTATTTATGTATATATATGTTCTTCTCTTCAGCTGGTATCGTTGGGAGAGCTAAACAAACACAGTACATCCACCGTGGACTTGTCTACTTGCTATGCTCAGATGGTAAAGACCTGGCAGCAGTTGGGTTGGCCAGATCCTGAAGAGGCCTACATGATCATGGTGAAATTTGTTGAGGTATGCAGAAAGAAAGGATGGGCACATATTTTTATTTCCCATTGGGTCACTTTCCCTTCTGTTCATTCCCCTAAACCAGCAGTTAAGGTTCCTTTCCAGGTTACAGAAACAACACAGTGATCAATTTATACAGGTGGGTTTTCATAGAAATATTTGGAATGATGAGTTCGACTTGTCCTGTCCTTAAAGGCTAAGCAGGGTGGATTTCCCATTTCTCCAAAGTGCCGGTTTCAGAGTTGGAGACAGGAAGAACTTGATTATCAAGTACAGTAAAACCTCATATAACACTAAAACCTGGTTCCACAAGTCTTGGTGTTATATGATTTTTAGTGTTATCTGATGCATGTTAAAATCCTATGGGATTCATAGAGATACATTGTAACCACACAGGCTTTAGCGGTTGTTATCTGAAGCATCCCATAGGATCTTAATGTTATCTGATGCAATTCTTCCCCCCAGATTCCTTAATGTTATGCGATTTTAGTGTTATTCAATACTAATGTTATATGAGGTATTACTGTACTAAGAAACATCTTTCTTTTGAGCAAACATGCTAGTTCAATTTCATGTTCATGATCCAGGTTTGGATCCTTTGCTGTAATTGATGCCAGGAAGGAATCTCTTGCCACTTAAAACTGACTAGTAGCCACTTGGTTGGCAATAGGACATCCTTTGGTCCAGATGTTTTGGATTGCTGGTGTTCTTGTTATGGATTGCCAAATTGTTTTCAACATATGGCAGTCCTAACAGGGGTTTCAAAGTGTACAAGATGTTTAAGGAATGGCTTCACAAGTGCCACTACCACCACCCCTGGTGAATTTCTATGGCCAGAGATGTGAACCCAAGTTTTCTGAGTAGACTTGTGAGCGGTCCCAGTACTCTATCCACTATACCATACGGGCTCTCAATTTGACCATAATCACTCCCATAATCCCTTACCTTTGACTGCACTGGCTGAGGATTCTGGGAATTGAGCTACTGAGATACTCCTTTAGGCTGAAGAGCCAGAGAGGTTCTAGTAGCAATCTGTGGGGCTGGGGGGGGGGGGGGGGGCTGCAGCAGTAAGACACCAACTCCTGAAGTTGGCTTCCCACTCAATAATTTCCTGCATGGGGGACAAGCTCCAGAGATTTGTTCAAGCCATACAGGGAAAAATTTAGTTGGCTAGAGATCATAGCATATCCTCAAGCTTTACTGTTGCTGACTTTTCAGGACATGTGTAAAATTGCACTGACATACTGTCGGCTGATCAAGAACAGGGCAGAGGAGTTGTCATCAAGCCAGCACCAAGAGGGAGAAGCAGCAAACAGGGTGAGTGGTTGGAAGCAGACTTGGACAAAAGTTTGGAGGCATCGTGGAACTTGGAAGTGTCAACTTTTGGAAACTACACCTTCTTGACTACTCCAAGCAGCATTGCCAGTGGCTAGGTGGGGGATCACTGGAATGCAAAGGAGTAACTTATATATATATGCATTTCATGTATTTGCCTGCTCTTCTTCCCTCCCTCCCTTTCAGTTGTGCGTTGTGGTGAACAACATTGAGCAGCTTCGCCTGATGATTCTCAGGTTGCCCTCGCAGCTGGACTGGGCAGGCTTGGAGCAGAAGATAGGAAAAGTCATTGACCCAGAACAGATCCAGCACACCCTCCACCACCAGCTGCAGGCCACGGTCACCTATCTTGACGTTGAGATCCAGAGCGTGGTCCAGACCCTAGCAATTAAAGTAATTGCACAGCTCAGACATTTCTTTCCCTTTCCCTTTGGCTCTGAATGAAAGTTTGGACATGTGTGGCCAATGCTGATATTTCCCCGTTGTCTGTAAATATTTTGGCTGTGCTGGAAGAACCATTTCCCTGTTAGCATCCATAAGGATTATATGGGACAGAAGGAATCTCCAAAGATGTAATCCCCTCCCTGGTGGTGCAGTGGTTAAAAGCTGCTGTACTACAACCAAAGGTGTGAGTTCAATCCTGACCAGGAATCAAGGTTGACTCAGCCTTCCATCCTTCCGAGGTCAGTAAAATGAGTACCCAGCATGTTGGGGGGCAAAATGCTAATTACTTGTGAACTGCCCAGAGAGTGCAATAAGCGCTATGTGGCGGTATATAAGTGTGATTGCTTTGCTTTTGTTTTTCATAACTCTTATCTTGAATTATTAAAGAACCTAAAGTTTTTTGATTCAGTGTAGAATCACAATTTTGCTAGTTCTAAATTCCTAATAGATTTTACTGAGCTGGCTCCACATATCGCCTTCAGATCTCCAGTTACAGGGATGTTATGGCAGTCTGCACTGTCTGTTTAGTGAACAAGGGTTACTAAGATAAGCTATTGTTTCAAGTACTGTAGTCATTATTTATAAAGCATTGTTCTTTAGTAGTTAAAGCCATGTGTGTTTTCTTTGGCAGCTAGATGCTGGAATTGCCAGGTTCACCCAGGCATTGTCTGCTTCCAGCGACTTTGAGGACCCAGAGGAGGTGAGTCTTGGAATAATTCAACAACCTTATTCTTAGTCTAAATGCCTGTATAGGAAACGCTGGGAGGAGATGTTATAAAGTAGCCACAAAACATTCATGGTGAATGAAAGCCAAAACTAGATGTTGAAAGAGATGAATATCTGATTAGTTAGTCCCTCCCCCCCCTCAACCTCTGGCAATCAGATTTGCAAAGTAAGCCTTTGTTTACCTTCCATAAAAACAAAACAAAACAAGTCACACTAATCGCAAGTTATGGAGGTGAGACAAAATAATGTGGTATGACAGCCAGATATCTTTTATCATTTGACCAACATCTCTCAAAAGCATGATAGGTATTTCCTTCTTATTTTTACATTCTGGATCTCAGGGATTCTTAATCAGACTAGAATGAATGTGAGTATTGGGAGTTGAATGTCAGAAAAGGCATAGTTCGTGAAAACAGATTCTGGAGAATTTGGAAAAGATTTGTGGAACATGTGATGGTTAAAAACAAAGGAATTAAACCTGTACCAGAACAAGCTTACTTCTGGGAAAAATGAATTGATGTAATTCCTGGACATTGTATATAGCACATGGGTGATTTTTCTTTTTAGTCAATGTATTTCTTAGCAAGATTGTAACAAGAACTGAAGTGTTATTCAAGTTGTGATTTTCTGTATTTGTAGTTTTGTAACATTGTAGTACTGTATTGTTATTATTTTTTGTTATTCTTTTTTCTGTTTGAAAACTATAAATAATTTTTTTAAAAAGAATGAATGTGAGTACAGTAATACCTCGGATAACGACTGCATCGGATAACGCTAAAATCGGATAACGATCTGCTAGCATTATCTGATGCAGTCGTTTCGTAGCAGCAGGGTGGCTGGAAAGCTGAACAGGGCTCTCCGTTCAGCTTCCCAGCCACCCTGCAGCTGCGAAGGCAGGGGTGGGATGGCTGGAAAACTGACGGGGGGCTCCCCTGTCCGCTTCCCCAGCCACCCCACAGCTGCGGAGGCATGGGCGGGTGGCTAGGGAAGCCGACGGGGAGTCCCGTCGGCTGTAGATCGGGTCCTCTGATCTCCCTGGAGCTGGCAGGAGGATCAGAGCCTGAAATGGGTAAAAAAAGTCCGTTCTTTAACCCATTTCGGGCTTTCTTACCCCCCTGCGTGCTCCAGGGAGATCAGAGGACCCAATCCAAGCTGTTTCTGGGCTTCCCCGACGTCCCCGGCTAGTGGAGCAAGCCAAAATGTCAGGGTTTGAACCCTGTTTTTTACCTTAGTGTGGATCAGATGGTGATGAAGGTGAATAATTCCCTGCAGCAGAGTCCAGCTTTTGTGTTAATTTAAGGGGGACTTAAACCCCCAGTGCTGTGCTTAATGGCCTGTAGTTCAAAAGCTGCTTTTACTACATATGCGTCCCATCTATGAATGCTAGTATTGTATATCTGAGATGGTGGTGAGGCTGCCTCTTTGACCCTGTACAGATAGGAGTCAGCACATGGAGTAAAAACTATTTGAATATCATGTTGGCCACATCTCACGACCCTGCCTTTTAACAACTCAGAGCAAAAGTCACTCATCTGTTCAAATGAGACTCCACAATACTGTGGCTCAGAAATGCTCCATTCCACCTTGGTCCCACCTCCCACCCCTGATTTTTGATCTTGTTCTCCCTTTAGTGCATCACCCCTTTAATGAAATTCTTGGAAAGTGAGCTGCAGTACTTAAATGGGAACCTGGTTCAGGAGAACTTCAACAGGTGAGTCAGGACACTAATGTTGTGATATGGCTCCCTTTTTCTATTGGTTAGATAGAGTCTTAAATGAAGCAACCAGGGGAGGAAAAGGTTTGCAGAAAAGGCTTCCCACAGAGGAAATGGAGGCCTGACCTACTATCCATTGTAGTAAAGGTGAGGAATCTTTGCCCTGCTGGTCATCCTGTCTCCCATGAGCCTTTAACATTGGGCCAACTTCCAGCACGTCTACAAAGCACGTTGCTTATGCCGCCAGTAAAACTAGAAAGTAACTGGCAAACCCCTGTAGGAGAGGGGCTTCCAGTTCCAACAGATGGCTTTCTGGCTTATTTATTGCCCCTCATTTTGGAAACCAAGCACTGCTTCTCCCGTCTGCTTCTTGACTTTCTACTTAGATGTAGCCACTGCTTATGGGTAATGGGCACTCTGCATATGGTCAGAAGCACCCCCTCCTTCATTTTTTGCATCCTGGATCTCAGGGCTGAATCTGGTATAGCAAGTGTGTGAAAGTTGAACAACACAAACCACAGAAACTCAGCAGGATGCTTGAAGAGGGATAATCAGTCACAGGTGTTTCATTGACTCTTTGTGTAAACTGTTTTTATTAAATATCAGAGAGCAATCAAAACAACAACAGAAAACAAAGCTGTGGCACCTTAAAGACTAACTCTTATATTTAAATGTGTGCTTGAATGGATCAAGTCCACTTTGCTAGTCTTTATTACAGTTTTCATTACAGTTTTTATAACAGATCCGGGCAGCTTTCCTTGTATACGTTATGAAAGTAATTGAAATATAGGAGCCAGTTCTGTTATTCTCTAATTACCAGTGTGACTATCCCAGAAGACATTACAAACCTTGCTGTTCTGTTATGAGGTCTGCCATAAACCTTTCACTGAATTTTTTTTGTGATACAGTGAAAAGCTGAGCCTCTCCCCATTTCAGCAGTATGGTTTTGATCTCCACCCATATCCTCAAAAACCAAAAGAACTGAACCTTTGGATGTGGAGAAGCTGATCACTTATATATCAGCCTCCTGTTTCTTGTCCATTTCAAGACAGACTAGAATCTGCTGGCCTCCAGTGAAGCTGCTGGAGAGGTCTTCTCCACCACATCCATTTCTTCTTTGTCACTCTGTTTCCCCTTTGTTTCCCACTATCTCATCCCAAACAGCTTATTGGAGCTGCTGTGGAATCACACTCTGGACCTGCTGAAGGAGGTAGCAAAACAGCAAGTTGGCAACTTGAGGTACTTCAGGAAATTGCAGTGTGCCCTCCAGGTACTTCAGGGTAGGGAATGGAATGGAGGGAAGCCCCCCCCCCCCCAAGTTTTGTTGTGCTTCTGTGCAATGAATGAGTTACTCTCCTGTCTTTCTCTCTCCCTGCCCACCCTTTGGACAGAGTTTGGAGTTGTGTTTCCATGCAGAAGGCTGTGGACTGCCAAAGGACACCCTTCATTCCACAGCATTTACAGTAAGTGTTTTAGCCAGGGCCAGCTAAGTATGGACTGGACAGGGTGGTCTTTCTGAGAGAATGAAACCCAGCAGGGGATGAGTGCCCGGAGCTCCCAATAATTCCCCTTCTCGCATAGAAGGTCTGCTATAATTCTACCTTTAATCTACAGTGGAGGACCAGTGGCTGAGTGGTGCTAAAGAGTCCTCAGTCTGGGATCACCCTGATTAGAAAGCTTCCATTTGTGTTCCTCCGTTGCTGTTGTTTATCTATTACGCATTCCTTTACTTACTGCACTTCTGTCCTGCCTTTCTCCCAGCATTGGGCCACAAGGGGGTATACAAATCATTACAAGAGATAAAAATTTAAACAGCTTACAAGAAACAATTAAAACATTACTGAACTTATTATACACAAAAATTAAGACGTATAAAAACATTTAACAATACATTAAAAAGGAAGTTTTGGCAGCAAGTGTTGGGCGGTTGTTGCTATTGTTGTCATTACTGTGCTGTTAGGTTGGAACCAATTTACAGTGACAGTAATAGGGTTTTCAAAATACAGTGGTACCTTGCTTAAAGAGCATAATGCGTAGCCATAGATCTGTATACTGATACAGTGCCTATAAATAGGCTGAATATCTAATGAGTAACATTTGTGCTGAAACCAATGCTCTTCTAGGTTCTGGAGAATCAGCTGGATCTCTGCTCTTCCACCAGCAGAAGACTTATCCAGAAGTATTTCATTGCTCGAATCCAGCAGCAGGTGTGACTTTGATGGGCCTTTTTATGAAAAACAAGAGTCCTTTTATTGTTCAGGTTGCTCATTTTAGCTCTCTGCATGTTGCTACACTGTAATCCCCATGAGCTGCCATGTCTAATAACAGTTGGAGAGCCACATTCTCCCCACCAGGGTTACTAGAACCATTTCAGCCATGGTCTAGGACAGTGATGGTGAACCTTTTAGAGAATGAGTGCCCAAACAGAGGGGTGTGGTGAACCCTGTGCTGGGGGGAGGGAGGGAGTGCTCCCATTGGGCTGCTGGGAAGAGGGGTGGGACAAACTGTGCTGGGAGAGGGAGGAAGCACTCCCATTGGGCTTCTGGGCAGAGGGGTGAGGCAAACTGTGCTGGGAGAGGGAGGAAGCACTCCCATTGGGCTTCTGGGCAGAGGGGTGGGGCAAACTCTGCTGGGGCAACAGGCGCGTGCCAACAGAGAAGGCTCTGAGTGCCTCCTCTGTCACCTGTGTCATAGGTTCACCACCACTGATCTAGGATACTTAAAGGCCATCTATGATTTCTCCATGTCTGTTTTTCTGATTGTTTTTCCATCTTAGATGGAGGCAACTCCTGAAAAATATGGGGCCGTGACTATTAAAGCCCTATATCGCCCTTCAGAACAAAAACTACGGATTGAAGTGCTCAATGCTGTGAACCTCCTTCCCTTGGACTCTAATGGTGAGTGAGCCTGTTGCATTCAGGCACTTAAATCCCATCATTCTGGGCTATGGTTGACCAGCCCCCTACCGTTTATTTATTGGGTTTGTATGTAACCACACCCCAAGAAGTAGAACAATTGGTGACATATGGGCAGGGGACATTCAAGTAAAACTGGAATCAATTAAGAAGAAACTCGGAGACTAGTGAAGAATGGAGAATCTGGCTATGCCCTCCTATGATAGCGGCTGATTTGAAGGGTCTATGTTGGTCAGATGTGCAGGGGGAGTATCAGTGCCTCATCCCACATGGCTTACTGGAAATCACACCCTGGAGCTGCTGAAGGAGGTAGCAAAGCAGCAAGTTGGCAACTTGATCCTTTCCATGAGGTCCCTTAGTCTTATGGAAAGATAGGTAGCCAGCTCTCTAGGCAGTGGCATTTTGTCACTTCCAAGTGGACTGTGAAATCATTGACTGCCATTCTGTGCCCTGTGGAATGAATGTTGGCATAGAATTGCAAAGATCTTGCTGGTGTTATCACCTCGCTCAGTCCTGGTCAATGAGGAGTTTGGTTGGCTTACTCCCTCCCATGTCACAAAGCCTAAATGCAGTGCACTACTTTTCTCAACAGAAGCAATTGGCTGTAAATCACTGGGATGAGAGATAGGAACTGGCGCTAACCCCCTTCTCTGCTGGTGGTTGCCCCAGCCACTGAGAAAGAAGGCTGCTTCCTGTCAGCGTAGCTCCCCCTTTCTGTTCTTGGTCATGCTAGTAAAGGTAAAGGTTTCCCTTGCTCGAAAGCCAGTCGTATCCGACTCTAGGGGTCAGTGCTCATCTCTGTTTCTAAGCCGAAGAGCCAGCGTTGTCTGCTTCTGCAGACGTTTCCATGGTCATGTGGCAGGCATGACTAGACACCGGAGCGCATGGAATGCTGTTACCTTCCCACCGAAGTGGTCCCTATTTATCTACTTGCAATTTCTTGCTTTCGAACTGCTAGGTTGGCAGGAGTGGTCATGCTAAGTGCCAAGAAAATTTTGGACTATTGAGATCAGGGTTTCATGTAGACCAGCAGTCATTGATACAATCTACCACTGATGCCAGTCAAGAGCTGGTTATGTTCCATTTCCTCTATGTATGTATACCAGAGGACTCGTGCCACTCTGTATGAGACTACCACTCTCTTAGGAAGCCATCTGAAGACCTTTGCTGCTTCAGAGTGTGTAGAGTCACTTCCCAGGGCTAGAGAAATCTCTAATAGATGTTAATTTCCTGGTTGTTCCTGCTTAAGTGTCAACCAGACTAGGTAGAACAGTAGAGCATACCATGTAGCCTTTCCACTTGAGGCAACTGAAAAAAAATCCTCCACCAACCCTTGCTTCTTTAAAAAATGACGAAACTTGAGGAAAAGTTCAAAGCTTTATTATAAAAAGTATTAAAGGGAAAAAGCATTTTAAAACAAAATGGAACAATTTCCTATTTCTTCCTTTCTTGCAAGAGAAAAATAACAAAGATCTGTCTAAATCAGAGGTGCACAAACTACAGCTCATGGGCTGGATCCGCCCCCCAGCGCCAATTCATCTGGATCACATTGCCCTCATCATTGCCAGAAGCAGAAGTAAAACAGTAATACAGATGTCAGAAGCGTAGCGTGCCTTGGCGGGGCCCCGTATAAAAATTTGTTTGGGGGCCCTTAGGAAGGGTAAAGATTTCTCACAAAAGAAAAAAAAATTGCATAAAATTGAAAGAAATATTTATTCATCATAATTATCTGTCACTTTTTCCAAAATTTTTACAAACAATTCAAATTAAATATACACTCTCCTTGCCTTTTGCTTACGCACGTTGCCCCCCCCCCCCCCCCGTATAATTGATACGGCAGATACGGCGGTAGCTACGCCCCTGACAGGTGTTTTACTTCTGCTTTCCGGAGCGATGAGGGTGGTGCGGGCAGGATGAATCAGCGTCAGGGGCCAGATCTGGCCCATAGGCTGTAGTTTGGGTTGCCTTGATATAAATAGTTACATTGAGGGACTAGGCTTCTCACTCAAACCCCACCCACCCCTTTTCTACTCACTCTTGCCTGCCAAAGTCTGTTGCCATGCCCAGGGTCTGCTTATGGCAGCCATAAAGAAAACATTTGCTCAGTTGTGTCTTTGGAGAGTCCAGTCCAGCTTCCTCACATCCATCCTTGGGCTCTTATCTTGCACCTGGGGGGAAATATCTCAAAAGTACCAGGCATCTTGGCACGCCTACAACATTCCAGTACAACAAATCATACTGGGGAGAGCCGGGGGGGGGGGGAGGGGGTCGAGAGGACCAGGCAAGAACCATTTTGTACTTTTAAAAATTGAGTCCTTCTAAGGGCATTACAGTAATGTATGCTGTACTCACATAATCTTGCCATCTCATGCATGCTTAGTTTGGAGTGAAAGTTTGTGGCGAGTGGTATTCTTTGAACATTAAGCACTGATTGTGTATGTAATGCATAATGTAAAATAGAGTGTATCTTTGCTGCATTATATATTATTAAATATGGAGTCAGCGCTTAAAGCTCTGCTTTGTCGGTGTGCATCTTAAAACTCAAGTTAAGGTATATATTTAACTGGCATAGATAGGTAAAGGTTTCCCTTGCTCGAAAGCCAGTTGTATCTGACTCTAGGGGACAGTGCTCATCTCTGTTTCTAAGCCGAAGAGCCAGCGCTGTCTGCTTCTGCAGACGTTTCCATGGTCATGTGGCAGGCATGACTAGACCCCGGAGCGCATGAAACGCTGTTACCTTCCCACCGAAGTGGCCCCTATTTATCTACTTGCAATTTCTTGCTTTTGAACTGCTAGGTTGGCAGGAGCGGGGACAGAGATGGGAGCTCATTCCGTCCTGCAGTACTCGGGAATCGAATTGCTGACCTTCCGCCTCCCAGTCAGCGTCTTAGTGACTTGAGCCACTGCAGTCCTCAATAGATAGAACCCTAATAATTTGCAGACAAAATCTACCCTGTAGTTCATTCAGTTTTCCAGAAGAGGCTGCTCAGGCCTCACTTTTGATGGCTGTTGAGTCTGTCGAAATGGTGTTCCGGGCATGAGCTCTTGTAGGCGAGGTGTCTGGACTCTCTTGAGAAGCTCCTGTCGACCGCATTGTTGTGCTCTGGACATGGCATTGATAAATGAAGCCCTTTAATAAAGATGAGGGAAGGGAGAGAGGGTGGTCTAGTTCAATAATAAAGGTAGTGTTCAATCCTAAAATGACAGAGAATCCCCTTATCAAGCAAATAAATCATCTGAAGTTCAGTTTATGGCATCTCCAATTAAAAAAAAAAGCTTCCAGTCAGCATGGCCATGAAGGACCCTTTACTTCACATGTGGGAGAACCAACCCATGCCCTGGTCATCTCCCGATTGCCCTTGATGGCCATCCGGAGACTGCAGTTGGTCCAGAATGTGGCAGCCCGCACAGTGGTAGGGTGTAGCCGTTTCACCCGTGCCTCACCACTGCTGTGGGAGCTGCACTGGCTGCCTATATGTCTCTGGGTGCAATTCAAGGTGCTGGTTGTCACCTTTAAAGCCCTTCATGGTAGCGTACCAGGATACCTCAGGGACTGCCTTGTCTCTAGGACATTGACCCATCCCATGAGAGCAAACCGAGAGGGCACCCTTCAGGTACCATCTGTTGGGGAGACTCACACAAGGAAAAGGGCCTTCTCGGTTGTAGCTCCCACACTATGGAATCTCCTCCTGGTAGAACTACGCCTCCAGGCCCAGTTGCTACCATTTAGGAAATAATTGAAGACGTGGTTGGCAAAATGGGTCTGGGGGCCGGGATTGTCAACAAGCTCCCCTTTCTGGCTCGTCTGAGGCTCCCCCCTCCTGTAATTAATTTTTCAATGTTAAGGTTTTGTAGATTTTATATTTGTTTTTAGATAGTAAATGGCACAGCAAGGGGTAATATTGCTATGTTTTAAAGGTTTTTTAAAATTGTTTTATCTTGGTTTTAACTTGTCTACACAGCCCAGAGTCCATTGGATAGGGTGGTATATAAATCTATTAAATTAAATTAAAATTATTGTTAGACCAGAGAGTTCAATGTGATGGCGAACCTTGGCACTCCAGGTGTTCTTGGACTTCAATTCCCAGAAGCCCAAGTCAGCACTCCTGCTGATCAGGGCTTCTAGGAATTGAAGTTCAAGAACATTTGAGGTGCCAAGGTTCACCGTCACTAAAGTTGATACTTAAGCATTAAACTGTTAAGAGAAGTGCAACTTCCTCTGACAAAGTCTCTTTATTTCCATCCCACAGCCTTATTTTCTCAGAAATACAGTTGATGGGCCCAGCCGAGTAGGGCGGTATAGAAATTGGAGTAAATAATAAATAAATAATAAAATAACAGACTTGCAAATTAAGGCCTGGGCGGGCAAATTAAGTTTACCTCCAAAATGGGAGCTATGGAAGTGAAGTAAAACATGAAGTAGGACAAAGAGATGTCTTTTGCACTTGAAAGAGCACCTCTTTCTTATGATTCTGGTCTGAGTTTATTATTCAATAAACCTAACTCTTATAATAATCTTGAGAACTTGCTTGGTTGCTCTTGGCCTCAGGTCACAATATAGAGAAAGAAAGTAGGGCAACATTCCACAATGGGAATGGAGAAAATGAAGACTTTAGAAGATGCTGTAGCAACCTGAGGTACTGCAGAACTTGGTCAGGTACCTCATAAATGTTGGTAATACCTGGAAGCACGACAAACCAAGTCTTTGAGGGCAGGCCATTATATTTCTGATTTCCTGCCTTGCTTCTTCCAACATCTCACCTCCTCTTTTCCTCAGGCTCAAGTGACCCCTTTATCCAGCTGACTCTGGAACCACGGCATGAATTTCCTGAAGTTGTGGCCAGGACAACCCAGTGCATCAAGAACAGTCTCCACCCACTGTTTGATGAAGTCTTCGAATTGTATGTCTGAACAGCTTGGTTTTTCCCCCCTATTCTGCAGCCCCTCTCCAGGGTTGACATGGTTTGATATAAGCCAGGGGTTCCCAATCTTTTCAAGCTGAGGGCCGGGTCACGCTCTCTCAGTCAGCTTCGAGGGCTCGTTGACCATTTTGCTCTTCCTGCAAAATGGTGGTGGCCATTTTGTCCCAACAGCTTCAAAGGGGTGGCCATTTTGTTTCTCAAAATGCCCTTGGAAGGGTAGGGTGCCACATGAAATGGTAGCGGGGGCCAGATCTGGCCCACAGGCCTTAGGTTGGGAACCCCTGGTATAAGTCTTACTAATTAGATCTGACATGACTTGGGAGTCACTGATGTGACATGTAGATAAGTGCTCTGTAGGCTGGAGCTTCCATAATGTTGTACCTTCTTTGGAATGCTGCTTAATGTGCTACTTTCACAATGGTGACATAACTCAGCCTTTTTCTCTTCGCAGTTTGATCCCTCTGGATAAATGCCAACAAGATGGGTCCTGCCTGATGCTCACAGTATTTGATTATGATGCTTTAGGGGCTAATGATCTGGAGGGAGAAGCTTTCCTCCCTCTTTGTGGTGTGCATGGATTAAAGAGTGATGAGGAAACAGTCAACCCTTCTGGAGTGCCACAGACCCGTTTATCTTTGACTCATCCTGGAACAATTGGTAACTAGTTTGTCCATTTTCAACCATGCTTTCCTTCAGAATCCCTGCTGTTCTTTGGCAGATAGTGTTATTGGTCAGGAACCATCCCCGAATACCATCTCTCAGAAGGCACAAGTGGCAAAAGCTACTATTTACTCTGCTGTTTAGTGTAAGAATGCTCAGCATGTCAGCTGAGGTGCTTTATTACCTAGCAGGGATGAAGTATGAAAGTCAGTCTATGTGGACATGGTTAAATCTCATAGCACTGGGTGAGAACAGCTATAGTAAGTCTGTTTTGGGGCTACTGTTCCCGTAATTGCTTCTTACTAGCCATATTTCCTACAACTGACGGGAGTTGTAGAGCTCAAACCACCATTGTAGTTGGCGAACGTGTCAGATCCCACCTCCTTTAGCCAGGTAAAGGAGAAATGCCATAGCTATTGATTCTCAGTGTCAAAGAAAACAGAATCCTGCACTTGTTCTGGAATGTAGTTTATTGCCCTACTATAAGAGAGGAAATAGTCTTGGCTACTTATCTACCTTCAGGAGAAGCTACTCATCATAATAATTCAGAAGCAGATTGTCCAATCCATTGCTTGCTTATTATTGGCTGAAAACCCGCGTATGTGCAAACGCGGCTGCCAGTTTTCAGCAGCGTACGACAGAAGGAAACCACATGTCTGGCCCACTCAGCTGTCTGAGTGGGAGTGATCCGGCCTGTGGGATGAACCCATTTTATGGCAAGGAGGCAGAGCCCTGGTTCACAATGGTTAAAATGCTGCACTGCAGCCAGAATGTTATGAGTTCAGTCCTGATGTGGATCAAGGCCAATTCAGCCTTACATCCTTCCAAGGTCAGTAAAATGAGTACCCAGTATGTTTGGGGCAAAATGCTAATTAACTTATGAACCGCCCAGAAAGTGCACTAAGCACTATTTGAATTTTGATACAGCAGTTGATTGAAAGCACACTTTACAGAAGGGGGTTTTACAGAAGGGGGCAAAAAGGTGATGAAATTATTTCAAACTGCAGGTTGTGGAGACTTGTGTAGTTCCAGTAGGACAGTATTTCCCAACCTTTGGTTTTTTGGACTTCAATTCCCAGAAGCCTAAGTCAATTCCCTAAAGCACTGATCAGCCAATGTATTGATTTAGGCTTCTGGGAATTGAAGTCCCAAAACCAAAGGTTGGAAAACACTGCTCTGGGGTCCCAGAGGCTGATCTTTGCCTCTTGGGACATCTGGATCTATCTGCGGTCCAAAGGACTACCGTATCCCTTTATCCTGTTCAACAGTTCCAAACTATTCAAACTGTAAGATAGGCAATAACCACACACCCTATCCATTCTTTGTAATGAGATTTCCTCCTCTTTATTGCCTGTGAAGCCGATACCATAGCAACATTCAGCTGGGGAGAGAATTACAGTCACTAAAGGCAGTTGCAAGAGGTGCTTAGTGCTTGAAAAGGGTTTGAGAACAGCTGTTTTATTTTTAATCTGCCCTGTTCACCATGACGCATTCATCATTTAGATAGCACGCATTAGTTGTGAACTTTTCACATGGTTTCATCTTTGATGTCCTGGGATTTTCTATCAGACAACTGTGGGCGTTTGTCTAAGTCAGGGATTCTCCACCTGTGGGCCAGATGCAGCCCACGGCACCATTTCCTATTGCTCCACCACGCCAGGAAGTGCCATGTGGTAGAGGAAGGGCAAAATGGTTATCTGGCCCCTGAAGCTGTCTGAGGGAGTGTGACCCAGTCTCCCGGCTTAAAAAAGGTTGATAACTGGTCTAAGTAGAAGGCATTGTACAACTGTTCCTTTCTCCTCCTTAATTTTCCATTAAAAGGAAAAGTAGTGACAGGCAGGCTACAGGTGGGGGGAAAGGAGACTCTTCCCTTCCTGCCTAAACCTTTATGGATGAAGGAGGGTGACAACTGCTTTGTCTGGAAGTATCCTCAGGCTCCTCCGGGGGTAAGAGGGCAATAATCAATGATGTTTCGAATGGTAGACAGACGAGTGAATTGGTGTTAAAATACTGTACTAAAGTTAGGGGTTGAATCCTGTCCCTTGCGGGAAAAGGCAGTGCATCTTCCCCTTCTGTTCCAGGCCAGGAAATACTGAAGCTGTTGGAAACCCGGAAAGGAGACAAGGAAGCCCAGGCCTTTGTGAAGCTCCGCAGGCAACGGGCCAGGCAGGCCAAAGAGGCGGAGTGACAGGAGCCACGCAAGAGGGAAGGGGATGCGGTGCAACAGGACTTGTGCTGCTATGGCAACAGCCAACCACAGCGTGGTGGGGAAGCCATTTTAGGCTGTGTGAATGTTTCTTCGGGCGGCTTGGATGCAACAGCTGTGTGGCCATCGGGGCAGACCCTGCCGCTCTCTGCCTGCGGGTGTGGAAGGCAGGAAAGGCGAGAGAAGGGGCCCCAGTTTTGTTTGGAGGCCTGTGTTGGGTCAGTTTCCACCCAAGAGGCCGCGAGAAAGAGCTGTGCTCCCTTTCCTCCCCCACATTTTTTTCTTTGCTGCAGGGTTTTTAAATAAATGAAACAGTACTACCGAAAACTGCTATAAACTCACAAGCATGGTCTCTTTCCACCGTCTTTGAAAAGTGCTGATAAACATACATGCGTACCTACGTGTAGCGCACGCGCATGCACACACACGGTGCTTGACTAGCAAAGCTTGTAACGAGCCCCTTGTGGCTTTCCTTCAGGAAACGTTTATTCTGCTCTCCAGATGGCATGGAAAGCAGCAGCCTGGAATACCAGAATGCCAAAGGGGAAAAAAAATAAGCTTTAGGTGAGAAGGAAAACAAGTACTGTACTGTATAGCTATTAGCCTCTTGCTGCAGAGACTGGCAATGCCTTCTGATTAAGGACCATTGATTTAAAAGGGAATTTTAGAAGAGTGGCTGGCAATGCACTGCGATGGAACTTATAGCAATCCAGCTCGGCACTCAGTTTTTATTGCTGCCAAAACAGGCACAGATGGAGCTGGAGAGAGAACATGGTAAGGTTTAAAAGTTACAGACAGGTTCATCGGTGGCAAGGGCAGAGAGGAAGCTGGCTTCCAACAGTTAGTAAAGGGTTCCCTTGCTTGAAAGCCAGTCGTATCCAACTCTAGGGTTCAGTGCTCATCTCTGTTTCAAAGCCGAAGAGCCAGCGCTGTCTGCTTCTGCAGCCGTTTCCGTGGTCATGTGGCAGGCATGACTAGACACTAGAGCGCACGGAGTGTTGTACCTTCCCACCAAAATGGTCCCTATTTATCTACTTGCAATTTCTTGCTTTCGAACGCTAAGTTGGCAGGAGTTGGGAGAGGACAGGAGCTCGTTCCGTCCTGCAGTACTCGGGAATTGAACTGCTGACCTGCCGCCTTCCAGTCATCATCTTGGCCACTTGAGCCACTGCAGTCCAACAGTTAATGTCATTTTTGTTCCTGTGTGAAATGGTATACCCATAGGACAAGTGTGGATTTTACTCAAGTCTCTTCCCCAATGAAGCAGGGCTGTCCTGTGATGGGCAGGGCTATTAAGGGATTGAGTAAGCCCAAGGCACACTATTTCTATCATTGTGGTCCAAGAGCCTCATGCTGCCCAGACCTTTGCATGGCACACAGTGCCTGCAGCTCTTTTGTCTGCTTATTCCCCACCCACCCTAGAAATGCAGGCAAAGCACTTACTTCCTGAAGGCCACCAGAGGATTTTAAAAGCACACAGCATACCTCCCCCCTTCAAGGGCACTTTGTTTGGTACTTCTGTGGAAGGCCATGCCGAACACTGGTCCTGACTCTATTGCAAATCCATGGTAGAGAAAAGGTACAACAGAAGGGTCAGATTCAATTAAATAGGATGAGCTTCCTGACAGTAAGAGTTGTTTGATGTTAGAACAGACTCCCTTGGAAAGTGATAGGTTCTCTTTTGCTGGAAGTTTTCTTTAAACAGAGGTGGGATGGCCACCTGTTAAGAATGCTTTAGCTGTCAATTTCCTAATTCACCAGAGTTGGGTTTGATGATCTTTGGGTTCCCTTCCAGCTTTACAATTCTGTGACATTAAGCTGAATGTAAAAAGTCCACAGAAAAGTCTGCAGACACAAATAGCGCTGGCTCTTCAGTTATGAAACAGAGAAGAGCACCGAACCCTAGAGTCGGATACGACTGGCTTTCGAGCAAAGGTGACCTTTACCTTTACTATAAAGCTATCTAGTTTGTAGGTTAAAACAATAATGTGCCATCAAATTGATTTGGACTCTTAATAAAGTCCACACAATGCCATTTCATTTCAGTACCTAGCATGGTCATCTCCATTTTGTCATCAGCCATGATCAGGATTCTTTCCCAATCGATTACTAATAAGAGTTTGGTGCACATCTCATTTCAGATTAGATTGCCTTATAGTATCCATTCAACACCAACTCACAAAATGCTTGGCACCCCGGCAGCAGAATATCTAGTAGAGCATACGACTCCAATTTTGCTCCGAGAAAATGGTATATTTCCATCTGGTCTTGTTCTTTCACCAGTCATCACTCTGGGTAGACTGAGGCATTTTGCTTTTGACTTCTGAGTTCACTCTAACGGCACTGGGATATATTTATTTTTTTACATATTATACTGTTCTGAATTCTTAGCCCACCAATAGACGGTTGGGGGGAAATTCAATGAGTAATTTTGGGGACTAAAACTCAGCCCAAGCCACATAGACACACCACATTTGGAGAGAATCTTCTCTCCACCCTTTCCAACTTTGAAGTTAGGATTTTCCAAGTTATGGACCCCTAAATAACTCACTAAAATTTCCCCAAACCATCTCATGGTGGCATAAGACTTTTGCACAGTATTGTGGCATTTATCAATGTCCACATATATGATGGTTACTCTCAAAAAGTGTTTAAAATAGTTTGTTGTAGCTTCTTCGTAGAAACCATGCTGAAACTGTCTTAGCAAGAGTTACTCTTCTCTGTATCAGATAATTTTGGCTTGAATGATAATATCCACCAGTTAAACCTTGGATAACTGTTACCATAACACGTTTATCTTCCAGCTCTTTTGAAGGATGTGATACACTGGCTATCTTCCAATCTGCTAATTCAAAAATTACTTTTGGAAACAAACTGAACATTTTAATGAAATCAACATTTTTAGACTTTTATTTTAGGACTTTGTATTTCAGCCCAAACTGATGAATTAAATTAGTCAATTTGCCCTTAAACACCATCTTTCAATACCTCTGTTTTGTCTGATTCTTCCACGCGGGAGAAAGCAATTCTGGTACAGGAATCTATTGAATACCTTCTGTAATGCTAATATGTGAGTGTAGGAGTGGGACAGGTGGTGTTTCTAACAGATGTTAGTAGTGGTGGGCTCAATTTTTTTTTTACTACCACACTGTGGGCATGTCCAGGGGAAAGCCCTGTTTTGTTGTTGTTCAGTCGCACAGTCAATTCCGACCCTCTGCGACCCCATGGACCACTGTCCGCCAGGTACTCCTGTCCTCCACCATCCCCCTCAACTCGCTCAGCTCTGTGCCCATTGTCTCTACAATACTATCTAGCCATCTCATTTTTGGCTGCCCCCTTCTTCTTTTGCCCTCCACCCTTCCCAGCATCAAGGCTTTCTCAAGCGAATCCTCTCTTCTCATTTGATGTCCAAAGTACTTTAGCGTCATCTTCACTATTTGAACTTCTAAGGAGCAGTCAGGGTTGATTTCTTCTAAAATTGACCTATTTGTTCTCCTCGCTGTCCAGGGGACTCTCAAAACTCTCCTCCAACACCACATCTCAAAGGCATCTATTCTTCTGCGCTCAGCTTTCCTAATGGTCCAGCTCTCACAACCATACATTGCCACCGGGAATACCATTGCTTTGACTAGACAAATTTTTGTTTGCAATTTGATGTTTCTACTTTTCACTATGCTCCCCAGGTTTCTCATCGCTTGCCTCCCAAGAAAGCCCTGAGTTGTACCCAAATTAGGACTACTTTATTTCAAAACTTGGATGGGCACCGGGGCCGGCCAGAATTTCTGCTACCGGTTCTGGTGAACTGGTGCAAACCTGCTGATGCCCACCAATGGACGTTAGACTCCTGTATGCAGTTTGGCAAAAAAAGAAGAAATAGGTGGCTATTAAGCCCTATTAAATGCATTGTTCTTGTCAACACCTAAGGAAAGGTTACTTACCTGTAACCGTAGTTCTTTGAGTGATCACCTGTGCATTTATACTAATGGGTTGCTCGTGCACATGTATGTTAGGCCAGCTCTTCCAAACCGAGTTTTTTCTTTCTAGAAGAAACCCTATCCTGTTGTGCCTAGCGCTAGTGTCCCACCCTTTGCTCCTCAGTTCCATTTGCAGGAAGATTCCATGGCCTAGCAGTGGCTGAGGACCTCGCCGCCTCCTCTGGGCCCACAACAACGGCCTGAGGGAGAAGACTCCATGGCCTGGCAGGTGGCTGAGGACATTGCCCCCTCCTCCTGGCCCACAACAATGGCCTGAGGGAGAAGACTCCATGGCCTGGCAGGTGGCTGAGGACCTCGCCCCCTCCTCTGGGCCCACAACAACGGCCTGAGGGAGAAGACTCCATGGCCTGGCAGGTGGCTGAGGACCTCGCCTCCTCCTCTGGGCCCACAACAACGGCCTGAGGGAAAAGACTCCATGGCCTGGCAGGTGGCTGAGGACCTCGCCCCCTCCTCTGGGCCCACAACAACAGCCTGAGGGAGAAGACTCCATGGCCTGGCAGGTGGCTGAGGACCTCGCCCCCTCCTCTGGGCCCACAACAACGGCCTGAGGGAGAAGACTTCATGGCCTGGCAGGTGGCTGAGGACCTCGCCCCCTCATCTGGGCCCACAACAACGGCATGAGGGAGAAGACTCCATGACCTGGCAGGTGGCTGAGGACCTTGCCCCCTCCTCTGGGCCCACAACAACAGCCTGAGGGGAGTTAGTCTGTGTTCTGGTTTGGTTGTGTTTTGTGAGGTTATATAATTTGTTTTGACTGCAAGCCACCCTAAGTCGCCTCGGCGAGTGGGCGGCAATATAAATCTGAATGAATCAATCAATCAATCACTGCCTTAGGCTAGGACAGCTTACAATGAGAAGAGTGGGGAGGTAGGGCGGGATATATGAATGCACAGGTGACCACTTGAAGAACTACAGTTACAGGTAGGTAACCTTTCCTTCTCCGTCGTGGTCCCTGTTCATCCGTACTAATGGGCAAGTAGCGAGCTTTGACTTACCGGAAGGCAGGCTTGTCATTGCAGAACAGTGGAGAGGACTTGTCTGCTGAAGGTTACCAGCCAGGACTGTCTTATTTATTTAGATTTATTATCCTGCCCCAATCAGGCGAACCCAACCCTAGGTGGCTTACAAAAAAGAAAAAGATTATACAAATGAGTGCAAACCAAACAATTCCACCACACCCCCACAAACCGAACCCCAAGGTGCAAAATCAACTTCAAAAAAATAATTAAACTACAAATTTACAAAAAACCATCAAATATTTAAACGGTTTAAAAAGTTTAAAAGAGCGAGAGAGGGGTGGCTATCCCATCAGATCAGCCACCCAACATGGGACCCCAAATTCCTGGAGCCCCACACCTGCCCTGCCAGCCAGGTTTTAAGGTCCTTCTGAAAGGGCAATAGCTCTGTCTGTAGCCGTAACTCAGTTGGCAGGAGGTTCCAAAGGGCCGGGGCGGACACGGAGAAGGCCCTCCTTCTAGTGCTAGAGAGATGGACTTTAGCCGATGGAATAAGAGAGCCTCTCTGATCCGCCTTGGTGTCCAACGGGTAATGTCTCATGAAAGTGGAAGGTTGAGCTCACAACGCAGCTTGGCAGGTATCATGCAAGGCAACACCACCAGTGAAGGTGACGGATGTGGAGACGGCTCTAGTGGACTGGGTACACAGTCCTGCAGAATCCTAATGTGCCAGCCTGTAGGAAAGGGTTATAGTTTCCGCGACCCATTTGGAGAGGTGTTGAGATGAGACAGGCAAGCCCTTCTTAAGGCATAGCAGAGAAAAAGTGTTTGTGTTTTTCTGAAAGTCTTAGTCCTTTCCAAACAAAAAGCCAAAGCTCTTTTGATGTCCAGTGTATGTAGCATACACTACATACACAGTGTATGTAGCTAACTCCGATGTAGGTGAGGAGAAAAAAGTTGGTAAGGTGATGGGATGTTAAAGGTGGAAGGCTGAGGGAACCTTAAGCAAAAAGGAAATGTCTGGGTGCAAAACCACCTTATCTGCAAAAAAAAATTAAAGTATGGCTGATCTACCTGAAGGACAGTAAGTTCACCGACCCTACGTCCTCAGGTAACAACTAATAGGAAGGCAGTCTTAAAAGGCGAAACATCAACAACCTGAGATACGGAGTGTCTGGGGATGTGCTTTGGGGTGAAACTGAGCCCAAGAAAAGCCTTGGAGAAGGGGGAAATGGCTTCAGAGGTTTGCTATAGTGCGATGAAAATAGAAGAGGCTTCCATGTTCATAACTCTGTAGTGCAGCCTCCTCCGAAGCCATTTCCCCCTTCGTCCAAGGCTTTTCCAGGGCGCTTTTTCACCCCAAAGTGCCTCCCCAACCACTCCAGAGTGGCTGGGGATGCGCTTTGGGGTGAAATGGAGCCCAGGAAAAGCCTTGGACGAAGGGGGGGGGAATGGCGCCACCCCCCCCCCCTCCGAAGCCTCTTCTAGAAGGAGGGCAGGGAGGTGGGCGAGGCTAGCCATTTTTACTACCGGTACGTGCGTACTGGTCCGGCCCGGCTCATGCCCATCACTGGATTTTTTTTTTAGTGAACACAAGATGCAGGTTGGGACGTTTCACCTAAACAAAAAAAAAAGACAATATCTATGTCCATCAGTCACAGGGATCTTATTGTGACACAGGGAACAATGTTTAAATGGAGTATTGGCTATGGCCATAAACAGTCCAAACCACCTAGAAACACAGCAGCTCCAAGCAACAGAAGTATTTAAAAATAGCTTGAAGAAATATCTGTGATTTCTAACAAGTCTGAAAGAATTAGTAAAGGTTTCCCTTGCTCGAAAGCCAGTCGTATCCAACTCTAGGGGTCAGTGCTCCTCTGTTTCTAAACTGAAGAACCAGCACTGTCTGCTTCTGCAGACGTTTCCATAGTCATGTGGCAGGTATGACTAGACACCGGAATGCATGGAACGCTGTTACCTTTCCCACCGAAGTGGTCCCTATTTATCCACTTGCAATTTCTTGCTTTCGAACTGCTAGGTTGGCAGGAGCTTATAACTAAATATATTCAATATATAGAAAGATCCAATGCTCAAAGTCCAAAGCACTATAAAACTATGCTATAAGCTAACTAATTACAACTAAGTATAAAAAGGTAAAGAAAATAATTCCGTATATTTACGACACGAGGGAGCCTGGAAGAGCATGAATGAACCATGTGGTGGGAAAATTGAACGGAGTAAAGGGTGGGGCGCTAGCGCTAGGCACGACAGGATAGGGTTTCTTTTAGAAAGAAAAAAGTCAGCGCGGAAGAGCCGGCCTATTGCACATGTATGCAAGCAATCCATTAGTATGGAAGCACAGGGACCACAACGGAGAATGTTGCGTGCAGTTCTGAGGCCTGTTCCCACATACAAATGAACGAATGTAGGGCAATTCTGTAGTCTGATTTTTTAAACCCTCCTTCAAAATGCTTTTCAATCTTTACCCATTCAGCTGTGTAGAATTACACCTACGTGATTGCCACAGCAAATGGCAATGCAGTTTTCCAAGGTAAGAGACCCTCCCTCAATATCTCAAGCACTCCAAACAGGCAAAAATAAAGTAAATTATGTCAGTTGCATGCAGTCTCAAGTGTTATTAAAGGGGTTTTTTTTAATTGAGTGACCCCGGCCCATGTCACTCAGAGATGAAATAAAAATGTAAGGCGAAAAAGTTGGGGAAGGGGTTTGGATGCTTCTGTTTCTAGAAGCAGAAGAGCAGGTTTTGCTGGATGCCTCCACCCCAGAAAAAAGAATCAAAATGAGAAGAACTGGTCCTGTTTTGAGAGAAATATTAGTAGGGAGTAAATTCCAGGTACTCAAGTGCTTTGTTGTTGTTCAGTCGCACAGTCTAGTCCAATCTTTTGTGACTCCATGGACCACTGCACACCAGGCTCCCCTGTCCTCTGACATTCTCCACAGCCCACACAGGTCAACACCCATCGCATCAACGTTTCCATCCAGCCACCTCATCCTCTGTCGTCCCCTTCTTTTACCTGCAATCTTTCCCAGCATCAAGGCCTTCTCGAGTGAATCCGCTCTTCTCATTTGGTGGCCAAAGTACTTGAGCTTCATCTTCAGTATTTGTCCTTCCAATGAGCAGTCAGGGTTGACTTCCTTCAGGAGTGACTGATTTGATCTCCTCGCAGTCCAGGGGACTCTCAAGTCTCCTCCAGCACCACAGTTCAAAGGTGTCTTATTCGTCTGCTCTCAGCCTTCCTTATCGTCCAGCTTTCACAGCCATGCATTACTATTGGGAAGACCATTGCTTTCACTATGCAGATTTTTGTAGGCAGGGTGATGTCTCTCTTTATTATGGTACCTAGGTTTCTCATTGCTTGCCTCCCAAGAAGCGTCTTTTTATTTCATGGCTAGTCACCATCTGCAGTCCTTTTGGATCCCAGGAAAGTCTGTTACTACTTCCAATTCTTTCCATTTTATTTGCCAGGGAGTGATGGGGCCGGTTGTCATGATCTTAGTTTTTTTGATGTTGAGTTTCAGGCCAGCTTTTGCACTCTCCTCTTCCATCCTCACCAAGAGGCTCTTTAGGTCTTCTTCACTTTCCACCATTAGGGTAGTATCATCTGCATATCTCAGGTTGTTGTTTCTCCCAGCAATCTTAATTCCAGCTTGTGTTTTGTCCAGCCCTGCATTACACATGATGTACTTGGTGTATAAGCTAAATAAGCAGGGTGACAATATGCAGCCTTGTTATACTCCTTTTCCTCTTCTAAACCAATCAGTTCCATATCTTGTCCTAACTGTTGCTTTTTGGCTCACGTACAGATTTCTCATAAGATGGATGAGGTGGTCTGGTACAGTAATACCTCATATAAAATTAGTATCGAATAACACGAAAATCGCATAACATCAAGGAATCTGGGGGGAAGAATTGCATCAGATAACATTAAGATCCTATGGGATGCTTCAGATAACAACCGCGAAAGCCTGTGTGGTTATAATGTATCTCTATGGATCCCATAGAGGATCAGATAACACTAAAAATCATATAACACGAAGACTTGTGGAACCAGGTTTTAGTGTTATATGAGGTTTTACTGTATTCCCATCTCTTTAAGTATATGCCAGTTTATTGTGGTCAACACAGTCAAAGGCTTTGGTGTAGTCAATGAAACAGAAGTAATCCCCCCCCCCCGGGTACTCTTGGTTTTTTCCTTCATGATCCAGTGAATGTTTGCAACTTGGGTCTCTAGTAGTGCTGGAAGTTATTTAACCCCAAGCGCCATCAAAGTTGTCCTCCCTCCCCAATATAACCCAAAGGTAAGAGGCATCTAGCCCTCCCTTTGTCACTGAACTACAACCCCACCAATGACTAAGCTAATTAACTAAGGCTTCTGAGTATTAAAAACAAAATTGACTTCTGACAAATGTCTTTATAGTGCCTTGCAGATTGCAGTCTGTGCCTCAATGTGAAATTAAACAGGCAAGCTTCTTGGTCTCTAGCATTTTATAAACACCCCTTTCCATTAATTGGTTGTCAAATCTACTTTAGAGTTAGAGACCCTACATTAGAGGCTTTTGTGTTTGAAAGATGCTTACCACCACCTCCTCCTAGATAGATTCCATTAGTGAGTGGGGATTTGAACCTATTTCCTGATGGGCCTTTTCCGTAGTCTTGGCTGAGAGCCAAGAGAGAAGTTAGGGGGAACAAATACCAGAAGCATTGCTACTGTTCATTTCCTTTCTTGCCTTTAGAACAGGGGTGGCCAAACTATGCCCCGTGGGCCGGATCTGGCCCACAGACCAATTCATCTGGCCTGTGCCACCCTTGCTGCTACCAGAAGATGTGCCCAACATCGCTGCCATAAATACATCCACGGCTGCCATAAACACGTTTGACAGCCATGGATGCATTTTATGTCAGGAAGAACCACATGACCAGCCCATGGCTCAAAAAGTTTGGCCACCCCGCTTTAGAATCTCTCAGAACCCTCTGGAGAGATAGAACAAGAACCAAACACAGATGACATAGGAGTCCTAATTCATGTGCTTCAGAAAGGGCTGGCATTATGTGGCTCTTACACCGCCAGACTGAATGAACTGTCCTGGCTCTTGTACAGAAGACACAAGCAATGGTAGCCTTTTTGCTTTTTCTACATTGCAGCCAGTGATGTGGCAAAAAAGGCACTCAAAGCAAGGCTATCCCATCACCTGCCCACTAGTGCAAACTGCCTTTTCTGTTTTAGCATAGAATGCTGGAGAACAGTTCTGTCTTTTCAGAAGTGTTATATCTTGCAACTCCCATAGCTTTGAGTCTGAAGATTGAGGCACCTTGCTGGGCCAACGTCATTGCAGGAACCTGAAGCCCCACCTCCCTCCTGTGCGCATGGGGTCCTGGTTGAGTTTCCCTCAGTTCTGGTATTGCCACCGCTAGGAGGAGATATTGACAACAACCACTGAGTCTGCAAGGAGGTTTGGCGGGACAGATTAATTCTCAGGTGGCCACTCAAAGAACTAGTCACAGGAAATACAACCTGTCCTCCTTCTTCATGCTCCTGGTTGAGTGGTAAATCTCCATTATGGACTGTTTAGGTTTGCTCTTACAAATTTGGAATAAAAGAAAACCTGTTGGGAGGTAAAGTGATGACCGCCTCTAATGACTTCTGCCAAAGGTGTAATTGGAGGCGAAGTTCCCTGTTTCATAAAGTGACACTAGTGAATTTCTTGCAGATTTGGCAGAGGGGAGTATGGTCGTCCTTACCTCGACAATATGTCCATATTTGAGGGAGATGTTATAAACCTATCAACTCAACTATTATTATTGATGATTTTTTAAAATGAAAGATGATGAACTAATTACAAATGAAGGTAAGGTCCAAAATATTTACAATTAGATGCAAAAAGTAGCCCTGAAAGTAGAATCAGCTGCAGTGGTGAAAAAAAGACCGAGGGAAACTCGGGCAGGACTGCACGCACAGGGGAGCTGGGGCTGTAGGTTTTTGCAAAGCTCTGGAAGATTCCTAATTGTACTGCACATGCACACAGCATAACCCATTAGTGTGGATTCACAGGAACTACAAAGAAATATACTGATTTTACAGGTAAAAAACACACACACCAAAACACAATATAGCTTCCACCTGCAACAGTCCCATAACATGCAAAATGGCCTCTCATGTCTAGTCTGTGAACTCGTGGTTAACTTTTTTCTTTTTAAATATTCTGTGGAGGCTGACATGATTTGTCCCCATTTTACTTTCTCAGACAGTACACACAGTAAAATATATTTTAATATATAATTAAAAGTATAAACCTCATTAAAATACAATTAAATTATGTAACATGACTTCATTATTGCTATTGCATACCCAGTTCAACAAAATTTTACACCAGATGTTCCCTCTCTTTTCTTTAAAATGTTACAACAGTGATAACTTATTTTCTCTACACACTCCTCTAAATGTAAGGGCCCATGATATTTTTTAAATACAGTAAAACCTCACATAATGAGCGCCTCGCTTAGAGACTTAACTCACTTAAAGATCAGAATTTTCTCTGAATGGTCGCTTTGTTTAATAAATAAAACCAACCAAAAACTTGCTTGACAACTAAATCGGGGTTCGCAATCCCCCCCGCCAGAAGTCACAATCGGTCACTTATAATGGTGTTTCGCTTAAGGAGCAAACTCACTTAAAGAGCAATCCTGTGGTACTCATTATGCTCTTTAAGCGAGGTACAACTGTACAGTAATACCTCAGATAACGCTAAGACTTGGTTCCACAAGTCTTGGTGTTGTCCGATTTTTAGTGTTATCCGGTGCATGTTAAAATCCTATGGGATGGATCGGATAACATTAACGCTCCATAGAGATACATTGTAACCGCGCAGGCTTTAGTGGTTGTTATCCGATCCATCCCATAGGACCTTAACGTTATTCAATCCAATTCTCCTCCCCAGATTACTTAACATTATGCGATTTCAGCGTTATCCGAGGTAAACGTTATCGAGGTACAGTAATACCTCATATAACATTAGTATCGAATAACACGAAAATCGCATAACATCAAGGAATCTGGGGGGAAGAATTGCATCAGATAACATTAAGATCCTATGGGATGCTTCAGATAACAACCGCGAAAGCCTGTGTGGTTACAATGTATCTCTATGGATCCCATAGAGGATCAGATAACACGAAAAATCATATAACACGAAGACTTGTGGAACCAGGTTTTAGTGTCATATGAGGTTTTACTGTATTACTATATATTATTTTTTACAAAAGCACTAAATTTGACAAACTTCAGAATTAATATTTCATGTATAAAAATGTGGCATAAACAAACCACAGGGATCATGACCAGTATTTTAATGAGGTTTACAATTTTATTTACTTATTAAAATGTGTTTTATTATTCACTGTAGTCCCTGAGGAAGGTGTTAAAAGAAATACAGAGCAGAAACATGCTGGGTTCCTTGAAACAATAAAAAAAGGGGGGTGGGAACCAACCATTGGTGTTCTGAGGTTTTACCTTCTTGGTTTATATATCTTAATGAATGCCTGCTAGTTCTGTTTTGCAACTTCATGTTTAGTCCAATTAAATATCAGTTAAGCCTCTTTCTGACACCTTCAGATTCTCCAGAAACTCATTATAGGAATTGTTGTTCAGTATTTGTGTTAAAAACATGCAACCTACACATTAGCACCATGGGATATTCACCCTATCTCCCCCCCCCCACACACACACACACACACGGTGCGCTCCGATCTTACTCAACTATTCCTTGCAAATCTTACGCTCACTAGTGTAGAATGGGAAGACACAAAAGGAGCCTTCCTGGAGAATGTGAGGGCCGTGAGCACATTCTGAGCAATAAAAGTACCTCTGTTGGCTGATCCTTCCACTCCAGAAGCATCATGGAATTGCTTCTGATAAAAATGAAGATGCAAAACCAACATTCCAGTCAGCCATCTGTGTTCTGGGGCTGTGTTCACTCGATCATAGGAGAACATAATGAAGCGAGTAACAGACTTTTTAAAACCATGATGGAATCACCACAAAGACAGGGTTACAGGTATGTGACAAAGTTGCACAAGCAGCAGAGACAAAGATCATCCAAGTAAGGCTGCGTCCCACCCAAGGAAGTTGTGCCAAAATTCTACTGAAGTCAAGGGAGCAAGTGACTCTGAATGCCTTTTAAATTTCAGCAAGCTGTGAACAGATGAATTCCCACAACTGATCTCAAGTCTCGTAAATCTCTGGGCTAGACTAGTTAAGTGTTTGTCACCAAGAGGATCCTGTGTTCTAAATCCAATGCTCTCAAATTCTATTATAAGAATAAAGGGAAGAGAGGCAACGAGCCAAATCTTGCTGGCATACATTTATGCCGCCATAAACCTGGCTCTGGTTCTAGCACTGAAAATATTTAAACTAATGAAAAACGTCCTATCTCCTCCTTCAGATCCCAAGGGCCCTAAGCCTCCCTTTCACCCTGGAGAAGCCTTTGGAAGCCCTGGAACAGGTTGGAGTGGGGAAGCTTTTAATAGTAAAAAATTGTCACCCACGCAGGGATCGGGAGTGCTAGTGATTACACACACACACACACAATTTATGATGGCATAAATTTACACAACAAAATTCACCCCAGTGTTTTATATTGGATGCAGGGAAATCTGTACTCTTTTTTTTTTAACAGGGGAGATCTCTACCCTATCTCCACTTGGGTACAAAAATATCAGTTAAGAGCAAGAGAAATCCCACTTTAAAAAGCACCTTCTACAAGCTTCTCCTTGGTTTAGATGTTGCTTTCATGAACTTCAGTTTTAAGTAAACCTAAGTTAGGTGAAAGTATGTACATTTCTTCTGAGCAGTGTTCCTATAGAATAAACTTTTAAAAAGACATGACACGACCCAACAGCCCCTAAAATAATGCGCTGGAATTATGGTGTATTCAGTGGATAGTAAGAAGAATTTGTTTTAGATAAAATAGACTAACATTATGCGACTGTTACCATATTGATCAGATGATATGTTGTTAATGGTCTGCAATCCACAATGAAGCTCTTCTGGCATAAGATCCACGGACACAAAGGGATCTTCACTCCAGCAGGGTGCAGCTCACGGATACTCATTTCAATGAAGCTTGAACAGGAAATGTTACTGGTGGAAGGCTGCTACTACTAATAAGTAGTATTTTGCACTCTCTTCCTAGTTTCCAAGGATGGATTCAATGCACACTGAAAATTCACATGACACCATAGATGCACTCTAAAACAGACACACTACACATGTACACACAAAACTTTTGCCTTTTTTTCTTAGCAAAAAAATAAAAAAAATTTATTGTCTTCTAGAAAATCCATCCTGACTTTGGAAATTGCGACACAAGATTGCATTTCTTAGCTCCACATGCAAATCCACTTTGCAAAGAAAAAGTGTCTAAAACCAGGTCTCTGGACAGCCAAGCAGACATATATACAGAATACGAGAAAGAACAACAGCTGAAATCACAGTTCTGCATTACAGTCTATTATAATGGAATCAAACACCACATTGTACACACCACCTATTACCTTTGGGCGGACTTCTACACAGACGTGAGTGGCTCTCTGTCCCAGCAGCCCCCCTCTCCCACCCCCAACCTAGGAAAATTCCAAGGAGAGAGACTGGTCAAGAATTGCCACCATACATACTGTAGTGTGTAGCTGTAATTTCTAATGTTTAAGTATTCATTTTTTTAAAAAAAAATACTGGAAGCTACAAAATAGTGATGCCGGCCTACAGAGATCTTTGATCCATAGTCAACAGTTTGCAGGCAGAATTCACTTCTAATACTTTTTACCAGCAACGTCTTCTAGGGTTTTTTAATTGCTCCAGAGGCTAACGTAATCCCAGAGGGGAGTTTAAAAGGGAGACAGATCCCACACTGGTAATAAATACTTTTTCCTTTTCAGAAGAGGGGAAAGACCTACCTGCCTGGAGGAAAAAACAAAAAAACAACAACAACCAAACTAACACCTGTCCATCATTTTGTTTAGCAGAAAGTAACGTTTCTTCATTTGTCTGAGCTGTGCCAGCCATTTTAAGTGGCTCAGATTAAGCTTAGAGATTTACAGAAAGTGAACAAGAAAAATACTTTCTCTTGCGTTAGGTAAGATTTTTGCCCGGCTTCTCGCCTGGTTCACATGCCACACTAAACCATAGGTTAGTATTAAAAAGATGAGCCAGAGTGAGCTTTGGTGTTTGAGGCAAGCCTTTTCTCTACTCCTCTGGTGCAGCTGCTATTTTAGAGTAAGAACAGTTTAGTCTGTTGTACAAACCTTAAACTACAGCCAACCTGGATCATGGTTATTGAAAACACGCCAACTTCGCAATTTGGGACAGTCACGATTCTTTGGGAGTGCAATGGAACACTTTCCATTAAATATACCTGGTCCTGGTCCCAGAAAATACTGTACAGTAATACCTCGGATAACGTTGACCTCGGATAACGCTAAAATCGCATAATGTTAAGTAATCTGGGGAGGAGAATTGGATCGAATAACGTTAAGGTCCTATGGGATGGATCGGATAACAACCGCTAAAGCCTGTGCGGTTACAATGTATCTCTATGGAGCGTTAACGTTATCCGATCCATCCCATAGGATTTTAACACGCCTCGGATAACACTAAACAGCGGATAACACAAAGACTTGTGGAACCAAGTCTTAGCATTATCCGAGGTATTACTGTACTTGGGTCTAGAATAGGAGCAATGCTTTCCAGGCTCCTCCCTGAAGTGATACTGGAAGAGGCAGAGGAAGGGCTACATACGCCCCCCCCCCAAGACTTACTGAGGTTCACTTTCTCAATCCCAACCCATATTTTAAAGTTATGTATGAACACTGTCTCTGCATACTTTAAGCGGGCACCTCACCACAGAAAATATGGCCTGGTCCCATTTCCCGCTGGCTGAAGCAGAGTAGAAGAAGAGCATAGTTATTTGTTCACTCAGCTGTTTGCCCCAAGATATAACATTTCTCAGCCATACAAAGCTAGCTGCCTTGCAAAGGAGAAACACGCACACACGTAATTCTGCAAACAGCCTCATTTTAGCGAACCCATAATACTCCAACTCCGGTCAAGGTACAGGGGCTACTGGCCTTTCTGAATACTGTAGAGCAGGCGTGCCCAAATTTTTGGGGCCACGTGGTTCATCCCACTAGAAGTAAAACATACCTTGCAATCTGATTTGCAACAGTACGAGATAGATTTTAGGCTGCCATTTTCTCTGCTTAAACCAGGGGTGACCAAACTATGGCCCCTGGGGTGGATCCGGCCCCCAATGCCAGTTCATCTGGCTTGTGCTGCCCTCATCACTTATGGAAGTAGACGTAAAACATGCCCATATGGACGTGGTTTGCTTCCGTGAACGATGAGGATGGTATGGGCTGGATGAACTGGCACTGGGGATTGGGTCCAGCCCACAGATCATAGTTTGGGCACCTGTGCTGTAGAGTTTTGGCAAATATGACATTGCTTCCATAAAGTGGAAGTTTCCAGAGCTCGTAAGAATAAGAAAATTGTCAATCTGGTGTACTATATTATTAGCCCCTTCTCTACAATGTAGAGTCTGGGGGCGGGGGAATGTATCCATTTTTTAAATTAGGTCTTTGCACAGAGGGAAGAGATGGGAGACAAGAGGCATTCTGTTCAATTGCATATGGAATTTCATAATCCAAACACATCTGCTGAATCCGTCTATTAGGGACAATTTAAACTAGCACCAATGAGTTTGCACTTCAGTCCCAGGCAATAGTTGATTGCAGAATTCTGTTGGGCCAAAAAAGCAACAGAGAAAATACTCCACAAAAATCAGCAAATGCAAGCACAATTTCCTTCCCTAAAAACAAAGCGTTTTGACTCTCACTTGTGGCTCATCTCACCCTATCCCAAGTAAACAAAACTCCCTATGCTGAAACTGAACCCAAACCTAATTCTTTTAAAAAACAGAGAGATCAGTTTTGTTTTTTTTCTACAGGATACCTAACAAAGCATTCACATTTCAGGCATTTCATTTCAATATTGAAATTCATAGAAATCTAGGATTATTATTTTTTTCAAAAAAAAGTGCTTCATAAGGAGCTAAAAATTGGGATAGAGAAGCTTATGCTTCTTTAGTTCCCAGGGTTGGCAAAGCCAGTCTGCTACTACAACTCTCTCTTGCATACGTATTACACCAGGATTTCTCAACCTTTTTAAGCTGGAGGCTGAGTTACGCTCGCTCAGACAGCTTTGGGGACCAGACAGCCATTTTGCCCTTCCTTCACATGGCACTTCTTGGTGTGGTGGAAGCGGTGCCCCCCCCCCCCATGAAATGGTGCCATGGGCCACATTTGGCCCGCGGGCTGCAGTTTGAAAATCCCTGTACTACACTGAAAAAGATAGAGGAGGGGAAAAAACAAATACACTTTAATTCGATAAATAATAATTTGTTTTTTTAGGGGGGAAATTGATCCCAGTTTTGGTTCTTTGGTCCTTCACAGTAAAACAGACAGACTGAGCTGTGGCCTTGCAACCTAAACAGAATTTTGCCTCCCATACAATTTCTCTCTGGTGTCTCACCAGCAAAGCTGTTTTGTCAATGGATGTTTGCAGGAGGGGGAAGAAAGCCCTGACAACCAGTTAAGAGTCTATAGAATTGCCAGGTCTTAAAAGCATGACAGAGAAACTACACCTAAGTGACACTTTAGGAAACGAGTGACACATCTAACATCCCCTGAAGGATTCTGTAGGAATTACACAAAGCAGTGGCAATTTGGGACAAAAACCTAACGTCCCACAAAGTTATCGTCTCACTAAGGACAACCACATAAAAAGGCAGAAGCAATAAAACACAATGTTTATAAAACCAAGAGTTACAAACCAGTTACCACCAAAGAGCCTGAAAATGGCTGCAGTTTGTATAAACACTGTAGATCTGATTCAAAGAGTTTATTTCCTATGATCTTTAAATTAGTTACCAAAATAGTTTAGTACATTTCCAATAGAGTATTACTCCCCCATAATTTAAGTGTGTGTATGTTGTTTTTTAAAAAAATGTTCACATGTTTTAAACAAACAAGCTTTCTTTAAGACTGAGGCATGTCTCTGGCTTTGGAGACCACGTTATGCCCCATGGCACAAACATTCAAAGGCTACAACCAAAAGGAACACAGCCACAAGAATCAGCCAACAGTGTCTCTCAATACAAAAAAAAAGCCAATTAGATGTGTCTTAAAAAAACCAACAGATACTAGTACAATATACACATTGAAAAAGCAGTTTTACCAAACATAAAAGTTAATTTTAAAAAAACTAAACAGAGCTGCACTTTGAAATCATCTGGGAATGCATATTAACCCCCCCAAAATGTGGGAGAGTGGAATTGTGGAAGCAAATCTCATATGAAATATGAAAACACCTTGGAGAGGGGAAAAAATTCATCAGTGAATAACTGGATTATTCTTATGTAAAAACAAGGATTGCTAGAGTTTCCAATGCTTTTTCAGCCTGGCAAAAGATGGGCCCACTATGGCAAACAAAGCAGAGTGAGATTATGATTCTAAATATTATACTTTTACAAGTGAAACAAACTCCCAGTGCAAAAAAAAAAGGACAAGATTAGAGTCCTTCTGGACTCGGCTGTTATTTTTGGTATCTGGAAAGGGTTGCGATATTTGAGTAAGTCAAACTGACTTCAGTGGGAGTTTTACTATTTAGGAACTGCAGGACAACATAGTTACAAGCTTAAAACACAAGTATTCTAAGCCACAATTTTCACTGAAAATAAGTTGGATTTAGGACCCAATATCAATTCATAGAGGTTTAACACACAAAATCAAATTTTAAACACATAAGCGGGTGTCTTAACGCCCTTTTTGTAAGGCACTCTGGAGCGAGTGCAAATTTGTCTTTAAATGACGTTATTAGTTGAGGCTGCAATCCTAAACATATTTGTGACGGAGCAAATCCCACTAGGTTCATTAGTATTTACTTCTGAGTAGACATGCTTGTTCCTTTTTAATCTTGTTACATTCTGTTCAGAGCTTTGAAACTTAACTAGTGGCGGCCTTCAGAAACACAAGAAACAAATTGATGTTATTCCTGATAAGCCAGCTCTGTTGTTTCGGATCCAAACAGTTTACTCTCCCATCTTGTTTCAGTGAAAGGCCAAAGGGATACACTCCTCTTTCAGGATGTGCTTGTGCCTAAGGACAAGGTGGGTGGTACAGATAGGTAGTCACTGCCGTTTATGAAAAATATTTATCTAGTTTTGTCTGGCGTATTTGCAGTTCTCAGGTATGTGCATTCACTATTCATAGGAATACACTGGCTTTTAGGTCCTCTTGGGAGTACGTCTTCATTACCTCCATTAAAGTTTTCACTGGCAGACAGTCAAGAGAACCATACTAAGTGATCCGGGAGAGTCAACTGGGTGCCAGCCCAAGGGGACACAAAGAGATGGAGCAGAAGAGAAGGGACTGCACCCATTTTCAGCATAGGGCTTTAATTCCACAGCAAAAGTGCAGGAGGGCCATATCCTCTTTCCTGCCGATTCACTCTTTGAACTGTGCCAACGCCATGTATCTTGTACATGCTCAATAAATGATCCCTTCTGCTGGTCAACAGGCAGGCAACTGGTGCACAGATCCAGATGTGTGGATTATAACAAAAAACCGGTCCCTGAAGAGTGGCCTGTACAGGTGCCCAAGGAAAGTCCAGAAAAAGTTCAAAGAAAGGACAAGATCTCCTTAGTTACAAGGACTTTTCCTTAGTTACAAGGAAAAGGAATAAAGTGGGTAAAGGACGTCACTGTGAATTCTGAGTACCACTTTCCCTTCTTGTGTACTTATGAAATGCCAAGTGTGGTCTAATGGCATTTACAAGAAATCTTTCAAAAGAATGCAAAGGAGATTAGAAACCTGATTTCTCCAATGAGCTAACTAATCTATCAAGAGAGGACACTCCAGCATCTTAGATTATTAGTACCATCCTGATGTTTTGCTTTCATCTACCTTCACTTTTACTTGTTCCCTGATCCCAGTAACACACTCTGGGTGTCTATATTTTATGACCAGAGACTTCCAAGTGAATATTTGCCAAACCCTGCCTCACCTTCCCTGGCTTGCCTGTCAAAATATTTCATCCTTTCCATATCACGAATGTTATTCTTAACAAGTTACAAAGAGGGAGTCCAGTTTGCAAATCAGAATGCAACACCCCGAAATACACATTTCAGTTATGCATATTCTACC
The DNA here is from genome assembly GCA_030440675.1 of Furcifer pardalis. Lineage (NCBI taxonomy): Eukaryota > Metazoa > Chordata > Lepidosauria > Squamata > Chamaeleonidae > Furcifer > Furcifer pardalis. Next base: position 53,807,683 of record CP126893.1, on the reverse strand, counting down.
AATGGTCACCTGATATTGTGGAAAATTAAACAGGAAGAAGTCCCCAGCAAAGATGAGTATTGTTGGTGACTAGATATACGGATGCAGCTTGAATCCCTGAAAAGTCTCTTCTTTATCATAGTCTTCTTTCCCATTAATCACAGTAGTACACAGCACAGCTTATTTTGTGCAAACAGGAAGGTGTGTGGCACACAACACAGGTAATTCTGTCCTGTCAAAGTATGGATCTTCTTGCTTGTCCAGCACACGACCCCAAGTGCCACTCTCTGCTCTGAACCAGACAAATAAAGGCGGATGTTGCTCCTTGCTCTGACTTTGACAGAAGTGCCATTAATGATGAAGAGGGTTTGCATTCTTTGGTGGTGATTTCTTTCTTCCAACTGGAGAAGTATTTGTCCAGGATTGAACAGCTTGATGTCAAAAAACAAAACAAAACAAAACAACCTAAACACAGCTAAAAATGTATTGCCTTCAATATTCTGGGGTACTTGACCCTAAAAACTCTGCAGTCCGTGACAAGACAAAAATACCCAGATATTTCTTCAGCTTTTAAGAGCTACCATCCTTAACTGGTCGGTGCATTGTATTTAGCCTGGTGAGTCACTGGCTATGAAGCACTGTCCTAGACCAACCAATAACCTGCCTGTGATCTACATCCTTCACTGAATAAGGACTGAAAGTAAGGAGGAGTCCTTTGTTACATTTACCTCGCATCAAGAGTTAATGTATTTACATCCTTCTTCTATCTACCATTTATAATGCCTTCCACTGGCAGTCAATTAGTGCTGCACACCACATTCCTCTTGGCAAGAGAACACACAACCACCAACCAGGCCTTTCCTCTTGACAAAGTTCTAATCGGCCAGGGATACTGGAAATCTCACACCTATGCATTATCAATGAGTAAAGCTTGGGGGGGGGCACACACACAATAATTGGATTGGCTGCACTGGTTTGTTTTCAGTTTTATACCTTTGCTGGTTTCATAGAAGTCTACTGATTTGTTTTTTAAAAAACACAACCCCTTTTAAAAGTGAAATTCTCTCTTCTGCTCAGGCTAGACACATTTCTTATGTATACTGAAGGCCAACAGAAGTTCTGAATGAGAGAAGCTCTGAACAGGCAGGAGCTGCAAAGCAGCTTCTGTTATTGGGTCAAAAAAGTATGTCTGGTGCTTCACTAATACTAAATGATGACAGTGCAAGAGGCAAGAGAAGAGATATCTGTGAAGACATGATTACAAATTTGATTTCTCTCTTCCTTCTCCCCACAAGTCCAGTCCTCACCCCAGAAAGCACTTGTAAACCCCTCTTCACCCTCCCTCTAGAACTTTCTCCAAGGGAAAGAAAAACCCTACTAAAAAGGTTATGCCCCAAGATGGGGCAACACTGTGATAGTTGTGGACAGACTCTGCACATGGCCCTTTGATCTATATTAAAAACATATTTAAAAGTCCCTAAAGAGTAAGAATTAGTGGAGACTCAGTGAAGGGGGGAGGGAGAAGAGGAACCCTTTAAATGGGAGATGCAAAGTATTAAAAAGTGCTCTGCAACTAATTTTTGTTTTTATGTATATATATATATGTTCATATATATATTCATATTATAATTTTATATATTTATATATATATATATATAAAGTTAAAAAGTTCTATGTGATATGCTAAGTCAAATGTCCTAGTAGGGTCACGACTGGAGAGCATGTGGCCTGTTTGGATGGCAGATGGGGCATTCACCCTCCTCAGCACATGTTTCACACAGCACAGTATGTTGGCACGGTAGTACCACCCGGTTTTCTTCCTGGCACTTGAGGCATTTCACCGCCTGCATCTGAAACACTGCCTGAAAAGAAAGAGGGTGGGGAAACCAAAGAGGACGGTCAGTGGAAACAACAGGGAGGTCAAGAAAAATACTTTTGGGAGCGGTAATCCTGCTTTCCTACACTCATCTGTCTACTTCAGGGGTTCTCAACCTTCTCATGCCATGGGATGGACCACGCCCCCTCAGACAGCTGAGCGGGCCAGACATGTGGGTTTCCTCTGCCATAAACTGCAGCGGGTGCATCTGCACAGACATGGGTGTGTTTGCGCAGGCATGTTTACGGCTGTTGTAAACACGTCTGCTTCTGGGATCGTCGCCGTGGGGCATATGATTTGCTGCTGCGGGCCAGGTCCAGCTCTCAGGCTGTAGGTTGTGAACCCCTGGTCTACTTATTTATTAAATTTATACAGCACTCAACTTAGTGAAAACTCACTATTCTGGGTAGTTTACATAAAAGGTAAATAAAAAAAGGTAAACATAAGATAAGAAACGAGAACACTACAACCCTACCACCCTGACCAACCAATGCTAAAAATATGAAAAATAGAAGACCAAATATTACCCACAATAAATATATCATGTGGCAATGTGAAGTATGAAACATACATTAACAGATGAAGCAATACATAAATTATTGGTCAGAGATTTTTACCTCTGCAGACTTTATCCTTAAAGGCCTCTTCATAAAGCTCTTTGAATTGTATTTTGTTTGAAAATTTAATAAAAATGATTAAAAAAATAAAGCTCAGCCTTCACAAACTTCCTAAAAATTTGGAGGGGCAGGGCCTAGTCTATCTCTGGAGGAAATCCACTCCACGGGGATGGAGCCACCACCCAGAAGGCAGTGAGGCCTGGGAGGCCTGGGTGAAGCAGGTAGCCATTCTTTCAGAGAGACACTCTTACAGGTCCCAAACAATGTAGAGCTCTGCATGTCAAAACCAACACTTTTAATTTGGCATGGAAACTAAGAGAGAAGCCAATGCGGGGGTGGGGGAAAGATTTGGTAAATATGATCAGATTTACTTTCCCCCAAAATTTATTTGAATTTGAAAAAAAGGTTTAATTAAAGAAAACAAATTTTGGGATACAGTAATATCTCGGATAACGCTAAGACTTGGTTCCACAAGTCTTGGTGTTATCCGATTTTTAGTGTTATCTGATGCATGTTAAAATCCTATGGGATGTATCGGATAACGTTAAAGCTCCATAGAGATACATTGTAACCGCATAGGCTTTAGCGGTTGTTATCTGATACATCTCATAGGACCTTAACGTTATTCGATCCAATTCTCCTCCCTAGATTACTTAACGTTATGCGATTTTAGCGTTATCCGAGGTAAACGTTATCCGAGGTATTACTGTATCTGGAAGCGTTTTTTGGAACATACATTGGTCAAGAGCAAGAGTGGCAACCCAGTACCAGATCAAATGAGTTTTTGGAAACAATATATTGTATGACAAATATGGCTTTTTCCAGGACACTGTAGATAACACTTGGGTTAAACTGTTTATTTTGCATTAATATTTAGAAATAATAGATTTTAAGATAGATAATAGGAGTTAAAACAAGAGTGATACCCATTATAAATGAGATATTTTGTTTTATGATTTTTTTTGTTTTTATGTATTATGTTTATTAAAATTAATAAAAAATATTTTTTTAAAAAAGGAAATTTATTTGAATGCTTAATTTTGGACCTGCTGTAGTTTTTCCTCCAGTGTAGTTGCAGCTCACAAGAATGAACATCCTGGTATAAGACTGCTCCATTTCCAGACAAATAGACAGTAATATTCTACAGTTGGCATTCTGTAGGTTTTGAGTTCAATATTTAAATTCTTCTGATAGTTTTCAGTTACGATATAACCCAGGGGTGGCCAAACGTTTTGGGCCGTGGGCCGGTCACATGGTTCCTCCCACCGGAAGCGGAAGTAAAACATGCCTTGCAATCTGTTTTGCAACAGGATGAGATAGATTTTAAGCTGCCATTTTCTCTGCTTAAACCAGGGGTGCCCAAACTACAGCTGTGGACTGGATCCGGCCCATGAGCCATAGTTTGAGCAGCCCTGATATAAATAGTTACACTGAAGGACTAGGCCTCTCACTCAAACTCACCTTATCAACTCTTTCTAGGTTGGCACGCAGCTGTTTTTGCAGGTTATAGAGTGCAGAAAGGGAAAGATTCTCTAAATCTGACATGGGACGGAGGACTTGGGGGTCCTGGCCAGTATGGAGCCTCTCTACTTCTTCCTGGAGTTTCTTTACTTGCAGTTCCAAAGCTTCTCTCTGTTCTCGGGCTAGCTCGCATTCAAGGGTTGCAGCGCTTGCACGATCATTCGCCTCCTCTGCTTCTTTTTTCCACGCATCACAGGCCTGTGTAATCCAAAGGGAAGAGAAAGACCTAGCATGAACAGGCTGCAGTGGCTCAGTGGTTAGCTGTTAGCTGGAAGGTTGGCAAGTGGGCAGTTCAAGACCCGAGCGCTCCATGATGGAATGAGTGCCTGTCTTTGTCCCAGCTCCTGCAAACCTAGCAGTTCAAAATCAAGAAATTGCAAGTAGATAAATAGGGAACACTTTGGTGGGAAAAAGATCTTGGGGACATGAAAGGAGCCTCATTTGGGCATCTCCTGAGTGGAGTTCCTCCAGCAAAAATCCTTTCAACCCAGAAAGAACTTTTGTATGTTTCTGACACGATTTTTAAAAATTGACTGTTCTCTTCACCAAGTTATTCAAGAAAAAATTCCCAGCAATTTATAATTTGGGAAGTGGTGACAGCATGGAGTCTACCATCTCTTGTCCTGATTCTGTGTTCTCCCCTCCAAAAAAACATTTTTTTAAACACCCAAGACGCTGACTAGTTTTCTTTTTTATTTTTTCTTGGTTGTTGTTCAGTCGCACAGTCGATTCCGACCCTCTGCGACCCCATGGACCACTGTCCGCCAGGCACTCCTGTCCTCCACCATCCCCCTCAACTCGCTCAGCTCTGTGCCCATTGTCTCCACGATACCATCTAGCCATCTCATCTTGGGCCGTCCCCTTCTTCTTTTGCCCTCGACCCTTCCAAGCATCAAAGCTTTCTCAAGTGAATCCTCTCTTCTCATTTGATGTCCAAAGTACTTTAGCCTCATCTTTATTATTTGACCTTCTAAGGAACAGTCAGGGATGATTTCTTCTAAGATTGACCTATTTGTTCTCCTCGCTGTCCATGGGACTCTCAAAACACTCCTCCAACACATCTCAAAGGCATCTATTTTTCTGCGTTCAGCTTTCCTAATGGTCCAACTCTCACAACCATACATTGCCACAGGGAATACCATTGCCTTGACTATGCGAATTTTTGTTTTCAATGTGATGTCTCTACTTTTCACTATGCTCCCCAGGTTTCTCATCGCTTGCCTCCCAAGAATCAGTCGCCTTTTTATTTCATGGCTGCAATCACCATCTGCAGTGAGCTTAGATCCTAAGAAAGTAAAATCTGTCACTGCTTCTACTTCTTCCCCATCTATTTTCTATGGACTGATAGGGCCTGTTGCCATTATCTTGGTTTTCTTGATATTAAGTCTCAAGCCAGCTTTTTCACTTTCTTCTTTCAACCTAATTAGCAGCTTCTTTAGGTCCTCCTCACTTTCTGCCATTAGGGTGGTATCATCTGCATATCTCAAATTGTTGATGTTTCTTCCAGCAATTTTGATCCCAAATTCTGATTCCTCCATTGCGCATTATGTGCTCTGTGTATAAATTGAATAAGCATGGTGACAAAATGCAGCCTTGTCTTACTCCTTTTCCTATTCCAAACCACTCCGTCATTCCATTTTCTGTCCTAACTGTTGCTTCTTGATTCATGTACAGATTTCTCATGAGGCATATAAGGTGTTCTGGTATTCCCATCTCCTTAATTATTTGCCACATTTTGTTGTGGTTGACACAATCAAAATCAGATGCAAAAATTATGCTGTACAATAATTTGTACACACACTCCTTAAACTAACAAAATACATTAGACACTAGGATTATTTAGTCTAGGCAGCAATGGTGTCCCATAAATTCTCTACAGAATATTCCATTTATACTCTGCCTTAAGAAGGAGTAAGCAGAATGTCAACTGTGACTGATCCAGGGAACAATTAACTAAACACAGCTAATTTACTTCAACCCTAGTTAAGAGAACAATTAAGCAAGAAAGGTTAAATGTATATTCAGAATTGTTAGCCAATATGCTGCGAGGGGAAAATTCATTTAGAGGAAGCATAGGTGTACTTAATTTAAAAGGCAGGCTGAAGGTAGAAGATAGGGACTTGGGAGGCTTAGTTACCCTCCAAACAACAACAGATAAACTGCAGGAGAACTACAGAGCATATGGTGAGTTAAATATCTATCTGGAAAGCAAATACAGTAAAACCCTGTTTTAAGGGGAAAGGCCATTCCGTAACTTTTCCCGTAACTTGATTTTTTCCATAAAATGAGGCATTCCCATAGATATGCATTGAAAAATAAAAACAACAGTCCCAATTGGACCAAAAATATATTTTTTTAAAATGTGTGTGTGTTATTAGAGTATTTCCCTTTATTGCCCTGCACCTCGATCAAGGTGTGGGGGTGCGAGTTTTAAAAAAAGGGGGGGATGGACAGAGCATAAAGGGAATGGAATGACAAAGCGATCGCCCTACCTTTTCCATGATGCCACTGCTTCCTGAGTGGTTTGTCCGGCTGTCAGGGGAGTGGGAGCCATCAGTGCTGCCACTGTTTCCACAGCTTCCATCGCTTCTACCGGCACTGGGCATATCTGCTTGGTCGCGCTTTTCATCCGAGGTCCCCCTGCAGCACTCTTTAGCCGGGAATGTGCATCGGATGAAGACCGCTCCATTCTGATCTTCATCCAATGCAGGTCCCCAGCTAAAGTGTGCCGCAGGGGGACCTTGCACGAAGAGCGCAAACCAAGCGGATATGCCCCACACACTCTTCCAGTGCTGGTAGAAGCAGTGGGGACTGTGGAAAAGGTGACAAAACTGCCACAATCATCGGTGCTGCCAGTGCTGCCACCATGGTAAGTGATGTCTTGTGACTTCCGGTGGTGGGGGCAGGTGGCGTGGAACATTTTTAGTCTAAAACGGCGAGGCCACCATTTTTGGCTCTCCCAGACGCAAGGAAATTCTGGGGAAACCTGTTGTGTAAAATGATTTTTTTCCTGTAAACCGGGATGTGATTTCCCCAGAATTTCCTTCCATAAAATGGGGTTTCTGTAAAACGGGGTTTTACTGTATAACCTATATAGCACAAGAGTGTTTGAACAATGTATCAGAACAAACAACCAATGCATATTCTTGAGCACACTTATATTAACCTGTTTCTTTATAAAGCGCCTACCTCTCAAAACCAAAGGGAATGGATAGGGAGGGGGCGTTATTATGCTTTTGCCTTGCCAAGTGTTTAAGGCTTTTTGTTTTGTTTCATTCTTTTTGGAAAACACATCACAATCATCGAATGTTTCAGGGAACTGCAGCTTCTTTATGCCACTTTCTAACCAACAAGAAGTGCCATGATGAATTATTGCAGCTTGTTTGGGGGCTTTTAGATCTCATCAGACTCGGTTCCAGTAGTCCAATGCATGCGTTCCGTTTGGACCTGTGAAGACATGCTTCACACATGTCCCTAATGGGTATTCCTATGTGTGTGAGAGCATCTCTTTTTCATCAACAGGCCATCATCTGTATTCCTAGTCTGCCAGTTTACACTGATCCTTCTATACAATGTCTTGCTTCAAACTACAGCTAAATCCTGCTAAATTTGAGTACAACTGAGAACATCTGTACAAGACTACTCTTTCTCTCTTCTCGTCATTGTCTATGTGTTCTGTCATGATGGCCTGTTATGAAACCCACAACAGAACCTGAAGAGAAGGCTAAAAATCCTAATGTTAGTTCTGGACTCACTGTGTGCCTCCTTTGATGTTATGATGACATGCTGGAAAGAAAGCATGGAATTATTATGAATTATCCTAATTCCCCTTATACTCCTTCAGCCACCATGATCATGAAAGTACTGAGAGTGCCACGTGGCATGCAACACAGATGGAGATGTGTCTTTAACTGCTGAGACTCATCACACCTCCACACAGGCTGACACTGAAACTGTGAGCAAGCTGTAAAACTAAAAAAAGGAGAAAGACAGAGTAGTTATGGAAGGGACATATGATAAGATGCTTTATGACAGTAATGGTGAACCTTGGTACTCCAGATGTTCTTGACCTTCAATTACCAGAAACCCTGACTTGCAGGAGTGCCTACTTGGGCTTCTGGTAATTGAAGACCAAGAACACCTGGAGTGCCAAGGTTCGCCATCACTGCTCTATAAACTGCACTGGACATACATTCATATTTAGCTGGAAGAAGGGAATAACAGAAAGTCTCTCTCTCCCCCCCCCCCCTTTCACTGCCTCAGCCTGCTGCCTTGGATGCCAAGCTTTTAACTGTCCAGAGGGATTCCTCTGGCTGGCCATCTGTATCCTGGCAAAACCAACCCACTTCCTGGTGCCCATTACCTGTTTGGCTTGTTTCCACGATTCTTCCCACTGTTTTATGGTGTTGTTAGCGTCATCTAATTCCTGCCGCAACCTGGCCAACTCAGCAGCACCTGGACCTGACAGAAATGCAGGCGAGGTACTGGGTGAAAAACTTCCAGAAGCAAAGTGTTCCCATATGCTGCTGTTCATCCCATTTAAACCTGTTTCATGCAGAGATGGGAGAAAGTGTTATGTCACATATATTTCTGGTTTACCCCTTTTTCTTGCCCCAAATTCTTCTTCTTCTTTTCTTTTTGAAATAAATAAATGGATTCTTATTTGTTTACTCGATTAATTCAATTTGTTAAGGAAAGGGGGTAATTTCTTCCAGGAATTCACTGTTTGTCTGCCACGTTGGCTTAAGCAGGACGAATGGCAGCATGATCCATGTTCTCTATTTGAACGAGATGTGACATGTGACATTCTGGGGTACAAAACAATACTGAGTGATGCATCTAATCCACAATGGTGGTATGGACAGGTACAGGGAAGGAATTGCGTAGAGCCCCAGAAGGTGGACAGAAAACCACGACACATTTGAACAGGTATGCAGGAAAGTGTTGGCACAGATCAACTAAAGAGCAAACCCTGTACAAACATTCCATAATAAAACATTCATTGAACAGTTCTTACTTCATTATTCTATGTACAATCAAACCTCGCATAGAGAGTGCCTCGCTTAAAGAGCATAATTTTTCTGAATGTTCACTTTGCTTAACAAATAAAACCAACCAAAAACTCGCTTAACACAAATCAGGGTTCACAATCCCCCCCCCTGCCAGAAGTCCCAAATGGTCACTTACAATGGTGTTTCGCTTAAAGAGCAAACTTGCTTAAAGAGCAATTCCATGGAACACATTATGCTCTTTAAGCGAGGTACAACTGTAATTTCATTCTTGGTTTAAACTGTGATTAAAATTTATCTTCATACTTAGATTTGAAAAATAAACATTTCAAGTTCTCTTTCCCTAAGATCATGTATCAATGCTTTTACTAAAAGTCAAAATTATTCAACAGATCAAACCTGTCTGTGAATATCTAACTAACATGCAATAACCTACTATCATAATGTTTATTTATCAAGATGAGTTCCATTTTAAGTCATGTGAAGCAGTAAAGTCATTGCTGATTTTTTATTCTGACATTAATTTGAGGAACCAGCTCCACACATTAGAGCAAACTGGATATGGACCAGTTCTTAAAACAAGGCATCCAAGAAACTAAAAAAATAAGAGCTATTGTACAACATTATAAAATTATTATAAAATTTATAAAATTATAAAAATGATTATAAATTATGAACCGTCTCCCATTTATAACCTTCCTGTATTTTCCCATAATTTTTAAATTCTTTTTATTTTAAAAAAAAGTTGGGGGGGGGGGAAAGAGATATGAACAATTGCAATTTCTTTTGACTGGCAATTCTAATTACATTGATCAAAAGGAGTATGATTCCACTGTGGTTTGTTTGGCTATGCACATGCAACTAAGTCCTAGTTAAACTTTGAGTATCAGGCTTCTTTTCAGCACAACTAATGATCTAGAGCAGGGATCAGCAAACTTGGTTCTCTAGGTGTTCTGAGACTTCAATTACCAGAAGCTCAAGTCAGCACACCTGCTGATCAGGGCATCTGGGAGTTGAAGTCCAAGAACATGTGGAGAGCCAAGTTTTCTGACCCCAGGGCTAGAGTCTAGATCTAGGAAGTAAAATATTCTAACTCCATCAAAAGTTAATGGTTAGTGGCATTTCATATTTATAATTCTTTTTCTACAGTTGCTGACAGATTACAATTATTCACCTATTGTTTCGAAAGCTGTCTCACACTGAAGCAGATTATTGAACTACCAAATCCACTCCTGCCCATTAGTGAATCTCCACGGTTTGAGACTCAAATCTCTTTCTGCCAGCTCTATCCAGAGATGGCAATTTAATGCTTGACCTTCTGGTTATAAAGCACATAATATATATACCACCAAGCTACAGCTGCTCCATTGCTCAGGCTGTCCACCCTCCTAATTACAGAAACGTGGCTTTTGTAAAATTTAAGTAACGGCTGCTCTTGCCACGTTTACATTTTAATTCAGTGAAGTTTAAACGTCTGAGATCTGTTGCCTGCCCACCCATGAGACACCGAATCAGAGGTGCCTGAGGAAGCTTTCTGAGTTTGTTCCGTTTACCCAAAGGCCTCCTTTTGTTGTTGTTCAGTCGCACAGTCGATTCCGACCCTCTGCGACCCCATGGACCACTGTCCTCCAGGCACTCCTGTCCTCCACCATCCCCCTCAACTCGCTCAGCTCTGTGCCCATTATCTGTACAATACCATCTAGCCATCTCATCTTGGGGCGTCCCCTTCTTCTTTTGCCCTCTACCCTTCCAAGCATCAAGGCTTTCTCAAGTGAATCCTCTCTTCTCATTTGATGTCCAAAGTACTTTAGCTTCATCTTTATTATTTGACCTTCTAAGGAGCAGTCAGGGTTGATTTCTTCTAAGATTGACCTATTTGTTCTCCTCGCTGTCCAGGGGACTCTCAAAACCCTTCTCCAACACCACATCTCAAAGGCGTCTATTTTTCTGCGCTCCGCTTTCCTAATGGTCCAGCTCTCACAACCTCCTACGATCTTTATTTTTTTGTTGTCTGGTCATCCCAAGGTAGTGAACCTCTTTGTCACATCCTGTGCTTATATATTAACACAAGGTCAACCCTTCTTCTGATGGGCCTCCATCTTGTAAAATCCTTCTTATAGGTAGCGGACACAACGTATGTTAGGTGGCAACACAGGATGCAGAACAATCAAATGGAAGTTAAGGTACAAGGAAATACTTACATGGTATAGACAAGTATGTACATGTTATGCACATGTCAACATGCATGCTCTCACATATACACTGAGCATTTACCTAATGATCCATGAGAAGCTGATGTCCCCAGGAATGTGTTTTCTGATTGGCTTAAGTGTCCCTGGGGCTGATGGAGGAAATGCGATGATAAGCTGACCGGTGGAGAAGGAGAGGCAGAGTGAAAGGAGGCCGAACTTCCAAGGGACCCAGGGATATTTACAGGAGCAGAACTTTGCAGCAAACTCCCACCTGGACAAAGAACACACAGAAAGGAGATGGGAATGGAGAAGCCATGAGTGATGAGTGGAAGCAGTGCAGCACAGGAATCTGAACAGCAGCAGGGGGCTGGCTTCACTCTGCACCAGTCAAACAGGGGGCGGATGGGGGTGAGACTGAAGACTTCGCTGACTTTATGCCCCTCTTTAGCTCAGAAAGAGCATTATGGAAAGGATCTTCTGGCCAGGAAAGGTTAATTAGCAACACTCTTTGATGTGAGCTGTGCAAAATATAGGGATTAGGGACAGAGTTCATTCATTCATACTTCAGGTTATCTGAAGAGACTTTATATAGCTGTTCATTATTGTTTGTATCTCTACAGTGACAGCATACAAAGGCATGTTTAAACAAAGCTGCCTTAGCATTACAGTACAGTAATACCCCGTATAACGCGAGTACCATATAGCGTGAAAACCGCATAACGTTACAAGATTTTCGGAAAAATCTTGTCTCGAATAACACGATTTTTAACGTTATACGATACAGTTGTTCTTAGCAGCAGGGTGGGTGGAAAGCTGAACGGGGTTCTCCGTTCAGCTTCCCAGCCACCCTGCAGCTACGGAGGCAGGGGTGGGGAGGCTGGAAAGCTGACGGGGGGCTCCCCCATCGGCTTACCCAGCCACCCCACAGCTGCGGAGGCATGGGCGGGTGGCTAGGGAAGCCGACAGGGAGTCCCCGTCAGCTTCCCCAGCCACCCTGCAGCTGTAGATCGGGTCCTCTGATCTTTCTGGAGGTGTTTCTGGGCTTCCCCGACGTCCTGAGCCAGTGCAGCAAGCCAGAATGTCAGAGTTCGAATCCCGACATTCTGGCTGGCTGCACTGGCTCAGGACGTCGGGGAAGACCAGAAACACCTTGGATCGGGTCCCCACACCTCCCTGGACCCAGTGGGGGGGTCAGACACCCCAAAATCGGTAAAAAAAAACGGAATTTTTTTACCAATTTTGGGGGCTCTGACCCCCCCGCCGGGTCCAGGGAGGTGGGCAGACACGATCCAAGCTTTTTCTGAGCTTCCCCGACGTCCTGAGCCAGTGTAGCAAGCCAGAATGTCAGAGTTCGAATCCCGACATTCTGGCTTGCTGCACTGGCTCAGGACGTCGGGGAAGCCCAGAAACACCTTGGATCGGGTCCCCACACCTCCCTGGACCCAGCGGGGGGGTCAGACACCCCAAAATTGGTAAAAAAAAGGACGTTTTTTTTACCAATTTTGGGGGCCCTGACCCCTCCGCCGGGTCCAGGGAGGTGTGGGGACCCGCTCCAAGCTGTTTCCAAAGTTCTCCCACCTCCCTGGAGGCTGCAGCAAGCCAAAATGTCAGGATTCGAATCCCGACGTTCTGGCTTGCTGCAGCATAAAAGAGGGTGGGGGAAGTTCAAAATTAGCGCGCATCGGGTCTCCCGACCTCCCTAGAGCTGATGCGCGCTAATTTTGAACTTCCCCCACCCTCTTTTATGCTGCAGGAAGCGAGAACGTCGGGATTCGAATCCTGACATTCTGGCTTGCTGCACTGGCTCAGGACGTCAGGGAAGCCCAGAAACACCTTGGATCGGGTCCCCACACCTCCCTGGACCCAGCAGGGGGGGGGGGGGTCAGACACCCCAAAATCGGTAAAAAAACGGACGGTTTTTTTTACCAATTTTGGGGGCTCTGACCCCCCCGCCGGGTCCAGGGAGGTGGAAAAACCCGCTCCAACCTGTTTCCAAAGTTCCCCCACCTCCCTGGAGGCAGCAGCAAGCCAAAATGTCAGGATTCAAATCCCGACGTTCTGGCTTCCTGCAGCCTCCAAGGAAACAGGGCTTTTTTTAACATTGTGTGTTCAATGTATCGCACAACGTTAAAAACCGGATAACGACGGGACTTGTGGAACCAAGTCATAACGTTATTCGGGGTACTAGTATATTCCTATTCGTTGCAACTGCAGAAACTACGTATGCTTCCTCAAGGCAAAAAAGTATCTAGTGATGTTGCTAAATGAGCATCTTTATGACACCTTCTCTCCGGTAGAGGAGGTAACAATAACTTATCTATCAGACCTTATGAAATAAGCAACAAGATTCCCCAGAGACTACCACCTGAATTAAAAAATAGCTTTCACGACACCCACTTTTTCATATCCTGCCAAAATACTCCCCAAGTTCAACATGCCCATTCAATTTTTTTAAAAAAGTGTCATTTTTAAGCGCATTTCAATATTTAAAAAGACAGCGCTAAGGGAGAAAATATTAATTAAATGGGGTTAATTCAGTGGTGGGCATCAACAGGTTCACACCACTTCGGCAGAACCGGCAGCAGAAATTTTGGCTGGCCCCGCCCATCCAAGTTTTGAAATACAGTAATACCCCGGATAACGATTGTACCGTACAGCGCTAAAACCGCGTAACGTTGCAAGATTTTTGGAAAAATCTTATATTGAATAACGCGATTTTTAGCGTTATCCGGTACAATCGTGTGGGGGGAGGGGTTGGATTGGGTAGAACATCTACCCAATCCAACACACACACCCCAGCGCCCACCCGCACGGTGTTTGGAAAGGGTACGGGGACCCGTACCCTTTCCAAACACCGTGCAGGCATGCACGTGAGACGGGTTTGGGGAGGATACGGAGATCCCTGACGTCAGGGCTTTTTTTTTAGCGTTGTTCAATGTATGTATCGGACAACGCTAAAAACCGGATAACGACATGACTTGTGGAACCAAGTCATAACGTTATCCGGGGTACTAGTGTACAGTAGTCCTGATTCGGGTGCAACACAGGGCTTTCCCCCTGGCCACGCCCACCATACCTCACCCACAGTGTGGTAGTAAAAGTTTTTGGAGCCCACCACTGGGTTAATTACAACTACCATTTTAAATACACATGGAAACAACCATCCTAGACTCGTAAGGATGAATGTGAGCTAACAAATCTAATTACTGAACTTGATTAACACAACTGCTTTTGCTAAATTAACTGGAATGACAACAGGGGGAAACCCCTTCCCTACCCGAACAACCAGCAGAGCAGCGTATGAGTCAAATCCACTAGCACAAAATTTGGTAGCATGGTCAGAATTGCAAAAATCTCAGAGTTCATTATTTTAACACTCTGTTTTTACCCCACATGTTGACAAACCTCAAGCATTCACAACAGCCCTTGAAACTTTTTGAAAAATTACAGCAGGTTAACATAGCCACAGCCAGATTCCTAAGTGCAACTTTACTCCTTATTCTTAGCATAGAAGACTCACAATGAAGTGTATTTATCCCTGCGATGACAAAAAAAGCAAAAAAAACTGGAAAGCCCAATCAGTTTTCTGATTATCTGAAAAAGTATGGTTTCTGTAACTATTCTTTATAAAAAGTAATTTCCTCCATGGGGCAAAGACTGTCTTTTTTCTCTGTGCTAAAAACCAAGTTTTCACATCCAACCTGTTTTGGATTTTATAGCCCGAATCAGTTGGATCAGAGGCATCTCAAAGGATAATCAATTTGAGAGAATGAAGACTTAGATATTTAAGGGATAAGGCTATGCAGTAGGCTAATCTAATCTGTGCAGCTGCTCAAATCTGCAACTGCTACAAAAGGCACAGAAGAGGAAACAGAATTGTGTATTGTCAGAAGGCCACTGAAGATCTTTCTGTGATGGTCTGCCACATTCAAGCCTGGCACCAAAGACGACAAGGCATAAGCTGATAGATATGCCCTTAACAGGCCAAGAGTTCAAAAACAACTGTGCATGGCATTAGTAAACACTTGGTTTCGGTTCACAAGAAAAGCACTCTATCAAGTAAATAATGGAATTACAGAATCACAGAATGACTGAGTTGGGAGGGGCCTTTTAGCCATCAAGTCCAACCCCTCCTGCTCAATGCAGGAGTTGGAATCAAAGTATATCTGACAGATGGTTGTCCAATTCTCTCTTGAATGTTTCCAGTGTTGGAACGCTCAATTCTTTCAATATGGGCACTTGAACAATCAGACACACACACACACACACAAATGGACACTGGTTTGAAATGATCACACAGAATGATGAGATACAAATGTTGTAATTCATCAGTGTGTGGCGATAATGCCTTGCCATGGTCCTGTGACAGCAGAACAGTGATACCAATCCAATTTATTTCCCATTATTTTTAAAAAATCACCCCACCCCATTCCATTTGATGTTGATGTTGTAATTTTGTGAACATGCTTATGATGTCGTTTTTAAGGGACTACATTAAGCAAAATAGGTCATGCTTGTTTTGTAAACATCGTTTGGATGTCTGAAAGCAGTGGATCAAAATTTCCAGTCTGCTAGCCAATGAGGGCCCTTTTTGCTCTAAGGTCTCCCATTGGCTACCAACCAACCCACAAGATTATGGCTGGTTTGAGTCTTGTTAGGCTGATTCAGCCAACTCACAGGGCAAACTCTGCCTAGCAGAAGATCAAAGAAAGCTCTGTTGCTTTCATGTACCTATCATGATGCCACTCGTGTGGGGCACCGAGCTGCTGTCAAATGTCTTCTCCAGGGCAGCCACTCCGAATTCGTTCAGGTCCAGGTCATCCAAGGCAGACTCTGCCAGACAGAGGCACCAATTATATATTACAAAAAGGACCAACAACTTCAAAGAACAGGGGAGCCCAAAGAGTCTACATGCAGAGATGCCATACTGGATTGAAGAAGCTACTGGGCCCTACTCCCCATTGTACAATGCTGCCATGGGCTAATAGTAGTCTAGTGAAGGCAGTTACTTGCATTGGTTTCTCTGGCCTATTTTGAACCCTAAAAGCCTTTCAGTATATGGCTCTTCCTACAACCCGACATCAGACAAAACATCAACGCAAAACAGATTACTCTGCACACCCCCGGCACAGTGTCCCTTTGGACAAAGGTACGTCCAAAGGAAGGTTTTAATGGGGACAGGCTCCTGTCCCAGTCATTTGGCAACTTAGATATTCACAGTGCATGATGACAGAATGTCCTGCTTTCAGGAATTCCATAGAGGAGCAGTGACACGTGCTCCAATTTACTGATGGAAGTGGGCAAGAGGAGGGATGAGGTGCAGGTATGATCATGAAAGAAGGAAGTTGTGTGCAGCAGTCAGATAAGGGTGGGGAATGGATCAGAATACCTTAGCAAGCAGGCTATACGACCATGCTCTGGAAATGAGTTAGCAAAAGTGCATGGATCTTGCCAGCAGGGAATGAGATGAAATGAACCTACAAAAGATCTCTCCCATAGCTATTCCTAGCCAATTTGCTCTGCTTAGCAAATGGCCTCTATCAGTATAGCCTAACAAACAATTTTGCTACACTCATACTATAGAAATGTGAGATCACAAAAGATTATATTCTGAAAATGGATGCTTCCCTGCCCTTTCTTCACAATCTACATCTTTCTGCTTATCTGACTCACCCCTTTTTTAAAAAGATGTTTTAACTTTTGTAATTTTATTTTTAAAAAGGCTGCCGTTCTTCTCAGCCATTCTCTCTAGACTCCCCAGGATAGAGTACCAAAAGACTCTGTTTCTGGACTGAGTAATGTGATTTCTTTCTTTCCCACCCCAAATCTTTCCTTCAGGGACAGGGACTGTCTCTTTTGCTCCTAGCATTCATGGCCTGTAATAGAACATTAAGAGTTAAGAGCAGTCATAATAAGATACCTAGAAAGAAAAAAACAAGCACCAATCAGGGCCACCTATCTTCTGCTCTAAAAATATTATTTTAAGGAAATAAAAATATGCCTGATAGAAAAGTAAAAGAAATTCCTACCCTACACAACTGGTAATCTTACTCCCCTGGGTAGCTGGAGATTCAGACACCATGACATCCCACCCCTTCAAGAGAAGCATAAATAAAATCTTCACAGGTGTGAGCTCATTTATAATGTTTATGAAAAACAGCTGCTGAGTCACAAATTGTTTTGGCTGACATTTTGGTCCCGGACAGGCCAGTCACATGAGTGCGTTGGGCCACTTTTGTGATCTGTGAACTCTGCAAGCACAAAGTAAAATGAAGGACAGCAAGCAAAATTTAAACACGCACGCGCGCACACGCACAGTTGTTATGAACTGCCCATTCACCAATAGTGTCACAGTTTTACAGAATTCAGATGTCACAAAACTAGCTAAGAGAGTTCTTATACTTGACAGTTCCAGATATGTAATCTCAATGTACTAAAGAGCTTCTCCTTTTAAAAAACAACAACATCCCCATTTCAAACAAACAAAAAAGGTATGGATTCAGAAGGAACTCCCATAAAAATTTAGGTCCAAAACAAGTTTCTTCTATTTCTCATCTCTAGCTATTCCTTTCTTATTTTTGCTCCTCTCCCCATCCTATATGTATGCATGCATAGACAGCATATTACCTATTACAGACTCCACTGTATCACTTGTGGGGTAGAATGGAAGGGCGTTGGCATTCATGCCTGGGACACTGCTGGTACCTGCTGGGCTTGGTGGTGTTGCTGCCAAACTAGAGGTGATACTAGAGGAGATGCTAGATGTCAGTGGGCTGCCAACAGGAAGAATTCCCAATATATCCTGACAGAGAAAGACACAGTTATTCCTCAACAATGTTTTCATTCCAAGCATGTTCCAAAGAAAGTCACACAAAAACAAGCAAACACATCAATAGTCATGTTGGCACATAACAAATTCTGACCTCCATACTGAGGTGGCATCATTAGGGTGCAACAAAAAAGGGCATTCAAGAGCATGCAGAGATATTTTGCTAGATGAAGAGAAACACTTTTGGTTTGTGCATTTCTGTGCGCCTCTGCATCAACTTCTGGGCTTTTTGGTTGCCCTATGAAGGCATTTACTTCAGCATGGAGTTTGTAATGTAAATCAACATGCCTCTAGCTCCATGCGAAATAACCATGAAGAATGGATTATTCTCACCAGAGTTAGGGAGTCACTCTCTCTTAATATATACTATCTATCTCATTTTATATCCCACCATTCAATGCCAAAACATAGCCAGGGCAGTCCACAGAGTCTTTTACACACAATGAAATAAAACTAGGACATAATTCACACATAGTTATTAGCTCCATTGTATGATCAACTGATTAAAGAACATATGACTCTCATATATAATCCTGTCAAAAGCAAAGCAATTTGCCAAAGAAGAAGAGAGATTTCAGTGAACAGTACTGACATTTACCCCTTGTTATTCCCTAGTTATTCACACTTAGAATACTAATCTGTTCATCTATCCATCCCCTCCTATCAACTGTCTCTTACTGGAGCACTTGAAGAGTTAAGACATTATTACACCATCAGCCATTTGATGGCTAATCAGAGCAAGATCAAGTGTGTGCTTTCCACCTTTGAAACAGAGAGGCAGGGGTTGAGCTGGATGTTATGTGGCAAGGGAATCAATGCAGGGTTTTTCAACCTTTGGCCTTCAGGTGTTCTTGGACTTCAATTACCAGAAGCCCACGTCAGTACACCTGATCAGGGCTCCTGGGAATTGAAGTCCAACAACATTGAGAGGCCCAAGGTTAAGAAACCCTGAATTACAGCATTGTTCCGCACTAAAATATGTCAGTGTGTCACTTGATAGGATGCTCCCTTTCAAGCAGTAGTGCCTGAATACCAAGGTCAAAGGAAATTGACAAACTATACATGGGGAGCTCAACCATCCAGGTTGCATACATCAGCTTTGGCTCTGAGCATCTCTGTAGCAGAGTATGCTGCTCCAGTAGGGAGCCCATCCACACACATGAAACAAGTTGACTTTGCTGTTAATGAAGCAATGTGCATAATTACAAGATTCATCAAACCTACACCAGTTGAGAAAATATACCCTCTTGTTGTTTTCACTCCATCTAAAATAAGAAGAGAAGTAGCAACGGACACCGAGAAAACTAAGCAAGAGAATGACCTTCAGCATCCTCTGCATGGATATGAGCCTCAAGTCCACCAGCTCAGATCCAGGAAGAGTCTTATGGTAAGAACAAACATTCTTGAGGGTACGTAAGAGCAAAACCAAATTAGAAGATGGAGGAAGGAGCTCACTGGACAAAGAGCAACATTAAAGAAGGACATGGCTGAGTAACTCATCCTCCCCTAAGTTACTTAGAGGACCATGAATAGGCTGAGGGTTGGAATCCCTAAATGCAAGACCAACATGCTCCTGGGGGGGGGGGTGTTTGCTGGCAGACAACAACATGCTGTTTTGGAGAGATACAAAATCCATTCATTTCCTGGTCTGCTGATTACTATCGGACGCATGTACTGACGTGGATTTAAGTTTGGCCAACAACAAAGCCAAGAAGGTGATTACATTTTGGCAGTTTAAAATTTGATCTGGACGTGAAAGGAGAAGAAGAACTATCTGCACATCCCTGATTATAAATCTCTTCGAGGCCATGTTCCTTAAACATATGGTAGAATTCATTGTTTACTGAGGCTACATCTTGCTTTCCATATATCCAACTGGAATCTATGAACCAGGTGGCATTAAAACATCTAGAATCAAGCTGGAATCCTTTCATAGCAACATACCTGCTTCGGCTGTAATAAAGGCTGTTCTTGAGTCCTGTGTTCCAAGGAATGAGATTTTATTTTTGCCTGCTGCAGTAAGCAGAAAAGAAAAACAAAATGTTGAAGTTCCCAAATCCCCATGCTAGGATCCTGATACATACTGGGAGCCCCAAAAAGGCATTAAAGAAAAACACCCTGAATAAACATCTCTCCCTCTATGTCTTGTCTCCATCCCTTTATGGTCACTTCCCAGACCCTCAGGAGGCCCCTTCCACCCCAAGATCACTTCCCCTTCCTCTTTTTGGTAGCTTGGCATGATTCAATGCAAAGTACTCGTTTTCAGCTTCGTTCAAGTGTCTTCCCCTCTAGAGTTGGTCCACATGGTGTCCAGAGACATTCTGAGGAAATATAAATGCCGGTGGAAGCCAGCTCTCAATTTTGCAGCCTGACTCCCACTAAAAAGAAATAAAAATAGCTTTGAAATTATTATTTTAATGCTAAGAAGGGGCAAGGCCCATCAATGGGTATTGGGAATCCCAGGGCATCAGGAAGCAATCCAGAGATGAAATACAATCAGCAACATCTCATTCCCTTCTAACATCCCCTACCCACCTGGCATTTGAAACTCTTCAGGTACTCTGCTCCAACCACATCTTCTCGTTCAAACCCAGGCGCCTTTTTGTAGCTGCTGGCTGCAGCTACAGAATCTGTGGGGAAACCTATGCTTTCCAAACTATGGGGTTTTCCAATAGCACCAGGAGGGGACCCACATATATTAGAGGGGCTTCCAAGGCTGCTATTCCTACAGAGAATCTAAGAGAGAGAGAGGGAGAGAAATAAGAAAAACAATATATACCGTAAAGACTCTCGGATAGCTACTGAATCCTAAGATTATAACACTCCACCTATACTGTTTCTGATGGCATTCAATGTAAAAAAAAGTTTTGACAACAAAATTAAGATATAACTAGGCAATCTGAGAACATAAGGTGAATATTTAATTTAGGTTTTATACAAGACACTCTTGTTTTGGTATCTTAGGACATAAACAGAAGTTACAGATAATGTATTATTAAAAGGAAATTCTTAAAGGTTGATGGCATGTCAGAGTCACATACCTGAGTTTGCAAAATAGATTGCTTTGTTTTTTGATTGGATGTTAGGACTTGAGCATTGGATTTTTCTGAAATCTGATTTCTCAGATACAAAAGATTGTCGCAAAAGACTGTAACATTATTCCAACATGCTTTCAGTTCTAATGCCCAGCTATCTATGTGTGTTCTGTCCTCAGAAGTGCTGAGTAAGTTTTGAGTGTAGTATCTTGATCCTGCACCTCCAAAAAGGAGCAGGATAGCACTGCCACCATAATCACAGTGTGAAATATGTAAGCAGCAGTTTTTTCATTGCTTGTAAAATCTATGCTTGCAATTACGTTGGAATATGGTCCTGCACATATTAAACATCTGCAATAAGAGCTAGACATTTCTTTTTAAAATAAAAGATTGAATCTCAAGAAGCTGAACTTGATTCCCAGTATTACTTTCTACATGTCTATAAAACTGTGGAACACACAGCACTGATTCTTATTAGAGTGTGAAATAAATGCTTTCCAACTAAATAAGAGTGATTCCTGGAAAAATCTAACAATAATGTCTTTCATTCAACTGGCACTTGGTATATACTGTACTGCTCTTTCATCACTGTAGCTGGAGAGGATACTTACTGTAGTGGAGGTGGGACTAGTTGGCAGAGTTCCTGGTTTACTCCATACCTACAGTACAAAGACAAAACCAAATACAAGCTTCTGTAAGATGAGTTATTTATTTCAAGGATGTTTTAGTCTTAATCAACCATATACACTATCATGAAACTGACAATTAAACAGCATGGCAATTCTGAGATGGAGTGGGGGGAGGTAGGCTTATTTGAGGGTTCACGCAGTATTACAATGTTCTTATAATAAACCTAGAACAGTGGTTCCCAACAAGGGGTACACAGCCCACTAGTGGACTTCAATTCCCAGAAGCCTAAGTCAGTACATTGGCTGATCAGTGCTTTGGGGAAATGACTTAGGCTTCTGGGAATTGAAGTCCAAAAACCAGCATTTGGGAAACACTGACCTAGAAGATAAGAACTTTAGCTTGCTAGTAGGCAACATAAAGTCTACTTTTAAACAGTGATTTGATATAACTCACAAACAGTATGAAAAAAAATTAGTGAGGAATATTAGAACTTAACTCCAGCAAACAAGAATAAAGCAGAGAGCAACTACATTCGGCCAAATGCTCTAAACACACAATGGCATACAGGTTCTAAAGCTGCTTGCAGTCCTAACATTTATTTAGGACCAGTTTCCATTATTCTTGGGCATCTCATCTCAGATCAGACCACAACAGGGTACAAAAATATTAGTAAGAGACTGCATCTTTCCTATTTGCATCGCACTAATGTCAGAAGGGGGGAAAGAAAGATAAAATGTAAACACCTCAAGAAGTGGAGGAGGTACCCTTGAAGCAGTGCTATTTTCAGACGGAATATTGCCCAAATGGGGCATATCTGAAGCAGGAAATATTACATCCATTTTATAGTTTCAGGGAAAAAGCTTCCCCACATGGCAGCTCAGAAATGACTTCCAATCAATTTAAAGCAGCTCAGCTTGTCTAATCCAATTTGAACACTGCAACTATGATTTAAGCCCATGCCATTATGTCTCTTCAAAATTTGAGGAAACAGATGGATATCTGCTTCCCACATTTCTACTGCAACAAAGCCAAACACCTTAGTGGAAAATGCAGACACGGTTCCCTAATTCAGGTCAGAGTATTGCTTTTAGGTCTAGGAGTCAGTAGCATTTATAGAGACCTATAGTGGATGGATGTCTAAAAGTACACAGATGAAGACTTGAAACAGCTATACATACATTGCTAAGGTCTGGGGCTTGGGGACTAGAGGGGCTGACAGGAACAGAATCGCCAGCTGCTGAGGGCATATACATTACAGGGCCTGCTTGCGTTGGACTGGAAACAGCTGATGTCGGCTGTAACTCATCACTAAGTGGAGGTTCTGTAAGAAAATTTTAAAAGACAAAAATAAATGGCATACCTGCAGAAAAGTAAATATAGATTGCATAGATCTTGTAAGAGCAGAGAGTAAATAGATCAGCAGCTAATAGCGTTATGTTTTCATTTATAACAATCTATAGCCCCTCATAGAAACAAGAAAACAGCATAAAAACATAAAAAAATAGTCAAAATGTCTTGATTTCTCATATAATATTTATACAGGATGTCAGACATTACTATTGATCCACAAGATGTCTGAATAAAATTCCATCGCTAATGTTCAACAATAACTATGAATATGTTGCTGACAATTATGCCTACTCAAAAGCAAGCATGATGAATGTACTCTGAACTATGTATGGAAAGATCCAGCAGCAAAGGCCAACAATTCTTATAGCAGATTTTGTTATTTTTATTTGTAACATATTGTGCCATACAAACTATAAAACAGCAAAATTAATAAAAATTAACAAATATCAACAATAAAAACATTCAGTCCAGATAACAGCAAAATCTAAAAGACAGTTGTAGCTCAAAACCAAGAACAGATCTATAAACAGCCCTGTGGCGGGAAGATAATTTATCAGGACGGACGGGCACACGCTGCTGTTCAAAGCCCATACCTTAAAGGGAAACACCACCTCGGCATTTTCCGTTTTGCTTCCTCTCACCATTCTCTGCTCTGCGGGATAAAGTACAAAGATCTTTGGGCAGCTATGGGAGAAGCTGCCAAAGCTGGCCGAATTGCAGCTTCACACTTTCTCCCATGGAGCAGAGAAGAGACTGGCAAGAGGAAGTGAAGCGGAAAATGCCGAGGTGGTGTTTCCCTTTAAGGTATGGGCTTTGAGCAGCAGCGTGCGTTCGTCCATCCCAGTAAATTCTCTCCCCGCCACAGGGCTGACTGTACAACATATTCTGGAAGACTAAAGAAAACAGGTAGACTTTCACAGCTTTTCTAAAAAAATTGATGTAAAAAACCCCAGATAGCAGCCCACTAATGTCTCAGTATTGTTGTCATCATCCACTCAACACAACTTTCAGAATCAGATGAAGAATTGTACAATAGTCTTACAATATGCAGGTGGAAATAAAAGGAACAGCTGAGTATCATCTATCTATTGATTACATGTAAGCTCAAATGAACAGATGACTATTTCCCGTGGTTTCTTGAAGGTGCTCAAAAGGTTTAGGGAAAGAAAGAAAATGGCAGCTTCTCACAGACTAATGATCTGGGTGAGGAGACTAGTCCCCCAACATCACACCATGACACTGCTCCTTTAAAGAAGTCAAGCATTACTGTAATACAAAACCTTTTAAGCCCAATGAAAGAGAATATCAGGGCCCTTGTATTTAAGTCAGCAAGAACTTCAGGAAAACTAATAGTTTTGCACCTCTCCTGTCCGTTCTTCATGAAAGCTCATTACACAAGGATACCAGGGCTATCTGTTCCATAGCCCATTGTGAAACTTGATTGGAATTGTCCAAATTTAGAAGAAGGAGTAACTTTGGTGAGGCTGAAGACCATTGTTCAGACTGCCTGGCAGCCCACATGCTGTACGCTCAAGGATGTATGATCAAAATGGATACAAATGTGGTCAAACCATCAGTTTGGGGGGATTTTTTTTTTTTAAAAGATTGTCATGGCCGAAATCCTATTGCCAAACATTATATCCATAATGGCACGGCTTTCACAGTCTGATGGCCAACAGTGCAACTGGTTGTATGGCCCACTGCTTAGGCAGCTGCTGTTATGCAATTGCATAATACAATAGGATTCTAACCAGCAGTCCACAATGTTACTGGAGCTATATGTAAAAACAAGAATGTGTATGTGTATGTAAACATTTATTACAGGTGTGTAAATATTTATAAACACGTTAGGTTACACTATGTAAATATATAATTTTTTTAAAAAAATGTCACTACATAACAGCTGAAATTCAGTTGTAATAAGTCAAATCACGTAAGGCTCAAAGGTCCTGAGGCTCCCATATAAAATCACTCACTAATGGCAATTGCTGGTACGTACATATGTATGTATTTTCAATAACTAAAGGGTTCTCCTTCCTGTCCCACAACCCCCAAGAGCTTCCTGACAATGAAAATGATTGATGTGAGTCTCAGGACTTTTGGGGAGAAATTGTCCCTTAGAATCTATTTGGACCTGTAGATGTCTTTGGAGACAGAGGGATGTGGCAAAGAGAGTCAAATATCTGAAAATTGCACTGCTACGTCCAGCAGCTTTGGCAACCCTGAGGCAGGCCATGCAGACATTTACTGTATGTACTCGAGTATAAGCCTAGTTTTTTTAGTCTCAAAATGAGCCCCCCAAAGGGGAAATGGCTTATATTCAGGTCAATGACCACGAGGGTCCCAAGACTGCGTTGGATTGAGATGCTGCATTTTCCATCCTCGGCTTATACTCAGGTCAATCTATTTTCCTGGGTTTTCAGGTCAAAATTAGGTACTTCGGCTTATATTCGGGTCAGCATATGCTCAAGAATATATGGTAAGTCTCCCTCTCCCCCTATCTAGCTGGCCTCAAATGCTTCCATAGGATCAAAGGGATTCTAAGATAGCCTAGCAACTGGGGATGGGCATGTAGAAAGGTAGAAAGTTTTCTATTAACAAATATGGGATTCCATCCCTTTTTCAAAGTGGTTATTCCCCACCCTCCCCCCTGCTGTTTCATCAAAATTCATAGATGTTCTGGGGAAAATTATTCCTTAGTGGCAATACCTGGCTCCAAAAGTACAGTAATTTATTACATAGGATGTACTTTGGATAGTTTTAAAATGAAAAATAAAATAAAGGAACATCCAAAAGATATAATCATAATGGGAGATTTGAACTACAGTAATACCTCGGATAACGCTAAGACTTGGTTCCACAAGTCTTGGTGTTATCCGATTTTTAGTGTTATCCGATGCATGTTAAAATCCTATGGGATGGATCGGATAACGTTAAAGCTCCATAGAGATACATTGTAACCGCACAGGCTTAAGCGGTTGTTATCCGATCCATCCCATAGGACCTTAATGTTATTCGATCCAATTCTCTTCCCCAGATTACTTAAAGTTATGCAATTTTAGCGTTATCCGAGGTATTACTGTACCATAAAGGCCTCTTCTGCTCATAAAAAATTGTACAATGACAACATTTTAAAATATTTAAAAGAAAAAGTTGCTCTAAGAAAACCAGATCATCAAAATGATCAGAGATGACACTGAATGATAAGTGGTGCACATAACCTGATGAGAGATGTGAGTTTAGTTACACCAAGTGGAAAGAACAATCACAGTGCTAGAATATTCAACAAAATGTTGCTTTTCATGGTTATGTTATCATTCAGGATTATTTAAAACCAAAATAAGAACTCATCAAGAATACAGTACAGTATATCAGTTATATCACCAAGTCTAATATGTTTTGTTCCAGGGTTCCTAACCTACGGCCTGTGGGCTGGATCTGGCCTGCAGCACCAAATCATCCAGCCAATGCCACTCCCAAAAGTGGAAGTAAAACATGCCCTCGCATGCGCAAAACGCTGCCATAAATTACCCATGGCCTGAAAAGGTTGGGAACCCCAGGTTTAATTAATGAGCAGATTCCAGATGGGAATTAATTAAAGGCAAACCAGCGTTTGAAAAATAATAGGAAAGTTTTGCTAAATTCAAACTTTTGCAACTGATTCACCACATTACCTGATCAAAGAGAATTTTTTTTTTCATATTTACTATCCCGCCCCAATCGGGTAGACCCGACTCTGGGCGGCTTACATCATAGATTAAAATCACAGGTTAAAACCTTAAAAATTCATAAGAAACA
The DNA here is from genome assembly GCA_030440675.1 of Furcifer pardalis. Classification (NCBI taxonomy): domain Eukaryota; kingdom Metazoa; phylum Chordata; class Lepidosauria; order Squamata; family Chamaeleonidae; genus Furcifer; species Furcifer pardalis. The sequence continues at coordinate 53,780,847 of CP126893.1, read as the reverse complement.
TTACAACAACGCAACAGATAAAAACAAGGGCAGAAAGGGGTGGCTGTCCCTTAAATCAGCCAACCTGCATGGGATCCCACATTCCTAGGTCCCCACACTTGCTCCCCCAGCCAGGTCTTTAAGCCTCTTCGGAAAGGCAGGAGCTCTTTAGGCTATATTCTGGACAGACCTGAACTAGGCTACATTACTGCAACCACTGCTATTATACAGGAGTTCTCAAACTTGTTCCGTCAGCCCAAAGAGCCATCTAGCTCTGTACTGACTGAATTGTCTAGTGTAGCAATTCCCTCAACAAATTCTTCCCAACACTGCTACCCATCAGGTAATTTGGAAAACAATGTGTGCACCATTCCATAAAAGCTTCTTCTTCTTATCCTGTATCCAATTGCGAATATTGGCAATTATCATGGCAATCAGCCATGAAGACTATCCTGCGAATGTAATGTCGTCCGTGGCCTTTCATCTGCCTTCCGCATCGCATCATGGCATCCGTAACACTAATACAGCTCCGCGAGTTACTTTCTGGGCCTTAAGCCCTTTTGGCATGCAAAGTCCTCTTCATTCTCGGGTCAGTATTTATGAAGCTGCTGCTCTCCATCAAGATGGATTCAAGTGGAATTTAATCCTCTTGGGGACCATCACCCTTCCCTGTGGATTTTGCCAAGGCCGCTAGTCCTTAGGGTTGGCAGGTTAGTTAACCATTGCCTGACACTCGGTGTTCAGTTGCTGGCAGTATGATCTACTCTATTATCATAGAAGGATAATGTAACGCGACAGGATAACCTTAGCCAAATAAAATAGTATGTCTTTAAAGTGTCTTTGTTGTTTCTGAAGAAAAAGGGACTAATTCTGGGATTTTTTTGAATGAACGGAATGTGTTTCAAGATTTACTGCAGGGGTGGAAAACCTTTTTACACTGTGGGCCTGACCATGCCACACACAACCTGGAAGCAGATGCATTTACAGCTGTCATAAATGTGCCCACTTCTGTGGGCACATTTTGTGGCTGACGTAAACATGCCCGCTTCCACTTCTGGGTGTGGTGGAGGCAGCAACGGGCCATATGGAATGACGTCGGGAACCCCTGATTTATTGTGTTGCTTATGACAGAAAAAACCCTGCATGCACTTCCAAAATGGTCTTTGCACTTTTGGAATGACTTCAGATATTTTATTTTTATAGTGTAAAAAGTATAGTGCTCATCTCTATATCAACACAAGCTCTCAGGCAACCCTCTAGAACAGTGTTTCCCAACCTTTAGTGTTTGGACTTCAATTCCCAGAAGCCTAAGTCAATCCCCCAAAGCACCGATCAGTCAATGTTCTGATTTAGGCTTCTGGGAATTGGTGCATCCCACATTGGGAACTCCACTGCTCTAGAACAGTGGTTCCCAACAAGGGGTACACAGCCCACTAGTGGACTTCAATTCCCAGAAGCCTAAGTCAGTACATTGGCTGATCAGTGCTTTGGGGAAATGACTTAGGCTTCTGGGAATTGAAGTCCAAAAACCAGCATTTGGGAAACACTGACCTAGAAGATATCCTATTCTCCATGGCTATGCTGTGCCTTATTTGTGAACATTTGTGTAAAGAATTCTCCTCCCATCTAGACAGTCATCTTCCTCTCCACCACCTTCCACAGAAAGGAACAAAAAGTCTCTTGCTTAAGGTTCATCATTCTTATCCTCTTCAGCACTGAAGATCAGAATATATGCCATACATAGACATTCTTCCCTTTCCTTCAAAGAAATGTGGTTGTCTACAGTATCAGGCACACAAACAACAATTCCTAACTGACCTCAGCAAAACTTCAAGTTTTCTGTCTAATCACTGAATGTCACTTCTGCTTTAAGGAAATACAATTAGAGCTAACACCATCTGGTGGCTAAAACATATTTTCCAAAGTTAAACAATATGCAAGCCAAATTTCTTCTCAAAATGGAAGGTGAAAGGACTTTTATCTGTTTTGTTGTTGTTGTTCAGTCGCACAGTCAATTCTGACCCTTTGCGATCCCATGGACCATCGCAAGCCAGGCACCCCTTTCCTCCACCATCCCTCAACCCGCCCAGCTTTGTGCCCACTGCATCAACAAATACCATCTAGCCATCTCATTTTTGGCCGCCCCCTTCTTCTTTTCCCCTCCACCTTTCCCAGCATCAAGGCTTTCTCAAGTGAATCTTCTCTTCTCATTTGATGTCCAAAGTACTTTAGCTTCATCTTCACTATCTGACCTTCTAAGGAACAGTCAGGGTTGATTTCTTTTAGGATCAGCCTATTTGTTCTCCTTGCTGTCCAGGGTACTCTCAAAACTCTCCTCCAACACTACATTTCAAAGGCATCTATTCTTCTGCACTCAGCTTTTCTTATGGTCCAGCTCTCACAACCATACATTACTACAGGGAATACCACTGCTTTGACTATGCAGACTTTTGTTTGCAAGGTGATGTCTCCACTTTTAACTATGTTCCCCAGATTTCTCATAGCTTGTCTCCCAAGAATGTCATCTTTTTATTTTATTTCATCTGTTTTACAGTTTGTTTTCTGCTTGACAGAGCAAGTGAAGTCACTCTAAAAAATTAAGAAAAATTACTCTTTCCATTTTTGTTTCTCTTAGTTTTACAATTTTCCAGTGTTAAGCTCCCATTTATCCTATTTCTAGATCAGTCTGTAATTTTCTTCAAAAGTCTGTACAAACAACTGTATATGTTATTGTGAACACTGAGTCTAATATACAAGACTTTACATGTTTGTATGTTGTTTTTGCCAATGCACATATTTTTGTTGTCTAAGTCACCAAACATGAATTTTTGTATACCTTTTTCACTGCTGAACTATGTTACAAAATTTGAAGAACTTGAAACAATGAAAAATGGCTGTATTTTCATCCAAGAATTGCTTAGGTAGGCTCACATTAAAATCCATGCACAATGCTCCAACTCTAAATCCACACCAGACACTTTATCGTTGCATAAAGAAAAAGTCACATACGTTCAACATGTGCAAAGGCACAGAAGGGTCCTCGGGGGCAGCTACCAGACTGTTGCATGTCATTACATTTGGTTGACTTGTAGATCTGGAAAAAACAACAACAAAATACTGAGGCAACATAGAAATAGTTACCTATTATGAGCCAGTATCCTGTTGTGTAGCCTTCATGATGAAAGCGATGTCATGATCCATGGCAGATTGTCACTAATTAAAGAGTTCCTTTTTAAATTTCAGGGTACACATGATTCACATGCAACAGTAACGTGCATGATTCATGTGCAACAGTCAAATTACATGCACTTTGAAATAATTGTTTGTTATACAGACAGCACTATACAACAGGACACTGACCATTAATTTTTAAAACAAATATCAAGAGATAAAATGGTTTTATATCTCTTGAATTATGTTTTAACTATATGAGTCACTGGCGCTCACAGATCACTTTTAGAAAACTTTCCATGGATACATATACATGAATACCTCAGATAACAACTGCAGCACCATTCTATATACTGTACTGTATGTCCACTAAGAAGTAATTTCAACTGGCTGTTTCACAAATAATTGAATACAAAACTGAAGCCTTGAATAGTCTTACTATTTAGTCAAAGGTGGCTGTATGCACTCAACAAAAAATGAAAAGGGGGAAAAAGATGTCCGCATGCGCTGGCTCTATCAAGGGATCCAGTTTCAATTCACAAGTGAGAAACAGACTAATCACTAAAAATAGATTTTTTTAATGTATGTATTCTAAGAATCATGCTACAGTCCTCACCCAGCCAAGATCTACATAGCCTCAAACGTTTTAATCTGAACCACTTTCTAGAATACAATTAAACTAGTTAGAAAAAGAAGAGAATCACAACTGAACTGCTCCTCCTCAAGTACTTAAAGAGTTTCTGTCAACAAATAAGGACAATGTACAAATACTCGTACAGTTGTTAGAAAAGAAATGGTCTTCTTGGGGAAGTCAGCAGGGCTGTGAACAGTAAAATCTTTCTTTTTCCATTTTGGACATAGTACATTTCTTAAAGCAACACAGATCCAGAACAAAAGTAGGAAGTAAGGAGCTACAACAACTTTTAGCCTGTCATCAGACCAGTGCTTGCATCTTTGTCTGTCTGATTATGCCTTTTTTGGCTTCTGTGCCCTCTGTGTTAGCCTGTTCCACATTTCTACCACTTTCCATACTCCATCAACAAATTTATTTTAGTTTTGTCATGTTCTGGGAAAACTTTTTATCTCCCAACCTGTATAAAAGTCAACAGTGTGCTTAGTGATAAAGCATTCATGATCCCAAGTATTTTCAGCACCCCAAAAATCTCATTTTCCTTGAAATATTCTTACTACAATATCAGCTTTATATCAGAAACATTAGAACATATCAAACCATGTACAGTGGTGCCTCACTTAAAGAGCATAATGCGTTCCACAGGATTGCTCTTTAAGCGAAACACCATTGTAAACGACCAATTGTGGTGGTGGTGGTTTGCGAACCCCGATTTATTTGTTAAGCGAGTTTTTGGTTGGTTTTATTTGTTAAGCGAAGCGAACATTCAGAGAAAATTCTGCTCTTGAAGCGAGTTACTCTTTAAGCGAGGCACTTTATGCGAGGTTTGACTGTATATCCTGAAACCCCTTTATGTATTCAAGTAGGTGTCCAACAAGAAGATATGCTCACGATACCTCTGGGTGAAACTGCTGCTCTGTGCGGGTGTGACAATACTGACATGCATCTCCATTGTCACACTTACTGGGATCTCCCCACTCATCTCCATGTTTCACACTAGGACATGGGGAGGACCTGCATAAAGAAAAAGGTAATGGAACAGAACCACAAATCCATATTTTATGTGGTAATGTCAAACAAACATATTTGTTGTTCCCCAAAAGAAGTCTAGATCAAATGTTTCTCAAGATTCTATTCACCTGAATTTTCTATAGTGAGTGTCTTTACTCTTTGCTACGTACCACTCTCTTAAAAAATGTGCGTGCACGTAAGGTTTGAACCAAACTTAAATACAAATGATTTCATCTCATGCTAAACCAAGGCAGAAGCTGGGAAGTTTCAACTATGCAAATAAGTTAAACCAAAACACTAGAATTTCCAGGGTACGGATATAGCTCATGCTCCATAAACACAGTTTGTTGTCTTCAGTCTTCCAGAAGAGCAGCACTCACAGCAGCAGAAATAGAAGCCAAGATGGCAAATGACAGATAATTAAACACAGAGCTCGAACAGGAAGTATGATAGCTTTCTAGAAATGCATGTCTGAGAAGTTTTGTGTCAGTAAACCCCCCCTCCTGCCCCCGAAGCACTAAGTTTTCACATGCAACATAGTTTCCATGTGGAAGCAAACAATTTCCACTTTGAAAACTGTGACAGCATGGTATCATCACAGCAACAATGTTTAAACCTACTCCAAGTATAAATTCAAAGCGAGTTCAGTACTCTCAGTCGGACAAACGTTCTGAAAACTGCAACTGTATGCCTTTTAAAAAGGAAATTTCAAAAGACTTGAAGAACATGAATCTTAATCATAATTCGGGCAAACTCATCCATAGATCTGATCCATGTGATGCACCTGATTTGCAATACAATCTTCTACCAAAGTTCATTCATTCATTCATTTTTCCAACTTTGATACTGCCCCATTAGTGTGAACAGTTGTTCCACAGAAGGAAAACCAATCTCTCTCATTTGTCAAAGATATTACTATCAACTTTATTTGCTACACTTCTATCTCATCTCGCCTCTAATGAGCATAAGACAATGTACAAGGCTCTCCGCCTCCCTCTGACTTTATACTTACAACAATCCTATAAAGTAGGTCAGATTGAGAGAGCGTGACTAGTCACACCGTGAGTCTCAAGACATTGGGGATTTGAACTGCAATCTCCTGAGCAATAATTCAATACAACCATTATGATCATCCTGGCTTTCTGTATCAGACCTAAAACAACTTTTGAAGCACTGTACCTGTATTTATGTTTCCTAGGACTCCTTCGTCTATCTTTGCTATTATGATAGTAAGGGCAGGCATAACCCTGGCGACAAAGACGTGGGGGCTTCTTACATTGTTCTGTTTTGTAGTTTCCCAAAACATATGTTGTGTCTGTGAAGACAGGTGTGACTAGTTAATTCAAGACAATAGGCACATTGCTTCCTACATGAACACCATTGTGAGAGGAGGAGTGGGCAGTCCAAGAACAATGGACACCCTTGTGTAATAGCCTAAGGAACTCACCTTGCCACCTTGGCTCTTCACTGAGTATTTTCTCTATCATAGCATGGCTAGCGGCAACTGCAGACTGACCCTCTATGCCACCCTCTGATGTGGTTTGACCATTCTGCAAAGCCTCCATGGCCTGAAGCTCCCTTAGGGAACAGAGTTAAATGAACAATAGGCAGATAGAGAAGATTCAGAGAAAGAGATCTGTCTTCCAGACAGGAATTGCCACAGTGTAGGAATTCCCATACATTAAAAAAAGAAACTCACCAAGCCTACTTTTAGTGACTCAGGGTTCAGGCAAGCAGCTTGTCCTCACACTATTCTAGAGACAAACTGCACAAATTATACTGTCCACTTAGCAAGATGATGTTAGGCATCTCCTCTTGTTGATTCACTAATTCGCTATTGAACACACACACACACTCACATATATATATATATATATATACAATTGAACACAAGGACAAGCGCTCAGTGAAGGTGATAAGATAATGATGAGGTCTCAACTGCTATGCCTCAACAAGTTACCAAGAGCACAGGTTGATTCCCTCACCCTCCAAAGAAATTCAATTAAAACTCTCTTGTGTTGTGTATTCCTTTTTCAGAAATACTTTCATCTTCTAATTTTTCTTGCCCTAGGTCAGGCAAAAGGAACTACAAAACAAATTCACCAAAAGGTGGCTTTGTTTTGGCACTTTAAAGTCCAACCTAGACACGAAAGAAGATGACTGCCTCAACAAACTCCAGGAATATTTCATTCAGTCCCAAATTTTCAACTTGAATATTTTTTGTCTCAAAGAGCTCTTGGAAAAGACTGCTCCACTCTATGGCCACCCTTCTCTTTAAGCATACTCTCTCACATATACAGAAATAAGGGTAGATTTGTTTTACCTCTAAGTGCCTGAAACCTAGTAACAGTGGCTTTTGGGTGGCACTCACATCTAGAATCCCAGCCCGTGCCAAAAATTACACACTGGAATGAAAGAAATGCAATTTGCAAGGAAAAGATGAGCACATTCTTTCACTTCTGCTACTTTTGTGCCCCCTCCATCATGGCCTGTTCCTTGCATGGTGGGGGGAAACAAGCTGAGGGAGTTGTAGGGGAAGCATCCAAGTGAAAGAAGGGTCGAACATTTCTTCCCCATGCAGAACACTGCCAGTGCAATGCACATCCTCTGTATGTAGTAGGTCTACTGTATCTGTTGCAAATGTCTAGTTTGCAATCAATGATTTCAAGTTACAGTAAAACACCGGATAACGCTAAAACTTGGTTCCACAAGTCTTGGTGTTACCCGATTTTTAGTGTTATCCGATCCATGTTAAAATCCTATGGGATGGATTGGATGACGTTAAAGCTCCATAGAGATACATTGTAACCGCACAGGCTTTAGCGGTTGTTATCCAATCCATTCCATAGGACCTTAACGTTATTCGATCCAATTCTCTTCCTCAGATTACTGAACGTTATGTGATTTTAGCGTTATCCGATCCAATCGTTATCCGGTGTTTTACTGTACTGTACTGTACTTGCATTATTTATATAAATCTGTTTCCAAGAAGGTGAAGGGGAATTCTTATACTCTTTTTAAAAATTATAAGGTCCTTCTTGACCAGAGGTGCCCACACTTTTAGGGCCATGGGCCTGTCATGTGATTGAGTGTGCCAGTCACATGGTTCCTCCCACCAAAAGCAGAAGTAAAATGTGCATGTACATAACCCTGCCATAAATGACCATTTAAAAAAGTATATTAAGGGTTTTCAGTGTTTTATTATTGTAGTGATTTTATCATTGTTGTTATGCTGCCCAAGTCGCTCATTCGATTTGGGTGGCAATATAGAATTTTAAATAAATAAATGTACGGGTGCATCATGTGCATTTTACTTCTGCTTCTGGGAGTGGTGAGGGCAGTGTGGGCCCGATGGAATGGCATTGGGGACTGGATCTGGCCTGCGGGCTGTAGTTTGAGCACCCCTGTTCTTGACAGTCATTTGGTAGCAGAGCTCATAGAAAGGCTGTTTTGGAAAATAAGCTTATCTTCTCAGCCAACTTGCCACAATGTGATCATTGACTACCATAGTGGAGAATTAGCCTGTGCTTGGTAATGAGACAAGATAGGTTTATAGTGAAACTACTTACACGTAGTTCTATGCCCAAGATAACTGCCTTACAAAGCCACCTTACAAGAGGGGAAAATAACCATAAAATGAACCAGGAACAGAGTACAACAGATTCCTTAACAGAGTAAGGGTTCGGGGGGGGGGGGGAGAAAACACACATTGTTTCTGACGTTTAATAAACCTTTACTTATTTATTTGCATCATATACACTTTTCTGTTTCATTTATGCTTTGCAACATGCTTCTACTGTCCAGGATCCTTATTGTGCACTAACCTGATATCATACACTGGAGAGCGGAGGTCATGGGGGCCATGAGCAAAAGCACAATGGAGACCATTTTTAGTGCAATTTCCTTTCGAGTCAGTCTCATGGATACAGATTCCAGTTTTATAGTAGCGCAGGTGATACCTTCGTTCTGTGTCACCAGTAGTTCTATGCAGGAATGGACACCTAACAGGAGATAAGGTGATAAAAAGAGAGCTTATACAAAATCAAAGGCAAGACCATGCTCCCCAAAACAAATTCTTTTCAGAGGAACTTAAAACCCTTAAGATTACCAAATAAAGCACTATTTTCTTTTGCAAATAAGGCTTTTAGTAAAATAATTATACAAAACAAGATTTTAATTTAATTCTAATTTAGTTGATTTAATTAAATATTTTATTTAAGTATGTCCTGTTTAAATTTGGATTGGCTTTAGTAATCCCATTCCACACAAAGATAGGACTATTACAATGGTCCACACTTAAAGGATATTGGATCCAACCGGTTTCCAGGTTGCCTTGGGAGGGTTTCCAGCTGATCTGGTTGGCACTCCTGTCAAAGTCCAGGTCACTTGATTATACTTAGAAATGGCCTGTGTGGTTAACACAATTGCTCATAAACACCCTCTTTGCTGCCAAGTTCAACCTTCACTGTGGTTCATGGATGACTTGTGAGTGATGAAGGAGCAAAGGAGAAGGCTAAAGAGCACATAGAGGCAGGTCCCCATCAGATGCAAATTTAGCTCAATGAGAACAGTGTCCAGCCATTATACTAAAGCAGAGGTTCCCAACCTAAGGCCAGCGGGCCGGATCCAGCCTGCAGTGCTATTTCATGTGACCCCCACCCCTCCAAGGGCATTTGAGAAACAAAATGGTCATCCTTCTGAAGCTTTTGGGACAAAATGGCCACCCCCACCATGCAGGCAGGTCAAAATGGCTGACCGGCCCTCAAAGATGACTGAGAGAGCATGACCCGGCCCCAGGCTTGAAAAGGTTAGGGACACCTGTACTAAAGCAATCAAATCTGTGAAAAGCATTTATAACATCAGGCAAATAGGTGAGACTGGAAATCAACAAGTTAAACTTTATCATATGGTTTACGAACTCACCGAGGCTGGGCAAACGTAGGAATTACTATCTGATATGATTATATAGAACTTTCTGTGGCATCCCCTCCCCCCAGACCAATCTAAAGTTGAAACTATCTGGAGGGACCTTGGCACCTATGTTGGAACAGTAAATCAAATTGAGACACCAGTGTGCCATCTTGTCCTATTTCACTGGAACAGTTTCAACATTTAACAATTGAAGAGTCTGACAGGGCATTTGTTTGCTTGCTTGCTTGCTGTAGAGTCACCACTTCACTGCTTGATCCTTGACCCATCATGGCTGCTGAAATCTGACAGTGGGGTGACAGCTGAATGGGCCACACATCTTTAATTCTTTACTTCAAGAGGGCATTGTTGTGGCTTGTTTGAAAGGGACAATTGTGCCACCTATTCAGAAAAAAATCTATGCCTTTTACTTTCTGCCTGTGTGTCACACATGAGTATTTTTTTTAAACTTGGTTTGTATCATAGGTAGATTTTAATTTTATGTTTGTACATGCCTCCCAGAGTAGTGAATTTATCACTAGATGGGTGGGATATAAATTTAAATATAAATAAAACAAATAATCTTCAAACTATTTCTTTTAAAATACACCTCACTAATTTATCTAAGTTTATTCCAGCACATTAAGATTTGATTACAGTTTCAACACAGAAAGTGAGGGATAAATATAGATAGGGAACAATGGAAATGAATACTTTGTTCCAGTTTCTAATGTAGTTTTTCCAGATTTCCATATAGGTGATTTGTTGCATTTTCTCCTATCTATAACTGCATGTTGGAAACTCCATCTGGTCAAGTAAGATGCAGCCTTGTGTAACGTACTCATCTCCTTCTGGACAGATCCCTGTGGTCTCATCATATTTGGTACAATAAATGTCAGGACTGTAGTTAAAGGTGCCATCCCGGCGGCGAATAGACCGGCGGCGACGCTGGTTGACAAAGTGCCAGTGGAAGCATGTGTAGGGCCTGTGCTGCGTACACTTGTGCTGCACAAAAAGTGGGCACTGCTCTGTACGGAATTCCTTCAGGTATCTGTGGAAAGAAAGAAACTGGCTTGAGCAGAATGGAACAAGGTAGATTCAGAGGTATTCATCCTGCAAATCCAACATTTTTCCTCCAGATCTGCACTCAGCAATAACTAGTCAAATATGTTGTTGTATGTACAGTATGTGTATTGTGGATAGATATGGTGAGACTAGATGCCTACATGCAACATAAATATAAGCTGGCTGCACCTCTGGAAAAGAATATACAGATTAAGGCCTGCCTAACTATGCTTCAGTTTACAAGGTAAAATAAAATGTTTTTCAGTACAGTAGAGCATGCTTTCCTGGAAAGGCAAGAGAATAGATATTCCTCTAGGAAAGAAGAAGAGCAATTGCAGAAGACAAACGCTTGAAGGATTGCCACATAAAGAAGCAGTATTGTCCAAAAGCACTCAGCATCCTTTGTACTGTACGCAGTGATTCTGGGCCATTGGAATAGCAAAATGCTACAGAATGCTGGGTCAAAAGAACAGAGATGCAAGTCACACAATTCTGGACTACTAGAATAGGAATAGCAGATAAGAGGCCTCAGGAAGTGCTTTAGATGTGGATGGAAGGTTTATCTTCTACTTCTTGGAAGAACATGTTGTAAGTGACTGTGGCAGAACAAGTCATCAGTTTGTGGACCTGTCCAGGAGGTGTATTATCTCCCTGGCTCAAGATCCAAGAACAACAGAGATGCATGCCAGATTCATCAGGCCCATTGATCATTACTTCTTCCATCTGACCTATATAGGAACAACTTACATCGCCAAGCATAGCTTTTAACATATTCCAAATGACTATAAAGATCTGGGTAGGAAGATCAGGGCCTTACATAACTGATGGTTCTTTCCTCACCCCTTCCTGTTGAAGAGAAAGGCAAGAATATTTGGAGTGAATAACTGGTTGTGCTGATTACAGTGCTGGCAAATTTTTGGTTTTTTGGATCATGGTTTGCATATCCATGAAGGAAGACTCTTCAGAAGAAATGATTTACATCTCTTAGAGGTTAGGAAGACCATGTTTTATAGAAACACTACAAATGTGACAAAGACAACTTTGAACTGAATCTTGCCAGGAAGAAAAATGGTATTCCAGAGGAGACAGGAACATCAAGAATTAAGAACAAGACTGTCAATGATGTATCAGAAATTGGCACAGTGGTACAGAAACACATTGGAGATGAGAAAAGAGAATATAAAAGTAACTGGAGGAAATGACCTATGATTTCAAATATTTCTAGATAATGGAAAGAACATGGAAAACAAGCAAGATGAATTTGAAATCTTTGCATAGGAAAATAAATATGATTTAATAAGTGTTACTAGAAAATGCATCAAATATGTTAAATAGAAGAGCATAAATTATTCAAAAGGAACAAAATAAAGGGGATGAGAAGACTAACACTATATATATAATTGATATGTAGACCCATGAAGAGATAATGACTTGGAGCATGGAATGATCAACTACTTGGAGCATGGACAAGAGTGTTGGATGAAATTAGAGAGGAAAACAATAGTTATATTATGAGGGTTTCTTCATACTGAAAACTTCCATGACATCCTCCTACATCAGATCAGCAAACCCTGAAGAGGAAGGTTACAGTGTTCAACTACCTCAATATCTGTTGAGAGCCCACATTTGCCAAGAATTAAAGTCAATCTTGGAAGAAATCAACTCTGACTGCTCCTTGGAAAGTCAAATAGTAAAGATGAAGCTAAAGTACTTTGGACATCAAATGAGAAGAGAGGATTCACTTGAGAAAGCCTTGATGCTTGGAAAGGTCGAGGGCAAAAGAAAAAGGGAGCGGCCAAAGATGAGATGGCTGAATGGTATTGTAGACACAATGGGCACAGAGCTGAGCGAGTTGAGGAGGATGGTGGAGGAGAGAAGTGCCTGGCGGACAGTGGTCCATGGGATCGCAAAGGGTCGGAATCGACTGTGCGACTACTGAACAACAACAAAAAAAATCTCATTTGTCTTGCTGACAACTTCAATTTCTAAAAAGTAGAAGAAATTATAATGAGATCAGTTATGGGCTTTATCAACAGGATCAATGAGTTTATAACTGTGGGAACTTTGAGTGTGTAGGAAGGTTTGGTAGAAGCATCTATATCTCTTCAGAAGCCTTATGTTATGGCATGAGAAAGATGCAAACTCTCACATTTAAGTACCTTTTGAAGTAGATTTTGAAGTAGAAGTATCTAAAAGTATCAGTGACAACTGCACAAGAATGTTTTAGATAAGCGAGCATATACAGGAAATGGAATGAGGAACATATTATTGAGTATGAGTACAAACAAACAGCTAATGCGTTTAAGGAGAAGGTTCATAGAGTGAATGCTCTGATGTACAAGAAAAATTACATATAACAAAAAGGGGCTTTCCAGCTTTCCTCAAAGCAAAAGAACTGGAAAGGATGGGAACGTTCAAATGCATGGCAACCAGTTTAGACTTCAAGGTTGTCTATGGGATGAAGACTAATTTGTTTACCTTGATGAGCAATCTATAACCTTAACTGATTGCAAAATATGTCCTCATTTGTTCCATTAGACCCACTGCTGGCTTTTACTACCATTGGCCATGGCATCTTTTTCAGCCAACTCTCTCACATGGGATTTGGAGGTTCTGAATTACAGTGGCCCCAATTCTTTGCAGAGAGGGAAACTCAGAAGGTAGTACAGTACTGCATAACTTCTATTCAGGAATGAGCCCTTTGGTTTGTCAAATCCCTCAGTGTTCTATCTTGTCTCCATGGTGTTTAACACATGCATCAAACTTCTGGGAGAGATTTTCTAAATTTCAAGAGTTAACACCATCAGTATGCTGATGATACCAAACACTCACTCACTCCTTTATCTCTGTTAATCCAACAAGATTATTTTAGTTTTAAACCACTACCTGATGTCAGCAATACAGGCGATACTGGGCAATTAAAAAATAGGCTCAGAGAACTGGGAATCAATCTACACTACACGTGGCTATATTTCCACTGAAGATCCATAGTCTTAGTTCAGATATAATTCTGATTTCAGCATTTGTCAGAAGCATGTCTACAGAGATTAGACCAGTGAGCCAAATGTGGCCACTCTTATATGCCTGATGTGTCCATAAGGAAACATGCTTTAGTTAAATCCTGCTTGGAACACTATAAAACATTCTATTTGTGGGATTATATCAGCATCAACAAAATGAGCGTCAATATCAAACTGTAGAACAGGAAGAAATCCTATGGATCATCAAGTCTAGCCCCTGTCAAGGATGTACAACACAAAAATTGAACTCCCAATCTATGGCTCCACAGCCAGATACCTAAACCACCGAGCTATCCAGCAGTTCTTTGATAAATATGGACATTTCGGTTGGTCTAAAACAGAGGTTCACAATTTACGGCCTGTGGACTAGCCTGACCTGTGAAGGCAAATCATCTGCCCTATGGTGACAACCCCAAAAGCAGAAGCAGACGCGTTTATGACTGCCGCAAATGCACCCACACCTGTGCAAATGTGCCTGCTGTGGTTTACAGCAGCAGGAACCCATGTGTCCAGCCTGCTCAGCTGTCTGAGGGGGCGTGGTCTGGCCTGTGGCGTGAAAAGGTTGAGAAACCCTGGTCTAAAATGCTGCAGCTTTACTATTGATTGGAGTTTGTTGCATAGACCATTCCACTACTCTGCTGTAAGAGCTTCATTGCTTATCATGGTTTCTGTGCACAACTTAAACACTGACTGTGATCTAAAAGGAGCTATATTCAGGCTACAAGAAAAGCTATACTCTTCCACATGAGCCTCCTGGGGTTCAAGATATTTGCTGGAGGCTGTTTTTTACTCTGTCCATTCTTTTTAAAACGTGGAAAAATGACTTCATTACTTTCTTTATTGGTATATTTTAACTTGCATATTTTAAATTCATTATCATTGTAAGGCTCTTCCTTTAAAAAAGGTTTTCAACATCATTTTGCTTAGTGCTACCCAACCAAACCATGATAAATTTAGTTTATTATATTGTATTATTTTCTTTTCAATCTCCTTCTGTTTGTCATAATTTAACCCTTTAAGTTCCCCAAATTTACTAGATATTATTACCCCCAGATATCTAATTTTATTTTTAACCTGAATCTTATGATTTTCTTTAATTCTTTTCTCTTCATCTTCATTCCCATTGCAAAGTATCATTTCTGTTTTATCCCAATTAATTCTCAAACCTGTTATTTCCTCAAATCCATTTAAGTGTACATTTATTCTCCCTATTACCTTTAATGGTTGCTTTACAATTATTAGCGTATCATCTGCATATAAATTTATTTTATTACCCTCTAGTCCTATTATGTCCTTGTCCTGTCATATTGAATTAGCTAAAAATTCCATTGCCAATATAAACAACGTTGGAGATAGTGGACAGCCTTGTCTTGTACCTGCCTCTAGTTTTATATCTTCCGTGTAGTCCCCATTAACTTTGACTCTTGCTATTCCTTGTTGATACAATTTTTTAATTACTCCCTGGAATTTTGTACCAAATCCATATAATCTAATCATCTCTTGTATTGTTAACCATTGTAGTGAATCAAAAGCCTTAAAAATATCTAGTGACAAAAACCCTACTTTCTCTTTCTTCTGTTCTGTTAAGTCCATTAAATCCACTACTCTTCTTGTTAAATCTGACATATATCTATTTTTAATGAAACCTACTTGATCTTCCGTTATATAGTTGGCTATGAAACTATTCAGTCTGTTTGACATTATTGTTGTAAAAGTTTTTGCGTCCTGATTAATTAGTGAAATCGGTCTATAAGATTCTACTTTTTCTAGCTCTTTTTCTGGCTTTGCTATTAAAGTGCTTATTGATCTATTCCAAGAATTTGGAGTTGCTTCACCCTCTAATATTTTATTAAACAATTTATACAATCTCGGAACAATCCAATCTTTAAAATCTTTATAAAACTCCGCCGATAACCCATCTTCCCCTGGAGCTTTATCTGCTTTTAACTTCCTTATTGTTTCCTCAATTTCTTTTTCTGTTATTTTTTCCTCTATTATATTTCTATGTTCTTCTAATATTTGTACTATCTGTTGTTTTTCAAAATAATCTCTAAGCTTTTCCAAATTTACTTCTTTTTTTGAGTACAATTCTTTATAAAAATTTTCTATTATTTTTATTTTTCCCATTCTTTTATTGCATCTTTTTCCATTTTTAATCAATCAGAACCCCAATCTGACTTTTAGATTTCTTCTCTCTCGCCGCCTTTGCTAATAAATTGGAATTTTTGTTACTGTACTCAAAATATTCTCTTTTTAGAAAAATCATATCTTTTTTGACTCTTTCCACATCCCTTCCTTCCAATTCTTTCTTAATTTTTTGTATATCTTCGAAAACTCTCTGATTCTTAGTTCTTGCATGTTCCGAGTAGAGTTATTTTAATTTTTTTCTAATTCCTGATACCTACTCTTATTTTGCTTGTTTTTTATACTATTGAGTTTTATGGATTCCCCTCTAAATATCGCTTTTATAGTGTCCCATACTGTACTAAAGCTGACCTCATCGTTGCCATTCCATTTCCAATTTTCCTCCCATTTCTCCATTATGTATTTTTTATTAACATCCTCTTTAAATAACTTTGTATTATATCTCCAATTATATGCTTTCCTTCCCCAGCTATCCAATTTTATATCCATTGTTATTGTCGCATGATCTGATTCTTTAAACGTTCCTATTTTAATATCTTCTATTGTTTTAACTAACCCCTCTGTAACAAATATGTAATCGATTCTGGAGTACATGTCATGTACTTGGGAGACAAAGGTATATTTCCTTTCGTTCCCCTTAATTTCCCTCCATGTTTGATGATTCAATGTCTCAGTTAAATAGTAAATCCAATATTAGCCACCCTTCTGAAGACTGGTTTATAGTTGTAGATTCTGCAGACCCTGTATTTTGACCAAATTTTCCTTCATCAAAATTTTTCATCCTATTACAATGCAGTCAGTAGCCTGAGCATCACAAATTAATAGACAGCTGCTTTTTCCCAATAAGTCATTCCATTTATTTGGAGTAGGAAATAAATCCACTACAACTGGATGACAAGAGATCTATAATGAATATGGAATGACTGACAGTGGAGGTGGTTGGGCATATATTGTCTGTCAAAACATATTAGATACTGCAAAAAGAAACTCTGGAATGCTTGAGTAGGAAGACCTGTTAAGAGCATCTGGATGGTAAACAGAAATACCTCACCCCACTATCTAAGACCCTTCTTTAATTCTTCCTTAAAGGTATCAAAACATCATCAAATTTATGGTGAGAATACAAAACAGTGTGATTTTTTAACATATAGGCTGGGCAACTCGATTTCTCCCTTTCTTCTGATCTTTATAAGAGATATTCGTTTCGTGCAAGAAATGTATCACTTCTTAATTGGTGCAAAAATACTGATGTTAGCATGGAAGACATTCCAGAGCTATAACAATCTGCCTTGTATTGATTCGGAGCACTGCTTCATTTAATTAATTCAGTAGAGTCTATGGGGGTACACAAAGAACCTCCTCGAAGATTGTGGTATTTTTGAACCACAATTGGGTGGCAATGGCCACCTTGTGTCAACTAATCTTTCTCACATTAGGTTGGGTGAAAGGTACTGCAGAATTAACTCACCAAAAGGTGGTTTCATTTTGGCAGTTTCATATCTGGCCTAGATATGGGAGAAATAGAGTCTACTGGCAGTGATCCTCCAGCCTGAAGCGCCATTGGGACATGGACTGTAGCACAGTAGGGGAAAGAATATATTTTGCATGGGAAAGACCCACATTCCAACCTCAATCATCACAAAAGCTGAGGGATAACCATTTCTAACCAGAGAAGACTTCTGAATGATGTGGTTTTTAAAGTCAATATCTGCATGACTCTCATTGATTAAATGGGTTTATTATAGTTGTAGCCAACATTTATGAAATGCTGGAGAACTGCTGCTAGATCAGGTAATGGTGAAACAGGTGGACTAATGGTCTGACACGATATAAGGCACCTTTCTATGCTCCTTTGATTTGAATCTGCCCCAAAGCCACTGGCTGAATGATAATTCTTCTTATACAGTACAAGGTAATTTGTTTGTTTCCAAATAAAATTTTAATCACCATTCCACTTCTCTTCTCTCTACCAAAAAGGGTTTTGCAAAATTTGTTAAGATCAACTGTGATGAACTGTCTGTTTTATATGTATGAAGTGGTTAAGTCTAACGGGCCAATAGGAACAGCCCAAGCAGAATGAAATGCTTGGTGGGACTTTAAATAGCTAGGCAGTTATTTTCTGAGAAGATTTTGAGATACAGTACTTTGATTTTAGTTTTTATTTGTCTGTAGTAGGTACCGAGGTGCAACAAAACTCTATTTTGGTGTTAATAATAATATTCTCTAGAGAAGTTTGTATTTCTAAGATAAAAGTAATTAATAGGTAATTGTTTAGTAATATTTTCAAGGGAGATGGTGATGTGGTGATGGTTACAATTAATATCACAAATATAATAACAATGTTCTTGTGATTTTTAAAATAAAAGTATTCTGTTATTTTTAACTTGTATTTTAGCCTGAGTGATTTAAAAGAACTATAACAATGCTACAAAGTGTTGCAGAGAATCATGTTATAGAATAAATACTGTAGTAATAAAGACAGTCCAGGCTCAAGGTCTCTGTGTGAATGTCCGTGTGAAATTGGCCCTGTTATAAACTGGGTCTTTGTTATACCAACCAATACTTAAATCACTCAAGACAACAACTAATTTTGTGGAAACAAAAGAAATGGAGAATTGACAAGACAGAGCTAAGAAATAAAAGCAAAGGGGGTTCAATACACATTTGTCAAGATGACAGCCTTGTAATACCTTGGAACAACCTTAAACACCTAAATGTCAGTCAGTCAGTACACAGAACATCATTCAAAGTCTTATCCAATATTTTTAATTTTATTTGGTTCTTACCCAACTTATACATCTTTAGTGTGATTGGGTAAGAAAGAAAAAGTTTGAAGTACATTAGTTTATTAGAATTGAATTAATTTTATAAATAATAATAAAGGAGGTTGTATATATTAATAATGCTCTATATAAGTATCTTTAAAAACAAAACACCTACATAAATACCCAACTACTACATGGTATGTCTGAGCTATGTTAACAGTTTTCCCACTTAACACACTCGCAGCTAGTAAAACGCAGAATAGTGTGGGAGAGTAAAAGATCAGTTTTCATTTTCAGACAACTAGCTAATTGTCACATATGTTATGAAGAAAGAACACATTGTTTCAATATACCATATATAAATAAAACTGAAACAGATGTGATTTAGGAATCATTTTTATTTGACTCCAATGGGTTCTATGTAAGATCAAAACAATTAAATAAATTCATTAAAAGTGCTAGAATATCTTTTCCCACCAGTATTCCACATGACAACAAAACATCCGTATTCAACAATCTAATTCTAAACTATTCCATCCTCATAAAAAAGTAAGTTATATCTTCCTGAATGCCAGGACTTGAATATGAGAGATTTTTTGGGACGGGGCGGGACAGGACAGAATTAACTTTTTTTAAAGGGCTGAATCAGAACTAAGTATTGTACCTTCATAATATTCAGGATCAAATGTTAAGATGCCCAGATATACACATTAATATTTTATTAATGTCTAAGTAGTTGTATATTTTCATTTCTCCAGCCTTTGGAGCTCTATCAATAGTCTATCTCTGGAGAAGGCCTGCCAAACACAATCTTATAGTCTACCTCCTATGTATCTTTCAATACAGAGGAACCCTGTATAACGAACGCTTCGTATAATGAAAAATTCGTATAACAAAGCATTTTTGCGCTAACCGCAATACCCTGCATAGCGAATTTTTCGTTATAAGATGTTTTTAAGTGAAGTATACCCTGCATAATGAAAATAAAATGTTCATTATACAAGGTTTTAGTTAAGCGAGGTACACCTCTCATAATGAAACCTCGTATAATGAACATTTTACTGTATTTTCATAATGCTGGTTATGGCCAATAGCGCTTCTTATAACAAAAAACTCATATAATGAAGAGCTCTGTGGAACGGAGTTCTTTTGTTATACAGGCTTCTACTGTATTATCAACAATGTCAAGTTAAGGCCCCACTGGAGTAGTTCTGCTTGATGTTCAATTTCAGACAGTTGTGCTGAAAACCTACAACTACATGATCCCATGATATTTGCTCTATAGCAGTGATGGCCAACCTTGGCACTCCAGGTGTTCTTGGGCTTCAATTTCCAGAAACCCAAGTCAACATACCTGCTGATCAGAGCTTCTGGGAATTGAAGTTCAAGAACATCTGGAGTGCCAAAGTTGGCCATCACTACACTATAGTATCTCACAGGTTCTATTTCTTCCCCATGTGTTTTTCCCCCTGACTGTAAACCGCCCTGAGTCGCCATGGTGAGTGGGCGGTGATATAAATCTAAATAAATAAATAAATAATGCTAGTTAACTTCTACATGAAATCATTTAGGGAAGACATTACAACATTGGAACGAATTGCTATCAACAGCTGTTATCAAGGCATACTCTTTCTATTTTTCTTAATTTTGGTAAGGCAGTAGAAGTGCCATATCAATGTCTGGAACAAGAAATGGGATGAGAACCACTTAACCCAGAAGCTTAATCCTGAAAAGAACTACCAGTGGCAGGTGGTTAGTTTAACCAGAGTAATGATTCTAATCTATTTTGAATTGAATTGCATTTTCTTTAAGGTTCAGGTTCATATTTAGGAAGTGTGAGTTGTCTAGCTTTCTCACACCAGAAGGCAAAGCTTCCACTGATTAGTTAGCTTCTTCAGAGATATTCTGTGAAATTACGGGTGTCATTGTAATCTCCAGATTGGGTTACTTCAGTGTGTTTGAATTGGGGCTATCTTCAAATATTTCTTAGAAAGATCATGCTTGTTCAGTATGTAGGTTCTAACCTAATCTGATTTTTCTCTGCTATAGCCAAAATCTTGTTCCATTAATTAAGCTTGTTTAAGGGGGATGACATTATTGGCAGGCAGAGATGTTCAGTAAATAAAGAGTTCTTGCTTCCCTTCCAGGACTCACATGGCCTGTGCACAATGAGACTAAGTGCAAATCAAGTTAGCTGAAAGACAGAAGCAGGAACTTTTCAATTACCAAAAATCTCCCCATGCCAGCGACACCATCA
The DNA here is from genome assembly GCA_030440675.1 of Furcifer pardalis. Lineage (NCBI taxonomy): Eukaryota > Metazoa > Chordata > Lepidosauria > Squamata > Chamaeleonidae > Furcifer > Furcifer pardalis. The sequence goes on along the minus strand of CP126893.1, from coordinate 53,759,895 downwards.
CCCTTCCACAGACATAATTTATGGAACAAAATTTAGCTGTGATGTTTTTATGTTTTACTACCTTTGTTGCTTTTTAATACACTGTTATCTTAAGTGTTCCATTTTTACTGTCCTGAAAACATTTACTTTACAACTAGAAAAAAATGAGTGAAAACCTGATAGTGCAGGAAAGTTAGAAGGCCCCAGACTAACTCCTATTTAGACATTTGACTTCAACCGATATAATCACAGTCAGCTACCAAAAATCTAGGGATTATTACTGATTACAGTCATTTTTGTTTCCAGGTAAAAGCTTAATCTAAATACTATTGCCTCATAGGCCAAATGTTTAAATCCTGGCAGATACAGCATCTTGGTGTTTTACACTCCTGAATATGAAGAGAAAGCAGACCCTTGTCTTCTTGTACCCTTGCTCCATCCCATAATATGTACAATTGACATAATCAATTTTAGTTGTAGAGAACTTTCTTGTTTGAAGCTAATAAACTTTGAATCTCAGTATAAAGGGACCATTTTCTGTGCTCCAGCTGACAAAATGGAATTCCTAGCAGTCCATATAAAACCACACACTAACAACTTGGATTAAGAGCAGAAATGGCTGCCTTCCAATAGATGTTTCATTTCATTCTATCCTCAGAGGACATACACAGATAATGCTAAAACTTGGTTCATGAGTCTTAGCGTTATCCGATTTTTAATGTTATGCAATACATTTATTGCACAACGTTAAAAAAAAAGCCCGGTTCCCTTTCTGAAGAGGAAAGGAAACCGGGGATCGATCTGCCTGCCTCTTTGGAAAGGACAGCGGGGATTCAATGCGTGGAATCTCCGCTGCCCTTTCCAAAGAGGCAGGCAGATCGAGCCAAGACCCAAAGTTGGCAGGACTGGTCTCTGCCTGGGTAGCACCTTCCCAGGTGGAGACCAGCCCTGGCGACTTTGGGGCTTAGCTCTCTGGTGAGTGTTGCCTTCCCTGAAAAGAAGCTGGCTTTGGGACACTCCAAATGCTGGTTTCTTTTGGGGAAAGGAGCCCACCTTCCCCCAAAGGAAACCGGCGATTGGAGCATCAGATTGCTGGTTTGCTTTGGAGGAGAGCAGATGTGCGCATTCCCCCAAAGGAAACCAGTGCTCCAAGCACTGGATCACCAGTTTTAAGAGAGCAGATGTGCATGCATTCCCCCAAAGATAACTGGTGCTCCGACCATTGGTTTCCTTTGGGAGAGAGTAGACGTGCGTGCATCCCCCAAAGGAAACCGGCGATCGGAGCGTCGGATCACTGGCTTCCTTTGGATGCGCATCTACTCTCCCCCAAAGGAAACTGGGGATGGGACGCTCTGATCCCTGGTTTCTTTTGGGGGAAAGCGTGTGTGCGCACTCACCCACTTTCCCCCAAAGGAAGCCGGCGATCAGAGTGTCCGAACGCCGGCTTCCTTTTGGGGAAGGGTGGTGAACTTGTGATGCCCGGTTGCTTTAACCAGGGATTGGACACTTCGGTCTACGAAGCTCCCCCCCCCCCTCCAGCAAGGAGGCATCTGGAAATCTCTGCCCCAAAGCCCACATGGCTGGTCTCCAGCCCAGCGGGCTTTGAGGCAGAGATCAACATCAGGAAATTTGAGGAAAACTTTTGCATTGCAGAACGTTAACTTTCACTTTGTGTGGTGCAAAAGTGTTCCTCAAATTCCCTGACGTTATCCGGTTTTAGTGTTAACCGGTGCATTTGTTAACTGGGGTACCACTGTATTTTATTTATTTACTCTAAATCACCATAGCTATTTTACCACCTCACACTTTTACCTTAAAATGCATGTCCTGTATATTTACTCACAACAGTCATAATTGTTAAGCAGAAATGCAAAGTATTTCAGGTGTGCATGTTGATCCATTATTTATATAGCTTTCTTAAAACAGTAACTTGATATGTTAACAATTTTTTTCAGATCAGTTCAAAGAAATATTGACATTCATTTCCCAAACACAAACTAGATCTGCATAACTGTATATGTATACATACAACAGCTACCATACCTTAATAAAAAGATAGACTTGTCTCAAATTTGCTTTGTCTCAGATTAGCTTTACCTGAAGCGTCAATTTCAATAAATCCTACACATTATATAAGTCACTTCAAACTCAATAACACTCATGCCAGAGTACACATATAGAAGATGGTGCTAGTTGAGTCCAGGATGGCCACTTGCACATCACTTTACACAAAAAAGGATGGAAGACAACAATTTGTAAAAAACTATACATTCTAACTTTTATATATTTATAAATTGTATGAATATTTTTTATAGTTTACATAGATTTGTGTCTCATGAGTAAGGTAAACGGTGACCAAGAGTCTTGTGTGTCTCTTGAATCTTCTATCAAGTTCTTTATGTTTAAATAACATCTAGACCAGTGTTTCCCAATGTTTGGTTTTTGGACTTCCCAGAAGCCTAAATCAGTATATTGGCTGATCAGAGCTTTGGGGAACTGACTTAGGCTTCTGGGAATTGAAGGGACTGCAGTGGCTTAGTGGTTAAGACACTGAACTTGACTGGAAGGTCAGCAGGTCAGCAGTTTGAGGCCCGAGTGCTGCACGATGGAGTGAGCACCCAACTCTGTCCCAACTCCTGCCAACCTAGCAGTTCGAAAGCAAGAAATTGCAAGTAGATAAATAGGTACTGCTTTGGCAGGAAAGGTAACAGCCTTCTGTGCACCCCAGTGTCTAGTCATGCCTGCCAAAAGACCACAGAAATGTCTGCCAACGCAGATAGTGCTGGTTGTTTGGCTGTAAAGGGAGATGAGCACCGAACCCTAGAGTTGGATACAACTGGCTTTCAAGCAAGGGCGACCTTTACCTTTGCCTCTGGGAACTGAAGTCCAAAAACCAAAGGTTGGGAAATAATGATCTAGAATTTACAGCTTTTCAAATGGAGGCCACCTTTACAAGGCAACTCTAGGGTTCGGTGCTCATCTCTGGTAGCTCTTCAGATAGTCCTCTGTGACAGGACACATGACCACCTTAAGTAGGGCTTTGACAAAGATTTTGAAATGCTATTAATTATCTCCATATCTTAAACGTATAAAGTGGTTAGACGCAATAGAATATTGTTAATGGGCGCAGTCCTATTTAGTGCTTCGATTGGAAGAGACATTATTTATTCCAAAAGATGCAGAAAAGTGTGGAAGGTTGCATCAGAAATGCATAGCAGGAAAAAAAATCAGAATTTGCCAGTTGTGTAGATAAATTAACATTTCAGAATTGAAGATTCAGCTGAATCCAGCTGAAATTCTTTAACACTCACACGTGTACATCTGCGTATTAGAATAAACGGATGATTCAATCATTTGCATGTAAATGTCCATGTTAATATTGCACATGATCATTTAATTACTCATATGTAATGCACAAATAACTACATCTGATCTCCAACTTCTTCCATACAATTAGAGTTTTGTTCTCATTATGAAATGAATCATTGTTTTAAATCCCACTATTCTCTATATTTCAGCAGAATTTCTTGTACTATCTCCTACATAAACTCTCTCTTATGCAAAGCACCAACAATGAACCGCTAGATTATGTGACCCAGTGAATAACTGATGGGTAAACATCACATATCACACACATATGTTCAACTCAAGCAAATCATTATTTCAATGCTTGAAATATGTCACAAAAAATAAGCCGACACCATGCCTATGTTGAGATTTAATGCATGCACAGACCTGGCCATTGCTTGTAGGATCAAGATGTAGCACAAATTTGTGTGCTCTTCTATGGCATTAATACAATTTAAATTTCTTACCACAATAACTTGTTTTTGAGCCCAAATGAAGAATATATTTTGAATGTTCTTTACAAATTAGGGTGTCTATGCTAACCAGTAGTTAGAAGCAAATATATTACCGGTATTAATAATCCGATATACAATAATTAATTAATTAATTAATTAATTAATACATGCTGTATGAACATGAGGCATTGACACAGAATTCAGTCTCTTGGCCTTAATTTTAAAGATGAGAAAGGCAACATTTTCTAGTTCTTCTTGTTGTAAAGATTCCTTACTTCTCTTCACAAATCGCAGAAGCGTAACAAATTTTGTAAATTTTGTAATGGAGATCTATAGCAGGGCGGATGTTGTAAGCGTTACAACATCTACCCTGCTATAGAGCAGTGTTAGGGACACACCAAGCCAAGCAGAGGAGACAAGGATTGAGGAGGAGGCGGAAGAGGGGGCTGGAGCAAGGTCACGAGCCATAGGTTGAGAACCCTTGCCATACATAAATGCAAATTTACTTCCAGGATAGCAAAAAATGTAAACTAGGGGGCGGGGGGTTTAAATAGTGACCCACTGATCTGTTGTACACCAACAAGAATAATATGCTAAAGAAAAATGTTACTCATTGGGAAATGTTACTAGATTAGACTGATCTAGATAAAGCTCCAAAATCGTGATTTAGCACTATGCAATAAATATTTTAAAACTGTTGGACTCGTGCATCCTTCTCCTCTGCATGTTCCTCCCTTCCAAATTCAACATATTGTTTGATCTTGGTTTCCAATTATGCCCTGCAGGAATGACACTGGGCAAGTTGCCTTAAAGATCTTGCAAGGGAGGAAGAGGAGATATAAATACAAATAACTATAGTTTACCAATTTGAACAAAATAGCTCACTATGACCTGACTCAAACCAGGAAGAGAACAATTGTACTATACAATGAAGTGAAGGAAAGATGAACCCATGATCTCTGTCTAGGGTCATCAGCTTACATAAAACAATGGGTAAAGTGCTTGTATTTCAACCATGTCATTATCTAAAAGTAACATTTCAAGAGTACTGTATTTTACTCACATAGCCACAACTGCTTATATTTTTCAAATATGTATGAAGCAGGGAACTTATGGTGAAGCAGGGAACTAGAGGCTTGATGCATTTCATTCCCAATTATAAAATACTCTTAGGTCTGAAAGAATTTTAACAAAATTGAGTCACACTTGAAGAAGACAAAAGTACGGGACAGTCTAAAAGTTGATCAAGATAGTTACACTGTGCTCTTAGTTTCATTACTAAGACAATACAAGACTTGAGAATAGCAAGCAGTAGTATGTTTCTTAAGTAATGCAAGTATCAATAATAAAGAATGAAACCCCACTACCTCAATTCACAAAATTCTGAACTTTACAAAGTACTGTATAGAGAAGAAAAAAAATAGCAGTCAGGTGTGACATGTACTACATTTTTCTATTTCTCCCAGTAGATGGTGCAGCAACACATTAGTCAAGTGTTATGTACTTAATAATTATTGAAACATGAAAAATAAAACAAAACTGGAAATGTTCAATATACATTCTAATTCCCAAACAAGGGAAATACCAACGAATGCAGTAACTATAAAATCATTCCTTTAATTCCACATGCAAGCAAGGCAATGCTCAAGGTATTATGACAAAGATTTTACCTTATATGGAGCAAGAAATAGCCAATATTCAAACTGGATTCCAGAATGAGAGACACTTGAAATTCTATTGCAAATATCAGATTGCACCAAATAATTTAAGATCACCCTATGGTTTCTAAATTACAGCAAAACCTTTGGTTGTGTGGAACATTGGTTGTTCTGAAAGAAATGGTGTGCCATATCACTTGACTTTCCTGTTGTATAATCTGGATTGTGGACAGGAAGCTATGGTTAGGACAGAATATGGAGACACTGAATGGTTTCAGTCCTGTAGGTAAAGATGTCAGATAAGAGTGCATTTTATTCTCTTCTCTCTTTAGCCTGCTTAAAAAACATATCATATGAAAAGCCATTCTAGATTCAGATGAAGGGGAACTATATACTGTACATTAATACCTCAGATCACGTTTACCTTGGATAATGCTAAAATCGCATAACGTTAAGTAATCTGGGGAGGAGAATTGGATCGAATAACGTTAAGGTCCTATGGGATGTATTTATTTACCACTAAAGCCTGTGCGGTTACAATGTATCTCTATGGAGCTTTAACGTTATCCGATCCATTCCATAGGATTTTAACATGCATCGGATAAGACTAAAAATCGGATAACACCAAGACTTGTGGAACCAAGTCTTAGCGTTATCCGAGGTATTACTGTATTGGGAGAAGAAACAGTAATAATTTCAAATATGCTGATAAGACTGTTTTACTGGGAGAAAGCTGCAATTACTGTACACTACTTGAAACAACTTTTAATGGAAGTGAAACAAAGTGCCAAAGCAGGATTACAGTTGAACATACAGAAGATAAAAAGCATGAATACTGTATAGCATAACTACACAACTCTAATGTTGACTATGAAGAAACAGAAATAGTAAAAGATTTTTATTTTCTATATTTTGGTTCAATTGTCAATCCAAATAGAGACTGCAGCCAAGAAATCAGAAGATTGAGACTTAGAAGGGCAGTAATGGAGGAATTAGAAAAGATCATCAATGATAGGGGTAAGTTGAACACAACAACAACAACGATGATGTGTCATTGAAGAAAAGGTGGCTTTGTTTAAAGTCTGATTGCGAGACAAGAAAGAATTGGAGGCCAAGATAATTCACACTCTTGCACCATGTATGTGTATGAAAGGCGAACAGTAAATAAAGCTAAGAAAGAAATTGATTCTTTTAATACATGGTGGTGGAGTAAAGCTTTGTGGATATTCTGGACTACCAGAAAGATGAACAAGTGGACCCAAGAGCAAATCAAGCCTGAACTATGCGTCAGTTTTACTATTTTGCCTCCAGACATATCTGGAGGCAAAATAGTAAAACTGACGCATTCCTACTTTTAGGAAGATCATGAAAAAGATTTTCTGGAAAAGACAATAACGTTGGGAAAAGTGGAACATAGCAGGAAAACAGGAAGACTAAATGTGAAATGGATTAACTCTCTAATTTCTATTAGGCTTGAGTCTGTAACTGCTGAGCGATGCTGCTAAGGATAGGACATTTTGGATATCTTTTGTTCATAGATTCGCCATAAATTGGAGGCAACTTGATAGCACATAACAGTAAGACCAATAACAACCTATTAATAAATTACATACATAGTGTAGAAGTAAAGGAATTCCTTACATTTTTAAACACATAGAACTACTTCAAGACATATACAGTAATACCTCAGATAACGTTTACCTCGGATAACGCTAAAATCGCATAACGTTAAGTAATCTGGGGAGGAGAATTGGATCGAATAACGTTAAGGTCCTATGGGATGTATCGGATAACAACCGCTAAAGCCTGTGCGGTTACAATGTTTCTCTATGGAGCTTTAACGTTATCCGATCCATCCCATAGGATTTTAACATGCATCGGATAACACTAAAAAGCGGATAACACCAAGACTTGTGGAACCAAGTCTTAGCGTTATCCGAGGTATTACTGTACTGTACTACATATCAGAAACATTCTGACAGAACAGAACATAAAGGACGGGTTGCAACATTCCCTGACAGAGATCAAGAAACAGGAAACACATGCAGTCTCTTTGAGAAAAAAACCAAATAAATAAAAACAAAAAAATAAATGTCAGCCATTGCAATTCTCTGTACATAAATATTAGTTTTAATGAAACTTGAGAATAAGGTCTGAAGTGAAACACATGTTTTAAGATAAATAATGGACTATATCCTAATTTATACAACGGGACTTAACTTACACAACAGATCTTTCCTGTCCTTTCCCCTCCATATATACATACTACAAATAACTTTTGGAGGATGCCAAAATACTATAAAATATATTTCAGTGAACATGAGGTGGATAGAAAATCCACTTTGATTGCAGATGTTGTTCCATCAGTAGATGGACAAAATCAGATTTCATCATATGTGGAGCTTAACACTTTACTTTCTTAATATCCGCCAGTAACTTTGTAAAATCATAAATATTTACAAGGAACTGCTTTCTAAACTTCAAAATTGAAAACAGGTATCTTGAAAAATAACCACAAGTTATTCTCAAGTCATAAATAAATGAAAAACAGGCACAAATTCAATGGTCATTAAACTAGATAGAATTACCAACCAACAAACTGTTAAAAAAAACCTACACCCAATTCTTATGAATACCTAGTATTTATTCATGCTACCTCTTGTGACCCAGAATAATTTAGATACAATTTGCTTTCAATTAAAACCAGCTCAATCCCAGTTGACTAGCAAGACTAAATCACCATCAACATCAACAAACAGTAGTGCCATACAGCTAATACTGTATACTAGAACTAGCTACAACAACCTCCATCTTCTGCTTTGGAAGAGAGGCGAGTGTGCCTGGTCACTTATTGTCTAATCCTAAAATAAAGTAATAACTTTTAGTAACAGTACTAGCCACAAGAAATGCCACATACCTGTACTCAGTGATGGGATGCAACAGGTTCGCACCAGTTCGCCAGAACCAGTAGTAACTTTCCCCAGTGTCCTGGAGAACTGGTAGCAGCTTTTGGGGGGAACCACCTTCGGGGCTTACCTTTTCCCTGGTTTTCCCCATTGCGCATGCGCACCAAGCATTTGGTGTGCATGCACACCTACAGTGCTTGGCGCATATGCATGGTCTCCTTGCTGTCCTCCCAAGCGGAGAGGAGGAAGAGAAGCTGCTAGCCTGAAGCTTCCTATAGCCTGCTCCCCAGGGTAAGTGACTCACTTTTGGATGTAGTGTGTCTGTGTGTATTTTAATGTGTATTTAATACCTTTACCTATACAGTCAAACCTCACATAAAGAGCGTTTCGCTTAAAGAGTAACTCGCTTAAAGAGCAGAATTTTCTCTGAATGTTCGTTTCGCTTAACAAATAAAACCAACCAAAAACTAGATTAACAAATAAATTGGGGTTCACAATCCCCCCCCCCAATTGGTCATTTACAATGGTGTTTCGCTTAAAGAGCAAACTCGCTTAAAAAGCAATCCTGTGGAACGCATTATGCTCTTTAAGCGAAGTACAACTGTACTGACGTACTACCACAATTCCTAAAAAAGCCTGGCGGCCTGGCTTGGGGTTTTCAAGCAAAGTCTTGGAGTTACCTCATCAATAAGCTACACCTGTGCTGTTCCAATTGCTGTTCCAACTGGAGAACCCTTAAGGAGGTACAGCTGTTTTACATTTACATTAAAGCATATTATCCTATAGAACTGGTACGATGACCATATCCATCTTGCAACATGGTGTTGCCCAGGCACTTATACCAACAGGTAAGTGGCGGGTTTGTGTTTGGGGTGGGTGGGTGTTTGGGTGTATTTTAATGTAATTTTTATTTTATTTAGTTATTTATTTTATTTACGGGTTTGTGTTGTGGGTGGGTGGGTGGGTTGAGGGGTGTGTGCGTTTGTTAAGTATATTAAGGCAAACTGCTTTCCAGTCCTAAATCTGCTAACTCTGGTCAATATTCTGTATTGCATGATGCCACAGAGTATAAAAGGTGGCGGTTGCTCCACAACACTGTACTTTATCAGAAACATTTGTCTACTTTGCACAAGCATTGCAATACTACAGGTGACAGTATACTATTACAACAGTTACTGTTGCATTCAGAGTTTTTTTGCTGGCTACGCTGCCCTACAATTAAGTCATAAGAAATTTTAGCAGGATTTCTGAATTAAGCATTCCTAATATACTGTACTTCCTCCGCATAGGCATGAAGACACACACTCTCTAATCATTCCAGAACGCCAACTGTTCCTTTGTTTTGATCCTTCTTATCAAAATTAACATTTTATACTATAATAACTTGGCGGATTGTATTGATATTCAGAAGCATTTTGAATTTTCCTCACCTGATAAGTCTGCCAGGCTCAACATACAGTACAGTACTTTATAACATCAAGCCTTCACAGTCCTCAACAGAAAACAATTTTAACCAACCCGAGGTGAAATACACACTATGTCTGAGGAAGTTGGCTTGGTTCACAAAAGCTCACATTTAAACACAGAAGTTAGTCTTTAAGGTGCCACAACACTTTTGTCTTTCTTTTTGCTGTTCCATTTTGTTTACTCTCAGAAGAGGCAGGGGGATTAGAGACCAACATAAGATGGATCATGGAAAAAACAAAGGAATATGAGAAACAAGTCTACTTCTGTTTCATTGATTACACGAAGGCTTTTGACTGTGTTGACCACAACAAAATGTGGCAAGCAATTAAAGAGATGGGAATTCCGGAACACCATATAGGTCTCATGAGAAATCTGTACATGAATCAAGAGGCAACAGTTAGGACAGAAAATGGAATGACGGAGTGGTTTGGAATAGGAAAAGGAGTAAGACAAGGCTGCATTTTGTCACCCTGCTTATTCAACTTATACACAGAACACATAATGCGCAATGCAGGAATGGAGGAATCACAATTTGGGATCAAAATTGCTGGAAGAAACATCAACAATTTGAGATATGCAGATGATACCACCCTCATGGCAGAAAGTGAGGAGGACCTAAAGAAGCTCCTGATTAGGTTGAAAGAAGAAAGTGAAAAAGCTGGCTTGAGACTCAATATCAAGAAAACCAAGATAATGGCAACAGGCCCTATCAGTCCCTGGAAAATAGATGGGGAAGAAGTAGAAGCAGTGACAGATTTTACTTTCCTAGGATCAAAGCTCACTGCAGATGGTGATTGCAGCCATGAAAGAAAAAGGCGACTGATCCTTGGGAGGCAAGCGATGAGAAACCTGGGGAACATAGTGAAAAGTAGAGACATCACATTGCAAACAAAGATTCGCATAGTCAAAGCAATGGTATTCCCTGTGGCAATGTATGGTTGTGAGAGCTGGACCATACAGGCTGGTTGATTTGAGGGGTAGCCACCACCACCCTGCCCCAGGTTTTATCCGTTACGCTGTTTTAATCTTTTCTTATGAATTATTTCTTATGAATTCTTGAGGTTTTAAACATTATTATTTTTATTGGATTGGTCTGTGTTTTTAGCTACGCTGTAAGCCGCCCAGAGTCGGGTTTACCCGATTGGGACAGGATAGTAAACGTGAATTAATAATAATAATAATAAAGCTGAGCGCAGAAAAATAGACGCCTTTGAGATGTGGTGTTGGAGAAGGGTTTTGAGAGTCCCCTGGACAGCGAGGAGAACAAATAGGTCGATCTTGGAAGAAATCAACCCTGACTGCTCCTTAGAAGGTCAAATAGTAAAGATGAAGATGAAGTACTTTGGACATCAAATGAGAAGAGAGGATTCACTTGAGAAAGCCTTGATGCTTGGAAGGGTTGAGAGGGCAAAAGAAGAAGGGGACGCCCCAAGATGAGATGGCTAGATGGTATTGTGGAGACAGTGGGCACAGAGCTAGGCGAGTTGAGGGGGATGGTGGAGGACAGGAGTGCTTGGCGGGCAATGGTCCATGGGGTCGCAGAGGGTCGGAATCGACTGTGCGACTGAACAACAACAACAAAAATAGATTTATGAGGTATGAGCAAGGAAAGGTCGCAATAAGCTTCGCATGCAGATTGGTGGCAGGAAAGGCTTTTTAAAAAGATAACGGAAATCCTTTATTTGTTTTTCCCCATAAGAGCCTATATATAAATAACAAAGGAGTGTGTTTTAAGATCGCCATCCCGCTTGCTTCTTCCAAGACGGGACCAAACAAACCATCCCTGCTGGGGGATGTGGGGAATATGTCAGCATAACATTTTTGTCTTTCTTTTTGCTGTTCTATTTTGTTTACTCTCAGATATAGATTTACGAGGTATGAGGAAGGAAAGGTCGCAATAGGAGTGTGTTTTAAGATCGCCATCCCGCTTGCTTCTTCCAAGACGGGACCAAACAAACCATCCCTGCTGGTGGATGTGGGGAATATGTCAGCATAACATTTTTGTCTTTCTTTTTGCTGTTCTAGAGTAAAACCTCATATAACACTAAAACCTGGTTCCACAAGTCTTGGTGTTATATGATTTTTAGTGTTATCTGATCCTCTATGGGATCCATAGAGATACATTGTAACCACACAGGCTTTAGCGGTTGTTATCTGAAGCATCCCATAGGATCTTAATGTTATCTGATGCAATTCTTCCCCCCAGATTCCTTAATGTTATGCGATTTTAGTGTTATTCGATACTAATGTTATATGAGGTATTACTGTATTTTGTTTACTCTCAGGTATAAATTTATGAGGTATGAGCAAGGAAAGGTCCCAATAAGCTTCGCATGCAAATTGGTGGCAGGAAAGGCTTTTTAAAAAGATAACTGAAATCCTTTATTTGTTTTTCCCCATAAGAGCCTATATATAAATAACAAAGGAGTGTGTTTTAAGATCGCCATCCCGCTTGCTTCTTCCAAGACGGGACCAAACAAACCATCCCTGCTGGCGGGTGTGGGGAATTATGTCAGCATAACATTTTTGTCTTTCTTTTTGCTGTTCTATTTTGTTTACTCTCAGATATAGATTTATGAGGTATGAGGAAGGAAAGGTCGCAATAGGAGTGTGTTTTAAGATCGCCATCCCGCTTGCTTCTTCCAAGACGGGACCAAACAAACCATCCCTGCTGGTGGATGTGGGGAATATGTCAGCATAACATTTTTGTCTTTCTTTTTGCTGTTCTAGAGTAAAATCTCATATAACACTAAAACCTGGTTCCACAAGTCTTGGTGTTATATGATTTTTAGTGTTATCTGATGCATGTTAAAATCCTATGGGATCCATAGAGATACATTGTAACCACACAGGCTTTAGCGGTTGTTATCTGAAGCATCCCATAGGATCTTAATGTTATCCGATGCAATTCTTCCCCCCAGATTCCTTGATGTTATGCGATTTTCGTGTTATTCGATACTAATGTTATATGAGGTATTACTGTATTTTGTTTACTCTCAGGTATAAATTTATGAGGTATGAGCAAGGAAAGGTCCCAATAAGCTTCGCATGCAAATTGGTGGCAGGAAAGGCTTTTTAAAAAGATAACTGAAATCCTTTATTTGTTTTTCCCCATAAGAGCCTATATATAAATAACAAAGGAGTGTGTTTTAAGATCGCCATCCCGCTTGCTTCTTCCAAGACGGGACCAAACAAACCATCCCTGCTGGGGGGTGTGGGGAATATGTCAGCATAACATTTTTGTCTTTCTTTTTGCTGTTCTATTTTGTTTACTCTCAGATATAGATTTATGAGGTATGAGGAAGGAAAGGTCGCAATAAGCTTCGCATGCAAATTGGTGGCAAGGAAAGGCTTTTTAAAAAGATAACGGAAATCCTTTATTTGTTTTTCCCCATAAGAGCCTATATATAAATAACAAAGGAGTGTGTTTTAAGATCGCCATCCCGCTTGCTTCTTCCAAGACGGGACCAAACAAACCATCCCTGCTGGCGGATGTGGGGAATTATGTCAGCATAACGGTCGGAAAGATAAAGGACGGCAGGGAGGGGAGAGGAGAATTAGTAGGGATTTATTTTATTTAGCGTATGGCACTTGTGCACATTGAGTCAACATATAACATAAAGAATACACACTTGTGTGTGTGTGCGTGTGAGGAGAAAGACGAGAAAGTGAGTCAGTCAGTGACACCCCCACCCCACCACTGTGCCTGAGGAACCACGGGGTACGGTGAGGCGCGCAACGCATTGTGGTCATTGCGCGCCTCAGCCTCTGGGCCGGGGAGAGGGGAGCGGGGCGGTTGGTCGGGCGGGCGCGCGCGCGGCCCCGTCTGCCCGTCCGCGCGCGCAGGGGGAGGGGGGGGTGAGGTGAGAAAAAAAAAAGCGCGCGGGGAATGTCAGCTCCTGCCCCGCCCCCTCCCACTCGGGCGAAATTCCACCGGCCCAAGCCGGCCGCGGCCGGTTCCAGCCGGTTCCGGGCGGGCCGCCTGCCTGCTTCCCGTGCGCGCGTGCAGCACGCTGCCCGCTGACGTCAAGCGCGTGCAGCGCGGCGCGCGGGCGGGCGGGCGGGCGGAGGGGGGCGGCGGCGGCGGCACACAACAGCAGTAATAGGTGTCGTAAGTGGCGGCGGCGGCGGCGGCGGGTGTTCTCGCTACGTACGTGTAGTGCTGCGGCTTCTCGGGCTGCGCCTGGAGCGCGCTGGCGGGCGCCACCGGCCCGGTCGCAGGAGGCCCGGCCGTTACCGGGCCCTTCGACATGTTCCTGCCTTCCGCTCCCTCCTCCTCCACCGCCCGCTCCCACCGAGGAGGAGAGCTTTTATTATTCACTCTGCGCGGTCCGCACGGAGACCGCAGTGCGCAAGCGCCGCCGCCGCCATTACCGCCCCGGGTTGCCCAAAGCATGCTGGGGGTTGTAGTCCCGGTGACGGCGGAAAGTCCCCTTTTTCTTCTGCGGGGCTTCCGGCCCTGTGAACTACAACTCCCAGGGTGGCCTGCTATAGCTGACCGCCGGAGTACCAGAACGAGGGGCTTCATGGGAATTGTAGTTCTGAGAGATTCCTCCATTGGAATCCATCGAGCAATGAGCACCGAACAAGCTTCCAAGCCATTTGAACAAACCTAGTTACGCGTAAATGGCTACAGCTCGACGTGAATGAGGTTGATTTGGCAGTAAGTGTCGCTAGAGAAAGCTTCCTTCCTAGCGATCGCATATAGGATTTCAGATTGAGGATTTGGACTACAGCCTTTTGGGGATTAGATAGAAAACATGTTTATAACTACAGTAAGATGTAAAATATTATGTTATCCAATTTATATAGGAAATGACAGGATGCTGAGGACAGTTGGTCAAACTGCCTCCTTTTTGATATTTTCTTTTGTACCATAATCAGCTATTGTATGTTGCATCTAATGAAGGACTCTGAAGTCTAAAACATAAATTTTTATTCGATTATAAATGTTAGTCTTAAGATCCACAGACACTTTGTCACTTGTACTCCACCAGGCTAACCTAGCCACCTTTCTAGAAATGTTTGCAATATTGGCAGGTTGCTTCATAGTACAGTAAAACCTCAGATAACACTAAAACCTGGTTCCACAAGTCTTGGTGTTATACGATTTTTAGTGTTATCTGATGCATGTTAAAATCCTATGGGATCCATAGAGATACATTGTAACTACACAGGCTTTCGCGGTTGTTATCTGAAGCATCCCATAGGATCTTAATGTTATCCGATGCAATTATTCCCCCCAGATTCCTTAATGTTATGCGATTTTCGTGTTATTTACTAATGTTATATGAGGTATGACTGTAACTGTTCATGAAACACCTAATTATCTATGAGGTTATAGTATTAACAGTACTAAGTAAGCAATTGTTACAGCTTTAACATGGCATGTGTACCCTAAAAATATAGTTAACGGCATGAATATTCTGTGTAATTCCCTGTTCATCCATATTACACTGATTTTTACGTAGCCCACACCTATGTGTACAATAAATAATACTCTATTTAATTCAGTGAGGCTTAAAGAATGCATAAGGTTTAATAATTTACTAAGTGGTCTTTTCCCAAATTAATTGAATTTAAATTGATTTATTGTCACTTTGGCTTGTTAACCAGAAAACATTAGAATGGGGCTGATTTTATAACAGGTGACCAAGTTTCTTGGTCATCTTTTATAAAAGGTGGCAAACAAAAATCTACCCCAAACCTGCCACTTTTCTTTTAGTATATCTGTAGTAATATTTCAGTTACACTGTTGCTGATAGTTCTTTTATCCTGGCCTCACCTTAAATGCTGGAAGCTGGAAGTACTGTGCACATGAGGAATTAGAGTAATACTCAGTTTTTGCCATTTGGAACTGGTTATAGCCCAAGGTACAGCTTGCAATTAAGTTGCCCTATATTTATATTATATTCAGAGGCTTTCAACTAAACTGGTACTGCATGAAACAAGCCAAAGCTATGCTGGGTGGTGCTAGTAGTGACTGCATGCTGGCCTGGTTGGATGAAAGGAACTGATTGCTTCTTTTCCTCCCACTGTCATCCTCTTGTTCTTTGTAAAAGGTCCTTCCCTTTGGATTAAAGCAGAAGTAATGATGGATGGATGCTTAAAACAAAAACTATGTTTCCCTTGTCTTTGCACTGGGATCCTTAATTCCAGTCTTCAGGTGTCTGCAGCAAAATGTGCTTGGTGGCTTAGTGTTTGAACACCATAAACAGTTTACCATTTTTCTTCCTGAAGAAAATGAAAGAGGATTTCTATTAATGATGTAGAATATGTCTCCACTCTGCATTGATTTGCTCTTTATTTGTATATGTCTCAAATCATCCAATTTTTTGTGATTAATCTACTAATGTACAGATATTATAATGATTTCAGCTTTATTAATTTAATTAGAAATATTTATAAACCATTTAGATCTGAAGATTTGAAAATAATGTGTAATAAAAAATCGAATATGCAATAACACAAAATGAAGATACTGTACAGTATAGTACAGTATTGTACTGTATAACATTTACATCATCTGTAAAACAGGTAAGACAGGAGAATTTATATACTTTCATTTTATCTCATTGGAAAATAATTCACTGAACACCAGTTACAAAAAACATGCCCTGCATTGTAAAATAAAAATCTTAGCATGTAATAATTCATAAGTTGAATTTATGATTAGTGGACAATCTTTTTCTAATGGGAACTAAAAGGGCGTAGGATTACATCTTAAATAGAGTATGTCTTCTGCATGATGATGTTTTACAATAAAGTATGTTGCTTAAAATTGACATTTCATCTTTCCATTTAAAGTTTTTCTTACAAATGTTAATAGATATGGCATTATTCTATACCACATGTAATGACACTAACAATCTTTAACAGTGCAACTAAAGTCCTGTGAGCCAATGTTTTTTTAAATAGGGCTCAGAAGGATATACTGTACTGTACAACAGTATATGGTCTGTCATTTTAGTGTCAATTTTAGCTTGCTTATAGAAATAATGTAATTAAAATATACTTATCAAAAGTGATTCTTGTTCATTTGATAGAAATATGTTCTCAATTTAAAAGAGATGTCAAAGTAAATAAATAAATATTATATTATTGGTTTTACTAAATCTGGATAGTTTAATGTCTACCTTCACAGGCTTTTGTTTTGTTTTTTCTTGTGTTATTTAATAGAGCATTGGGAATATTAGAAGTAACATAAATTTATTTAAAATAGTATGTTTTATTTGAATAAATTATATATTTTACTTCCCATTGGAACGTACTTTGTGCATTAAAAGTACAGTATATGAAATACATTAATTTTTCCATAATAGCTTATACTTCTGTGTTTACACAAAGCTGTAGCATAAAGCTCTTATCATAGAAGCTGCAGTGAATCTCTACAGTCAAGTTGAAATCAATTAACATATCTGCAGAAGAGGTGTTTTTCATATTTTTAAAAATACTTTGCAAGTGTGCACCAAGCTTTTGCTTGTTGCTGTTATGTGATTATCTGAAGGTACAGTTCATGTGGAGCACAGAATGCGGTGTTAGGTAGTGGAATTGTTTGGGATTTTAAATGTTTAAAAACATTTACTCACTAAATACTTATATTTTCTATTGTGATAAAGAGTTTAATAAGTCTCCTTTGTCCCAGTTCCTACATTATTGTAAAAATCACGTTGCAAGTATTGTTTGGTGAAATATCATTTAATAAATTGTGAGCTGGTAAATGCATGGGAATATAAAATACACATTAGGTAGTATATTTCGGTTTTTGAAGAAACAGCTCACTATTTATTTTATCACATGCGATTCCCACTACAGCTTCTGTTGTCATTGCTGAGTCCTCCATCCATCTCCCCATTTATACAGCGGTATTTTCCAACATTTGCCCTCCCCATCCAGGCTGGGACACTCAAACCGGACTGCTTTTCTTTCCCATTGACTTTCTATTGTAGAGCTTTGCAACAAAAACAAGGATCCAAACTCTGTTTTCTGTCGTCCAATGAGAGCCGGGAGCTTTGCTCCCATTCCCATTGGTCTGCCCCGGCGCCTTGGTAGCCAATCGCCGCTTCCCTTTAACCACCAATCGGCTGTCGAGCTTTCGCCCAATCGAGGCCGAGATCCGGGGAAACGGCCTTTGTGCCGCTCGACGTCACGGCGCCGGCGGAGACGGACGCCAGTAGCTGCGCGCGCTGTGCCTCTGTATTGTGACGTCACAGCGTTCTGCGCCCCCTCCCGGTATAAATTCAGGGTCCGCGCGCCGGGGAGGGGACAGTTGCTGGCGCTCTTGGGCGAGGAGGAGGTCGTCGCAGAGGAGAGCGGCTGCTTCTTAGAGCGGAAGTGTTTTAAGGTCTCTCTCTCTCTCCGGGGAAGTGGTGAGTTGGGGGCCCCGGGTAGATGTTGATTATACGATGGGTGCTTTGACTTTTTGGGGGGACGCGTAAAGGCTGCTTTGTTGTTTGGTTGGTTTTGGAGGGGAAAGAAACGGCGATGGGACTGATTGCTTAGTAATTAGTGGGGAGATACGAGGTATTGGGGGAGGGGAGATTTATCTGTACGGTTAAGGACGCTTCCCCCGGGCATGGGGGAGAGGAAATGGTCTTAATTAATTGGCTCATGGCCCACATCAGCCCTGCTAATATCTGGGGCGGTTAATAATTGTGTATATATAGTAAAGGTAAAGGTTTCCCTTGCTCGAAAGCCAGTCGTATCCGACTCTAGGGGGTCAGTGCTCATCTCTGTTTCTAAGCCAAAGAGCTTAGAATAAATAAATAAATAAATAAATAATTGAGTCTCCCAAGGCTCGGAGGGAGGACACGAGCAGTGGTGGCGGGAGGAAATTACTCCGCGGCGTGGGTGGGGGATTTACGCATGGTAGTAATTTCCTATTGCGTCACTTGTGTGCCTGCCTCTAGAAAACGTAAAGGGAAATGGCTCGTACCAAGCAGACCGCCCGTAAATCCACCGGTGGCAAAGCTCCACGTAAACAGCTGGCGACCAAAGCGGCAAGGAAGAGTGCTCCCTCTACCGGCGGAGTCAAGAAACCTCATCGCTACAGGTAATTTGGGGGAAGGGGGGGGAGGGGGATGTCCAGGAGCATTGGGTTATGCGAGGCCTGTCAGTGCATCTGTGGAAAATATGCATCTTATGGGGGCGCTGTTGCATCAAAATGGGCATATGCTTCCCATCGTTATAGTAGTTTGGTGCCTTGGCGCCTTGGGATAGATTACCTGCAGCGATAGGTTGCTTCAGAGCCTAGTCTCATTCATGCTTCTCTCCTAAGGACTGGGCAGCAAGAAAGTACCAGAAAAATGGTGAGGCTGTGTGTTGCGATCCTTTTCCATGCCTTCCTATGTTATTAATTTTTAGGCCCGGGACTGTGGCGCTTCGTGAGATTCGTCGTTACCAAAAGTCCACAGAACTTTTGATTCGCAAACTTCCGTTCCAGAGGTTGGTAAGGGAGATTGCCCAAGACTTCAAAACAGATTTGAGGTTCCAGAGTGCAGCCATTGGTGCGCTGCAGGTACGGTTGTGTTCCCAATACAGTAATACCTCATATAACATTAGTATCGAATAACACTAAAATTGCATAACATTAAGGAATCTGGGGGGGAAGAATTGCATCGGATAACATTAAGATCCTATGGGATGCTTCAGATAACAACCGCTAAAGCCTGTGTGGTTACAATGTATCTCTATGGATCCCATAGGATTTTAACATGCATCAGATAACACTAAAAATCATATAACACCAAGACTTGTGGAACCAGGTTTTAGTGTTATATGAGGTTTTACTGTACTTGGATGCTGATACATTGGTTGAAGGCTGGGGAACGGGGGAGTTCCATGTGTGTGGGTGATTTGTGGCTTCTAACAATTTGTCTTGTTTTAAAACAGGAGGCTAGTGAAGCCTATTTGGTGGGGCTCTTTGAAGATACAAATCTGTGTGCCATCCACGCCAAGCGAGTTACCATCATGCCCAAAGACATCCAGTTGGCTCGTAGGATACGGGGGGAGAGAGCTTGAGTGTCCGCAGTTTTTATTTTGTTTTGTAGTAAATTCTGTAAAATACTTTGGTTTCAATTTGTGACTTTTTTTGTATGGAATTGTTTATAATATGTTACATTTGTACTTAAGTCATTCCATCTTTCACTCAGGATGAATGCTAAAAGTGACTGTTCACATAAAACTCAGTGCTTGTGAGCCTTATTGCTCAACAGTGACAGGTTGCTAATATGCAGAAGGGATGGGTGATCTTTCTTGCTTTTCATGCATGTTTCTGTATGTTAATGACTTGTTGGGTAGCTAAAATTGTATGGTACTAGAATTGATATAAATGTGTACAGGGTCCTTTTGCAATAAAACTGGTAATAACTTGATCCAAGTGTTTAACAATTGGGGCTGTTAAGTCTGACCATACACCACTGTGATTTAATGGACTTTCTGAAGGGTAAGCTACAAGTCTTTACCACAGTGTAACTTACAGTTTCCTTAAAACATAAACCTGGCAGCTATAGAATACACTATGTGCATTTATAATAGCTATTTTATATATTGTAGTGTCGACATTTTTAAATTAAATGTTTTACATTCACAGAAGGAGTCTCGTCATTGTTGTGGGAAAAACAGTGCTTAATGCTATATAACTCAATTTAAACTTGTTTATTGCTTATAATAAAGTCCCAAATACAAGAATATTTTGGAGGAATTACATAAATTAAGGCATGTGAAGTTTCTCGTTACCATCATTGTAACTTAGAGAAATACTGAGCTTCTATTTATAAGAGTGATATTTTTGTTTTAATTAGATGGCATAAACACTGAATTACTGATGTTTTACTGCAAGTTGGAATTGACTGTGACTGAACAACTGCAAGTTTACAACTTTGCTGCATTCTAAGAGGTTTTATGGCTTATTTTGTACCAACATCTGTACATTTGTCTTTTGAAATGCAACACACACATTATTATACAAAATCTGAGGCAGCTATAACATAATTAAGGCAATCCTTTGTACAGATCGGTGGCTCCTGGGAAGAGGACTGTTTGAGTGTATTTTTTCTTGCGAGCCTGACATAAAACAGGAATGAAAAGTACAGTTGCACTCACATTGATAAGCTGAACCTTTCTATACAATGAGTAATTAAGTACTATTTAATTATTTGACTTACATAGAATGTGTCTGCATTGTGGAAGCTTTGGTTAAGACAAACAAGTGCAAAACTACAGCCTTAGCTTGGGTTTTATTACAAATCTTGAAAGTGTCAGTGCAAGCATGAAAAAGTAAAATGGGGTCTTCAGTAGAAGCATCCAAAACACTTCTTTCCAGTTCACAGTTCTGATCCATCCTGCCTTAATGAAACAGCTGGTCTGGCAGGGCATCATTGACTGAAGCTCCATCTGAGGTCACTGGCATTTCCAAAATAGGTCATTGGTAGAAGCCCAGTGGTAGAATGGCACATCTTTTACTAGACAAACCATTCTGTATGTTTAAATCCAGCAGCTAAGGAAAAAATAAGTCACTATTCAATAACATTTCTCTGAAGTTTCAACTTGGCATTACATGTTGCTCTAGCTATATGACATTTATCTTAAATCCTATGTATGGGATGATTTTTAAATGATCAATTCATTTTCAGATACAAGACTGAAGTTTCTGATTTGACACCTGATATTTTTATCTCAAATATTTAGTACTCTGAAATACAGTAATACCTCGGATAACGCTAAGACTTGGTTCCACAAGACTTGGTGTTAATCCAATTTTTAGTGTTATCCAATGCATGTTAAAATCCTATGGGATGGATCGGATAACTTTAAAGCTCCATAGGGATACAATGTAACTGCACAGGCTTTAGCGGTTATCCAATCCATCCCATAGGACCTTAACATTATTTGATCCAATTCTCAGATTACTTAACATGCGATTTTAGCGTTATCAGGTACAGTAATACCTCAGATAACGCTAAGACTTGGTTCCACAAGTCTTGGTGTTATCCGATAAATGTTAAAATCCTATGGGATGGATCGGATAACGTTGAAGCTCCATAGAGATACATTGTAACCGCACAGGCTTTAGCGGTTGTTATCCGATACATCCCATAGGACCTTAACGTTATTCGATCCAATTCTCCTCCCCAGATTACTTAACGTTATGCGATTTTAGCATTATCCGAGGTATTACTGTACAGCATTATTAGGAAGCCTGTTCTAATGGTAAATGACCTGATAGTTTTTTAAAAAATGTGAACATAGTTCCAGTCATGCAATACAACTTTGTTGCCTCCCCAGTCTGCTCTGTAATCATCTTTCCAGAGCAGGTTTGAGGCACAGATGGACATTATTAGAATTGGCTATTCCAGTGACATTTAATACCTAATAAGCTATGCTAGATGTTAATCAAAATAACAATGCTCTTACCAATTCTCTTGATGATTTCCTCGCTTTCTTCTTCTGAGTTAGATTCAAATACATGACATTCAAAAGTATTGTTTTCTGGGGACTCTTGTGAATCCCTACGTAAGGAAAGTACAGTACTGGTGACAATATTGTGTAGCCAAATTAAGTCACTATGCCCATGACTGACTTCAATTCTTGGTTCTTTCTGCCCCACTGAGCAACATGAACTCAACTGACATATGAGGTGCTCTCCTAACAGATCAGTGTTTTGGAGTTACAGATGACCAGTCCAGGTCACTGCTTCTCACAGATAATCCAAGGCATTCCAGGGCAAGGACTTTATTCCAGATTAGAAGCAAAGGAGTAATATCTGCTTTTTGAAATGCCACCCACAGTTTCTGGTAGAGAAGGGAGATTTTTCAGATTGATGACAGAACATGCACTGGATTATGTGTGAAACAAGTAGAAGTGCTAATTCGCCATTCAATAAAGACTTCAGTGGATCAAGTGGTTAAGATACTGAACTCATTGACTAAGGTCGGCACTCAATTTCTGGGTACTGCATGATGGAATGGATTCCAGTCTGTTCCAGCTCCTGCCAATCTAGCAGTTCGAAAGAGAAACTGCAAGTACAGTCATACCTCGCACAATGACTTTAATTCGTTCTGCGAGGTTGGTTGCTATGCAAAAAATTTGTTAAGCGAGTCGGACTTTTCCCTATGGAAAAACTCGCATAACGAGCGTTTCTATGGGGAAAACTCGCATAGCGAGAAAAATTCGCTATGCAAGTTTTCCCCATAGAAATGCTCGTTATGCAAGTTTTTCCATAGGGAAATGTCCGACTCGCATAGCGAAAAATTCGTTACGCAAGTCAGACCGCTTAGCAAAAACTTTCTCATGCAAGTTTTTTGCTAAGCAAAATGCTCATTATGCGAGGTTTGACTAGATAAATGGGAACCACTTCAGTAGGAAGATAAACGGCATTCTGTGTTGAGGCATGCCTGCCACATGTCCACAGAAACAGATGCAGACAGCACTGGCTCTTTGGCAATAAACTGATGAGCAGTGAAGCATGGAGTCAGATATGACTGGCTTTCAAGCAAGGGTGACCTAAAGAGCAAACAGCAATTGCTAACAATGATGGAGCAGCCAAAAAACTGCTAATCCTGGTGTAAGGTATGTATGTTGAAACTTACGCAGCACAGAAAGCAAAAATCTTACTGTTGTCCAGACGCCGTCCCACACAAGAAATGTCTGTATAAGGGTACTGGAAGAAAACCTGGCAACATAATAACAGTGGCTTGATGAGGTGTTGGCCTGGAACTGATCATTATCCTCATTTGTGAAGTGTTTAATTGGGTACTATATCATTAGATGTACTATATCATATAGATCTACAATAAAATGCTTTAAACACATTTTTCAATGCATAGTACACATGAATATTTTTGTTCCATACTAAACTAAAAGACTTGAAATGCACTACATTTTTAGAGGGATAAAACATTTACAGCCACAATACAATAAAAAGTATTCCAACCTTTGATGAAGATTTCTGTTGAACGAGGATTTCTGTTTCTTTGACATCAAACAAAACCATCTGGAAAATATATTTAAATTATTAATAGGCATTAGCCGAGTAAAGGATAAGAGACAAGCTATTTGCAACAAGGCTTGAGTGCTGCTAAATTGTCAGACTTTCCTTGGCAATTTTTAGCTTTTATGTATAATCAGATACATAACAGCCATGGTAATAACTTTTCTTCTGCGGTATCGAAATCTAAATACAGTAATACCCCGGATAACGCGGGTACTGGATAGCGCTAAAACCGCATAATGTTACAAGATTTTCGGAAAAATCTTGTATCGAATAACGCAATTTTTAACGTTATCCGATACAGTCGTTCTTAGCAGCAGGGTGGCTGGAAAGCTGAATGGGGTTCTCCGTTCAGCTTCCCAGCCACCCTGCAGCTACAGAGGCAGGGGTGGGGAGGCTGGAAAGCTGACGGGGGGCTCCCCCGTCGGCTTCCCCAGCCACCCCACAGCTGCGGAGGCAAGGGCGGGTGGCTAGGGAAGCTGACGGAGTCCCCGTCAGCTTCCCCAGCCACCCTGCAGCTGTAGATTGGGTCCTCTGATCTCTCTGAAGCAGGCAGGGGACATGATCCAAGCTGTTTCTGGGCTTCCCCGACGTCTTCAGCTAGTGCAGCAAGCCAAAACGTCAGGGTTCGAATCCCGACATTCTGGCTTGCTGCACTGGACGTCGGGGAAGCCCAGAAACAGCTTGTATCGGGTCTCCCCACCTCCCTGGACCCGGCCGGGGGGGGGGGTCAGAGACCCCAAAATTGATTAAAAAACGGACTTTTTTAAAAACCAATTTTGGGGTCTCTGACCCCCCCCCCTCGGCCGGGTCCAGGGAGGTGGGGAGACCTGATCCAAGCTGTTTCCAAAGTTCCCCCACCTCCCTGGAGGCTGCAGCAAGCCAAAATGTCAGGATTCAAATCCCGACGTTCTGGCTTGCTGCAGCCTCCAGGGAAACAGGGCTTTTTTTAACATTGTGTGATCAAGTCATAACGTTATCCGGGATACCAGTGTATTGGCAATCCTTGTTTTTGTTGTACCAAAAGCCTCAAAATCTGCCTAGTTATAACAACTGGTTTGTAGCTACAACTGATGTAGCTACAGAAGCATCTTGGTCAAAGCAAGTGGAAGCAGTTTGCCTCGGTGTGTTGGCAGCCATCACTTGAGCAGTTTACAGTTACTGTACATTAGAAATACAGTCTTGGTGGCATTAGATGTTTCACTGTTGCTGTAACAGTTCCAAATTTCCTATTCCAGCTATCCTGTATTTTGTAATGTATGAAGTTGTAACAGTACACCCAGAAATGGTGGCTTTAGCCAATACAGTAGTGGCAGTTTATTCTGCCTTGGTAGTGTGATTGTGTGGACCACAACAAAATGTGGCAAGTAATTAAAGAGATGGGAATACCAGAACACCTTATATGTCTCATGAGAAATCTGTACATGAATCAAGAAGCAACAGGACAGAATACATAATGACAGCGTGGTTTGGAATAGGAAAAGGAGTAAGACAAGGCTGCAGTTGGTCACCCTGCTTATTTAACTTCTATACAGAACACATGTCCAATGCAGGGATGGACAAATCACATGTTGGAATCAAAATCGCTGGGAGAAATATCAACAATTTGAGATACGCAGATGATACTACCCTGAATACTGCAGGACGGAATGAGCTCTCGTCTTAGTCCCAGCTCCTGCCAACCTAGCAGTTTGAAAGCAAGAAATTGCAAGTAGATAAACAGGGACCACTTCGGTGGAAAGATAACCAGCGTTCCATGAGCTCTAGTGTCTAGTCATGCCTGCCACATGACCATGGAAACGTCTACAGAAGCAGACAGCGCTGGCTCTTCAGCTATGAAACATAAGCACTGAACCCTAGAGTAGTATACAACTGGCTTTTGAGCAAGGGTGACTTTTTTTGTTGTTCAGTCGCACAGTCGATTCCGACCCTCTGCGACCCCATGGACCACTGTCCGTCAGGCACTCCTGTCCTCCACCATCCCCCTCAACTCGCTCAGCTCTGTGCCCATTGTCTCCACGATACCATCTAGCCATCTCATCTTGGGCCATCCCCTTCTTCTTATGCCCGCAACCCTTCCAAGCATCAAGGCTTTCTCAAGTGAATCCTCTCTTCTCATTTGATGTCCAAAGTACTTTAGCCTCATCTTCATCATTTGACCTTCCAAGGAACAGTCAGGGATGATTTCCTCTAAGATTGACCTATTTGTTCTCCTCGCTGTCCAGGGGACTCTTAAAACTCTCCTCCAACACCACATCTCAAAGGCGTCTATTCTTCTGCGTTCAACTTTCCTAATGGTCCAACTCTCACAACCATACATTGCCACAGGGAATACCATTGCTTTGACTATGCGAATTTTTGTTTGCAATGTGATGTCTCTACTTTTCACTATGCTCCCCAGGTTTCTCATCGCTTGCCTCCCAAGAATCAGTCACCTTTTTATTTCATGGCTGCAGTCACCATCTGCAGTGAGCTTAGATCCCAAGAAAGTAAAATCTGTCACGGCTTCTACTTCTTCCCCATCTATTTTCCATGGACTGATAGAGCCTGTTGCCATTAGCTTGGTTTTCTTGATATTGAGTCTCAAGCCAGCTTTTTCACTTTCTTCTTTCAACCTAATTAGGAGCTTCTTTAGGTCCTCCTCACTTTCTGCCATGAGGGTGGTATCATCTGCATATCTCAAATTGTTGATGTTTCTTCCAGCAATTTTGATCCCAAATTGTGATTCCTCCATTCCTGCATTGCGCATTATGTGCTCTGTGTATAAATTGAATAAGCATGGTGACAGAATGCATCCTTGTCTTACTCCTTTTCCTATTCCAAACCACTCCGTCATTCCATTTTCTGTCCTAACTGTTGCTTCTTGATTCATGTACAGATTTCTCATGAGGCATATAAGGTGTTCTGGTATTCCCATCTCCTTAATTATTTGCCACATTTTGTTATGGTCGACACAATCAAAAGCCTTAGTGTAATCAATGAAACAGAAGTAGACTTATTTCTGATATTCCTTTGTTTTTTCCATGATCCATCTTATGTTGGCGATGTGATCTCTAGTCCCCCTGCCTCTTCTGAAACCCGCCTGCACTTCTGGTAATTCTCTCTCCACATACTGTTGCAGTCTATCCTGTATTATCTTGAGCATCACCTTGCTAGCGTGAGGGATGAGCGCAATTGTTCGATAATTTGAACATTCTTTGGCATTACCCTTTTTGGGGAGTGGAACGTATACAGATCTTTTCCAATCCTGTGGCCATTGTTTTGTTTTCCAAATCTGCTGGCATATAGAATGCAATAATTTGATTCCATCATCTTGTAGGGCTTTGAACAGTTCAACTTGGATACCATCAACTCCACTGGCTTTGTTGTTTGCAGTGTTTTTTAGGGCCTTTATGACTTCACTCTCTAGAATGTCTGGCTCATGTTCAATGTTCTCATCATTGTGATTATCAGGGGTGTTGAGGTCCTTTTTGTAGAGTTCCTCTGTGTACTCTTTCCATCTTTTCTTAATCTCTTCTGCATCTGCTAACTCCTTGCCATCTTTGTCTTTTATCATGGTCATTTTCGCTTTAAATGTTCCCTTGAGTTCCCCAATTTTTTTGAAAAGATCTCTAGTCCTACCCCTGATATTGTTTTCCTCTATTTCTGTGCACTGTTCATTCAGGTACGTTTCCTTATCTCTCCTTGCTTTTCTTTGAAATTCTGTATACTTTTAGTAAATAAGAAACACTTCAGGAGGAAGATAAACAGCATTCTGTGCTCTCAGGTATTGAGGCCTGCCTGCCAGGTGTCCATGGAAATGTCTGCAGACACAGACAGCACTAGCTCTTTGGCTATAAACAGAGATGAGCACTGAACCCTAGAATTGGATACGACTGGCTTTTGAGCAAGGGAGACCTGAAGTCCTAGGTATGTTAGCCACCCTGGCATAACATCATGAATTGGATTTACAATTGTCATGCTTAAAATAGACCCCAGAGAACCTAAATCTAACGTACAGGCACGTTTTACTTCCACTTCCAGGGCTTCGTGGGCCGGATGAAATGGCATCGGGGGCCGCACCCGGGCCTTAGTTTGGGCACCACTGTTCTAAACTAACACCTTATTATTTGTTCTTGTCCTTCTCAAACATAATTTAATGAAAGATTTTGAAAGCAACATATGCAAACTACTGATATACTAATCTCAGAGGGCTGAAAGAAGAGTAATTCTTCACAGAAAGTGTAACAAGCACCACCACCTGCTTCATGTCTTCAGACCACCCAAAGGAGGAAAGACATTAAGAGTTGGCTTGGCTTGCCTGTCTAGAAGGATGAGTAATGGATCTTGAAACTTGATAACCCGAGAGAAAGTAGAATGCTGCATTCTCAGTAAAACCAGTTTGTGTTTTGACCCATTACCATCATATCTGTTATGAAATGGCAAGTCACTTATAAAACGCTAACCCCTAAATACTGTATTTGTATACAAAACTAAACTTACATGCCCCCAAATGCTCACTGCTTGACTGTGTAAATTCAGTTTGTGTGTTCTCAAGTTCACTCATTGTAACTGGTATTTGTCAAAGCAACACCTATCCTGTTCTCGCCACTTCTGTAAAGATTAGTGTTGTTTTGTTCAGGACATTTGACCAAGGCAGAAGGAAGAAAAATTACTCCTTTAGTTTCAAGGGAGTTAATTCCATTGCGTCCCAAGCAATATGGGTACATAACATTGGTTCCTATTTTAGGTTATTGAATGGAAAAGCTCAACAGCTGTCTTTATCTGCTCCAAACATTGATCTGAGAATTTATAGTTACCAGATCAAAGAAAGAAAGATATCCACTTCTCAGCAATTTTCCAAAATTAGTTTGGTAACTATAGTTTCTGGTACTGTAATCACAACTAGGAAGATTTTTTTCTTCTGCCGTATCCGAATCCAAATACTGTACTGTATTGGTGATTCTAATGGCGAGCAGCCATAAAGACTGGTGGCCTTCCATCTGCATTCTGCATCGCAGCATGACCCCTGAACCACTGATCCTGTTCCACCAGTCACTTTCTGGTCCTGAGGCCTTTTGATACCCCAAGTCCTCCTCAGTCCCAGGCCAGTATTGATGAACCTGCTGCCCTCCATCAAGATGGAGTCAAGTGGGATTTAATCCACTCGGGGACCATCACCCTTACCTGTGAACTTGGGCACCCAAGCTGTTAATCCTTAGAGTTGTCAGGTTAGTTAACCACTACCTGACACTAGGCATTTAGTCAGTGAGAAGGAAGATTTGGTCACCCCGTTTTGCAGCAGTTTTGGCAACTTCCTGTGTAAGTCAGACTTGAATACACTTTAACAACTGCTAATTTTTAATGGAATGTACTACTCAAACTGCACTTTGTCTACTCATGTAAAAATAAAAATTAAGAAGAGACTACCAGTGTGTAAGGATGAAACACTTCAACGCATCTTAATATCTGGCAGGTCTCTTTCTACTCTACTCTGCAGCTTTTGAACACTCTTAGCCAGGAACATACCTGTGGTGGCAAATGTTTCTCTAGAACCATCGGTATGCCACGGTCTAACACCTCTTTTCCTCCGTACTGGGGGAAAAAAAGAAAGAATTGGGAAGTTATATAAAAATTAGATGAGATAAAACCAACAATAAAAAGCTGAACAGTCTTATACAGACTCTTGGCCTCACCTTTCCTACATTGACCTGGCCTACGTACCACAAATTGTACAGCAGCCTGAGGAGAAAGCAGGCGAGATCATTAGTACAAGAAGTCTATGAGCAGTCCTTTAATTTATGTTCCCAGGTATAATTTTTGAGGATGGGTTTAAGCTACATGCCAAAACCTTCTGGTTTCATACAAAGTCTTTACTGGGTGATTCTGAAGAGCTATACTATCACAAGCAACATTCACAATAGCTAGCATAGTATCCATTATTTCCAACATAGCTATCATACAGTATGTAACATCTGAGAATGATGCAGAAACATTCCAATGGCTGCTTTCCCTCATTATTTCCAATTGGTGTGAGTAATGTGTTAACCTCCCAAAGGAGTGTAAGTTACACCATCCCTTCCCCATTGCTTGTGCTAGTAGGACGTGCGGTGTAGCAATATCTGGGAGACCACAAGTTGCCCACTCTTGATAGAAGTCTGACTGAAATCAGCTAGGACTTTCCTCTTTGAGGCATGATGCAAGAGTTTATTTTAAAATGCATGCACCGTTCACAATTTATGTATGCAATGATGCCAAAACACAGAAAACATTTAGGCTAGTGCCACATGGCCAAAGCACAGAATAGGAAGGAACCATATTAAGTGTTCCCTTCTCATACTCCCTGCTGTATAACCAATCTTGTGACCAGGGCAAGAATGGGTACACAATGAGAAGCCCACTGGTGCAAGGGATGTTTATGTAATTTTTCTCATCCACAGCGCTTAGACCAGGGATTCTCAACCTGTGGCCTGTGGGCTGGATGCGGCCCACAGCGCCATTTCATGTGGCCCACCACCACCTCCACCAGGAAGTTCCACGTGGTGGAGGAAGGGCAAAATGGCCATCCGGCCCCCAAAGCTGTCTGAGGGAGCATGACCTGGCTCCTGGCTTTAAAAGGTTGAGAACGCCTGTCTTATTTTTATTTATTTATTTTCATATATATAGGCAAAAGGATACTAGCTTTAAATTTCAATTGGCCCTATGTTTACCAAGGGCATTCCCAATTCTCACTGGCATGGAACAGACATGTTATGCCAGAAAAACAGGTTTTTACTATATACCACAATAACCAGGGAGACTTCCTTAGCTGCTTGGGCCTTGAAACTGCTCTTCTTTGCTTTACAACTTCCACTTTTTCTGGTGCTACAGAAGATGTGTGGATTTACTTGAATGTTATTTTCTGCCCTTAATCCACAGGAACGCAGTGTCATCTCACAGATAGGGGCTGTGGTGGCTCATTGGTTAAGAAGCTCACCTTGTTAGCTGGAAGGCCAGCAAGTGGGCAGTTCTAGACCCCGGTACTGCATGACAGTTTGAGCGCCTGTCTCTGTCCCATCTCCTGCTAATCTAGCAGTTCGAAAGCAAGAAACTGCAAGTAGATAAATAGGGACCACTTTGGTGGGAAAAGATCTTGGGGCAACAATCCTTTCAACCCAGAATAATTTCTGACATGAAATTATTATTATTATCTCACAAATATCATATAGAGCAGTGATGGCGAACCTTTTCGAGACCGAGTGCCCAAACTGCAACCCAAAACCCACTTATTTATTGTAAAGTAGCAACAGGGAAGGAAGGAAAGGCTCCCACTGGGCTGCTGGGCAGATGAACTCTGTGCTGGGGGGAGGGAGGAAGTGCTCCCATTGGGCTGCTGGGCAGAGGGGCGGGGCGAACTTTGTGCTGGGGTGACTGCATGGGTACCCACCAAGACAGCTCAGAGTGCCACCTCTGGCATGCATGCCATATGTTCACCATCACTGATATAGAGCATTGTTTTACTATCTCTCATCACAACACCTGTGATCAGCCAGTACCAGGTGAATGGGCAAACAAAACAGTCCAAGAACCAAGCAACACAGGTCATATTCTGAATTAGTGGGAGGCCATTACCTTCTTTGGTACAGTTTGTCAACACTGAAACTTGTATGAATTCAGCCTTCACTCTTTTGTCAATCTTGGCAGTCCCCCTACCTGCTTCCTTGCAAACTCCGGTCCTCTTTCTTTTCTTTGCACTTATGCTCATGCTGGAGCTGGAAGCTGGGGATTTTCTCATGGAGAACTTTCAGGTAGGGCAACAGAGGTTTGTATATCCCGCCATCATGCCATTTCCACCGGATTAGATGGAAACTCAGTGGCTTCCCTTTCAGCTTCTGTAACACTGTCCCGGCCTGAACAGAAATAGGCAGACTGTCCATTAGTTGCAGGGAGGCTGCAATGTCATTCAACAACAGCCTGCAATTCCTTCTGAACACCACTTAACCACAGCATCAGTGTGCATACACAAACTGTGATACTGCTGAGGCCTGTTTACTTCTTACTATTTGGTTATATGCCTGATGCTTAAAAACTACCATCACCATCATACATCAGCATTAGGGCATTAGGGATCATTATTATTCTCATTTGTGATAAGTAAAAAGAATGGATATGTCTGCCAGATTTATTTATTTAACGTATGGCATGTTTATCAGAGTGATGGTTTGAAACCCAATATCCAATGCCATTGCATAGTCAAAACAATGGTATTCCCAGTAGTAATGTATGGCTGTGAGAGCTGGACCATAAGGAAGGCTGAGCACAGAAGAATATAGATGCCTTTTAACTGTGGTGCTGGAGGAGAATTTTGAGAGTCTCCTGGACAGCAAAGAGAACAAATAGGTCCATCCTAAAGGAAATCAACCCTGACTGCTCCTTGGAAGGACAGATACTGAAACTGAAGCTCAAGCACTTTGGCCACCAAATGAGAAGAGAGGACTCCCTAGAGAAGGCCCAGATGCTGGGAAAGATTGAAGGCAAAAGGAGACGGGGGCGGTAGAAGATGAGACAGCTAGATGGCATCATTGATGCAATGGGTGTAGACCTGGGTGGGGTATGGAGGATGGCAGGTGACATAGGAGCTTGGTGTGCGATGGTCCATGGGATCGCAAAAGGTTAGACTCAACTGTGCGACTGATCCATGATGTGTGTTGACATTTTCAACACAGCTTTAAAATGAACTGTTCTTTTGTTTCTTAATGTGAGCACAATGGCAGTAATTTAAGGTTTTGAACCAATATAAAGTTTTGTGCAAAAGGAATGCAGAGATCTTTTCACCTTGAGGACCAAATGAACTATGATTTAGATTAGGGGTGCCAAGATGTGTATACAACATACTCTCTTTCCTACTGCTACATTCAGTCTGGCCAGCTTATCCTGCTATGGTAATTGAGTAGACCCTACTGCCAGCGACTCAACATCGATTGTCAGGTGGCAGTTAACTAACCTAACAACCCTGAGGACTGATGGTCTTGGATGCCTAAATCTACAGGGAAGGGTAACAGTCTTCAAGTAGGTTAAATCCCACTTGAATCCATGTTGATGTAGGGCAGCAGCTTCATCAATACTGGCCTGGGGCTGAGGAGAAGTTTGCCTGGCAAAAGGACTCAGGACCAGAAAGTGACTCATGGAACTGGATCAGTGGTACAGGGATCATACTGCAATGTGGAAGGGAAATGGAAGGCCATTGCATTATATTCTCAGGACAGTCTTCCTTATATGGGTACACAGAAAGAACCTCATCGAAGATTGTGTTATTTTTGAACCACAATTGGGCATACCCTAGTAATGGTAACCTTGTGTTGCCCGCTAATCGGGCCCTCCAAAGACATGCAATTTTGTCAGCAGTAATGGCAGCTAATAGACAAAAGTCTCAACAAAGGATCAGGGAAATCATTTGTGGGTCACAGGTTGAGCATTCCTGGTGTGTAGATTGCAAGACAGCATGATCCCAAGCCAGAAGGGGAGGGAGACTTCTTTTAATTCACAGAATTATAAATTAAACATTTTCAGCATAGCTTGAAAGTTAATTGTTTTGTTCCCCTTCTTTCTTAATGTGAGCGCAATGGCAGAAATTTAAGGCTTTGAACTAATATAAAGCTAATGAGGTTTTCTCCATGGAACTTTAGTAGTCATCACTATGCTCTCTGCCTAAGAGGTCAAATCTAGACAGTTTCCCCATACATTATTAACATTTCTCTTGAGGCACAAATTCCTCTGCTTCTCAGTTGAAAAGGTGATGGGGTGAAGCCTGACTCATCTGGTGGGAAAAGCTAGCATGGCTGATAAAGGCTCCAGTGATAGGTTTACTTTCTGATGAATAGTGATTTTATTTGGATTGTATCATGACTGGTTGCTTAACACCTGCAAACGTGCTATTTATCTGAGACACTTCTCCTGCTGACTATTCTTGTTTTCTTAGAACTTCTTTGCCACATCTGGAAAGAGATGCTTCTTGTTTTCTGAATGGGAGGAAGTGCTCCCATTGGGCTGCTGGGCAGAGGGGCGAGGCAAACTCTGTGCTGGGAGGAGGAAGGTGTAATGGACAAGCTGCTCTGCTCCTAACAGGGAATGGATGCAGTGGTGGGATGTCAAAATTTTTACTACCCCACCATGACATCATCATAGTGTGGGTGGAGCTAACATCATGGGTGGAGCCAATGTCATGACATCATGATGTTGTGGGCAGAGCCAAAGAACACAAATTAAAAATAATAAAAAATAAAATAAAATCAAAATAAGCACACATACACACACATACTTCAACCCACCCTCCCACCCACCCACAACACAAACCTGTAAATAAAATAAATAATACATTAAAATACACCCACCCACCCAAAAACCCGCCCACCCACAACACAAATCAACCAGAGCTTTTAAACCAGAGCTTAAAGCTTATTCTGGCTAATCTTTCTCACACTAGGTCAGATGGAAGGAACTACAGAATGAACTCACCACAAGATGGCTTCATTTTGGCACTTTTCAACAGTTAAAGAAGTTAGGTACTAAGTCTTTGCCTAACCAGTTCTCTAGGATATCTAGGGGAGCAGGCTACAGGGAGCTTCAGGTTAGCAGCTTCTCTTCCTCCTCCCCGCTTGGGAGGACAGCAAGGGGGCCGTGCATGTACACCAAGTACTTGGCGCGCATGTGCAGTGGAGGAACCAGTGAAAAGGTAAGCCCCGAAGGTGGTTCCCCCAAAAAGCTGCTACTGGTTCTCCGGGACACTGGGGAAAGTTACTATCGGTTCTGGAGAACTGGTGAGAACCTGTTACATCCCATCACTGAATGGATGGATCAATTTCCTCAGCTGGCTGGATGATTTGACACCCAGTGCCTCCTAGCTACAATGCCTAGTTTTTAAATCTAAGTTTTTAAGCTTCTTTTAAAACTTTTAATTTTTGAACTGGTTTTAAATTGTTGTCAATAGGCTGTTGTGTTGGGAATCGCCCTGGGTCCCTTCAGGGAGGAGGGCGATAAACAAATTTAAATAAATAAATAAATAAAACAAAACACACCACATCGTCTTCCTCTGCCAGCAGTCTGTACCCACCCCTCAGCATGGCCCTGCACTCTCTGCCTGGCTTTGGGCTAGCATGAATATGAAAGGGTCACCAACTGGCTGAGGTAAGTTTGGGTGATGCATTTCTAACTGGGCTTTGACATCCCCATTCAGAACCAGGTTTGGCAAAGTTACCAGCAGATCCATAACGACTCCCATGGTTGCTATGCCTTAGTTTTGTGCCTTAGTAAAGGTAAAGTTCTCTCTTGGTCAAAAGCCAATCATATCCGACTATAGGTTATGAACCAATACCAACTGCCAGGGGAATAAGAAGCCAGGGCAGGATGATGACCTTGCCGCCCCTCCCCCTGTGCCTATACCAACTGCCAAGGGAAGAAGAAGCCAGGGCAGGATGAGGACCTTGCCGCCCCTCCCCCTGTGGCCACCCCAACATTGTATTGCAGTGTAATGTAATGTATTGTCTGTAAGCCGCCCTGAGTCGCCATGGCGAGTGGGGGGCAATATAAATTTGAACTAATAAATAATAATAAATAAATAATAGGTTGCAGTGCTCATCTCCATTTTCAGCCAAAGAGCCAGCACTGTCTGCATCTGCAATGTGTTATGTGGCAGGCATGACTAGTCGCCAGAGCACATGGAGTGCTAGTAACCTTCCAATGTAGCAGTACCTATTTGTCTACTTGCAATTTCTTGCTTTCAAACTGCTACATTGGCAGGAGCTGGGGCAGACGACGGAGGTCCCTCTGTCATGCAGCGCTCAGGTCTCAAACCGCTGACATGTTGACCTTCCAGTCGTCAAGTTCAGTGTCTTAACCACTAAGCTTCCACAGTCCCTATATTTGTGCCATGCATTTGTCACAACCAAATGAAATTTAAAATGAATGTTTCAAATCATATAAACAATAGATATGGTCCATTTCTAATTAAAAGCAGTAATTTGCAGCCCGGTTGAGAAAACAAGTGTAAATTAAGGTGGAGGGAGAAGAATGCAACACATTTCCCTCCCAAGTCTTTTTATATTTCTCCGACACCCTTGATTCTTCATCAAGATCTCTGGGCCGAACATCCAACTTTTGTTCTTCATAGTTTCCATAGCAACACAGCACAGCTATCTGTCTGCTGCTTCTTGTGATCCCAAAGCACACAATACACACACACTCTCTCTCTCACACACACACACCTTTCAAGATCAAAGTATTCCCTATCCGCACCTGTCCATTGCATGCATTCCTCAGTGAAGATCCGTTTATCTCATCAATGACGTCCCCAACCAGCACTACCTCATCCACCTCCGCCTGGCTCTGTGGAAGCAAGTCTACGATGAAAATCCGCCCCTCCAAATATCTGTGATGGAGAAAACAACACAAGAGTCCTCTTCGGAGAACTAAGATGGCACACACTTGAGCAAAACAAGCAAGGAACTGGGGAGATAAACATTAGTAAATGTTTTTCATCAAGCCATTCGTTTATTTTTGCTCAAAGCACTAGAAGCTTTGTAGGGAATATTTTGGCCCCCTCTCAATTCAGGCAGATGAACAAAGAGAACAACTTAGCTCCTCACACGAGCCACCGACACAAGTTATCCAGGAAGAAACAAAACATTGTCTGTTTTATCTTTAGGGGATAGAAGAAGCCTTGCTAAACTGAACTAGACAAAGGAAATTAGGCAGGGAGGGAAATCAAACCTCCACAGAATAGCAATACAGTAATACCTCGGATAACGTTTACCTCAGATAACGCTAAAATTGCATAACGTTAAGCAATCTGGGGAGGAGAATTGGATTGGATAACGTTACGGTCCTATGGGATGGATCGGATAACAACCGCTAAAGCCTGTGCAGTTACAATGTATCTCTATGGAGCTTTAACGTTATCCGATCCATCCCATAGGATTTTAACATGCATCGGATAACACTAAAAATCGAATAACACCAAGACTTGTGGAACTAAGTCTTAGCGTTATCCGAGGTATTACTGTATATTGTTGCTTTTCTTAATAGTATAGCAATATTGCAGATCAGTGGGCTTCCAATCAGATCCTAAAATGCTGTGTTAGGCAGAATAACACGTTGGCCATTATGTGTTATTCTGCCTAACACAGCTGTTAACCAACCTGACAACCCTGAGGACTAATGGCCTTGGGTGCCGAAGTCCACGGGGAAGGGTGATGGCCCCCAAGTGGATTAAATCCCACTTGAATCCATCTTGATGGAGGGCAGCAGCTTCATCAATACTGGCCTGGGGCCGAGGAGGACTTTGCGTGCCAAAAGGGCTCAGGACCAGAAAGTGACTTGCGGAGCTGGATCAGTAGTACGGGTGTCAAGCTGCAATCCGGAAGGCAGATGAAAGACTATGGCATTATATTCTCAGGACAGCCTTCATGGTACAGGTACACAGAAAGAGCCTCCTCAAAGATTGTGTTATTTTTGAACCACAATTGGGCGTACCCTGGTAATGGCCACCTTGTGTTGCCAGCTAAGCTTTCTCACACTAGGTCAGGCCAAAGGAACTGCAGAATGGACTCACCAAAAGGTGGCTTCATTCTGGCAGTTTCATGTCTGGCCTAGACATGGAAGAAAAAATGAAAAACAGATTGGAGTATTCTATACTTCGTGTCATTCCTCATGGTGTGCCCAAGATATTGGAACCTTTTTAGCATTACAGGCATTTTTTAAAAATCTCTGGACTAAGGCAGGGGCACAAAATGCCCCTGCCTTGGGTCCGGCTATTTCTCATCATTATCAGCAGCAGATCAACTAGTTCCGTGATGTTGAAGCTTGGCACTCCAGATGTTCTTGGACTTCAAATCCCAGAAGCCCGAGCCCCCATGAATCCACACGAATGGGTTTGCTGTGATTCATCCGGCCCGCACCGCCCTCATCGCTCCTGGAAGTGGAAGTAAAATGAGCTCATACAGGCACATTTTATTTCAATTTCCAGGAGTGATGAGGGTGGCGTGGCGCGAGCCAGATGAATCACAGCAAACCCATTCGTGTGGATTCTCGAGGGCTTGGGCTTTTGGGAATTGAAGTCCACAAACATCTGGAGTGCCAAGGTTCGCCATCGTGGAACTAGTGCAGTGGTTCCCAATTAGTTTTTTCTATGTACCACTTCAAGAAAGACCTCAAACTTGCATACCCCTTATTGCAGGAACGTTAAATATCGCGTACCCCTTATTGCAGGAACGTTAAATAAAAAATGAAATCAGGTGTATTTTATATTTATTATCATCAAAAGACATTCTAATGACAGAGAACACATGTTTCATTAATGTGACAAATGTTGACAATGACGAGCAAATAGGCAGGAACGGGGGCGGCCGCGATCGGGAGGCGCGGGAGGCGCGGGAAAAGCCGCCGCCGCGGGAGAAAGCGCTTGATGCATACGATTGACTTACCTACTGATCGTTTAATTAAATTGAATAATTTTTTGGCAATTGTTATTGCATTATTGTTTTTTAAGGATTTAATATTTTAGTTAAGAGATTGCTGCGTGTACCCCTTGATGCAATCTCGCGTACCCCTGGGGGTACACGTACCACTAATTGGGAACCACTGCACTAGTGCAATCCTGGAGGCATTCAAGAGAAAGTCACAGAGCCATCAGTCAGATACATTTTAACCTGGACTCCTGCAGAGAGCAGGTGGTGGGACTCAAAGACCTTCTAGACCCCTTCCAATTCCATCATCCTATGAAAACAGAATCATCAGATTGGCACATCTTGTTTTAACAACCATCTTTCACAGGTGCCCACATGGATAGCACACACCTCATGTTTCTAAAACAATGGTCTCTGTAAAGGACTGCAAAGCAACAGAGGAGAGTGGCAGCTCTCTTACCTGAGCACCATTCCCAGTTCCCTGCAAGGGACAGTTTCATAAGTCAGGGACACCTGGAAAGGAGTATTCATCAGTGGGGGCTTCAGGGAGCTTTCAAAATTCTTCTTTTGCCCTGTGGAGCTTTGGCAAAGATGGACCATTTTGCATCCCTCAAAGCATTTCCTTTCACCCATTTTAGAGGACAGCTGTGCAGAACCTTAATACCTATAGAGTACTTCATTTGTGCACAGAAGAAATACAGCATGGGCAAGAAAAGGGATGCAAAGTACAGGTAGTAATAATGATGCTTTGAGATGCCTCTGGATTGTAGGGGGGAGGGGTTGGGAACATTTGGCCCTCCAGATGTTTCAGACAACTCCAAGAAGTCATAGCGACCATGTTTGACAGTAAAAGATGATGAGAGTTATAGTCTAAAGCAGTGGTGGTGAACCTTGGTACTCCAGCTGTTCTTGAACTTCAATTCCCAGCAGCCCTGGTCAGCAGGAATGTTGACTTGGGCTTCTGGTAATTGAAGTTCAAGAAAACCTGGAGCGCCAAGGTTTGCGATCATGGGTCTAAAGCATGCAAAGGGCCAAAGATTCTCCAGGTCACTTAGAATAATTTAATCCTTTACATTCCCTAATAAAACTAGTTATCTTGCTGTTAATCTCATGTATCAATTACTGTAATGCTCTCTATGTGGGGCTTCCACGTTCCTGAAATGGAAACTTCAATGGGTGCAAAGTGCGGCTGCCAGGCTGGTTACTGGGGCGAGAAAATTCACATGTGTCTCCCCAGTCCTGAAAGAACTGCATTGGCTGCCCATTTTGTTCCATATCAGGTTCAAGGTGGGTGTCTTAACTTTCAAAGCCCTAAATGGTTTGGGACCTTCCTACATAGCAGAGCGTCTTCCCCTCAGAAATCAGGCCCACTTCATCCATTCTTCTCAGACAACTCAACTCCCATGTTCCAACTCCCAGGTTGGCTAGAAAGTCCATTACCTGCCATAGGGCTTTCTTGGTGGCAGCTCCGACTCTATGGAACACAATGCCAGGGGAGCTGCCTTTGCTTGACTCCTTAGGGACCTTTCAGAAACTATTGAAAACCTTTCTGCTTGAGGAGGCCTTTAGCAGTTTGTTGAAGACCAAGAGCTTGGGGGCCTCCGTTCTGAGTTTGATTAGGTGGGTCCAGGTTGTTTTATTGTCTTAATGGTGTTTGTTTTACTTTTCTTTTTTTTAACAGTGTAAGCCATCCAGAGTGAGAGTCCATCCCAGATGGGTGAGGTATAAATTCAATAAATAAATAATATCCCTTGGATTAAAAAAACAAATTACTATATATACTCAAGTATAAGACAACCTGAATTTAAGCTGAGGTACCTAATTCTGACCTGAAAACCCAGGAAAATAGATTGACCCGAGTATAAGCCGAGGGTGGGAAATGCAGCAGCTGCTAGTGAGGTTCAATAATCAAAATACATAAAATATGTTAAAATTAATTAAATTGTTAGCACGTCTCAATCTGGCACGGTCTTGGGACCTTTGTGGTCACTGAGCCGAGTATAAGATGTGTCCCCTTTTGGGGGCTAAAAAACTCAGCTTATACTCAAGTATATAAGGTATATGCATAACTAGCTCATAAGGAACCCAAAAGGGGTTATAACCAGATGCTTACATCATTTAAAATCCACTAACTTGATTTCAAGCAAAGTAGAACCATCTACAGCCTCTGGCCCACCTGACTGTCAGAATGCTCTGACCTTAAAACATCTATAAAATATAAATTCACAGAAAGATCGTTTTAAGAACAAAGTGTGCCGCCAGAGACAGAAAGACAAAGGGGGCCAATGAACAAGTTTATTCAATGCTTGCTCAGAGAAACACAAGTTCCAATTTCACAAACAAAATTTTAGTAAGCGTGAAAGTAAATCCAAGGCTATAAAGCACTTCACAAGAAGTTTATTAAAGGCAACAGATTGCAGAAACATGACGTTCCAATTGACAAGTTCTATGTTTGTACGATATTAATACACATGTAGATACATGCAGTCAGTGATGGGATGACAATTTTTTTACTACCACGCCATGATGTCACAGATGTCGTGGGCGTGGCCAATGTCATGATGTCATGATGTCATGGGTGGAGCTGACATCATGACGTCGTGGGAGGGGCCTTAAAAATTAAAAAATAATTAATAAATTAAAATAAATTAAAATAAATAAATACACACACACACCCCTCAACCCAACCCACCCACAACACAAACCCATAAGTAAATTAAAGAAATAAAATAAAAATTAAATAAAAACACACCCACCCACCCACCACAAACACAAACCCCTTACTTACCCCTGGGAGGGCTCGGCGGCGGCGGATGGCCCGGGCAGGACAGGCCTCAACTTGCCTGTGGTGGTTCGGCAGCCCCGGGGGAGGTGGCCTCCTCTGAGGGCTGGTGCCGCCTGCCCAGGCCACTGTTTCCGCCGCCGCCGCCGTTGCCACCACCGCTGCCGGAGCCGCCGCCGCTGCCTCCGGAGCCGCTCAAAAAAATGCGGCACCGGCTAAAAGAGGCAGCGAATGGCTGCCTCTTACTGCGCATGCGCAGAAACTCAATCTGACCCATGCACAATGTGTCAGATTGAGTTTCTGCACATGCACAGTAAATTGAAGCCATTTTGGCTCTAATTTTTTTTAAAAAAATTCTTTTGGTGAGGCGTCCGGAACCAGACGCCTCAAAAGTGGACCACCTTCCCGGAGAACTCTCCGGGATTATTCCTACCGGTTCCAGGGAACCAGATGGAACCGGGGTCATCCCATCACTGCATGCAGTATACTGGTATAGACATGAATATATGAATGTAGATACACAGATATGTATAAGCTCCAGGCCAGAGTAGAGGTACCATTTTGGCCTTTTGATTCAGTTGGGGAAGGTGCCATGATTAGTGCAACTGGAAACATTCACCAATAAAGAAAATTAAAACCCCTTACCGGAAGTTGCCAGCTTTCATCCAAGAAACTGGAATTCTACAAACAGAAAATACATCAGTGAAAAGCCAAATGAAAGGTTCAAGAGAAAAATCTGGGTGGGTGTGGGTGGGGGATGTTTCTGCAGAAAGCCCTGAGTGAAATCTTTGTTCCAAAGTCACAAGTTACTATACCTGCAAATCTAGAGAAAAATTCATTTCTGTCACCACCAGCATCAGGGAAAGGAAAGGCTCTAGAAAGGGAGAATCCAGAATGAAGGTCACAATTTGAAACTCATTCCTCAGCGTATCAAAAGAAACAATGAAGATGCCATTATAAACCAAGGGACTTTCCAAAGGCAATTGAAAGCTGACAAACGCTTGGCTTTAAGATGGCTCAATTGCTTGTTTTCTTCTCAAAGAAGCAGGTAGACAGACTGAAAGGAGAAACATGGCAAGAAGCCAGAACCCCCTATAGAGAATTAGTCAAGGTGATCTTGGTGGATTTCTCCTTTTATGCCTCAACAGGCAGGAAGATGAAGGACAGCATGACCACCCCTGTTGCACTGGCAGGGAATCAAAAGCCAGTTGAGGTTTTGTCTACTACAGGTCTGATCTGTCAGTACAACTGCATAAGGATTTGCAGCCTCAGATCACATATTTAACCTCCATATTAATCACACCTCTGAATCTGTTTGGACAACAAGGAAAACAAAGGGCTGGTAACTCTGGATCAGTCCACATGCTTGGAGACTTCAGGTAACTGCCTCACAATATAGCACCACCACATAACGTGTGGCTCCTGCGCAGCTCCCAGACATCTGAATCTCTGCTGATAACACGAGTTGAAGAGGGAACTGTTTAGGACATTTACCTCCCTGAGCAATTGTTTGTGACTCCTTAGGGAAGCCCCATTCACCCCAGGACCCAAGCCAATGGGACAGAGACCAGCATTTAGCATGGGTTTCCTCGTTTTGGGTCACAGGAAATTTGATAATGAAGATTCTCCTGCACTGTTGTTGCTGTTATGCAAGGGTTCGCAACCTATGGCCTGTGAGCCGTATCTGGCCTACAGTGCCAAATAATCCACCACCACCACCCCAACCTTGCTCTAGCTGCCCTCATAGGAATCAGCCATGGACTCATTTATGGGCGCATAAACATATTTACTACAGCCGTAAATGAGTCTGTGGTGGTCATAAAAGCGTCTACAACAGCCAAAGATGTGTATTATGGCACTAATCTGGTCCCCTCAGCTGTTTGAAGGGGCAGAGTCCGACCTGCAGCTGAAAAAACGTTGAGAACCCCTGCTGTTATGTGTCATCGTGTTGCTTCCAAATTATGGTAACTCTGTTAACGAGTGACTTCCAAAATGTCCTATCGCTAACAGCTCTGCTGCAATACAGGTGAGAGATGTTGTGAAGTTTTTTTTACACAAGCAGCCCCTGCAATTGTATT
Organism: Furcifer pardalis; assembly: GCA_030440675.1. Classification (NCBI taxonomy): domain Eukaryota; kingdom Metazoa; phylum Chordata; class Lepidosauria; order Squamata; family Chamaeleonidae; genus Furcifer; species Furcifer pardalis. Next base: position 53,716,815 of record CP126893.1, on the reverse strand, counting down.
CCAGTGGAAAAATCTTCTTTTTCTTCTTCTGCCATATCTGAATTCGAATACACTAGTACCCCGGATAACGTTATGATTTGGTTCCACAAGTCCCGTTGTTATCCGGTTTTTAACGTTGTGCGATACATTGATCACACAACGTTAAAAAAAGCCCTGTTTCCCTGGAGGCTGCAGCAAGCCAGAACGTCGGGATTTGAATCCTGACATTTTGGCTTGCTGCAGCCTCCAGGGAGGTGGGGGAACTTTGGAAACAGCTTGTATCGGGTCTCCCCACCTCCCTGGACGCGGGGTGTGTGTGTCAGAGACCCCAAAATTGGTTAAAAAAACATCCGGTTTTTTTTTTTTTACAAATTTTGGGGTCTCTGACCCACCCACCCCGGCCGGGTTCAGGGAGGTGTGGAGACCCGATACAAGCTGTTTCTGGGCTTCCCCGATGTCCTCAGCCAGTGCAGCAAGCCAAAACGTCAGGGTTCGAATCCCAACATTCTGGCTTGCTGCAGCCTCAAAGAGGGTGGGGGAACTTCAAAATTAGCGCGCATCGGGTCTCCCGACCTCCCTAGAGCCGATGCGCGCAGCTTGGATCATGTCCCCTGCCTGCTCCAGAGAGATCAGAGGACCCAATCTACAGCTGCAGAGTGGCTGGGGAAGCTGACGGGGACTCCCTGTCGGCTTCCCTAGCCACCCGCCCTTGCCTCCGCAGCTGTGGGGTGGCTGGGGAAGCTGACGGGGGAGCCCCCCGTCAGCTTTCCAGCCTCCCCACCCCTGCCTCCGTAGCTGCAGGGTGGCTGGGAAGCTGAACGGAGAACCCCATTCAGCTTTCCAGCCACCCTGCTGCTAAGAACGACTGTATCGGATAACGTTAAAAATCGCATTATTCGATACAAGATTTTTCTGAAAATCTTGTAACGTTATGCGGTTTTAGCGCTATCCGGTACTCGCGTTATCCGGGGTATTACTGTATTGGTGATCCTCGTGGCGATAAGCCATGAAGACTGTCCTGAGAATAGAATTCAGTTGCCCTTTCATCTGCTTTCCGTATCACAGCATGATTCCCGTTTCAGGACTTTTCAGGACTTGGTCAAAGAAACACAAATTCCAATTTCACAGAGAAACTGCAATTGACAAAAACATATGTGGATATTTTTATTTTTTTTAGGGAAATCACAAGCCAGGAAGAGCTCATTGCTTGTTCCTGTCCTGTTTGGAACTGGCCTATTGTATGGGTGGCTCTCCAAGGATGACTATCCTTTAACATTGCTCAGAAGTGTAATTTCTCAGCCACGGGTGTGAAAGTTTACACAAATCAAAGCCACTTTCTGAGCAGTGACAGTGGACTGTGTAATGCAGCAGAGTCGTCACTTTAAATGTTATTCTTTCATCTATAGCAGGGTTCTATCTGAGGGCTGCAGTGGCTTAGTGGCTGAGACGCTGAGCTAGACAACTGGAAGGTCAACAGTTCGAGACCCAAGCGCTGCACGAGCAAGTGATCTCTTATCATCTCTCCCAGCTTCTGCCAGCCTAGCAGTTTGAAAGCAAGAAATTGCAAGCAGGTACTGCTTCGGCAGGAGAGGAAACAGCATTCTGTGCGCTCCGGCGTCTTATAGTCACGCCTGCCATATGACCACAGAAAATTCTGCAGACAAAGACAACATTGGCTCTTTAGCTGTAAATGGAGATGAGCAACACACCCTAGAGTCAGACATGACTAGCTTTTGAGCAAGGAAGACCTTTACCTTTACCTAGAGTTCTATCTATGGGTAGCTCATTGTAAACAGGCTAGCCAAAATCACAAGCACGGAAGTCAGCTTAGCACCCTGTTCAGTTCAGCTCAGCTCAGTTCAGCAGTCTAGGCAAAACACTCAGCACACTCATTTTTAAGGCTGGTCCTGCCCTTGACTATCAGTGACTCAACATATCATAGCCTCTTAATGGGCAGACTCGTTTTTGCAGTGAAACAATGATGCATTGGGTGGCAACTTAAACACCAGTACATTTGCAATGAAATAAGCTTGAAATAATCTTTGTTGGACTAGAGTCCCACCTCTTTAGATGTCACTTGATTAGTACTGTGAAATCCTCAGCATGTAACAAGATGCAATGTGGTGCATTTTGTAGGGAAAACTCACCAGAAAGATCTTCACTGCCCAGAATGGAGGTCAACAGATCGTACCACTGAAATAAGATTTTTTTTTTAAAAAAAATGTATAATTAGAATAATTTATGTGCTAAAAGAATATTTATGCCTTAGAAGCAAGAGTCTATGATAAATGAGTCAAGCTAAAGAGGAGCTTTAGTTCAGGTTTAGGATTTTAGCCACTGGAGAACTTCTAGAGACCTTTCTTAAACTGGGCTAGAGATCTTACTGTGTCATGTTATTTATAAACGGCAGCAGCAATACCTCGGATAACGTTTACCTCGGATAACGCTAAAATCGCATAACGTTAAGTAATGGGGGGAGAATTGGATCGAATAACGTTAAGTTCCTATGGGATGGATCGGATAACAACCGCTAAAGCCTGTGCGGTTACAATGTATCTCCATAGAGCTTTAATGTTATCCGATCCATCCCATAGGATTTTAACATGGATCGGACAACACTAAAAATCGGATAACACCAAGACTTGTGGAACCAAGTTTTAGCGTTATCCGAGGTTTTACTGTATTATAACTTTTGGCTGACAATCTGAAGCATTTAAATAACCCTTGCCCTAACCTGGGTACATTAAGAATCGGCATCCTGAATTCCAGACAGCAAGCAGACAAAACTCCATTTTTAGACAGGAGTGTAGGAATATCACACAATTCAGATACAGTAATACCTCGGATAACATTATTATCGAATAACACTAAAATCGCATAACATTAAGCAATCTGGGGGGAAGAATTGCATCGGATAACATTAAGATCCTATGGGATGCATCAGATAACAACCGCTAAAGCCTGTGTGGTTACAATGTATCTCTATGGATCCCATAGGATTTTAACATGCATCGGATAACACTAAAAATCGTATAACACCAAGACTTGTGGAACCAGGTTTTAGTGTTATCTGAGGTTTTACTGTATAGTACTTAGCAAAATACATCTATGTGCTTGAGAATCCTGACTGAGGTTTCAAGAAAAGAGCATCTCAAAAACAGGCGTCAGAGTACATTTTAACATTAAAATTAACATTGCCTTCTTAATTCTTCTGGATTATTTAACGACGTCTGTACCTCAGGCAGTTTGGGAGCTTTGACTAGGTGCTGAAAAGCTGCAGCTAATAACTTCTTGTTCAAAGCCAGACGTAAAAAGTATCGCCCTTTTCCTTGGGCTGTCAACACTTTCTCACATGAATTAGTCTTCTCAGTCATCATTGATAAAAGAGCCGTGCTGTAAGGAGGAAAGATCTTGTTATTATAATGAAATGTGCTTCATTGTACTATTTTTTTTTACTTTACTATAACCTTAACTGTAAAAGAAATATTCAACTCATTAAAAACAAGGAAGAAAAATCATAAACCTTCTACAGGTTTGCTGTATCTCAAAGAATTAGGTTAAGAATTCTGAGAACTACAAATTTCTCTGCAAGGACACCCCCCCCCCGGGTCTTGGCAAATGGCCATCATTCCCGTTGGCTCTCAGGGAAGGCTTTTTATTTATTTATTTTATTTTATTTTATTTGTTCCAACTTGTTATCCTGCCCCAATCGGGTAAACCCAACTCTTAAGAAGGGGAAGTGTCTAATTAGAATACAATTCGCAGAAGCCTAAGTCAATTCTCCAAAGTACTGATCAGCCAATGTACTAGCTTAGGTTTCTGGAAACTGAAGTCCCTCTGTGGGGCGTGTGCCCCACATTGGGAACCACTGGATTAAAGGAACATTAGTGAGATAAAAATGGTCATTTTTAGCAGGATAAAAAGTTACTAGAGACCAGTCACCTTTGATGGGTTTCCTGTTGTGGAAGCTGTTCCAAGCAGTGCCAGTAATCTTTTCTCTTCAAACCCAGAACCGGTTCTAGAAGATAAAAATACTTCCTTGAATGAGAAAGTGTTACACAGCACAGGGAAACATCAGGCATGGCGTCTGAGTGTTCAAAGTATTGTTACGTGTGACTGCACCAGCAAAGCAACTGGGGAGGGTATGGTGCTCTCTGTACATGCATCAACCACCTCTGTTCTGGCAGTAGACCATAGCCACCATGAAAAGTGTAAAAGGTTTTATTGCAAACACACAGATAAACACCCCTTTGAACATACGTACATAACTGTTGCTTGCACTTTGTTTTTGTAGACAAAGAACATGGGTTTTTATTTACAGAATGAGGGAGAGATTCATGGCGTTTTATGTTACAGGATGGTCATCCTTATATCTTTCCTATTTCATCTATTTCTCCTTACTATTAATTTTTCCCTAGTCCTTGAATGAAGTCAGTTCATTTTATTGCTGTAATGCAATCTCTTGCATATTTTATTGGGATAAAGCACTTTTGAGTGTTCTATGATCATAACAACTGAGAACAAACACAATAATGAATGGATAAGAAAGCAAATAAGAAAAACAAATAAACCATTTATCTTTTGGATAATCTTTATAGAGTGGTGCAGCTAGTATGTCCCAAAGAATTAATCAAGAATACTTTGAAATGCAAGCCCTCCTGAATTCCCCCTTTCTTTTTTTTTCTTAACTCCTACTGAGCAAATGCTCTGGCACAGCTTCAGCAAAGGAAAACACATGTTTACTTAGTCTTTTGTTCAAATAAAGTTGTCAGGTAGATATATAATACAGCAGTTCACTTCATTTTGGTTGCAAAAAGCAAGAAAAAAATCTCACAAGCAAATTATGGTTGCAAGAAGTTAATGAGTTATTAGCTTCCTGAGATTACAAACATTTTGAGTCAGAGAGAACTAGGCTAAATACCACTAAGCCAGTACAACCCCTACACACAGAGTCTATCATATATCCAATGTGGAAAGGCAGGTACAGTACCTTTTTTGGGTGTGTGTGTGAAATGTGTTTGGCTAATTGTCTGTTTAAATTTAAATCAGGCAATGGCAATATTTGTTAAATTCTGCATTAAATTTAGTTTGCAAAACAAAGATTTATGAAAATGTTTGCTGCAAGCGCAACATTATCCCAGTGGGACTTCTAGTCTTTCTGATCTAATACTTCCATGTCTGATTAAATGCTTAGAAAGTGATACCTGAGGTGCTATGGATATACTGTATCTCAAAATGAGGCAGATTTTTGTACAGTCCAGCTCAGGCCTGTGCTGGCCATTTGGGACACAGGGACAAGTCCCAGTTCACCCCAGTGACTGGCACACACCAGAGGAGGGCAGAAGTATGTCACCTGATGGCTACAATCCATGACATCATGCAGTACCCCCCACAGGCGTCTCTCCCTCCCTCCCTGCCCAGCGCCCTTTTAGCGTAGCCAACACACCCCTGGTCCAGCTTTCCTTGTTAGCCCAAGGTTACACTGTCATCTTCTGTAAGTTTTGTTGTTCAGTCGCACAGTCAATTCCGACCCTCTGAGACCCCATGGACCACTGTCCGCCAGGCACTCCTGTCCTCCACCATCCCCCTCAACTCGCTCAGCTCTGCGCCCATTATCTCTACAATACCATCTAGCCATCTCATCTTGGGCCGACCCCTTCTTCTTTTGCCCTCTACCCTTCCAAGCATCAAGGCTTTCTCAAGTGAATCCTCTCTTCTCATTTGACGTCGAAAGTACTTTAGCTTCATCTTTATTATTTGACCTTCTAAGGAGCAGTCAGGGTTGATTTCTTCTAAGATTGACCTATTTGTTCTCCTCGCTGTCCAGGGGACTCTCAAAACCCTTCTCCAACACCACATCTCAAAGGCGTCTATTTTTCTGCGCTCAGCTTTCCTAATGGTCCAGCTCTCACAACCATACATTGCCACAGGGAATACCACTGCTTTGACTATGCGAATCTTTGTTTGCAATTTAATGTCTCTACTTTTAACTATGTTCCCCAGGTTTCTCATCGCTTGCCTCCCAAGAATTAGTCGCCTTTTTATTTCATGGCTGCAATCACCATCTGCAGTGAGCTTTGATCCTAGGAAAGTAAAATCTGTCACGGCTTCTACTTCTTCCCCATCTATTTTCCAAGGGCTGATAGGGCCTGTTGCCATTATCTTGGTTTTTTTGATATTGAGTCTCAAGCCAGCTTTTTCACTTTCTTATTTCAACCTAATCAGGAACTTCTTTAGGTCCTCCTCACTTTCTGCCATTAGGGTGGTATCATCTGCATATCTCAAATTGTTGATGTTTCTCCCAGCAATTTTGATCTGTAAGTAACTCCCTAAAAATAATCAAATTTCATATATACCCCATGAACCACTCATTTTTGTGGTTGATGCAGCAAAAGGGACAGGAGCAAAGGATGACAATTCTCTCTCACACACATTTCCACAAGCACTCATTCCATTAGGACAAGACTGGAAGTTTCAGTAGTAAGGTAATACCTCTCTGGTCAAACACCAGACCAGAGTGGACTAGCTGTGGTCCCCCCGCCCCCCGGGCAGGGCTGCAGCCTTGGCTCATCTGTCCTCACATATCAGCTTTCATCACTACCTGTGGAACAGGAAAAACCACTTACGTTTTATCCCTTTCCGAACAATCATTTCAAGAACCTCGCAGAAGGGTTGTACATGTGGACAGGTGTCTGTGTATGGGCTGCTGCTTCCCTGAAGGTTGAGAATACACACTGCAAGCAAAAAGAAGGTGTTACTTTGCAGACACAGACCAGTGAGTTCAAGTTTTTTGGGGGGAGGGTTATATTTCTCCCTTCATTTTTTGCTAGACACCTAAGTCCAAAATATAATATCTTGCTTTAAAATGCACACAGGGATGTACATTGACAGCCTAAAACCCTTTTTCACTTGTTTTGTAGTATAAATGTTTTAATAACTTGCATTAAAAGATAGATATCCAGTCAGTAAAAATTAAGAGGTATTGCTTTCTATTGAGTTTAATGGTTTTGGAAAAATATTGCCATTGAAAAGACTTGAGACCTCAGAGTGCTGAATTTTGGGCAGAGGTAAGATGCATTTTTGAAAAAGCAGTTTTTGAGCAATCACAGTAATAGAAAACATTAGCCTGGTATCAGAAAGAAGAAACAAGGATAAAATAGAAAACCTTATGATCAGACACACCAAAAGGAAACAAGAGATAATGCTGGAAGTTGAAATTCCCAGGTCAGAAAACAATCAGCTACTGAGGAAGAGTGAATAACAATTATGAATATCTCTGCCGCTGATAAGGCATCTAAATTGTGGCTCAGGGGATGTGTAGATGCTGATGTGCACAGGAGTGAAATGAAACTCCAAAGCAGCACAATACATACAATTGGAACATGGAACATGAGAAGTATGAGTCAAGGCAAACTGGAAACCATACGGCAAGAACTGGAGTGTATAAACATTGCAGTGCTTGGGTATCAGTAAACTAAAGTGGACTGGAATGGGTTATTTTCAATCAGACAACTACAAAGTTTCCTTCTCTGGAAATGATGGTCTCAGATGAAATGGAGTAGCTCTAATACTGAGACAAGATTAGCACTGGCAGTTTGGGTTTATAATGCAATATCTAACCAAATTTCAGACTCTGGGGAAAACCTATCAGCATAACTATCATTCAGATCTATGCTCCAATCACACATGCTGAAGAAGAGGAAACCTTTTATGCAAACATCCAGGAGGAAATTGATCATGCACCAAAACAAGACATGCTATAATCATAGGTGACAGGAAGACAAAAGTAGGGAACAAAGCAGAACCAAATGCTGTAGGAAAATTTGGCCAGGGGGACAGAAATGAGGCAGGAGAATGATTAATAGAAAGCTGTATTCTCTTTGCCAACACAAGAGTAGGAGATGTGGCATGGATCACGAACTGCTAATATAGTCGACATTAGAATAAAGCTGAAAAAAGAACTCTAAAAGAATTGTAGTACAACATTCCTGAGGAATTTAAATTTCATGTAACAAGCAAATTTTCAGTACTAAAATCAAATTATCAGATACCAGGAGAACTTCTGTCAGAAAGGTTTTCCTTAATAACCTGTTTTGAAATGAAAACAGCCCCCATTTATCTCAACAGGCCTCATATAACAGGACTGTTGAGATTGGCCATCGTGTTTTATTGCATGGCTGTCAACCATCTCTTATGCTCCTAAAGCAGATCAGTAAAAAAAAAATACTTAGCACAAATAAAACTGTTAAAAAGCCATTAGCCAAAGACCAAGTTCTGCAAATGTTGATTGTTCTCTACAGTAGAGACTCCACCCAGGTATCTCACACTCAAGGAGAATGACAGCCTGCTAAAACAAAGCTTGTATTTTACCAGTTGCATAACAGCCTGCAGAATCCACTGTGCCACAACAACCTGTCAGTTCTAAAAAACAGTGTGCTCCATTACCCAATTAAAAAGTTTCAAAATCACTTTAATTCCTTAGTCTTTAAGGTGCCACATCTCCGTACTGGAGCTGCAATTTGTACAATTGTATGACCATTTTGGGGAAAGGTATGTTTATTTTCTTAGGCATCCTGTAAATAAGTAACAGGACTTTAGTGTTCTGGTGACAAATTTTAAATAATGTCTAATGCCATTATAATGCCAAAATGCATGTTGCTCTTCATGGTAGTGCTCAACAAATCCTATGTACATCAATGACAAAATAGAAGGCCATAAACTTTGTGGGGTTTAAAATCTGAGCAGCAAATTCTTACAAGCAAACTGAATACAGTATTTTTTTACTTTGACATACAGGTACTGTTAAAATGTACTAAAACTCTGGGGTATTAAAATTTCATTTTTCAGAATAATTATCCAGAACCATAGATAAGCATTTATAAATATTTTATAATACAGTCAAACCTCGCATAAAGAGTGCTTCGCTTAAAGAGTAACTTGCTTAAAGAGCAGAATTTTCTCTGCATGTTCGCTTCGCTTAACAAATAAAACCAACCGAAAACTCGCTTAACAAATAAATCGGGGTTCACAATCCCCCCCACAATTGGTCATTTACAATGGTGTTTCGCTTAAAGAGCAAACTCACTTAAAGAGCAATCCTGTGGAACGCATTATGCTCTTTAAGAGAGGTACAACTGTATCTGCATGTGTGGAATGTCATCACGGAGACGTCCACCAATGTGCGGCCTCCTCACTGAATAACAACTCCAAGATATCCAACGTAAGGTACAGCTTTATAAGTTACTTTTAAAAACTATTTAAACATATTACCTGAGGTTTTATGAAATACTGTACATGTGTTCTTTACTGCTAGCATTTGCCTTGGTTATTTGCATTATTATACAGTACTTCGCAATGACCTATGCTGGTCATAAGCAATAAAATCCTGTTGTTGAATTCTCAGTGTTCTTTCTTCCAGTTTAACACTAGTTTATCTCCAATTGAGTACAGTGATGTGATCTTTAAAAAATTCTACAGATTCAAGTACCCTATCCATTAAAAAATGATCCAATTAGTTCTGCCAAGGGATAAGTTGGCATAGAACTGCAGCCAACTTGGGAATAAGTCCCCACTGAACACAGTAGTAAAGATGCACAAAATTAGGCATTTATAGCTCCTTTCTAAGACGTATCTGTTTATAGAACAAGTGCTACAGTGGTGGGATGTCAAAAATTTTACTACCCCACCGTGATGTCATCACAGTGTGGGTGGAGCTAACATCATGATGTCATGTCATGGGCAGGGCCAAAGAAAAAATACAAAATAATAAAAATAGGGAGCTTCAGGCTATAGGGAGCTTCAGGCTAACAGCTTCTCTTCCTCCTCCCCGTTTGGGAGGACAGCAAGGAGGCCGTGCTTATGTGCCAAGCACTAGGCGTGCATGGACACCAAGTGCTTGGCATGCATGCGCAGTGGGGGAACCAGTGAAAAGGTAAGCCCCGAAGGTGGTTCCCCCCAAAAGCTGGAGAACTGGTGAGAACATGTTACATCCCATCACTGAAGTGCTATGAGTGAATGGTAGCATTTGCACACTTCCTCTGTAAATTGCCCCAATGAATGATGTCACTCTCATTATCTAGAACAAATATAGCAACAGGGAAGGAATGTTTCCTTTGGTTTTGTGTGCGTGCCTATTTCTCTTGCCTTTCGTCCTGGCATTAAAGATAGCACCATCTCCAGATGGCAGGTGTGGCATGAAATGCCCCAAGACAAGAATAGTTTGTTTCAGGGATGGCAGAGGGGAACAAGACCCCCAGAGAGAGGATGATTCTCCTGCTTGCATTCTCAGGAGCCACCTACTACGAAAGCCACCTACACACCCCAAGACCAGACAGGAGACAGATCAACTCCATGAAGGAGTTTGCAAGAGCTGAGCAGGGCTGTTGAGGACAAGACATTTTGGGTGGGTCTCATTCATAGCTTCTAGCCACACGTGGCACCTGCCCCAACATCACATCTGCACACAGGTATCACAAATAAAGAGGTGCACCAGCAGCCACAGAAAAATTATAACTGGTGGCACAGTGGTTAAATTGCTATCCTGCAGCTGGAGGGTTGTGAGTTTGATTCTGATCAGGGATCAAGGTTGACTCAGCCTTCCACCCTTCCGAGGTCAGTAAAATGAAGATGCAGCATGTTGGGGGGAAATACCAATTCACTTGTGAATGGCCCAGAGAGTGCACTAAGTGCAACGGGGACATACATACACATGTGGTGGGAATGTAATATGCTGAAAGAATTTTGGGGGCAAGTAGAAAAAGAAACTAACTATATATTTGAGCAGAAACTTGATCTGGGCCCAGAACCAGCGCTTTTGACAATTTCAGAAAAGGGCACGCTGAGTAATGAAGATAAGGAATTATTGTTAATAATGTCGGCTGCCAGACAATGTATAGCAAAAAAATGGAAAAATTGTTTAAAAATAAAAATAGAAGATTGGTATAAAGAAATGTGGCAACTAGCACTTAATGATAAACTGACCTGGGAGCTGAACATAAGGAAAGGCATAGTTCGGGAAAATAGATTCTGGGGAATTTGGAAAAGATTTGTGAATTATGTCATGGAAAGTAAAGGAGGAATTAAACCTGCACCGGAACAAAATTATTTTTGGATAAAATAAATCAGTGCTATTCCTGGACACAGTATATTACACAAGGGTGATATGTCTTTTGGGTTAATGATTTCTTTTTCTTACTTTAATCAAGAATGTAATAAGAATTGATGTGATATTCAAGTTGTGGTTTTTGTATTTGTAGTATGGTTACGTTGTAGTTTTGTAATGTAATTATTATTTGTCATTTCTTTTAATTTTGTGTGAAATTAATAACAAGGCAAAAAAAAAGAGAGTGCACTAAGTGCTATGGGGCCGGCTATAAGTGTAAAAATAATAATAATAATAATAATAATAATAATAATAATAATAATAATAATAATAATAATAATAATAATAATAATAATAATAATAATAATAATAATAATATCATCCTTGGAACCGTTAATACCAGGCTAGTTGTCCTGAACCTACATCAAAGTTGGGCACCAAAGCGTTTAAATTAAAATTATTTTAAAATGCAAGTTCCATTAGACCAACAGGAGTGTGTGATGTGAACTCCGTTGAAATGACTAGAGGAGTGGTGGGATGTCAAAAATTTTACTACCCCACCGTGATGTCATCACAGCGTGGGCGGATCTAACATCATGACATGACGTCGTGGGCAGGGCCAAATAATTTTTTTTTAAATTACAAAATAATAAAATAATAAAATTAAAATAAGCACACACACACACCTCAACCTACCCACCCACCCACAACAGAAACCCATAAATAAATTAAATACATAAATAAGTTAAATACAAAATACATTAAAATACACCCACCCACCCACCCAAACACAAATCAGAGCTTTTAAACCAGAGCTTAAAGCTTATTCTGGCTAATCTTCCTCACACTAGGTCAGATGGAAGGAACTACAGAATGAACTCATCCACAAGATGGCTTCATTTTGGCACTTTTCAACTTTTCAACAGTTAAAGAAGTTAGGTACTAAGTCTTTGCCTAACCAGTTCTCTAGGATAATATGCCTCAATGTAAATGTAAAACAGCTGTACCTCCTTAAGGGTTCTCCAACTGGAACAGCAATTGGAACAGCACAGGTGTAGCTTATGGATGAGGTAACTCTAAGACTTTGGTTAAAAACCCCAAGCAGCTTCTCTTCCTCCTTCCCGCTTGAGAGGACAGCAAGAAGGCTGTGCATACGTGCCAAGCACTGTAGGCATGCATGCACACCAAGTGCTTGGCGTGCATGCGCAGTGGGGGAACCAGTGAAAAGGTAAGCCCCGAAGGTGGTCCCCAAAAAAAGCTGCTACCGGTTCTCCAGGACACTGGGGAAAGTTACTACCAGTTCTGGCAAGCTGGTGAGAACCTGTTACATCCCATCACTGAGCACAGGTGTAGCTTATGGATGAGGTAACTCCAAGACTTTGGTTAAAAACCCCAAGCAGCTTCTCTTCCTCCTTCCTGCTTGAGAGGACAGGAAGAAGGCTGTGCATACATGCCAAGCACTGTAGGCATGCATGCACACCAAGTGCTTGGCGTGCATGCGCAGTGGGGGAACCAGTGAAAAGGTAAGCCCCGAAGGTGGTCCCCCAAAAAAAGCTGCTACGGGTTCTCTGGGACACTGGGAAAAGTTACTACCGGTTCTGGAGAACTGGTGAGAACCTGTTACATCCCATCACTGGGGGAGCCACCAAGTCCGGGATGGCCAAAGGTTTGATCCTCACCCTCTCCCACTTGACATCTGCATACACGCATTGGGTCGCTACAGCAACGAGGCACAGACCCCGAAATGTCTGATCCCCAGACCCATTAACGAGCAGACACCTGTTGGGACTGTAAGGGCATTCGTTAGGGCAGGGGTCAGCAAGCTTGGCTCTCCATATGTTCTTGGACTTCAATTCCCAGAAGCCCTAATCAGCAGGTGTACTGACTTGGGCTTCTGGGAATTGAAGTCCAAGAAGACCTGGAGAGCCAAGTTTGCAGACCCCTGCGTTAGGGGCATCCTCTCCCTGCGCCCGACCCGCATTCCCCTTCACACGTTACATTGCTCCTCCAGACCTTCTGCCCTCCCCGCTCTCACCTTTGAGGGTCCCCAGGAGCGGCTCCTTCCCGCTCATGCTGCCTGGTCTCTCCCCCTCCCCGGACCTTCCCTTCAGAAGCGGAGCCGCCTGCCTCGGCGCCCGACTCGGCTGGGTGGAAGAAGCCAAGGCAGGAAAGAGCCCGCTGGGTCCCTTCAAGTAGAGCCAGCATTCTGGGAGGTACCACTGGCTCTACAAGTGGGGGGGGGGAGACCAAGAAGACCTCAATAAAAGGGCTTGCCGAGGGGAAGCCACGGAAAAGTGGATCAGCAGGAGTGCTTGTGGGTTGGTGTCCTTTGTGTGTGTGTGTGTGTGTGCCTTCTAGTTTCTTCAGAAAAGAGCCTGGAATAATGTTCGGATATTCCTAATCTCACCCGTTCTCGTTTAGGCCATTCCGCCAGTTTGGGAACGTTGATACTTTTGTTGTTGTGATGGGATGTAACAGGTTCTCACCAGTTCGCCAGAACCGGTAGCAACTTTCCCCAGTGTCCCAGAGAACCAGTAGCAGCTTTTGTGGGGAACCACCTTCAGGGCTTACCTTTTCACTGGGTGGGTGTATTTTAATGTATTTTTTAATTAATTAATTAATTTACGGGTTTGTGTTGTGGGTGGGTGGGTGGGTTGAGGGGTGTGTGTGTGTATGCTTATTTTTTTTTTCATTCATTCATTTCGATTTATATGCCGCCCTACTTGGTGAAAACCAACTCAGGGCGGCTCACAACATACAATAAAATACTGTATTTTGTATTTTTTTTAAAAAAAAAAAATTCTTTGGCCCCACCCACATCATGACATCATGAGGTTAGCTCCGCCCACACTGATGACATCACGGTGGGGTAGTAAAATTTTTGACATCCCACCACTGGTCCCGGAGATCTGAGCGCTGCATGACAGAGTGACCTCCGTCGTCTGTCCCAGCTCCTGCCAATGTAGCAGTTTGAAAACAAGAAATTGCAAGTAGATAAATAGGTACTGCTTCATGGGAAGGTTACTAGCACTCCATGCAGTGATGGGATGTAACAGGTTCTCACTAGTTCTCCAGAACCGGTAGTAACTTTTCCCAGTGTCCCGGAGAACCGATTGCAGCTTTTGGGGGGGAACCACCTTCGGGGCTTACCTTTTCACTGGTTTCCCCACTGCGCATGTGCGCCAAGCACTTGGTGTGCATGCACGCCTACAGTGCTTGGCGCGTATGCATGGCCTCCTTGCTGTCCTCCCAAGTGGGGAGGAGGAAGAGAAGCTGCTAGCCTGAAGCTTCCTATAGCCTGCTCCCCTAGATATCCTAGAGAACTGGTTATTAGGCAAAGACTTAGTACCTAAGTTCTTTAACTGTTGAAAAGTTGAAAAGTGCCAAAATGAAGCCATCTTGTGGTGAGTTCATTCTGTAGTTCTTTCCATCTGGCCTAGTGTGAGAAAGATTAGCCAGAATAAGCTTTAAGCTCTGGTTTAAAAGCTCTGGTTGATTTGTGTTGTGGGTGGGTGGGTGTTTGGGTGTATTTTAATGTATTTATTTATTTATTTAATTTATTTACGGGTTTGTGTTGTGGGTTTTTGAGGTGTGTGTGTGTGCTTATTTTTATTTTATTTTTAAATTTGTTTTCTTTGGTCCTGCCCACAACATCATGATGTCATGACATTGGCTCCACCCATGATGTCATGATGTTAGTTCCGCCCACCCTGTGATGATGTCATGGTGGGGTAGTAAAAATTTTGACATCCCACCACTGTTTTGTTGTTGTTTACATGCCGTCAAGTCGCCTCCGTCTGGTGGCGACCCTATGAATGAGAGGTCTCCAAAGTGTTCAGTCTTCAACACCCCTGCTCGGCTCTTGCAAACACAAGCTTGTGGTTTTCCTTCGCGGAGTCAATCCATCTCATGTTTGGGCTTCCTCTTTTCCTGCTGCCTTCCACCTTTACCATCACTCTTGCCTTTTCCAGAGCATCTTCCCTTCTCATGATGTGTCCAAAGTAGGATAGTTTCTGTCTGTCTTGTCATTTGGGTCTACAGAGATAGTTCGGGCTTGGTTTGCTCTAGTAAAGGTAAGCCCCCTTTTTTTCTAGGAGACCATAGTACAGTACAGTATTCACAAAGCTCTCCAGCAGCAATTAAACAACTTAGTTTTTCCTTGTCAGTTTTCTTTACTGTCTAGTTTTCACACCTGTTCACAGTTACTGGGAATACAAGGGTGTGAACGATCTTGGTCTTGGTCTCCAGTGACACATCCTACCTTACATGTGACGATCTTTTTCTAATTTCTTCATTGCTGTCCTTCTGAGTCTCAGTCTTCTGATTTCTTGGCAGCAGTCCCCATTTGGACAGATGATTGAACCCAGGTACGGTATAACAATTCATTTCCTGTTTCAACTTCATTGTCATCTTTAAAATTGTGTTGCTCTTCTGTAGTCATGATTTTTTGTCTTCTTAATGTTAAATTGCAGTCCTACTTTCCACTTTCACTTTATTTTCTCCTGTTCAGATAGTGTGTTTGCTGCTGGTCATTTAGCATTCCTAATCTAGGCTCAAATTTGCCTTTGATTTCTTGGATGTTTTCGAAGAGAACCTTTGTTTTCCCCCCCTTTTGTTATCTACCTCAATTTTTCTGCAGTAGTTGCAGTATTTTCTAGGCATAGAGTGGTTAGAACTGGCTTACAGTTCCCTTTTTCTGAGGGAAGCTTGGGTCTATGCAGCTTGGCCAAAACTATAGGCTGGCTCTTCTCCCAGGATGCACAATGGGGCATGAACTCCCACATGACTATCCAGGTTTTTTAATCGTGTCAGAAGCACACAAAGGTGCTTTCTGGGTTGAAAGGGGGCTCCCGAATGAGGCTCCTTTCATGTCACCAAGATCATTTCCCACCGAAATGGTCCCTATTGATCTCCTGGGGGTCCTCCTGGACTCACGGCTACTGTTCGAAGAGCAGGTGGCAGCCGTGGCCAAGAGGGCTTTTGCACAACTTCGTGTAATACGCCAGAAGAAGAAGAAATCGGCCCTAGATCAATGGTTGGTGACTTTAGGTATGAATGATTCATGGAGAACATTAAAAGGTAGTGAACAATTATACACCTTTTATTCACAATCACATAAATCCTATTCAAGGCTAGATTATATATTTGTGTCTAATAGCTTAGTAAATTGTTTAGAAGATGCATCCAGTGGAATTTTTAAGGTTTCTGATCACTCGATGTTCATAGTAGAAATGAAGTTTAAATTAGACCATAAACAACAAAGGGTCTGGAGGTTTGATGAGAGATTAATCAAGAATGAAAAGATAAAAGAAAGGTTGAGGAAAAAATGGATAGAAAACTGGGACATCAATGATACAGGCGAGGTTAGCTTCCATATTTTATGGGATGCTATGAAGGCAACTTTTAGAGGGGACTGCATCAAGGAATCAATAACAGAAAATAGAAACATGAGAAAGAATCAAGAGGATTTAGAGAATAAGATAAAACAATTGGAAGGTGAACACGCGAGGACGTTGAGAAATGATTTATACCAAAAATTACAGATTTTGAGGAAGGAATTATTAGGGCAGGAGATGGAAAAGGTCAGAAAAGATTTAATATATTTGGGAAGAGATAACTTTGAGTTCAATAATAAAAACACTAAGAGATTAGCTAAAGCAGCTAGAGAGAAGAAAACTAAAAGAGAAATAAAGGTTGCCAGTATGTCTCCGGGTGCAATTCAAGGTGCTGGTCATTACCTTTAAAGCCCTGTATGGTAGTGGGCCAGGATACCTAAGAGACCGCGTCACCCTAAGAACATCGGTCCGTCCCACCAGGGCGGATCGGAGGGGCTCTCTTGTTGTTCCATCGGCTAGGGAGGCTCGCCTCGCTAGCACCAGGAAGAGGGCCTTCTCCGAGTTCGCCCCGGCCCTTTGGAACCTCCTCCCAACTGAGCTGCGCCTGCGGACAGAGCTCCTGTCCTTCCGGAAGAGCTTAAAGACCTGGCTGTAGGACAAGTGTGGGATTCCAGGGATGGGGGATCCCATGTGGGGTGGTTAGTCTAGGGATAACCTCCCTTCTGAAATACCCAGATACTGTTTTAGTTTATGAATTTTTAAATTTTGATACTGATATGTTTTTTAAATTTATGCTGTTAGCCGCCCAGAGTCGGGCTTCCCTGATTGGGGCGGGATAGCAAGTATGAGAAATAAATAAATAAATAAAATAATAAATTTCTTGCTTCCGATCTACTAGGTTGGCAGGAGCTGGGACAGAGATGGGCGCTCATTCCATCATGCAGTAGCCAAGCCTCAAACTGCCGACTTGCCAATCTTCCAGCTAACAAGGCGAGCTTCTTTCATGCCTGCCAGTACCTGCAGAGTGCTGTCAGAGACATGCAGCAATCAGGACTTAAGTTTGGCAAGTGACAAAGCCAAGAAAATGGTATCATTGTGGCAGTCCAGGGTTTGATCAGGACAAGAAAGAAAAAGAAAAAAAAACCACACTCTCCACCTAAGCTTAGCCTGCTTAGGCTGTCCTACTTTGGGCACATCATGAGAAGTCAAGATTCTTTGGAGGGAAAAAACCACACACAATATTACTGGTAAGGGCTGAAGTCAGCAGGAAAAGAGGAAGACTAAGTATGAGAACTTAGGGGCTGAGGAAGACTTGGTGCCAAAAAGGCTCGGAACCAGAAAGTGACTCACTGAGCTGGATCAGTGGTAGGGGGGGGGGGTCCAGTGATGGGATGTCAAAAATTCTAATACCACGCCATGACGTCACGGACGTCATGGGCGTGGCCAATGTCATGACGTCATGACGTCATGGGCGGAGCCAACGTCATGACATCATGACGTTGTGGGCAAGGCCAAAAATAAAAAATAAATAAATAAACATGCACACAGACCCGTATATAACTTAAAGAAATAAAATAAAGAAATAAATAAAATAAAATTTAAATTAAAGTACAACCACCCACCGAAAACACAAATAAATCACCCACCCACCCTAAATATAAAAGCCTCACTTACCTTCCTTGGCACTGACGAACCTTCATGTGGCCCGGGGCCACCCGGCAAGGCACGCTGCCCCTGACTGCCACGGCCGCCACAGCCGCCTGCAGCCCCTGCCTGGCCACCGAACTCCCACGGGCACGTTGGTGCCTGCCCGCGCCGTCCGCCCACGCTGCGCCGTCCTAGGGACTTGGGCCGGACAAACCCCCATGCCCTGGGTAAGCGCGGCGGGGCTCGCCACCGCCGCATCATCTTCCGCCGGCCGCCGGCAGCTTCCTCGGGCATGGGGGTTTCTCGGGCCCAAGTCCCTAGGACGGCGCGGGCGGGCGGCGCGGCGCAGGCGGACGGCACGGGCGGCGCGGCGCAGGCGGACGGCGCGGGCGGCGCGGCGCAGGCGGACGGCGCGGCCAGGCACCAACGTCCCCGTGGGAGCTCGGTGGCCGGCTAGGGGAGGTGCCCTTCTCTTAGGGCTGCCGCCGCTGCTGCCGGAGCCACTCTAAAAAGAGGCGGCTCCAGCTTCGGAAGATTTTTTTTTTTTTAAATTGGATCCATTTGGCTCCAATTGACTGCGCATGTCCAGAAACTCAATTTGACGCATGCGCAATGCGTCAGATTGAGTTTCTGGACATGCGCAGTCAATTGGAGCCATTTTATCTCTGATTTTAATTTTTTTTTTCCTTTCGGTCAGGCGTCCGGAACCGGACGCCCCAAAAGTGGACTTCCCCTCACGGAGAACCCTCCGGGATTCATCTTACCGGTTCCAGAGATCCGTCTGGAACCGGTGACATCCCATCACTGGGGGGGTCACGCTGTAATGCAGAAAGCAGAAGAAAAGCCACAGCATTATATTTGCAGGACAATCTTCATAGCTGATTGCCATGAGGAGTGCTAATATTCGAAATCGGATACGGCACAAGAAGAAGTAGTATGAGATGGATAGACACCCTATAAACGATCCACTGGCTTGAGATAGCAATTACTGAGCAGGGCTGTTGAACATTTTGGAGATCACTGAATATTAGGGTTCCCACAAATTGGAGATGACTTGAAGGTAGGTAAATAGAAAATCCTGAAAAGGTTTGTCATAAGTCAAAATCAATTTGATAACACATATATTATTAGTGGCTCAAGTGGCTAAGACGCTGGCTGGAAGGTGGCAGGTCAGCAGTTTGATACCTGAATACTGCAGGACAGAATGAGCTCCTGTCTCTGCCCCAGCTCCTGCCAAACTAGCAGTTCAAAAGCAAGAAATTGCAAGTAGATAAATAGGGACCACTTCAGTGGGAAGATAAACAGTGTGTCTGGCATGGAAGCGTCTGCAGACAGCGCTGGCTCTTCGGCTATGAAACAGAGATGAGCACTGAACCCTGGAGTCGGATACGACTGGCTTTCTTTTTAAAAATGTTTTTTATTGAAAAAATTTTCACATACAGAAAAGAAAAACAGTATAATAAAAAAGATAACAATAACACATACAAATATAAATCCAAACACATAGTTATTTGCACATTTTTTCATAATACCAGTTACTTAAACAATCTTTGCAACTTGCTCTCAATACTTCCATTATCTTGTTAACAATTTTCACCTTTCAACACCCTGTGCTATTTACAATGTCCAGAGAAAGGTTACAATTGGCCCAAGTTCATTTATATCCTCCAAAAACTCATGTGATCAGATGCTGGCTTTATACCTTTAACTTTATACAATGATTGTTCTACAAAAGGGTGCCATATTTTCCAAAATCTGTTTTCTTGAACTATGCCTTTCCTGACATTCAATTCCCATGTTAGTTTGTCATTTAGTGCCAATTCCCACATTTCTTTATACCAATCTTCCATTTTTAAGGAAACATCTTTTTTCCAATTCCTTGCAATACAATGTCTAGCTGATGTTAACATTATTGATATCAAGTCTTTCTTATCTTTATCTACATTGAATTTGTCAACATCAGTCAATAACACCGTATCTGATTCCAGCTCTAGTCGCAATCCCATAATATTTGTTATTTCCCTTTCAATTTTTTTCCAAAAAACATTCACCACTTTACAACTCCACCACATATGTATTTATGTTCCCATTGTATGTTTGCATCTCCAACATTTATTACTTATTTTCCCGTATATTTGATGCAACCTTGCTGGGGTCAGATACCATCTCCATAACAATTTGTAATTATGCTCTTTTACTCTTACAGACATAGTTCTCCTGATTCTTTTCTTCCATTTTTTTCCAATCAATATCCGAAATTTTTACATTCAAGTCCTCTTCCCATAAATTTTTCAAGATTTCTTGTGATTTATCCTTTTTGTTCAGTATCCTATATATTTTACTCACTATCCCTTTAATTTCTAATTTCCCATTCCTTAGAGTAAATATCATTTCTTCAAATTCTGTTTTCTGTCTTTCTAAAGATATTTCTTGCAAATATTTATTATTCCATTTCTCGACAATTATATGTTGAAACCAGTTTCAATTCTAACCGAGCAAACAATTATTCCATTTTATACCTATCTTTGCATGTCTTTATCCAATCCTTTAACAATGTGACCCCGTTATCCACCAAAACGTTAATAATTTTTGCATCAATCTTTATAGGAAAAGTTTTGATATCTTGAAGCTCAATAATCGGGGATATATCCGGTGCCAATTCCTGCTTCAATTTCTTCCATTCTTCCAATGTTGTCTTTATCATTTTGTTACTAATTCCTTTTATTTTAACCCCTTTATCAAAAAAAATTGAATTTCCCACTTGTGTCAATTCCTTCATCTCTATACTTTGCCATACTGTCTCCTCCCTCATCAAAATCTTTACAACATTTTTTACCTGAAAAGCTCTGTAATAATTTCTAAGGTTTGGCAGTCTTAACCCACCTTCTTGTTGTGGTACATACCATAATTTTTTTGAAACTCTTGCTCTGTGTTTCCCATTACAAAAATTATTTAATTTGCTTTGAAACTCTTTCAACTCCTTCTCAGTTATTTTGATCGGAAGTGTTTCGAATAAAAAATTTACCTTGGATACGACTGGCTTTCGAGCAAAGGTGACATTTACCTTTATATTATTAGTATTAATAATTAGTATTAATTTCTGTTGTTATTATTTTATAAAAGATTTATAAGGATGGTTATAATAAGGAGTGAATATTATAAAATAACCATTAGGAAAACTGAGTGCAAAAGAATAGATGCCTTTGAGATGTGGTGTTGGAGGAGAGTTTTGAGAGTCCCCTGGACAGTGAGGAGAACAAATAGGTCAATCTTAGAAGAAATTAACCCTGACTGCTCCTTAGAAGGTCAAATTGTAAAGATGAAGCTAAAGTACTTTGGACATCAAATGAGAAGAGAAGATTCACTTGAGAAAGCCTTGATGCTTGGAAAGGTCGAGGGCAAAAGAAGAAGGGGGCGGCCAAAAATGAGATGGCTAGAAAGTGTTTCCCAAATGCTGGTTTTTGGACTTCAATTCCCAGAAGCCTAAGTCATTTCCCCAAAGCACTGATCAGCCAATGTACTGACTTAGGCTTCTGGGAATTGAAGTCCACTAGTGGGCTGTGTACCCCTTGTTGGGATCCACTGGGCTAGATGGTATTGTAGACACAATGGGCACAGAGCTGAGCGAGTTGAGGAGATCCAGGGCGGATCGGAGGGGCTCTCTTGTTATTCCATCGGCTAGGGAGGCTCGCCTCACTAGCACTAGGAAGAGGACCTTCTTGGTGTTCGCCCCGGCCCTTTGGAAACTCCTCCCAACTGAGCTGCGCCTGTAGACAGAGCTCCTGCCCTTCCGGAAGAGCTTAAAAACCTGGCTGGCAGGACAAGTGTGGGGATCCAGGAATGTGGGATCCCATGTGGGATGGCTAATCTAGAGATAATCTAGAGATAATCCACCCTTTCTGACCATACCCTCGATCAGGGGCGTAGCTACCACCGTATCTGCCGTATCAATTATACGGGGCCCCCAGGGGCCCCCAACGTGCATAAGCAAAAGGCAAGGAGAGTGTATATTTAATTTGAATTGTTTGTAAAAAATTTGGAAAAAGTGACAGATAGATAATTATGATGAATAAATATTTTTTAATTTTATGCATTTTTTTTCCTTTTGTGAGAAATCTTTACCCTTCCTAAGGGCCCCCAAACAAATTTGTATACGGGGCCCCGCCAAGGCACGCTACGCTTCTGCCCTCGATACTGTTTTAATTTCTTATGAATTTTTAAAAATTTAAATATTGATATGTTTTAATCTATGCTGTAAGCCGCCCAGAGTCGGGTTTACCTGATTGGGGCAGGATAGCAAATTTGAGTAGTAAAGTAAAAGTAAAGAATGGTGGAGGACAGAAGTGCCTGGCGGACAGTGGTCCACATGGGGTCGCGAAGGGTCGGAATCGACTGTGCGACTGAACAACAAAGCATTGCATTAAAGTAAATTGTAAGGAAAGAGATCTTATTATGTACAGTCGCATTTCGGACTCATTACTTAATGTCGATTGTGAGAACATTGTGGATAGAGGAGCCTAGAGCAGACAGCTCTAGAAGTTGCTGCGCAATAGTTAATGAGTTAATTAGCAGGATAGAAGCAGTGACAGACTTTACTTTCCTAGGATCAAAGCTCACTGCAGATGGTGATTGCAGCCATGAAATAAAAAGGCGACTGATTCTTGGGAGGCAAGCAATGAGAAACCTGGGGAACATAGTGAAAAGCAGAGACATCACATTGAAAACAAAAATTCGCATAGTCAAAGCAAGGGTATTCCCTGTTGTGAGAGCTAGACCATTAAGAAAGCTGAGCGCAGAAGAATAGACGCCTTTGAGATGTGGTGTTGGAGGAGAGTTTTGAGAGTCCCCTGGACAGCGATGAGAACAAATAGGTCAATCTTAGAAGAAATTAACCCTGACTGCTCCTTAGAAGGTCAAATAATAAAGATGAAGCTAAAGTACAGTACTTTGGACATCAAATGAGAAGAGAGGATTCACTTGAGAAAGCCTTGATGCTTGGAAGGGTCGAGGGCAAAAGAAGAAGGGGACGGCCCAAGATGAGATGGCTAGATGGTATTGTAGACACAATGGGCACAGAACTGAGCAAGTTGAGGAGAATGGTGGAGGACAGAAGTGCCTGGCGACAGTGGTCCATGGGGTCGCGAAGGGTCAGAATCAGTGATGGGATGTAACAGGTTCCCACCTGTTCGCCAGAACCGGTAGCAACTTTTCCCAGTGTCCTGGAGAACCGGTAGCAGCTTTTGGGGGGAACCACCTTCGGGGCTTACCTTTTCACTGGTTTCCCCACTGCGCATGTGCACCAAGCACTTGGTGTGCATGCACACCTACAGTGCTTGGCGTGTATGCATGGCCTCCTTGCTGTCCTCCTTGCTGTCCTTGTGTTGTGTGTGGGTGGGTGGGTTGAGGGTGTCTGTGTGTGCGTGCGTGCTTATTTTTATTTTATTTTAATTTTTTCTTTGGCTCCATCCACAATGTCATGATGTTAGCTCCACCCACACTGTGATGACATCACGGTGGGGTAGTAAAATTTTTGACATCCCACCACTGGTCAGAATCGACTGTGCGACTGAACAACAAAGCATTTTGCATTAAAGTAAATTGTAAGGAAAGAGATCTTATTATGTACAGTCGCATTTCGGACTCATCACTTAATGCCGATTGTGAGAACATTGTGGACAGAGGAGGCTAGAGCAGACAGCTCTAGAAGTCGCTGCGCAATAGTTAATGAGTTAATTAGCAGGATGTGGTGGGATGTCAGAATTTTTACTACCCCACCATGATGTCATCACAGTGTGGGCTGAGCTAACATCATGATGTCATGATGTGAGTGGGGCCAAAGAAAATAAATAAATAAATAAATAAATAAATAAAAATAAGCACACACATCCATGGCATAGGAGAGTCACTTAACCTGGGGAGCAGGCTATAGGGAGCTTCAGGCTAGCAGCTTCTCTTCCTCCTCCCCGCTTGGGAGGACAGCAAGGAGGCCGTGCATACGCGGCAAGCACTGTAGGCGTGCATGCACACCAAGTGCTTGGCGCGCATGCGCAGTGAAAAGGTAAGCCCCGAAGGTGGTTCCCCCCAAAAGCTGCTACCGGTTCTCCGGGACACTGGGAAAAGTTACTACCGGTTCTGGCGGACTGGTGAGAACCTGTTACATCCCGTCACTGGCAGGATACCAGGATTCGCGAGGACGTGCGAAAGAGCCGAGATGGGGTGTAAATGGTTGCTGGCGCCCCCTGGAGGAGATTTCCGGGATAAATTTTCCCGGGACAGGAAGGAGGAGGCCAGCTAGGGAGAGACACGTGGGGGAGGAAGCGCTCGTGGGAATGCGGATGTTCTTTTTATTGAGCTGTCGTGTTTCTCCTTTGGCTCTTGTTTCAGGAGGGTCGGCAGCCCTGCGCGCTCTCAGTCTTGTGGGAACAACGGGGTGTCCCCCCCCCCCCCCAGCGCCTGCCGATCTGAAGCATGGAAGGGCAGGGAGAGGCAGACCTCGTGTCGCTGCTGGCCGCCGCCCGGGAGGTGTATCGAGGGGCTTTTGGAGGCAAGGACCCGACGGTTGCAGTGTCGGCGCCGGGAAGGGTGAATCTGATCGGGGAGCATACAGATTACAACCAGGGCTTCGTCCTGCCTATGGTGAGAGGCGATGGTGAGCCCAGTCAAACGTGTTCTCCCAGCCCCATGGCAATCAGCCCCATGGCAATCGACCTGTGGTAGCATAGGTGGAGACCAGAGATGGGATCGGTTCTCACCAGTGCTCCAGAACCGGTAGTAACTTTCCCCAGTGTCCTGGAGAACCAGTTGCAGCTCTTGGGGGGGGGGGGGACCACCTTCGGGGCTTACCTTTTCACTGGCGCATGGGCACCAAGCACTTGGTGTGCATGCATGCCTACAGTGCTTGGTGCATATGCACGGCCTCTTTGCTGTCCTCCCAAGCGGGGAGGAGGAAGAGAAGCTGCTAGCCTGAAGCTCCCTATAGCCTGATCCCCTAGACCAGGGGTCTGCAAACTTGGCTCTCCAGGTGTTCTTGGACTTCAGTTCCCAGAAGCCCAAGTCAGCACTCCTGCTGATCAAGGCTTCTGGGAACTGAAGTCCAAGAACACCTGGAGAGCCAAGTTTGCTGACCACTGCCCTAGACATCCTAGAGAACTGGTTAGGGGGGTCTGCAAACTTGGCTCTCCAGGTGTTCTTGGACTTCAATTACCAGAAGCCCAAGTCAGTATGCCTGCTGATCAGGACTTCTGGGAATTGAAGTCCAAGAACACCTGGAGAGCCAAGTTTGCTGACCACTGCCCTAGACATCCTAGAGAACTGGTTAGGGGGGGTCTGCAAACTTGGCTCTCCAGGTGTTCTTGGACTTCAATTCCCAGAAGCCCAAGTCAGCACTCCTGCTGATCAAGGCTTCTGGGAACTGAAGTCCAAGAACAGCTGGAGAGCCAAGTTTGCTGACCACTAAGACTTAGTACAGTAAAACCTCGGATAACGTTAAAACCTGGTTCCACAAGTCTTGGTGTTATCCGATTTTTAGTGTTATCCGATGCATGTTAAAATCCTATGGGATCCATAGAGATACATTGTAACCACACAGGCTTTAGCGGTTGTTATCCGATGCATCCCATAGGATCTTAATGTTATCCGATGCAATTCTCCCCCCCAAGATTGCTTAATGTTATGCGATTTTACTGTTATTCGATGCTAATGTTATATGAGGTATTACTGTACCTAACTTTTTTAACTGTTGAAAAGTTGAAAAGTGCCAAAATGAAGCCATCTTGTGGCGAGTTCATTCTGTAGTTCCTTCCATCTGACCTAGTGTGAGAAAGATTAGCCAGAATAAGCTTTAAGCTCTGGTTTAAAAGCTCTGGTTGATTTGTGTTGTGGGTGGGTGTATTTTAATGTATTTTTAAATTTATTTACGAGTTTCTGTTGTGGCTGGGTGGGTTGAGGTGTGTGTGTGTGTGTGTGTGTGCTTATTTTTATTTTATTATTTTTTTAAATTGTTCTTTGGCCCTGCCCACATCATGATGTCATGACATTGGCTCCGCTCATGATGTTGTGATGTTAGCTCCGCCCACACTGCGATGATGTCATGGTGGGGGTAGTAAAAATTTTGACATCCCACCACTGGTGGAGACTAAACCTGCCTGGCGCTTCCTTATCCAGTCTCCTGTAGGAGGAGACACAGATGGTTGAATTCCAGAAGTAAATCGCAGCTGGAGTAAACCCATTGAATCAGTGGAACTCACCAAATCGCCACTGATTCAGTGGTCCTATTCTAGTTGTAACTTCTGGGAATGTTAGTCCATGAACATCTGGGGCTCCAGTGTTGGAATCACTGCCTTAGTGACAGCTTGTTTGATGAACAGTTTTCCAGTTGAGTGAGCCCTGGTTTGATAGCACAATTGTTTTAGAAAGCACCCTAAGAAAAGATTCAGGAGTGGATTATCACACATCCCAAAGTGCTGAGCTTGCCTGCTTTTATCCTGCTCTCTTTGAGTCGTTGTCACAACCCCATTGCCCTTACCTCGTCCTCTCTGGCTGGACACAGTAAACAAACAGGTTCCCTGGCAAATTAATGACTAAAAAGCAGGACTTTGTATTTATATTGCTTGTTCTCCTGATGCAAAAATATTTTTTTTATTTCAGTGAGAGAGGGAAACATGTCTTGAAAGATTTAGTAGCTGGAAAGAGGCTAAGATCTATAAATGTAATAAATAATAATAAAAAGATATCTCTGACCAGGAATAGCCATCAAGATTATTAATAGAACATTAGTTTTATTCATCTGTCATCCGGTGGAGCAAGACCAAGAAAGTCATGTGAGATCTTCAGAACTAGCAAACTTTTATATGGGCCACCAGGATGTTTGGAAATTAACCCCTATAAGGAGTGGTTGATGGAACAGGACATGGTTAGCTTGAGAAAATGAAGATTCATGGGTTCCATGACAGCTGTCTTTGAACATTTGAAGGGCTGTCACATGGCAAATGGAATAAGCTGCATTTCTGTAGCTCCAAAGGAGAAGATCTGATAGAATGGTTTCAAATTACTGTATGTAGAAAGAGAAGCAGTGACAGATTTTACTTTCTTAGGATCAAAGCTCACTGCAGATGGTGATTGCAGCCATGAAATAAAAAGGCGACTGATTCTTGGGAGACAAGCGATGAGAAACCTGGGGAGTGAAAAGCAGAGACATCAAATTGCAAACAAAAATTCATATAGTCAAAACAATGGTATTCCCTGTGGCAATGTATGCTTGTGAGAGCTGGACCATTAGGAAAGCTGAGCGCAGAAGAATAGACGCCTTTGAGATGTGGTGTTGGAGGAGAGTTTTGAGAGTCCCCTGGACAGTGAGGAGAACAAATAGGTCAATCTTAGAAGAAATCAACCCTGACTGCTCCTTAGAAGGGCAAATAGTAAAGATGAAGCTAAAGTACTTTGGACATCAAATGAGAAGAGAAGACTCACTTGAGAAGGCCTTGATGCTTGGAAAGGCTGAAGGCAAAAGAAGAAGGGGGTGGCCAAGGATGAGATGGCTAGATGGTATTGTGGATGCAATGGGCACAGAGCTGAGCGAGTTGAGGGGGATGGTGGAGGACAGGAGTGCCTGGTGGACAGTGGTCCATGGGGTCGCAAAGGGTCGGAATCGACTGTGCGACTGAACAACAAAGAAAGAGATTTAACTTAAACATTAGGATGAATTCATTGACACTCAGGATGTTTGGCTATGGAATGGACCAACCCACAGTGCAACAGACTCTCTTTTATTGGAGGTTTTCAAGGAGAGATTTGATGGTTGCCTTTTGAGGTTGCTGTGGACTTCCTGTTTTGGCAGTGGGTTGGACTCAGTATCATTCATTCATTCATTCATTCATTCATATTTATGGCAAAAGTTCTCAGGAAGTGCACATGCACGAAACTAGCATAAGTCCACCCCCTTGAAAATAGCAGCAGGAATGATTTGTTAACCAATGAGGAATGGACAGAAAATTATGATTTGGCTCATGCCAAATCACAGGACTTTGGTTTCTGTTTCTGTTAATCTTCTACTTGATGGGTATTTAGAATTGCCTTTTAGTTCCTAGCAGGGAATAAGACATGGCACCCAAGCAATTCCTCCTTTGACTTCCTTCAAATCCCTCTTCAAAGTGTATATTTTCTAGTGACTCCTTTGTCACATCTTGTATACCTCCTAAATTAACATTTCCCCCTCTGTTTAACCATTTGTACTTAGGCTCATCTCTCCTTCCTCTGTTGTTTCTCCTGTGCTAAAATTTAGCCTGTAAGCTGCTTAGGGCTAAAATCTTGTAATCTATCAAAACTTCATGTATACAATTGATAATGATGGGCTCCATCCAACATTGTGTGAAGGGGCTTCCTATCATCCGCCAATACTTTCCCTCTTCCTTCCTGTATGTATTCTTCATAACCTTCCAGATTTACTTTGTAAAGAGCCCTGGTGGCTCAATGGTTAAACTGCTGTACTGCAACCAAAACATTGTGAGTTTGATCCCATAGGGGACAAGGTTGACTCAGCCTTTCATCCTTCCCAGGTCATTAAAATGAGTACCCAGCATGTTGGGGGCAAAGTGCTAATTAACTTGTATGTGCACTAATGCATTAAGCGCTATGGGGCGGTATATGAGTGGGCGGCAATATAAATTTGAACTAATAAATAACAAATATAAGTGTAATTGCTATTGCTATTGCTTTGGAGAGTCCCCAATGTCTTGACAGTTGGTGACTGTTCCTCCAATACGTTCTACCCTTGGACAGACTCAGTAGGATACAACTAATAATATACATTAATCCCTTCATTTTAACCAAAAGAAAACTGCAGTAGCTAATTTTCACATTAGCTTCAATTTACTTTTATAATTTCCATGTGGAAATTATCATCGCATTGTAAATAATTTCCCTGGAATCTCTAATTATGAATCTTTGCTATATTATTGCATGTTTCCATCTTGCTTTGTTCAGTATGATTTCTCTCTGAAGTAAAAAAAATCCCCATGCGGCAACCTTAGTGTAGAAATATATGAGTCATGTCAGAAAGCCATTCTGGTAAGTCCTGTTCCAGCACAGGATCAAGAACATTGCATTTTCCTTCAAGTACCTTCAGGTTGTCCGCTCCGGTGAGATGGAGGGATGCAGGGGTGAAAGTCAAATGCAGGGAGACAGAGGCTTGAGTTGCATTGGCTTGCAGACGGCAGGTTCTAGTGGAGTCTACATTTCAAAATCAGAGAGAGAGAGATCTCCTCATAAGAAGCATGAGGAGTTCCAACACTGTTTCCTCGGCTGTGGCTCTAGATGGCTCTGCAAAGCAGGCCTGTTCCCAGCCAGTACAGGTGAGGAGACATTTCTTGTATATGTCAACAGAGGGAACCAGAGGTTAGACAGAGAG
Source organism: Furcifer pardalis (assembly GCA_030440675.1). Classification (NCBI taxonomy): domain Eukaryota; kingdom Metazoa; phylum Chordata; class Lepidosauria; order Squamata; family Chamaeleonidae; genus Furcifer; species Furcifer pardalis. The sequence continues at coordinate 53,687,348 of CP126893.1, read as the reverse complement.
AGTGGGAAAGATATCGACTTCCTTAAACCAATGCCATATTTTAGGCAAATTGTGCCACATAACCAACAGCCAGTGAGATGTAGTGGTTAGAGCAATGGACTTAGACCACGGAGAGCCCGGCTCTGAGGCCAGGCTGAGTTGTAGGATTCCCTTTTGAATATTAAGCTCTGTAAACCGCCAATTTCAGTCCCAAGCCTAGATGAGAAAGAAGGAAGTTTGGGCCCTGGTTAGCACCCCGACCTCATAAAACCTTATTGCTGGAGAAATGATGAGGGATGTCGTTTCCCGATATGCTGTAATGGTGGAAACAGGTGCCACACAGCATGAGAAGGAACTCCGGCGACGACTGTTGCTACTACTAGCTTACCTTGCAGGTGGGAGAGCAAAGTTTGAGCTCATTGGTGGAAAAAGCAGGCTATAAATACATTTCTTTTGTTGTTCCTACCAAATTTTGGACGCTATCATGGCTATTTCTGCTTTGGGGGTGGCATCTCTCTAAACCAGTGGTGCCTAAACATTTTTTTTGGTGAGCCGATCCTACCCCCGACACACAGTTTTGACATCAGTGGTGGCGATTGTGCTTTGTCCTGTGCTTGAAGCAGCCTTTTGTTTGGTCCCATCCCCTCTGCAGCCTTTGCCAAAGCTGATAGCCGTGTTAGGAAAATCTTTGGAGCCTCCTCTGTTTCAAAATCTGCGGCACTGGAAGGGTAAACCTGGCACGGTGCGGTGACATCATCCCGGATGTTCCAGGGATATTTTGGAACAGGACACTCCAGATATTTTCCTAACATGGCAATCAGCTTTGTCAAAGGCCGCAGAGCAGTGCTGCTCGGAGCAGCCAGGGCAAAGCGCAGTCGCCACCGCTGCTCCTGCTGACATCAGATGGTGGGGGACGGGTAGAGGGGCAGTCCGCAGTGAGCCTGGATACTCACCGTGGGCCGCATTAATGATATGCAGGGGCCGAATTGGGCCCACGGGCTGTAGTTCGGGCACCTCTGCTCTAAACTATGACATGAAATTGCATCCAAATTAATCTTCTCTTGTTATATTATTTATTGTTTATTTATTTAGATTTATATCACCGCCCACTCGCCGTGGCGACTCAGGGCGGTTTACAATCAGGAGAAAAAAAACAAACAAACAAAAACAAAAGAACAATAACTCACACACAACACAAACAACTAAAATCCATTCCTCCTTCCGGCCATAGGACGTTCGTCTTTTCTAGTTATAGTTATAGTTTCTAGTCTAGTTATAGTCTAGTCTAGTTATAGTTTCTAGTCTAGTTATAGTTAGTCTTTTCTAGTTAGTCTTTTAGTTATATCTAAATTTATATTTTAAAAATAGTGAATACATGCTTCCTCATTACAATCTCCAAACCTATCCCATCCTGACTCACTCTCTGCTGTTACCTGTGTGCATTTTATTTTATGCACACAAAGGCGTAATCCTCTTTGCTAGTATTTATGCACCAGCTAGTGAAGTTCATGGCAATTAAAGGTAGTACATGCAGTACAATTACAAGTACTGTACAGTAATAAGAAGAAACAGATAATATAAACACAACATTACATAAAGTTTAGGAAACAATAACGTGTTTTAACAGAGATATTAGACTATAGTGGGAAATGCCATTTGAAACCTATCTCTTCTATACTTTTCCTCTTCTCTGGAATTCAGTTACTGTCTCTTTCATCAGGCTTTACAAATGAGAACGGTGGTGGTCGGAAGCCCAAGAGAAGATGGACTAATCTCACTCATTACAACTGCAAAGGAAGTTGAAGAACCTAAAAGGGTGGAGTTTCCAGTTCCAAGAGAAGGAAGGGGCTTGGAGCCAGGAGAACCACGCTGGGCTAACTACGTCAAGGGAGTTATCCAGCATTACCTTGGTAGGCTCTAAGACCAGCAAGGTGCTGTGATTGCTGCATTTTCTTGCCAGGTGTGAGATGAAGAGGGGTCACCACAAGGTTATGTGTGGTTGGAAAGTTCAAAACCTCCCCTCCCCAACTAAGGGGTAATGTGAGGTGGATTAATGGTAAGAGAGTCTGATTCAAGGCAGTCTCTTTAAGATTCTGTAATGGTATAGGAATATCATAATAACATTGTGGAATAAATTTTTTAGAGTTTCAGAAACATTTGTACCTGTACAATGTTTTTGGGGGTTGAGTGGGCAATTCTAAAGAAAGATGCTCTACTGGTATGGTGAATAGAAAGATATCATGAGAGCCATAGATCCAACCTCTGAAAGGCTGCAAGTGGCCTAAGGCTGCAATATATTAGGTAGACCTTAGGTTTCATGTGTGTAGTGGCTGTTAGAAAGAGTTCCCTGTTCATTCTTAGACTCCAGTTCTTTAAAATGGGTTATCTCTCTCATTGGTTTAAGCTGTACCATCTTCTCCTTTGCCAGCAAATGACAGGACATCAGTGGTACATGATGTTTTGTAGGACACTTAATATATATTTTTTTAAAAAGCATGTTTGTTGTTTTATTCTGAAAGCTCTTATTTTCTTCCTATTGTTTTCCTGTCCCCCATAGCTGGCCCACTCCCAGGATTTAATGCGGTCATAGTCAGTAATGTTCCCTTAGGAGGTGGTCTCTCAAGTTCAGCTTCCTTAGAAGTGGCCATGTACACCTTCCTACAGCAGCTGTGTCCAGGTAAGACTTAACAACTCTGGCTTTAGACTGGGACGTAGGTTGCCTACTAGCCATGTTAGGCGAGAGGGGCCATCGCTCAGTGGCAAACCTGGTTGCATGCAGATGGTGCTAGGCTGGAGCCCAGTATTTTGAAAGAATCCAGAAGCTATTGCTGGGAAAGGTCTTCTTTTTAGCCTCAGATACTAGAACTAGGGATGGGAAACTTGTGGCCAACTAGGGTGGGTATGAGTCCTAGAGGGACTCTTCTCCTAGAGCAGGCATTCACAACCTACAGCCCATGGGCCAGACCCGGCCCCCAGAGCCATTTCATGCAGCCTCTGACACCCTCATTGCTAAATGCATTCTGTGCATGCGTGGCATGCATTTTACTTCTGCTTCTGGGTGGGAAGAACCATGTGTCTCGCCTGATCAATTGCCCAGGAGGTGTGGTCAAGCCCTCAGCCTAAAAACTTTTGCAAATCGCTGTCCTGGAGAGCTGCTGCCAGCCATTTTGGATCATACTGGATCAGAGAGACAAGTAGAAGGCAGCATCCGTGTCCTTTCTTTCGAATAGAGCTTAGGAATCCTGATCGTCCTTAGACTGATTCAGCTGGACTTGCATTTTAGTTTCAGGTCCCAGAGGCTAAAGCAGCAGAGAAAGGATAAAGTGATGGTAACTTAACAGTAACTGTGGTGCAGAAGGGATTCTTTAACTGTATGGGTGTCTCTCTTCTTTGGTGCAGACGATCAGGACCTGGTGGCTAAGGCTCTGATATGCCAGAAAGCGGAGCATACCTTTGCAATGATGCCGTGTGGAATTATGGACCAGTTCATTTCTGTGATGGGGAAGGAAGGCCATGCCTTGTTGATTGACTGCAGGTCAGGACATCTCACTCCAGCCTTGTAGCTTCTTCCTTCCATGCACCTGATTTTCTACCTGGAGGCTTGGCAGTCCTCTGCTTGGGCTCCACATGGGGGGAATTGCTGTTTTTATGCCCCACTTCTTAGACGTTATGGCCGATCCTTCCCTGCTATTTCCCAACCTTAGGTCTTCCTTTAAACAGCTCAATATCTCAGATGGTACATATGGACTGCACAGTAAGAAAACTTACATGAATGCTAGTTTTGTAAGACTTGGGGGGTAAATATCATTCAGAGAAAATCGGGAATGCTAGTTATTCTGCTTAATTGATATACAGTAATACCCCGGATAACGATTGTACTGGATAGTGCTAGAATCGGATAACGATGCAAGATTTTTGGAAAATCGGATAACAATGCAAGATTTTAGCGTTATCCGGTACAATCGTGTGTGTGTGTGTGGGGGGGGGGTTGGATTAGGTAGACCATCTACCCAATCCAACCCCCCCCCCCAAGCGATGGATCGCTGATACTGAACTAGGGTCGGGGGAAAGGCACGCAGGTGCCTGCCTTTCCCCCCCGACCCTAGTTCAGCCTGAGCGATCGCTGGACAAAGCGATCGCTGTCAAAGTGTGCGATGGGGGTTTGGGTGCCGGGTTGAGCGGGCGCGTGCCTGCTCAACCCAGCACCCAAACCTCCATCGCAAAGTGTGCGATGAGGACTTGGATGGCGGGTTGAACAGGCGCACGCCCGTCCAACCCGCCACCCAAGTCCTCATCGCACACTGTGCGATGGAGGTTTGGGTGCCGGGTTGAGCAGGCACGCGCCCGATCAACCCGGCACCCAAACCCCCATCGCACACTTTGCGGGAGCGGGGGAATTTCGGACAAGCCGAGCCTTGCCTCGGCGTGGTTTGTCCCTGACGTCAGGGCTTTTTTTTTTTAGCGTTGTTCGATGTATGTATCGGACAACGCTAAAAACCGAATAACGACATGATCTGTGGAACCAAGTCATAACGTTATCCTGTTTGCAGCCATAATATGTTGTTTTTAAAGAAGGTTGTAATTTTGATAGTGAAATGTACAGGTACAGGCAAATTTAGGTCTGCATCAAAGGGACAAATGCCTACTTAAAATTTTTAATGAGTGATTAAAGAGTTAAGAGCTAAAATAGGTTGGTGTAGTAACCTCATAGGTTTCCACTCACCTGCTGAATTTAAAATCCTATGCCCCAGCCAGGCCATTCCTGAGGCTTTCCTTTCCTTTTCTGTTCTTTCCCCACTCACTCTCTTTTCTGCCAGCATCTGTATCTTCTTGGATAAGGTTTCAACAGCAAAAGATACATTGGATTTATAGTGTCAGTTTATTTGGCTTGATAAGCTGGGAACGCCAGTTATGTTGGCTCCTGCCTGGACCAGTAGTCGGAAGTCCCATCAAAGGGACATGTTGTCTGATCACTTCTCCTTTGAAAAGAGCTAAAGAGGGAAAGTACCTTTATACAGTATTTGGGACTGCGGTGCCTTAGTCGTTAAGACACTGAACTTGATGACTGGAAGGTCAGCAGTTTGAGACTTGAGTGCTGCATGATGGAGCGAGCTCCTGTTATCTATCCCAGCTCCTGCCAACCTAGACGTTTGAAAGCAAGGAATTGCAAATAGATAAATAGGTACCACTTTGGTGGAAAGGTACCAATGTTCCATGCACTCCGGTATCTAGTCATGCCTGCCACATATCTATGAAAACATCTGCAGATGCAGACAGTGCTTGCTCTTTGGCTGTACAGTACAGGGGGATGAGCACCGAACCCTACAGTTGGATACGACTGGCTTTTGAGCAAGGACAGCCTTTACCTTTCTAAACATAAAGTGTCTTCACAAACTTAAAAATCCCAAATGCAGTTTTAAGGAATGTTGTTGTTGTTGTTCAGTCACATCGTCGAGTCCGACCCTTTGCGATCCCATGGACCACCACATGCCAGGCACCCCCATCCTCCACTTTCCTCCGCAGCTCACTCCGGTTTAAGGAGTAGAAGCTTCCTATCTATATTTCCTGCCAACTTCTGATTCTAGGTCCCTGGAGACCCACCTGGTACCCTTGACTGACTCAAATGTCGTTGTCCTCATCACCAACTCCAACGTACGGCACACCTTGACAGGCAGCGAGTACCCCACGCGCCGGCGCCAGTGTGAAGAGGCAGCGAAGGTACTTGGCAAAGCAAGCCTCAGAGAAGCCAGTATGACAGACTTGGAGGGTAAATATTCAGAAAAGAGGGGGGACACATTTCTGCCTCTTGCCTTCTGCACGCTTGGAAATCCAGCCTTCAGGGGAGCAGAATGGGCAGGAGAGAGTCTTAGGAATGTCATCACACAGAAGCTTCCTGAATTAGCATTCTACCACAGCTCCTTCTGGAGTAGGAGTGGCTAGCTGAGGACCACCAGATGTTGCCTTGGTTAGGACAGCCAGGAGTGAGTGATGAGTTTTGTAGTCCCCTACCCATCAGAGAGGGACTGCAGTGGCTCAAGCGGTTAAGACACTGAACTCGCTGAACTGGAAGGTTGGAGTTAGATTCCTGGGTACTGCATGATGGAGTAAGCTCCCACCTCTGTTCCCAGCCAACCTAGCAATTTGAAAGCAAGAAATTGCAAGTAGATAAATAGGGACCACTTTGGTGGGTAGGTAAACAACATTCCATGCACTCTGGTGTTGAGGCATGCCAGCCATGTGTCCATGGAAATGTCTGCAGACCCAGGCAGCACTGGATCTTTGGCTACAAACAGATGAGCACTGAACCCTAGAGTCGGATACGACTCGCTTTCAAGCAAGGGTGACCTTTACCTACCTATCAGGGAGCTGCATTTGTCTTCTTCTCTAGTGTGTGGCTGGGCACTCAGGTGCATCTTCCTGGCCAAATGTTGTTTTTTCCTCCCTAGCTGCCAAGGGCCTTTTGAGTGAGGAGGGATACAGGCGAGCCAGGCATGTCATTAGGGAGATAGAACGCACCCTCAGGGCAGCTCAAGCACTGGAGTCCAGGGACTATCGGAAGTTTGGGCAGCTGATGGTGGAGAGTCACAACTCGTTACGGTAAGAGGGGTCTTTTTCTTTTGGTAGTCTTTATTTTATTTTATTTTTTAAAAGGTTATGGAATCTAATGGCTTTTCTATACCTCACTCTGGGTCTCAGTATGGGGGTTGTTCTGTGTAACCGCCCTATCTCTGTATGGCTTTCTCAATGTATACCTGCTTACAAGTGATAGTGGCTTCAGTTTCTCAGTTCATGTATGCTCACTGCTCTTAGTGAATTGTATTCAATGCTCAGTGCCCTTAGTGAATTGTGACAGTCATTTGACTCCCTGGCTGCTTAGGACTTCAGCCCCTCAAAACGCCGTCTAATGTGGCCTATGGCAAAAGATCATGAAATGTATGACTCTCCAGGTGTTCTTGGACTTCAGTTACCAGAAGCCCAAGTCAGTACACCTTCTGATCAGGTCTTCTGGGACTTGAAGTCCAAGAACATCTGGAGATCCAGGTTTGCTGCTCCCTGGTCAAGAAGATCTAGCCCCGTGATGGCGAACTTTGGCACTCCAGATGTTCCTAGACTTCAAGTCCCAGAAGCTCAAGCTCCCATGAATCCACACGAATGAGTTTGCTGCGATTCATCTGGCCTGCACCACCCTTGTCGCTCCTGGAAGCGGAAATAAAATACGCCCGTACGGGTGTGTTTTACTTCTGCTTCCAGGAGTGATGAGGGCGCCGTGGGCAGGATGAATCTCAACAAACCAAATTGTGTGGATTCATGGGGGCTTGGGCTTCTGGGACTTGAAGTTCAGGAGCATCTGGAGTGTCAAGGTTCACCATCATGGATCTAGAGAGCCATAGGTTCCCACATCCAAAATTTAAATGCATATTATTTCCCCTTGATTGGAAGCTAGAATGGGGCATGGACATAACAATGTTATATGGTGGTACTTCAGAGAATAGATGCCTTTGAGATGTGGTGTTGGAGGAGAGTTTTGAGAGTCCCCTGGACAGCGAGGAGAACAAATAGGTCAATCTTAGAAGAAATCAACTCTGACTGCTCCTTAGAAGGTCAAATAATAAAGATGAAGCTAAAGTACTTTGGACATCAAATGAGAAGAGAGGATTCACTTGAGAAAGCCTTGATGCTTGGAATGGTCGAGGGCAAAAGAAGAAGGGGACGACCCAAGATGAGATGGCTAGATGGTATTGTAGAGACAATGGGCACAGAGCTGAGCGAGTTGAGGGGGATGGTGGAGGACAGGAGTGCCTGGCGGACAGTGGTCCATGGGGTCGCAGAGGGTCGGAATCGACTGTGCGACTGAACAACAACAACAAAACTTCGGATAATGTTTACCTCGGATAAGGCTAAAATTGGATAACGTTGGGGAATTTGAGCCAAACATTTGCATTGCAGAACATTAAGATAACGTAAAGATAACATTGTGCAGTGCAAATGTTTGCCTCAAATTCCCCAACATTGATCTCTGCCCCAAAGCTTGCAGGGCTGGACCCTGCGGGCTTTGGGGCAGAGATCTCTGCTGCTTGGATTGGGGGCAAGAACGGGAGTGGTTCAACCCCCAGCCCAAAGGCAAAGGTGAGAGAGATTCGCCCTGCCTCCTCTGCTGAAACAACAGGGTGGGCAGGATGAATCCCTCACTGTTAGGTTTGCCTTTGGCCAGAGAAAGGCTTGCAAACCTAACAGTGAGGGATTCATCTTGCCCACCATGTGGTTTCAGCAGGGGAGACAGGGCAAATCTCACCCTTGCCTTTTACCTTTGGGTTGGGGGCTGAACTGGAGCCCATACTCCTCCCCAACCCAAAGGCAAAAGGCAAAGGCAGAGAGATTCATTCTGCCTCCCATGCTGAAACAACAGGGCGGGCGGGACGAATGCCGTGGCTAGGAAGCCGACTGGCGAGTCCCAAACATGCCACTATTGTGCCTAGCGGGCGATTACCCTTTGCTTGCGGAGGGCACGGTTTGCTTGGGGAAGGAGGGCGCCTTTCCTCCCCAAGCAAACCAGATCGACCCCGTTTTTAAGATTGTGCGATCAATGCATCACACAACATTAAAAACTGGATAACCTTAAGACTTGCGGAACCAAGTCTTAACGTTATCCGAGGTACTAGTGTATGCTATTTATGACTGAGAAAAAAATCAATGACAACAGAAACAGAACACTATCAATTAAATTGGACCTGCTGCTCAAAAAGAGCAATATCGTTGCTATTCCCTCTCTTGTAGGCAATATCTGTTTAATGCCACCTTGGATGGAATTTAGCCCTTTCTGTAACCGTACTGCATGGCTGACATATTTTTAACTCTGAGCTATTGAAATTCCTGAAGCCGGCAATGCGTTGGCTGCAATGGTTCGCCCTTTGCTTTGGCAGTGTTAGCCTTCATGATAGCCAGAGGTGAATCCTTGTTCCTCCCCTGTCCCCAGGAATGACTACGAAGTAAGCTGCCCAGAATTGGATGAGCTGGTGGCTGCTGCCATGGAGGTACCTGGAGTTTATGGCAGCAGAATGACCGGGGGTGGCTTTGGAGGTTGCACTGTTACTCTACTTGAACATGGGTCAGCTGAGAAAGTTCTGAAACACATTAAGGTGAGAGGGAGAAAGCACTGACAAGGGTCAGAGTGCTGCTCAGCAGGGATGGCAACTTTGTAGATCCCTGAGACCTACCATTAGGGACCAAGTAAAAAGAGGGGCTCAGGAGGTAGAGAAGTAAGAAAGAACCAAGGAAGAGGGTGTCTCTATGAGCCCTGGTGGCGCAGGGGTTAAAGTGTTGTACTGCAGCCAAAAAGTTGTGCGTTTGATCCTGACCAGGGATCAAGGTTGACTCAGCCTTCTATCCTTCCCAGGTTAGTAAAATGAGTACCCAGCATGTTGGGGGCAAAATGCTAATTGTGAACCAGCCAGAGAAGGCACTAAGTACCATGGGACAGTAAAGAAATGTATTTGCTATTGCTCCGAGCACACCACAAGTCCAAAAATGCATTTTTCAGTACCAAAGGCAAGTTCACACTACAGTGGAACCTCAGTTAACAAACAGCTCGGTTAACATAAAAATTGCATAACAAAAGGAAATCCATAGAAAATAGTGGCTTGGTTTACAGGATTTTTTTCTGGAACAGATTAATTGGTTTTCAATGCATTCCTATAGGAAACCACATTTCTGCTATAATATTTTGGTTTTCATTGCATTCCTATGGGAAATTGCATTCCTATGGGAAATTTGGTGAAAAGTCATTTTTGCTGTAAGAAACATCCCAGAGAACACATTAATCGAGGTGCCACTGGTAGTCTTTATTCTGGGTGTCTCTCAACATTTTCTCCAGTCAAGAGGTCCATCACTACCAGGTAGGTGCCTCTGCTGCTGTCATTGATGAGGAATGATTTGGAGTAGACACTCTTGTAGATCTATTGCAACTGAGATCTACCCATAGATGTCAACCCACCTTAGTGTGTTATGCCTTTATGCTAAGCTTTGCTCCGATTCTCCTGATATGATCTGACCTGGGGATGGATCCAGTGTTTACACTAGGGTAAGGGACAGCTGGTGGTGTGGATGTTTTGGACTTAATGTGCCAACATCTGGCATAACCCTTGGCTATAAATTCATAAGGCGTCAAAAGAGCTTCTGATTTCTCTGTGTGATGCCGCAAAGCTGGCCACATTTGGTAAGCCTGAGAGAAATGGCAGCCATTTTATACATTGAAGGATATAATAGTAGCAACAGTGACAGCATTTTTTCATTTTAACTTGGGGAGGAAAAGACACGAGTCAGTGTAGTCAGTGATAGAAAATATGCCTACGATCAAAAACCACAGAAGGCCTTATGTCAGGTTGAATTGGCTTCAGATACTAACGCTGGATAAGTGGAATAAACAATATAAAGAGAAATCACAGCCTACAAGACAGTTGACAGACTTCGAGGAGATGCTATATAAGATAAGAAAAGGTTCAATGGGGATAAAAGGAGTAGTAAGTAAATTATATAAAATGATAGACAACACAGAAGAAACCCAGGACGTTCTTAAAAGATTGTGGGAAACGGATTTAAGTACTGTATTAATATTACAGATAAGAATTGGAAGAAAAAATGGAAAAGCAGGATTATGCGAAATCTGTCCACAAAAGTTAAAGAACACAATTATAAAATTTTGTGGCGGTGGTATATGACGCCAGTTCGGCTAAATCAAATAAACAGCATCAACTCAAAAAAATGTTGGAGATGTCATCAGGAAATTGGGACATACAAACATATGTGGTGGGATTGTAAAATTATTTCCAATTTCTGGCATAGAATGGAACAAGAAATAGCAAAAATTCTAAATATCAACATAAAGTTGAATGAAAAAATTGTTTTACTAACGGACTTAGAGGAATTGAATTTAGAGGAAAATATAAAGGAGTTATTGTCTATTTTCTTAACGTTGGCGAGACAACAAGTAGCCAGAAATTGGAAAGGTGATATGAACTTAGAAATTGGTAAATGGTATGCCGATGTTTGGGACATGGCATTAAATAAAAAATTTACATGGGAATTAATTATAAATAGGGGGTTAGTAAAACAAAATAGATTTTGGGACATTTGGAAACCTTTTTTGCAACACACATTGAGGAAAAATAAAGGAGAAAAACCTGCATCGAATGCAATGTATTTTTGGCAGAATGATTGAGTTGTAAAAGGAATGGCTGGTAGACTAAGGACTTTAGTGCACTGGGTGATATATGTCCTATGTATAAAATAATAAAGTTGTAATATGGTGGTGATAGAGGATAGTTAACATAAAGGTGAAAATATTCAGTATAGTAAATGAATAGAAAATAACTGTAGTAACATGTGACTACATTAAAAAAAAAAAGAAGGCCTTATGTCACCCGTGAGCTCCTTGATTTCTCACAGCTTGGCTGGTCCTGTGTTTTATTCCTCACCTAAGATCTGATGCTGCCTTTGGTGTGGTGAAAATGCTCATTGAGTAAGGTGGGCGGCGAACACTTTCTGTCCACATATCCTTTCTCTTTGTAAGCCTGGCCCTCCATCTCGTTTTCTTTCTTGATGATGGGAACAACTCTGGGCATAGAACGACAGATGATACATCTAGTTTAGCCCTTAGCAATTGTCACCTAATGGCTGCATTACAGTCAGCTGTAGTCGGTTACGTGGAGCCTTGGGCTGGTGGGACTTATGTGGTCCTCTGACCACCTTCTCCCTCCTGATCTGATCTCTGACCAGCGATCCGTCAATCCTCAGAGATCAGGAATTTGTCTCTTGTCTGCTATGTTGCTTGGTGGCTCCCCCTTCTCTTCTGTGGTGATACTTTTTAATACCCCTTTTTTGGTGTTAATGGCAACTTTTAAAATACCTGATTATAATGTAGTAAATGCATTCTGAATGACTTGGGTCTGTGTTGTTGTGCCTGGACTACATATCATTTGGTTGAAGTGGTAGCCGTGTTAGTCTGTGCAAATGTATCTGAAATGAAACAAAACAGAGCAGCAAAACAAAAAAATGTGCCACCTTAAAGACTAACTCCTATATTTTAATGTGAGCTTTTGAAGTGGACTTGGCCCATGAAAGCTCACATTTAGATACAGTAATACCCCGGATAACGCTATGACGTGGTTCCACAAGTCTTAACGTTACCCGGTTTTTAGCGTTGTCTGAGGCATGCATCGAACAATGCTAAAAAAAAAGCCCTGACTTCAGGGACAAACTGCTTTAAAGGCAAGCAGGGAAAGAACTTTTCCTCCCTGCCTTTAAAGCCACCCCCCACCCACTGCAGTCTTCCCTCGCTGCTTCCCTTCCCTTCTCCCCTTCTCCGACTGAGTCAGGCTTGACCAGCTGATCGCTCCGAGGCTTGTGTTTTTAAAACTTCTGGGAAGGGGGAAAGAGAGAAATGTGATTGGTTCTCTAGAGAACCAATCACATTTCTCTTTTTTCCCCTCCCTGTTTTTTTCAATACAGGAAGTGAAAGCAAAATCTCAAGCCTCCTGCACCAGCTAAACTGGCTCAGTCAGAGCGTGCAGCTCAAGATTAGGTAAGCAGGGCTGGGCTGGATTCTCTGTGGCCAAGCAGGGGGTGGGGAGTCCCCAAACTGCTGGGGGTGGGGGTGGGGAAGGAGGAAAGTGGCAGGGAGAGGAGCTTTGCCTCCTTTACTTCTTTATGACGATGGATCGGATAACGCTAAAATGAACGTTATCCGGTGCAAATTTCCCCCCCAAATTTGTCGTCGTTATGCGGTTTTAGCGTTATCCAGTGCAATCGTTATCCGGGGTATTACTGTACAGTACAAGAGTTTTAAGGTGCCATAACGTGTTTTTTGTGTCTTTTTTTTGCTGTTCTGTTTGTTTAATCACAGATATATCATTTGGGGTATGTGTGTGATCTATTGGGGTTATGTATGTATCCTTTTATAGTCTTGTCCAGAATTTATTTGGGTTGCCCACCCTTATTCCATAACTTCATAGCTATTAGACGGGACCATCCTGGTTTCTGACCTTGGAAGATTTGTTGCTTGCATATATTTGGTACACTTTGTCCATCCAGATGTTTGCAGCTACAGTACTGACAATTCTTTTTCCCTGCTAGGAGAAATACAGTGGGAGAGCCACCTTTTATTTCACAAAGCCATCTGGCGGAGCTAAAGCTCACGCCCTGCCTTGAGAAAGACGTCCGCTCTCTGCACCAGGACCTGCTGGCGCACTGTTACAAGGGAGCAGGAGGACTTGTGAAGCTCTGAGCCTGCTTATCTGGTGTCTCAGCTTTTTGGGACAAAGACCTCTCTCTGTTCTTCATGCAAGAAGGAGTCCTCTTGAAACCTTTCCTTAGTGTCATTTTTCAAAGAAGAACCCGGTACAACGGATGAAAGTTTCTTTCTTTCAGAGCGTTTTTACACAGCAGCCTGTGACAGAGGATCTACTCTTCACTTTATGCTAGAGAAGGCCTGTGTCACTGTTGTGTTTTTGGATGCTACGTTTACATAGGCAAACCTAACAGTGAGGGATTCATCTTGCCCACCCTGTTGTTTCAGCAGGGGAGGTAGGGCAAATCTCACCCTTGCCTTTTGCCTTTGGGTTGGGGGCTGAACTGGAGGCTACGTTTTCATAGGCTGCTCATCTTATTAAATGATAGCAGCTGTTTACAGTTATTCTGCTACCATTTTCTGGTCCCCGGCATAAAGATGACGCTACAGTGGAACCTCGGTTAATGTAATTAATGCATTCTCCAGGATGTTTCTTTCAGCAAAAATTATTTTAACTGAATTTCCCATAGGAATGCATTGAATGCAGTTTCCCATAGGAATGCAATTTCTCATGGGAATGCTAAAATGCTTTAACAGAACTGCCTTTTGCCATTGGAATGCATTGAAAACTAATTCCGTTTCAAAAAAATTCTTTTTTCTACAGATTTCCTTTTGTTATGCAATTTTTATGTTAACCGATCCATTTGTTATCCAAGGTTCCACTGTACTGTGTAATCAAATTTCCTAGCTAAAATGACTGGAAAGATTATTTTTTTAAAAAAAGGGAGGAAAATCTAAAACATTGGGTTTCAGGCCTGTCACCACAAAGACTACCTTCCCCTTATGCTCAGTCCAGTAATAGTGACCTTTGGCCCCATCCCCAGGTTGTCTTCACTGCCTCCCTTCACTCAGGATTGAGACCTCTTTTCTGAGATTCTTCTGTGCTTTTTGCTTAGTAGCTTCGTTTCCTCAAACTGGTAGGCCAAAATATCTGCACTAAAACCTCAATCAGTTTCCTTTCTCTATTCGAGTTCATTTAAATAAAAAGGGAATTTTCTATGTTCTACATCTTTAAAAATCTGTTTTACAGTCAATGCGTTTTTTTTAAAAACTTGTTCCATTCTCTCATGATGTTTACAGAGAGACAAGTGTTCTCAGCCTCTAAAGAAATTCAGAACTGGTGGCCCACAGCTCACCTGTTGCTATTGCCCATTTTTCTACACCACAAACGATAGCCGGAATTTTTGGGACCTTCAGCATGGGTAGAATTGTCTTCTGGGACTGACAGTTCTCCTCTGAAGAACTTTAAGAAATGTAAAATATATATTTAGTTATATGTTGCTTTTGAAGCCCTCTTGGTCAGAAAAATGAGAAATACCTTTAATCTATAATGAATAGTAAACTGATAAGTAATCTCTGCCTATTTGCCTTTCTGTTGAAATAGCAGCATATAGTACCTTAGGCTACCAAGAGGTAGTGATTAAAATCTTAAGGATAAATTAGATGTTAAGGAAAATGTGCATATTTTACAATTGACTTGTTTCCTGCAATGAGATTTTTACACATCTTGCCGTTTAAGCCCATGTCTAGTCCAATCACAGGGTAGAAGCAAAACAGGCCAAGTGCAAGCTATGAAGCTGGCATTACATGCTGTAGTGACAAACAGATGTCTTTCTTGGATTGAGGAAGCACTTCTAAATATGTGCTACACTTACTTCAGTTTGACTCTTAGCCTCTTCCAAGAAGCAGTGTATGCTTTGCAAGTACACTAATACCTCAGATAACGCTAAGACTTGGTTCCACAAGTCTTGGTGTTATCCGATTTTTAGTGTTATCCAATACATGTTAAAATCCTATGGGATGGATCGGATAACATTAAAGCTCCAGAGAGAGATATTGTAACCGCACAGGCTTTAGTGGTTGTTATCCGATACATCCCATAGGACCTTAACATTATTCGATCCAATTCTCCTCCCCAGATTATTTAACGTTATGTGATTTTAGCGTTATCCGAGGTATTACTGTACAAGGCTACCTAAAAGGCCTTCCTCATCCAGTGGTGTTGGCCAGTGTGACAAGGCTGCCAGCAATTGGGTGTCAGAGACTCCTTGTTCTCCAGGCAGATTTCAACACCAGTCTGGAGCCAAATCCAATCCTGTGAGGCAAGCCTGTACCTGTTCCTCAGTATTGTTCAAGCTGGGTCCTTCCCCTTTTTTGTATCACATTTTCACAACAAGAAATTCCTAAGCGGGTCTGTTCTGCTGAGCTTCCCATTGGTCCAGTGCCTCCCATCCTGGAACCTACACACTGTCACCACATTACGAATCATCTCCTTTCAAAGCCCGCTTAAGCCCATGATGGTGAACTTTGGCACTCCAGCTGTTCTTGGACTTCAGTTCCCAGAAGCCCAGGTCCCTGTGAATCCACATGAATGGGATTACTGCAATTCTTAGAAGCCTAAGTCAGCACATTGGCTGATCAGTGCTTTGGGGAATTGACTTAGGTTTTTGGGAACTGAAGTCCAAGAACCAGAGGTTGGGAAACTGCTCTAGACCAGGGATCAGCAAACTTGGCTCTCCAGATGTTCTTGGACTTCAATTCCCAGAAGTCCTGATCAGCAGGCATACTGACTTGGGCTTCTGGTAATTGAAATCCAAGAACACCTGGAGAGCCAAGTTTGCAGATCCCTGCTCTAGACAGTAGCTAGAAGAGACAGCTTTGATGTAGAATCCTATGTTGCAAAGTGTATTTTGTACAAAAGGCAGAATGGAAAAAGAAGCAAAGTCCAGGAATGGCCCCATCTGCCTGTGAGACTGAGGGCGTGGCTACAGACAACTACAGCAATAATACCATGTGGCATCTGATCAACTCTTCTCCTGCCACATAGTGTTATTTCTTGTTTCAAAATACAGTAATAACTTGGATAACGCTTACCTCGGATAACGCTAAAATCACATAACGTTAAGTATGTCCTATGGGAGGAGAATTGGATCGAATAACGTTAAGGTCCTATGGGATGGATCGGATAACAACCGCTAAAGCCTGTGCAGTTACAATGTATCTCTATGGAGCTTTAACGTTATCCGATCCATCGCATAGGATTTTAACATGCATCCGATAACACTAAAAATCGGATAACACCAAGACTTGTGGAACCAAGTCTTAGCGTTATCCGAGGTATTACTGTATGTCTATGCTGCTAAAGCTCTTATTTTCAGCACAGAAACTGGACTGCCAAGTTATGTGGTGGGTTTCTAATACTCATTCCAACTAGGAAGCCTTGCCCCCCTCAGTGCACAAATCTGGCCCTTTCAAAGGAACATGGCATTTAGAGCTTCTGGTGAGAGTAGCTCTAAAACTTTTGCCCACTAACTGTATTCTTCCATTGCTTCTTATATCTTTGAGGGTGTAGCTACCAGGTTTCAGGGTAGCGCTTGGTGTGCTACTGTGCTCCTACAGTGGAGGATCTGGAGAGTCCTCCAGAAGTAGATACGGCTTAGGTTTCTGACATCGGTAGGCTTAGAGCCCTAGCTGCAGCAGACCAGCTTTCCTTTAGATCAGACTCATTTGAAATAAAAAAGCCAGTTGAGCTCATAAACAGCAATGTTTATTAAGTGCAATAGGAAGCCATCTGGTCCAGAACACCAGCTGTCAGACAGTTCTGTTATTCACAAAGCATATATATTAAATCCCATCAACCTTTGCGAGACATAATAGATCATAAAAATGTAATTTACACTTTATTCTGTTTCTCCCATTACATGACTGAAAACACAGAATCCTTTTAAAAGCTTGTATAGTAATACACCGGATAACGTTATGACTTGGTTCCACAAGTCATGACATTATCCAATTTTTAGCGATTTTTAGCAATCGCGTCTTTTTTCCTCCCTGTATTTAAGCTACAGGGAGAGAGAGAACTGCTTCCGTCTTTCTTTCCCTCCCTTTATGTAACTACAGGAAGGGGGAAAGAGAGATGTGATTGGTTCTCTAGAGGACCAATCACCTCTCTCTCTTTTCCCCTTCCCTGTAGTTTAAATACAGGGAGGGAAATAAAGAGACAAAGGGTCTCTGCGACTGCAGTAGGGTCGGGGAAAAGGCGGGTGCTTTTCCCCGACCCTACTGCAGTCGCAGAGACCGCTGCGGGTGGGGGGTGGATTGGGTAGTTCTACCCAAACCACCCCACACCCGCAGACCATTGCATCGGATAACGCTAAGAATCGTTATCCAGAATTGTTATCCGATGCAAATTTTTTCCAAAAAACTTGCATCGTTATCCGATTCTAGCGTTATCCGATGCAATCGTTATCCAGGGTATTACTGTATTGGGACCTGTGTTAGTATCAGGCACTGCTGAAACCTGGCCCATTCATTAGCTTAAATGGGCTCTTTGGTTCATATTAAGGCCTATGGTGCTCCTTGAGTAAAAAACACTATGACGTGCAAATTGCAACTAGGGGGAAATGGCTTCGAAAAGGATATAATGTAAGCTGAGCCCTGGGAAAGTGCAAACACCCTTGGTCAAAGAAGAAGGGAAAGAGTTGCCTAGGCACATCTGTCTCTGCTGTGTTCATATTTTGAAACAACAGGGGTTTTTGAACTTTCCACCTTCAGAGAATCCTTCAATCTTCTGAGCTCATCTGCTTAGGAAACTGCCAAGCATCTGCCAGAGACACGCTGTGAGTCTGGGATATATTTTAGGGCGCCCACTTACATCACTTTCATGGCCCTGGTACTAATGCCAGCTGGGCCTCACTGTCGGTGAAAACCGGCAAAGAACCCACCTGCATTACAAGGAACCGCACTGTTTTATGCGGACATCATGCAAACTGGGAAGCTCAAATTGTTCAAAAACTAAAACACACGAGTATGGTTTTCGGTGCCTTAAGACAATATAGTAGCGCATGGGAGGTCTCTTAAGATCAGTTTTCTCCTTTAAACAAGGAGAAAAAGACGGCAATTGCATCAAGAGTGATCTGCTTGTTAAATTTGCATCTACATAAATAACGACATATATACAAAAACAAAATACTTTTCTTTTCTAAGAACATAATGACATACAGAGAATCAAATGGCTGTAATTAAGGCCTCAGGTGTGACCTGGTTTTTTTTTTTTTTTGGTCCCTGGCTAGAATTCCCCATAACTCTTGCTCGCTACTGCTTCTAGTTTGACATGATAACTGAGTATTTTGGGGGTGGGATGGGGTGGTCGGGGTCTATTAAATAGTCACTCCCCCGTCCTGTGGATGTCTCAAACTAACTGAAGAGGCAAACATTGCTTCTGCCCCTCAGACTGGATCTACCTAGTCCAGTGTTTCCCAAATGCTGGTTTTTGGACTTCAATTCCCAAAAGCCTAAGTCATTTCCCCAAAGCACTGATCAGCCAATGTACTGACTTAGGCTTCTGGGAATTGAAGTCCACTAGTGGGCTGTGTACCCCTTGTTGGGAACCACTGACCTAGTCAATAAAAGGTAGTGGGGTCATGAGCTGTGTTTAAATACAGTTCTGCTGCTTGGGGGGGGGGGGAATTTACTATGATGCAGTTGATTGCTATTATTAAACCAGGTAACTAGATGTGTTCCTGTATATACCAACTCCTGATCTCTTGGACTAGAGCCCCTCAGAAGTGCCAGTGTAGGTGGTAGCCAGAGGTTGAGAATTGTAGTCCTAAACATCTGCATCTGGTTGCCTACCCTTGGTACAATGCATGTGTAAACCTAGGGCGCGTTTGCGTTATATAAGTTCTGAAAGACAGAAGCTCTGTTCAGACATTCAGGGAAAGATCTGAATGCATGAGGAGGGACAGTTCCAGCCTCACTACGCCCACCCCACCGAACACTTTCCTCGCCCGGACTAAAAGTGACAATGTGGAAAGAGAGGATGTTTCTGCTCTGCATGGAGCCTTCCCATGCAATCCATTAACTTTGCTTTTTCAGAATCTTCTCCTGTTAAGAGCGGTGCCTTGCATAGGATAGTCTTTTGCCTTTCCTGTAAATACCAGGATGGTGGGGAAACAGGGCTAGAACCCTCCCTTTGTGCTCACTGGCGAATAGCTAAGAGGAGCTAAGAATGCTTGCAATTAAGTGCTACCATTGGTGAATGAGGAGGAAGAGCAGACATGTGCAACCAGACCTGGCTATGGCTGGTCCGAAGCCTATGATGTAGATTAATAGCCCAATAAAGTAAATATAAATGCCTCGATGTAATGTTAATTTTGGTTTAATATTCTCTCAGACAGACAGTTCCTAGGACTGGCAAGTCAAGAGTCATTATGCAGGTATTTCTGTTTCTCCCTCTTCAGTCGCTTTTCTAAGGCAAGAAAAATGACAGAAGAGATATCAGGAAGGCATATCAGGATTAGAAATGGAAGACAATAATATCTGCACGTCTACTATTAAACGTGTGAATGAGGCAGGTTGAGTTCACAATGGGAAGCACCCCAAATTTTCAGTTAAAATGAAAGAAAACTTCATTCTGAAGGCTTGTTCTGGCAAGGGCATTCATTTCTTATTAATGCCAAGCCAAATGTTTGCCATTATGAAAAAGAACTGCCTGAATGTTCGTTCCTTGCTGCATTTGAGATGTAGAATTACTCCCCCCCCCCCGAGGGGAGAAAAATGGGGGGGGGGGAGACACACAACATACGATATATATGAAGCAAACTGTGCTATATTTTAAGCAGCATTTATACCATGAAGTGTTCTGGGGATTATGAAAATAATATACTAGCTGGTCACCATTCTTAGTAGCAGGGGAATTTTACACACAGTTATGGATTCCCGATACTATCTTCTCTACATTTTAAGTGGTACCCTTGTAGGAAGATGGCCAAACTTAGAAAATACACCTACCCTTCCTTGCTCTGGATTGTGACAGTAATTTTGGGTGGCACTAACAATGAAGCTAGGGATGTGGCTGCAGAATTGGAAACAGATCAAAATAAATTGCACAACGAAAAAGGTAATGGTAAGAATTTAAGAATAAATTCTGTCCTTTACAGTCAAGCAGAAGAGCGACCAAGCAAGCAAGAAATATTAGGTTGAATCCCAAGAGAATGAACCAACAGTCCTTGATAGCCAAATACCTTGGCTAAAAGCCCTGTTGGTAGTGTCCTAGGCTGCCACCATGGCTGTACCTATAGCCACTGGTATTTTGCAAGCCCCATGCCAGTGCTTCGAGTGCCTATGCCTGGCAGTGGGCACCAGCCTGGAAAAAGACCCAAGTACAGGCCTACTTGACGTCCCTCCCTCTGAAGTACAAGTGTCTCCTTGGCAGGTTCCTTCCTGGTTTCAAGCTTCATAGAATTGCCTCTCCCTCTGCCTGGAGAACGTCTCACTGCTGTTAGATGTCATGGTCCTGGAGACAAATTCCTGGGTGACCTGTTTGGTGAGAGTGCTGCCACTCTCCACACGCTGGGTGGTCATCAGCATACCATCTGGAACAAGAAAGGACAAAACAAAGACAACATGGTCAGCTCCCCTGTTCCCGTGCAGGAGTGTCAAGGTGCAGGGACTACATCCCTTGGACCAGGAGCAAGATCCGGAGCATAATTAGGATGTTTCCTATGTTTAGGGTCAGAACCTGACAGATCTAAATTAACAAAACAGTTCTCTTATAACCCCTCAGACTAGCACTTGTTTGAGCTGGATCTTTATTGAGACGGTGTTGCAGGCTGTCTTCATCTGAATTTTTGCGAGGAACAGAGTGAGGTACACCATTAGGTAAAGTGAAATTGCTTTGGGCAGCAGATTCAGAGTTTCATGAAAGGGCAGAAAACAGCACACTTTCGATTTCCTCCTTGAAGGGCCAAAATAATGCAGCCTATGTTGGGTAAAGAAGGCCAGCGTGGTGTAGTGGATAGAGCGACAACGGATATGACTATACAGGCAATTTACCTGCCGTTTGGTCTGTTGCGGAGACAGGCTGGTTCGCTCTTTTGCAAGCAACAAGATGATGTAGGTGCCAATAAGAGCCGGCCCATCCCCAGAGTGTTCATACCTGGATCTTCCTGGCTTTCCTGTCAGGGGGTGCTCTTTGTGTGTGTGAGGGGGAAGACTGCTCTATTTCAGTTGGGTTTCCAATGCATACCATGTGTTGTTATGCATTATAGTTATTTTCCTATGCATTTTTTTCATAATAGAAAATATTTATTTTCCCCATTTTCACCAAGCCTTTGGGGAGATAACGGCAATATTTTCACATTGTGATCCTCCCCTGGCGATGCCTCTTAGACCATCTGTCTTCTGACTTTTAATCCCTTCCGTCTGAGAAAGTGGATTTTGACCCACAAAAGCACACTGAAATAAAACCAATAGTCTTTAAAATGTTACAATGTTTAGCTCCTCCTCTTTTATTTGCCAAAATACTGAGATGGACTAACCCAACTATTTCTTTTTCTCCTCTGACAAGACAACCAACAGACTTTCTTCTCTTCTCCTCTCATATACAGAATATCACATCCCTTTAAAACCCTTTTGTGCCCCGCTGTCATATCAGTTCTGATTTCTGGTGACTCTTTCCAGGTTTCCCTTTTCTTTTGGTAGAAAACACATATACAGTAATACCTCAGATAACGCTAAGACTTGGTTCCACAAGTCTTGGTGTCATCCGATTTTTAGTGTTATCCAATGCATGTTAAAATCCTATGGGATGGATCAGATAACATTAAAGCTCCATAGAGATACATTGTAACCGCACAGGCTTAGGCGGTTGTTATCCGATCCATCCCATAGGACCTTAACGTTATTTGATGCAATTCTCCTCCACAGATTACTTAACGTTATGCGATTTTAGCGTTATCCGAGGTGAACGTTATCCAAGGTATTACTGTACGTGGTTTACCCTTCACTTCTTCTGGGAATACCCAGAGGTTGGGCAGTTTGCCCAAATCTACACAGACTGTCACTTCTTCGAGGAGGTCCAGTGGAGAATCAAACGACCAAACTCTGGGTCTGCAGCCAGATACCTAAACCACCAAGCTATCCAGCCAGCTTATCATAATTTGGATGTGATCTCTCAGGACCTAACAACATCTACATTTTCTCTTTCTTTACCTGCATATAAAGGATCCAGTGGAGACGGAGTGATTCGGGTAAGTGTGCTATAGTCTGATGGAAGGTTGAAAACCTCTTCTCTGGTGAACTGCTGTGTCCCAAACTGAGAGAACACACCTGGACCAGAAAAGATGGGGGATTATTCTTTGAAATACAGTTTTTGTTTGATGAAACCTATTCTATCTGAAGCCATTAAAAATGGACTGGAAATTTTTTTAGTGAGAAAAGAGAGAAGGCTACTACGTAAGGAGAACATTATCTTCTTAAATAGCTTCCATTAGTATCTAACAAGAAGTTTGTATCACAATAGGTTGCTTGAACTGTGTAAATACTTTTCTAACCTTAGACACATCCCACAGAACCCATGATTTTAGGGTACACTTAATTCCACTGAACACATTTTGATTATTTTACTGAGGCTGCAACCCAAGACATATTTATAATTAATTGTGTGCTGCCAAGTTGAATCTGAGTTATAGTGTCCCTTTATAGTTAAAAGTGGTTTCCCATTGCCTTACTCTGGGACTGTACAGGTGGACCATGAACTACACAGGCTGGCTCTTTATTTGGGAGCCACAGTGGAGAACTGAACTCCCAGCCTCTGGCTCTGAAGACACCTTACTCACTGAGCTATCCAGCCTGCTAAAACACATTTTCTTGGGAGTAAAGCTCTGTTGAATATAACAGAACTTAGTTCTGTGTAAATGTATATGAGATTGTATAATTAATTTTTTCTTTTTCTAAATGTGCTAGGATGGCAAAATAATACTCATAATTCTTAGACCAAGTACGGTAAACTTTCTAAATTCTAGGGTTTTTTTTCCATTTAGATGGAGTAAGACTTTCTCTTTAAGTTAAATGGGGCTGAAGTCACTTTCAGAATGGGGGAAAAGTCAGAAGTTCACTATGCCTATGCCACATTGATTGGATCTCCTGTTTCACATGAACAAAAGGGACGTGGTGATTCCTCTGTGAACCTGAGGTGCCATTATGGGCATTTCCCCCTTATGTTTATAACAAGCTCAATCTTGTTATTTATTTATTTTTTTAAAAAATACATTAAGCAGTAGAAAAACAAAAATATTGGTGCAATTTCCTTACAGGCAGGGACAGGAAAAGATGCCACTAAAGTACTGTGAGAGGAATTAGTCTCTGGACAAGACAGATGTTATGCTGTTCAGCCTGTTCCTACTCTATGCTAGGGAAGTTTTAAAGAACTTTCACTCACTCCGGTCTATCCCCATTAAGGCGAAGCAAGCTCCTCCGTACTAAAACCCATCTCAAAGACTTTATGACCATGTCATTCAAAAAACCTACCTGCATCTTGAGATTCAATGGTGATAATGCCCTCTCTCTCAGGCCCAAAGCCTTGAGTCGTTTTTGCTTGGACTTTGAACTTATATGGAACATTTTCACTCAGGTAGGGCACTGTCAGAGTGGTCTCCGGGTTGTCCCCCTCCACGTAGATATTCCTGGGTTCACCTAAGTAAACATAAAGGTAAACAGCTTGAAAAAGCTGGAGAAGAAAGAACAGACTCAGGTTGGGAACCGAGGCAGATCCCTACCCGAGCCGTTCTGCTCTGCCAAGAACTTCATTTCAGGGGTTCCTGTCAACCTGGTAGAGGGGACGCAAGATCTCAGCCACCTTCACAGGTTGGGCTGTTCTGTTTCTTAGGTGAGAAAATGCTGTGGATGAGCATGGGGAGGGCTGCAACTGATCACTTGCGTGGGCACTTACCCCCTCCATGCAGTGTCTCGCAGGTAACCATGTAGCCCAGAATGAGGCCATTGGGCTGGCGGGGTCTCTCCCAGCTCAGCTGTAGAGAGTCTGGGCTCAGGGCTGTGAACACCAGGGGTCCAGGGGCACTGGGTGTGCTCAGCGTAAAGGGAGAACCTTGGAGCATAAAAACCAATGCAAAAGTCAGAACAAAAGAACAGCAAACACTGACATGTTACAGAATTCTGAGCCTGATTTATGCCGGAAAAGTCCCACATTGTAGCAACCATCCTACCTGCGTATGCAGCCTCCTCCCGTGACAAAACCTCCTCTCTGCTTGCCAAAAGAAAGCCTTGCCTAGGCAGGCTCATCTTCTGTAACTGTGCTTTGAGGTACTTTCTCCTCATTACAAGGTTAATAGTTTTGTAATGCAAAAGCCGACAGTTGAAATTTTCCCATTTTGAAAGGTCAGATTAAAAAATTAAAATCTAAAATTAAATTTATTTATTTAAAATGACTTTAAAGTGATCCAGTTTTTAAGGTAAGTGATCATTCCAGCTAGAGGATTTGAGCAGTTATAATTTTTAAAAGTAACTTTTCCAAGTTTTGACTAGAGTGAACAATGAGACAAGATGCTGCAGGTAGAATATATGGACCTCCACGCTCCTATTCTATTTCTAAGCTTCCAGCACTCATGACCCACGTATTTTCCCAACTTTTTCTTTGGGAACAATGAAAGCTGGAAATGTGCTTTTTAAAAACAGGAACTGAAGTCCTCAGGACACGAAACACCAGTGCCACAATACTCATGCGGAAGAAGGGCTCTCCTGTCCCAAAAGATGCCGGCTAAAAAGGAAATCAAGACTAAAGAGGACCCCAAACTCTGGGGAGACAGCGGCGTAATTGAGTAAGCTCGTTCTGGGACACTTAGTTAGCAGTAGAGGCCACGTTACCTGGAACAGGACTCAGAGGGCTACGTGGATCCACTGGAGATTCAATCGTGATCACGCCTTCTCTTTCTGGGCCCCATCCTTCATCACTCTGGGCCTTCACCTTGAAGATATACGAGTGGTTTGGCAGCAGGTCATCAACGACCACAGAGTTCTGGGTGGGGTTGGGAATGGTGAGCCTCCGTATTTCCCCTAGGGAATGAGGAAAGAGACATCAGGCTTTTCCAGAAGCCACTGGGGTCAACACTGCAGCTTCCAACAACACACTGAGACATCTCTACATGGTGCAGCTGCTGGAGGTCACTTGGCAAGGGTTGCTATGCATGGAATGAGTTTCTCAGATGGTGTTAACTGCTATGGAGAAAACTCTAGGAGTTTTAGGTAGGATTAATATAACCCATTTATTCTGTCACATAGAGGGGGAAAAGGCTGCAGGGGTTCACAAAGATCGAGTTATTGAGATTCTCTGCTATGGACCGAAGCAGGGGCTCTCTGGTTGTGCCATCAGCCAGAGAGGCGCACCTCTCTGGCACGAGAAGGAGGACCCTCTCGGTGTCCGCTCCGGCCCTCTGGAACCTCCTCCCAATAGAACTACGCCTGCAAACGGAGTTGCTGCCCTTTAGAAAAGGAGTGAAAACTTGACTGGCAGGTTTGGTCTGGGGAGTGGATGGTTCAATTTCCCCAGCCAATTGGTTGGTTGGACCCCAGTATGCCCATGTTACAATTTCTAGCTTTTAATACTAAGTTTTTTAAAAGTTTTAAAAGTTTTTTTATTTTTTTAAAATGGTTTTATAATTGTTGTAAATCGCCCTGGGTCCCTTTTGGGAGGAGGGCGATAAACAAATTTAAATAAATAAATAAATATGCATCACTGCTGCAGTGTTCTCCATTATGGGAGAGTGTGTGGTTGCCCTTCCTAGTCTAACCCAGAAAGTCCCTTCTATAATCCCAGGGGTTTGTATTAGAACTTAGAAGACACTTACTTTAACTCAGGGGTGCCCAAACTACAGCCTGTGGGCCAGCCCTAGCCTGCAGCAGCATCCCATGTGGCCTGCTACCACCTGTGCTGCTCCTGGAAGTGGATGCGGATGCATTCGCGCATGCATAAATGCGCCTGCAGTGCACCCAGAAGTGGGGGTGGATGGACCTGCATATGAATAAATGTGCCTGCGCTGCACCTGGAAGGAGATGCGGACATACCCAAGTATACGTAAACACACCTGCTTATGCTTCTGGGGGGCGTGGTCAGGCCCGCTCAGCTGTATGGGGGCGTGGTCAAGCCCACGGTGCAAAAAGTTTGGGCACACCTGCTTTAACTGATGAATATAGAGATGATGTGTATATTCAGCCACTAATGAAAATAAGTAATTCCCTAAGAAACCATATAGGGATCCCTGCAATTATATCCCAGTCATTGCTGCCCCCTTTATTTTGTGGCTATCCAGTGGGCTACAGTTGATGTCACTTTTTGCCATGCCCACCTAGGATAGAACAGATGTGAGTAATTTCACTGCTCCTAAGATGGGCAAGAAGAGACACTTGGAGTGGCCATTGGTATGCGGTACCTTAGCGCTACAAGCCGCACACTTCTTGAATGGGCCATTGGAGGCCAAACATGAGGAAGGAAAATGGTGATCGCTTGGTTCACATGATGGGTGAGTTTGGTGGACCAGTGCAAAATTTGTAGATGAAAAACTGAAGAAACTTCCTCAAGAGATTTGTGTCCCCAAGAGATTTGTGTCCCTTGAGGGTAAAAAAATGATTTATTTATTTATTGTTATCGAAAGTTCAATGAAGAAGGAAAAAGTTTTGTAAGCTCTCAAGTGGGTGCTACTCATGCAGCGGAAAACAGAACTGAGGAACAAACAACTGTTTGCATTTTCCAATGAACTTTCAAGCTCAGAGACCGGCTTCCGCACATGCGCAGAACCCAATGGTGTGGATTCACAGAAACCACGAAAAAGGGAATTGAGGGAATCCAAGTACCTTCCTGTCTCTTCCACTGCTTGCTTTGAATGCCCGTGGCTGAAGTTGTGCCTCTCTCAGAGTTTAGAACAGAGTTTTAGGCAACCACTCTCCAGATCTCCCAGGCTAGTATGGAGACATGGGGAGTGGCAGTAAAAGATGTGGTCTCTCCCAACCCTGAGGAGAGACAGTTGTGTTTTCCCTGACTCTGGAACGAACAGAAACATAGATGGAGGACCGTAGCTTGGACTTAGGTTTGGATATTCAAAAGTTGGCAGAAGCCCCTTCCACACACCTGAAGTTTCTCTATGAGTGATAGCCATCCAGTAGCCCTTGCTGGTAACCACAAAGTATGGAGTAAGAAGATAACAAATGATTTTTCCCCATAGGAAACGTATTTCAAATTCTTTTTGCTTTGTTACTCTGAGGTTACACTCTGTACTCCGAATACTCTGCCACTGACAAAAGAGGATTTATTCCACCTTGAAGATTATCATGACTCAAGACTCATAAATCACCAGGAAGGCTTCACTTACCTCCACTGAGGAGCTGATACTGGACACTGTATCCTTGCACTTCTCTGTCACAGTGTGGTTCCTGCCAGCTGACCTTCAGGGAGGTCGGCCCCAAAGCAGAAAACACCAGGCGGGTCGGAGTATCAGGAACACCCTGTTGCATCTTGGAATCTGGAGAAGAAATAGAAAGCAAGGGAGGGCTTGGTCCAAAGGCAAGGAAGAGAGAGTAAAGGAGCTTGAACTCAAGCATGTTATGGCAGCATTTGTGTCCAAAGAGAACAGACAGAATGTCCCCTGGCAAACTAAAGGGCTGGTCCTCTCTTGCTAAGAATCTAACCAGATAGAATTTAGAAGTTGAGGTGAATAATCAATCTGAGCAATAGAATGCAGTAGACAAGCTCCTCAAAATGGCATCTTGGCCACACTTTTCATGTATTAGCTTAAGGACTCTCCATCTTAGAAAAGCAATTTGCTGGCTCCAAGATACTACTACTGGTAACAAGAGATGTCACCTAGCAAAAGTCTCTTTTCCCAAGCATAGTGCTTGACAGACTTCACCAAGCAAACTCCAACTTTTTCTCCACTCCCCAGATCCTGGGGCCTGAGAGTTCAGGAAGGTCCCAGGCGGAGGCCAGGTCAAGCTCACTCACCCAGAAGCACTGTGTCCAGGTTGCTCAGGGCTTCACGGACATCCTCAGAGTGAGTGCGGTCCCTGGCCTTCTGGGGTACAGCATAATGCACCTGGGTGGGTGTGCCTGGCCCTGACATGCCTGCACAGAGGAACAAGAGGGCACTGGGATCAGGGCTGCCAGCACAAAATCTTGGAAATGAGAGAAGCCCTGTTTGTTCACAACCAACTCACTAAACAGTAAACACTCTTCCATTTACCTGACACTGCCTGTTCTCAGTTAGCCAAGCGACAGCCAGTGCCTTACTTCTTAAGGTGGCTCTGCTTCTAACTGAGAAGCTGCTGCCATGTTTAGCTCAACCCTGAGTGAGAACATTAAAGTAGCTTGAGGGAACGATTAAAAGATCCCACTTCCTTTTCTTAAAGTTGTAAAACATTTTGCAAAGGACATTTACCCTTGAAAATAGGCTAAATCAAATAAACAAGGGAGGGATAAACTTATTTCAACAGAAGAGAGAATCTATTTCAAAGGTGGTGGAGGATTCCAAACAGATGTTGGATGGTTTAGTTAGAGTTTCCTCCTTTTGTGAGGGCTTAGATCAGTGATGCCCAAACTTTTTCGTCGGCGGGCCAGTCCTGCCTCCAACACGCAGCTGCGGGGGTTGGAGGTGGGCTGCTCCCACTGCTGATTGTTTTGACATCAGCAGAGGAGGCAGCAGCGGCAATTGGGCTTCCCTCCTGCTGGTCCAAGCAACCTCCGCTCTCCCAGCACTTCAGGAGCGTTTGTCAACGTGGATCACCACGTTGCAGAAATTTTCCGAGCCTTCTCCATTTCAAAATCCGTGGCACTGGGAGAGTCCCTTGGTGCACCAAGGCTGACATTAGCGCAGTGCACCAGGTTTACCCTTCCAGTGCCGGGGATTTTGAAATGGAGAATGCTCCAAAAATGTCTGCAATGGGGCGATCCACGTAGCCAAAGGCTTCTGAAGTGCTGAGACCAAGCGGAGGCTGCTCGGACCAGCAAGAGTGAAGCCCGATTGCTGCCACCTCCGACGTAGGTGACGTATTGCTACGCCAGGCAGTGGTGGGCGGTCCAGAGAGGGCCTGGGTTCTCAGCTTGGATTAATGAGATGCGTGGGCCTAACTGGGTCAGTGGGCCATAGTTTGGGCACCACTGGCTTAGATGGGTGAAGTGGCTCTCTGGATCTCTTCCAACTCCACTACGCTGTAAATCTATGACAGCTGATCTGGGACAACAGAAATCACTTGTCCTTAACCAAATTAGATGTTCCAACATGGTAAGGTGCTATTCTACACATAGAGGGCAGCTTTTGAACTAGAAGGAAATTGTGAGATTTAAGGTTTACCATGGCTAGTGAAGTAGTCAACAATGTTCAGAGCAATATTTGAACTTAATCTGCTTATTCTTTGTAAATGAGTTCCAATGGGGACATTTTGCACTGTTCTCCCTGCCACGTCTCAGTAGAAGACCCATGGAGACAGACACACAGGCATAAAACAACTGAGTGGTTAAGGATGAAGCACACCAGGTAGTTGAACGCTTTGCATGAAGTCAGAGCATTAATCTGTTACATAATAATAATAGAAATGAGGCAGGCTGCAAATGAAAGTTGACATAATGAAGAACCAGAAAGGGTTAGGAGATGCAGGCACACATAATCCACGTATGGATGGTACGTCAGTTGGTTATGGATGGCGCCACTGTAGCTGGGGAATAACATCCAGGAGCCAATTAGCCATGCTGCACCATTTGTTGTACCTAAGTAGCTGTACATCCAAGAAGGCCCATCAGTCATGACTATAGAATCCCGAACATCACTGTTGTCATAGAAACCCTTCACCTTTGCCCTCCTGAAGCCCACATCCTTTGGCATCAGGTCCATCCTCCCAGAATCTTCATATATGGGAGGGAACGGTCTCCTGGAATGGTCTACACAGGATCAGGCAAAGCAGAAAGAAAGACAGAAAGAGGCACCATTGAAGAGAGTAGAAGAGACAAAGACACCAACACCAGGCATAGGGTCACAGGGAAGAGACTGAGCGGGGGTGGTGGTACGGTTGCTTCTTTTACCCAAAAGGCTGTACTGGCACATAGACACTTGCAGAAAAAGTTACAGGTAACCATTCTCCAGCAGTTAAAGAATACAGGAAAGACTTAGATTGAACTTAGATTTTGAAACCCGCTCCCCACTATCAGAAACACTGTGAGAAAAGGAATGGGGAGTCTGTTGCAGTGGGGACGGTATCTGGGGAAGCACCAGGGCCAGGGAGGAAATGGGCGGGAGGAAGGAGAGACGAAGAGATCTCCAATGTTGACATGCGAGACTTGGAATCTGCCCAGACCATAGGCTATTAAATTGAATACATTTGCTGCTTATGGACTGAAGAGGATGTCACCATAATCTCATAAAGACATTCATTTTAGCTGAGGGATAAGAGCCAACTAAACACTCACCATGGCCAGACACCACTGTGGTGTGCTCCCTTGTCAGAGATGAATTTCCTATTACCCTCCTCTCATGATGTATGTGCGGACTTAGATAGTTGGAGCTTAAAGTCACATTCCGGGTCAGGCTTCCAACACTGCCAGGGTAAGGGAAATCCATTCGTCCATTCATCAGGTGTTCTGGAAAAGAGTAACACCAATAAGGTCAACATCATCCATCGTCAGTATTTGTCTGTCCACACATCAGACTAATAAAACTGTCTTGAAATGATTCCACTAGGCTTTACTCTGTTCTCTAGCTGTAAATCTAAGATACACTTGTAGGCCCATGCTCAGTCTCAAAAGAAGCAGAGAGACATCTACACAGACCCATTTCAACACAAGGTGCCTCAAGTAACACCAGACCTTAGAACCAAATAAACTGATCCAGAGAGGAATTCAAAATGGAGCAAATCTTGCTTAAGTAAAGAGGTGATGCCACATATTTAACTGCTGCACTGACTGTATAGGAGACACCCAGAAAAGAAATCTCTTTATAGTGTTTAAGCCCACTTTGAAACAATCATTCATAATTTGAAACCTGATTTCTGCATACAGAAGGATGAGACATGACTTTAATCAGTTTGCGAGAAACACTAATGTTCATTAGTTGAATTCAGGTAGAACAAGAGCTAATACCCACAACAGAGACATTATATTTATTAAGGACAAACAACTAGGAATAATCATTCACATTTTAGCTATGTTTTGAAGTCTTTAGTGACATCAGGTTATCCACTTCTGCAATCAATGCAGGGCTAGATAAGGGAATGTGAAAAAACAAATGACAGAGGAAGATCCCTGGAAAGCATTAATTTCTTCTAAAGGGCTATAGAAACACACTCATTGGAATGCCTTAAAGTCTGGATGACCAGCTGATGAAAAAGGGGAACACTCCCTAGAGATGAACCTTAGAACATCAAAGAAGGCAGTCATTACATTGGTAGGATTTGGATCCCTCCAAAATACCCTCTCGGTGTAAAAGGTTCCAGAGCATGGCTACTATATTGTGGCTGTCTCCTTGCTCTGTCTAAAGAGAGAAGCCAGTTCTCATTGGCTCTATTTTAGAATCTGGCTCTTACTATGAGAAGAGTATGCCCATTTAACAGAAGGTTACTCAGGATTAGAAATTATTATTTTTTAAGTAACAGAAACCAGCCCTCTGCCTCCCCCTACTGGGAAGTTCTGTAGAAATCCCTTCCTATTCACATTCTTCAACAAACAAGGCTGGCAAAGCAGGTAACTATCACTGGTATAGCTGTGCCCTTCAGAGGGTGTCTGTAATAAACACCACTCTTATTTGCTCTGTTAATCTTGGGGAAAACCCACACTTCTGGCAAATGCTGCCTCTTAGCAGGTTCTCCTTCCAGTGGCAACAAGCTTGGCACTGTACACGCAAGGGGAGCACAGCAACATACAGCAAGCAGATCTTCTTAAAAATGGCCAACTCTATCATGCCAATGTGAATACCAACACCAGTCCAAGCATATGTCTACTCTAGGGGAGGAGAGAAAGAGCACAACTGGACTCCAGGGAAGACAAGATACGGCCACTACTGGGACAGAGGAAGGCAGTCGTCCTTCACCTGGTTGGGGCCGGGGAGTCCCACTCCTTAGTAGACTGCCGTTGGCTGCCTCCCTGTCGACCAGCTCAGAGTGGGTGCTCTCCTCATGGAGGAGACCCTCTGTATCCGAGGAAAAGCAGCTGCTGTCCGAATTACGAGGGATCAGTTCTGCCGGGAGCCTCCAGGCGATGCGGCGAAGGTCCAGCTCGTCCCCCAGTAGCTGCACATATTTCCACCGAGAGCCTTTTGGAACAAGTGAAGCACTGGCATTGGCATAGTTGGTATGGTTGGGAGGGTGCAAGGAGGGGTGCAGAGGAGGCAGCCCATCACCCACAAGTGACCTGCAGCCTTTCTTTAGCCATGGTTTTGCACTTACCCAAACGGCAAACCAATTAACCTCAACTTGGAAAAAAAGTTGCCATGAAATGTTTCCATTAGGCTTTACTCTGTTCTCTAGCTATAAGTCTCAAGATATACAGTAGTGTATATTTTCCAACGGCGTTTACTACAATCACGAATGTGGTCTAATCCCGATATCAGCTGGTGCCCAAATTATAGACAAAAAGGCTTGCATGCTGTTGAAGCACACAAGGCATGTCCTCTGGCTCTCACCACATTTAGCCAAGTTACTGATCCCCCCCACACACACACACACCACACACAGCATTCTAAAAACGGTAGCTGAGGGTGTCATTGCAAAAGATAGTGGGATTGGCCTCCCTCCGTCCCACCGAAGTCAAGAAGCTGAATTCAGTGGAAATGAGAAAATGGACTGAAGAAAGTGAAGCAAAGGGTGTATTGTCAGGGACTGCACCACACAACTGAGAGTGCTTCTAACTAGTGTTAGAATTCCAACAGATTTCTCAAACTGTCCTGAGAGCAGATTTCTCAAACTGTCCTGAGTACATCTTTAAACCACACCTGCCTTCATGCTTGGATTTATATCTTCACCTCGGAGGAACAAGCTTCTGATATACAAAGCATGTTCACTTAGAAAAGAGGCTCACTTGAGTTCAGAAAGACCAATTCCCAAGTAAGTGTGCATAGCAGTTCAACACGAGAAAGGCCAGTGAAAGAATCTTCTAGCCTTGCTATGTTCTAGTTCCTGAGACTACATTAGCAGATTAAACAGGGCCAAAACTTCTTATGTCCTGAGGTAAACAGGGTAATATAAGAAAATGACTAGTGGAAAGTGTCAAAGTGAGGACAGCTCTCTCATCCAGGCCAAAGAGAACAGAGGTCAGCATCTTATTGTGCAACTTTATACTGTACAATGTCATCAGCTGCAACCATTCGAAAGAAATTAAAAGCCTCCTATTTCCACTGCAACTTCCGGGGATCTCTTAGGGATCCCTTTTATCCTGGGTGCAGGATTCCCAATAGCAATGTTGCGGCATTAGAGTTCCTTCTCCAATTTTGTGGCTTCCAAAATCTTCCCCAGTATGAAAGGGATATCTAGGGAAAGGGATCCCCAGAGTAGGATGCTGGTGGAATAAAAAGCTTTTATTTTATCCCCCAAACTGTTGTGACTGATGATGACATCACAATTGGACAACAAGTTGTAGCCACCATCTGTATCTGTTGGAGTGGCCGGCTCAGTCACATATAAACGATGAATCAGCCGATTGCAGTCAACTAAGCTGTTACCAAAAATAAATACAAAATATAAGAGGCAGGAAAAGGTAAGCTGGGGAAACTTAATCAGTGAAGAAACAAAGGGAGGATCTGCACAGAACAGTTTACAGACTATTTGCAGAAGGAACGCCATAATGGGGTTACATTAAGGAAAGCAGAAAGAAACTGTCTTCTTTGAAGAATACAATGCAGGAAGGAAACAATTACAAACAACAGAGCTTTGCTGGGCAGTATCCTGCCATTGCCAATGGAGCCCCTTCAAAGCACACTTTCTTCACAACGTAATCTTAAACCATATTGATGTTGAAAAACAAATACAGTACGTTAAAATGAAGTTTTTTGTTATTTTAATCTTCAAGGTACAGTACTTTAATTGTCTCTGAATTAGAATTCCTCTACTCCAGCAGAAATGAAAACGAACATTACAGTAGCGTTGCGTGGATTTCAGCTGCCCAGGGCTTAAGCCAAATTTGCTCTCCCCCCCCCCCCGTGGATGTTGGCACCCGCTCCTGCTAGGGCTTCTGGGAATTGTAGTCCAAGAACATCCATAGCCCAAAAAGTGCCACCAAGGGCGGGCTGCCCCCCGGGGGGCCCCTACACTACACCACTGGGGGTATATATCCAAGCCGTTTCTACTGTAATTTTGTCTTCTTGTAGCTCAGCTTGGTTCCATTTAAGGGGATAGAGGGTGTCATGATGAACATCTGTGCTTTCAAATTTATCAGTATATCAGTGTTTATTTAACATCTTTGTTTTCAGTACCTATTTCATTATTCTGGTGAGAGGGTCAAAGCTTTACCATGAGGTTAATAAGGAAAAAAAATGATTTGAGGATGAGCTCAACATAATTATCAGCTGTGATCTGAGATCTTTTATTTGAGTCAGAAACTCTCACCAACACAATCTACTTTTAAGTCTACATATTTCATCCCTGAAATATGACAAGAGCAAATTGAAAAGACAGAAACAGCATGTAAAGCATTGAATAATTAGACTTCCCCTTCCACCACCCCTTGTCTATGATTAATGATAACATTTCTGAACCAGAAGACAGAGAAGCAAGTTAACATCAGAACCTCTCTTTGTAAAAAGTAACCCTCTTATATAGATGCATACAGGCTTTGATGACTTTCATAATGGTTGTCATTTTAAAAAATGGGGTGGTGGTGGTGGTTTGCACCATTTTCAAAAAAAGAAAATATTTTAGTCCATTGGTTCCCAATCTTTTTTTGGCCACACCCCACCTAAGCATCTCTAAAATCCTGATGCCACCTCCCCCAGCCCCTGTGATATATAATTCTTATTATTGAAAAAGTGAACTCCTATTCATTTGGAAAAAGCCTAAAAGGCCATTCAGTGTTTATAACTCATTCTCAAATTGCATCCCTTAAAAATCAAATTTCCCTCCTGTGGGGCATGTGCCCCACATTGGGAACCATGGCTCTAGTCATACAATGGGAAACATGAACACGTTTTTTTCACTGTGACAACATATGTAAAGTGACAAGAGTCACAGGTTACATAAGTAAAGGTCACAAAAGTAAATTAAATAATGTAACAAAACCAGCAACAAAAAGTTCATTATGATGGAAAGCTGCACTCAGTTTAGATAGGAGAGGAAGCCAGAGACCCATGGACACTCCACTTTTCACCAAGATCTCTTGCACATGTTTGCTTCACTGCAGTGAAACAAACAGGAAAGCTATGCCAATTGGGTTGGGCTGGAGCTGGCAATAACTCTTGCAAGTGCAACAGAGGATCTCTGCTTGACCTAGGCCCTTGAACTACGATTATTGTCTTCTATACATTAATTTATTAAAAAATCATTTTTATTGGCAAACATAAAACAGAACAAGACAATATAAAATGACTTAAACATTAAGACATTAAGTTGTTAAGTCATTTGACTTTGTATGGGCTGAAATCCTGTTGCCCAGCACTGTACACAATGATGATGATACCGCCAGCAGTGGAAATCTGCTGCTGATTAAAAGCTCCCCTGAGTGATTTTTGGGGTGTTTGCCACTTCATCATATTGTGTACAAGTCATATGCACCCCAAAGTTCCCTTTAATCAATGATTTGCCTTTAATTGGCTGTGATTTGTTGCTGGTAATGACACCAGCCTCGTTGTGCATGTGGAGCTCCACAACAGGATTTCAACCAATAAGTTATATACGGAAATGTTCCATGCACTATATATAGCAAATGAATCAGAGCTACAGAAGGCTTAGAGAATTACTAGAAGAGCACAAACTGAAATCTCTTTACATTCTATCCTTTGAACATGCTGAAATATGAAGTCTCGATGCAAAATAGTCACCAGGTATGCTCTGACAGCTATCTAGTTCAAGAAAACATAGAATGATTTCAAAGATAACAAGCTTTCTGGTTCATGATGTGTCAACAGAACGTATTTTTAATTCATTAGAATATGACATGAGCCTGTTCTCTGCAATGGTCAACCAGGTGCTTATGGGACCTTCACAAGCAGGACCAGGTTGTATCCAAGTGTCACTGATTCTATGGCCCCAAACCAAAACAAAATTACTTGCAGGCTGTACATTGCTCTTTTATCTGGTGGATAAACTGGAGACTGTTGTACAGAATAAACACTATGACCTACAGGGTGGTGTGTAAGTCCCTACCAAGCCCGCAGAGAGTAGGGTTCTGCTGGGGGAGGGGGAAGCGCTCCCATTGGACTGCTGGGCGGGGTGGGAGGATCATGTGGAGATTGGGCATGTGATCACAGAGAGGACAGGTAGGGACTTACAAACCACTCTGTACATTTTCCCCTGAGCACAGGCAGAGTCTGCCTTGAAATACATTTGCTTTGAAATCAGGTATGTTCATGTGTGTGCGTGCGTGCACTTTCCTTTTTGACTAGAAACAACTCTGCAAGTTCATACTTGCCTGAGCATGTTGTTGCTGCTACTTTTTAACATTGTCTACTCTTATATCACTAACAATGTAAATTTAAATATATAGTATACTGTATATATATTGCAAACTGCAGCAAGCCACACTGTACCAGAATCATCCGAGACGCTGGGGTGTTTGCTACCGGCTGGTGAGCGCATCACATCTGTACTGTACATTAGGTAGCTGTCATAGTCCTCTCTGCCTTCGGCATCAATTATTGGCACATCAGGGATAATGGGAACTGCAAGAAGGTAGAGTCTATCATTAGTAAAGGCATTTTCCATACCCTCAAACTCAGTGAGCCCCACCCACATTTCATCTTCATTGCACTGTACCATAAAGTTAGATCCAGTGCCCATAGTATGATATTACTCTTCATAGAATAGCATGCCATAGGTCAAAGTTTGTGGTGTATCAATAAGAATCCCCTTTGTCAGGACAGAATCTCTCCTCAAGGATGGGAAAGAGCTTCACAGTGCCAGAGCTGAGGGACAGGGATGGATAGCCAGCCATGCAGCTCTTTTAAAGACAGAGTAAATAAACCACACAAGGATTGGATACTAGACTAGGGCACGGTTGCTAAGACACTCATTTAATTTTTTAAAAAGCCATGCTCAAAAACATTTTGATACTTATAACTAATAATAATAATAATTGGGTGCCATTGCATCCATTCTGACTTATGACAACCCTTTGCAGCGTTCTAGATATAAGACAACTCAGAATTCATTTACCATTCCCTTCTTCTAAGGGTGCTTTGGGACTGTACAACTCACCCAAGGCAACACAATTTTGCACAGTGAGGAACTGAACTCCCAGCTTTTAATTCTGCAGCCAGATGCCTAACTTATTACTAGCAACATAGATAATCCACATATCCTGTGACGTCTGTACAATTATATTCCCCAGGAAGTTTTTTAAAATAAAGTAAATTTGGTGCTGTACTTCTACAAGAAAAGTACAACACTATTGGGCAATAATGTCGCAAAAGATGTGCAAATTTGGGGAGAACCCCTTGAGTACCCTGTATAAAGAAGTATCATTTCAACTCAAAAAGCATTCAACACAGAAGAAACGTGGCTTCCACTCACTGGAGATGGGGCGCTTGGGTTGTGTGGCCAAGTTAATGGTAGCTTCTCTCTCAGGCCCCCATCCAGCTCCATTCTTGGCTTTTACTGTGTAGCGATAGGGCTGAGATTCTTTTAGGTTTTCTATGAGGACCATACGCTTCTTGGCACCTTCTATCATGACTTTCTTTATTGGCCCAATGGGTCCTGGAGGAAAAAAAGTGTATGTAGTATTTTTCCACATTTACAGAATTTTGCTGGTTTGCAATTAACCACTTTGACTTAAGTTAACAATGGCATAGAAGAATACACCCAAAGTATACATTTCAGTGATATATCTCAGCTTTATGCTGAACACATCAATATAGACCCCTGTACTAATGGGTAGCATGAAGTTGGCTTTAATTGCTCTAATACTCAACCAATTCCCTCATCATTTCATCGCTACTCTAGAATTACTTAAAACACCATCTCAATTGCTCAGTCTTGTATATATCTGTATATCAGAACAACTGTGTGAATGAAACCATTAGTGTTCTCTCAACATAGCACAACTGAATAGCTGCTTTAAAAGTCCTGAATGGTAAAGCCTGGACTCATAGGATTAGATCTAGCTATTAATCTCAACTAGATCCACTGGATCAGTGGAAACTTAGTAACATTTATTTAAATTCTGCTGATTCCATTAGTCTACTCTAGTTGGAACAAACAGCTGGATTTAAGCCATAGCTTTCAAAGTACAGTAGTACCTCGGATAACGATGAGACATGGTTCCACAAGTCTCATCGTTATCTGGTTTTTAACGTTGTGCAATGTATTGATCGCACAACGTAAAAAAAAGCCCTGTTTCCCTGGAGGCTGCAGCAAGCCAGAACGTCGGGATCTGAATCCTCACGTTTTGACTTGCTGCAGCCTCCAGGGAGGTGGGGAAACTTTGGAAACAGCTTGGATCAGGTCTTCCCACCTCCCTGGACCCGGCAGGGGGGTCAGGGAGCCCAAAATTGGTAAAAAAAAGTCCTTTGTTTTACCCATTTTGGGCTCCCTGACCCCCCTGCCGGGTCCAGGGAGGTGGGAAGACCCGATCCAAGCTGTTTCTGGGCTTCCCCGACGTCCTCAGCAAGTGCAGCAAGCCAAAACGTCAGGGAAGTCAGAGAGCCCAAAATTGGTTTTAAAAAACGGACTTTTTAAAACCCATTTCAGGCAGATCCCCCTGCCTGCTCCAGAGAGATCAGAGGACCTGATCTACAGCTGCAGGGTGGCTGGGGAAGCTGACAGGGACTCCCTGTCGGCTTCCCTAGCCACCCGCCCTTGCCTCTGCAGCTGTGGGGTGGCTGGGGAAGCCGACGGGGGAGCCCCCCGTCAGCTTTCCAGCCTCCCCACCCCTGCCTCCGTAGCTGTAGGGTGGCTGGGAAGCTGAACGGAGAACCCCGTTCAGCTTTCCAGCCACCCTGCTGCTAAGAACGACTGTATCAGATAACACTAGCAGATCGCTATCCGATGCAAAATTTCTTTAGAAATTTTGCATCATTATCCGATTTTAGCGTTATCCAATGCAGTCGTTATCCGAGGTATTACTGTACTGTATTAGCACAATAAAGGATGTTAACAG
This sequence comes from Furcifer pardalis, assembly GCA_030440675.1. Lineage (NCBI taxonomy): Eukaryota > Metazoa > Chordata > Lepidosauria > Squamata > Chamaeleonidae > Furcifer > Furcifer pardalis. Next base: position 53,647,956 of record CP126893.1, on the reverse strand, counting down.
AAGCCAGACTTACTAGTTTCTTCATTGACAGGTCCATAGCCAACTTCATAGGCTGTGATCACTCCATTAGTCTCTGCAGGCTCGGCCCAGCTCAGTTGTGTTACAGTGGAGGAGATTACATTGAAAGCCAAGCGTCCAGGCTCACTGGGGACTGCAAATATGGAAAACTACATAGTTATTTTGCAGCAAACAGAAAAGTGACTGTCAGGATACATGTAACACAATGAACAGACTGTGAGCAGCAACCTCAGTAAAAGTGGGCCTGCAAATAAGACCTTAATACAAACTTGATAGGCTTATGTTATACAGACCACAAACTGTCAGATACTGTAAAATAATAATTCAGGCAATAGTCTTTTTAAATGAGGTGCTAAAGAAACCCTAATTTTCCTGGAAGTTTAATGTGCTGATTAGCATAAAGATGCTAACTATAGTTTGGAATATTGGCTAGTGAACCAGGCTGACCTCTATAATAATTTTGTGTCAGAAATTATTCTGGGTTGAAAGGATTTTTGCAGAAGAAACTCCACTCAGGGAATGCCCAAATGAGGCTCCTTTCACGTCCCCAAGGGCTGGGACAGAGACAGATGCTCAATCCGTCATGCAGTACCCAGGTCTCAAACTGCCGACTTGCCAGCCTCCCAGCTAACAAGGCAAGCTTCTTAACCACAGAGCCACCGCAGCCCTTTCTCTCCTTCTTTGTTAACTCACTTTTGGGGTCCCAACAAATTCAAAGTGAACAAGATGCATTGCACGTTCGTAAAGCAAACTTATGAACTGCAAAATGGCATTGATTTTGTTTGTTAAAATAAGAATACTGTACTCAAAACTGTAGAAAATCAAATAAGGACAGAGCAAATTATAAAGGACAATAATGATAACACACAGCTAGAAGCTTATCACTCTTTTATAGGCCCTGTGCAAATATTAATATGGCATCTATTTCACAAACAGTGCCGTTCCTTACTAAAGCCCACTGAATTAAGTCACATACATTTCTAGGCAATTACACGTAGAGCTGAGCATTCTTATTGAAAGTGTTGAGTTTATCAAATCTTTGTTGTTCTGTTGCATAGTTAAGTCCAACCTTTTACCTTTGACATATCAGTAGAGGAACTACAGGTTTGCGAATGCAGCTAAACAACATACACAGCAGAAGTTAAAATGGGTTGTTTTTTCCATTTATTTTATATTGTTCCACCTGAACTTAGCATCTGGTGGTTAAAGTGTCATCCAAATTCTAAGACACTAAAGGGATAGATACCAACTTTGTAGGTGTTGGATGTATATCAACTTCTTCTGATGCCAAGCATAGCTGAAGCCTGATCAGGCACAACAAGGAGTATCTAGTGAATAGATCAAACTTGCATGTTTGACTTGGGCCTGCAGAAATGAGTGTTGCTCTTCATGTAACCTCCTTGATTGCCAATGGAATTTGATGGCTTACCTTCCTCAAACGTACGGCAGTGAACCACTTCAGAATAAAGCCCTTCCCCCATGGCATTGTAGGCACAGGACTGCATCTCATAATCACAGTAGGGGTACAGGTTAGTCAACTCTGCTGATGGTACTTTTGAATCTAGCAAGTGAGCCTCCGATTCAGGGTCTCCTTGGATCCAATATTTTACCTGTAGCCCAACGAAAATACCATTTGCTTTCAAAGTTTTGCTTAAGCCACCAGAAGTATGAGGCACTGCATAATTACAAATGTCCTTTGATTAAATTAAATATTCCCATACTAAAATGTGATGTTTTCCCCAAGAATGTCCCTTTATTTCAAAAGACACACCTGTTCATCAATCTCTGAAGATACACTGCTTCAGAGCATTAATTTTAGAGTTGATCTTGGCTGAGACATCAAAACATACTGAATCTAGTATTCTGCATGAAGACAACTTTTCTAGTGATCTTAACAATCAACTATGTGCCATCAAGTTTATTCTGACTTACAATTTATCTTGCTAGATATAAATTCTGAGAAATAATCTACCATGGTCTTCTGGGACCATGTAGCTTGCGCAAGGCTGTACAGGTGGCAGGACAGTCAAGCCATCACTACATGTGCTCCAAAAGCTCTTGACTGGTCCATTTCCAAGGAGGTACAGTGTGTGTTCAAACTTCACCTCTGGCTTTTCAGCCAGGCACTCTGAACCACTAACTTATACTAACACATAGTTATTGTAATACCAGACACATAAGACTGAAAAAACCAATATATTTACTCTATTTAAGAGTGATTGCAATTTAGCTTTTTTTTTTTTTGCTAGGGGGAAAAAAAACCAAGTAATGTAATAGCAATTGCAATTACACTTGTATATCGCCCCATAGCATTTAGTGCATTCTTTGGGCAGTTCACAAGGTAAGTAGCATTTTGCCCCCAACATGCCTGGTACTCATTTTACCAACCTTGGAAGGATGGAAGGCTGAGTCAACCTTGATCCCCATCAGGATTTAACTCACAATGTTTTGGCTGCAGAACAGTTTAAGCCCTGTGCCTCCAGGGCTCATGGAAGACACACCAGAGGAAAGCTGGGGGGTGGCAGCTGTAAAACCAGTCTTTAGAGCTACAATTTGCCCACCCCCATCTTAAAGCATTCACTAAACTGCTCCCTCTCAAGGACCCGAGAGGCAGGGTTCTTCCTACTTCTCCAAGAGTGACTTGTCTTTGGCCAGCATGGGATATGTGGTTGTTGACTTTTTGGGCTAGCATTGGGAGTGGGCATGTCTGGTCACAGGATGCTGGGACCCAGCAGGAGCCAGCTACTTCCCAACTCCGCAGTGTGCTGGGCACACCAACCCACCACACTTGGGCCTCCCTGATAGGCTTCCCCAACACACGGGGGTGCTCCTAAATGGGAACCAAGCTGTCGCTCAGCTCTTGTCCCAGGCAAGTAGCCTGAGGTAAAACATTATTGCTATGCCATCTGTAGGTAATCAGCTTGCCAGTAGCTGTTGTTTCTTTGTCTGTACCTTGTACCCCGCAGGTTTCCCAGGGGGTGGCAACCAGTTGAAACGGATCTTCCTAGAGCTTAGTGCCTGTGCATTCGGATTAAGAGGGGCAGCCAGCATGCCTCTGGGAGGCTGAGGAAGCTGACCTAAGCCCACCACGGGCGGTATGCCATCAACAGCTTCTGTTAAGAGAAAAGAAGGAAAACAATGAGGCACTCTCTCACTTCAAAACTGTGGTAATTTTGTGTTCTCAGTATTCCTCCCTCTACTCAATTAAAAGACACCTAAAGGACTGCAGAATGAAAATACTGTATCCAAATCTGATCTAAAATGTCATTTGTAATTAAACAAGCATACTATTTCTTACAATACAGTTGTACCTCACTTAAAGAGCATAATGCGTTCCACAGGATTGCTCTTTAAGAGAGTTTGCTCTTTAAGTGAAACACCATTGTAAATTACCAATTGTGTGTGTGTGGGGGGATTGTGAACCCAGATTTATTTGTTAAGCGAGTTTTTGATTGGTTTTATTTGTTAAGCGAAGTGAACATTCAGAGAAAATTCTGCTCTTTAAGTGAGTTACTCTTTAAGCGAGGTGCTCTTTATGTGAGGTTTGACTGTAAATGTATTTGAATAACAATTCTTATTCATTCATTCATGCCTTTTCTGGATGGATGACTCGTTCTCCCTGCTTTGTGCCAGCAGGCACCACTGAAGGACAGATCTGAATAGGATTTCTCTCCATATCTATTCTTAAAATCTCACTTCTAAGTTATCATCACCTTCTAAAAAATCGTTTCAAAAATATTTCAGAAAATTTGAACAAATCCTTTTAAAAGTATCTTCTTGCTATATCTTTGCCTCACTTACTTTAGAAGATAATTACTAAATTGAGAGCATTCTGTGGAAATGTTTGGCAATGGACATTTCCTGCTGATACATCTCAAATAGCAACATCTTAAAAAGTTTGAACAAATTGTTTAAATATGAGAATTCTTTGCTGGATCTATGGGTCCAAACCTCACTTCCCTTAGTAGATTAGTACTAAGACTGAAAGCTGCTGAGCTATCCAGAGCTTTTGATAGGTCACAACACGTGCTGCTAACCCACTTTAAAAATCAGTTGTATCTGTAGCAACTCCGCTATAAGTGATCTGGATGCAACCCTACGTAGACTATTTGCTGCAAGGATTTGTGTGTGTGGATTATACAAAGCTTTTAACATCAGGAAAACTGGAAACTTCCAATCTCAGGAAACTCTGGAAACAGAGGTTTCCAGTACAAATGAAACAAACACCTATATAAGGTGGTTTAAAAACCACAGAAAGCCAGAACTTTTATTCTCCTTCGTGTTGTTTGGGGATGCACACTGATGGGGTTCTGCGCCTGCGCTGAATCCGGAGCGGAGCTGGAAAGCTGATTGGATAAAGAGTTTTGAATGTGGGACCGCCCACCATGCCCAACCCCTTTAGGCGCCATTTCGCGTTCTCCCCTCAGTTTGCTTTTTTCCGCTGCGCAAGCAGGAGCCTGGAAAAAAAGCTGTGAGTACTTTACTGAGATTGTCTCAGAATCTTCCAATTTTTCCTACCTTACAATTTTTTCTCGGACTAGGGGAATTGTTCCCTTGGTCCTCGTGTGGCTGGGGCTCGCCCTCAGCCGCCGGTAAAAAAAAAAAACAAAAAAAAAACCAACATCTCGTGTCGGGGCCTCCCGGCCGGGATAATTTTTTCTCTTCGGCCATCTGCTTCGGTGGATGGCCTCAGCGGCAGCGTTCAAGCAGTGTCCGTCCTGCAAGAGAAAGTTCCCTAGCTCGGACGGGCACGTGCGTTGTCTTCGCTGCCTCGGGGAGAGTCACCAGGTCCAGACCTGCGAAGTCTGTCGCGGCTTCTCGAAGGCCGCCATCAAGAACCGCCAGTACCGCCTTCAAGCCTACCTCATGGAGGCCGCACTGGCACCACCGGCTCCCCCAGCTCCAGAGCAGGCCGCTTCCACGTCTGCTCCTTCAACCTCCGCTTCTTCTTCCAGGCCCTCGGCCTCTGAACTGTTCAGGCGGAAGAAGGAGCAGGAGAAGAGGAAGAAGGACAAAAAAGAAAAAAAGAAGCGTCGTAGCTCTTCGTCTTCTCTTCCTCCGACCCCAGCACCGGCTCACCTTTCGCCGCCACGCTCCCTAGCATCCGCCCCGGTCGCAGCTCCACCTACGCCGGGTAGGATGTCGACCGAGGCCCGGGACGCCACGCCGGAGAGGGCCCACAGCCCTCCACCGCCACCGGAGACTCCTCCACCTGTACCACCGCACAGGTCTTCCTCCCTCCGCAGCCCTTCCGTGGCTCCTGGTCCGGCTACCGAACCGCCGCCCCAGTTGAGCCTCATCGCCCCGTACATCGAGGCGATGGTGCGGAAACTGCACGCCGAGCTCCAGGGCCCCCAGACGACACCGTGGGAGCGCCCTCTGCCCTCACCACCAGCCACGGAGGCACCACCGCTCCGTGAGGAGGGCCCCGCACCGAAGCGGCAGAGGGTGGAACAGGCGCGGTCGGAGGCCTCTCTCCCTCCGTACCAGCTGCCTTTGCCGGGGAGCGATCCGAGATCCGCCAGGCCGTACTGGTCGGACTCGGACCCCGAGGTCTACCTGCCACCGCCCAGCGTCTCGGAGTGGTCAGGAGACTCCGACTCGTCGGACCAGGAGGAGGAGCAGCATCAGCCACCGCCGGTTGCGGTCGACAAGTCCCCGGATGACAACATCGGCGCCGTCCACGGGTCCCAGCCGGAGGATCTGAAGACCTACACCGGACTGATCACCCGCCTCGGATCCACCCTGGGGATCCGGGCGGAGGCTCCCCTGGACGACTGCGAGGATGTCGTCTGCGGCTTGGCCGACCGCAAGGAGTTGGTCCCCGTCCGCCTCGGACTGCTCCCTAAGATTGCTAAAGCGGCCAAGGAGGTGTGGAAGAAGCCGGTTTCTTCCCACTCGGTGTCCAACAGAGTGGACTCTATGTACAGACTGCTGGACGACTCCAACTTTCTGCACATCCACCCGGCACCGAACTCCCGAGTGGTCAAAGGCTCCCAACACCGGACGCCGATCAGCAGCACTCCCATCCCGTCGACCCAGGAAGGGAAGAAGCTGGACGCACTGGGCAGGAGGTTCTACGCCAATGCCTCCTTGTCCTTCCGTGCGTCCAACTACGCGACGGCTATGGGAGGCTACCAGTGTCGACTCTGGGAGCAAGCGGAGTCGTTCAAGTCACTGCTGCCACCTGACCGACAAGCGGACTTTGAAAAACTCTGCATGGAGGGCAACCACCTCGCCCTCCAGCAAATCTGCACCGGCCGCCACGTCACCGAGTCGGAGGCGAAGAACTTGGCCTCCGCCATCCAGCTCCGTCGCCACGCCTGGCTCCGTTCGGCCAACCTGCAGGACGATGTCAAGCGGCTCGTGGAGGAGCTTCCCTTCGATGGCGAGGGCCTCTTCGCCAAGGAGACCGACACCTCCTTGGGAGAACTGAAAGGGGACTACGCCACGATAAAACAGCTCCGCCCTCCACACCGTGGGTCCGGCCGTTACCATCAGGACCAGCCGTCGACGTCTCAGGCGGGCCCATCCTATCAACCTCGCCTGCCACAGAGGCAAGGGGACTACTCCCGGTACCAGCCCTACCGGCAGCGCCAACAACCCAACCGTCCACGCTACCAGCAGCGGCCTCAGACTGGCAAGCGGACGGAACGGAAGGGCAAACAACGTGTTTGACTCTTCCGTGACCGAGACTCTACCCTACCGCCCCCTATCCGACTACCTATCGGCGTGGTCTGCCATCACCACAGACCGATGGGTTTTAACCATCTTAGACTCTGGCTACGCGATCGAGTTCGAGAGATGCCCTACTGTCGGACGGATCCGCATCACCGATCCATCCCCACCGCTCCAGGAAGAACTAACAGCTCTCCTAGAAAAGGGCGCCATAGAGCCGGTCGCAGCGTCGGAGTCTCACGAAGGGTTCTTCTCCCGATACTTCCTTGTGGACAAAAAAGACGGGGGGGGGCACGTCCCATCCTGGACCTCCGTCTTCTCAACAAGCACATCGACGCGAGGAAGTTCCGGATGGTAACTCTTCACTCCATCCTCCCGCTGATCAACCACGGGGACTGGTTCACCGTCATCGACCTGAAGGACGCCTACTTTCACGTGTCCATCAGGAGGGAACATCGTCGTTTCCTCCGGCTCCAGGTGGGCAGCAACATCTACCAGTACACATGCCTACCCTTCGGACTCTCCACCGCTCCGAGGGTATTCACGAAGTGCATGGCACCGGTAGCTGCTCATCTGCGACTGCAAGGCGTCCAAGTCTTCCCGTACATAGACGACTGGTTGGTCTGCTCCCCAACCCAACAAAAAGCCAAGGACGACGTTGCACATTGTCTCGCCCTTATGCAGAGCCTCGGTCTACGGGTCAACTTCAAGAAATCCCAGTTGAACCCCACTCAAAGAATAGACTACATTGGAGCCGTTCTAGACTCTTTGGCTCTAAGAGCCTACGCTCCAACCAAACGTCTGCTCGACATCCGCACAGTGGTGGCACGGATCCAGGGCAGACGTCGGGTCCGTGCGAGGGACGCCCTCCGTTTGCTAGGACTCATGGCGTCGACCACGGCGGTGGTCTCGCACGCCAAACTCAAGATGCGCTCGCTCCAGTCGTGGTTCCTCTCCTCCTTCAACGGCACCCACGACAACCTCGGGAAGTGGCTCACACCGACTCCCGAACTCCGAGACCAGTTAAACTGGTGGACAATGGACCAGAATGTGGCCGCGGGGAGACTCTTCACCCTTCCCACACCGTCCATCCAAGTCACCACCGACGCGAGCACCCACGGATGGGGTGCGTGCTGCCGCGGACTACGGATTCACGGCATATGGACGCCCGAGGAAGCCGACCACCACATCAACTTCCTCGAGCTGCTAGCGGTGTGGAAGGCGATGAGGTCCTTCAGACCGTCGATCGCGGGCAGTGTGGTGCAGGTCGCCTCGGACAACACCACGACACTAGCCTATCTCAACCGGCAAGGAGGGACCAAGTCTCTCTCCCTCCTCTACCTGACCGTCCAGATGTGGGAGTGGTGCCTGAAGGTACACGTGTTCCCCATAGGTGTCCACATCCAGGGCACCCTAAACTCCGATGCAGACTCCCTGAGCCGCAAAGGGACGGCGATGCACGAGTGGGAACTGGACGAATCGGTGTTCGACCGCCTGTGCCGACGGTGGGGCACACCGACCCTGGACGTCTTCGCGTCACAGACCAACTCCAAGTGCCGCCGTTACTGCTCCCGAGCGGGGATCGGCCACGGATCGGAGGGCGATGCCTTCATGGTGCCGTGGCACCAGGAACTGCTGTACATGTTTCCACCGATCCCTCTCATCCAGCGGGTCCTGATACGGATCCGTGCGGAGAACGCCTGGACGATCCTGATTGCCCCGTCCTGGCCGCGCCAGCCGTGGTTCCCACTACTCCAAACCCTGGCTTGCGATCGTCTCCGCCTACCCACTGACCCGAATCTCCTCCGCATGGAAGACGGTCGGATCCTTCACTCGGATCTGCCGAGCCTACACCTGACGGCCTGGCTTATCCGCCCAACATAACACGGATCCTTGATCTGTCCAGGAAACCTTCCACACGGAAGTCCTACGATGCCAAGTACCGTCGCTTCACTGACTTCCTAGCATCCAGCGACCGCACCGTGGACTCCGCATCCCTGCAGGATGTCATGTCTTACCTCCTGCACCTAGCCGAGTTGGGATCCGCACATTCATCACTGAAGGTCCACCTAGCTGCTGTGGTCGCCAAGGCCCCACCTTCTTCAGTATTGTCCTCCGCCTTCAGAGACAAGACTGTTAAAAGGTTCCTTCAAGGGCTACGCAACGCCTATCCTCCAGTGAAGATACCACCCCCTCAGTGGTCCCTCACTACAGTGCTCACCGCACTCACGAAGGCACCTTTCGAACCCATGGCCTCGGTGGACATTAAGTTTGTCTCTTACAAGACTGCCTTCCTTGTAGCTATCACTTCTGCCCGACGGGCAGGGGAGCTGGCAGCACTTCGGTCTGACCCTCCCTTTCTCAAGTTCTACCCCGACAGGGCAGTATTGCACCCAGATCTGACATTCCTGCCCAAGGTCCTGACTGAATTTCACCTGGCCCAAGCCATCACGCTTCCAGCATTCTTCCTGAATCCCTCGTCTCCACAAGAGAGAGTGTGGCACTCGTTGGATGTCAGGAGGGCCTTGCTGTTCTACACCCAGAGGACTGCGTCCTTCAGGAGAGCAAAACAACTGTTTGTGGCTTATGGTGGCAAGACTAAGGGACAGCCTCTGTCTGCCCAGAGACTATCTAAATGGATCTCAGATACCATTTACCTGGCCTATCAGATGTCATCCCTGCCACCTCCGCCTCATGTCCGGGCTCACTCCACCAGGACACTGGCTTCCTCCACTGCATTCCTAGAGGGCATCCCAATGGAGGATATCTGCAAGGCTGCTACTTGGTCCAGGTCCTCCACCTTCATCACCCACTACCGGGTTGACACAAGGTCCGCCCCTGATGTCAGACGGGGCAGGTCCATCCTGACGGCTGGTCTCCGATCTTCCTCGTTGATGACCGCCCATCCATGATGACATCGCGCTCTCCTGCATCTCAGGACGCCGGCTGCCCACCATCCAAGTAAGTGAGCTTGTTAGTCACCCATCAGTGTGCATCCCCAAACAACACGAAGGAGAAGGACAGGTTTCACTTACCAGTAACTGTCGTTCTCCGAGTATGTTGTTTGGGGATTCACACAACCCAACCCTGCCTCCCCTCAGGGCTGCCGGCCTGAGATGGCCTTCTGCTTAGCGGGCAGCTTTAATATCAAACTGAGGGGAGAACGCGAAATGGCGCCTAAAGGGGTTGGGCATGGTGGGCGGTCCCACATTCAAAACTCTTTATCCAATCAGCTTTCCAGCTCCGCTCCGGATTCAGCGCAGGCGCAGAACCCCATCAGTGTGAATCCCCAAACAACATACTCGGAGAACGACAGTTACTGGTAAGTGAAACCTGTCCTTACTCTTTGCCACTATCAGTACCAAGACACTCCTTTGTTGTGTGAACTGCAGCCAAAATATAGGTGTCATCCGCGATATATCAAGTAGAAAGAATGAACAAATGTGCTGCCTGGTAAGTCCTAAAATTTGTGCTGACTTGCAGACGCAGAAAGCGCTGGCTCTTTAGCTATAAACAGAGATGAGCACTGAACCCTAGAGTCGGATACAACTGGCTTTCGAGCAAGGGCGACCTTTACCTAAAGGATACTGATTTTATTATGTTTGAAGTGGTAGCTGTGTTAGTCTGTGCAAGCCTGTCAGAGAGTAAACAACAAAACAGCAAAAAGAAAAAAAGACAAAAAATGATGAAGTGGACTTGGTCCACAAAAACTCACATTTAAATACAGCATTTAGTGTTTTAAGGTGCCACAACAATTTTGTCTTTTTTGCTGTTTTGTTTACTCTTTGAAATGACTTTATTATGCTAAAGTTTTTAATGGGCTAGACTTCATCAGGTCCATGCAGAGTTACATTTTTTTACACACTCTATTAATTGGACTCCATTGTCTTGATTATATATACTCCCTGTTCTACATCACTGAGGAAATTGTATTGTACCTGACGTTGTTGTTAAGCATTATCAAGTTTGAATGGACGAACAGTGATTCGAATAGGGCTTTCAAAGTAAGTGAGATATTTGAAGAGTGGTTTTACCTATTCCAGCCTCCACTCCCTCCCAATTCCCATGATTGAGCAGGAATTCGAACACAGGTTCCTGGTCCTGATCCATCACTCTATGGACTATACCACACTGATTTACCTCTATATCACTAGAAGAGTAAAAAAATACCACTACACATGTACGTTACAGAACATCCACAATCCACATCGATTCAAATGAAGATAGCAGCAGAAATGGCAACAAAGAATAGGATTAGCCCATTCCTTCTCCTTACATACGTATTCTAAACCAGTGTTTCCCAAATGCTGGTGTTTGGACTTCAATTCCCAGAAGCTTAAGTCAATTCCCCAAAGCATTGATCAGTCAATATACTGGCTTAGGCTTCTGGGAACTGAAGTCCAAACACCAGCATTTGGGAAACACTGTTCTAAACAGAAGGCCTGAAAAGGACTAATTATACTTTTCCTGCTGTACTGAAATCTGAAATCATGTTAATCATGTTTGTCCCACAAAGCAGGTATCTATAGAAAAGTTTGAACATATACATGATGCAGTACAACAGGTAGATACATAGAAATCAAATGATGCGTTCCATTAAAAATGGATGAGTCTCACCTGGATCAGCAATTGTCACCATGGTTTCAGGGAAGTTCCCAAGTTTGGCACCAAATCTAGGGTTGATGAGATCCACAGCAAACTGTTTCAACTGCTTATTCCGAAGCAGAGCATCTATTTCTGTCAGCTCCAGCAATTTCACTTGCACCTCCTTCCTCTTCTCCCCAGGCAGGAAGACCAAATCACCTTCTGAAAATACGTAATCCTTGGGAAGGAGGAGAAAGGGATGCTTAACTTGGATTTTCCCAACATCTTCCCTAATAATTTTACAGAAACTCTTATATTCTTCTCCCTTAGAGAAGTTTGCAGTTACTGAAAATTATAGTCCATTCAGAAGAATATCTACAAAGATTTTAAAAAGACACACCACAATTTTCTCTAAAAGTGTAGCAACAGTGTCAACCATTGGGTTGATTCACAGTCTCTTTTGGGTTGTTTCAGTGCCAGTGTCTAGAATATATGGATTTTTAATCTGAGGTGGTTCAATTTCTGTCTAAGTTCCTCTTCCTTTGATACTGCCTTCCTGCCAATTCCCAGTTTTCCTTTTATGTTTAAAGCAGGGGTGCCCAAACTTTTCAGACTGTGGGCCAGTCATGTGGTTCAGGGAGCTGGTCACTATGGCCTGGGGGCTGGATGTGGTCACCAACACCAATTCATCCAGCCCGCAAAGCCCTCATAGCTCCTGGAAGTAGAAGTAAAATGTGCCCATACGAGCGCGTTTTACTTCCGCTTCCAGGACCAACAAGGGCTTTGCAGGCCTGATGAATTTGCATCAGGGGCCGCATCCAGCCACTGGGCCATAGTTTGGGCACCCCTGGTTTAAAGGGTTGAATGGTGGTAGGGGGAAAGAGACAGTTTTCTAAAGTTCTCCATACATGTACAACCACACACAATATATATCATGGCAACATTGTAGTCTGCTGGTGTTTATCAGAGTTGTTTCAGTTTTATATAGGTTGTTATCCTTTTTTTGTCTATGCATTTAATGTAGCAATGCAGCAAACTAGCACTAAATCCAATAGCTTGTTAAAAAAATAACAAAAGAACTTTGGGATGATCAGGTAGGTAGGTATTCCCACTGTCCTGAAACATCATGACCCAACAAATTGTATCATCAGAAAACCACCCAAAGTCATGCCCCTTCAAACATTTTGTAGAATGAAACAATCAGTCATAAAATAAACTGTTCATTTTAAATGTAAGTTCTCCTTTATTTTATGTGAGTTGGTCATTGCCATATTATTTGTTCTTTTTATGTGGATGGTGTCTGGGAAGTGGTGGCGGTTTGCTGGTCTATTCTGTAAACCACTCAGATCACTGGCTGTCACAAAGTGGAGTAATATACAAGCTTAATAAACGAATGAACAAATGAATACATAATGTTCATTAGGTACATGCATTTAATTAATGTCCAAAAATAAGCTATGAAAGGTGCAAACATGGTAACTTGTCAGCAGAGGATTCCATACATCTACACTAGGAAGCATGTGTAAAAACCTCATACCTTTCTACATATGACAGTTCTTTCTAAGCCATTTAACCAGTGGTGGGCATCAGAAGGTTCGCACCAGTTTGCCAGAACAGGTAGCAGAAATTCTGGCTGGCCCCTCTGCCCATCCAAGTTTTGAAATAGAGTAGTCCTAATTTGGGTGCAATGTAGGGCTTTCTCCCTGGCCATGCCCATACCATGCCCACAGTGTGGTAGTTAAAAAATTTGGAGCCCACCACTGCATTTAACCCTACACATACTAATAAGCATTTTTTTGGTTCATAATCCTTACTTTGCCTTCCTGGGCAGAGAGATCACGTGTTCTGTAGGTTATCTGGGACTTTCCATTGTCCAATATTTCACGAACAACAGGGATCCTAGCCAGCTGGTCAAAGCGGCTGTATGAATATTCTGGCTGCAGGAAGCTAATGATGCTGTTGGCTAAAGAGAAGCACAGATATATGATCTAATTGCTTTTGCTTTTCATATAAATATATTAAATAGAAAGCTTTGTTGTTGATCAGTCACATAGTAAGGTCCGACTCTTTGCGACCCCAGACCATCGCACACCAGGCACCCCTATCCTCTACCATCCTCCTCAACCCGCCCAGCTGTGTGCCCATTGCATCAACAATACCATCTAGCCATCTCATTCTCTGCTGCCCCCTTCTTCTTTTGCCCTCAACCTTTCCCAGCACTGAGGCTTCCTCAAGTAAATCCTCTCTTCTCATTTAATGTCGTACTTTAGCTTCATCTTCAGTATTTGAGCTTAAAGCTCAACAAAGTTCAAACTTAAACAGGGGAGTATAAAAGGATGACTTATTTCCATTATAGTGTTGGCATAAAATAAGCAAACCGTTGCAGTGAGTTTCTTAATGTTCTGCGGTAAACCCCATAATGACCCAAAATCAACAATCAGGAAATGTCACTTAAGCAGAAAGTGGTAAGGCATGGATGGTGAATATGCAACACTCTAGTCTACACATTGCTAGACCACAGCTCCCACTGACTCCAACCAGCACGACCAGCTGTGACATGACAGTTGCAGTCCAAAAATATCTAGACAGCCACATATTCACTATCTCCTTTCTAAATATACAGATCTGCATGAGGCTCTACATGGTGATTTATTTTTTCTTTCAAATATTGTTGTGTATGCTTCTAAATACAAAAATGTTGTCATCTTTGTGAATACTTAACCACACTAGTGTAGCCCAGCTCCTATCAAATACCGTACCTGGTAATTTGAATGGAATTATTGTATCAATAAACTCAATCCAATTGGGGCAATTGCATTTTAGAAGCTAAAATGTTTGATTGGGGGGCAACTGGCTCTAACTACATGTTAATGGGAAAGCATACCCCCTGCGATTAGTCAGTTTTTCTGCCCAAAAAAGAACATTTCCGTTGAGACACGTGTTAGCAAGTTTAGCACAATGACCAGGCACAGAACACAGCATACTAAGAACTAGTCGAGAAAAAGCAGGAGATGGTGTGCCTCTTCTTAATACATAAGTAAGTGTTATCATCCAGTTGGGTCCTAAGACTCTCTTGAGTGATCTGGCCCATTCCAGACATTCGAATGAGACAAGCCTTTGGATTCAGATCAAAGAAAAGACACTATGTCCAACTGCATCAAACAGAATATGGTGGCATGTCTCTCTGGATTGCTTTACAGAAAGCTTTTGTGGTTCTAATGATATTTGAGAGTTTTCATTAAAGCAGAGATCTTGCTTTTGTGCGTGCGTGCGTGCGTGCGTGCGTGCGTGCATGCGTGCGTGCGTGCGTGCGTGCGTGTGTGTGCCATAGCTGAATGTAGTGCTACTGGACATTACAGGATTCAAACAGGTAGGAGGAAGGAATGTTTGCCAACCATATAACTGTCTGTGAACCTTCACATCACTCACGCAATTACCTTGTTCTTTTATTATGGTGATGTTGACCAATCGTCGGCGAATTTCTGCAGTTCCCACAGGGACATCTGTGGCTTCCACCTGCAGCTGCTTTTCATCATCATCCTCTGCCCTAATGAAGAGTGGAACTCTTACATCCACTAGTTCCACTCCTTCCTGAAACTCCACCAGTCCATGAGCATCTGGGATTAGAACAACAGCAGGCAAAGGAAGCAAGAAGACAACAACCTTTTGACTGGGCACAGAAGTCTATATGAGAATCTCTTTTAGTTTTTATTTGAGGGAATGACATGATCTCAGCAACACAGAAACCTTATGTTTGTCTCTGGGCAAACTGTGGCATCAACAAAGGACCTAAAAGTGTTCTCCAATAACTCTGGGTCCTTTAACCATCTCATCTAAAAAGGGTGGGTGGGTAATTTTGCTATGTTTTGGGGACCCCTGAAATACCCCTGCCTCCCATTTTTGTCCAACAGAGAGCAATACACAAAAACCTTTTGTAAAGAACAATATTTTTGGTGTGAGTGAAGTATGAGAGTAGACACAGCCCTTCAAGGCCCAGAGGCAGGCACGCACAAGATCTCTAGTTGGTTTCCCACCTTTGGTCTAAGAAGGCCTAGGCTTTATCACTTCAAAATGGATGTAGAATCTCACATGGCCAAATAGTCGTCAGTAAAATAAATAAAACATAAAAACATCTCCATACACGCATAAGATTGTCAAGGAGAAGGCAAGAGTAGACTAGAACTCTTCTGGCCCAACATTCTAGTGTGCTAGCAGAGGAAATATTCTGCATAGGGAAGAATCCTGTCCTACGGAACACAGCTTCTACCTGAAGTGGTACAGCCCAGTGGTACAGCAATGCAGCCACAGTGAGAACTAAGCAAAATGTAGCACCACATACCATGGTCAGCGATTACAGTGTAGTAACCAGGTACCACTTTCAGATCATTGAAAGCTCCTTGTGAGACATGCTTCTCTGTCACTTTCACAATCTCATTCTTTGCTGAGCGGGGAGCAGTGAGTACAGTGTCCACAATGGTGTGGTCCTGCCTGGAGAAGGAAGAGGAAAGAAGGTTAGGCTTTCTCCTCCTAGGGCTCTCTGCCACTTTCTATACTTGTTCTAGCCCAGGGGCTCTCAACCTTTGCAAGTTGGGGGCCCGGTCATACTCCCTCAAACAGTTGAGGAGGCCGGAATGGTTATCCGCTCCCCCCGTTTATGGCTGCCATAAATGAGTCCACAGCTGTCATAAACATGTTTACGACAGCCACAGACTCATTTGCAGCTGTTGTAAACATGTTTACAAAGGTTGTCAATGAGTCCACAGCTGATTCTGGCAGTGGCGGCGGGAGTGAGGGCAGGCCCTGGATTATTTTGTGCCGTAAGCCAGATCCGGCCCATGGGCTGTAGGTTGAGAATTCCTGTTCTAGCCACTGAGAGGATATGCCCCCCCCCAAAGGTTACCCACAAGGTGATGTGACTGTCCAACCTCAAAGAGCTCCATATGACTGGATCAAGCTGTTCAAAACACAAATCTACTGTTTGCTTACGTGCATGTGTCTGACCACACATGCACACCTGTAAGCTACTTTTGACAACTGACCTGTAATACAGTGCCATTCCACAGACTGCTTTCCTGCCTTCTGCAGGGAAGGCACCAACTCAGAAACGGCTTGACATTGCTAAAAGGCAGTGTTTACGGCACAGCCATGGACTGAAATTGCCCAGTAGGGGTGTGACACAAAGTTTGGTCAACAGGAGTTGCCTAGAGTGCACTGACTGCATGCTTGCAGTCACATGTCTTCTACTTCACATACAAGTTCACCAAAGGGAGACATGATCCACAAACTGCAAAGGCATGGGATTTATCTTTTACACAATCATTTTCATAGCAGGAACAGCTTGTATGTAGCTGTTATTACTTCTACATCAACCTACTTCCCCATAACTGTGATAGCAATTACAGGAATCAATACTTATATACCGCCCCATAGCACTTAGTGCACTTTCTGGGTGGATCACAAGGTAATTAGCATTTTTTTCCTACAACATGCTGGGTACTCACTTTACCAACCTCAAAAGGAAGGAAGGCTGAGTCAACCTTGATCTCTGTCAGGATCAAACTCAGATCATGAGTAGTTTTGGCTGCAGTACCGCAGCGTAATCACTGAGCCACAAAGGGTCTTCTAATGAAGGCAAACAAAACGATACTCTCTAGAGTTGATAGTATAGAGCAGGAAGAGAGATGAATGGACATTGTTTTAAAGAAGATATTATATATTCTGAGAGACAGACTGACTAACGTCACATAGAACAGCGGTGGTGAACCTATGGCATGCGTGCCAGAGGGGGCACTTGGAGCCCTCTCTGTGGCCACCCGCGCAGTTACCCCAGCACAGAGTTTGCCCCACCCCTCTGCCCAGCAACCCAATGGGAGTGCTTCCTCCCTCCCCCAACACAGAGTTCACCCCACCCCTCTGCCCAGCAGCCCAATGGGAGTGCTTCCTCCCTCCCCCAACACAGAGTTCACCCCACCCCTCTGCCCAGCAACCCAATGGGAGTGCTTCCTCCCTCCCCCAACACAGAGTTCACCCCACCCCTCTGCCCAGCAGCCCAATGGGAGTGTTTACTTCCTTCCCTGTCAGTGTGTTGACACTTTGCAATAAGTAAGTGTTTTTGGTTTGCAGTTTGGGCACTCGGCCTCAAAAAGGTTCGCCATCACTGACATAGAACATATCCACACACACACATCTCTCTCTCCCCACACCTAACTGAAAATCACCTCAAACTCTTCAATGCTTATGCTTACCTTTTCCCAGCATTTGGTTGCAATCTAGAAAGAAATCAGAAAAACACATAATTTTAGTAATAATCTAAGGAGCAAGAAAAAGCCTTGCTGGTTCAACTTGTCAAATAAGATACATATAGTTTAGGGCTGGAGAACAGAATATATTTTGGCCTGGAATAGGTATTCTGTTCAGTATTAGTAACTGTAATTCAGCAACGTTTGGAAAGCCACCTGCCTCCCAATTCTGACACAGTTATTTCTGACAATTCTTGACCTTGGAAAACTGGTAGGATGAGAGTCAACCATCATATTGCTTTCCAGTTTTTACACATTTTGTTGTCCATCTGCTCTCCAGATTTAATCACAGCACTCCCCAATACACCCATTTTAATTCACTCATGTTCGTCTTTTAAAAATTACCCACTGAAATGAGACTTCCCTCTTTCTCCAAGTCTGCCAGTTCCTTTCTGGAAGCCACTCACCTGAATTTTGTCTGCTGGAATTTGTGGGCCCCTGGGATCGTTCTGTAAACCTCATTCAGCTGTAAAGAGCAAGGGCGCATCATTCAGATTTTTATGAAGGGAGTGGCCTATCATGTATCAAGCCACTATATAAGGACACCTCCCCACCCCTGCTGCTTAAACCAGTGCTTATATTAAGTGATTCAGCCCCCCATTATGTTCAGTAAACATGCTCTTAAGCTATACTCTATTCAGACCCAATAAAACAACTTGATTTAACATCAGTGTATTGATGACTCGCAGCTCTACAGACAATAATACAGTCCTCTTCTCTCTGCTCCTTACATTTTCCTCTACGTCCTTCTGCAGCTGCTCACGCTCGCGGCTATCTGGTTTGGCAAGGTTTTGGGTGAAGAGCCGGGCCAATCTGAGAGATATGCCATAAGTAACTAGAAATAAGGAAAGAAATCAGTCAAGGTTGCTCAATTTACCATCAACAAGAAATATTGTGGTGGCACAACCACTGAGGTTAGTTTACATGTGCAATGCAACTTCAAATCCAAGGGCTGGAATCTAGCTGTCAATTAGCCTGCTTAAATTTCATTGGTGTCAATGGGGCTTAAGCAATTTTAATGGTAAAGTCCTGGCAGACACATTTATGAAGAAGGATTTATTTCAATCTATTTAGCGTGAAGAAGTACAACATTCTCAACATTTGGATATCCTTGGTTATGTCTTACAAGACCCAAGATTGTGGAGGTGGAGGAGAGAGTCATTACAATTAAATGTGCCCCTTTCAACAACAACAACAGTCTATGATGCCTGCAACATGGATACATCCTAAGAGGAAATGTGACTGAGTATTTATAGTAATTTTGTCTTGTAAAAGGTACAGTCTCAAAGGTCATTTAAGCAGAGTTCCCTGTCTGAAGATTAGGTAAAGGTAAAGCACCCTTCCTCGAAAGCCAGTCTTATCTGACTCTAGGGGGTGGTGTTCTTCTTTTTTTATAACCAAAGAATCAGCACTGCCTGTGTCTGCAGATATTTCCATGGTCATGTGGCAGGCATGACTAGATGCTGGAGTACATGGAACATTGTAACTGTCCCACCGAATTAGTACCTCTTTATCTACTTGCAATTTCTTGTTTTAGAACTGCTAGCTTGGCAGGAGCTGGGACAGAGATGGGAGCTCACTCCATCGTGCAGCATTTGGGTCTCCAACTGCTGACCTGGTAACCTTTCAGTCATCAGTTCAGCATCTTGACCACTAAGCCACCACAGTCCCCCTGATCTGAAGATTACCCTGTGTCCAAACCACCTTCAAAGCAGAACACTTTGATATCAGAGAGAGAGAGATTTTCAAGCTTAGCATTCTCCCTCATATGTAAATTATCTGCATATACTACCTATGACATGAGAAAGCATTCCAACAAGCAATTCCCTTCACACGCTTTGAGAAATACATTTCATGAGCACCATTTCATTTTGTGGGACAAGACAACATCATTCTTCCCCAACCCAACCTTGACTTTAGAAACAGACCAAGTTCACCCTGGCTCCCTTTCCTTCTGGGTAAAAAAGGCACTTACTCAGGTCCTTGGGGTTGAGAGCTAAGGAAGAGAAATCTTGCTTGTGCACATTGTTTTTGATCTTCCAGTGGACTGTATCTCTGCCTTTAAGGTTGCCGCTGCGTACCATAGGAGTGTCCAGGTGGTCTGAGGTCATCAGGCTTTGCCTAAGAAGATAGTGGTCCTCTTTGAAACCAACAGTGCGACCTTCAGAGAAAGAAGTGGGATCAGCACATCTGGACCAAAGGTCTGGCTGTAATTCTAAACCTTTTTTCCCCAAATCAAGCTTAAGGGTGCATGCAATCAAGTGAGTATTTGTCTCATTCTTTGCTCCACTGTGGGGGTAGGCGAATTCATTCCTTTTTTCCAGTGACTGTATAATGTAATTGCTGGAGCCATCTCTCCCTCAGAATGTTCTTACACACAGGTTTCTGAGTCTCTGTCAGGGGCTTCTACTTTTTTGATGCGGTAGGACTGGACCATTTCAGTTTTTTTCTAGTGTGCATATTTGATGGAAGCAAACCAAGCCAGAACTTGACGCTGTCAATTGGCCTTCAGTTTTATATTTACCACATGGTAAAATGGCTTACGAAGTCAGCCACTTTACCATATTGGAAAATTGTGGAGGAGCAGAGGTTTTGTTACACGGGATTAGGGCAGTGCATTGCTTATAATTTTTTTTAAAATTGAAAACTTCCTCCCCGAAGCAAAAGAAGACAGGAGGCGGTAACAAGGAGGATTTTTTCTCTTTGTATGTGTATGTGTGTATGATTTTTTTCCTTAAAGATTGCATTGAAAACCTGCCCACAGCCAATTCCACCACTAGCCAGTACTCAATTGTGGATTGTTGCAGATAGGTTCTTAAATTGACCTTTAGGAAAAATCACAAAGAAAAAAAATCTTTCCTTGCCATCTCCTGTTTCCAGGATGAAGTTTTTCACCTTGCAAATTTCCCCAGTATTTTTCCCAGATGGGAGCTACAGTACTACTAACTGAGTGACTGGAGCTCATGATTTATAAAAACAGGCATTACTGCTGCATGCTTTTAATAATCTTTCCTTGTCCTTCTGTGATTTATAGGCTTTTAAACCAGGATAATGCTTTTTCAACCTCTCCATGAAGAACCCATTTCTCTACATTTTTGGGCATATGATCACAAAGGCTCAGCAGGGGTACCTGGCTCTGCTTTCTGCTTTATGAAGACAGGCTTAAAAATTCTTCATTAAAGCTAAGCCTCTGGTTTTTCAGAGAGAAGATAATACAGAACATTCCCTGTGCTTTGATGGTACAAAATCCCAGAATTCTTGGTTATTTGTGAACAATGGCACCAAGAAACA
Source organism: Furcifer pardalis (assembly GCA_030440675.1). Taxonomy (NCBI): domain Eukaryota; kingdom Metazoa; phylum Chordata; class Lepidosauria; order Squamata; family Chamaeleonidae; genus Furcifer; species Furcifer pardalis. Next base: position 53,627,086 of record CP126893.1, on the reverse strand, counting down.
AGGCTTAGAAAATCCTTGTTTGTCTCAAGAACATGGATTGCTATTGTCCATGTTCAGGTTCAAAGTACTGGGGGAGATGGACGACTTGTCTAATTCAGTATAATGTTGTCCTGTATGTTTAAGATAACCTCAACTGTAAGCATTTCAGTAGCTAGGTCCTGTGATAGTGTTTAACCCAGTATTGGATCCCAGTCTTGACTCTAAGCCAGGGGTGCCCAAACTTTTTGGCCTGTGGGCCGATCATGTGGTTCAGGGAGTGAATCACTAAGGCCCCGGGGGCCAGGTGCGGCCCACGATGACAATTCACCTGGCCCACGAAGCACTCGTCGCTCCTGGAAGTGAAATGTACGGGCACGTTTTACTTCCACTTCCAGGAGCAACGAGTGCTTCACGGGCCGAGTGAATTCGCGTCAGGGGCTGCACCCGGCCCCCGGCCCTTAGTTTGAGCACCACTGCTCTAAGCACACCATTTGGACTCTGCTATCACCCATCTTGAAGACCACACTTAAGATCATTATACAGTACCTCGTGCACAACAGGGCAGCAGAGCCAGGCAAGCCTAAACAACAAAAAAGGAACAATTGTACCAAAAATTGTTAACATAAAGATGGGGGGGGGGACCCGACCCCCTAACAACAAGGAGGACTGACGTCTTCCCCTGTAGCAGCTCATGTGGATAATGCAAAATATACTCTAAGGAGAAGCAATGGATGATGCCCACACTTGCTGACATGAAGATAGGGTTGGCTTTGTTGTCCAGTACAGAAGTTATACCCAATTGATAGATTTTAAAGTAGCCTGTGTCAGCATGGATCAATAATAACTTCAACTAAGCAGTGCCTTCACTAATTGACTGACAGATTGCATTTTTATGTTGCCTTTCTCTTGGTAAAAAGACTTCAAGTATCTCACAACATCATTAACATATTTTAAATCATTAAAGTGCCATTTTAAGAATATAAAACATTATGTGTAGGGCCCTTCACTATGTTAAAATTAGATAATAAAGTGGTTGCTGAAAAGTGTGAGAGAGGGCCAATCCAGCCTCACGGAGGAGGGTTTCCCATTACCTGTGGGATAACTGCCCACATGAAGCTAGGCTGGCATTTCCTCTCTGATCCAAGTTATGGGGTGCTCTCCCCTTGTGAGGACATTACCTGTCAAATGTATCTGCCCCTGTCAAAGGGAACAGGACTAAGATTAAGGCCTCCCAAAAATGCTCTTAAAATTCCTGGAAGTGACACAGAGATATGCTAATCTTCAGATATTCAGGACTCTAGCCATATAGGGTTATAATAGCCATGAACTATGGCTCAGGCTTGAGTTCAGCACACAAATGGACCAGCATACAATGAAGTTGCTATAATGGGGGAAACTACATGTTCCCTGTAAGCAGTGTAGATCAATCATCTGGCAAAGATGTTTTCATTCCCAGCTCTCGTGTTCTTTGTATTAGACATGAGGAACCTTTAACATTTTGAAACCCAATACTGTACTCACTGGTCCCAACCAGCATGTCCAATAGTAAGAATTGATGGGAATTGTAATCCACAACATCTGGAGAGCAAAAACTTTCCTATACCTGCCTTAATTCTTAGGTATTACACTAGGGACTGGTGGTGACCTAGTGGTTAAGATGGTGAACTTGATGACTGGAAGGTTGGCAGGTCAGCAGTTCGAGACCTGAGTGCTGCAAGATGGAGTGAATTCTCGTCTCTGTCCCAGCTCCTGCCAAACGAGCAGTTCAAAAGCAAGAAATTGCAAGTAGATAAATAAGTATCACTTTGGTGGAAAGATAACAGTGTTCCATGTACTTTGGCATCTAGTCGGGCCTGCCACATGACCATGGAAGTGTCTGCAGACCCAGACAGCACTGTTTGACTATAAATGGAGATGAGCACAGAACCCTAGAGTTGGATATGACTGGCTTTCAACCTTTACCTTTTACTTATCATGACAATTCTCTTCCCAGTTTATATCTGTTGCTTCCCAAAAAGGGACAACTGAATTCTTTGTATATTGGCCTCTCCTATCTTTCTACCTAGGTCAAGTCTCTACTCTCCATCCCCTAAACCTGCCCATTTTAATTGTTTTTCTCCTACAATTAGTTGAATGATTAATCACACACACCAATTTTGAAGTGAAGACATTATGTTGCAACCTGCACAGTGGTCTCATTATGTCATCTGTATCATTTTCATGTGGTAGAAATAATGGTTATGCATGTTTTCCATTCTCCAGCTTCCCCAAGATCCCATGCATGTCACCTGCCTCCTTCCTTTGGTGCTGCAAGGTGGCAAAATGGATCTTACCTTGCAGCAGCCACAGAACCTCCAACACAGTAGCAACAGCAGTCCCAGGAGAAGCATCAGTAAAATAATCAAGGGGATCAGCCAAAGGAAGCTTCCTGGAGGGCACTCTAGAGTCAGGCAAAAGTAAAAGGGTAATGGTTTTTTTTTTTGTTTTTTTTTTTTGTTTTTTTTTTTGGGGGGGGCGGCGGCGGCGGCGGCAGCAAAAGCGAACCAAACAGAATTTGGGCAGGAATCAAAGACAGATTTTCATTCATTCATTCATTCATTCATTCATTCATTCATTCCACCCATCTGGGCAGCTTACTAAGAAACTCTAATAATCATAACACATCACATAGAACAGGTCAATAATGACAGATGAGAGGCAGCAGTGATCGGAATATAAGTGATACTCGCATAGGTAAGCTCCCTAACAGGCAGAACCTGAAAACTCATGCAGCAACATGGGACTACAAATTGCAGGCCCCAAGGTCTGTATGCCATGCCCCCACTCCCCAACCATCTTCTAGGTGGCCTTCATAACACAGACAATGTGCTGCTAATTTAAGGGTAATTTCTATCAGCAACCCTTGAACAGGATCACTGGGGTGGGACAAAGTTAAAACCTCCCCATCCAACAATCTAGTCTCTAGAGCCTCCCTCCTCTTTATGGTTGCACGTGCACATGCACAAGCAGATCTGTTTCTCAGAGCTGAAAAAGCTATAAACTCTCAGCACCAGAACAACAGAGTTTTTGGTTATGATCAGAATATAATAGTATCTACAGGACTCCATAATGGAGTTGGCCAAACTTTCATTACTAAGGTAAGCTTCAGAAACTGTGTGAAGATCATGGGGGATAAATGAAGATGAACTGTTTACCTAAAACAAGAGCTGTGGTGGCTGCTGAGAACTTTATTGACCTAGAGATTCATCCCTCCCCTTCACTAGAAAATAAGTGCCTACCTTTCTTTCTTTGCACATAGATAGTGCCATTGTCATGTAAGTCTGCATCCTCCATTTTGGTATAGCGGTAAATACAGTCATCCTCTTCATCTTGGAAGGAACAAATCATATTCAAATCTTCCTCTGTAGAGGCAAAAGGAGTTGATATAATGTTACCAGTGTATCTGGAAGTTTTGGGGAGTCATACTCTCCTCTCTGATTTACACAGGAAAGAAGGAGAAACACTGCTCATAAGGTATGATGAAAACAAAAGAAAAATCAAAACAAAAATATTGCAGGACCTTGAAGACCAACATTCACCTCAATGCAAGCTTCCATGAATTCACTTCCTCAGATATAGAGAATTTAAGGGAGGGGTCTATAAGTGCACACTGAAATGAATCTGTTATCCTTTTAAGGTGCCACAATACCCTCCCTCCCTTCCTTGTTCCATGTGTAGAAAGAGACTAACAAAGCTATGACTTTGAAAATCACTCTCAAGCACTACTTGAAGATCACTTTGGGCAGCCACTAGGAGGTATTAATTTCCCCTGCCCCCCAAAAAGCAGTGGTGTTAACAAGACTTGCTGAAGGGTTACAGCAGGAGTTCTCAAACTTTTAAAGCCAGGGGCTGGGTCATGCTCTATGAGACAACTTCAGGGGCCGGACAGCCATTTTGCCCTTCCTCCACCACATGGCACTTCCTAGTGTGTTGGAGGCTGTGTGTGTGAGGGCACATGAAATGGCACCATGGGCCGCATTCCGCCCGTGGGCTGGAGGTTAAGAATCCCTGGGTTACAGTGAAGCAGCAACAAACAAGAGGCCCAAGTTTCCAGTGCCCAGAAGACAGCATCTTGTTCATAAAGATGTAGTGCTCTGCCTTCAGTTTCACATCTCAAAAAAGCTCCAATGTGGTTGGTTGAAAAGTGGTTTGTTGTGGTCTACAAACAAGCCTCGGTTAACAAGCCAAACAGATAACAGTATTATCTTGTGATATATACAGCCTATTCATCCTATCCTAAACTTTTCTAAAGCACGAGCCCCCATGCACCTTAAAATAAACTTTCTCTGTTAGCCTCTATGAAAGCTGGTGTTGAGAATCATAAAAAAAGATGATTCAGTGAGGAGTGTGTTTATTACTTCTCTTCACATTTTGGAGAGAGACCAGAACGGGTCTGTTCTACTGGCTACAAGTCTAGTACAAAGAGGGGAAGAGGTGTGTGCAAAGAAGTCAAGTCAGAGAGTGTCAGCCTTTAGAAGAGTAAGCAAGAGAACAGGCAAGAGAAGGAAGCACAGCACAGCACGTAACCCTGATTACCCGTCTTCCTCTACTGCCCTTTACATGAGGCAAATGGTCAATTGTACAAGCATAGATGCACACTTGTCCACTTCCTGCATCTCAAACACAGAAATTAGAAATTACAGTGATGATGCTTGCCCAGGATTGATCACAAAACAAGAGGGACCATCTTGGTGAAGAGAGTCAGTGAGACAGCATGCTGCTTCCATTATTTGCCTTTCATATCGATCAAAGTTTTGGCATGCATACAAACATCCAAAAAGAGACCCACTGAGAAACCACAGTACCTTGTTTGAGTTCATCTACCAGCCGGATCTTGAAAGGGCAGTCTGCACATTTCTTTCCTTTCTTCTCCCCAGTCCCCCAAGCCTGGCATTGAACACAACTTCGGAAATCTTCTCTACACACACGCTGAAAGCCCTTTTCATCAAAGAGAAGACATCATTTTATAACACATTAAAGGAAAAGTTTAAGATGAGCAGATGAAGAACACTTGGCTTTTGAACAAGCATATGAGAAAATTACAGACAGTTCTACACAAAAGAATAAATGGGGAGGAGAGAGGTGTAGATCATCAAGCAGAATTGAATGGACAATTACACACCCAAATTCACATGACATGCAAGTGGCAGGGAAAGCGTGTTTGTCTTATCATAATATGTAATTATGCCCTGGGTGTATAGATCATGCTCCATGCTCCAGTTTCTGTGAAAAACCCTACATTCTTCACTATCATAAAATTATGCAAGTTTTTCCTCATCAAAGGAAGAGCTAATATTGACAGGGGAAGCATGAAGCAAGGAGTGCCTATGCAGCTGCCTTTATAATGACCTGCACCTGTGCGCAAACACTGCCAACAGCATGCATGCACTAGAGGCCTAGCAAGCAGCCCACAGAGTTTTATAAGGTCAAACCCAGCCTTTCTAGCCCATAATCATTTAATGAATGTGATATACAAATTAAATGGATCAGCTCTAGACAGCATGAACAACTATCTAGATAGCATGAACAACTATCATGTCTAGACTCTTAAAGATTTAGCCTTAAGAGTCTAGACATGAGAGCCAAAGAATCAAGAGAATACAGCACAGCACAGGAATTCTCCCCAGATGTTATAATAAGAGTTAACTAACTAAGACAACTGATCACTAAATACTAGGTCATAAATTGTCACTGTCTGGATCTCCAACTTACCAGTTCAGTGATTTCACAGGTAGGGCCTGTGAAGAGGGTGGGATTATCACAAATGCATCTGCCACATTCACATCTTCCACGTCCATTGCAAATCACCTGCAAGAATCAGAAGCAATTGCTGAATTTCCTTCCTGTTACTTATTTTTCACATAGCCTATGACTGTCATGATAACACACTCTTATGTGAATTCTCTTGTGGATTTCCTTCTATAGCTAAGAAGACCACTGGAAGTACTGTAATGGAAAGAGCTCCTGGCTAATTAGGGATACTTTCCTCACCTGTGCTTTGTCTAGGTCAGCGGTTCACAATGTGTCATGGACTACCCATTATGCTAATGGGCTCTGTAAGCCGCCCAGAGTCGGGTCTTCCCGAGTGGGGCGGGGTATTAAATACAAATAAATAAATAAATAAATAAATGTGAGGCACATGCCCCACAGGGGGACTTTAATTCCCAGAAGCCTATGTCAGTACGTTGGCTGATCAGTGCTTTGGGGAATTGACTTAGGCTTCTGGGAATTGAAGTCCAAAAAACAAGGGTTGGAAAACACTGGTCTAGGCATAAGATTACATGGACAAAAACAGCTATGAATAGGTGGTGTTAAGAAGATCATCTACAGCAGTTTGTATGATCCTACCTAGTTCATACTCCTGTAATAATACACAAATCAGAACATTAATTGAAGCAGGTGCACATATCAGTGCTTTGCCTATTTCTCTTTTATTGGCCAAAATCCTGTTAGGTTTGTGTAGTGATAACCAACTGTTTGTGCAATCTGTGACTGGTTGGTGTATGCATAGACATATCCAGGTCCGTCCCATACTCAGCTGAATGGCTGGGTGCATGACAGATGGACGGAAACCAATGTGTGCCATTTGCCTCATACATATTTGTACTTCACAACAGGATTCTGGCCATTAACTAAGCTTTACAATCACTGGAGAACACAGCAGGGCAAAAAATGGAAGGAGTGGCAACTTAAAATATACACGTTCTTGAAATAACTGCTGGAGCGTGACTTGGAAATTTATAGAACAAGCCAAGTGAAAAAGGTTGACTTCTACTCTGATCAGCCATCATCTTCCAAAGATTTACCACTTCTCTTCCAGATGAGCTTCTAACTGGTAGGCAATGGATGGTCTTATCATGCTAACTTTGAAGCTACCCAGGACTCTCATTTTAATCAGCTCTCCCTCCCACCTTCAAACCCTTGCAATATGAAGGAAATACTAATACAGTAATACCTCATATAACATTAGTATCGAATAACACGAAAATGGCATAACATCAAGGAATCTGGGGGGAAGAATTGCATCAGATAACATTAAGATCCTATGGGATGCTTCAGATAACAACCGCGAAAGCCTGTGTGGTTACAATGTATCTCTATGGATCCCATAGAGGATCAGATAACACGAAAAATCATATAACACGAAGACTTGTGGAACCAGGTTTTAGTGTTATATGAGGTTTTACTGTACAGTATTCCAGTAGTAACCAACTCAACTTGGGGATAAATTCTTTCAGCCAAGCTGCAAATTTTACTTTCAGAGAAAGAGGTTACGTTGCAATGTTGGGTACGGCCCCAAGAAAGATGGAGAGACCAAGAATGTCAGCATTTTTTTTTAACTGAATGCAGTTTCTGCCAATATTTAAGCCACAGAACAGTGGTGGTGAACCTATGGTATGCATGCAAGAGGTGGCACTCAGAGCCCTTTCTGTGGACACCCATGCAGTCACCTCAGCAGACTTTACCCCACCCCTCTGCCCAGCAGCCCAATGGGAGTGCTTCCTCCCTCCCCCCAGCACAGAGTTCACCCACCCCCTGCCCAACAGGAGTGCTTCCTCCCTCCCCCAGCACAGAGTTCACCCAGCAGCCCAATGAGAGCATTTCCTCCCTCCCCCAGCACAGAGTTCACCCACCCCTCTACCAGCAGCCCAATGAGAGCATTTCCTCCCTCCCTCCAGCAAAGAGTGCATCCACCCCTCTGCCCAACAACCCAATGGGAGCATTTCCTTCCTCCCCTGTTGCTATGTTGGCACTTTGTGATAAATTAGTGGGTTTTGGGTTTCCGTTTGGGTACTTGGTCTCTAAAATGTTTGCCATCACTGCCCGAGGAGAAGCATTTCAGTCTGCCAGAATTGGGGTGGGGGTGAATACCCTTATAATACCAGGTAAGAGAACAAATGATGGCATCATAAAGAAAAAGTATGGCCATTTCAGGATGCCCAGAGGATTGGATTAGAGGGGCAGATTTGTCCCCAGGGCCTAAGGATCTTAACTCTTGTTCTAAACTCTACCTGTTAAGGATGAAGAAATTACTTACCCCACTGGTACTGATGCAAGTTTCACTGCTTGTGGGACACTCACAGCCAGGGCCTCCCCAACCACTCTCACACGCACACTGTCCCATGTAACAGCGACCCCGATCTGCACAAAGAAAGGAAAGTACTGTTTCTCAACAGTTCTTACTGCTACAGCCTATGCTTGAGTGGCTAATGAAAAGGAACTGGACACAACACATTTAGCTCACTTATACATGTGTAGATATTTTTGTGACTTTCCTTTTTTTTAATGCTTATCTTTACTTTTAAAAAAGTCAGGTGAAAGTAATGAAATAAAACATACCCAAGAGAGCAGTAAATTCTGGCTGCAGGTCAAAAGGCCAGTCTCGGCCCTCAAGGTACCACTCACCATTGCACAGGAATCCAGAAGTACGGGGACATTGCAAGTTGTCAAATTCACAAAACTGCCCTTCAAAGCGCTGGGTCAAGTCTTCTGAATAGCAGTGGCACATGCCACAGAGACACTCCCCTCGGCCTGAGCAGGGTTCTGTATCGTTTGGCTTGATACAAGCAGCGTTGTCCATAGAGGAAGAGGTAGAGCAGTTACACACCTTTCCCCTCCTGCCAGTGAGAGAAGATGCCAAGAAAGAGATGGAGCACAAAATGCAAAGCCTGGTTTGTTTATCTGTTTATCACATTTATAGCCTGTCTTTCTCCCAAAAACACAGGACGAGTCAGCTCAAAGTAAGACTGATTACTCTATACCAGGGGTGTCCAAACTTTTTGGGCTGTGGGCAGGTCACATGGTTCAAGGGGCCAGTCACTATGGCCCATGGGCCGGATCCTGCCCCCAACGTCCCATACGGACGCGTTACTTCCACTTTCAGGAGCGACGAGGGCTTCGTGGGTCAGATGGATTGGCATCGGCAACTGGATCTGACCCACGGGACGTAGTTTGAATACCCCTGCTCTATACAGCTTCTTGTTGTTCAGTCGCACAGTCAATTCCGACCCTCTGCGACCCCATGGACCACTGTCCGCCAGGCACTCCTGTCCTCCACCATCCCCTCAACTCGCTCAGCTCTGTGCCCATTGTCTCTACAATACCATCTAGCCATCTCATCTTGGGCTGTCTCCTTCCTCTTTTGCCCTCGACCCTTCCAAGCATCAAGGCTTTCTCAAGTGAATCCTCCCTTCTCATTTGATGTCCAAAGTACTTTAGCTTCATCTTTATTATTTGACCTTCTAAGGAGCAGCTACAACACAATAAATTTATATACTGAAACACAGTAAAATTGAAAGGACAATTAAAAGTAGCTTTGCTAGAATCCGATTGGTCTTTGCACAAGGTGCGCATAACTCGACGTGCCTAATTGACGCAGTGCCAAGGCACACTGTGGCCCTTGACAAAGACCTTAAGGGGCTGGGGATAACTGAGATAAGCAAGTTGCTGAGTCCAAATTGCTCTCTCCCTCTTTGGTAGTTGCTTTGGAAAGAAGAGAAGGGTCAGAAAAATGAAACATAAAAGGTGGTATATGCACACAAGAGTTTTGAGCCTAGTTCTATTTCTTTAATGTACTTTTTTAAGGGAAGGAAAGTGAAGGCTTCTCCTCTCACCAGTTGAATAATCTGGATTTTCTCCAAAAACAACAACATTAACCTGCACTCCTTTTGCTAGCTTCAAAGCCACCTAGAGCTCTCATTCAAATCTGCTCTTCCTCTTACCTTCACTGCCTTCCACTTCTAGGAATACTTCTGACAGCAAAAGAGGAAGGGTGGGTTTTCCCCACAACCCTGCAATATTTTTCTATAAAGAGGTGCGTTTGTGAGTGATGACATCCTAGAGACTCTCCCACCCTGCTCTTTTCCCAGGCTGGATCCACAGGAGCCCTGGCGGGGCAGTGGTTAAACTGCTGTCCTGCAACCAAAAGGTTGTGAGTTTAATCCTGACCAGGGATCAAAGTTGACTCAGACTTCCATCCTTCTGAGGTTGGTAAAATAAGTACTCAGCATGTTGGGGGGGGGGATGCTAATTAACTTGTGAACCGCCTAAAGAGTGCATTAAGCGCTTTGGGGTGGGATAGAAGTGTGATTACTTTGCTTTGCAATTTTATGTGAAGGACTAAGTCTACTAAAGATAAAGTAAAAGATGAGCATTGCTGCAAAACAAAAAGTAATACCCCAAGAGAGCAAAACTGAACCTTTTCAATAATCAAGATTTCTGGGAAACTTCTTGAGTAAATTTCCTCCAGGCAATAACCACAATTGTTTCTTATTGCAAAATTAGTCACTAATTATGATTAAGGGCCACATCATCTGCCTGAGGATTTGGTGTCGCAGTGGTAACTGCAGCCAAAACTGCTGATGTTGTGAATTTGATCCTGATAGGGATCAAGGTTGACTCAGCCTTCCATCCTTCCAAGGTCAGTAAAATGAGTACCCAGCATGTTGGGGGCAAAAAATACTAATTGTCTTGTGAACTGCCGAGAGAGTGCGCTAAGCGCTATGGAGTGGCATACAAGTGTAATTCCTATTGCTAACCATGATCTCAAATAATTGCCATCCAAATTCATTTTCCATCTTTTGAGGTGGGTGGGACACAGTTCGAATGCTGTGCCTTTCACAGTCACGTGATAAAGGCTCAGCAAGTGAAGCTTTTCTGCACCCCTGAATTCCATGACTTTTACCTGCTGCATCTCTTCCAGTCATGCAGTTCTCAGTGGTATGGGAGCCCTTTAACCAGTAGGGCAGGTTCACACTGGTTAGTTACTACCAGAAGGAAGACCCCATGATCTTAGCCGATGGTGTCTCACTCCCAGATTCCAGGGTGACACTTCCTCTCTCTGACCATGAGCTGCTTCTGCTGACCAGTCATGGGACGCTGTGACACTAAAGAGAACTGTGCTTTGCATCCAGGAAAGCAGCTACGCTTGGACTTGGTCCTATGTACCTTCTTATCTGTCTCTCTGTATAAAGCATTTGTTCTTTGATTCTCCACCCACTAAGGGCTCCATGATGATTTACAACAGAGTAAAAAAACAAAATCCAAAAGCACATTTTAAAACATTCTCCAAAACCAGTTGGGTTTTAAAAAAAAAATAGTCCTACTTTCTTATACTTTCTATATTTGTTGTTCAATTTGGTGTCATATCTTCCTCTACCCACTTTCCTTCAGCTACGCCTTGTGCCCTGCCCAGTGTTAGAATGAATCCCCACCCGGGCTGTGTCAGAATTGGAATTCAGCCCCTAGGGCCAAAAAATCTCCCCGCCCTGACTTTGTGCACGTAGGGATGATTTTCACTCTCTCAGAGAGTCCTGCCCTCCTGCCAGGCTGTCTCTTCACTGGGCAAGAAGGGGCTTGTTCTTCTGAAGAACTTCACCCATTCGTCATGGTTGTGCGATGGAGGAGATTCACTGTTGCTTGGGAAAAGCCATTCCATCCAAAAACAAGACACAAGCTCAGCACATTTTTTTCTCTGAAGGTCAAGGGAAGACTATGCTTCCTGCTCGAGGAAGGAGAGGATCACCACCTCATCTAATGAGGAACATTGTACTTACCAGCCAGGATTGCAAACACACTCTCCACAGACAAAACTCCCATGGAAATTACACCGAGGCGAATTAACTTCCTGTTGCTGAAAAAGGGAAGGGAAGGGAAGTTATCAAACTTCATTTCAGGGGCTTCAAATTTAATCTAGAGAGAAAATAGGAATCTCTAGGTGAGTTTTAATATGCAAACATTAAACTGCTTAGACCAGAGTTCCTCTCCTTACATTGCAAATAATCATCTGTGGCTGGAGTCACTCCTAAAAGAGGAGAGGAAATACCTTTTCACAAGGGCAGGCGTCACAAATGATGGCGGCATCAATCTCCATTTTGTCACTGAAAGAGGACGGCTTAATGTGGATAACACCTTTCCGATCTTTCTCTGGGAGATTGCAGACATGCTCTCCACCCACTTGCTCATGAGCTTTCACACGCACATTGAATGTCCCCTGGATGGAAGACAAATTATTTGTTCATTTCCTGGATTTAATTAAGACATAAGACACCACATTAATTAGCAATCTAGGACAGGGGTGCCCAAACCTTTTGGGCTGTGGGTCAGCCACATGGTTCAGTGGGCCAGTCATATGGTTCCTCCCACCAGAAGTGGAAGTAAAACATGCCCACAGATGCACAAAACATTGCTATAAATGCACCCCACGGATGTTGTAAACGTGTTTATGACAACTGCGCAGGCATTTACGGCAGCGTTCTGCACATGCATGGGTGCATTTTACTTCTGCCTCTGGGAGCAGCGAGGGTGGTGTGGGCCAGATGAAATGGTGTAGGGGGTCGGAACTGGCCCACAGGCAGTAGCTTGGCTACTCCTGATCTATGAGGTGGAAGGATAGGACAGGAGAAAAGGAAAGTGACCTTGCTAGTTTTTTTCTATTGAAGGTTAAACTAGTGAATACTCTAACCATGTTTTAGAAGAAGTGCTCCCTCAAGTGGTGAAAGGTGTTAGTTTGTCAAACATTTAGCTTCTTCCCAACTATGAATCCTATGTTTAGCATATTTTGTTTTGTGACAAGTCACTGCAAGATAAATACTTGCAAACAGCTTTCACGTCTGCCTGTGGCCTGGTATGGCTGCTGAAACCTCCTTGTAGGAGAGAGAAGAGATTAAACAGCAAAAATACATTCCTCTTAACATCTATGGCCCCCTTTTTATAAAGGATGGGGAAGGAGACAGTTACCATGTATCAAAGTGTGTGGAACCCACATGTGTTGAGAGGAGTATGCTAGCCCTGTCATCACTTTACTCACTGAAACATTACTGTCTGTTGAATCCTGGTAGCCTCTCTATGGAAGCCTAAAGCCATGTGCTGGTGATCACATAGACTGAGGACTCCTCTCTTTTGGCATTAATACAGATCAATGTGATTCTGGATCACACAAGGAGCAATGCTGTTCCTCAACTGGATAACCAGCTAGTCATCCTTACTTCAAATAGTTTGACCCTGGGGTTGAAGTAGTTCCTACCACTGCTGTAAAATGTAATTGGTTAGCAAGGATGAAGCTAGACTAGACTATATGTACTTAGCATCTTTTAGAAGAGATGCTCCACCAAGTGGTGAAAGAAGTACTGTATATTTGTTCATTTCCTCTTAACAGCCTGCATACACTTCTGAGAAAATTCAATTGTTGAAGGGAAAATGTGTTAATCAAAGGGAATTCACATTGGCCTTAACATCCAGCTTCTCCCATACTAGCAGACGTGACCTCACATCCAGAATCAACAGCAGATTCCCCTTTTGTGCTATCAGTCTAAAGCAGTGGTTCCTAACCTTTTTTGGCCATGCCCCACCTAAGCATCTCTAAAATCCTAATTCCCCCCTGACATATAACTCTTATTATTCAAAAAGTGAACTCCTACTCATGTGGAGGAAGCCTAAAAGGCCATTCACTGTTAATAAATCATTTTAATTGTCCCCCTTAAAAATCAAATCGCCTCCCTGTGGTGCCTCTGCCCAATGTTGGGAACCACAGGTCTAAAGCCATGCTTCCTTCAGACATAAAGACTGGAATGTGAACAAAAAGTTCAGCTGCCTCCTTTAAATCATGAATCTTATTCTCTGCTCTTTTTCAGGGGACGGGGAGAGGAAATACCCCTCCTTCCTCTAAAAGCCTGAAAGTCTTTCTATAAACAGAAGCCCTCAAGGGAACATCATTTGTCCAAGAGCTTCCTTGTTCCTGAGTCCTAACCATAAGACACTGCCCAGGCATGCAAACAGTAAGACTTACTATTTCACCACGAACAATGTTGAACGAGCCAGACTCTGTTCTTTCATATTTTGTGGATGTTATTTCTGTTTTCAGGGCTTTGGGGGTTTCATAAGCTCGAATGTCCATCTTGGAACGAATACGCTGGAAATTGCAGGGAGAGGAAGGAATATATAGAGTTGGAATGGATCTAGTTCGATGCAAATTCTAATTCTGATCATTTCATAAAGCCCCGAGGACTCTTTCAAGCAAATGTGGACAAATGTGGGGCCTCTAGGCCACATATGCCCCCCATTCAAACTGTTTCTGCATTCTGTACTGTCTCTAAGAAACTGTGTTAGTGAAAGCCAGTGGCAATGCTGCTTCAGGGAAAAACACAAGCATAAATGTATGCCTCCTTCTCTTCCAGTGGCAGGGAACCAGAGAGCCAGAGTTATTAACTGTGTCATTTCCTGCGAGAGACACAGAAATTGCTGCTACAGCTGCCACATTTTGGCATTGGCAAATTGGGTGGCGGCGGCAGCAGTAATAGTAATGCTCGAGGAATCAATTCACAGCACCTCCTTTCATGAAATGGCTTCATCCACATCTCTCAAGTGATTATATTGGCCAAAATATGGGCTTTTTAAATAATTCAGAGTAGGGACACGGAAAGACTATCTACATGGGCATTTAGCCTTATCTTTAGGGTGGGGACAGATTGGTTCAGTAGCACAAATATGTTGATTAGGCCAATCCACCTGAACCCGCTGCTTTTTGAGACCCTGCTGGATTTTAACCCATTCCCAGCATATGTGCACAATGGGGATGGGATAAAATAGCATGTGGCCCGATTTCTGGCTGATGAGGGAAGTTAATGGGGCTGCTTTAACTTTGTCGTAAGAGCAAAATTCTGTCGGGATGTGAGGGTTGCTCTAACAGCATTTTGCTCTTCCCCAGCCCTTTTCAAGTGGCTTTTGAAAAGCTGCTCTACTCTGGCCAAGGAATACCAGGGTAGATAAGCCCTAAGTGGATAAAAATGTTATTTTGTGTAAAACAAGGTAGTCAACGATTTAAATCCTTTAAACTCCTGTCTGTTCATAAATATCTACACATCTAAACACATGCTGGTGTAAAGTATCGACTGAAATGGTGGCAGTTTCCAGGTATGGTCTCCAGAGTGACCTGTGAGCCATATTTGATAAAAATGGTATTCCCAATTATGGTTTATTTTGGAGCTTCAAGTGTGTTGAGTCATCTAGAGTGATCGAAACGTTTAACCTCAGATACTACTGCTTACCTCAAAAGCTGTACGTATTAACTCCACGATATTAGAGGAATCTTGTTGCAGTCTTCCAATTTCAGAAATTGGGAAATATGTGTGCAGCTTCTATTTTTACAAAAAAGGAGCAAATAATCCAATGTAAAAAAAATTTGGGGACAGAGGAACCATGAGTGACGGAGAAAGGGAGCTTAACTCTTTCTTTCTCTGACTGAATCCCAACTAAAACTGAATCTCTGGAGTGGCAACTTGTGTCAAAACTGTGGCAGTGAGAGAAAAAGTTAAGCTCAACCTCTATCACAGTCTAAACCAGCGGTGGCGAACCTGTGGCACGGGTGCCAGAAGTGGCACTTGGAGCCCTCTCTGTGGGCACCCATGCAGTCATCCCAGCACAGAGTTCAGCCCACCCCTCTGCCCAGCAGCCCAATGGGAACAGTTCCTCCCTCTCCCCAGCACAGAGTTCAGCCCTCCCCTCTGCCCAGCTGCCCAATGGGAGCATTTCCTCCCTCTCCCCAGCACAGAGTTCACCCTGTCCCTCTGACCAACAGCCCAATGAGAGCGTTTCATTCCTTCCCTGTTGCTGTGTTGGCACTTTGCAATAAATAAGTGGGATTTGGGTTGTAGTTTGGTCACTCAGTCTCTAAAAGGTTCACCATTACTGATCTAAGGTAAAGGTAAAGGTTTTCTTTGCTCGAAAGCCAGTCGTATCTGACTCTAGGGTTCAGTGCTCATCTCTGTTTCAAATCTCTGCTCCAAATTCCCCAAGGCTGATATTTAAATGGCAAAAAAAAAAAAAAATCACATTTGTACAGTTAACACCACACACTGTCTTTGGTCCTCACTCTGCCAGAATGCTAGTTCATTTGCACATCCCATAAAACCTGACTGACAACAGATTTAAGACAGGCAATGGAAAGTATTTCTTCCACTGTTCAAAATCCTATTGGTTTGTTATGTTGGCATAAATATAATAGCATGAACTGCACTGGTATTTTCCACCGGTTAAGTTGCTGCATGCATCCCTTCTTGCTTGTCAGTCATGCAAATTTCTATGGGAAAATCAATGTAAGTGGCCAATTGTTAATGAGCAAAAATTTGCTCCTACAATTTATGCTATTGTGTATGCACCAGCATAACTAACCAGTAGAATTCTGGCCTCTGTTTTTCTCATGTCATCTTCTTAGGGACAGCCAGCCAGCCACAGAGTGTTGGACTGAATTAATGTTAAGGTGATATTGTGGTCTCCCTTCTGTGTTCGTGGAAATAAAACAGTCTGGATGTCACTCATGGATCTCCTGGTGTAACATTTCTTTTGGGTCAAATGCAGATGACTGGGATTTTCTCGCCAGCCACTGGATGTCCCCAACACATTATAAAGGAAGACTGGACAGTGGCTTGGAGTGAACAGAATTCAGGACCTTTCCTCACTGAATCGTTATCTGAAGTTATATATGGTATGGAGGTTATTGAATTCCTATCCTTATGCACTGAACTCACCTAAACTATATATGCTTATATAATTAGACCGTTCCCACATTATAGCATTATCACAAAGAAAAGAGCTAAAAAGAAGCAGGGAATGACATTGTGTATGGGGTATACACTCCAAGAGAGCTGAAGCGAGCAAAAAGGATCACTCAAACTACACTATCAATTATTTAAAAAAAAAAGGCCTCGGTACCACCACTTAAAAACAAAAAATGGAGGAGATTCTGAAAATGTGGCACAATACTCAAGTACAGATATAATTTTTAGCACCAGTTCTTTCCATACAGCAGTGACAGAGAGAGGAAAGTCTAGCTCAGTCTTTCCTAGAGGAAGAGAACAAATTTCTCACACAAAAAGAAACAGATGACTTGGAGCCCTTGACTACTAAAGTTTGGACACCCTATGACGAATTGCTCCCTCAAAATACTCCATCCCCTTCCTGCTCACTAGCATTTTTTACCTCATAGTAATCATAAGAATGGTTGGTGACAGCGAAGATGGGGATGATGTTGCTTCTTCCCAAGAGACGGACAAGGGTAGGCACAGAGGGATAATCTTGCTTGGTGTCAAAAGTGTAAGTGCCAGCACTGGTCAGGTGGCACTTTTCATCATTCCTCCTCAGGATTCCTGCCAGGACGTTGGCGCCATCAGCTTCATAATGGAATGCCGACTCAGTGGAGAAGACCAGAAGATGGGTGCTATCATTCCGCCAGCCAATATTATCCTAAGGGTGCCAGGAAAGATCAATGTGTGGAGCATATTAGAAGGATGAAATTGACTGGCCAGAAACAATTCAAATGATGATTTATTGATTATACTTGTAATCCACATTTCAACTAAAAGACTATGTTTAAGGAGGCTTACAAGCTTTTAAAAATAAAAATAAACTGTACTGGACTTCTGAGAAAAATATTGCATGTACCACAGGCTGTGGCTCTCCTGTGGTAATCATTCCTTCAAAAATGGCTTCAAAATATATAGCTATTGGATATCACTTCCAAATGCAGCCCAGCCCAAAATTAACTATTTAGATAGGGATATAATTATCAGCAATTGTTTTTTTGTGCTAATGTTGACAATGTCTGGGCACTTCTTCTTTATCTCGTTTCTTCAGCTCTTATCTCTTGGCTGTTGACAAGGTCTGTACCTCCTTAACAGCTAAGAGATTCAGCTCCCTGAATTTCCTACCATGCTAAGGTACTGGACATCTATTTCAGCGCTGTATGACCTTCAGCTGCTGTTCAAAGTATAATATTCGAAGTTTACCCCTAGCCCAGTAATGATAAGCTGATTCCAAAGCTCATCCTCCAGCTTTTTAGCATCATACCAGCAATTGTGTCTGTTGCTGATTCAAGCAAAGGGTTGGCTTAGCTTGTTCCACAGGAATCACAACTTGATAAGTGGTACAGAAGAGGTTGCGATGGTACATCCATCAACATTTCATGGAATTGCCCTCCTCAGCATGCTCTCCACTCACCTTGCAAACAGCTGTTTGTAATATGGCATCAAATCCACCTTCTGGAGCATCAAGATTGCCTGATATACGCTCTTTCATTAACTCATTACTAAATTTGTCAATATTGTGAGTTAAGCGAATGACATTCTTAAAGGAGAATGGAGGATCAGCATCCGTCCAAGGTTCACGCAATCTGAAAACAGAAGGATCGTATATATGTGGAAGAATTGTATACGCAGAATCCTATGACTTACATCTACTTCTATACCTCTTGTAATATAAATCTCAGCAGCTAAATACTGCAAGTTTGGATACTGAGAACTGCATTTGTTGTCACATAGTAGTTGCATGCATTGGCACTGGTGACACCTTGGATACAATAAGTGGCAAATTTAGAGAAAGAGTCAACAGGAAATTCAGACCCAGCCTTCCTAACTTATGGTAGTTAGACAGTGAAATTTATCCAAATGAACCTATGTTGGTATAAACGTTGTACTGGAGTGCAGTCATTACTTATTGCAATATCGTTTCTCCCTTTCTCTCATATTATAGCAACACTACAGATCTAGTAATTGTTAAAAAGGCCTATGCATTCACTTACCTCTCAGGCCTCATGTCTGTCTGTGGGGCTGTAACTTTATCCACAAACTTGCCAAATCCAATTGTATAGTCATCAGTCAGCCTCATCAAGAAGTTTGCTGGCAAGAGAAAAGAAAGGAAGTAGTGAGGAGAAATGCTCGGCTCCAACTTGGGCTAAGTGCACTGTCTTAGCCATAGTTTTTCATTGTGAAGCTTGTTAGTATCCGGTGATTGTATGTGAGTACCCAGCAACTCAAAAAAGTAATCAAATCTTTTAGCAGAACGACTGATTTGAAATGCAGGCTACATAGACAAATTAATAGTGTATTACTTGGCAAATTTAATGGTGACCACCACTTTCTATTCTACCTCAGAGAGCAAACTAACCAGGGCTACCCATACATTTATGCCTCAGCATATTTAGCTCTCCATTCTTCCTTCCTTCTCTCTAGTCTTTAATCTCCTGCACTACCCAAACTGAGGATTTAAATCTGAGGTTTGAAGGAACCTTCAAAAGCCCATCATTTGGCACAAGGCCAGAATAGTCGGTTGAAGTGTCCTCCCAGTGTAAGACTCAAGACACCCGGGAAAGACACTGTCCCCCCCTTTCTGCTCCATTCTCTTCTTCTTCATCATCATCCATCAAGCCAATGCTGCTTTATGGCAACCCTTTCCAGGATTCTCTAGGTAGAGAATACACACAAGTAGTTTATCCATTCCCTTCTACTGTGAACAGTTCTTGGGAGTGTGCTTCTTGCCCAATACCACATAGGTTGGCTCTTCTCCCAGGAGAAATAGTGGGGACTTGAACTCTCAACCTCTGGTTCTGCAGCCAGAACCCTAAACCACTGAGCTATCCACCCTGCAAAGTACAGGGTACACGCAGGGGTGTGCAGGCCACATTGAAAGGGCGCTGGACAGGGGTGATGTAGGGAGGGGGTTGGGGGGATCCCGGGCTCAGGTGGACAGCACCGGAGGGTCAGGCTCCAGGCACACCTTGCCCTGGGTCTGTGTCTCTCTCCCCACCCCAGCTGCCATGATGCAGGGAGGGGGTACTCTACATACAGCCAGGGTGCTCCACTTGCCGGCCCCCACCCCACCTCCCACTGAGTGCCCCCAAACTCACCTGGCCTCTCCTTGGGTGATGGTGGCAGCAGCAGTGGCAGCGGCAGTGCCAGGGAGGCCACGGCCTCACTCTCACTCCCGCGCCTTTGGGAAGGGAGTTGTGGCTACAGCCAAGGGGAGGGAGGGCCCCATGGGTGCAGTTCTCTGGCCGGCTCCCTCCCCTCAGAACGAAGGAGCAATCGGGCTTAGTGCTGGCTGGAGCTGGCCCTTCCCTGCCTCCTTTATTCCTCACCTGGAGGCAGCCTCGCTCCTGGGAGCGCCAGAGCCTGCTTCCTCCTGAGGAATAATGGAGGTCAGCACATGCCTGGGTACATTGATGATACAGTACTGCATACACACACAAAAGCCAAGGTCCTGCCTCAGGTAGAAAGACTGCTTGGGCCACCTCTCAGATAGTCACATGTGTAAGGACTATGTTTGTGCCAATGTGAAGTCCCCTGTTAGGAGACCAATCGAGCATTTTTCTCCATTGCTGATGAACAGGATCTTAACCACAGATGCCAAAACAGTGCTTTGATGAAAACAGAATTATAGGGGCGTTCTGGTGCCCCATTTATAGAAACCTGTCTTTTTATAAATACTCTCTGTCTCCCACCGTCAGTATGTGGGAGTATGTGGTCAAAACTGCTGAGAAGGAATGGTGGGAAAAGATGAAATGAAATATAGGCAAGGCTGTCTAGAATTCTCATTTTCTATGCTGCGGTTGCAACAAAATACAGCAAGCAAAATGGAAGCTTTTGCTAGTCAGTCACATAATATACTTGCTGAAAAAGGATTTCTTTCTTTTTCTAATGGTGCCCAATTAGAAGTACAGTGAACCCTCGCTTAACAAATGTAATGTGTTCTCCAGGACCTTTTGTACTACAAAAAAATTGTAAAGCCAATTTCCCATAGGAATGCATTGAATACAATTTTCCATAGGAATGCTTTGAAAACCAAAATTTGATAATCAAAATGTGGTTTCCCACAGGAATGCATTGAAAACCAATTTATCCATTCGGGGGGGGGGGGGATTGTTAACCGAGCCACTATTTTCTATGGATTTCCTTTTGTTATGCAGTTTTTGTGTTAACCGAGCCACTATTTTCTATGGATTTCCTTTTGTTATGCAGTTTTTGTGTTAAGTGAGCTGTTTGTTAAGCAAGATTCCATTGTACTTTGATAAACATGCTCAGAATTTACAAAATTAGCTGAACATAACCTTATAGACTTTCAGTTCTCACCCAGTTGTTGGCCCATTTTTTTAAGGTTGTCCAAGTCATCGGACATTGAGTAGGAGAAGTCCATGAGAATGTAGAGGTCCACAGGAGATTCAATGGGTTCAAACACATCCATTCTAAAGCTAGATTCCTCGCCAGCTCTCAGCCTCATTTCTATATTCTGTGGTGATACCTGAGTTTTCTTGAGGGATGTATCAATATTAAATTCCTGCCAGAGGAGAAACCAGTAACGTGCATTTAGAGAGAGATTAAGGAGACACAGCAGTGGTACTTCATGTTGTTTTAACAGGGAGACAGACCCACTGAACATGCAGTGTTCCCACATCTATGTAAACAACCATTCATAGGAAATGTATAGTTTACCTATTATACTGTAAAACTGGCTGGTTTTAAAACAATGCAAAGAAAAATTATCCAAACAGTACACCTCTGCCTTTGGCAGATCTGGGTGATTTTCGAGCTTCTTTTAATTTCATTTATTTGTAGCCTACCATTCTGGACAATCCTTCCACTCACCTGGACTGTTAATGTGTCTCCTTTCATAAATACTATGCTCCCTTCACTGCAGCCAAACATCTCTAAGTTGCCTTTGAAATCACAGCGACTCTTTTTGAAGTTCTGGGACAAAACAAGACAGACAATAACAATATATTCTTTGAAAATAAATTATAAACATATTTATCTTGGGTTAATTGCCCTCTGCACCAGCTTGAAGTATGATGCAGTGATCCCTGGGAAAATTTGTTTAGTTTCTTGTAGTTATAGCTTAGGCCAGGGATTCTTAACCTGTGGGCCATGGGCCGGATGTGGCCCATGGCACCATTTCATGTGCCCCCCACTGCCTCCACCACACTAGGAAGTGCCATGTGGTGGAGGAAGGGCAAAATGGCTGTCCGGCCCCCAAAACTGTCTGAGGGAGCGTGACCCGGCCCCTGGCTTTAAAAGGCTGAGAACTCCGGGATTAGGCCACCAAATTTTCTGAATCTGTGGACACATTTTAGAGCTTTGAGAAAATATTCTGGACGGAAGCACAAAATGGCTACAACTGAGTGTTTCTCATACATAAGCCAAAAGCAAGCGAGGATCAAGGGTTATACCTAAATCTTTGCTGAAGCTTGGGGCTTTCAGATGCATACAGTTCAAGACAATGCTCAACATTTTCACAAGCCTCCTACCTCATCAGTGCAATAAGAGCAGTCCTTGCTAACTCTTATACATTCAGTGCAGCTTTTCGCCCTGGAAGCTCTGCAGCGATTAACTAGAAAAGAAGAGGAACATTTTAGAAAGGCAGAGAACCAGGTTTCTCTATGAATGGAGACAGAAAAATACAAAATAAGATGTAAAACAGAGCCGGAGAATGTGTCCACATGGTCAAAAATTAGCCCTTGTCTTCATAGCTACTGATGATAAATAGTGAGAGTTAGTCTGACAGCATCTGGAGGTCCAACTGTTTCCCATATTTGAGATAAGATCAGTTCCTATTCTCACTACATTTGAGGCAGAAAGTGCTTTCAGATCCAGCTATGGTGCATGAGCAAAGTGGGTAAAATTAATGATTTTTTTAAAAAACCCAGCACCTCCCCAATGCTGTTCAACATCTACATAAGACCATTAGGAGAGGTCATGTGAAGATCTGGAGCTTGCTTTCATCAGTATGCTCATGGGACGCAATTCTATCTCTCCTTCTCCACCTCAGCAGATTTGCTGTCGTTACCGTGGATGATTGCCTGGAGGGTTACATTCATGCAGTGGATGCAGAATAGGCTGAAATTGAATCTCAACAAGACGGAGTCCATGTTGGTGAGGAGCAACCAGTCTCAGATCCAGATCAGGATAATTTCTCTTAAATTAAGGGGTGTCACCCTGCTGATAAAGGAGGGTGTATGTAATCTGGGCATGCAACTTGAACCCTACGCTATCAATGGATCAGCAGGAGGCAGCTATGGTCAATCCACCTTTTTTTTTCATCTACAGCACATGGTTCAGCTTAGCCCATTCCTGGCAAGAAACATTTTACTCATGCTGATCTATGCCTTGGTAATCTCCAGAATTGCTATTACAATGCTGTCTACATGAGGCTGCCCTTGAGGCTGGTACAGAGACTCCAACGAGTACCAAATGCAGCAGCCAGACTGTCAATAACTTGAAAACAATGGTGGATCTTAGTAATAAATAAGAGTAAAGGGAAAGGAAGCTGAGAACATATGTCGAACTTACCTGTGATTCCTTGGCTGAAGCTATAAATCAGTGATAACAGAAGCAGCCCACACAATGTTCTTTGGAGTACCTTGTCCATTATTTTGTTCCTAAAGTTCAATAGACAATAGAGCCAGTATTACAACAGTTAAACAAGTCCAGTTCCAAGTAATAATCCCTTCATCCTTCAAAAAGGCTGCTTTAATTATATTGATAGGTAAACCATTCCATAAAGATTTGGGCCACATACTACAAACAATAGCATGTATGCTTCCCAATGTTGACACTCCTCAACATTACAATTGAAAACAAATTAGACAGCTATTCTATATCTTCCTTATTAACAGTGTGTGTGTTTGTGTGCGTGCGTGCACTTGTGTCTTGGGGTTTTTTTAGGTAGAGAATACACAGAAGAGGAGGATCATTCACATCAGTGCCCTACATCTGTGTAACTGGTCCAGATCTACACAGGTCGCCTTTTCTTCCAGGAGGCCCAATGGGAAATGGAATTCCCAGTCTCTGATTCTGCCAAGACTAATTTCATCATCAATCTTACATGGCATAAGCTGCGCTATTGGATTTCAGTCATATAGAAGCATTATGCAGAAGCAGCATATTCATATACTGTATTGTAATATACAATCCACTTTCTAAACAAGCATCAGACTCTAATTTAGAAGAATAGGGAAAAGAATTAGACAATTTCCTGGTAGAGGGAAGTTTATCAACAAACATCATAATATCTAAAACAGATATACTGGCTATGCCAGATTCTGGGAGTTGTAGGTCAAAAAAGTAACTTTTTCAAACTCTGAAAAAGAACTTCAGTGGACAATAAACCTCTGATGCTGGGGAACAGACAACAGAGAGAGGGCTCTTGCCTTTCTATTCTGCTTATGGTCACCTTTGATAAGAAAAGGCAACTCTAATTGGCATTTTCATGTGATGAGCAAGGCTCCTTCTTTCATTTTAACTAAAATCTATCTTTACAATCTTAGTTAAAATGAAAGGAGCCTTGCTCATCACATGAAAATGCCAATTAGATTTACCTTTTCTTATCAAAAGTGACCATAAGCAGAGGAGTCCTCTCTGTTATCTTTACGATCAGGACTCAAGTGGCTAAGGTGCTGACTGGAAGGCGGGAGGTCAGCAGTTCAATCCCAGAGTACTGCAGGATGGAATGAGCTCCTGTCCTCTCCCAACTCCTACCAACCTAGCAGTTCGAAAGCAAGAAATTGCAAGTAGATAAATAGAGACCACTTCAGTGGGAAGGTAAAGAGCGTTCCATGCGCTCCGGTGTCTAGTCATGCCTGCCGCATGACCACAGAAGCAGACAACGCTGGCTCTTCAGCGATGAAACAGAGATGAGCACTGAACCCTAGAGTCGGATACAACTGGCTTTCAAACAAGGGAAACCTTTACCTTTACTATCTTTACAATCAATGCAGGTATTCAAGATCAAAACAAGGCAGAAAGTTCGAAGTGACTAAAACTACCTCTGTAGCTTGACTCAACTTTTTCTCAGAAGTGATAATGCGAAAAGCTAGCACGGCTACGGTCATTAGTGCGTGGAGAAGTATGACACATAAACATTCCCTATTGCACACACAAGGGCTCTGGGAATGACCTGAGAAAGCCAGCAAAGAATTTCATGTCAAGCTTGAGCCGAAACTACGAGTGTCTGCAAGGTTGGCTGTCATTTTCAATGGAAAAGTAAACAAAAGAAAATTGAGAGCTCCTCTCCAAAACACTGGACTCTCACACATATAATGAACGTATGCATTTACTTTGCCTGATATATAGCATATGTGCAGTCCCACACAAGAGAAATAACTTTCCCATGTTTTGATGTCTAGGTTCTGACATATTTCAGTAGTCGTTTAATTATTAACTATTCTGCTGTTTTAAAATATTTTTATAACTGCATCTGTTGCTTAACTCCTGCAATGTTCATTGTTATTGCTTTTAAATGCATTGTTGTTTTAATTGTGTCTTAATTGCAAACTGCTTAGAATGAGTCTCAGAAATAACATCAGTTACCGTATTTGTCGGACCATAAGATGCACTTCACACACACACACCAAAGGGGGGGGGGATGAGGGTGCGTCTTATGGTCAGAAGGCGCTTTGGTTGGAGGGAACCAGCATGTGTGCCCATTCCTCCCCACAACCCAAATGCCAATCATGCACTGTGATCGATCGGCACTTTGGGGGAACTGGTGTGCGTGCTCATTCCTCCCCACAACCCAAGCACTGATTGCGGGCTGTGATTGATCAGCACTTTGGCTGGGGGGAACCGATGCGCACACCCATTCCTCCCCATAACCCAAGCACCAATCTTGCACTGTGATCGATCAGCGCTTGGGTTGTGGGGAGGAATGAGCACATGCACCAGTTTTCCCCAACCCAAGTGCCAATCGTGCGCTGTGATTGATTGGCGCTTGGGTTGGGGGGAACTGGTGCATGTGCCTATTCCTCCCCACAACCCAAACACCGATTGATCACAGCTTTTAAAAACTTTAAAAAGTTTTTCAAAAAAGCTTTTAAAAGCTCTAAAAACTGAGTGTGTCTTATGGTCAGGTGCATCTTATGGTCCAAAAAATATGGTACATCACCATCCTTCATTTTAAAAACCATTTTTGGCATTTGACTATGAAGCAACCAATGTATCATAGCTAATAACAAAGTCCACTTGCTGCCCAGTAATGAATGTGGATCAATAGGTTACTTTCTGGAACTCTAGTGCTATTATTATGGTCAAACTCTAAGTTCAGGAATGAAAGTCGATGAAATATTTTGCTGTCACTCCATAATGTTTTGCAGGCTCTCCTTGCTTCTTACTTCTACCATGTTAACATAAGAAGCTGAGCGGTAGGCCTGCTTGCAGGAAATTGGCATGACTTTACCAGAAGCAAAAATTCTTTGCTCTAAAGAAGATCCAAAATACCAATCCTTATCCTTTCTTTAGGTTCCCCTGACCATTAGTGCTTCCCCGTTCTTTTAGGTACTCATGGCAAGTCAGTTTATACCAGGGGTAGGCAACCTATGGCCCATGGGCTGGATCTGCCCTGCTCTAGTCACTGTAGCCACCATCGGAATAAGCCACAGATTCATTTATGGCTGTTGCAAATATGTTTACAACAGCTGTAAACAGTGGGAGGACCACCAGTCCGGCCCCCTCAACTATCTGAGAAAACGTGGCCTGACCCGTGACTGAAAAAGGGTTATATGGTCACTAGAATCATACAAAGTTTCTCCTGCTTCGCTCAACCTACTCATCATTACTTTCAGAAATCTTTTATATTACCTGTAAAAGGAGACCTCAGCTAAGACAAAGAAATATGAACTCAAGCAAATTAAGCGGAAACGTGAAGACAAATGAGTTCACAATCAGAAGCACAATTCTCTAATAAAGTGTCACTGGGTAGGCTAACCTGCACGTACTTAGCACATTTAGTAGTTTTAATATATCTATAGAAGCCTACTCAGAAAGAGAGAGAGAAAGGAAACCTCACAGCATAATGCTGTGGAACTTGTATTACCTACGTATCAGATTCTGGGTTGATTTGCAAGGAGGTTGATTCCTGCTAGTTCAAAGCATGTCCCTCTTTGCATACATGACTCATAGCCAAAATAAGCACCTCCTTTTCCTATGTTTAGAGCCTACTGGATTAATCAGAAAGCGAGGAGAAAAACAAAGGTAAGGCTCAAAACAAAGCTCTGCTCTCAGCCATTTCCTATTGTACTAATAAATTCCAGAATGGCACCAACGAACAAAGAATGTTGGGTGAGGCCACGGAAAATACCCGGCTACCACCACCGAAAGCCCTGGTCTGGGGCTCGCACGAGGCTCTTAAATAACAGGCTTGCATTCCCACAAGCCTCTTTCGATCAAGGAAACATCAGTCTTCACATCTCTACTGAAATTCAGTTATGGGGTAAAGCAGGTAGTTAAATGCTGGAACCATAGGCTTGTTGCCGTCTGTTCCTGCTGTGCATGTCTTGGCAAAAAAATATCCTCTAGCTCCGTATGCTGCTGAAAGCTTCAGATTAGCAAAGTGCTGTTTATATAAACATAAGGAGTCAAATATTTTGTTAGGGATTGGCATATATCTGTATTGACAATCATGTGCTTGTGTTAGGTGCCATCAAGTCAAGTTTAACTTATAGTGTTGCTAATGTGATTTTCAAGTCACGTGAGATATTTAAGGAGTTACTTTACAAAAAACAAACAAACACCCACACACTCAAGTTTTCCATGGTCAAGCGGGGATTTGAATTCCTGAGTCGTGGTCTCACACCACATTGGCTGGAATTCTTCAGCTCAAATAAATGAGACAAAACTAGATAACTCTAATTGGATTGTCTTATACAGTACAGTATATGCATTACAAGTAATACCTTGGATAACGTTTACCTCGGATAACGCTAAAATCGCATAACGTTAAGTAATCTGGGGAAGAGAATTGGATCGAATAACATTAAGGTCCTATGGGATGGATCGGATAACAACTGCTGAAGTCCGTGCAGTTACAATGTATCTCTATGGATCTTTAACGTTATCTGATCCATCCCATAGGATTTTAACATGTATCGGATAACACTAAAAATCAGATAACACCAAGACTTGTGGAACCAAGTCTTAGCGTTATCCGAGGTATTACCTGTACTCTACATCAGGGGTTCTCAATGTTTTTCCACCATGGGCTGGCCCACCACCCCTCAGACAGCTGAGTGAGCCGGACACCGTGGTTCCTTCTGCCATAAACGCTGCAATAAATCACATTTGTGGCTTTTGTAAATGTATTTATGACAGCTGCAGGTGCATTTACAGCGTGTTTGTGGCTGTTTTTGCCGCTTCTGTTGGTTCCGGCGGTGGGAGGAAGGGTGGCACATTTTTAGCTGTTTTTGCCCCTTCTGCTGCTTCCAGCAGGGGTGGTGGTGGCAGAAGCAAGGGCAGTGGGCCACATTAAATGGTGCTGCGGGCCATAGGTCGCAAACCTATGCTTTACATGAACAGAGTAGACATTAGAATAAATATACTGCACAGTACTGTATAGGACTGCTGGATCTAGCCTGTCCTTCTGGCAGCAAGATTCAGCATATTTGTACCTAAGTACTAAAAACTGAAAGAAATTGTTCTTGACCTACATAAATATGTTGAAGACAGATACACAAATGGCAGTTGATTCAACCTATTCAATATGAATAACTATCCTCCTGAAACAACTTGCAGTGATATTAATTCAAGATCTATATGGGCTTTTCACATACAGTATGTGTGGACAGATGAGGCAAGATATAGCACAAGCAGTTAGGGCATTTAATGCAAGTTCAAACTGAACAATATTAATCAGGTTATGGGGAAAACCTGTCAATATAATCATCATTCAAGTCTGCACTTCAACTACCAATTTTGAAAATGAAATTGAAAGCTTTTGTGCAGGCATCCAGGAGGAAACTGATTAAATATCAGGCAAGAAGCAAAAAAGAAGAAGAAAGTGCCGAAGGAGGACTACAACTAAACATTAAGACAAAAATAATGACTACAGAAGACCTATGCAACCTCAATGTTGATTGCAAAGAAGTTGAAATTATGAAACATTTCGTATACCTCGGTTCAATCATCAGTCCAGATGGAGACTACAGTCAGGAAATGAGAAGCCTGAGACTCAGAAAGACAGGAAGGAAGGAATTAGAAAAGATTATTGAGTGTAAGGAAGTGTCACACTCTTGTATTTCCAATCACTCTGAACGGGTGAAAGCTGGATAGTAAAGGAAGCTAAGAGGGGGAAACATTTGGGTGAATTACAGTGCTGGAAAACTGCTTTGCAGATATTTTGGGACGCCAGAAACACAAATAAATGGGCGCTAGAATAGATCAAATCAAGCTTGACCTATGTTTGGAGGCAAAAGTAATGAAATTTGAAGCTGTCCTACTTTGAACATAACATGAGAAGGCAAGATTCTCTGTTAAAGACAATAATGCTGGGAAAGATAGAAAGCAGCAGGAAAAGAAGAAAACGAGTATACAGTGGTACCTCACCTAAAGAGCATAATGTGTTCCATGGAATTGCGCTTTAAGTGAGTTTGCTCTTTAAGCGAAACAGCATTGTAAGTGACCAATTGTGACTTCTGGCGGAGGGGATTGCAAACCCTGATTTAGTTGTTAAGCAAGTTTTTGGTTGGTTTTAGTTGTTAAGTGAGGCGACTATTCAGATAAAATTCTGCTCTGTAAGTGAGTTTGTCCCTAAGCGAGGCACTCTTTATGCAAGGTTTTACTGTACATATTAAAAAGCCTTTTAAAGGCTTGCATATATTCTCAGCACAAGTTGATTCGGGAGGACAATTATTAAGATTGAGAAAAATGGTTACCCAGTTATGATGCTCAAATGTGTATCTTGAACACATTTATGAGGATGGAGTACAGTTTCTTTCTGTTGTGCTCACTTACATATAAATGTGCTAAGTTCTACTGCAGAGATTCTCAACCTGTGGCCCATGGTGCTATTTCATCTGCCCCCCTACTGCTTCCACTACACCTAGAAGTACCCTGTGGTGCAGGAAGGACAAAATGGCCATCTGGCCCCCAAAGCTGTCTCAGGGAATGTGACTCAGCCCCGGCTTTATAAGGTTGAGAGCTCCTGTTCTACTGCCTGAAGGCCAAGCAGAATGTAATGGGTTAGCCTTATATATTTTATTCCTGTCTTCCCATCTTATATAAACTCTTCTGGACTGCCAAAATGAATAAAGTACTGTACAGTAGTAGATACAAAACACAGTTTGGAGGAGAGGGATGTAGTTTTGTCCCACTTATTTCAACTGAAAAATTAAATGTGTCTCTGCCAACTTCACTTTTGATAAGTCTCCTTCAGAAAAGATGGGAAAAGAGTAAACGTGAGAGAGGAAGAACTATAATTATAATTTCAGCAGCTCAGCAAGGCTGTTCTATAATTATGATGGTAAATCTTGAGAGCATAAATACATGAAGGAAGGTTGTCTAATGCAAAGCTACAATGTTGTTTAAGCTCTCACTTTCTACTATGGTATCCACTGAAAACAGAAGACACTTGATCTAAAAAGTATGCATACATAAACTACATGTTTACATAGTCACACTCTATTTTTCCAATATTGAGCAGTTTGAATAGCCTGGTCATTTGCCTCAAACAAATCCTCAATATCACACTATTCAGGCAAATTACCACAGATTAGCAGATGTTCAAAATTTTGTCTCTCGACACATTGTTCACCATCGTCAATGTGGCCCCACCTCTTCAGGTTTGTTTTCCATATAGTCACCCCAGTTCTCAGCCTTTTCAGCATCTTCCACGTCTCATATCGGATATGGTAACCTACTGCTGGCTTCTCCTTTATTGCCTATAACCCTCTGGGTGATATTCTTTTCCATAGTTCAGTTCAACAAACCTGAGATGTAGATGGAATTGGTGCTTTTGTTTTTAGGAAGCTCTTCCTTGACTTCAACCTTGATGGATGGATCTTGAAGTCCAGACATTGGATGACTTGTAGTCTGTTTCTTGCCTTTTCTTCTCAACTTCTGCTGCTACTTGTCTTCTAACATCTGGAGGTACTTTATCCATGAAAATATTTTAACAGGTGCCGGTCAAAATCAGCCTGCAACTAATATGGCCTTTCTCTTAAAGGGCCCCATTAGCTTATCTAACATGAGCAGTTTCTCCAGATTAGGGCAACATACCCTGCAGCAGAGAAACACAGGGCAGGGGGAGATGAATGGAGTAAATTAGGCTGCTCTCCCCATGTGGTATTTGTAAATTTGTGGATGAGATTGTTCCTGATGCATATCATCTGCTTAATATCCTCCTTCTTCTGTGTCTAGGCCAGACATTAAACTGCCAAAACAAAGACACCTTTTGGTGAGTTCATTCTGCAGTTCCTAGCATGAGAAAGATTAGCCAGCAACACAAGGTTGCCATTACCAGAGTATGCCCAATTGTGTACCCTGCTTAATATCCTGACAATGATGCTTATAAGTTAAAGCATAGTCCAATTTTACTCCCAGGTATTTTGGATTGTAACAATGGTTTAATTTGTGGCCTCTCCAGGTTTTGTTCAGCTTCTCTTGTCTCCCTATTTAGTAAATGGGAGGCACATATTTGTGTTTTTTCTGGTTTAGGTTTCAAGAGACTGTTGTCATAATAGGCAGCTAGTTCTTCAAGAGCAGATATCAGCTTAGTCTCTATACAGCACTATACAGTGCAAGACACTTAATGATTTCAGCAGTGACATATTACTGACAATCAATTTATACACAGCCAGAACCTGGAGAAACCTTCCATTTGCTCCAATGTTCCTGCAGTCATGTGGATTTTTCCTTATTTCTTTCAATTTGGAAGTTAATTTGCAAGGTTTTTGAGTGTGTTGACATCGATTGCAATTGTCTGTGAGAGTCCTAAGAAGAACCATTTTCAAATAGTTTCTTCTGCCACCATGGATACCTTCGATTTATTATTCATTGAGGAGTCCACACATTGGTAGACATCTCCATGATGACACTCCTTACATACAAATGGACCCAAGAAATCAAGTCCATTTGCACTCAGGTTTTTTTTAAGTCATTTGGATATAATATCACCCGCTGGCTAGGCAGACCATGTCATGGCGAGTTTTAGTCCCAGCTTAACATCATTTACAAGAGATAGACAGCACTGCCTAGTTGGAATGCTCAAACCCCCATGCCCCAACAAGGCTCTCACCTAGTGGTGAGAGCCTTGTCTGCCACATCTATCCCATACTACCTGTTAGCAGCTCTTAACTTGCACTAAAATATTACATCATACAGTGAAATGACTGTTTTTCATTTGTAGGGAGAAATCAGAGATTGTGAGAAGAGCCTGGACTCCTTTGATTCTCCCCTGTCCTCATTAAGTTTCTTCTCCACATGTATCATGTGGAATTTCATCCACAATCTGGTTCCAGACAGTACCAACAAAGATTTTCTTGATGGAGAGAACTGTCTAACCTGAAATGGGTTCATTCAACGTTCAACATTGAGCAGCCTTTAAATAGCCAATGTTCTGAGAATGTGAGGTCTCACAGCATGTGAAGACCAATATCCCACCTTTCCCTATGTGGAAGGCCTTTTACTTTCTTTTAAAAACAGGGTGTATAGCCAGGGAATATGCAAGCACATCAGCAGAGGTCAGCTGTGGGAGGCGCTAATTGGGTACCCACCCCCTAGTACAGGGGTTCCTAACCTAAGGCCCATGGGACACATCTGGCCCATGGCACCATTTCATGCGGCCCCCACCCCCTCAAAGGGAAACAAAATGGCTACCCCATTTGAAACTGTTGGGACAAAATGGCCAACCCATCGTGCAAGCAGGGCAAAATGGCCATCTGGCTCTCGAAGCTGACTGAGAGGGCATGATCTGGCCCTCAACTTGAAAAGGTTGGGAACTCCTGCCCTAGTATAATCAAGAAGTCTTCTCAACAATTCCCAGGATAATTTTCTTAATTAAAATATGCTTCACAACTAAATCGGGGTTCGCAATCACCCCTACCAGAAGTCACAATTGGTCACTTACAATAGTGTTTTGCTTCAAGAGCTTCAAGAGCAAACTTGCTTAAAGAACAAGCCCGTGGAATGCATTATGCTCATTAAACGTGGTACCACTGTACTCAAAAAGATAAACAAACAAAACAGCTATATTTATGCACACATTTCAAGCATACGTATTCTTCCTCTTCACTATTTTAGGTTTTTTTTTCAGAACTGATATCCACAGTAAGAAATACAAGCAGCTAATGATAAATTTGAGACCCAGTGTAGTACAGTGGATAAAGTGACAGATTAGGATTAGCCAAAACATTTCATTTGACCTGTTTTATAGGAACCAAAAACAGTTTAACAAGCCCCATTGCACAAAGACTGGAAACCATGGATTCATGCCTGGCAGTCAGTGGTCCATAGGGTCGCAAAGGGTCGGAATCGACTGTGCGACTGAACAACAACAAAATAATGTCATTCTTTGCAAATGACTTTCACTCTATCTAGAGATCAAGGTAAGGCCAGGTGTACAATGGAGTTCAAAGTGCAAGTGGCTTCCTGTTGGCAGTTATTCAGTAGTAAAAGAAATAACACTCCCATTCAAGAGACAGTGCCTACAGGTCATGGTAAACCAAAAAATCCCATTTTCAGGTGGTGATGAGATCTGCAAAACTGGAGGCACACAAGAGAAAGCTGGACAGCCATCTGTAAATTCTACTTTGATTTGGATTCCTGCATTGAGCTGGTGGTTAGACTCGATGGACCCATAAAGCTCTTCCAACTCAATTATTCTATGATTCTATAACTCTTGGTATCTCCTGGAGAGCTGTTGCTGCAAATTAGTGTTGGTGGTAATGATTTAAGGAAAACAATGGTTCTCTTCAGCATAAAATAGCACCTTGCTCTATATAATATTATGCTTGGGTGGGAAGCTGTTGGTTGGGTAGGCATCTAGATGTGTAAAGTTCTGTGATAAAATCACCATGAAATTGAATTTAAAATCTGCCTTCTTTGTCACCCATGTCATAACATAGTACAGTATTTGACAGCTCTGAACAAAACCAAAATTGCAACCAGAGGAATAAACACAGAAAGGAAACAATGAGACATGAGTATTTCCTCCTTTGCTGTGAGACTTCTGTATCCTCATGCCAGCCTTTAAGACTCTTCCCCGTGCCCTGCAAGTTTCAGCCAGTGCTGCTACAAGCAAATGATACAATAGTTCTTTTGTTATACACCACATCTCAGAGGATATGAAAGGATTCAGTGTGTTTGTCCCCCTCCCCTCTCTGTCTGTCTTTGAATTGTTTCTGTCTCTGTGGTGGCTCTGCTAAACTGCTGGGCAAAGAGCTTTCTTTACCCTCCTTCCTGAATCCTGTGTTTGCAAGGCCTAGGCTAGGGGCTCCTGTGAACTTGCAGTGCTGTACATCTAAGTAATAAAGTAAACACTGGATGTCTAAAACACATTGCCGCCCCCCTTGACAGCTGGTAGGAAAATATGTGAGCATTTATTTCAGGGTTACATAAAGACATTTATCAAGTAGAACACATAAACTGATGTTCTGTGAACCTGGGGAGGCTTGTTCATACTCACAAAGTAGCCCAATAAAAAGTACTCAAGGTGCCTATTCTGTTGTACTGCCTTCTCTGGAACTACACTGCCCAGTTGCTACATAAATGGTGTTAAATGTTGATGACATTTAAGGACCAAGCTGGATGTGACCTGCATCAACCATCCAGCCTACCATTTAATACACCCAGTTCTAAATCTAATCACTAGTGGCAGCTAGGGCAGACCTGTTGAACTGTAAGTCACCACTTATGCAGTGATGGGCATCAGCAGGTTTGCACCAGTTCACCAGAACTGGTAGCAGAAATTCCGGCTGGCCCCTCTGCCCATCCAAGTTTTGAAATAAAATAATCCTAATTCGGGTGCAACGCTAGGTTTTCCCTCTGGCCACGCCTACCATACCACACCCACAGCGTGGTAGTAAAAGGTTTTTGAGCCTACCACTGCACTTATGTAACCTACTTTATTCAGTAGGTCTGCTCTAGTTGGTTTTACCACAAAAAGACATGACCTGTGTGTTTCCTCTGCAAAACAAACTAGCAGACAAAACCCCTAGTTTCAACATGATACCAGAAGCACAAAAGGAAGCCAATTGTGCTTTTATTTTGTCTTTTTATTTTTTATTTTTTGTTTACCCTTGAAGATACTTCCATACTTTTTCTTCTTGTGCCACATCCAATTCCGAATATTGGCTATTCTCATAGTGATCAGCCATGAAGATTGTCCTGGGAACAGTATAATGCAGTGGCCTTCCATTAGCCTTCCGCATCACAGCATGACATCCATAACATTAATCCCGTTCTGTGAGTCACTTCCTGGTCCTGAGCCATTTTGACACACAACGTTCTCATCAGCCCCAGGTCAGTATTGATGAAGCTGCTGCCCTCCATGGAGATGGATTCAAGTGGGATTTAATCCACTTGGGGACCATCACTCTTTCCTGTGGACTTCACCACCCAAGGCTGTTAGTCCTCAGGGTTGTCAGGTGAGTTAACCACAGCCTGACAATTGACATTTAGTTGCTAGCAATATGGTCTAATCTATTACTATAGAAGGATAACCTGGCCAGATTTGGTTCTATACTTCTGCAGAGGGCTTAATGTTTTAAGCCATATAAGATAAGGAAATGGATAGTGTATGATCCAGAGGGCAAGAGAAAGCTTAATTTGCATGAGGAAATGCCAAAATAAAAATAAAAATGTAAGGTTATAATGACCCAGAAAAGACTTTGAAGAAGTAACCAGATTAAAGGAGGAATTTGAAGCAGGGGAATAGACTGAGAAATAGAGAAAGATTGTTACTTATAGATAATCTTTCAGGCAGTATGAAGGTAGGAGTGGAGGAAGGAGGGAGGGGAGAATGAAACAGAAGCATGTCTGAGAACTAGAAATTTTTCTGTTTAAATATTTGTAATAACCTGGTATACATATGGGACTGTTGTGGTAGATAACAGAGTCTTTATCGCACCATTAACTGACAGATTCTTATTTATCTGGGGAGTGACTGGTTGTATCTCCCTGATAAAACCAAAGCAAGTTTCTCATTTAGGATGCTAAGTCTTTGCAGTTTCTCCTCTCACACACAAAGACCTATGTCTTATCTAGCTAAAATACAAGCTCAGCACTCCTCTGGTCTTTTCCTTAAAACAAAACAAAACACCAAAGAGAAGAATTGGCAGAGAACACAGACAGGAAGCAAATGGTGATAGAAATGTTCCAATAACAAGGCAGATGTTATGTGAGGATCATTGGAGTATATAAATTTCCAGGTTTAATGTAAGAAGAGACAAGAGTGTGTTCTTGTTTTATAGCCTGGGTGACACCACTGTTCCTTTGCACGTCTCTTTACAAAATGAAACAAAAAAGACAGGTCCTTGCTCTGAAGAGCTTGCAATCTCAAGGAGATGAGAAAGGGCAGTCATAAAGATGGAGGCAAAGGCAGCCAAGAAATGCAGGCAGTCAGTGTCAAATGCATGTGTACAGGTATTGTTTCATCAGCCTTTCCCCAATATTAACACAGTGGAAATGCCATGCTATGTCATATGGGACTGTCCTGAAGAAAACTAGACCGTGTGTGTTTGGAGCTGTTAACTTCTTTTGCATGGCTTGCAAGCAATCTTCTGCTTGTTTGTGTTCTACTTTGATTGTTTTGTGAGGTTGTATTTTATGATTTTACTGTACTGTTGCTGTTTTGAATGTAAGCCGCCCTGAGTCGCCTCGGCGAGTGGGCAGCAATATAAATTCGAACAAACAAACAAACAAATAAATAAATCTATCCAGAATTCCCCAGAACTTTGCAGAAGTTCAGACCTTAACATATACTGTATTGGCAAAAAAAATCAGCTTAATATTCAGGGCTGGCCCTAATGTGAGGGAGAGTAACATAGCAAACCAGGTAGCATGAGAGAGCAATGAATTGTTAATTTTAACAATTTGAATATTAATTTGACCTTGCTATATTTTTCCTGCACTTTGATGGAGGAGGGGCAGTGCTTGTACTATTTAATGTTTCATGTATCAAAGTAACTAAGCTTTCTTTAGGTGCCATGTACCTTAACTTTGGTGTGATGGGTATGTGCCATTTGCTGCTTTGCCCCTGGTAACAAAATAGCTCATCAATGTGGAGGATATTTGTAAAGAAGCTACTTTTGTACTAGGGATATGGGTCCATCTATACCACATAGATAGGGGCTGTGGTGGCTTAGTGGTTAAGATACTCTGCTTGACGACTGGAAGGTCAGCAAACCAGCAGGTCAAGACCCAAGTACAGTAAAACCTCATATAACACTAAAACCTGGTTCCACAAGTCTTCGTGTTATATGATTTTTCGTGTTATCTGATCCTCTATGGGATCCATAGAGATACATTGTAACCACACAGGCTTTCGCGGTTGTTATCTGAAGCATCCCATAGGATCTTAATGTTATCTGATGCAATTCTTCCCCCCAGATTCCTTGATGTTATGCGATTTTCGTGTTATTCGATACTAATGTTATATGAGGTATTACTGTACTGTACTGTGCAACGTATTGAGCTCCCATTGTCTGTCCCAGTTTCTGCCAACCTAGCAGTTCAAAAGAAAGAAATTGCAAAGACAAATAGGCAGCACTTTGGTGAGACAGGTAACAGCGTTCTGTGCACTCTGGTGTCTAGTCATGCCTGCCACATGACCGCAGAAACATCTGCAGATGCAGACAGCTCTTTGACTGTAAACGATGAGCACTGAACCCTAGAATCAGACACAACTTACTTTTGAGTAAGGGAGACCTTTAACTTTACACCACACAGATACAGCAGTCCAATTCCGCTTTAACTGTCATATTTCCATCTTATGGTATCTTGGGAAGTATAATTTGGTGAGGGGCACAAAATTCTCTGCCAGAGATTTCTAATGCACCTGCCTGAATTACAGCAGGGAATTCTTGGTTCCACATCAACCTATGCCTTCCTAGATTCAACAGAATGGAGCCATAGTTGTTAAAATGGAATCAAGCTATTACAACTGGGTAATTAAGTCACAATAATGAATACATAGAATGACAGAATAGGTCCAATCCATGGA
Source organism: Furcifer pardalis (assembly GCA_030440675.1). Taxonomy (NCBI): domain Eukaryota; kingdom Metazoa; phylum Chordata; class Lepidosauria; order Squamata; family Chamaeleonidae; genus Furcifer; species Furcifer pardalis. Next base: position 53,589,319 of record CP126893.1, on the reverse strand, counting down.
GGTGGTATATTAACCTTCGGCACTTACTCTTCTCCTCAGGCAAGATGCCCAACAGGAGAGTCTACCAAGGGTGGCCAACCTTTGGGTTTTGGACTTCAGTTCCCAGAAGCCTAAGTCCATTGGCTGATCAGTGCTTTGGGAAATTGACTTAGGCTTCTGGGAATTGAAGTCCAAAAACCAAAGGATGGCCATCCCTAAACACAGGCTCTAAACGCATCCCGGGAAATTTCATGCAGGAGTTGGAGCTTTTCAAGGACTTCCATTTAAATGTTTTCTCACCAAACGTCAAACAAAACCACAATAGTAGCAGGCTATCTTGAACTACAACTTCAACAACAACAATGCCCCATGCTAAATTTGAACTAATAAATAATAATAATAATAAATCAACAGCATGCTGAATAAACCAGAAGCATTTAGAAGACAGAAGAGGTCATTCATTAAACCAGTTGCCCTTTCAGAAAATGATAAAATCTTTCTGCCATTTAAAAGCAGGAAACCTGTTCTTCTCTTTACACAGTTAGCACCCACAAAGGATTCTGCCAGGCAAACTATTACATCAAGCTCTTGCTGTCCTTCTACCCATTGCCTGTTGACTCTCCAGGATTTCTTCTCTTCTAACAAGGATAATAGTGTTTCAAATTCACACCCTATTAATTACACACAGGGATTTTGGCAAAGTCCAGTTAGCTTGAGGCATGAATGAGCAAGAATACTTTATCTTGTGACAGTGGCTAGCAGGGAATCTTGATAAAATAAAGAAAACAAAGGTGGAATGACCTGAACGAGGTGGAGCACTTCTGTAGACACAGCAGCAAGTCTGATGCACTATAACCCAAAGGTTTCAGATAAGCCCAGTAACACACTGTTGTGCTTTCTTATTTTCCAGAAAAATCAACTTTCTTTGGCTGTTTCCCCACTTTGCAGCACTAGTCCAGCAAAGGTCCTTTTTTATTTTTCTGACTCCCTCCTGATATTGTTGTAGATATAGCTGTACACCATAGACCAGCATCTTTAGACTAAATGAAGCCAATGAGTACATATGGAATGTTCGGGAAGAGAGTCCCATTTAGAAAGCTGAGTGGGACATATTTTTCCTTGCTTGGCATTTGTTCTTCCATTTGCTCTAACTCTGGCTAATTTTTTTTCACACTTAGTTGTGAAATCTGTTTAGGTCAGTGGTGGTGAACCTTGGCACTCCAGCTGTTATTGAACTTCAACTACCAGAAGCCCTGATCAGAACTTCTTGAACTGAAGTTCAAGAACAGCTGGAGTGCCAAGATTCACCATCACTGGTTTAGGTCATGGATCTACACCAGTAGTTCTCAACCTTTTTTTTTTTTTTGCCATGCCCCACCTAAACATCTCTAAAATCCTTATTCTGCCCCCCCATGACATATAATTCTTATTATTCAAAAAGTAAACTCCTATTCATGTGGAGGAAGCCTAAAAGGCCATTCACTGTTAATAATTCATTTTTGAATAGTCCCCCCTTATAAATTTATTTATTTATTTAAATTTCTATATCACCCTCCTCACTGAAGGCGACCCAAGGTGGTCAAATTGCCCCCTCCTGTGGGGTATGTGCCTCACATTGAAAACCATGGGTCTAGATACTAAATAATATTAGCTTCAAAGGGACATGGAAATCCATTTGCTTCATCAAAATGTGTGTCCTGTTTTGCTAAATTGTTGCTAAAAGATATCTGTTTTGATCCATAGAATAACAGACCTGGAAGGAGCCTAAAAGGCCCAATCAAATCAACTCCCCTGCTCAATACAGGAAGCTAAATAAAATCAGACATGACAATAGGTTGTCCAGTTTTCTCTTGAATGTTTCTAGTGTTGGAGCACTCACCACATCCCAAGATAATTGGTTCTATTCTCATATTGTTCTAAGTTAAGAAGTTTTTCCTGATGTTCAGCTTATAGCTGCCTTCCTATAGTTTGAGCCCATTATTACATGTCTCTCCTATATATGACAATCTTATTTTAAATATTTGAAAAGTGCTATCTAACTTCATCTTCTTCTCTATAGGCTAAACATGCCTAGCAACTTCATAGAACCTGGTTTCCAGTTCCCTGCATTTTGTTGCCTTTTTCTGAAATTATTCCAGTTTGTTGTCATCCTTGTTAAAGTTTGGTGTCAAAAACTGGGCACAAGTAGTCAAGATGAAGCCTAACCAGCACCAAACAGAGGAGAACTAGTACTTAATGGGATTTGGAGACTATACAGTACTTTTATTAATGTAGCCTAAAAGAGCACTGACCTTTTTTGCAGCAGCATAGAATTGTTGACTCATTCAGTTTGTGATCTATAGCAGTGATGGCAAACTTTGGCACTCCAGGTGTCCTTGAACTTCAATTCCCAGAAGTCCTGGTTAGCAGGAGTGCTGACTTGAGCTTCTGGGAATTGAAGTCCAAGGACACCTGTAATGCCAAGGTTCACCATCACTGATCTACAACAAATCTTTTTCATTCATTGTACTGCATTAATGAGCCAAACATTCCCCATCTTGTAACTGTGCTTGGTTTTTTCCTCCAGGTGTAGGACTTTACACTTATTCCTGTTAAATTTCATTCTGTTGTTTTTAGCTCAGTGTTTGAGTCTTATCAAGATCTTTTTGAATTGTTTCTATCTTCCAAAATATGCAATTTTGATAAACACTACCTACATAGTTTCATCCAAATAATTAATGAAAATGCTGAAGAGCAACAGGCCCAGCACTGAGCCTTGTGGTACCCCACTAATCACCTCCTTCCAGTTTGAGAAGGATCTTTTGATAAACACTCTCTGAACACAATTCTGTAGCCAACTGTATGCCCACTTGACAGTTATATCCAGCCCACACCTGGCTAGTTTGCTAACCAGAACATCATGGGACACTCTGTCAAAGGCTTTGCTGAAGTCAATATATATTCTAACTGTAGCATTCCCCACATCTACCAAGGAAGTTACCCAGTTTTTTAAAAATGACATAAAAATAGTCTGACAAACTTTGTTACTGACAAGTCTATGTTGGCTTCTAGTTATTATTATAGTGTTTTCAAGGTACTTGCAGAGCACCTGCTTTAGAATCTGCTCCAGAATTTTCGATGTGATTGGAATAGAACAGAATAGGATAACTGAGTTGGAAGGTGCTTATGAAGCTATCAAGTCCAACCCCATGCTCAGTGCAAGAATCCAAACTGAACGAGACCTAAGAAAAGGTTGTCCAATTTTCTCTTGACTGGCTCTAGTGCTGGAGCACTCACCACCTCCCAAGGTAACTAGCTCTATTGTTGTATTCTTCTAACACATAGGAAATCTTTCCTGATATTCAGCTTATACAGTGGTGCCTCGCTTAAAGAGCATAATGCATTCCACAGGATTGCTCTTTAAGCGAGTTTGCTCTTTAAGCAAAACACCATTGTAAATGACCAATTGTGGGGGGGATTGAGAACCCCGATTTATTTGTTAAGCGAGTTTTTGGTTGGTTTTGTTTGTTAAGCGAAGCGAACATTCAGAGGAAATTCTGCTCTTTAAGCGAGTTACTCTTTAAGCGAAACGCTCTTTATGCGAGGTTTGACTGTATTTGGTTTTTTGTAGTTTGAGCCTGTTATTACATGTCCTGTGGACTAGGATGATTGAGAACAGATCCTGCTGCTCCTCTGTATGTTAATCTTTCAAATATCTGAAGAGTGCTATCATATCCCCTCTCAGTCTCCTTTTCTCAAGGCTAAACATGCCCAGTTCTTTCAATCATGCCTCACAGGGCTTGGTTTCCAGTCCCCTGATCATCCTTGTGGCCCTCCTCTGAACTTATTCTAGTTCAGGGGTCAGCAAACCTGGTTCTCCAGATATTCTTGGACTTCAGTTCCCAGAAGTCCTTATCAGCAGGGCTTCTGGTAAATAAAGTCCAAGAACACCTGGAGAGCCATGTTTGCTGACCCCTATTCTAATTTGTTATCACCCTTCTTAAAGTGTGATATCCAGAAGTGGACACAGCACTCTAGATGTGGTCTAGCTAGTGCCGAATATAGGGGGACTAGTATCTGACAAGTTTTTGAAAGTTTACTTCTGTTGATGCAGCCTATATTAGCATAGCTTTTTTGCAGCCATATAGCACTGATGGTTCATATTCAGCTAGATACTTCAGGTTCAGATTGATGTCAAGCTGACTGGTTAGAAGTCCCTAGATTCCTCTTTTTTTGCCATAAGACTTTTTTTGCCTTTTTGTTTTGTTTACTCTTTGATATGCTTGCACAGACTATCATGGCTAGTACCTCAAAAATTTCAAGAAAATAATATATATTGGTTCTGAGAATTATTCAGTCACTACCTTCAATATTCTTGGATGTAGTTCATCCACCCCTAGAGTTTTGAACCTTTTCTAATTTATAAGGTATGCCGTAACTATTTATCAATCTCCAGTTGCCTGGAGGGTCATAGACTGTCATTTCGGAAAGGCAAAGCTAAAGAAGAAATTGAGCACTTCTGCATTTTCTTTGCGATTTGTTATTTTTTAAAATCCCCATTGCATAGCTGAGTCACAACTTCATTTCTCTCTTTTACTATGGAAGTATGGGAAGAATGCTTTTTAAAAAAAAATTGGTTGTTTTTAGTGTCTCTTGTTTACCTCACTCAACTTATTCTCAGTTTTTGCTTTCCTGTTGCCATCTCTATGATTCTTTACTACTTGTCTGTATTCTTCCTTTGTAGCCTGGTCTTCCTTCCACTTCCTATATGTGTCCTATTTTATTTTCAGGTACTCTCTGAACTTTTGTTGGCTATCTTTCCTCTTTCCCCACCTCATTGGAAATGTTTAGAACCTCTTTAATTTTTGTAGACATTCCTCCCCTCATAGACTCCATTTCCTGTTAGGATCTCCTGCCCTGGGAGTTTACTTATCATTGTTCTGAGTTTATTAAAATTGGCTTTCCTAAAACCCAGGCATAGGTCTACATCCTGCTTTTGTTTCCTTTGAAATCAAGAACTCAAGTAGAAAATGGTCACTTTCCCCCAGAGTTCTTCTAGCTGTTACTTCTCCCATCAAGTCATCTCTATTGGTTAGATTCAAGTCAAGGATAATTAATTTTCCAATTTCTTCCTCCATTCTTTGTAGGAAAAAATTATTAGCTACAGAAGCCATATTTGGCAGAATTTGTTTCCCAACAAATACTGTATCAGAATACAGTAACTGAGATCTCCCATTGCTATATTGTGTCTCTCTGAAATTCTTGCTACAGTATTTGCTTTTCAATGGTTTCAACCCATCTTCTCCTTGATTGGACAATCGGTAATAGATTCCAACTACAGTACCATGTTCCTTTTATCCCCCCTTTCATTTTCAATTACAGTAAAACCTCATATAACACTAAAACCTGGTTCCACAAGTCTTGGTGTTATATGATTTTTAGTGTTATCTGATCCTCTATGGGATCCATAGAGATACATTGTAACCACACAGGCTTTCGCGGTTGTTATCTGAAGCATCCCATAGGATCTTAATGTTATCTGATGCAATTCTTCCCCCCAGATTCCTTGATGTTATGCGATTTTAGTGTTATTCGATACTAATGTTATATGAGGTATTACTGTATATTAATCCAGATGCTCCTGATGGGACAACCAAGCACATCCTCCTGTATTTCTATCCAGAGACATGTGTTTTTGACAGAGAGAGTACCTTTACCTCCCTTTCTATAAAAAACAATATTTATTCTCCAGTTGCTATGTTCCAGTCATGGGAGTCACCACCAAGTTGCAGGTATACTTAACAGTCATTATAACCCTTCTGAAAAAAGATTTCCATTTTTCTTGTTTGTTCTCCATACTCCTGGCATTTATATATAGAACCAGAAACTGTGTAATACGTAGTATTTCTTTCCTACATTTTTGAAATGCTATACTCTATGCAATGCACTCACATCTGGTTTGTAAGCAGAAAGAAACTATGCACATGTTCAGGGGTACTCTCTGTGCTAGTATTTCACAAGTACCAAAAGGATGTCCTAGCTGGCTGGAGAGCTCAGTGGTTTAGGCATCTGACTATGGAGCCAGAGGTTGACCACGTTTTGCTTCCAAGGAGAAGAAACAGCCTGTGTAACTTTGGGCAACCTGCACAGTCCCAGGGAAGGGAAAGTTAAACCACTTCTGTGTATTCTCTGTCTAGAAAACCCTGGAAGGGGTTGCCATAAGTCAGAATTGATCTGACCGCATGCAATTATTACTTTAGGGTGTTGTCCTAGAACTGGGCTGACTATATGGAACTAAGTAATTTGCTCAGACAATTTGAATGACAATGCTGCAAATTTAATCTGTTTTTTGACACCTACTTTCCTGTCCTCACCCACCTCCAACACATAAAATTCCATTTGTCCCTTCACCCCACCTGCCTCTTTTCCTGTGTTAGAAGACCATATCTCATATTCAATCCCTATCAAAGCCACCCCTTGCCTGCCTGCTTTCTTCCATCCCCCATTCCTTAACACATGGCATAAAACTATGAAATCATAACAAACACTTTATTTCCCCTTAAGGAGCAATCACATCACGGCAGGGTATAAATGAATGTAGTTCAGCAAATTAACTTTTTGTAGACAAGAAGTGTGAATATGTGTCAGTTCCCCCACTCAAAACAACAAAAATAATTAATTTTGCAAAAATGCTGCTTCTGTTTGCTTTGTTGCAGAAGAATTTTTCCTCCTCATCCACTTTGGGAAAGTTCATGTTTTAAATAAATAGTTGCACAGTAGACCCTGTACAGGTAAATCCCCTTCTATCCAGAATGCCAAAGTAAGATTTACCTAATGAACATCTGCCTGCTTGGCTATTGTTAAAGGCTCAGAATTCGGGGGGGGGGGGGGGCTCACCCTATTCTTCCAAGAACATCCCACTTTTCTCTGGTAGACAGCAATAAGTTAAAACTTACATAAGTATTTTATATCCTTGTAATGAGGCTACCCCTCTTTTTCTTGTAAATATTAGTATTGTATTTTATTTTCATGATACAGTACTAGGTTTTAGTAGTTATTGAGGGATTTTAGTAATATTGTTTTTTAGATAGGCACCCTGCTGTTTTATGTCGATTCCCGGTAGGTTTTTAGTATTATAGTATCATAGTTTCCTTTTATTACCCGTGTCCAGACTAGTTTAGGATGTGGTATTTATGTTTTTGTGTGTTATGCTCAGTGGTGGGATGTCAAAACTTTTACTACCCCACCATGACATCATCACAGTGTGGGAGGAGCTAACATCATGACATCATGGGCGGATCCAATGTCATGACATCATGATGTTGTGGGCAGGGCCAAAGAAAACAAATTTAAAAAATAATAAAAAATAAAATAAAAATAAGCACACACACACACACCTCAACCCACCCACCCACCCACCCACAACACAAACCTGTAATTAAATAAATAAATAAATAATACATTAAAATACACCCATCCACCCAAACACCCACCCACCCACAATACAAATCAACCAGAGCTTAAAGCTTATTCTGGTTAATCTTTCTCACACTAGGTCAGATGGAAGGAACTACAGAATGAACTCACCACAAGATTGCTTCATTTTGGCACTTTTCAACAGTTAAAGAAGTTAGGTACTGAGTACAGTAATACCTCGGATAACATTAGTATCAGATAACACTAAAATCGCATAACATTAAGCAATCTGGGGGGGAGAATTGCATCGGATAACATTAAGATCCTATGAGATGCATCGGATAACAACCGCTAAAGCCTGTGCGGTTACAATGTATCTCTATGGATCCCATAGGATTTTAACATGTATCGGATAACACTAAAAATCGGATAACACCAAGACTTGTGGAACCAGGTTTTAACGTTATCTGAGGTTTTACTGTATTTGCCTAACCAGCTCTCTAGGATATCTAGGGGAGCAAGCTATAGGGAGCTTCAGGCTAGCAGCTTCTCTTCCTCCTCCCCGCTTGGGAGGACAGCAAGGAGGCCATGCATACGCGCCAAGCACTGTAGGCATGCATGCAGACCAAGTGCTTGGCACGCATGCGCAGTGAAAAGGTAAGCCCCAAAGGTGGTCCCCCCCCCCAAAAAAAAGCTGCAGCCGGTTCTCCGGGACACTAGGAAAAGTTACTACCAGTTCTACAGAACTGGTGAGAACCTGTTACATCCCATCACTGGTTATGCTGGTCATGGACTGTAAATAAATTGAACTGATTTGAATTGACATAAGTAAGAAGCTAAAACTTAGGCAAGTATTCCTCACCGATTTCCTAAGGCAAGTGGCATACAAGTGCATGTTTCGTGTTCCCATTTGGAACAGTTAATTTTAAAAACTATACCTCCAGGAAGGAATGGAGGGGGGGGGAGATCTCCCTCAAAACTGGCTGATCCACAACCTGTGCCAGGTTCAAGCCTGACAAAGGCAGGAGACAGCATATTGCAACGTCTGGAGCACAAGCGAGCATTCAAGCACTCTCTGCCACTCTCCTTCCAGGAGAAGCCCCCGTTACCCGCATTTCACCTCCCTCGGGTGTATCGACGGGCAAAACGGGACAGAAAGGATGGCCAGCACGGTGGCCCAGAAGAAGAAAAAAAGAGAAATTAATGGCACAAACCTCATTAGCGCCGAGTCTGATGCAAAGCCACAATCTCAGCGAGAGACACCCGCGCCCCGAGCCAAGAAATTCCTTTGGAAGAGAGCAAAAAGGGAGGGCGAGGACGGCTTCACCACCCCACTGCCATTTCAGACGTGTGCGTTGTTTTCCCGAGTCCCCTTCTTCACTTCCCGCCAAGACTCCCGTGTTTACTTTAGCTGCCAAGCTGAGCTCCTCAGGAAGGAAAAGGGCTCACGAAGGTGGCATACACCTCTGCGAGGTGCCTCGCTTGTGCAGGTCAAATGGTGGCTTCCACTTTCTTCTTTGAAGGAGCGCGGCTTCTGTGGAGGCGCTCCTTCGGGCTGGTTTTAGTTTACGTGTTCACCCCTGCACCTGAGGGGGCACGTGTGAAGGAGCCGCCGGGCAGCGAGCGGGGCAAGGCGTCCTGAGGGCGAGCCAAGCGGGAAGAGACCGCTTTATTTTACCTCAGGTGTGCCTTGTCTGTCTGTGTGTGTGAGCGCGCGCATGGACGTGCATGGAAGGGGCGGCTCTCTGTGAGTCAGGTTCGTCTGGCATTCCTCGTGACTTATGTGCGCACACACCTGTAGGGGCAAGAACGGCCCGGGCAGCCAAGCCCCGCGCTCCTTTCTTTGCCCCCAAACGTTGTTTCGAAAGAAAAAGGCTTCCCACCCACAGGAAAAGGGTTGGCGGAGGAGGGCGCCGAGCCAGAGCCCAACCCAAGCTCTCCGAAAAGGTTTGCTCACTGAGGGGATTGTTTGAAAGCAGGAGGCGGGAAATCTCGCTGGCCTCTGAAGCTGCCAGGAGCTTTGCTGGCATTTCACCTGTATACGCTGTTCTGAGATATGCAGATGATACCACCCTCATGGCAGAAAGTGAGGAGGACCTAAAGAAGCTCCTGATTAGGTTGAAAGAAGAAAGTGCAAAAGCTGGCTTGAGACTCAATATCAAGAAAACCAAGATCATGGCAACAGGCAGAAGAGTAGCGTGCCTTGGCGGGGCCCCGTATAAAAATCTTTTGGGGGCCCTTAGGAAGGGTAAAGATTTGTTTTGTTTACGCACGTTGGGGCCCCCCGTGACCCGGGGGCCCCGTATAATTGATACGGCAGATACGGCGGTAGCTACGCCTCTGGCAACAGGCCCTATCAGTCCCTGGAAAATAGATGGGGAAGAAGTAGAAGCAGTGACAGATTTTACTTTCTTAGGATCTAAGCTCACTGCAGATGGTGATTGCAGCCATGAAATAAAAAGGCGACTGATCCTTGGGAGGCAAGCGATGAGAAACCTGGGGAGCATAGTGAAAAGTAGAGACATCACATTGAAAACAAAAATTCGCATAGTCAAGGCAATGGTATTCCCTGTGGCAATGTATGGTTGCGAGAGTTGGACCATTAGGAAAGCTGAGCGCAGAAAAATAGACGCCTTTGAGATGTGGTGTTGGAGGAGAGTTTTGAGAGAACAAATAGGTCAATCTTAGAAGAAATCAACCCTGACTGCTCCTTAGAAGGTCAAATAATAAAGATGAGGCTAAAGTACTTTGGACATCAAATGAGAAGAGAGGATTCACTTGAGAAAGCCTTGATGCTTGGAAGGGTTGCGGGCATAAGAAGAAGGGGACGGCCCAAGATGAGATGGCTAGATGGTATTGTAGAGACAATGGGCACAGAGCTGGGCGAGTTGAGGGGGATGGTGGAGGACAGGAGTGCCTGGCGGACAGTGGTCCATGGGGTCGCAGAAGGTTGGAATCGACTGTGCGACTGAACAACAACAAAAAAAGCTGTTCTGTTCCTTTATTTATTTATTTATTTATTTATTTATTTATTTATTTATTGTTTGATGAACTTCGGTTGTCTGAATTAATGTCGATATACACCAGGAGTTCTCAACCTTTTAAAGCAGTTGTGGGATGTCAAAATTTTTACTGCCCCACCGTGGGCGGAGCTAACATCATGATGTCATGGTGTCATGGGCGAAGCCAAATAAAAAAAATACAAAATAATAAAAATAAAATTAAAAAAATAAGCACACATATACCCTCAACCCACCCACCCACAACACAAACCCATAAAAAAAATACAGCCACCCATCCAATCACCCGCTCACCCACCCACCCCAAACACAAATCAACCAGAGCTTTTAAACCAGAGCTTAAAGATTATTCTGGCTAATCTTTCTCACACTAGGTCAGATGGAAGGAACTACAGAATGAACTCATAAGATGGCTTCATTTTGGCACTTTTCAACTTTTCAGCAGTTAAAGAAGTTAGGTACTGTACTAAGACTTTACCTAACCAGTTCTCTAGGATAATATGCCTTAATCTAAATGTAAAACAGCTGTACCTCCTTAAGGGTTCTCCAATTGGAACAGCAATTGGAACAGCACAGGTGTAGCTTATTGATGAAGTAACTCCAAGCCTTTGCTTAAAACCCCCAAGCCAGGCAGCTAGGCCTGTCGGCCACTAGGCCTTTTTAGGAACTGTGGTAGTACATCAATATAGGTAAAGGTATTAAATACACATTAAAATACACACAGACACACCACATCCAAAGGTGAGTCACTTACCCTGGGGAGCAGGCTATAGGGAGCTTCAGGCTAGCAGCTTCTCTTCCTCCTCCCCGCTTTGGAGGACAACAAGGAGGCCGTGCATATGCACCAAGCACTGTAGGGGTGCATGCACACCAAGTGCTTGGCACGCATGCGCAGTGGGGGAACCAGTGAAAAGGTAAGCCCCGAAGGTGGTTCCCTTCAAAAGCTGCTACCGGTTCTCTGGGACACTGGGGAAAGTTACTACCAGTTCTGGAGAACTGGTGAGAACCTGTTACATTCCATCACTGTTTTAAACCCAGTGGCCAGGTCAAGCTGCGGGAGGAGGACGGCCATTTTGCCCTTCCTCCACCACACGGCACTTTCTGGTGTGGTGGAGGCAGTGGTGGGTGAGGCACATGAAATGGCACCAGAGGGCGGCAAGTTGAGAATCTCTGATATATACAGTAAGCACAAATTGTCCATCTCAAGTTCCTAGCTAGAGTTCCACATCCAGGTTTGAAAGCCATTGAAGGGCTTCACCTATGGAACTATGAAAGTCCTCCAATGTGCCTCCAAACACATGTAAAGGACATCTAAATATAATGTGGTCAATGGTTTGGTCTTCTCCACAGTCACATTGGGGAGAGGACTTCCATCCCCATGTGAACAGAGTAGCTTCGCATCTACCACAGCCAGCCCTCACTCTGTTCAGCATCCTCCACATTAGACTAAGATGAGACTGAACTGTTGTGTGTAGCCTCCCGGTCAAAAACTACATAGAAGAAGATATACACCAAAAGACCCTTCACAGGAACCTCAAGTCTGCAACATTGGACCCTCAATTACCATCTGTTAGTTTAACATCGAGGGTATAAGCAGAGCAATGTGTGATCACTTAGCAAGAGTCCTCAAGATCCACCAGCCTCATGTCATCTTGCTCCAATAAACCCACACTGAAAATGACTTAGAACTACAAACCAGAGGGAAACTACCAGGATTTAACCTAGTGTCTGCAAACAACCATGCCAAGTTCTGTTCCTGAAAAAAAATGCATGTGGGATATTTTTTTTTAAAAAAATTATTATTATTATTGGATACAAATCAACCATTTGATTCACAGTTGAGAACTGGAATAAAATGAACAGTTCAAGCCCTAACCAAGGACCTAACCTGACACCCTGAGGACTAGTGGCCTTGGCGAAGTCCACAGGGAAGGGTGATGGTCCCCAAGTGGATTAAATCCCCCTTAAATCCATCTCCACGGAGGGCAGAAGCTTCATCAATACTGGCCTGAGGCTGAGGAAGACTTTGCATGCCAAAAGGGGCAGGACCAGAAAGTGACTAGCAGAGCTGGATCAGTGGTATGGGTGTCACACTGTGATGCAGAAGGCAGATGAAAGGTACAGCATTATATCTGCAGGACAGTCTTCATGGCAGATCACCATGATGATTGCCAATATTTGGTATTGGATACGGCACAAGAAGAAGAAGAGTAGTTATTTGGAGAGTTAGGATGTTCAAGTCTGATAAGTCAAAAATTTCCAAATATCTAGAGAGTCCTTTAGGTATTGGTTCAAGGACTCCGATCACCATGGTACAACAACAGATTTCTTCCTCCATAGTTGCTCAACTTCAATTTGCAAATCACAATACTGTATTTTGTTATTTTCTCCAGTTGTCTGTCTTCACTTTGTGCATCTCCTGGTACAGCAATGTCAATAAACCAGACCTCCTTTTCCATAACAGTTCTATCAGATGTGTTGTGAGTCAGATATCTGTTTGAATTTTAAAGTCCCACAGGATCTTAACTGTCTCATTTTCTAAAACTTTCTCTACCTGCTGTTCCCAATAATGTTTACTGCATTTAAATCTAAGCCTCTGAAACAGTTCCCAATGAATAATTTTTGCAACCCTGTCATGGTGTTGCAAATAATCATTCTGAAATTTTGCTGCTTCCGCTGATCAGATGATTTACTGTTTCATCCTTTTCATTACAAAGTTGGCATTTGCTATTGTTGAATACATGCTTTATTTTAGTCTTCATGAAATTTGCTGGCAAACCTTGTTCCTGAGCTGCCAAGAGCAATCCTCCAGTTTCCTTCTTCAAAACTCTTGCATTTAACCATCCTCATGTCAGCGTTTAGCCAGTCTTTCCTTCTATGTTTTTCGAGTATTGACCATGCATAGGCTTCTTTTTCCAGTTTGCAACCCAACTTTCAATCCTTTTCTTTATGTACAGTATTCAGCTTTCTTCTTCACTATTTTCAAATGTCCTACTTTATTAACTTCCTGAAGCATAACCTTTCACTTTTCTTAATGCAGTCATGCAAGCTATGCTTTTTCTCCTCTACTGTTATTATTATTATTATTGAGTTCCTTTGATTCCAACCCAGACTAAAAATCTTTATGTGCTTCCCAGCCAATTTCCCCTGTTGCCAGAGCCAAAATAATGTAGCCCAGTATTTGATCCCAGCAAACCCTTTGAGAAAAGGTCACTGAATCTCCTGTAGCCTCAGTATGTTTCAGTTTTCTGTTTTCTCCTTAGTTGCTAGATAATAGCAACTACACTTATTTACCACCCCATAATGCTTAGTGCACCCTCCGGTCAGTTCACAAGTTAATGAGCATTTTTGTCCCCAACATGGTGGGTATTCATTTTACCGACCTCAAAACAATGGAAGGCTGAGTCAACCTTGATTCCTATCAGGATTGGACTCACAATGTGAGCAGAGTTTTGCCTGCAGTACTGCAGTATTAACCACCATGCCACCAGGGATCTGGTTTGCATCACCAGACAAAAGTAAATTGATTGACATCCTATGTTTGTATCTCCAGCAGAAGAAATTTGGACCACACCATCTCGGGGGCCCTAGGTAATACCCCTGTCCTGAGCTAAAATCATAAGTGCAATTTCCATAATATCTCACCAATATCTATGTTGGCCAGATCTGATCAAAATTACAGTCAAATGACACCTGCTTGGCCACAGGTTGTGCAGCCCTGCTCTGGAGCAATAAACCGTGACACAGCTGATGTGGATGTATTTCCATTACTATTTCTTATAGCCAGTGATGGGATGTTACCAGTTCGCACCGGTTCGCCTGAACTGGTAGCAACCACCCAGGATTGTTTTTTTTTTTTTAGGTGTCCAGTTTGGACGCCTCACCGGCAAAATAATAATAATTAAATTTGAAGCCAAAATGGCTCCCAGGTACTGCACATGTGCCAAACCTTCATTTGATGCATGCACAGTTCTATTTTTTACTGCACATGGGTCAAATGGAAGTTTGATGCATGCGCAGTTCCCAGCAGCCATTTTGGCTGTCGGGAAAGGAAGGGTGCAGGGAGCGCCTGAAGAAGCGGCAACAGTGGCCTTTCTGCACCTGGTTCCACCGCCCCACCAGGATGCCGTGCCGTTGCAGCGGTTTGCCGTGGCGGCGGTTTGCTGCAGCCTCTGCTGCTTCCAAGGGTAAGTGAGGGGTTTATGTTTGGGGTGGGTGGGTGAGTTTATTTGTGTTTGGGGTGGATGGGTGGGTGTATTTTTATTTAATTTTTATTTATTTATTTATTTAATTTACTGGTTTGTGTTGTGGTTGTTTGTTTGGTTGGTTGGGCTGAGGGGTGTGTGTGTGTGTGTGTTTATTTTAATTTAATTTTATCATTATTTTTTGCTCCACCCACAACATCATGATGTCATGACGTTTGCTCCACCCATGACATCATGACGTTGACCACGCCCATGACGCCCATGGCATCACGGTGTGGTAGTAAAATTTTTGACACCCCATCACTGCTTATAGCCCACTTTCAGGATGCAAATTCTTCCACTATAGTTTATGAGTAATATTAAAATCAGTAATGAAATCATAACAAACAATGCATTAAAAATAATATGGCAGTCGATGATAGATGGCCTATATACAGTAATACCTCATATAACATTAGTATTGAATAACACTAAAATCGCATAACATTAAGGAATCTGGGGGGAAGAATTGCATCAGATAACATTAAGATCCTATGGGATGCTTCAGATAACAACTGCTAAAGCCTGTGTGGTTACAATGTATCTCTATGGATCCCATAGGATTTTAACATGCATCAGATAACACTAAAAATCATATAACACCAAGACTTGTGGAACCAGGTTTTAGTGTTATATGAGGTTTTACTGTATATGGTGTTCAGAGATCAGCTTCAAAAGAAGAAGTCCTTGGTGCTGTCAAAACCAGAGGTGGGCAAATGGTGGCCCTTCAGGTGTGGCTGGACCACAATCCCAGAGCATTCCTCATCACTGGTTTGGTTTAACTTTTGATGTATGACGTCTCTAGGGAAATGCAACCGGACTCAGAGATAGGAAAGAAAGAGAGAGGGTAGTTAATGGATAAAGCTTCATCCATTGGATAGAGCAGTTAGACTTGGATTTGGTTGAGTTTAATGTATGTAGTGGAGAAGAGATATTGCTGCTGGGCAGCAGCTGAGACCAGAGCAAGATGTTTTGATTTGGCCCTACCTGCTTGTGAGGAAAAGAACAAGCTTCCTTTATCCATTCCATCTACTGAAGCAAACTATGCAGATACAGTACTGTAGTTGAATTCTACCTGATCACTGCTGAAGTGCCAAATGTCTCAGTGCATCTGAGGAAAGCAGGTCATGATGGGAGATGCAGGATGGCACTTCAAGTGTGTGCAATTCCAACAGAAAAGGTTTCCTTTGCTCAAAAGCCAGTCGTATCTGACTCTAGGGTTCAGTGCTCATCTGTTTCAAAGCTGAAGAGCCAACGCTGTCTGCTTCTGCAGATGTTTCCATGGTCATGTGGCAGGCATGACTAGACACTGGAGCGCACAGAACACTGTTACCTTCCCACCACCAAAGTGGTCCCTATTTATCTACTTGCAATTTCTTGCTTTCAAACTACTAGGTTGGCAGGAGCTGTGACAAAGATGGGAGCTCATTCCGTCCTGCAGTACTCGGGAATCGAACTGCTGACCTCCCAAGTCAGTGTCTTAGCCACTAAGTCACCGCAGTCCCCAATTCCAACAGAGAAGAATGCTATTTTTTATCTCAAGCATCTCCTGCCAAGATGGCTGCCTCAGTCTGCCTAATGCAGTCCATATTAGCCACAGAGATTGTCATGTTTTGAACTATAATTCCCAGAACCTAGGGCTGTAGTCCAGAAATGTAACTTTTCCCGGCTTAGAATATTGTAAAGCGAATGCATTAAATTCCCCAAAGGGGCCTCAGAGATAATAATTAAGACCAACAATTCTAGTCTGAAGAGGTAAATACACAACTTCACAAGCAATCTTCTGCTGGATTAGAGATATTCTAATCTTGAAAAACTATACATAAACCAAGAGCCCATAAAGCTCAGCATTATTTAGTAACTCTTAACAGTATATTAAAGGATCACTTTTTATTTTAAGTATTTATACTAGAAATTACATAAAAGGAAGCAAACGTGTCTCAGACTGTTGGCTCACATAAGCCTCACCTGCCCAATGGTGCTCATGATTCTAATGACATCTATGAAAAAAATCCCTGCCCTTAGGGGACATTCATCAGAGGCTCAAACCACAGGTAATGCTCATCACTTGTCATTTTAAAAAAGCCTGGTGTTTTCTTTTTCTCTAACCAGAGCAGCCACCTAGGTTGCAATCTTTGGCTGGAAAGTGAGGAACAGAAGAGATTGCTCTCCTTCCTGTCAACTGCTCGATCCATTTGACCCTGTGTTGGAATTAAAATATACAGTACAATATCCCTGCTCTTTCTCTCACAGGGTGATACGTCCCTAGAAGGTTTTTTTTAAAGAGGTCCACTGAGACTTAGGGCCAAATCCAAGTCTTAACATATCTTTCAAATAGCTATATAGGATTTTGATTTTGTTCAACAATGGATCTGGTACTATTTTAAAAAAACCCTTTCTCCCCTAACAACATATGGGGTATAAATCACCTGGGAAGCTTCTGTTTCCTTTCCTTGAGAAAAATTGACAAATCTATCTTTCCTCTGCCACTATTTTATTTACCCTCTTCAACAGGGCTTCTTCTTCATCCTTTTGGTGGGTTCATTCTGCTGTTCCTTTTGGCTGACCCAGTGTGAGAAACATTAGAGAGCGAGTGTGTGTGTGTGTGTGTGTGTTTTGTGGGGAGACACCCTCAAGTGTGCAGATGACTCAAATATAAGCCAAGTCTGCTTTTTTTCAGCACATTTTTGGTGTTGGAAAAAAAATCGTCTTATACTTGAGTATACAGTCATACCTTGCATAACGAATTTAATTCTCGAAATGCTCGTTATGCGAGTTTTTCCATAGGGAAAAGTCCGACTCGCATAGCGAAAAATTCGTTATGTGAGTCAGACCGCTTAGTGAAAAACTTGCTCGTTATGCGAGTTTTTCGCTAAGCAAAACGCTCGTTATGTGAGGTTTGACTGTATACGGTAATCATAAAAAGGAGGGGCAGGATCTGTTCTTGATCATCCCAGAGTGCAGGACATGTAATAACAGGCCTAAGTTACAGGTGGCCAAATATAGGATAAAGATCAGGAAAAACGTCTTAACTGTTAGAACAGTTTGACAATGGAATCAATTAACTCAGGAGGTGGTGAAGCACTCCCAGTGATGGAGGCTTTCAAGAGAAAATTGGACAACCATCTGTTAGATCTGCTTTGATTTGCATTCCTGCATTGAACAAGCGGCTGGACTGGAAGACCTCATTGGCCCCTTCCAACTCAGAGTCTGATTTTGTATGTTTTCGGCCCCTCTATAACAGGGATTCTCAACCTGCGGCCCATGGGCTGGATGCAGGAAGTGCCATGTGGTAGAGGAAGAGTGAAATGGCTATCTGGCTCCAAAACTGTATGAGGGAGCCCTGGTGGCACAGTGGTTAAACTGCTGTCCTGCAACCAAAAGGTTGTGAGTTCGATCCTGGCCAGGAATCAAGGTTGACTCAGCCTTCCATCCTTCTCAGGTCGGTAAAATGAGTGCCCAGCATGTTAGGGAAAAAAAATCCTAATTAACTTGTGAACCACCCAGAGAGTGCACTAAGTGTGATTGCTTTGCTTTAATAGCACATTTATCAACACCAAAATTGTACAATAAGTACAATAAATTGTACTTGTACAATAAGTACAGTAAAAAAACAAGTTCACTTTTATTTGGTCAGCAGCAGGAAGAGGAGGGCGGGGGTATTGCAGTTCAGTGTGGGATGAAGATAGCACAAGAATATCAGTGGGAAAAGGAGACTCAGTTTAAAAAAACCCTCTGTACTCAGACTGCTTTGTCGCTGGAAAGTGTGATCTCTTCTTTAACAAGAGGGATCAATGTGATTTGGGTTGCTGTCTCAAATGAGGCAGCAGTTGAAACAAACCAACAAACAACAGCCTATTTTTGACTACAGCTCATTCATTCTTCCCTAGCCTTCTCCCTCCCCACCATGCTTTGTAATCCAGTATGTCTACCTACAGCTACTTCTACATCTTATAGATCATTCACTCTTACAGGTAGGACAAACCATGTAACAACCAAGAACTGGGAAGGGTGACAGAAATATGTGGGTGTGGGATTTCAGTAGTTTTCACAGTCTAAGTTAATAACTCCATGAAATTAGGCCATGTATTTGATTCTTTTTGTGTTTCCTTTCCTCTTTTTGTATGTTAGTTTTCTTTTGTAGGCAGATATATGAGCTTCTCTGGCATTCAGTATGAAACATAGTAGAGGACTTCTGTTAGGATTGGTGTGGTGTAATGGATAGACCCAGGGTTCCAGAACTTTTCACGCCACAGGCCTGACCATGCCCCTGGACAGTTGAGTGGGATGATCACGTGGTTCCTCCCACATTAAACACTGCCATAAAATGCATCCACGGCTGTTGTAACTGTGTTTACAACAGCCTAGGTGGATTTACGGCGTTTACGGCAGGCGGGGAGCGTTTAGGCAGATGTGGACATTTTTTATGGCTGTCGTAAATGTGCTCGCTTCTGCTTACGGGAGTGGCGAACCACATGAAATGGTGCCACAGGCCAGGTCCAGCTCATGGGCCGTAGTTTAGCCACCCCAGGGATAGACAATTGGATTATAAATCAGGAGGCTTGGGTTCAAATCCTTGCTTGGCCATGAAATTTAACTAAAGAGTCACACAGATCAGACTGCTCCTTAAATATTCGACATACCTTGAAAAACCTGTTGGGGGGCTACCAAAAGCCAGATGTAACTTAATGGCACATTGTGACAACAAAGAGGATTTTCACTTCTGTACTTTATTTACTGTATGTCAGAAGCAGTGCAGTATAATTAATAAATGTAATTAGCTGTTAAGGCTGTCATTAAGCTCCGCAGTCCGTGCCTGTTTTCAATGTTCTGATTTACTGGCAGTATTCTAACAGTAGGTTATATGCTGAGAGTGCCAGACCTGTTTCAAATAACAAAGTCGGTGCATTAATTGCCAAAAGGGGCCACTGCCTGGGCAAGAGCATGGCATGGAGGTTAAAGTCTCTACTTCTTCAGAGCATCTCCAGCAGTTTTTATATTCCTATATGTTAATCTCTCTGACATCCAACATAGCCATGGGGATTTTTAATATTTGCAAGAATGCAGTTCCATTGAAATGAAATGAACAGTTCCCCCACTCCCAATTCCAGTACCGCTTAGTCTGCAGACTCTAGCTCAGTCTTCATATAGGAATATAAAGGTCTATATGCATAAATGTGAGTGTTCTGTTAATGTCTAGTGATGCCAGGGACTCTGAATCAAACCTAACCTTTAGGCAATGTCTGAGTTGTGGGTTTCTGAAAATAAATTTTGGAGGAATTTAAAATTCTGCCTTGTCTCCCACTGCTGAATTCAAATTCATGCTGATATGTTAGGCTACTGTGCCAATTCCTGATTTAACTCATTCATATTACATTATTGCTCTGCCTCCCACTTTTTATGTGGGCGCGTCCCACACTATCAGCTCTCCATGTGTGAAATTCCAGCTATCTCCATGGCTGTAATGAAAATGACATATATTTATGGGGCTTACAGAGTTAAGGATTTCTTGTTCTGGTGATCTTTGGATCTTGTTGCATGTCACATACCAGAGGGTCCAGGACAATATCAAATTAGAGAGAGATAATGGGGACAACCCAGCCATGTGCTTTTTTGCACTGTGGGATATTTGCCAAGCCCCACAGAGGGGCTTCAGTTCCCAGAAGCCTAAGACGGTACATTGGCTACTCAGTACTTTGGGGAATTGACATAGGTTTCTGGAAATTGAAGTCCAAAAACCAGAGGTTGGGAAATACTGGACTTGACAGAGCCAACTCAGCAGGATAAACTGAAAACTTGAAATGGACAAGGGTCAGGTCAAGAACATAAAGCATCTTAGCAGTCATATCTGCTGCAGAAAATGTTTAGACTTGAGCCTTTTTAGATGGAGTTGCTACTGAGTTGAATAGAATAAGGGACTTCTCCCCACTCTTGACTAAAGATCAGCATGTTCTAGCACCCGGCAAAGGATGTAGAGTATTTGAAGGCTACATGATGCACTTGCATGCATTGAATTTAACAGTGGAGAGAATGAGTGGGTGGAGAACAAGTACAATAAAGCCCTTACTTATGTAAAAAGTCTACTCCATAGGCTTTTCTTAAATTGGTTTTTTATGTAACTCAAAGCAAACCCATAGGAAAAATGAACTTTTTCTGTAACTTGAAGCAAACCCATAGGAAACCGTGTTACGTAAATTGGGACATTTACATAAATTGGGACATGGTTTTAGCACAAAATTATGTAAGTCAAATTTTATGTAACTCAAGGTATATGTAAGTCAGGGTTTACTATACATGGAAACTAGATTGTTAAAAGTTCAAACACAGCAGGAGAGGCTTTGGATTGATTTCTCCATCTAAACACTAAGAAGTAGATTAGGCAACCTTCTAAATCAGAAATTGTGAACCTGAAGGCTGTGGGTGTGTCTTGTTTTTGTTGATTCCACTCTATAGAGCTGTGCTGGTGCTGGGGAGCTGTTCTAACACGCTAAGGGACAGGAAGGATATACTTTTGAAAAGGGGAAAGAAAGTAGGTCCACATAGTAGGAAATAATAGTTTGTAAGATTTGCAGTGCCTCCAAATAAGTCCATCATTGATAGTACTGCATGAGGTTGGCTAGTAATGGCAGACAGAAAAATGACATATTACGACAGTGATGGCGAACCTTGACACTCCAGGTGTTTTTGAACTTCAATTCCCAGAAGTCCTGATCAGCAGGAGTGCTGACTTGGGCTTCTAGGAATTGAAGTCCAAGAACACCTGGAGTGTCAAGGTTCGCCATCACTATAGTGGGTCATAAAGGAAGAAGAAAAAACTTCAGTGTAATTTGAGGCAGGAAAGGATACTTGGAATTGCTGTTTGCTTCATACACATACTTCTAACCTGAACTTTAAAAGAGAGAAAAATAGTTAAGAAAAG
Source organism: Furcifer pardalis (assembly GCA_030440675.1). Classification (NCBI taxonomy): domain Eukaryota; kingdom Metazoa; phylum Chordata; class Lepidosauria; order Squamata; family Chamaeleonidae; genus Furcifer; species Furcifer pardalis. The sequence continues at coordinate 53,567,762 of CP126893.1, read as the reverse complement.
GAGGACAAATACAGTACAAGCAAATGAGTAATAGATGCTTTTGGTAAATTTAACTATGCCATAACTCACAATTGTTAATGAGACTCAAAAGCAGACCAGTTTTAAAAACAATTATGAACATGAACAGCCAGCCATCTGCAAAAACCAATGTGATGAACAGTTATTTAAAGTGAATGTGAGGCAATATATAAGCTACAAATATTCTCGTTTGTGAGAATCTATTACATGAACTCTCCCTCTTGATATTGGTCACCTTGCCAGATATTTATTACTACTGCTTAAAGAGACAAAACACTGTACAATTCATGTGAATGGGGCTTACAGTTTGGGATGCCACACAAAGGAGGCCACAGAAGAAAGAGAAATGCAGGCCAGAATTATCAGAGGGAATAGTTTTTATGTCTAATTCTGGTCAGTTGTCACATGTACAGTAATACCTCGGATAACGTTTAACTCGGATAACGCTAAAATCGCATAACGTTAAGTAATCTGGGGAGGAGAATTGGATCGAATAACGTTAAGGTCCTATGGGATGGATCGGATAACAACCGCTAAAGCCTGTGCGGTTACAATGTATCCCTATGGAGCTTTAACGTTATCCGATCCATCCCATAGGATTTTAACATGCATCGGATAACACTAAAAATCGGACAACACTAAGACTTGTGGAACCAAGTCTTAGCGTTATCCGAGGTATTACTGTATAGAAACTATGGGTTAATGCCAAGTTTGATAGAAATAACTGTGTGACAGGAGCCAGCAGCAATTTTTATAAGCAGTGTAGGGGAGGTACAGAATTATAGCCTGCCACAATGTTTTTTTGAGATCATTTGTCCCTCTTCTCCTACTAGACCAGCACTCCTGCTGATCAGGGCTTATGGGAATTGAAGTTCCAGAACATCTGGAGTGCCAAGGTTCATTATCACTATACTACTCTATCCAAATGCTTTGGACTTCATCTGCCATAGTCCCTTACCATAGGCCATGTTAGCTGTAGCTATTGGTAGATTCTATCTCAAAACATTTGAAGGTCACAAAATGTTCAGGAACAGCAGTTCTACATTGTTTGCACAGCAGGCCACTCCTAGCATCTAACTCCAAAGGCTTGTCTGGAGAAGCTTGCATAGCCTCAAGCTGAACTTTCAGCAGCTTTGTCTGCTCATAAAACCTCTCCTGGAGATTCAAGAAGCTGCGGTTCTGAGTCATTTCAAGGGAGTGAGTGATCAAGAGGATGTATGATAAACCTCTGTAGACTAATTCTGAACAAACATTTTTCAGAAGAGGGGTGGGGAAAGGAAAGCAACCCAGGATCTGCCCTTTCAATAAGCATGGCAGTAGGGATAATAGCTGCTACACTTCAGTGTTGGAGGAAGATTGCAAGGGGGGGGGGGATCACACCAAAACTTCCCTCCTTAGATCAAAGCAGTTTCCAAAATAAATCTAGCCATAAATGCAAATTATGAAAAGTTCAGCCCCACCTCAAGACACAGATGTTGATACAGAACAGTGATAGCAGCAAAAAACACAGTTCAAGCTGGCTACTGGAATGCAAATGGTTTACAAGATTCTGACAGGTCTGCTGAGCCAGCTTCCTTGTTTCATCATAGCTCCATGAGTAAGGAGACCTTTCCCCACAATTAGTAGTATGAACCTCATCTTCAAGGGACATTATGCTGATGTTAATGGACATGGGAGAGGGCTTTGTGTTATATAGGATTTGAACTTTTAGAAGTTGTAACTAACAGCTTGTAACTGCACATGAATGGAAGCCATTACAATGCTTTTACACAATAGTACAGGGCCACACTTAAAAGAACCAACTCACTTCAGGGTGCAGTCTGAATTGTTGAGCATTCTTAGCTATCTTTGTCAATATCATCACTTGGGAGCACATTGCCAGTAGTCAAGTCTCAGCATGTGTCACTATTTCTTATGCTGATAGGTCTCGTTTTTCGCAATGTTCTCTTTCAAGTAACTCTCTCTCTCATTCTACCCTAAATAAATAAATGCGCCTTAAGTAAAAAAAATTATAGCAGAAGTATTTATCAGTACAAGAATAATTTCTGTGGGAACTGGAATAGAAGCAGTTCTTGTTCTTTGTGCTGGCTCCTGTAATACCTGCATTCCCCTTAAGGAAATCCAACATTACCTGGGTTATATCAGGTCAATTATACAATTGGCAATTATTTCTACCAACTGGAATGCAAGGCAGGTGTGCCAGCGGCAAAGTATGACGACAAGCACTCAAAATTTTGTTTTTATATTTCAAAATGTTTTTACGCAAATAAAAATACATACAAATTTAAACTGACAGCATCTTTGTCATTACATTGGTGAAAATAGCTGCACTGCTGCAAATATAGTCTAGTAGCTATGTCATTTTCTCATACATGTACATACTGACATAAAATCAGCATATAGAGCTCTAGCACTGAGTATCATCCAAATGGAAATTAATTCACTGCTCATTTTTTACAAACACCCTCTCATCACCAGAGTTCAGATTCTGTACAAGATATTCCAAAGGCTAGACAAGATAATTAGTGCTGATTTTCACTGTGTTGTCTCAAATTTCACAGCTTTCAAACCCCCAGTTCCTGAAAGAGAAACTAAACAGGTTACATTGAGGCAACTCATACAGAAGGAGCGGCATGATGTGCTTTCTATTTATAATCTACCCTTATACCTCTTAATATTTCCATGAGGAAAATGAATATCAATCTTGCCTATACATCTCTAGAAGAAGAGTAGGCAAAGTAAGTAAAAGTTCGTATCAAATGGTCCAACGTTGAGTTCAGTATCTTGACTCTTCCCTTTAAAGCTCTCATTTCACAGAGGTGAAGATTCTAACTTAGTAACACTTGTAATATAGCAATTAATAAAGTAGCATTTTACACAGGGACATTGTATTGCACACAATACTGAGGACCACTCCATGAATGAAGAACAAGAGCTTCTTATGCAGAACTCCGTTATGTACATGTACTCAACATTTTGTCTCCATTTTTAAATCGGTACTTCCAGGGTTTGTCAGGGTGACTTTCCACGAGAAAGAGGAGAGCATTTCCCTCCTTGGCTACCAGAGGTGGATTGCCTCTGCTGTGAGAGTCTGAATAGGATCTTCAACCAGGCTCTTCTTGGATACTTGTCACTGCTTTGCCTTTTTCACTATGGTGCCAACTGCAGAGATCACTGTTGTTTTGGAGCCACTGGCACTGGTGGTAACAGTTACAACTGCGGGCAGCGTTGCAGTGGTAGTGAGAATGGTGGGTTGTGCTATTGTCGTCACAGGAATGGCAGAATCCCACTTGCTCTTCCTCTTCTGTGCATCTGTGTGTTTATGGAGCAAACATTCATTTTTAACAGACTAGTCAGATAAGTTTCTTTTTAAAAAATACATTTAAAAACCACATTCACTTAAAAAATGACCTCTAAATGATGGTTTCAGCTATTTTGTTCCACTTCAGAATGGTGGTGGAGAAAGCCTATGTTTGAATGAATCTTCCAAATCAGGAACTCTGGACAAGTCACGTCAGATGATGGGAGCATTTGCTAGCCTGTAGTCCTCACTCCCTCATGCTGCCCTCCTGTGCAGGCAGTATCTTATGTGTAGGAAAAATTTATCTTTCAGATGTGAGACAGTCCCAAGGGGTCTTTACACAAACATACAGATGTCAGAAGGCAATCTAATCTAAAGCATAAATGTAGCCTTGAAAAAAATACATTAAACTACATGAAGGAACTATCATGACACCCCCCCCCCCCAAAAAAAAAAAAATTCTCTCCAGCATTTCCCAAACTATGTTCCATGGAACACTGGTGGACTTCAATTGCCAGAAGCCAAAGTCAGTACAGTGGCTGATCAGTGCTTTGGGGAACTGACTTAGGCTTCTGGGAATTGAAGTCCAAGAACCGAAGATTGGGAAACACAGTGTCTAATCTATCAGGATGTCCTCTGTTTATTTGCTACTGTTGTTGAGTTCCCATATATATTTGTATTGACTGCCATTTACAGAAAAACCCACTTTGAACAATAAGCCACAAGACAATTAATAGTGAGGAACCCAGAAAGCTGCCTCCCATAATACATATTAAACACAGATCCACATGGCTGAATATTGTCTGCGGAAGAGGAAGGCCATCTGGTACCCTTAGATCAGAGGTGGTCAAACTTTTCATGCCACAGACCGGTGACATGGTTGAGTGGGCCAGTGACGTGGTTCCTCCAGCCATAAAACATGGCTGCATTTATGGCAGCATTAAACACATGCGTGGGTGCATTTTGCTTCCGCTTCTGGTAGCGGCGAGAGCTGGATGAATTGGCGCCGTGGGCCATAATTTGTCCACCTATGACAGACGATTCAGACAACAAAGTGTCAGCCTCTGCCATCTTAAAAAGAGTGGGACTTTTCAATTAAAAGCACCCAGAGGACACTCAGGTTGCCTGCATACTGGCAGCCGCCACCATCCTTCCCATCCCTCTCTGGAGAGGACAAGGGCTGAACTTCCTCCATACAATCCATCTACTCTCCTTATACCATTGGGTATTTTTTTAAAATCACTTTTCATTCAGCTACTCCTGTGCCTGCACAAGCAGAGAAGCTAATCACCATAGCTAATGCCATTCTCCTATGACCAAGTTCCTACTCTATTATGTCCTTTCCTCATACAATTTTGTTTCCAACATTTGTTACGGTATGTTGGTTTTTGCAAATATGCTAAAATGCCCAGGCAGGATTACATGCGGCAATTATTTTAGTTTCATAATTCTTCTCAGAAGGTCTACTTTATCTTGGTTTCAAAATCAAAGGTTTATGTGGATCTGCCCTCTCTTGTTTAGAACTGCTTTATACAGAGTTTTCAACTGTAAGCCACTGCTATCAGGCTATTTTTCACTCCTTTTTTTTTGTCAGAGTCAGGACAAATGATTTACACATGCCATGAACAGGTTGAACTAGAATTTGGAATCAAGAGGTTTAACGTACCTCCGCCTGCTGTGCTGGCTGTCGTAGTGGTTGTAGAGGGAGCGTTTGTCGTCCCCTTCTTAGTGCCTGTTACAAACTCAATCTGGAAAAGAAGATGGAGCAATTATCCCCTGCAAACAACTAATTAACTAATAAAATTAGGAATTCAGCCATCCATAACAAGAGATCTGTTGGCTGTGCTGAAGACAGTGAACTCAAGTAGAGAACCAAAGATACAATAAATGAAAAATACAGCCATGACTAATTGGTGGGACAGAGATGAGGAAGCTCTCTGGCTCACAGGGGTTCTATTCAGACCAGCAAGTTTATTTTTTTTGATTGTCTATGATCAGTGTTCAGATACAAGAAGGTATTTAAAGGTACTATGAATGTACTCCTAATCTCACAAGGTACCATTTTAAAGGACAAATCCTTACATGTTTTAAATAACAAAAGAAAATGTGAAGTTCTTTAATAGTGAAAACAAAGGACCATTAATCCTTCTAAAATGCTTGTCTCTACAGGCATGATTTAAAATTGTCTGCATTACAGATGGCAACCTAGCAACTACAGAAATCACAACAATGATTACAAACCTATAATTTTGTTACCTATATGGAAAAAACAGGTAAAGTCAGAAAACTTTTGCTTTTCTTTTCTTTACTTACTTTGAAAAAGACAGAATAAAAGGGGCAACTTGAGTGATTGATGTTAAAATGGCTAACCACAAGACTTTCTGCTTCTAGAAAAAATTCATGAACAATGCAACAATGTACACAACTTAACTATTTGGATAATACAGACTAGTCCAGTGTCCTACTAATTAAATCCACTATGATCCAAGTGGATAGGAAAGGGATGATTCCATAATAAATAATGTCTTGAAGTATCTTCAAGGCAAAATAAATTATATGAGAAGGAATTGTAACAAGTTACTGGGACATCAAGCGCACAATCACCCATCACATATTTCTCAATGTATTTATGATTCTATATCTGCTTCGAATATCATAGAAAGACTTCAAGAAAAGCCACCTTTTCAATTTGGTTGCTTTAGCTGATAAAACATTTATGAAGGAGCAGTCAAGATGCTGCATCACATTCAATAGAAGTATTGTTGATATAAATTAATTGTCTACATGACATAATGCCAATTGGTACCTTAGTTCGCTCCTTCTTTGCCTTTTCCAGCTTGTCCATTTCAATTTTCTGTGCTTTAGCTGAAGAGGAGCAAACAACAGGACAGTAAGCATACCCAACAAATTCAACATGGAACAGTTTTAAATACCAATTTCAACTTCATATATCAGGAGTATCAGAAGACATTCAGTATTTAAAATGCTACAATTGAGTCTTAAGTGCCTCAGCTTTCCAAAATATAATATTTTCAAAGTACTGTATAGCTATTACCATTAAAAAACATATGTTCCCTAAATTAGAGCCAGCATGCTGCCCCCTTTCTTCTCATTCAAATAAGGGAGTAAAAGTATTAACTCCACAAATAGTGGTTTGAGCTCCTTGAAGGAAAAGCACCATGCAGTGACTATGCTTCAGTTAAACAATTTAGCTAAACAATTTATTACAATTGTCCTAGCTAAACAACTGCTAACTGTTTGACTATCTCTGTATTTAGGTACTTGGCTGTGGAACCAGAGGTTGGGAGTTCAATTCTCCACTGTGCCTCCAGGGAGAAGAGCCAGCCTGAGTGGCTTTATGATAAACTGCACAGTTCCAGGATACGCCACAGAAGAAGGGAAGGGTAAACCACTTCTGTGTACTCTCTTCCTAGGAAATCCTGGAAAGGATTTCCATAAGTTGGAACTGACTTGATGGGACATAATTATTATTTAAACAACTGCTACATCACAAGCATCTTTCACAAACACCAATGAGAGTATAAAAAGGTAAGCTCAAATACCTAGCGCCTCATAATATGAGTCCTCAGACCATCCGTGGGGATCAAACATGTCCTAAAATAGGAGAGAGGATGATGTCCTGTTACAGAAGTATGCATTTTAAAATATACAGGCTAGGATCTGAAGCATAATATGACTGAAGGAAGTAATTATGTCAAATGAACTGAGGAGGAAGAGGATTCTCTACTCCCTGTAAGCCCTCTAAATTTATTTAAGGTCTGAGAATCGCCAGAGCAGCTTTGCTGGGTGGCATGAGGGGGAAGGCTGGAGGTAAGTCACAACAGGTAAAATTTAAAAAGGAGAAAAATATACCTCTTCTGCATTCAATTTATAAAAGACTACAGACCTGACACCACTATCAAAATGGAAAATAAGATATGCTTCTAAGATGTCGTAAAATGCACCCCTAAAAAGCTCATTCGAGTCTTATGATTTAAATTTTTAAAGAACACTATCTAGCTTCATGGTGTCTCCCCATCTAAAAACTAATAGGAAATGAAACTAACAGTAGCAGAGAAATGATACTGTTGTTCTCCTTCCAGGACATATAAAATACAAAGGATGCTTTGCTTGCTTCCTGTGCTTTCTTTTAAATCATACAACTGCAATGTTGCTACCTTGGGCAATAATACTAATTTTCTTGTGGCACAAAACAAGAAGCTGCTGCTATCCAGAAACCTATTCCATCCAGTAGCTTAGTATCATGAAATATCATAGCCAATATAAAAAACAAAGAACTGAGCAGTTGGGATTATTTCCATTTAAGCTCAATGCTCTTTGATTTACTCACCTTTGGGTAATTGGTGCCAAGTTCATCAATTGCGCAAAACTGAATCAACTTTTCATAGATGCTGAAATAAGATATTTCAGTGTTACATATTCTCATTCAAATTTGACAGTCCTAGTAAGCACTAAAAAGTTTCTGTTTTTCTAAATGCAGGGAATTATATAATGCAGGGCAAAAGATTCCAAATCGTGTGAGAACCCTCTCCCCCCATCCCAAAGACTGCCATTATACATTTTTTTCATAAACTTATTCCTCTATCCAAGATGCAGCCTTTGGTGTACTCTGTTTCAAGACCAAAGTAGATTTTGCATGAAGTTCTGTATCAAGTTTTATTGTTCTGAACATTGCAGAGTGGTGGGCATCAGCAGGCTCGCACTAGTTCGCCAGAACCGGCAGCAGAAATTCTGGCCAGCTCCTCTGCCCATCCAAGTTTTGAAATAAAGTAGTCCTGATTCAGGTGCAACACAGGGCTTTCCCCCTGGCCACACCCACCATACCACGCCCAGTGTGGTAGTAAATTTTTTTGGAGCCCACCACTGACATCACGGGCTGTTGTACATTATCTGTTTTTGTTTTTTCTAACAGAGATTCTTGTGTTTCAAATTTCCCACCTTATGGTACAGTATTGTGCTTTTAGTTATATTTTATGATCCTAGTAAACTTGTGGGGCGTATGTGGCTTGTAGGACATTTGTTCTTTGCGGGCCTTGCAGGTGATACAACGTATATCTAGAGAGATTTTTACCTGGGATTACGAAACTCTTTTTTCCTTTGAATGATATAGTTCATGTCCATGCCTTCTTTTATCTTCCTCTCATATAATTTTTGTATCTTGTCCTTAAAAAGTCATAGAATCAAGACAAATATACAATAGTCATTGAAAATACGTGTTGAAAGGACTGTTAAGTTTCTTTTCTACACTTCAATGCGGCAGACCAACAAGAATGCTGAAGGTGATCCTAAATCTAGACTGAGAAACAATTATGTCTGACATCTCAAACCCACAATGCATACAACACCCTACGAACCTGCAAATACAGCTGAGATGCCTGTGAGTCATGAATCAAATATTTCAAACACTCCCATCCGGAAGGGGGTGAGAAAAAGAAAGAAAACTATCAAGGAGTTCTCACTTTATCTCATTTAGTAATGACTATCAGAAACGAGAAGGGGAAAAAATCAACAATGCTAAATGCCTTGGATAACATTAAAATCCTATGGGATGCATCAGATAATGTTAAAACTCCATAGAGATACATTATAACCAGCACAGGCTTTAGCGAACGTTATCTGATGCATCCAGGAGGATTTAACGTTATGCAATGCATTCCCCCCCCCCCCATTGCTTAATGTTATGCAGTTTTAGCATTATCTGATGCAAATGTTATCTGATGTATTGCTGTATTCAAGCTTCAAAACTATTTGCAAGGCAAGCTGAGATAAAACAGTTAAAAGCACAAGCAAGCATTATGGAATCTAAGATTAATGAAAGGGACAAGTTGCAGATTTTTTTAAAATAAGGAACATGATAAAAAATAGCTAGATCAGGAGACTAACCTGTAAGTGGTTGGAACATCTGCCTTGGGGTTCTGGGGGAATTTTAATTTCATCAGGTGACATGTTTCTTACTCGTTCAGAGAAGGATGCTGAAAAGAAAGAAAGAAAAGAACATAAGACCATCACACAGAAAATGAGATGGGTAGGTGGAATTGTAGATGCAATGGGCACAGAGCTGGGCTGGTTGAGGAAGATGGAGGACAGAGGTGTCTGGCGTGTGATGGTCCATGGGGTCGCAAAGGGCCAGAATTGACTGTGCAACTGAAGAACAAAACTGCATTAAGAGATTTTACCTGGTCATAATTTTTGTATTCATAATAGCTACACTTATATAAAAAAATTCAGTGTTGTCCATGGCTCCTGAAGTGAGAGAAGTACACATATTGAGAGATGGATGTGCAGAACGTTGGAAGCAGTTGGTGCAAAGCCTGTTAACTACACTGTACCAGATTCCCAGTCTTGAGGACAAATATAAAGTCTTCAGTGTGGGGAAAATAAAACATCTGCTTAATTTTCTACCTCCCATTCCTGCTTGGATAGCTCAGTGGTTGAAGCATCTTGTTGCAGACCCCAAGACTGGGAATGCAATTCTACATTGTACCTCTCAGGAGAAGAACCAGTGTGTGTTGTCTTGGGCAAGCTACTCAGTCCCAGGGTGCCTCCAGAAGGGAATGGTAGAACCAACTCTAAACACTGTGCACTGGAAAAGACTGCCATAAGCTGGAATCTAAACACCGAGAAATGTGATCCGTGCCTCCATGTCAGGCAAACATTAACAGTGGCAACCAAAATTTTTAATGGTGTTATATTTCCAAAATCTGCTGCTTATTACCTTTCTGTGGCCTTCAGAATGAGCATGGAAGTTGAAACGTCTTCCAAGACCTCTGTTACAATTATGTGGGTATTTCTATTTTTAAAAATGAGACAGTGACTTTATCAAGGACTTCAATACTGGACAAAAACTCTCCTACGAGATCTCCAGCATGCTACAGCATTATATCCCATCATATTCCATTATTTTAAATACATCACAAATGCTAAAATGAAAACAAAATACTCGACAGTCTCCACATGCTGTTCATAAATGCACGTCGGCTGTTGATGGCAGAGAAAATAAGATATTCAGTCCACCTTACAAGTACAGTAAAACCTCATATAACACTAAAACCTGGTTCCACAAGTCTTCATGTTATATGATTTTTAGTGTTATCTGATCCTCTATGGGATCCATAGAGATACATTGTAACCACACAGGCTTTCGCGGTTGTTATCTGAAGCATCCCATAGGATCTTAATGTTATCTGATGCAATTCTTCCCCCCAGATTCCTTGATGTTATGCGATTTTAGTGTTATTCGATACTAATGTTATATGAGGTATTACTGTATATGAAAAAACTACATTTCAAGGAATATTATTAGGAATACTCTTCAAGGAATAATACTATGTGTTGCATTCTTGTCCCTTCCCTTGGTATCAGACTATTTTCAATCTTTTCTGAAATGCTCAGACAGTGCCCTGTTTATGAAAAGAAGACTTTACTTAGAGATTCAAAACATGCTGCTTCTATTAAAAAATCCAAGCAGGGTTGAGGGTGATCATTGTGGAAAGAACATCCTTTTTAATTTCATTTTGTTATTTTTAATAGCAACTTGATCTGAATCTTCCTAGTTTAGGACAGTACTGTTTACATCTATCAAAGCACACTTTGCCTGATAGAAATATTTTCCTGTAACAGACGGATGCATTATAGGACAGAAGTAGTTACATTTCTTCATCTGCTTCACTCAAGAAAATTCCTGCACCTTGCTGTATCTCATTTTTATTTGTCCTAAGTCTTTTGGTAGACAAGGTGACCTACAAGTATGAGTAAATATAATGTTCATTTAAAATATATATACAAATTTATTTTATAATACAAAATAAAGAAGACAACAAAGTGTTCAAGGTGGAGTTATTTTCTTCTAGCTTTTTATCACTGGATATTACCATATGTGCCTGTGATCAATAGTCAAATAAACTTAGTTTAAAATTACACTAAAATTTAGTTATAAGAAAAAAATAGCCAAGCTGAGTCCCTTCATCAAGATGTCAAAAATACAGGCAAGGAAAGAAGATGGACGAAGAGCAATCCTAAAAGACTGGCTTTCTCTATGTTATTCTAAAATAGTAGAAAAGATGCATGTTCAGATTCAACTGGTGTTGATCAAATGTTCTGATGACATTAGGTTTCACCCAGAATCATCCCAAGGATGGCTCTCAACACAAGGAAATATGCGACTAACCAAGCAAGTCATCAATGTCTGCACTCCTCTCCAAGGTTACAGGCTTCTTTTTTAGTGCCCTTCTTGCTGGCTGAATAAAGTTATTATCTCAGTGTGGAATTTAAAATTATAGTCCTTCTGTCCTGCCTTGACGATTGTTGACTATTCTATAATACCCTGCTACAGTAGCGGCAGGACCTCCTAATGGAAAGAGGCTGCTAAAATCTCAAAACAGTGGGAGACGATGCTTTGATACAGCATGTCAAACGTATGTGAGGAACATGGATCAACCAAGTAAGTATTCTATAATTTTAGCATTTCCCTTCCCTTCTCCTCCTGAACTATGCTGCTTCATCAGGATGCTATTTAGGGTTAAATTCTCTTTAGCAGTCACAAGCAACAAAGAAATGTCCTTTGGCATTTCCAGAGAATGTGCTTCTATAAAGAACAGAACTCTTGCCAACCTCCCCCAAGAAACAGAGTCTGGCTCCAGTACCCCTTGACAACAAGCTACAGATTTGTTATAGGTTACAAAGCCAGTGGTGTGAGGGGCCATTATTTCTAATTAAGAACTTTACAATTACCGGGCTGTAGGAGAAGGACAGGAACAAAACAAAACCATGTTTAGTTACAAGGGGGAATAGATATTTGAGAATAGGTGAAAAGCAGCACTTTTATTTGGAATTCATGCAGGCAAAACACTCCTCAGGCTACCCAACTTTGCCTCAAATGTATAAGGAATATAAAATTGAAACTTATTCAAGACATTTATGCATTAGATATAAGGCTCCCCTCAGGCTGCTCTAGGGCAGGAGTTCTCAACCTTTGAAGGCCGGGGGCCGGGTCACGCTCCCTCAGATAGCTTTGGGGGCTGGATGGCCATTTTGCCCTTCCTCCAACACACGGCACTTCCTGGTATGGTGGAGGTGGTGAGGGGCCACATAAAATGGTGCTGCAGGCTACATCCGGCCCACAGGTCACACATTGAGAATCCCTGCTCTAGGATTTAAGAGGATTCTTTGTAAGAAAGTGACAGGCAGTGCAAGTTTAGGGAAAATGACAAAGAAGTAGCTGATGAAAAGACTGCTTTTACAAAGAAGCAATAAAGACTGTTGTCCTTAATTGTATCTGTTAGATACCCATCACAAGGGGCTAAATATTAGTGAAGGGTTTCTGGGACATTATCAAATTTAATACAGAGATTGCTATATGATTTTATATTACAACTTTCCTACCAATTCTCTTTAGTAAAACAGAAAGAAACCAGGTACAGGAGTTTGTTTGTTTTTCCCTCCTGACATGCAGGTCACAAGTTGATCAGATACCATAGTGGGGGATACTCAGCAACCTTGAGATTGAAAGGGAGTCATTTAGACTAGAGTTTATCTGAATAATCTATTGTTGCTAATGGCTGGGTGAAACTACATTCTTGTGCTTGCTTGTCTGTCATCTTGCTTGACACCAACCCTTCTCCCGTGGAGCCCCTGAATTTGGTATATAAAGAACATGCCTGTAAGTTTCATTCTTTGTCTGATGAAGTGGACTTGATCCACGAAAGCTAACAATAAAAATATAGCAGTTAGTCTTTAAAGTGCTACTGTGTTTTTTATTTTATTTTGTTTTCTGAGAAGTCTTTAATTGTTTGGTTCTGAGATTTATTGCACACTTATGTATGCTTTCAAATGCAGTACAGTAAAACCTCATATAACACTAAAACCTGGTTCCACAAGTCTTGGTGTTATATGATTTTTAGTGTTATCTGATGCATGTTAAAATCCTATAGGATCCATAGAGATACATTGTAACCACACAGGCTTTAGCGGTTGTTATCTGAAGCATCCCATAGGATCTTAATGTTATCTGATGCAATTCTTCCCCCCAGAATCCTTAATGTTATGTGATTTTAGTGTTATTCGATAATAATGTTATATGAGGTATTACTGTATTTCAAACAATCAATTCCTTTGATTGTAAAATGGTTGATATTTTGCCCCTAGGAAGATTTCCTAGTACAGTAGTTCCTTCTACTGTGCATGTGGGAGCTCAATCTGCAAGAGAAATTGTCATATAGGACAGTTCCCCCTGAAGCCTCTCTTTCTGGCATATGTTTAATAATCTTAATATTGAAGCCTATGTACTTTTAACCTCATTTTCATTCTCTCAGTGACAAGAATGTACATTAACCTTCCTATGTTGGGGGCAAGCACCAGGGAGGAAATGGTTGACAGAAATGATAAAGGCAGGAAAAGTGACACTCTATCTTTCAATTCCAGCTGATTTCAAGGGTTGCTGTTTTACTTCTTGAGCTTGCTGGTGGGAAATGCCCAACTTCACAGCAGAATGGTAAGAAGGGCCTGAAAGCTTTATTTAGGAGGAGTATTAAATAATACAACGGTGCTGTGTCAGCCTTGTCATTTCAGTAGTTTAAAGAATGGACTGTGTGTTTATTATAATCAACTGTCGTCCTACTTTATGTCTTTCTCCCTCCCCTACCAAAAACCATGCCCAATAATTATCAGATGATAGAACACTATTATAAACATGTATGTCTTCTGCATCCTGTTATTTTTGCAAAGATCAGAATTGACTTTTGCGCCAGTAAGGTGCAATGACACTGGCTGCAATTTTTGATGGGGTGAGAACACTTGCTGGCTTCTAGCCTTAAAAGAACACCACACTGGGAATGCAGGAAGCTGGCTGGGTGTAGGAATGATTCACCATTATGGGCACACCCAAACAACGACTTGTAAAGTAAATAATTATCTATGCCTTGAAGCTAAGGTTTCACGAACAGAGAGAAAAGACTGGCGTCTGAACTAACTGGGCATGAAAAGCAATTGGACTAAGGATTAGTTCAATACTCATTTGATTTGGGCAATGAGTTTCGGGAAGATGGGTTTATGGATAATCTATATATTTGGGACATATATACTTATAGATAATAAATAAATTTTGTGTCAGAATTTGCTCTGGATTGAAAGGATTTTTGCTGGAGAAACTCCGCTCAGGGGATACCCAAATGAGGCTCCTTTCATATCCCTAAAATCTGTCCAGCAGCAATAGATTATATAATGGCTGTGTATTTCCCCAGTGTTGGTAAACAGAGGATTTGAAGGGATCCTGAGTACTGATAGGACAGCTTGAGATTTGCTACAAGGAGACTGGACAACTTAGGTCGACCTTGCTCAAAAGCCAGTTGTATCCAACTCTAGAGTTCAGTGCTCATCTCTGTTTACAGCCAAAGAGAAGAATTGTAGGGAAGTATACAAGGCATCAGTATGTCACTGAATTATCCATTCCTGAAATGGTATTATAAGTACCGATTTACCAGTGGGTGGTGAGGTCCTCTTTGGAATAGATTTAAAAAAACCCCAACTTTTCCCCACTGCTCCACCTCACCCACTAAAAAGGAAGAAAGACAACAGCTAATTATGGATTATCCACCCTGGGGAGAAAGAGACAAAAATCTCATATATTGCCCTCTGGCCTTTATTCCCTGAAAGGATTTCTAAGTCCATATGGGACCTTACACTGGAAAAGAATTTCACATGTGGCAGAATATAGAAATGTGATGAGGGATTTTATCAAATATATTCTTCCTGCAAAATGGTGGCATGAATAGTCTTATTTTCTCACATTATGGTTTTCCAAGTCTTGTACACCACCTGCAGAGGACTGGGTTTGTTTTCATATATCATCATGCAGGCAGGGCAAAATTGCCATCCAGCCCTCGAAGCTGACTACGAGAACGTGACCTGGCCCCTGGCTTGAAAATGTTGACAACCCCTGCTCTGAAAAGTGAAGCTTCTCATTCTGTTTCAGTTGCTGCAGCAGGTATTCCTTCAAAGCAACAATGTGCAGCCACTGATTTATATAGTTAATATTTCTTATGATTGTAAATAAAGTACAGTCGAACCTCGCATAAAGAGCGTTTCGCTTAAAGAGCAGAATTTTCTCTGAATGTTCGCTTCGCTTAACAAATAAAACCAACCAAAAACTTGCTTAACAAATAAATCAGGGTTCGCAATCCCTCCCACAATTGGTCACTTACAATGGTGTTTCGCTTAAAGAGCAATCCTGTGGAACGCATTATGCTCTTTAAGCGAGGTACAACTGTATTTGTAAGTAGACTACAAAGTTCAATTCTGGACAATTCCTTTTCTGAGTACAGTATTATCTTCTCAGCATTACATTACAAATGCCAGATGAAACTATTTAATAATAATAATAATAATAATAATAATAATAATAATAATAATAATAATAATAATAATAATAATAATAATAATAGCCAGTGCCAATCTCCAATTGTATATCTCTGTATATCTCTTAACAGGAGGGAGCTTAGTCTTCCCTTAGGGCTCTTTCAAATACCACGTGACCTAAAATAGGCCACTTTTTGACCAACCCTCCCTCTGTGACTTTGGCCACACCTATCCCCAAAATCACATGGTTTGAAGATAGATCTATGGCCAGTTGGATGTGAAAAGCAAATGATAATTTTGGAGTCATGTGACTTCATGCCGAAATCCCCATGACTTTCCGTGACTTATGGTTGACTCCCCCCCCCCTTAAAATGGTCACGTGGTACTTGAATGACCCCTTATGCTGCAGAGCCAAACTGAAGGGGAACAATGTCTGAAACAGGAATTAAGAGTTACACTTGGAGCAGTGGCAATTGCATTCTACAAAATGACAACTTTTGCTAGAAAAATAAAACTTCATGAAAATTCAACACAGCACTCGTACTATTATTATTTACCATACTACATTACCGGCCTTTCAAAAAGATCAGAAAGTGTATTTACTTTTTTCTATATAAGGTAAACAGGAACATACTCACCAACTAATTCCTGAGGATCTCTCTTTTCCAATTCTGGAAAGTCCTAAGTAAAAAGAAACATTAAAACTCAACAATATCCATTCATAAAACACATACTCTCAGTGCTATGGCAAAAGTCAGCCTTCCCAATTCTTGTGCTGTTGAGCTGTGCAAAATGAAAACTCTGATAATCCAACCACCACCTGGTATAACATTGGAGGATGATGGGAAAAACACTCCAAAAACAATTGTAAAGAAGGCTGCAATAAACACGATATTCATTATTAATGCAGGGATTCCTATAGTATAGATATGTCACAGGTGCAACTGAAGGCATCTGAAGGAGTGGGAAGGGGAATGTCTGAAATGGTAGCCATGTTAGTCTGTGCAAGCATATCTGAGAGTAAACAAAACAGAAAGGAGGGGAAACATGCACACACATACAAAATGTTGTGGCACCTTAAAGACTAACTCCTATATTTAAATGTAGCTTTTGTGGCCCAAGTTCACTTCAACAGCCACTGTCTGATGAAGTGGACTTGGTCCATGAAAGCTCATATTAAAAACAAGACTAACAAGACTAACAAGAGTTAGTCTTTAAGTTGCTACAACATTTTTTGCCTTTTTTGTTGTTCTGCATTGTTTACTCTCAGATGTAAGAAGGGGAAATTATATATACTTTTTTAAAATTGCAAGATCACAATAGTTATTACCTAAACAATATTATATTTATACTCGGATAACGTTTACCTCGGATAACGCTAAAATCGCATAACGTTAAGTAATCTGGGGAGGAGAATTGGATCGAATAACGTTAAGGTCCTATGGGATGGATCGGATAACAACCGCTAAAGCCTGTGCGGTTACAATGTATCTCTATGGAGCTTTAACGTTATCAGATACATCCCATAGGATTTTAACATGCATCGGATAACACTAAAAATCGGATAACACCAAGACTTGTGGAACCAAGTTTTAGCGTTATCCAAGGTATTACTGTATTATACAGACATTTGTCAAGGTAAGAAACAGTCACTGGAAGCATGTGAAAGTGAAAGCATACTAAGAAACATATGGCAAAAGACCTTTTTCTTCTTCTAATGCAGATTAACAGGAATAAACAACAGTACGAATGCATATTGTCTTCAGAGAAATGTATAATATTAGGCAGAGATTTCTGCATTTTTGGGCAACCATGAGAGAGCGAGCGAGCAAATAGTTCAGTGGCATTAATGAGCAGTGCCCCACTGCCAAATTCTTTGTATTAAATGCCAGCATTTGTCGGATTAGACAATTTAAAATTAAAAGAAAGAACTTGTTAAGATATTGAGCCAAGTGTCATTGACAACTTCAAGCTCCAATGAAGCCTAAAACTCCTCCGGCACACACAAGTCAAGGGAGGCCACTATGTGGGCTGCAGCAATTTCTGCTGGCCTGTATCAACAAGGCTCCATGTATATCTTTCAGCTGTAGTGCAAGGTGAGGGATTTCTGTTGGTACAGCGTATTGCCTGGACTTGGCATTCTCAAGACCCTCTCCCCTTCATAATAGCTTCTTTTCTTTTGTGTTTTCAGGGCTGGAGTGGGGTAAATAATGATGCTACAAATAATTTGAGAGATGCTGTGTAAACCTCCCTCCCCATTCAGAGACATTTTGAATCTTCCCATCAGCAGGAAAGCTCTTCCTTCCCAGAGATCTGGAGACAAATGGATACTGATCCAAACAAGACCAGGTCAGAGTGTCTCCAAAAAACGAGACAGATTGGGCTGGGCAGCCAAGTGTTGCCTATGTTTGAAAGCAGACCATTTTGGAGTGGCCATGCACATCCTTAAGTCAGTAGTGTGTAGTTTTACATTTATACAGAGCAGCAACCTCAGAAGGTCTTGAAAGGAAAGGATTTTCTTAGGGTACTTCTAAGAGAGTACAGTATGCCAATGCAGAGTATGAGAAGCCAAAAGCACCAAGGGAAGCAATGCAAACAAAAGGAAAGAGCAAGCATCAAGAAGCACACATGCTTATTAATTTAACCCCACACAAAAGGAACCAGACATTGGGGGCAGTGGCACCCTGGCTTCACCCTCTCGTCTTCCTGTAATCCTTTTGTAATTAGCCAAGACTCTACCCAAATATCCTGAGTTCCTCAAACACTGAAGCTATTCATTCATATGGATACATGCTGCCTGACTACTTGTTGCTCAGCAACATAATTATCCGACTATACAGTACAGTACAGTAATACCTCGGATAACATTTACCTCGGATAACGCTAAAATCGCATAACGTTAAGTAATCTGGGGAGGAGAATTGGATCGAATAACGTTAAGGTCCTATGGGATGTATCAGATAACAACCGCTAAAGCCTGTGCAGTTACAATGTATCTCTATGGAGCTTGAACGTTATCCGATCCATCCCATAGGATTTTTACATGCATCGGATAACACTAAAAATCGGATAACACCAAGACTTGTGGAACCAAGTCTTAGCGTTATCTGAGGTATTACTGTACTTCCACCTCTATTTCAGGTGGGCAAAGCAGAACCCTTTATGAAGGGCAAGATTTGTTTGGTAAACTAGTATGGCAAACTGTTCTGCCACATCGAGGAGGAGGATGTACAGTAAGTCTCTGAGGGATAAAGAGCTAATGGCTTTTCTGTCACTGGTAACAGTTAAGTGGCTTTTACTACCTTTTGGAAAAAGAATGCTGTGTGCCTATAAGAATGCTTAGGTCTTGAAAACACAAGGTTGTGGCTCATTTATTAAAAAAAAAGTACACAAACAGAATGGGACACCCGTATTTCACCCGGCTGAGAGACAAGTTTAACTTTTTATGCCAATGTGCAGGGAATTGTGCTACTATCTTCCTGCCTAAATCTAAGAGTAATAGTTTGAGCCTTGTGTATAAAAAATGGCCTAAACTAAATTGCCTGAACAGTCATATTCCAAGAAAGATTGGCATAGCATAAAAAATCCTGGGGAAAATATCAGACTAGATTCTCAAACTGTTTGTCTTTACTTTAAAGGACAAAACCCACCACCACCGCTGCCAGATGCTCCCCGGCCAGCCACCGACCTGGAGGTAAGGCAGCAACAGCTACTGCCTCCACCAACACCGGACACTCCCTGGCCGGCCACCAATCTGGAGGAAAGGCAGCAGCAGCTGTGGGGCTGGCAGGCTACAAAACCTGCCTCCGCCAACATTGGACGCTCTCTGGCCAGCCACTGACCTGGAAGGAAGGCAGCAACAGCTGTGCAGCTAGTGGGCTACAAAACCCGCCGCCGCCACCAGATGCCTCCTCGGCCGGTCTCGGCCTGGAGGGAAGAGGACGAGGGTGGTGGGTTGAGTTGGCGACATTTTTTGTATTTATTTTTTTGAAGTTTTGTGTTGGGATGGGTTGATGCTTTACGATGTTGGGCAGTTGGGATATTTGAAATGCTTCTGAGATGTTTCTGTGATTGTTATTTTGTAATTGCAACTGTGATATTGTGTTTTTTTGTTAGCCGCCCAGAGTTGCTCTGCGAGTGGGGGAGCATGAAAATTGAATTGAATTAAAATTCATAGGGATCTGACATACAAATCCATTAAAATGATAAAATGTAGACTGAAGTTATAAAGCAAGAGATATGATGGCTGAACTTGGTAAGTAAGCTAGGCAATCAATTGAAAACAATGCACTTGCCCCAAGATCTCAGGACACAATGCAAGAGATCAGGTATCCATGACCAAACTGCCTTTTAACCGGGGATGCATCCTAAATAAACATGTTATAATTGCTTGCACCTTGTGTTTTTGGCAGAATAATTGAGTTGTAAGGACAACGGGTAGATTCAAGGACTTAATAACACCTGGGTGTTATATGTTTTGTGTTATAAAAAGTAGCAATACCATAATGAAAAGAATAATTGGAATAAAGTATATATTGTATTTATACATATAAGTAGAATGGTTAAGAGATAAAGGGTATTGAAAAGATTTGAATCAATTTTTAAAGTTTTTTATGATATTAATGTTATTTTTCTTTCTTTTTCTTGGTATGTCATGTTATTCTGTGTTTTGTTGTTACTTTTTTCCAATATTTTTTCTGTTAAAAATCGTAATAAAAAATTGCTTGCACCTCAAAGTATAAATGATCAATGGATAAATTAATTAAATTTGCACTAGGCATCCTGTTATTTAGTGTAGTAAGTTATAAATTAGACTAGACCAGTGTTTCCCAAATGCTGCTGTTTGGACTTCAGTTCCCAGAAGCCTAAGCCAGTATATTGACTGATCAGTGCTTTGGGGAATTGACTTAACCTTCTGGGAATTGAAGTCCAAACACCAGCATTTGGGAAACACTGGACTAGACAAATGCATCAGTGGGGATTTGGCGACCCAATTCCTTTGTAAGGTTCAATGATTCAGTACTGTGTTAAGCAATAGGATTCAGACATTAAATTATTATTGATGGAAGCATGCTTCCTTTATGTGTGTTAGTGCAATCTATGAGAAACCACCCTACAGTGTGAAATCAAGTACCTTGAACATGTACGTGGACAGAAGAATAAAGGTATGGCCTCCATCACACTCCATATGGAATCTGAGAGAACACTGTTTTTGAATGCAGAGCGTCTAAAATCAATTATCAGGCAGGGCACTACACTAAGAAAGATAAATTCAACAGCTATATATTCAATCAGTGTTTACAAGCATGGATACACATATGTACAGTATATACATATAGGTAACTGTGACAGTGGTACCTTAGGTTACGAATTTAATGAGTTCCTCCAGATGTTTCGTATTGCAAAAAATTCCTAACCCGAATTGCCCATAGGAATTCATTTTGTGGGTTCCCATAGAAATGCATTGAAAACAAAAATTCGTAACCCAAAACGTGGTTTCCCATAGGAATTTTGATAACTAATAAATTTGTTCAAAAAAAAATTAATCTGAGGCATTATTTTCTATTGATTTTCTTTCATAACCCGAAAATTACATAACCTGAGGTACCACTGTATTATGTTGGGTTAGAGACAATGATATGGACAATTTGCATTTGGGAACTTCCTTTCATTCTCATTTATAAGGCTCCCTATGAGGTAATGGGATATCAGACGGCAGCATGTGGCATAATACCAAGTTAGACATTTTTTCTGACTGAGGGAACAATACTCCCCCTTCCCACCATTTCTGAGTTAACAATAAAGATAGCGGTAAGAATAAAGCCAACTCCTGAATCTCCTGTCCTGGACTATTGCAGGATGGAGAAATAAAATGATGTATCCAGATTTTATTCAGTACCTTTATACAGTCCACATAAATTATCATAAAAAACCAGACTCTTGGAGAAAAAATATTTAAATCTGCAAGGATTTAGGCCATGGGGACATTCTTCCCAGAAAATTTCCTCTTCAAATCATGATACAGTACTGGGCTTTGGCTATCTCAGTGTCTTCTACCCAAGAGATGGAGGGAATAAAAATAGCTGTCTTAAATTCTAACTATTGGCAGGTTTTGATTATCCAAGGTTGCAAACCTGGCCCTTTGTGTTAATGCTTATCTCCCACTAAGACCTGTCTGTTCTTCAACAGAGGTTTGGGCGAAGTTAGAATATTTATTTGATACTCTATTGAGTATACTAACAATTTTCTTTTAATTCATGGCAATTTCAACACAAGAATGGGCAACAATTATTATGTGATGGAAAAAGCCCTAGCACTTGAGCTTGGAGGAGATACAGTAAAACTTCAAGATAAGAAATTAATTCATTCTTTGAGGTTTTTGTATCTTGAAAAAAATGTATCTCAAAATGTAGTTCCCCATAGGAATGCACTGAAAAGAAAAAAAATTCATTCCAGAGCTCTGAAAAGCAAAAATAATAATAATAATAATAATAATAAAAAAATAAAAAAAAAAATCTGTTCAAAACTCTTCATAAAGTGCACTTAGGAATTTTTCACTGTATTTTGGCCACTTTATAAAGAGATTTGAACAGATAAAATATATTTTTTGTTATTGTTCAGTTGCACAGGTGATTCTGACCCTATGTGACCTCATGGACCTTATTTGGCTTTTTTCTGAGCTCCAGAATTGTATTTTGGTTTTCAATGCATATGTGGCACATTTCCAACACCGCCATCTAGTGGGCACTTCTGGTAATTGCAGGAAAAGTACCCACTGATCAGCTGCTTCAGAGAGGAGGGAATTTTCAGCACTTCCTGGGTGCGGGAAAAGCTTCTGGGAGTGCCAAAACATGATGAAAAGTTTCAAAAATGGAGTGGAAATGCTCAAAACACCCTTCCACCACCATGAGAAATGTTGGAAGACCCTTCAAAAAATTTGTTTCTAAAAAAAATTGTATCTTAAAGCAATTTCCTCCCTGAGATTTCCTTTCATATCAGGAGTTTTTCATAAGTAGAGCCATTTGTAACTTGAGGTTTTACTGTCGGGGGTGGAAAATTCAGCAGCTGCTAGTGAGTTCAATTAAAATACATGAAAATATGGTAAAATTAATTTAGGCATTTGGGTGGGTATATTTTTGAGTATTTACGGTAGTGTTGGTGTCCCCTCCCCCCCTATGTTGGAATTTGCACCACTGCAGTTTTGAGACCCTCTGGGTCATTGACCAGAGTATAAGTCGAATCCCCTTTTTGGACCTCATTTTGGGGGCTAAAAAACTAGACTTATACTCAAGTATATACAGTATTTGTAAATACCCAAGCGGGCACCTTTGGATGAGAGGTAAATACTTATGTAAAGAAATAAACTCAAGACTTATTGCAGAATGATCAATTGGAGCACAGACACAATGTGCGAATAATGTGCACACTTGATAATGAGCTGACATGGTTGTGTCTAATATGAATTTGCATAATTCAGTATGTCATGTGTTGTAACAGACAAAAAAGGCATCCCTGAAAATAAGCCCTAATAATAAAAATTTTGTGTCAGGAATTATTCTGGGTTGAAAGGATTTTTGCTGGAGAAACTCCGCTCAGGGAATGCCCAAATGAAGCTCCTTTCATGTCCCTGAGAACTGGGACAGAGACGAGCCTCAATATGTCATGCACTACCCAGGTCTTGAACTGCCAACTTACCATCCTTCCAGCTAACAAGGCTAGCTTCTTAACCACTGAGCCATTGCAGCTCCTGTATAAGTCCTAATGTGTCTTTTACAGCACAAAATTTGGGGAAAATACTGGGTTGGAATTGCTACTGAAAGCCCAGTCCAGTAGATTTGTGTGGTGCAGGAAGTAATAAACAATGATGAACAGCTCGTACAGTACAGGGTGTGGCAAAATTCACCCTTACTCATTTCTTTGCTGACAGAAGGGAAGCAATTCATAGCAAATGCATATATTGTTATGTACCTTTTCTTCCAAAATAGGAGAAACACAAAGGAGCTTCAGATATGATAGTACTATTCATGGAAATATCTCCTGTTAATAAATTTCTAGATATACTGGCATAGGACTGTTAAATTTTAAAGGCACTATTCATTAAGACGAAGCATAATAAATGCATTTTTAAAAATATCATTGATTTAATGGCTGAAATCCTATAGCTGTTACTTGTGCAGTAGGAGATCCTCAGAAATTAAACATTCTCAGCTTGTCTCCTGAGGCTGCCATATAACTCTTTCCATCATTGGGAACCTGCAGAAAGCAAAGGACAAAAGGGGGATAACTTGAGTTATTGAAAATCACTGCCACTGGGATGACTTTAAGGGCAGCAGTGATTTTTGGCAATTAAAGATGTTCCCCTTGTCTCTTGCAGCTTCTAAGGGTTTTTAATAGTGAAAGAGATCTAGAAGAGCCTTTGGAGAAAAGCTAACTGTTTAATTTCCAAAAAATCACTGTAGCTGATGACACTACCATCCTTATGTGGCTTAAGACATAGTAACAGGATTTCAGCCATTTAGTACCAAGTAATACAGTATCTACATTAAACAACTAACATATTCCAGTAGCATGGAAGTAGTAAATTTACTCAATTCAACAGACATCACAGGTTTAGCATGTGTGCACATGGGTTAGAACACACAATTTTAATTAGTACAACTAGACCCCCAATTTCCTCCAAAAACACCCCCAAACAACTGTTAGCATTGAGAAAAAATCTAGGGCTTGAACTGATGATAGATGCTTTTCTTTTACTGTAACCAATTTTGCATACACGCGTTTACATACACTACACAGATTTCAGTCTATGTTGAGCTGCAGGAGCAGAATAAAGCAGAAAATGTTATTTTTCCTTTCAACTGTTTAGAGTGGGAGGAAAATAATTTGAGAAAGTACAAAATATGTCCCATGGATGTATCCTGTTTGCCTGCTTTACAATAAGGCTGCAGGCCAAATGCCAAACTGTGGTTTAGAAAACATACTTCATGGGGGAAGGGAGAAGAATGCCAAGAAACTGAACACACTTAAATCTTGCTATTCACAAGGGAGATATTCATGTAAACCTCTGTAGGGAAAAAAAATCATATTTCACATTCCTTCATAACAAACATTTATTTTTCAAAGAACAGAAAGATATTAACCACACTGCAAACAAGGAGAAACAATAAAGGAAGAGTCAGCTCCTCAGACTCTAATCTTAAAAATCAGCACAGCAAAGGCAGACATTGTTAACAATGTATTTTTATTTTTTAAGCTGTAGTACAAATCCACAGTGCTAGAAAGGCAGCCATCCACCCAAACAAACAAGAGTTGGCAGAGAAGAAGGCAGCTGAATTATGAAAGAGTTTCAAACACAGAGGAGTCTTTAAATACACTAGTATGAATTACCAAGTCCAGTCACCTGCCATCATCATTATTAATGAAACAGATGCTCCATAGTATGGCAAAATTTACATTAGCAAAACAAATTGTAGTTTACTTTGTACTCAGTAGCCACAAGTACCTCAAGTTAATGTGAGTCAATAATATTAAACGCATATTATATGCCATATAGAGATCTAATACTTACTTTGGAAGAATGAGTAGCCACTATCAAATTGTGCCAGTTTACTCCTGTGCAATTTTTTTTGTACTGGGTATAGCAGTTTAGTTATCTGACTATGGAGCCAGAAGTTGGAAGTTTAATTCCCCATTGTGACTTCTGAAAGAACAGTCAGTCTGAGTAGTCATGAGCAAGCTGCACAGTCCTAGGGCACCCCCAAAGGAAGGGAATAGTAAACTACTTCTGTGCATTTATCACCACCTAGAAAACTGTCATGCCTGCCACATGACCACGGAAAAGTCTGCAGAAGCAGACAATGCTGGCTCTTCGGCTTTGAAACAGAGATGAGCACTGACCCCTAGAGTCAGATACAACTGGCTTTTGAGCAAGGGAAACCTTTACCTTTACTAGAAAACTCTGGAAAGGGTTATCATAAGCCAGAAGTGACTTGACAGCACACAATATTAATCTTATCAACAGAGCTTGCTTGGTCATGAAGTTGAGATAATCAAGTAGCACAGTAGGGTGTTCCACCATTCACTTATGTGGAACATCTTTTCCTCTTCCATATTCACTCCAATTTTTTTTAGGGGAACTGCTTATTCAATATCGGGACTCAAAAGGCATATTATAAAGGCTAGTCCAAAGTTTTGTGATTTACCTGGACTCCAGAAAGTATGATACTGCTAATAACTAATCTGTATTTGGCCGAGAATGATTAGGAACATAGTTAAGGACGGTAGATTGCTACTGCTTTGCTCTGAGAGGCAAGCCAATGGTTCCTTAATCTAGACATTCACAGTGTCTGCCAGTTTCTAGCTAGCTGCTATCAATATTTATTCAGAAAATCAATATAACTTCAACCCTACTCAGTAATGTACAGTATCTGGACAGCTACCAGCAGCTGGTCTAAAAGTACAGTCCCTCCTTAAAAAATGTGAAACAGCAACAGTCCTTGTCTAACAAGTGGAAGAAAGCCTTTTGAGAGAAAAGCACCTAATTACTGGATTTGTTCAAAGACTCTTACTCATAATTAAATCACCTCAAGGTTTGTATCCCTCCCCTCAATTTCTCTATTAATAAAGCATTAGTGACTTACCAAATAAGTAAATTTACTCTTGGATATAGGAACAAGGCATTTATAATACTTATTTTGTGACACACTGGATGAACAAGCTCAGTCTAGCAAGTCTTAAATAGCCCTGAACATTGAACAGTTCTTTCCTGCAGAAGGGTAAGTTCTCTACATGACGTGCAATGCAGAAGGTGACTCATTGAATATTCACTTCAACATAGGTTCTCCAGATAAGTTCAGACGTGCTCAATGTACAAGACAGATATTTTTGAAAACAAGAAATTTAACGTTCATCAAACAGCAACAAAAGGACAATCAGTCCATTAATATCAAGCCAGCAGATCTCACAGCAAGGGACATCTGCAGATGTTAGCTTTCTCTGGCAGCTGATACAAATTAAAGTACCCTTCTCTCCCATCTGAAAGCCACACCCATGTCAGCAATTTTTGGCATTTTTCAACACTTGAGGGAGTCAGGGGTTTGTTGCAGCTTGCACTCCTGGCAAATAAAGAACAAGGAGGCATGTAACGGACATGTCTCATCCTTCAAACAGCTTATAAAAGCAGTTATAAGAAAGGTACCCATAAAGGTCCTATGAAGTGTGAGTCTCTTACCCCCTCTACAATAGAAAGAACTAGGCACGAGGCAGGATGACAGGAGAGAAATATTAGATATCTAGTCCAGGGATGGGCAACCTTGGCACTCCAGGTGTTCTTGGACTTCAATTCCCAGAAGCCTTGACCAGCAGGAGTGTTGATTGACTTGGGCTTCTGGTAACTGAAGTCCACGAACACCTGGAGTGCTAAGGTTCCCCTTCATTGATCTAGTCCAGGGTTCATCAAACTTGGCTCTCCAGTTATTCTTGGACTTCAATTACCAGAAGCCCAAGTCAGCACACCTGCTAATCAGGGCTTCTGGGAATTGAAGTCCAAGAACATCTGGAGAGCCAAGTTTGAGGAACCCTGATCTAGTCAAACTTCACACATTCTCCTCAATCCAAAATGTCCCTCTATGTTTCAATCATTCCCTTGCTTTTATACCCAAATAACTGTGAGAAGAATGATGTAAACCCTGCCTGTGAAAAACAAGACGGTAGTTTCACATAATCAAATGAGTATAGCATTTAGTACTTAGGATAATATTTGATACCAGAATTATGGATTCTGTAGAATCTTTTTTTAGATGAAGTGTTTACTTCTAATGCTGTACACTGACTGTAGTGGTGGTGATGGTGGTGGGGCCTAGAACCAATTATCAAAAGCTGGAACTTTTAGAGCATGCCTAACTTCATGTTATTCCTCCATTACTTTTTACAGTCAGTAGAAATAAATCTGCCTCACAGAATTTGCATAATTTCCATAAGTCTGAACCAACGTACCATTTGCAAAGAAATAATTAATTTTAATTTAATTTATAGGCTTATATTCCGCCCTGCACACAGAGCGACTCTGGGCAGCTAACAGAGATACAAAAATATACAATTATAAGTTCCACACAGTCATAATAATTCTTGGTGCTTGTTGTAGAAATTGTTGAGTATGAAGCTATATTTAATATCCATATTCTTATTGTAAATTGAAGAACAGATTAAATATAAGAATTATTACTTGCCCCCTTTCACACCACAGTACAGATTCCATCATTCAACCAAACAAGTTTTTCAACATACTAGTTAAACACAGGAACTGCCACCCATAAAGTAAACATTATCATGTAACAAAAGCCAATGTTGCTAAAAGCTTGTCTGCTTGCAATCCACAGTAAAATGGGCCTTCTACTGCAGCAGCATCTTTTCTGTCAATACCATAGATTGCTCTAAGCCAGTAGGGCCCAACGTGGGGCCCATGCTCCACAGGGGGATTCAATTCCCAGAAGCCTAGGTCAGTACATTGGCTGGTCAGTGCTTTGGGGAAGTGACTTAGGCTTCCGGGAATTGCAGTCTGATCCACAGCGATTCCATGGACCACATAATGCTAAGTTTCTCTGCTATCTACTATCCTTCGGAGTCCACTTAGATGCCCACCGTGTCAACAGTACTGTCTAGCCATATTATCCTCTGTCTCCCCATCTCCTTTTTCTCTCAATTTTTCCTAGCATCAGAGGCTTCTCCAGTGAACCTTCTCTTCTCATCCGATGGTCAAAGTATTTGAGCTTCAGCTTCTGTCTTTCCAAGGAGCAGTCAGGGTTGATTTCCTTTAGGATTAAGTGATTTGATCTTCTTCAAGATAATGGGACTCTCAAAAATCTTCTCCAGCAAAAAAGTTTGAAGGTGTCTATTCTTCTGCTCTAAGCCTTCCTTATGGCCCAGCTCTCACAGCCAGACATTAATAGGTACTAGGAAGACCTTCACTTTAACAATGCAGACTATTGTCAGCAGAGTGATATATTTGCTTTTTATTATGTTGATTATGTTTCCCATAGCTTGCCTCACAAGGAGTGAGGCAAGCTATTTTTATTTGATGGCTGCCGTCAACATCTGCAGTAATCTTGGATCCCAACAAAGTAAATTGCATTACTACTTCTATTTACCAGTAAATAGAGTAATGGGGTTAGATCCCATATTAGTTTGTTTTATGTTAAGTTTCAAGTCAACTTTTGCACTCTCCTCTTTCACCCTCATCAAGAGGCTCTTTAGATCATAGTCATCATGATCTTCTTCTTCTTCACTTTCTGGCATTATGGTAGTGTCATCTGCATATCTCAGGTTGTTATTTCTCCCAGCAAACTTAATTCCAGTTTGGGATTAATCCACCTCTGTATTATGTGTGATGTGCTCTGCATATTGGTTAAATAAGCACTAGGCTGACAATATACACCCTTATCTTACTCCTTTTCCTATTCTAAACCAACCAGTCATTCCCTATCTGATCCTAACTGTCACTTCTTGGCTAATATACAGATTTCTCAGAAGAGAGGTGAGGTGATTTGGTATTCTCATCTCTTTAAGGACTTGTCAGTTTGTTGCGACCCACACAATCAAAGGCTTTAGCATAGTCAGTGAAAAAGAAGTAGACATTTATCTAGTTTTTGTAAATGTGTGATAAGAGGGAGATCTCTGCAACTTCTTTGTTCCATATTAAAAATTCAAGAGGAGAAATTTATTTTAGTGTACTCTGCCATTTTTCTCAGCATGTTTTAAGATATAAAATTAACTGCAGCATGGACGTTGCAAAGGTTGCATGGCGACTTTCAGGATTTGTGCTCACCCGCCCGGGCAGGCACGGTCACCGCACAGTGGTGCTACACAGAGTCTTGTTCAGAGATAGTCCAGGGTCTAGGCAGGCAGTTTTGAGTCAAACAGGATGTCGGTCTTCGCATGAGAATTGTACTGACACTGGCAGGCTGCAAAAAGCTTGCTTATAAGCCTCCCAACTAATCGGTATCAGCTGGGAGCCTTCTTTGGTGGTTCACCCTAGCCTGCCTGCATCTCAGGTGTAGCTGTTTCCTGGGCTTCTCCTTGACTGAGGGCTGATCCTTGACCTCTCCCTGACTGAGGGAGAGAAAAGCTGCCAGAGTGTCACGGGGGGGGGGGGGGCAGACTCGCTGCCATAGCTGACCCCGGGTCCCTCCCATGGCCTGGGAGAGGAAAGATTGCTGGAGTGTCATGAATGGCCAGATTCGCCACCAAAGCCCCTATCAAAGTTGGATGGTGCCATGGTGTGGTTCGTGCTGAACTGTTTGGACTTTTATTGTTACTTTTATTGTTGTTGTTATTGGATCTTTAAATTTTTTAAATGATTTCCTTTTTGTCTATTGTAATATAATGCTCTATTGTATTGTAATGCTCTGTTGTTTTTGTTAGCCCCCTGAGATGCGCAAGCAAGTGGGCGGCATACAAATTAAACATGATGATGTTGATCACTGTCAGAGCCAGGCTCCTGATCTGACAGGTCAGCTGCTGGGGAAAACAGACTTGGGCCAGGCGTAGGCTGATGTCCCTGGCTCAGGGCATCCTCAGGCTTGGGTGTAGGCAGAACCGGACTGAGCATTTGAGAGTGCCTCCTGATCCAGCTCATCTTTGAAGTCAGAGAAGGGCTGGATCACAACAGGATTTGTCCTTGGAAATTGTCTGGCCCATCAGACAAAATTACCATACTTTATCCCTCCTGCCTTGTGAAGGGCAGGGGAAGTAGTGGTGGAGGCAAGGCAGGCAGTGTGGAGTTGGTGGGCCAGGCTTACTCCTTTTTGTTATTTCCTGATGTGGCTGCAACAGTGAGTGAGTGATCATTCTTTTTAGCAAAAGCTCCAAGCAGGCTCCCCCACCCCCCCACCCCCCGGCAACATGAGACTGGACAAACTATGCAGCAATGGCTTCGTGATAGAGAGCCTTGGGGTGCTTCTGGCTTCTTTCAGTATCCTTTGTTTTTCTGGTACAATACTCCTTTGTTTTCTCCAAGATCCAGCAAATGTTGGCAATTTGGTCTGTAGTTCCCCTGCCTCTTCAGAACCCAACTTGGACTTCTGGTAGTTCTCAACACACATACCATGTCCAGCTTACAGTACTTTGATTGATAGATCTTACATTCCAGGTTCCTATGCAATATTGTCCTTTAACACATTGGACTTTCCTTTCACTATCAGACACATCCACAGCTGAGAGTCTTGGGGCATTTCTGGCCTCTTTGAGTATCTTTCTTGGATTCTGCAATATGCACTGATGCCACCTTGAAAGGCAAGGAGAGATGGGCCTGATGCTTGCAGAAAAACAGCCAGGGGAGAGGGGAGCAGGATCTTACCCTTGAGTGTAGGGAGGTGGCAATGGGAAAATGCAATTATATCTGGAGGCAAAGTGCCATGGCAGGAGAATCTGTGGGCTTCAATCACCAGGAAGATCAGTTCGTGACAACTTGATGAGATTAAAAATCAGGGTATTTACAGATGGTGGAAGAGTAGGACTACATAGAGAATCCATAGACTCTGCTGGGGAAATGTTGTAGCCATTGGGGATATGCATAGTGAAGCAAAGACAGAACATACTAGGAACAAAGTAATCTCTGTCTTTTTTTTAACCCAAGAAGAAAACAAAGAGGGGAAATGACCCAAAGACCTTGCCTTGCCCATATTTAAACAGAAGAAAAAATAAACAGAAAGTACAAAAACAGATAAGGCATCCTCCCCTGGAAAGAAGACAGAATGAATCTAACCAGAAAGTTTTCCCATATAAACAAATCATCCTTCTCTCTCTGTGATGCGCATCTCCTGTATCTGCCTTCTCATTGGCTCTTTTGATTAGTCAATCACAGCATATAGAATGATGCAGAGGTCTGAAGAATGCAGAGGCAGAGTTAGGGTCTATCTATACATAGAATTTAGAGTGGTCTCCTTCCCTACTGTGATATATTTTATCTCTCACTTGAGCAACCATTCCATCCATCCATACTGATGATGTTTATTCTTCAGTGACAAGGGTCTGACCTCTGTTTGATTACTGAAACTCTTCTCTTTGGAAGAAATTTCTCTATTGTCCATTTTAATGTCATACCTCGCTGTACAGTTTCAATTCTGACAGTGCCACCCACAGCACTATCTGGGCGTGAACTGACCATCTACATGAGCTATGGAATGTGCCAAAATGAACACAGCCATAGTACTGTGCCAGAAAGTAGCAAGACAACAGTAAAGAGAGGTGGGATGGAATGCTTTAATTGAAATCATATGTAGATGCTGCAACTTAAGAGTTCATCCAAACTGCAAAAATCCCGCAACTGAATAAGTAGGATGTATGTTGGTGTAGGAAAAGCTCTCTGTTTGAATATATTTGAGTTAGAAATGGATGTTTTAATAGATTTTGAGTATGAGAAATGTGTCTGAGTTAACTAGTGTTCAGTGGTGGGATGTCAAAAAATTTACTACCCCCACCGTGATGTCATCACAGTGTGGGCAGAGCTAACATCATGACGTCATGGGCGGGGCCAAAGGAAAAAAATACAAAAAGTTACAAAAAATAAAATAAAAATAACCACACACACACACACTCACTCCTCTCAACCCACCCACCCACAACACAAACCCGTAAATAAATTAAATAATAAATAAATAAATAAATAAATAATACATTAAAATACAGCCACTCACCCACCCCAAACACAAATTAACCAGAGCTTTTAAACCAGAGCTTAAAGATTATTCTGGCTAATCTTTCTCACACTAGGTAAGATGGAAGGAACTACAGAATGAACTCACCACAAGATGGCTTCATTTTGGCACTTGTCAACTTTTCAACAGTTAAAGAAGTTAGGTACGAAGTATTTGCCTAACCAGTTCTCTAGGACAGGGATCTGCAAACTTGGCTCTCCAGGTGTTCTTGGACTTCAATTACCAGAAGCCCAAGTCAGTATGCCTGCTGATCAGGACTTCTGGGAATTGAAGTCCAAGAACATCTGGAGAGCCAAGTTTGCTGATCTCTGCTTTAGGATAATATGCCTTAATGTAAATGTAAAACAGCTGTACCTCCTTAAGGGTTCTCCAATTGGAACAGCAATTGGAACAGCACAGGTGTAGCTTATTGATGCGGTAACTCTAAGATGCTTTAAAACCCCAAGCCAGGCCTGCCGGCCACCAGGCCTTTTTAGGAACTGTGGTAGTTCATCAATATAGGTAAAGGTATTAAATACACATTAAAATACACACAGACACACCACATCCAAAGGTGAGTCACTTACCCTGGGGAGCAGGCTATAGGGAGCTTCAGGCTAGCAGCTTCTCTTCCTCCTCCCTGCTTGGGAGAACAGCAAGGAGGCCGTGCATTCGCGCCAAGCACTGTAGACCAATCCACACCCCCAACCATAGTGATGGATCGCTGCGAGTGCAGTAGGGTCGGGGGATGGGGGAAGGCGCCTGCTCACGCACATTTCCTCCCAACCTAACTGCACTCACAGCAATGGATCACTGCAGTTAGGGGGTGGATTGGGTAGCCTAATCCACCCCCCAACCGCAGCGATGACTTCAGTGACAAACCGTGCGGTTTGTCCCCGAAGTCAAGTTGACCCTAGGCTGACGCGAAGTCAAGTTGATCCTGTTTATTCCTGGTAATATATTGGTTACAACTACTTTGATAACAGCTTTTACTGTTTTTTTCTTCAAATAAATTTCTGCTTGAAATAAATCTCTTATCTCTGCACTCTTTTGTATTATCATCATTGTTTTTATCTCCTCTATTTTATCCCAATTAGATAATATTCTCCATGAATGCCTTCTGACCCGGAAGCCTCATCTTCAAATAATGCTATCTTTTATTTTATTCTGGCTTATCTAATCACAGCATTTTCAGTTTATAAAATATTCAAGAGTCGGGTTTACCCGATTGGGGCGGGATAGCAAGTGCGAGTAAATAAATAAATAAATAAATCTACTGCTGCTGCCTTCTGCACATTAATTTGCCTGAGTGTCACTGATATTTATGAAAGAAGCTCTGCATCACCTTTCAGTATTGTTGCTGCTTCCCCAGCAGCTGCCCTTTGAGATTTCCTATGTCCAGTGATGGGATGTCCCCGGTTCCAGACGGATCCCTGGAACCGGTAGGACCAATTCCGGAGGGTTCTCCGTGAGGGGAGTCCACTTTTGAGGCGTCCGGTTCCGGACGCCTCACCGAAAGAATTTTTTTTTTTAAATCGGAGCTAAAATGGCTCCAATTGACTGCGCATGTGCAGAAACTCAATCTGACGCATTGCGCACGTGTCAGATTGAGTTTCTGCGCATGCGCAGTCAATTGGAGCCATTTTAGCTCCAATTTAAAAAAATTTTTTTTACTGCTTTCAGGACGGCGGCGGCGGCACCAGGGCCCTCTGAGGAGGGCACCTCCCCCGCGGCACGTTGAGGGCTGCCTGGGCCGTCCGCTGTCGACAAGCCCCATGCCCTGGGGACGCGCGGCGCACCGCTGCCGCCTCCTCCTCCACCGGGTGCCTGTGGACTGGGTGCCTGCAGCTGCTGCCCCACGCCGCCGCCGCCGGACCTGCCGGGATCCCTGTAGCCTCCTCCTTGGGCCGGTCCCTTTTTAGCCCGGCTGCGGCGCTTGGCGGAGGAGGAAGCTGGAGGCGGTGCGGCATGGGGACGGCAGCCGCCACCATACCCACTGCTCCCCGCAGGCCCTGGCCGCCCGTGGCTGCCGCCAGAGCCGGGCCGAAAAGGCTCCGCCCCGAGGAAGATGCAGGCGCCCGGCGGAGGAGGATGCGGCGGTGGCGAGCCCCGCCGGGCTTACCCAGGGCATGGAGGTTTGTCGGGCCCCAGTCCCTAGGAGGGCGTGGCGGCGGCGGATGGCCCGCGCAGACACCAACGTGCCCGTGGGAGCTCGGTGGCTGGCCAGAGGATGCAGGCGGCTGTGGCGGCCGTGGCCGGCGGCTGCAGGGCTGGCCGCAGCCTTCGTAGGAGGAAACAGCCGCAGTCGGGGGCAGTGTGTCTTGCCGGATGGCCCCGGGCCACATGGAGGTTCGTCGGCGCCAAGGAAGGTAAGTGAGGCTTTTATATTTAGGGTGGGTGGGTGATTTATTTGTGTTTTGGGTGGGTGGTTGTACTTTTATTTAATTTTTATTTTATTTATTTCTTTATTTTATTTCTTTAAGTTATTTACGGGTCTGTGTGCGTGTTTATTTTTTTATTTTTATTTTATTTTTGGCCTTGCCCACAACATCATGATGTCATGACGTTGGCTCCGCCCATGACGTCGTGACATCATGACATTGGCCACGCCCATGACGTCCATGACGTCATGGCGCGGTAGTAGAATTTTTGACATCCCATCACTGCCTATGTCCCAGTATTTTGCTGTTTATTTTATTATGTTGTTGTTATTTGTCTGCTTACTGCCCAGAGTGGGAAATATCCTAAATGGATAATATAAAAATGCAACAAATAAATAAAATCACCAATTCTCTTCTGCCGATATGACCATCAATGCCTAAAAACAATGGCTGCATCTTAGCCTGGTGCCTAAGCTCTAACCATTCTGCATTGGCAGCAGTTGCTATTTATAATCTGGATGGACACCTTCCTGACAGCATTCCTGTAAGCTTTCTTGACACCATCAACACATTAAGGCAGGTATCTAGGCAAATAGAAATTGCCCTCTGGAGTACAGTTGTACCTTGCTTAAAGAGCATAATGCATTCCACAGGATTGTTCTTTAAGCAAATTTGCTCTTTAAGCGAAACACCATTGCAAGTGACCAATTGTGGGGCGGATTGCAAAACCTGATTTATTTGTTAAGCGAGTTTTTGGTTAGTTTTATTTGTTAAGTGAATCGACCATTCAAAGAAAATTCTGCTCTTTAAGCGAGTTACTCTTTAAGTGAGGCGCTCTTTATGCGAGGTTTGACTGTATGTTAAACAGTAAGACTCAACATACCAGTTAGACAACAATGTTCAGACAGGTCGATCTTACAGGATCAACAGACTTTTTAAAAATAAGTAAACACTGCCTCTCTGTGGATAAGGTGGGTTTAGAGCTACAATTTACTTTTTAAATTCATGTTTGTAAGGTACACTATTAGAAGAATAGTGAGCATATTTTCAGAATGGGTGACCATATAGTGAGTATTTGAACCCTTTCCTCTTTTAATTTGTATGGAATGAGAGAAATGCTTCTACTGTACTAAGTTTCATGAAAGTAAATAAAGTATCAGACAGCTTCACACTATTTTTTTAAGGTAGCCATCCTAAAACACTTGTGTTCATTTTTTTAAAAGGCTAGATTAACAGTTTGGCCTACTTATATCTTTCCTAAACACAGGAAATAATATATACCTTACCTCCCTGTTTGCCATGCTTTTTTTGCAATAAACTGACACATAATAAGATAGTGAGCTACCTATTCCTCTTTGCAGATATCACCACAGGGTTTTTTAATCTACTATCTTACTCTGAGAGTGGGAAGGGAAAATATTTAAGAAATAACTTGACTAAGAAGGAACAGAAAAGCAAATACAGTAGTAGCATAAGATTAAATTGCAAATTAAAAAAACCTGAACTCTAATAGAATACCTAATTCTTCTCCTTATAGCACTAAAGAAATGAGTTATAAATACTGTACAGCAAAAACAACCTTGGGGAAGGAAAGGGTTTGTCTCCTTCTTGATAGTCTTATTATAGAACACATGGGATACACAGGGGATACAGAAGAACAGTAACAAAAACAAATTAACTTGATTAGAATTCAAGTCTAAAGTTTGCAGACCCTAGCTTATTATGATTACAATAAAAATATTTTATTTACCAATACATTAAAACCACATCCTTTCTAACAACTGACTGGACCAGAGGAGGGGTAGTATCTGTTTTCTATCATTCCAGAGTACAGAACATGTAATAAATGGTTGAAACTACAGGAAGTCAGATATAGGCTAAATACTGAATATTAGGAAAAACTTCTTAACTGTTCGAACAATAAGACAGTACAAATTACCTCAAGAAACGATGAGCACTCCAACTCTGGAGGCACTAAGGACAAAACTGGACAACCTGTCAGATATACTTCAATTAATATACCTGCTTTGACCAATTGGATGTGCTCGACAGCCTTACAGGCACCTTCCAACTCCATTATTCTATGAAATCAAAGACAGGAGCATTATCCTGTATCAGTCTTGCACAGTTGGAATATGCAAAACACACAAAGACTCATTATGTATACTATTCCACCCACAAATAATACTGTTGCTTCAAATTACTTGACTCCATTAGTACAAACTATAAAACCAAATATCAGCACTACACAAAACTATTCATTTGATTTTTTTCAGCCTTTTAGGTCAGATATGAATTAGAAGATAAAATTCACAATTATTATTTCAAATGGCATGGTTTCCCTCCCTAAAGTGCAGCCTCACAGATATTTTACAGAAAAGATAAGGAATTTCTTAGTTGCAGAATCAAAAGCCTTCAGTTTATACAGTATCTGATCAATGAGCAGCGGTGGGGTACACAAAAAAATTGTGGTATTTTTGAACCACAATTCGGTGAACCCAGGGCAACCTTGTTGTGGCAGGTAATCTTTCTTACACTAGGTCAGGCGAAAGAAACTACAGAATGAACCCACCAAAAGGTGGCTTTATTTTGGAGTTTCACGTCTGGCCTAGACATGGAAGACTGATCAGTGGCTACACCTGCATCATGCCATTCCGGATCCATTTTAATTACCCTCTGCCAGAACACATAAGGATATACAGTGGAACCTTGTATAACAAACGACCCCTATAGCAATTAAATTGCATAACAAATAGGTTTTTAAAGAAAATGGCACCCCGCAAAACGATTTTTCCTATGGAAAAAAATCGTACAATGAATCGTCAGTGGGAAAAACCACTTAGGGAAAAAAACTACGATTTTTTCCATAGGAAAAATCGTTGTATAATTTTTTTCCATAGGATAAATTATACAACGACAAAATCACATAGTGACCAGACCCGTGGAATGAATTAAAATCGTTATACAGGGTTTTACTGTACATGAATCTACTATACTTTACTGCATTCACACAGTGCAGCCAGGTAAGAGATAATTCACAATGCTGTCCCTGATTTCATTATCTCTTCAGACAACCCCAATATTGTTCTCTCACAGCATCAAACACCACCAGAACTCTTCAAAAACAATGTGATTTCATATTCTAATGAGTTAGCTTAAGTATATTTACCAGTATCTAAAGATTGGGGTTATTTAGTTCAACAGTTCCTTCTCATATGCCTTCCAACAAGATTTAGCAACAGCTTGGCAATGGTAGGAGACACAAATGATGAGGTAAATCACACTATTAAGCTGAACATTGTGTTCCCACCCCACCATAACACTCTTCCAAATACCTTCAGGTCATCAGCCTCAGGTTTTTCAGTCTCTGAATCGTCATCTTCCTACAAGACAAAGAATTTACAGATTTAGCTTTAAAGAGTGGGCTCAGCAAGTTCTTGCAGGTGTGGCAAGGGGCTTGCATTAAATAGCCCAGT
Source organism: Furcifer pardalis (assembly GCA_030440675.1). Classification (NCBI taxonomy): domain Eukaryota; kingdom Metazoa; phylum Chordata; class Lepidosauria; order Squamata; family Chamaeleonidae; genus Furcifer; species Furcifer pardalis. The sequence continues at coordinate 53,529,523 of CP126893.1, read as the reverse complement.
TTCACCCTTTAATTCAGCTGAACTGTTCAGGCAACTTACTTGCCCCACCTCAATAAAATATCTATGGTATTTACACAAAAGGTGGTATGAGCAGGACATTAATACTCCAGAACAAACACATTTAATTTCTCAAAGAAAAAAATATAAGAGGAAAATACAGCTCATTAAAATAAAAGCTTTTGCTGCAGAGGCAGATTCATCAATACACTTTATATCAAAGCAGTTGATAATAGAAATATGGTAGGAACATAGAAATCTGTTCAACACCTAACCACATTAAGACTAATCAACGCCTTTGCTTTTTTTGTCCTATATAGCATTATTTCAAGTCAAAATAAAGTGTAAGTTCCCAAAGCTTCATTCAGCAATTGACATTAGCCTTTACAATCATTACTGTATTATTTTTCCCCCTGCATCTGAAACATCTACAAGATCTACTACTGCATTCTTGCTCTGAATATTTACTGTTACAGACACAAACACACACAAAGTAAAAATCAGATGAAATGTTTTAATAATGATAGTTGCATAATGGTAGTTTTCTTTCACTATTAGTAAAAATTTTTGTTTATAACATCACTTTTACCATCACGTTGTTATTTAATTAGAAAACCTTGCATGGTAAAGGTCGCTCTTGCTCAAAAGCCAGTTGCATCCGACTCTAAGGTTCAGTACACAATCTGTAACCACTGGTCATTTCAACTAGAGTCATAGTTTAAAAAGAAGTGGAGGGCACCAGGCCACCTTTCTCCTATATACAAATGTGGGCTGAGCAGTCTAGAAAACTATCACTACACCATAATGTTTTATAACTACGAAACCCTTTTAATAGCCATACCAGGAAAAAACACAACTAACCTCAATTCTTCCTGCCCTAATCATATCTTGATGTAACTACGGCAGACTTCCTACTTAAAGTTACCTTTAAAGACATTTTGGAATCCACATATTTTGGCACAACATATGGTTGTCAAAATGTTTGTTGTTCTGCAATGAAGAATAGCCTGCTCAGCCTTCAATAATGATCTGAGGCTCTGTACACTGGCAATCTCCAATGGTTGGGAAGAATAAAAAATAGGGCATTCTTGATATCACAGTTGTAGAGCATCCTTCTTCAACAGAGGGGTACAGATTCCTTCACTACTTTTGTTTTAAACAGAACTTGAGTAAATATTTTATTCTGGTATTTTTCCTTCCTTAAACGCTTATGCTGCTTCCTTTATGTTACTGAAGTAGTACTGGTTCTATTTATACACCAGTTTCCAGTGTTTGTGATACCCATGGCTGCATACTATGGTGAGTAAGTTTTATGATTTAAAAAACAACAACAACAGAAATGAAATATTGTAGAAATTTCCTTGCCACATTAGCTTTGATTTCACAAATAATTTACCCTGGAGTAGAGCTACAAATATGGAAGTTATTCTTGGTTTAGCACTCTTTAAAACAGGGGTGACCAACCTTTTTGCGCCACGGGCCAAACCACACCCCATCAGACAGCAGAATGGGCTGGAGGTGTGGTTCCTCCCACTGCTTCTGGCGGCGGGTGCATTCACAGCATGTTTTTGGCGCTTCCAGCACAGTTTTGGAACTTCCAGCAGCGGCGGGGTCCTCGCTATGGATCAAATTAATTGGCACCATGGGCCAGATCTGGCCCACAGTTTGGCCACCCCTGTTTTAGAACTAAACTTCTATTATACAGAATGTGACTGGGAGTTTTCCTAACTATTTATCTCCCTTAAGCAAAATCAGTGAATGTCTGCTGGGGGGAGGGGGAGGGCACAGAATCTCAGGGATGAAAAATTATCTGAAATATTTAATGGATTAAGTGGACAAACAATTTCTAAGTATGGGATCTCTTCATTTTGCCTTCTCTTTTATGAGGGCTATGTGGAAGAATCATGAAAGTCCAAGCTTTACACTTGATCACATCAGATACCGAGAAGTGCAGCTGGAGTAACATTGCAGCAGAGCCTTAGAAAAACAGGTTGGCAAAATGCTGATTAAGCCTACCTGTTCAATATTCCTCGTATCTGCACCACAAAGCAATATACTGTACCACTTATGACCTTTAATCTGTTACATCTCCTTAATAGGCTATTTCTGGTTACTTTATGTAACTTTAACTGTCAAAGGTGTTAGATAGGCAATATTTGCCAATCATTCGTTTATGAGCATACTTGGTTCCTAATGATGGTTCAATTGAACAGAAAGCTCATTACATGTAGTAACACAGGAATGTGGTGTCTGCACAAGTGTTGCTGCTGCACTAACAGTGATTTTCATTACAAGAATCCACCCTCTATTTGCACAACATTAACATTTACACAAGCAATGCAATATGATGTTACTACACTGGCAGGAATTTTTATTCAGAAGAAGCTGAACAGAATATTGGTCTCAATGTCTAAACCATTTATATGGCAGGATTGTAAACGCTGTTTAAAATCCTATTACTGTACTTAAAATACGGTAAGTAACAGAGACAATTCAACATACAGGAGTTGATTCACTAAATTACCACTGATTCCATGGGCAGACTCTAGTGTAACTTATTATGCTAAGCAACAGGTTTTTAGCCAATGTGCATAGGCAAGTAGACAAAAAAAAACTCCCACAGGTACAGGCAGGAGTTCACATGCTGCATCAGTGTTTTGCTTTTTATAAACTAGCAAAAACATACAGGAATGCATGTAACTGAATTGGCCATGTCTCCCAAAAGATGCTATGAGTAATGATATATTATGGTGTTAAACCAAAGAATACCTGCTTTCCCAAAGAAACTGTTTATCCTTCTATTTAAACAATGCTTACCACATGGAATTTCCCCGCAAATGTTCTTCAAGGATAGAGTGGGGAAAAGGTGCACAAAGGGAGAGAAAGCCTCATTCCAAGCAAGATTTAAGTAATGCAGTGATTTAAGCTATCCTAGTCACAACACACCGAACGGTAACATCCTTTCTTTACATGATCCTGGAGGACAGTAATCCCATTGTAAATTCATCTAGACTACAGACTACTAATACTACAGAACTTGGTATGCACAAACGTTGTCTAAAATTATACAAATAGCAGCCATTAACCTTGTTATCTAGTACAAATGGATATCAAAGAGTCTGGGGCAAACTGGATGGGGAGATGCATTACAATTTTGCATTTTAACCAATAAAAAATGTCTGCAATAACGACATATATATTAATCTGCATAAACAAGAAACAAAAAAAAAACCATGAACCAGAATACTCACTTTCCATTCTATACCCAAAAATATTACAAAAATGTACACCAAACCTTAAACCAACCAATAAGAGAATGAAGTACTTACTGACTGTCTGCTGTTTTCATCATCATCTTCATCATAACCATCTTCATCTCCTTCCATTTTACTGAAGTCATCCTCTCCATAGCCTTCAGACACAAGTCCCCCTTTTTCTTCTAACCCAGATTAGAAAGAAAAATAACAGAATTAGAAGACGTTTGGTGTATCAGTGAGCATATATGCAAAAATAGTACAGTACTGTATTGTGATTTAACTTACAATGGCTAAAATCCTGTTGCACTGCTACACAAAAAGTGTAACATTTGGTGAAAAAACCTGCCTTAAGCTAAGAAATTTCCATAGATTTTATCTGTCCCATGCTATGTCATGTTATCCAATATACAATTGATAATAATAATAATAATAATAATAATAATAGCAGCAGCAGCAGCAACTGCATATCATCAAGTTGATTCTGAGTTATAGTGACCATTTCCAGGACTATCTCAGTCAAGAATATGCAGAAGTGTTTACCATTCTCTTCTTCTGGGGCACCCTGGGACGGTGAAGTTTGCCCAGGCTAGCTTTTCTCCCAGGAAGGACTGAACTCTGATCCTCTAGCTCTGCAGCCAAATATCTAAACCACTGAGGTTCCCTGCTAGCTAGGAACATAGCTATTACTATTAAAAGCCTGACTGAAAAGGGGGATCTTCAATTGTCAGCTGAAGAATAAAAAAGATTCAACTAAACTCCTAAGGAAGAGCACTCCATAAATTATTACTATATATTTGTGCTGGTAAATAGTACAAAAAAGCTGTGTTCCCAATAATTGAGATTTCCACCCTCATTAATAAAAACTATAACTACACAACTTAAAAAGTTTGCCATTATTCGTCGCACATAAAAATTCCAATTTTAAATCATATTCAGAAAACAAATTTGGAACAGGCTGTTGTAAAAATATACTAAACCATTAATCACAGAAAAATAAGAAAACTTCTAAAACTGCTTGGAAAGGAGAGAAAAATTGAGTAGCAGACTATAAATTTTGCATCACAAATCAAATCTCAGTCCTTCACATAACAGCCTTTTAAGCACAACAGGTAAGAAAGAACCTATGTCTGAGACCTTGAACTGCAATCATTTATCAGCACAACTATTAACTAGCCTGACAGAGTGTTAGACTTAGATCCTCCCATCCAATCCAATATCGATTTGGCCTTGCTTTTAGCACAAATCAACTGAACTCCAAAATATTCTATCCTTTGCCTTCTGTTTCCATCTCTATACTACATAGCATATCGGGCAACAAGGGATCTCCAACTGTTTTGGTCTAGGGCAAGTACTTTGGCATCCTTCCATGTCATTTTCTGGGTCTTTAAATCTGCCATGGAAGTTCTTTGCCATGTACAGTTGTACCTCGCTTAAAGAGCATAATGCGTTCCACAGGGCTGCTCTTTAAGCGAGTTTGCTCTTTAAGCGAAACACCATTGTAAGTGACCAATTGTGTGTGGGGGGAATACGAACCCCGATTTATTTGTTAAGTGAGTTTTTGATTGGTTTTATTTGTTAAGTGAAGCGAACATTCAGAGAAATTTCTGCTCTTTATGCGAGTTACTCTTTAAGTGAGACACTCTTTATGCGAGGTTTGACTGTATTTCAAGGGTTTCCTTGCTGTCATTTGGCATTAGGAGGGGTCCAGGCTTATTGCCATCTTAAAGAGCTTGTTCTTCTCCATACAAAAAAAAATATGGCCTGCTATTTGAAGCTTCATGCAACAATGCTATGTACAGTAAAACCCCTACTTACATAAAAAGTCTGTTCTGTAGGCTTTTATATAAATCAGTTTTTTACTTAACTCGAAGCAACCCCATAGGAAAAATGAATGTCTACATAACATGAAGCAAACCCATAGGAAAAATGAATTTTTACTTAACTTGAAGCAAAGCCATAGGAAAATGATATTTATGTTCAGTAAAACCTCATATAACACTAAAACCTGGTTCCACAAGTCTTGGTGTTATATGATTTTTAGTGTTATCTGATGCATGTTAAAATCCTATGGGATCCATAGAGATACATTGTAACCACACAGGCTTTAGCGGTTGTTATCTGAAGCATCCCATAGGATCTTAATGTTATCTGATGCAATTCTTCACCCCAGATTCCTTAATGTTATGCGATTTTAGTGTTATTCGATACTAATGTTATATGAGGTATTACTGCATCTCGAAGCAAACCCATAGGAAATTGTTTTACGTAAATCGGGACATTTATGTAAATTAGGACATGGTTTTAGTGCAAAAATTATTCTGGGTTGAAAGGATTTTTGTGGGCGAAACTCCGCTCAGGGAATGACCAAATGAGGCTCCTTTCATGCCCCCAAGAGCTGAGACAGAGACTGGCACTCAATCCGTCATGCAGTACCAGGGTCTCGAACTGCCGATTTGCCGGCCTTCCAGCTAACAAGAGGAGCTTCTTAACCATTGAGCCACTGCAACCCCATAACGATATAATAATAAATATAACGTGAGAGATAAAACGCGACCCTCTTTCCTCAGGAAAACCAGGTTTCCTCCTTTTCTACCAAAAATTACACGAGGAAAGACCCTCCGCCTCAGACACGGAACTTAGTGCGAAGCCTTCCCACAAAAAGGGGCTCCCGCCAGAGACGGACACACGCCAAACACCGCGCGTTACGAGTGGCCCTCCGCCCGCCTTAGCCCTGCCTAGGCCTCTCACCCGTCCCTGCGGCTCGCTCGCTGCCCCCTCCGCCGGCCTCGCTGTCGGATTCGGGCTCAGAATCTTCCGCGTAAACCGCCAAAGAGGAGAGAACGTTTTTATTCGACGCCGCCATTTTGCCCCGCTCGCGAACCGCTCGAACGGACTTGTCTTCCGGCGCGCCCGAATGACGTACCGCGGAGAGGACAGGAAGCAGTCGCCATAGCAACCGCTGCCGACCTGATTTTTTTCCCCCAACGGACTTTGTTGTTGTTCAGTCGCACAGTCGATTCCGGCCCTCTGCGACCCCATGGACCACTGTCCGCCAGGCACTCCTGTCCTCCACCATCCCCCTCAACTCGTTCAGCTCTGTGCCCATTGTCTCCACGATACCATCTAGCCATCTCATCTTGGGCCGTCCCCTTCTTCTTTTGCCCTCGACCCTTCCAAACATCAAGGCTTTCTCAAGTGAATCCTCTCTTCTCATTTGATGTCCAAAGTACCTTAGCTTCATCTTTATTATTTGACCTTCTAAGGAGCAGTCAGGGTTGATTTCTTCTAAGATTGACCTATTTGTTCTCCTCGCTGTCCAGGGTACTCTCAAAACTCTCCTCCAACACCACATCTCAAAGGCATCTATTCTTCTGCGCTCAGCTTTCCTAATGGTCCAGCTCTCACAACCATACATTGCCACAGGGAATACCATTGCTTTGACTATACAAATTTTTGTTTGCAATTTGATGTCTCTGCTTTTCACTATGCTCCCCAGGTTTCTCATTGCTTGCCTCCCAAGGATCAGTCGCCTTTTTATTTCATGGCTGCAATCCCCATCTGCAGTGAGTTTTGATCCTAGGAAAGTAAAATCTGTCACTGCTTCTACTTCTTCCCCACCTATTTTCCATGGACTGATAGGGCCTGTTGCCATTATCTTGGTTTTCTTGATATTGAGTCTCAAGCCAGCTTTTTCACTTTCTTTTTTCAACCTAATCAGGAGCTTTTTTAAAGTCCTCCTCACTTTCTGCCATGAGGGTGGTATCATCTGCATATCTCAAATTGTTGATGTTTCTCCCAGCAATTTTGATCCCAAATTGTGATTCCTCCATCCCTGCATTGCTCATTATGTGCTCTGTGTACAAGTTGAATAAGCAGGGTGACAAAATGCAGCCTTGTCTTACTCCTTTTCCTATTCCAAACCACTCCGTCATTCCATTTTCTGTCCTAACTGTTGCTTTTTGCTTCATGTACAAATTTCTCATGAGACATATAAGGTGTTCTGGGATTCCCATCTCTTTAATTACTTGCCACATTTTGTTGTGGAGTGGTCTACACAATCAAAGGCCTTAGTGTAGTCAATGAAACAGAAGTAGACTTGTTTCTGATATTCCTTTGTTTTTTCCATGATCCATCTTATGTACCCCTTTGCATGTACCCCTGTACATGAATCAAGAGGCAACAGTTAGGACAGAAAATGGAATGACGGAGTGGTTTGGAATAGGAAAAGGAGTAAGACAAGGCTGCATTTTGTCACCCTGCTTATTCAACTTATACACAGAACACATAACGCGCAATGCAGGAATGGAGGAATCACAATTTGGGATCAAAATTGCTGGGAGAAACATCAACAATTGGAGATATGCAGATGATACCACCCTCATGGCAGAAAGTGAGGAAGACCCAAAGAAGATCCTGATTAGGTTAAAAGAAGAAAGTGAAAAAGCTGGCTTGAGACTCAATATCAAGAAAACCAAGATCATGGCAACAGGCCCTGTCAGTCCCTGGAAAATAGATGGGGAAGAAGTAGAAGCAGTGACAGATTTTACTTTCCTAGGATCAAAGCTCACTGCAGATGGTGATTGCAGCCATGAAATAAAAAGGAGACTGATTCTTGGGAGGCAAGCGATGAGAAACCTGGGGAGCATAGTGAAAAGTAAGAGACATCACATTGCAAACAAAGATTCGCATAATCAAAGCAATGGTATTCCCTGTGGCAATGTATGGTTGTGAGAGCTGGACCATTAGGAAAGCTGAGCGCAGAAGAATAGACGCCTTTGAGATGTGGTGTTGGAGGAGAGTTTTGAGAGTCCCCTGGACAGCGAGGAGAACAAATAGGTCGATCTTGGAAGAAATCAACCCTGACTGCTCCTTAGAGGGTCAAATAGTAAAGATGAAGCTAAAGTACTTTGGACATCAAATGAGAAGAGAGGATTCGCTTGAGAAAGCCTTGATGCTTGGAAGGGTCGAGGGCAAAAGAAGAAGGGGACGGCCAAAGATGAGATGGCTGGATGGTATTGTAGAGATAATGGGCAAAGAGCTGAGTGAGTTGAGGCGGATGGTGAAGGACAGGAGTGCCTGGAGGACAGTGGTCCACATGGGCCTGGCCCATGGGGTCTCAGAGGGTCGGAATCGACTGTGCGACTGAACAACAACCCCTTTGCAAAGAGCTGACGGAAGGCTTAATTCTAGTGGGCGGGAAAGCGGGGGTGGGGGCGGCCAGTATTTGAGGGCGCATTTTTCGGCGCCTCGAGTTGCAAGACCGCGTTGAGGGGGCGCTGCTCTTTAAACGAGCTTGGGTGACATCATCCATCCGCGCCCCGGAGATGTGGCGAATTCGGCTGGTGCCGGAAGGCGACTGTAGTTCACAGGCAACGGTGGCCCGGTGTGAGGATGGAAGAAGTGAAGGGGGTGTGGAAGGCCTAGCCAGAGCCTTAGTAACGCTTGTCACGTAAAGAGCTTTATGGGAAAGGAGACCGGAGAGTATAGAGATAACTTCTGAGGAGTCTCGTTTTACTTCCTGGTCGGGAAGGTGTGGGGCTTGAACTCTCCAACTGTTCCTTTTCTCGTTCCCTTCTGCGGTTTGCCTCCGTCCTGCGAAGGCTCCAGAAGGGGATGAGAAACCGAAAAGCAGTTAATGACGCCCGGGAATGTCTGTGGGACTTGGTCTGCTTCTGTGCTGAGAGACCGCCTTTCTTTTTCCTCGGCAAAGAGAAGGCGATGTTAGCTGAGGCGAATAAAAATACTCTCTGAATTATTTATTTATTTGTTAAAGTCAAATTGTAAAGATGAAGCTAAAGTACTTTGGACATCAAATGAGAAGAGAGGATTCACTTGAGAAAGCTTTGATGCTTGGAAGGGTCGAGGGCAAAAGAGGAAGGGGAAGGCCCAAGATGAGATGGCTGGATGGTATTGTGGAGACAATGGGCACAGAGCTGAGTGAGTTGAGGAGAATGGTGGAGGACAGGAGTGCCTGGAAGGCAATGGTCCATGGGGTCGCAGAGGGTCGGAATCGACTGTGCGACTGAACAACAAAAAACTTGTTATCCCGCCCCAATCGGGTAAAAACGCAACTCTGGGCGGCTTACAAAACAGATTTTAAAAATACATAGTTGAAGACCACCGATCAAAATTCAGTTCCCTATTAACAGTTAAAAAAATATGAATTAATACAATATTAAAAGTTAGGCTAAAAGGAAATTAAACATTTTCGATTTACAAAATTACAAAAATTGTTAAAACAACAGGACAGGAGTAAGGAGGTAAGAGCAAAAGGAGAAGTTGGGAGAAACCTTTGAAAGCAATAACATAACTTTTAAGAGGAGCCATGAACACGCAGTGAGTTCTTAAAAGTGAAAAGAAGGCTAGTTTCCAATGAATTGGAGTGAGGAAAAGAAGTTTAGGAAAGGAAGAAGATAATTGATATTCTGGTGCCATTATTAGTTGAGTTTTCTGTTTGTAGAATAAGGTGCATGCAGCTTTCCATTTGGTCTTTTTAATAATAAGGACTGCCTTTTGTTTTCCCTGGACACCTGATGGGGTAAAAGAGGAAACAAAGGAGAAGAAGAAGCCTTTTAGTTTTATTAGTTTGAGGAGAATAGGTGGCTTGGTGGTGGCTGCATAAAATAAAAATACAGTATGGTGGTGGCTGCATAAAATACAAATACAGTGTGTAAGTAAGCCCAGGTACATCATAATGATGTTGTTAAACCTGTCGTTTTTAAAAGAATCACATTTTGATGAGAGACTTTGCTTGTGAGTAGGTGTGATTAATAGCAGAAGAAAAAACAAAGTGACATTCTCTCCTAACCTGACTTTTTAATTGTCCCCAGTATACCTGTAAGATGAGTAGCTGCTTCTCATCAGGACTGGAAGACAGAGTTCAACAAACTCTGAAAAAGGTCTTTGGGTTTGAGTCTTTCAAGACCTCCTTGCAGAAAAGTGCAATCATGACTGTGGTGAAAGGTACCTTTGCAGATTTATGTCTTCGTAAAATAGAATGGTGAAAAAAAAATATTCCCCCGATTTTTTCTGCCATTTTCCAATTTCCATCAAATGTAAGAACATGAATATAAATTATATCCTGAATCATAACATTACTGGCATGATCGTACATATTGATTCATGATCTATATTGGCATAACACAAACAGTAAAACTTTTGGAGAATTGCTCCAGTTTAAGAAATCTCTGTAGCCATACCATTTGTATGCTGAGTTGACTGGACAAGCAACTAATAAAATCTATGATGATTTATTGGGGAAACGTGCCTCTAAAAGCTATGCCATTTGCATAGCTACACAAAAGGATTTTGGCCACCCTATAATGCTCTTTAGTGAAAAATTGATGAGTTGGATTGCAAAGCCAAATATTTGGAAGCTTTTGAGCACTATAGTCTTTTGCACATTAAAGTATTTTGTGAACTCATGAGTACTTGGCCAGATTTGCAGTTCCAACATAGACATATGCCCTGTTAAAATGTAACACAGTTCTACATAAGCAGTGGGTACTCTCATTCTCTTCAATATCATCTCTTTCTGTGGGATTTTCTAACTAGAACAAATAGTAGTTGGAAGCCTAGTGATAGTTGGATGGATCAAAATGACATTTATTTTTCAAAGAAGGAGCAACTTTTTTTCTCATTCCATTTTTTTCTCATTCCCACTCTAATGTGATTTACTATGTAAACAGCAGGATTTCAGCCACTGTGTTCAAGACTTTAGAACAAAATCCTGAAGTAACTATTGACTTTTTCCAAGCATTGAATACTGAATTCTTGCTTTTCAGGAGAGAAAGATGTTTTCATCTGTATGCCAACTGGGGCAGGGAAATCCCTATGCTACCAGCTTCCTGCAGTCCTGGCATCAGGCATCACAATTGTCATTTCACCTTTAATAGCACTGATTCAGGTATGTGAGACAAAGAACAAAAAAGGGGACTCTGGAGGTCTCTATGCCTGCTAATGTTTGCTCATGCCCGCTCTTTGTTGCTGTAAGTTGCCGCAAAAGCATCTTATCAAAAGACATTTGATCTGTGTTTAAATTCATCAGAAACTAGTGCCTTGTGCCAAGTTGTTGTTGTTGTTGTTATTTCAAATTTATACCCCACCCTGCTCAGACGAACCTGACTCTAGGCGGCTTACAGATTACAAAAAATAACAGCATAACAGTAACAAATTCCACATTATGTAAAAGGCAGAACATGTTGGCATTTGATTAGGTTGTGGTGGTTAGTTTCAGCCAGTTTTCATTGACAGAATTAGCTGAGTAAGTCAGTGAGCTGATGTCAGAAATTGATATATAAGGCAAGATGGACCAAGGGCTTGTCTCTAATGAGAAACCATCTTATTGGATAGTACGGCTAGGCCATAGTGCAGGCATTCACAATGTTTGCCCACCAGGGTCTGAAACCACCCCCAGAACTTCCTGCCAGGGGCCAGAGGCATGGTGGCTCCCTGGACTTGTGTTTCCGTAGTCATCAGTGGCATGTGGTGGCGGCTGCCGCACATTTATTCAGGGCTTTTAGACAGTCTCTGCCACCTCCCATGGTGGCAGGAGTTTTTGCAAAGCCCAATCGGTCTGTTGTTAAAAATTTCTGCTGCCTCTCCACTTGGTTTTAGCAGCTAATCTCGTGCCAGTGGAAGCCTTCAAGCACCATGGATTCGTTGCTGGGACCAAGTGGGGAAGCAGTGGCTTTGCAAATGCTCCTGCCACCTGGACTTACATTTTCAGTAGCGGTGCACGGGGGTGCACAGCAGCAATGACTGTGTGTTTCTTCATTCTCCATCACCTCCCAGAGTGGCAGGAACCTTTTCAAGGCCCAATCGGTCCATGTTTAAAAATTTTCACTGTTTCCCTGCTTGGGTCCAGCAAGTAATTCATGGTGTTAATCCTTGGTGCTTGGGGACTTTCATTGACATCAGTGCCTGGCTTCCCTATGCTGAACCAGGAAGTATCCAAGAGCTGGGAAACCAGGTGCTGATATCAACACCATGCACCAACTGAAGTCACCAAGCGTCATGGATTAGCTGCTGGGACCAAGCAGGGAAGCAACGGATAATTTTAAAAACAGACTGATAAGGCTTTGCAAAGGCTTCTGCCACCATGGGAGGTGGCAGAGACTGCCCAAAAGCCCTGAAGAAATGTACAACTGCCCTGCCCCCATGGTAAATGATGTATCATGACTTCCGGGGGGTGAGGGCAGTCCTAGGGGTGGCCGTGTGACCACTGTGGGCTGGATTAATGAGATGTGTGGGCCGGATTAGGCCAGCAGGTCGGGGGTTGTAAATGCCTGCCATAGTGAGTCTGTTTGGAGCTAAAGATGAGTAGGTGCAGCTGTGTTAATAAACCAGACAATTTTTGCTACTGTATATTTGTAACTGTGGAACAAGAGAATGTAGCTAATTGCGTCTATACACATGAATAATTTAAGATCCTGGTGTCCTAGGCAGAATCGGACTTCACACTTGATTTAGTATAGGACACATGGATTAGACTAAGTAACAGACAATATTTATTTTTTTGTATGCAGTGAATTGATCATCCGACAGTTCGAACTATTTTGGTAGAAGAATGGTTTTCCTAAAATATCTTGCTTTTCTTCACAGGACCAGATGGATCATCTACTTTCTCTTAAAATCAAAGTAAGCTCTCTTAACTCCAAGATTTCTACCCAAGAAAGAAAGGCTATCCTAACTGACTTAATGAAGGACAAACCTCAAATAAAACTCTTGTATATCACACCAGAGATGGCAGCTTCCTCTTCCTTTCGACCCACCTTAGAGGTTCTAGTATCTCGAAACCTTGTCTCTTATCTAATAGTTGATGAGGCTCACTGTGTCTCTCAGTGGGGGCATGACTTTCGACCAGATTATCTGAAGCTTGGCTCCTTGAGAAGTCGCATACCCAACACACCATGTGTAGCCTTGACCGCTACTGCTACCAAGCGGGTCCAGGATGATATCACAGCGTCACTTAAGCTAAAGCCACCTGTGGGTACATTCAAGACACCTTGCTTCAGACCCAACCTCTTCTATGATGTGCAGTATAAAGAGCTCTTAACAGATCTCTATGAAAACCTGAAGGATTTTTGTGTGAAGTCTCTTGGAAAGCAGGATGCCTCAGGGGTGAGTTAAATGTCTTGAGAAATACGTGGTTTCCTATCTTGCCTGTCTTTCAGAAACAAAGCAGTTTATGTTCTAAGATGAATAATGGAATAGAACATTTCTTAAAAGAAACTGTCTCAGCACAGCATGAAAAAGGATTTGCCTGGAAGCATAAACAGAAAAACAAATGTATAGTGGCACAGTTTTTAATCTATTAAAAGCAATAATAGATAAAACAGAGAGCTGAAAAAAGTACATAAAGGTCATGTTTGCTTACAACTCTTAAGTCAGAATTTGGGAGAATCCTTACCTACAGTTCATATGCTGATCCTGTGTTTCTGCCAGTAGTAACAGATATACTAGTAAGGAATTCTAAGTTCAGCTTGTCAGCTGTAGTCAGGTAACTATTCCAAGCTGCATTCTTCTTACTATGAAAAGCATGGGCATTTATATACAATGGTGACTAGCATACACAGGAGATTTGATTAAAGCAGGGATCCTCAACCTGCAGCCTGGATCCAACCCATGGCACCATTCCATCTGGCCTGCGCCCTCACTCCAGCTGCCATGTCCATCACTGCCTCCTCAATCCTTGTTCCCTCCGCTTAGCTTGGCATGTCCCTAACGGCGCTCCATAGCAGCGGGGATGTTGTAAGAACAACATCCCCGCTGCTATGGAGCGCCGTTAGGGACACGCCAAGCTAAGTGGAGGGAACAAGGATTGAGATGGTGGACGTGGAAGTGACAGCTGCCCGCACCTTTCCCAGCGGCCGCTCTGGCTGAGAGTGGCTTTTACAGCAGACACATGTGGCCGCCTGTGGCTTTCCAAGGGATCGATTTGGCCAAGCGCTGGCAAGAAGGACAGCCAAGACCCCTCCTTCACTCACGCCATGCAGCTCCTCCAGGCCAGTAAGCTGAGAAGCAATGTGTGTGTGAGAGTTTTGGGCTTGGGGTGGTGGTGGGAGTGCCAGGGGTTCAGGGTGGCCCTGCTTGCTGGCAGCAGGGGGGAATGTTGCAGGCTCAGAGTGTTGAGTGTTGAGGGCTCAGGGTGGTCCCACTGCCACTGCCAAAGGTGGTGGTGGTGGTGGTGGTGGTGGGACTACCAGTCTGGCCCCGCAAATTGTCTGAGGGGGCATGAACCAGCCCCCAGCATAAAAAGGTTCCGGACCCCTGGATTAAAGTCTCAAGGCTACTGGAAGTATAGCAGTAGCTTTAGCTCTATTACTAATGCTAGTTACTGTATTTTCATTTTCATGTGTGGAATCTATAGAGACATCAATGTCTTCGGACTTTCTAACTACACTTTAATTGACATTGTCTACTCTTATCTTCTGTAGGGCTACACAGGTTGTGGAATTGTCTACTGCAGGATGAGAGAGGTCTGTGAGCAGGTGGCTATTGAGCTGAGCTATCGAGGATTGAGAGCCAAAGCATATCATGCTGGTAAATAACAACTGTGTTGTTTTTTTATATTAAGACTGTATTCACTGTGCGGAAGAATTACAGTACAGTAATACCTCGGATAACGTTTTCCTCGGATAATGCTAAAATCGCATAACGTTAAGTAATCTGGGGAGGAGAATTGGATCGAATAACGTTAAGGTCCTATGGGATGGATCGGAGAACAACCGCTAAAGCCTGTGTGGTTACAATGTATCTCTATGGAGCTTTAACGTTATCCGATCCATCCCATAGGATTTTAACATGGATCGGATAACACTAAAAATCGGATAACACCAAGACTTGTGGAACCAAGTCTTAGCGTCATCCGAGTTATTATTGTACCTAGTTTTCGCTGACTTTACTGCTTAGTAAAGTGCTCTGACGCATTATATCCAGTGATGGGATGTAATAGGTTCACCAGAACCGGTAGTAGCGTTTCCCAGTGTCCCGGAGAACCGGTAGCAGCTTTTTTTTTTTTTTTTTTGGGGGGGGAACACCATCTTTGGGGCTTACCTTTTCACTGGTTTCCCCCACTGCGCATGCGCGCCAAGCACTTGGTGTGCATGCACGCCTACAGTGCTTGGCGCATATGCACGGCCTCCTTGCTGTCCTCCCAAGCATGGAGGAGGAAGAGAAGCTGCTAGCATGAAGCTCCCTATAGCCTGCTCCCCAGGGTAAGTGACTCACCTTTGGATGTGGTGTGTCTGTGTGTATTTTAATGTGTATTTAATACATTTACCTATATTGATGTACTACCACAGTTCCTTGGGGTTTTTAAGCAAAGTCTTGGAGTTACCTCATCAATAAGCCACACCTGTGCTGTTCCGATTGCTGTTCCAATTGGAGAACCCTTAAGGAGGTACAGCTGTTTTACATTTACATTAAGGCATATTATCCTAGAGAAATGGTACGATGACCATATCCATCTTGCAACATGGTGCTGCCCAGGCACTTATACTAATAGGTAAGTGACAGGTTTGTGTTTGGGGTGGGTGGGTTGATTTGTGTTTGGGTGGCTGGCTGTATTTTAATGTAATTTTATTGTAGTTATTTTATTTATTTATTTATGGGTTTGTGGGGTGGGTGGGTGGGTTGAGGTGTGTGTGTGTGTGTGCATGCTTATTTTTATTTTATTTCATTTCATTTTTTCTTTTGCCCCGCCCACGACATCATGATGTCATGATGTTAGCTCCGCCCACACTGTGATGACATCACGGTGGGGTAGTAAAATTTTTGACATCCCACCACTGATTATATCAGAATACAAATTCACCTGCCCATTGATTTTGCTGACTCGAGCCCTTGCAAAATACAGGTGGCGGTGGATGCTGGCTTTGTGTCTGGATGACTATGTATGAAGTTGCTTTCTTCTGTGAGATTATTTGTCTATGTAGGCCAGTAGTGTCTGCTCTGATTAGCATTTGCTCTAACACTTGCCCTGGAATGCCTGAAAAGCAGGTTAGCTTCTAAGACAGGGATTCTCAACCTGCGGCCCATGGGCCGGATGTGGCCCACAGCACCATTTCATGTACCCCCTGCCTCCACCACACTAGGAAATGCCATGTGGTGGAGGAAGGGCAAAATGGCCATCTGGCCCCCGAAGCTGTCTGAGGAAGTGTGACCTGGCCCCCTGCTTTAAAAGGTTGAGAACTCCTGTTCTAAGATGATACAAAAAAAATGCAAAGAGGCAGGCTTGGCCCTCCTCTGAAGGAACATCCTCTGAGGTTTCTTGTACAGTATCTGGTTTCTTAAGTGCTGCTCACTCTCTTTTCAAAAAGATAAAGTGCCAAAGTCAAACTGGTGTCATGGCCACCATACTGAGAAAGCAAATACAGTATGAAATATGTTCTCCCATTCCTCCTCCAGAGCTGAGCCCTAGAGTGTCTCATGCAGGAAGTTGCATTCATTTTAAACAACAGACCAACTCTGTTGACTTGTTTTTGCTTGCTGTCTGCTGTAGCCAATTCAGAGGTTTCATTGTGTGCCAAAGACAGTGGTTGATATTGTACATTTCTATTCCTCCTATGCCTGAAGAGGGTGTAAGGAGAGATATTCCTGGAAGCCTATGAGTGACGATCCCCTTCAAGCCCTGGGTTTATTGTTGTTTCTTGCACACTGGCAAAGCAGTATAGAAAAAGAAAGTAACCAATGATTTTGAAGCCAGATGGGTGCATCATCCTCTTCATGTATGAAAAGAGCAGTGGTTTTCAACCTTGGGGGCCCAGATGTTCTTGGACTAAAACTCCCAAATGCTTTCACCACTGGGTGTGCTAGCCAAGATATTTGGGAGCTGGCTTCCAATAATATCTAGGTATGCAAGGTTGGAAACCACTGGTATAGGGGCTACGCTGAAGGAGGCCTTTCATTCCAGGAGTCATCCTCTGTTTACATGAATGACAGAATGATGGTGAGGCATTCCTCCTTAGCATGTGTGCAGTCCCAGAGGCTATAACACCTCAAGTGGGTTAGAATGTGTCATTTGTGTAGAGTGATATGGAAGTATAAGCAGAAGTACTTCCTTCTTCTGTCATTGCTGTTGAATTTTCTTTTTCCCTTAGGCCTGAAGGCAGCCGAAAGGACAGCCGTTCAGAATGAATGGATGGAGGGGAAAGTTCCTATTATTGTTGCTACTATCAGCTTTGGAATGGGTGTTGACAAAGCTAATGTCAGGTGTGTTTACATTGTCATCTCAGTCATGAAGATTATGTTATGTGTAAATCCATAAGATTTTGTAAATCCATTTTGTTAAGTTTTTCCTCTAGCTACCCTTTGTGAGGAAACAGTTTGCAGGTAGAGTCGCTCAGATCTACTCCATGTTTAATGCTGTAATTGATACATGTCTTATGGATGTAACTTTGGCCTCTCCTTTCCTGTTATAATGGATACTTTTCAACTGGTACAGTTTGAGGATGTGGACAGGATTCTTGGAGAAATGAAACCTGCCTCATATACTAGAACTTTGCAGCCGTAGGTGGAATGATTAGGTGCGTAATGGGCATGATAAATGCTTCCTTGAAACAGGTTAAGATCATTATTGAAAAAGCCCTTCTTGAATCCCAATTTATTAGACAGCTATTGGCGCGTCTCAAATATTCAATGCATGGGCAAGGTACTTTTGTGTGTGGTAGTTTCTCAGCTCCAAGGATACCTGTATGAAGTGGATTATCTAGACCAGTGGTGATGAACCTATGGCATGCGTGCCAGAAGTGGCACACAGAAACCTTTCTCCTGGCATGTGCACAATCAAGGGGAAGCCCTTCCCTGCACGACCTACCCTGAGCCACTTCCCTACCCCACCCTTCTCTCTGCCAAAGGAGAAGTGAGAGGAAAGGCTGAAATCCCAGCTAGGAAGCTGTGGTTGTGAGAGGTAAGGTGGGGAGCACTGGGGGGGATCAGTGGGATAGGAAGGCCCGTTGGGGGTTAGGGATGCCTATCGGGGGGTGGGGAGGCCCGTCGGGGGGAGGCCTATTGGGATGGGAAGCCCCCTCGAGGGGTGGGGAGGCTCCTCCGGGGTGGGAAGTAGGGAGGCTCATTGGGAAGATGGGAAGGCTTGTCAGGGGTGGGAAGGCTGTGTGGGACTTCTCTGGAGCTCGGGAGGCCTTTCCAGTGGCCACGTGTGGCTTCTCTGGAGCTTGGGAGGCCTTTCTGGTGCCCAGCGCAGTTGTGGCATTTAGGGGAGCTGGCACATTGGTTGGGGCTTGTAAAGGAGACTTGTCGGGGGACACAAAGCTTGGTGGAGCAGGGGTGGTGTGCGTGCGCATGTGCATGCGCAGTTGAAGTGTGCTGGTGATGTTACCAGCACGTGTGATGCCTGCCACCCTTCTCCCCCGTGGCCCCTTTGGCACTCGGTTTCTAAAAGGTTCACCACCACTGATCTAGACCCATTTCAATCTGACTTCAGGCCTGGTTATGGGATGGAGACAGTTTTGGTTGCCTTGGCGGATGACCTATGTTGGTTCTGGTGTTTCCCTATTGGTTCTGCTGGACCTCTCAGTGGTTTTGAAAGCAGTTCAGAAATGTCAGCTGATTCAACATGCAGATGCCAACCTGCTGACTGGAGCCGGTTAAAGGGAACATTGAACGCACTTGCAGTAACAACTGTGCTCCGTGCCATACCTCTCTCAAGATTTCCAGAGGATGCCTTTCTCTCAGCCTCATTGCTATCACGGACACATTTGATGGGGGTATGGCAGAGGGCCTTGTCTGTGGCTGCTCCCAATCAATGGAATGCTCTTCCTCAGGAGCTTATGTTAGCGCCTCTCTTTTATCCCTCAGCTGACAGTTGAAGACCCACCTTTTCAAGAAAGCTTTTAATAATAATAACCGAGTACCTAGCTGGCTGGGCAGCTTAATGGTTTAGGTATTTGGCTGCAGACCCAGAGATTAGGGGCTCAATGCCTCTGGAAAGAAGAGCCAGCCTGTGCCAGCTTGGGCATCACCAGAAGAAAGGAATAGTAAACTACTGTACTTCTGTATATTCTGTACTGAGAAAACCCTGGAAGGGGTTCCCATAAGTCAACATCAACTTGACAACATGTTGTTGTTGTTGTTGCTGATGATGCTGGTTTCAGCTAAATAAGTTTGCTTTTAAAAAGTTTATTTGCTTTTTAATGTGCAATGTTTTGTCTTTTCAGTTTTACTTATTTTAACATTGTGAGCTGCCGTGAATCCCCTCATTGGGAGAAAGGCAGGCTAATCATTATGCAAAATAAATCCAGATTTGGAATAATTTGATGTATTACGCTAGTGTAACTTTAACAAAGAAGGTCAAGTTGAGGCTAAAAGGGGTTTGGAAGGAGCTTTTTGCAATGTATTATAAAGCTCTTCCTGGATCTGAACTGGCAGAGGAGACACAGAATCTGTCTCATTTACTGGTCTACCAATTGCTGCCAGAGACATGCACCAATGAGGATTTGGGTTTGAGGAATGACAAAGCAAAGAAAGTGGCTTCATTTTGGTAGTCAAGGGCTTGATTGGGACATGAAAGAAGAAGAAGAAGAAGAATGTATTATGCTTTGGTTGGCCCTAAGTGTATTGTTTTATATCACATAGATTTGTTGCACACTGGAATATTCCGAAATCTATGGCTGGATATTATCAAGAATCTGGAAGAGCTGGGAGAGATGGAAACCCATCCAATTGTCGCCTCTATTACTCTCGGAATGACAAAGATCAAATCCTTTTCCTTATCAAGAAAGAAATGGCTAGGCTTCAGGTAAGTCATCTGTATTGCATTGTTAGGGGCAGTCCCCCCCTTATTTAGATTGAAATCCAGAAGTAAACCACAGCTAGAGTGGGGATCTGATAAGTCAACTTGTCTGTAAGTTCCATTGATTTAATGGGCTTACTGTAGTTGTGATTTACTGTTGGATTTAAGGCATTGAATGGAAGTGTGCAGCCTTCCGATCTCACCACTGCTTTCTAGGAAGAACTGAATGTGAGGCTATTTGGTGCAAGGCTTACTGGAAGTGTCTTGAGAGCAATAGAAGCATATAATTAGAAAAATGTCTTGGTGTTCTTTGACATGGAGAAGAAGATGCATCTGTAAAATTGTTGCTTTACATACTTTTTAGTAGTCTTATGGAGCTGGAGAGAAATTAAATCCTTGCCTGGTTGGACTGTCATTTGTGCAGCTAGAAATAAGGTTGTATACTTAAGAAAGGAATGGTTGCTTCTGAACCAGTAACTATGGATAGTTTTGCTTATTCAGTGTTGCCTTTCCTCAGGAGAAACGAGGCACCTTGAAAGAATCTGATAAAGCTATGCTAAGAGACTTTGATGCTATGGTGGCCTTCTCTGGAGAACTGGGGTAGGTATCTTTGTTCAAAAAGGATTGCAGAAATAGACCTTTATTTCCTTAGAGTTGGTAGTTTGAGAGCTTTTGTCTTCTGTGATGAGAAAAAAATCCATCAGGTAAGCTGATTGTTTGATATTATGGATAAATGCGTAATGGCAGTGGTCCATTGGTTGTTTTGCTTTGCTGCTGTTCAAAAGGGGGCTGATGTGGCAACTCTTTTTCATATTGACATTTTTTTGAGAACTCGTTGATTTCAGCTTTTTCTTTTAAAGAAAAGATAATGAGAATAACTGCTTAATGTAGAAATATAAATTGATTGTTTCCTCACAAAACTCTTCCTTTCAAAGGCTTGAGGTCCACCGATTAGTAGTGCTTTTGTGTAGAAGCTGGAAATACTGAACTCTTTGGAGAAACAGAGGGATAATGTGCATAAATGGAACAGTAGCTCTGTAATTAGAAGTACCCAGTGTACAAATTATAACTTGTAGTAAACTGAACACACTGCATTTAAAACAAATTGCTATGTTGAAGTCATCAAGGCCTTATTTTTGTAGTGAGCAGAGTGATATAGATTGCTGTCTCTGAGTGAATGTAGATATGCCCATAGTCTACCACCAGATCACCACATGTCATGTCAAAGATAGAAAATGCATGATAGCATTCATGCATTTTCAGCTCTGTTGAGTTAAATGGATGAAATGGAGATAGAATAAGACAATAGAAGGAAAGCCATAGGGCCCTGATTAAATAAATGAATCTGGAATAATTGTGCTTTTTTCATAGTGTAGTTTTACATTGCAGTGGCTCAAGTGGCTTAGATGCTGACTGGAAGGTGGGAGGTCAGAAGTTCAATTCCTGAGTACTGCAGGATGGAATGAGCTCCTGTCTTTGTCTCAGCTCCTGCCAACCTAGCAGTTCAAAAGCAAGAAATTGCAAGTACAGTAATACCCTGCATAACATTAAAGCTTGGTTCCACAAGCTTTATGCAGTTTTAAATGTTGTGTGATACATTTATTGCACAACGTTAAAGATGGCCCAAAGCCGACAGGTCTGGTCTCCGCCTGGGAAGCGCCTTCCCAGGGGGAGAGCAGCCCTGCAGGCTTTGGGGCTTGGGTCTACAGAGGAGCCTCCGTAGACCCAAGCGTCCGATCCCCTGGTTCCCTTTCCGAGGAGGCAGACAAGCGGGTCGCCTGCCTCTTCAGAAAGGGAACCGGGCATTGGACACTCCAATGCCCGGCTCCCTTTCCGAAGAGGCAGGCTCCTCCGTAGACCCAAGCCCCAAAGCCTACAGTGCTGCTCTCCGCCTGGGAAGCACCTTCCTTTGGGTCTTGAAACAGCGAAGGAACCTCCGTAGACCCTAGCCCCAAAGCCCGCAGGGCTGCTCTCCACCTGGGAAGGTGCTTCCCAGATTGAGACCAGCCCTGAGGGCTTTGGTGCTGGGATTTCTGTAGGTGTCCTCGCTGTTTTGAGGCAAGCCTCAAAACAGCAAGGGCACCTATGGAGATCTCTGCTCCAAAGCCCGCAAGGGCTGGTCTCCACCTGGGAAGGCGCTTTCCAGGCAGAGACCAGCCTTGTGGGTATTGGGGCAGAGATCTCCAGAGGAAATCAGGGGGGAAATGTGATGCATTGCACAACGTTAACTTAATGTTGTGCAGTGCAATTTTTCCCTCAGATTTCCTAGCATCCAGTTTTACCGTTATCCGGGGTATTATTGTAGATAAAGAGGGACCACTTTGGTGGGAAGGTAAACAGTGTTCTGCGTGCTCCTGTGTCTAGTCATGCCTGCCGCATGAGCACAGAAACATCTGCAGAAGCAGACAGCACTGGCTCTTTGGCTTTGAAACAGAGATGAACACTGAACCCTAGAGTTGGATATGACTGGCTTTCGAGCAAGGGAAACCTTTACTTGTACTAGTTTTAGTCGTACAGTATTATGTTAATTGAGCCTCAATTGAATTTTGCATACCTGTCTTTCTTCTCTGACATCCCATGAGTGTTCCTTCCAACTGAAAATGATCTTGCGTTTGAGAGCAACCTAAAATGTATTCACTTATTAGTATGCATTCAGAAATGTCAGTTTTTCTGCATAAAATACATATTGCTTGCCAGGTAGATATACATCTTTCAGAAGAATCGGTATAACTTTAGAAACATTTGGAAAATTAGAGATAATTTCAATGATGTTGTCATATATCATCTGTAATGCTTGATAATTGATTTGCTAATCTCTGTTGCTTTTTGATTCTTGAAAATTAGCGCTTGTTGAAGGGTAGCAGTTTATTGGCCAGATTTCATTTGCTTAGGAAAAAGCTAGCCTTGATTTAACAACTTGGTAGATTTCGGCTGATGTCAAGGGTTGTGTGTCTTTGTAATTTTCCTTAGCAGCATCACTTTTCACTGTAATTGTTCTCTTGTGAAATGGGAGTGACAAGAAGCAACAGTACTCCTCACTGCTTTGTTCTGTAGCATTCTTGAAATTCCATAGACCCAGGCTGCTCTTGCTATTTATATGGGCCTTGATTTATTCCTTGGAGTTGAGCAACAGCCAAAGACCACAGCAAATAAGAAGAGGGCAATGATGACAGCAAAGAATGAAGCAATCACCACCAGCCCTCCAAGAGCCCAGTCATTTGTTTGGATCCGAGTTTTCAGATCTTCCAGGTCTTGAGAAGCAGTTTGCATTGCAGCTGACATAGTTCCCAGGCACTGGAGAATTAAACAGAGTGGTAGAAATGATATTTATATCTAAAATTAATTAACTTTCCAATACCTGTTGAAGTATTTTCAGGGCAACCTACAGTCACTGAAAAGGCCTATTGCTTGGCTGGCATTGCCCCTCTGGAAGTATGTTGAGAGTTGCTAACAAATAATAAACGAGGTAATACAGCACCAAACCCATCTACTTCATGGACCAACCCCTAGATAAGTGATGGCAAACTTTTTAAAGACTGAGTGCCCAAACCCAACAGGGTGCAGTCCATTCCACAGAGGAACAGAGCAAACTCTGTGTTGGGGGGAGGCAAGAAGTGCTCCCATCGGGCTGCTGGTCAGAGGGGCAGGGCAAAAACTGCTGGGACAACGGTGCATGTGCCCACAGAGAGGGCTCTGAGTGCCCCCTCTGGCATGCATGCCATAGGTTCTCCACCACTGCCCTAGATGATGGCTAAAACTAAGGAAAGGCTTTCTTTACACTTCTCAAGCTCTAAATATTAAACCAGAAGAAGACAGACTAAACACATGAAGATCAACAGATGACAGAGGAGTCTGGGGCACTGTGGTCCATGGGATTGCAAAGGGTCGGACTCTGCTGTGTGACTGAACAACAACAAAACAACAACAACATGAAGAGCAAAAACAGCACACCTTGCAAAATGGATAAATGACAAATAATGTCTCTACCAAGACAAGATTCTGGATTCAAGAGACTTCAAAATAAAGTAGGAAGATTTTGGAATAATTCAGTAAAATGATGTACTGTACTTGGATACAGGATCAATGTTATATGAACGTGGAGGAATCCAACCAATACAGCATTTATGAGCATGCAATTTATGCTCCACCCATATACAAAATACAGTAATACCTCGGATAACGCTAAGACTTGGTTCCACAAGTCTTGGTGTTATCTGATTTTTAGTGTTATCCGATTCATGTTAAAATCCTATGGGATGGATCGGATAATGTTAAAGCTCCATAGAGATACATTGTAACTGCACAGGCTTTACCGGTTGTTATCCGATCCATCCCATAGGACCTTAACATTATTCGACCCAATTCTCCTCCCCTTAACGTTATGCGGTTTTAGCGTTAACCGAGGTAAACGTTATCCGAGGTATTACTGTATCATCTATTAAATGGCTGAGATAATGCTTTTGAAGTAGCCTGCTTTTGTTTAAATGATATAACATTTTAATTTTCTCTTGAATTTTACTTGTTTCACATAGTTCTTAGGTTTGAATTATGCCATGTTCTGATACAACTAAAGAAAGAAAGAAATGGCAGCCAAGAATAGTGGTACAATAAAAGCATAAACATGAAACACTGTAGGAATAATAACAGACTTTTGCAGATGGGCTAGAGAAAGACTTATTTGCTTTTAGACCCTTAACTGCTATTTTCAAAAGACAACATGGTGCTGAGAGTTGGGCTTTAGGGCTTTTATTTAACTATTATAGCAACTTTTAAAACTTTGGGAAAATATAAACCTTTGTTTTTGCTCCTGAGAGGTTGCACATTTCAATTTGTTGTCTGTGTGTAATGTTAGAAGTCTCGGAGATGCAGATGTATGCACTCTTTTGTGTCTTTTCCTTAGAAAAGCACAACTATTCTAAAGTGTTAGAGATGCAGGAAATAATTGCCATACTTTATATCTATTTTGGTGTATTACATTTTATCTTTCTACATGGTTTATATATAGTATTTTAAGTTGTTTTTCATAGTTATTATGGTACTAGAGCTTTCAGCATACTGTATAATCATTGTCTTTCATTTAAAAATTTAACATAAAAATAACCTGAAACAAAAGAATGCTAATCTATATAATTCTTATTTGTTAAGTGAGTTTTCTTTAATAAGGGTGTGTTTGCTGACAGATCAGGGTGTTTGCTCAAGAAACACTTTCAGACTTTACTCAGTAAAAAGTCAACGTCATTATTGGCTTGTGTGTTCAGGCTTATTATCTCTAACATAGGTATTGGAGTTGCTGTACACTGAATAATGTAGCAGTAGGCACAAGTCTGTTAGTGGCCTGAGTAAATTGACAGAGGATTGCATTACTGTGTAACAAGGACTTGCCCCACATATGTGTCCAAAAATTAAGTGCCTCAATTTATAGGGTTAAAATGCCAGGTTGATTTGGTTAGTTAGAGATTATAATGTCATTGGCCTGATTTCAATGTGCTTTGTTTGGTTGTTGTTATTGTTGAATCTGTTTGCTGTTGTTTTCTTGTTTTATAAAGTTTGTAAATGGCTTTGAGTGCTTTTTTGCAGCAGAAAGGCAAGGTAGAATTACAGTAAATAATCTGCTATTAAGGTTTTATTGCTTCTTTCTGGTTCAACTGCTGTCTGTGTGAAGGGATTAGTTGTAAAGCAAAGCAATCACACTTATATATAACTCCATAGCACTTAGTGCACTCTCGGGGTGGTTCACAAGTTAATTAACA
The DNA here is from genome assembly GCA_030440675.1 of Furcifer pardalis. NCBI lineage: Eukaryota > Metazoa > Chordata > Lepidosauria > Squamata > Chamaeleonidae > Furcifer > Furcifer pardalis. The sequence goes on along the minus strand of CP126893.1, from coordinate 53,503,766 downwards.
TTTTGCCCCAACATGCTGGGTACTCATTTTACTGACCTCAGATGGATGGCAGGCTGAGTTGAACTGACCTTTTGTTAGGATCGAACTCACAACCTTCTGGTTGCAGGATAGCAATTTAACCACTGTGTCACTGGGACTCCTGTAATGCAAAGCATTTTGTGGTCTGGTGTCAGAGTCCGGCCCTGACAATTGGCGCGAAATAATTGAGACTGCAGTCTTGGATCTGGTGCTTAAAAATCAGTCTGACTCTCTCTGTGAATTTCTCTGCCTGCCATCAAGCAGGGCATGTATTCTTTTTGAGCCACCAAAAAAGGGGTTTTTTTTACATCAGAAGAATGGGAGTGGTTAACATTGGAAGGGTGGGACACACCCCTCTATTTACAAAACACATTTGTTTAACAGCCTTTCTGCCTTGGAATATATCTTGCAAGCTTAGAATTGTTCATTAGTTAGAAATTCAGCTAGAATGCTTATCATATTGTACACAGTTGCAAATAAGCCTCTTGTGGTCTGGACACATCCCATTATCGCTAGTTTACATCCTGCTTTAACTATTTCTGTAACACAGTTACAAACAGCATTTGCAGAGCCTGACAATTGATACACAGGCACAAATAAGATACAATTAAATCTATACACAGGTACATATAAGGCATAATTACAATTAAAGCTACAAATGAATTCCCACAGTCTGGGTCTTGAAAGGATGACTACAAATATGTAGCTTTACAAAATACTTCCTCTAGTGACTGTTATATGCTGTCAATTTATGACAAGGCTAGCTCCTGCCAACCTAGCAGTTTGAAAGCAAGAAATTGCAAGTAGATAAATAGGGACCACTTCGGTGGGAAGGTAACAGCGTTCCATGCGCTCCGGTGTCTAGTCATGCCTGCCACATGACCATGGAAATGTCTGCAGAAGCAGACAGCGCTGGCTCTTCGGCTTAGAAACAGAGATGAACACTGACCCCTAGAGTCGGATACAACTGGCTTTCGAGCAATAGAAACCTTTACCTTTACCTAGACATTAAAGATTGAAATACTGTACTGTATTGCTTAATTATGCATATGGTTGGCAAAAGTAATGTTCAATTACAATGGACAAATCCCTACTGGGATTTTCAAGGACATGCCAAGCCAGTAGATGCACAGACATCAAAAAGCCCTGCTGTAACTTATTAATTGCTAGTTAGAAGTGATAGAAGACTATGCCATTTGCCTTTTGCATGCATAATTAAGCAGCAGGATTTCAACCAATGACCTCCAAGAGATCTTTTCATTAATAGACCTGCCCAATACTTTCTGTCAATCTTTCTTCTATTTTGTCTTTCTCTTTTTCCACTGCTGTGGGGATGAGAACTACAGGAACTGATTCTTTGATATGAGACAATTAAGGGATTGCAATTTGAGGCATCTTTGGAAAGATAAACAAAGACAGCTAGGTGATCCATACATAAAACAAAACAAACACAGGAGGAAGGTGATACCTTTTATTGGATCACTTAAAAATTTAAACATTGTGCAAGCTTTTGTGATTCAAGATCACTTTTTCAGGCATGCATCAATTTCTTGCGGATAGAGTAGGAAAATTATAAATGAAAGTCCCAAAAATTCATGGCAAAATGTTCTACCAGGCGTTGTTTCTTAGATGTGAGTTATGAGAGAGAAACAGCAGGTTGAATCTTTTATCGCCATCCATTCAACAAACACAGGAAACGAGGTAATTGCATGTTACTTCCCATAGATGGCCTTAATTTTTTCGAGCTGTAGCTTCCTTTGGAAAGATAGTCATGATAATGTCATGATGAGTGCCTATATTTCTCATACATTGTTGAAAAATAACTTTGTTATCAAGAAATGCTTCTGACAAATATAGACAAGGTGGGTGTTCTTCCTTACTTCTCCAGATAACATCAAAGAAGCCCTGCAGAATTACTCATAGGTTGCCCATAATATTTCAGTATGCTATCCATCTTTTGGAATCTTAGCATAAAGTTTCTCATTTAGATATGTTTGCTGTTGTCACAGCTAGGTGTACCCTAACTGGGCTAGGATTACTTAAGGAATTTTGTGTGTGTATGTGAGGGGTGTGTGTGTCACCTTGAAGCAGCAGTACAGAAAAATCAGTAGCTGTTAACAACAATTGTATGTTATCTTTGCTGGACTGAAACAATCTAGTCACTTCAGTTTAATACCATCTCTAAGTTCAGAACAGGCTCTACAGGGGGCTTTGGGCTTCATTTTGTAGATTCTTTCAGTTCTAAAAACCCTAATAAATTTTTAAATGGGAAGCTATGTTGCTTACAAGTTCCATAGGATTGGAGAGATCTGAACTTTCCAATCACTTTTCAAACTGGATTGCTTGCAGTCCTATTGTTATGATATCTAAATAAAGTTTGACATCTCTTTGGAAGCTGCCAGTATTTTTAATTCCCCTGGTATGTTCTATTCTCAGTGAAAGGGCGTGTGGATTATTCCCTCACTTTACATTTGCTGCTGTGCAGAAAGATTGAAGTAACTAGGGAGCAGGGGGAATGAAACATCAGCTAAATTTCCCTGTGCTTGTATCTAGCTCTGCATTCTGATATTTGTCCTAAATGTTGTATGGAACAGGAAGGGATTAGGGAGAACATAACTCATTTCTCCCAGACAAAGCCATGCTTAGTTTGAGTCCCTGAGACACGCTCCAGTTATCACTTGTCTGCACCAGCAGCAAAAATATTTAGATAATGCTTCCTTGTTGTAATAAAAAACTTGTTCTTTTAGCAAGATTATTTATGCATTACTCTGTTTAGCAGAATAGTTTAAAAAGCAGAAGAAGATATACTCATAGATGTATCTGCATACCCCTCATAGTACTCAGCAAAGCAATTTCTCATAAAATGTCAGCTGTGCCACGGAAATTGTGTGAAAATATCTATGTCCTGATAAAATATTTGTTGCTCAGATGCAACAAATATCTATTGAATGGTCTACTAAAGCAGGGGTTCCCAACCCCCTGGCCCATGGGCCTAATGCGGCCCGTGCATATCATTAATCCAGCCCGCAGTGGCCACCTGGGCACCTCTAAGACCACCCACCACGACCTGAAGTCGCAATATGTCACTTACCACAGTGATGGTGGGTATTGTGCAGTTTTTCCAGGTTTTTGCACGTCCTCCACCACTTCCAAGGCTGGCGGGAGGCTTTTCTGAGCATGTTCGCTCTGGTTTGGGAATTTTCCGCCGCTTCCCCGCTGCACTTCGGCAGCTAGAATGTGACTGTGGGTGACTTCCGGTGTCAGGCAGAGCTTACATAAGCACCTGGGATCTCAGCACGGAACCAGGAAGTCGCCCACTGACGCTCTCTAGTTGCCAAAGCACAGAAGAGAAGCGACGGAAAAAAAAACCCCAAACTGGAGCAAACATGCTCCAAAAAGCCTCCCGCCACCCTGGGAAGTGGCAGAGGCTGTGCAAGAACCGTACGATTTCTGTCACTGCTGCCAATGACAACAAAATTGTACGTAGTGGGCACAGCCACGCCTCTGGCCCCCACAGCTGAGCGCAGTGGCCCCTGGTGGGAAAACGTTGGGAACCCCTATACTAAATTGTTAAAATGTAAAAAATGGAGGAACAATCTCTTCTTACCTGACACCATGTGTAGAATCCTTGTCTGAAACTGTTAAATCCTCACTTCCTACTAGAAAGACTTTCTTTAGTGTATGAACAGTGAAAGTACAATATCTAATATTTGCTTACACTTTAGCTAATTATTAATGCAACCAGGAGATATTTTTGTTCTCCTTCTGGGAGTTGTGGCTTATCTGAACTCCTGAGCTGATTATCTGAGGTTTCTTTTCATCTATGGTTAAATTTCTGTCTTAGAAGGCATGTTAGAGTAGTTTATTAGAAAAATGCTTTGATGTTTTGGACTTCTAATGGAATAGAAGTAACAATAGTCAGCATATGGTTCTGTATAATATCAAAATCAAATATATAATTATGGATAACCACAGTCTTTTGACAAAACGGCATGTAATTTTCAGTGGTAACTGGGTACATTTGCTTGGCAGACTTACAAGCATTCTCAACCTACAGCCTACGGGCCAGACCTGGCCCCCAGTGCCATTTAATCTGCCCCCTGATGCCCTTGCCACTCCTGGAAGCAGAAGAAAAATGTACTCCACATATTAACAGAATGCAGAAATGCATTCTGCACATGTGCGGGACGTGTTTTATTTCTGCTTCCAGGTGGGAGGAACCATGGGACCACCCTGCTCAGCTGTCTGGGGGAGCGTGGTCCAGCCCTCAGTGTGAAAACATCGAGAAAGCCTGATCTACAGTATGGTGGAGATGGTTGGCCCCTATTGTTTGCCTCCTAACATTTAATAATTATTTTGGATTCCTCCCCCCCCCCTCAGGAATCATATCTAAGAGCCACTGACAGACCTTTACTGAACTTTTCTCCTAATGTTCTTTCTATACCTACCTTTTGTGTTGTTGTTCAGTCGCACAGTCGATTCTGACCCTTTGCGACTCCATAGACCACTGTCCGCCAGGCACTTCTGTTCTCCATCCTCCTCCTCAACTCGCTCAGTTCTGTACCCATTGTCTCTACTATACCATCTAGCCATCTCATTTTTGGCTGCCCCCTTCTTCTTTTGTCCTCCACCTTTCCCAGCATTAAGGCTTTCTCAAGTGAATCCTCTCTTCTCATTTGATGTCCAAAGTACTTTAGCTTCATCTTTACTATTTGACCTTCAAGGGAGCAGTCAGGGTTGATTTCTTCTAAGATTGACCTATTTGTTCTCCTGGCTGTCCAGGGGACTCTCAAAACTCTCATCCAACACCACATCTCAAAGGCACTGTGCTCAGCTTTCCTAATGGTCCAGCTCTCACAACCATACATTGCCACTGAAAATACTATTGCTTTGACCTACAGTAACAAAATATTTTTACCTCATCCTGTGGCAGAGGATTCTGTACATTTTATGTGGTCTGTGAAGCTATAGCTCTTAATATTTTTCTAGTCTGCCAGCAGTGAATCTTTCTGCTTACTCTCGCTCAGCATTCTTAATTACAGTATATAATTCTATAATAATCCTTTCCTGCCAAACAGTAAGCCTCCTCATCACTATGTGGAACTCAATGATGTATGGGCTGAATATTCCCTATCCACATAACAATCCTTCCATCATGTTTGTTTCTTCTGTTTTGCGCTTTCTCCATCTTCATTGTCTCCCTTATGAATGGACAAAACTGTACATAAGCTAGGCTGAAATCCTGTTGGACAGCGGTGACAGATCATAACTGTCATACAAAATTCATACAAAAAGCAGGGAATTCCACATGGGATTGCCAAGGGAAGCCTTTAATTACTGGCAATTTTCTGCTGCTAGTAACATTATCCCAGTTGCACACCCATGGATCTATGCAACTGTGTTTCAGCCATAACATTTCAAACGTGGTTTTTCCACAAAATTATAAAGTGGTGTTATATACAGTAATACCCCGTATAACGCGAGTACCGTATATCGTTAAATCCGCATAACGTTACAAGATTTTCGGAAACATCTTGTATCGAGTAACGCGATTTTAACGTTACACGAAACAGTCGTTCTTAGCAGCAGGGTGGGTGGAAAGCTGAACGGGGTTCTCCGTTCAGCTTCCCAGCCACCCTGCAGCTACGGAGGCAGGGGTGGGGTGGCTGGAAAGCTGACGGGGGGCTCCCCCATCGGCTTACCCAGCCACCCCACAGCTGCGGAGGCATGGGCGGGTGGCTAGGGAAGCCGACAGGGAGTCCCCGTCAGCTTCCCCAGCCACCCTGCAGCTGTAGATCGGGTCCTCTGATCTCTCTGGAGGTGTTTCTGGGCTTCCCCGACGTCCTGAGCCAGTGCAGCAAGCCAGAATGTCAGGATTCGAATCCCGATGTTCTGGCTTCCTGCACCGGCTCAGGACGTCGGGGAAGCCCAGAAACACCTTGGATCGGGTCCCCACACCTCCCTGGACCCGGCGGGGGGGTCAGAGCCCCCAAAATTGGTAAAAAAAAACGTCCGTTTTTTTTACCAATTTTGGGGTTTCTGACCCCCCCGCTGGGTCCAGGGAGGTGTGGGGACCCGATCCAAGGTGTTTCTGCGCTTCCCCGACGTCCTGAGCCAGTGCAGCAAGCCAGAATGTCAGATTTCGAATCCCGATGTTCTGGCTTCCTGCACTGGCTCAGGACGTCGGGGAAGCCCAGAAACACCTTGGATCGGGTCCCCACACCTCCCAGGACCCAGCGGGGGGGTCAGAAACCCCAAAATTGGTAAAAAAAACGGACGTTTTTTTTACCAATTTTGGGGGCTCTGACCCCCCCGCCGGGTCCAGGGAGGTGTGGGGACCCGATCCAAGGTGTTTCTGGGCTTCCCCGACGTCCTGAGCCAGTGCAGGAAGCCAGAATGTCAGGATTCGAATCCCGACGTTCTCGCTTCCTGCAGCATAAAAGAGGGTGGGGGAAGTTCAAAATTAGCGCACATCAGCTCTAGGGAGGTCGGGAGACCCGATGCGCGCTAATTTTGAACTTCCCCCACCCTCTTTTATGCTGCAGGAAGCCAGAATGTCGGGATTCGAATCCTGACATTCTGGGTCGCTGCACTGGCTCAGGACATCGGGGAAGCCCAGAAAAAGCTTGGATCGTGTCTGCCCACCTCCCTGGACCCGGCGGGGGGGTCAGAGACCCCAAAATTGGTAAAAAAAACGTCCGTTTTTTTTACCAATTTTGGGGGCTCTGACCCCCCCGCCGGGTCCAGGGAGGTGTGGGGACCCGATCCAAGGTGTTTCTGGGCTTCCCCGACGTCCTGAGCCAGTGCAGGAAGCCAGAACATCGGGATTCGAAATCTGACATTCTGGCTTGCTGCACTGGCTCAGGACGTCGGGGAAGCGCAGAAACACCTTGGATCGGGTCCCCACACCTCCCTGGACCCAGCGGGGGGGTCAGAAACCCCAAAATTGGTAAAAAAACGGACTTTTTTTTACCAATTTTGGGGGCTCTGACCCCCCCGCCGGGTCCAGGGAGGTGTGGGGACCCGATCCAAGGTGTTTCTGGGCTTCCCCGACGTCCTGAGCCGGTGCAGGAAGCCAGAACATCGGGATTCGAAATCTGACATTCTGGCTTCCTGCACTGGCTCAGGACGTCGGGGAAGCGCAGAAACACCTTGGATCGGGTCCCCACACCTCCCTGGACCCAGCGGGGGGGTCAGAAACCCCAAAATTGGTAAAAAAAACGGACGTTTTTTTTACCAATTTTGGGGGCTCTGACCCCCCCGCCGGGTCCAGGGAGGTGGGGAAACCCGCTCCAAGCTGTTTCCAAAGTTCTCCCACCTCCCTGGAGGCAGCAGCAAGGCAAAATGTCAGGATTCAAATCCCGATGTTCTCGCTTCCTGCAGCCTCCAGGGAAACAGGGCTTTTTTTAACATTGTGTGTTCAATGTATCGCCCAACGTTAAAACCCGAATAACGACGGGACTTGTGGAACCAAGTCATAACGTTATTCGGGGTACTAGTGTACATGTGTTTTGACATTCAGTCCTGTTCTTGTTTTGTTACTGTTTTGGTACACTGAGGGTGTATTTTTCAGGGAATCTTACACTGTAATTAAGAATAATTGTAGCTAATCAAGTGCATAAATATAGAGGTAGACTTTAGATGATTTTTTATCCTTCTGATGGCTCTGTTGCTCATCACCTTTTCAGAAAAATCTGAATTCTCTTTACTATCTGACTAGTATATTAACCTCCTGAATAATATGGCATGGGCCAATAACACACATGGCTTTGAAATGAGCCTTCTGAAAATAACCATGGTTTTCCCATGGCTGTAACCCAAACTGTTTGAGATATTCAAAGCCAGAGCAGTAGTAGATGGCATATTAGACTGGAAATTAAAACATATTAGATTGGGATTGTTAATTGTGTGGGTTGATATGGTGGGAAGAAATATGAGGGTCCCGGTAGGAAATCTAAAAATCTTGTTTGATTTTAGAATGAAGCCACAGTAAAATTGAAATGTCATTTTGAAAATTTATGTTCTTTTTAGGGCTATTTGTGTCCACAGAACTGTACATGTACTCTAAAATAATGAGTAGACTATAATTTTATTTTTATTGACATCTCATCTAAAGAGTAATTGTAGAATTCCATAGATAATGGATACTTTAGAGGGCAGGTGAACTAGTTATTTCAAGTACAGGGCAATAATCTCAAAGTTTGGTGGTATGTAGATTTTGTAACTTTATGTTAGAGCAATAAATGCTATGTGGATATGTTTTTAAAAATACAGTACTTAACAGAAGCAATAATTTACTTATTTATTTGATCAAACTTTTATGCCGCTCTCCTCACAAGGACTCAGGGCGGCTAATAGACTTTAAAAACACTTAAAACACAATAAAAATACGGTATAAAAATCAAGATTAAAAATTACAGAGATTAAAAGAGATTTAAAAGATTTTTTTAAAACACACGCAGAGAGAGGGGGAGGGAGGGGTCAGATGAGCCAACAGACTGAAGCAGTTGTCTGGCCCATACCCCATACATGCCCATAATAATTAATAGGCAGTGGGAAATGCCTAAAGCTAGCCTTTAAACCTCCCCCTCCCACCAATTATGAGTCCCAATTATGACTTCTTTAAAGACTAGTTGAAGGCATTTAGTCCTCAGAGATTTGGTGAATGATGAATGCAATTGCTGGACAAAGGAAGAAAAGATGAAACACCCTCTTCCAGGTGTGCAGCCCTTTCCCAGTCTTTCAAGCAACCACCTGATCATGGAAGAGCCTATGTACAGTGTCTAGTTTCCGCCTCATGTACTGATTGCATTTGTGCAGATTCTGGTCACAGAGCATCGCTTTGATGCCTTCAATAGTATAGCCAGAAATATGTGAGAGAAGAAAGCATATTTAGATCATTGGGTTGTGTTGTTCTTTTGCTCTATAGACATGTGCTAGCTGAGCATGTTTAAAAAAGCAGCTATGTTTTGAAATCAAGTTAATCTTGGATTGTGTTTGTATGATTTCTGGTTTTGCTTTTCCATCCCAGCTCTTCTTGCAAGGGAGTGGCTCCTGAAACAGGGCACACCCATAATAAATAAGCTGTTATCTTTTGATCACTCTCTGTAGTGATTTTTAAACAAATTAAGAGGAGCTATTTTTTTGTATATCAGACAAATTGTAAGTCTCCAGGAACAAGTTCAGCATTGCTCAGTGTAATGGCCCAACTTGACGAGCATAATCATGCCCAGCAAGTGACCCAGGTTTTGGTAGGTTTGGTATTTCCAACTTTCCTAGAATATCAGAAACTGGAGGGGGGGGGGATCATCTAGGCACAGTATGCAGTTGGTGAACTACTTCATGGTTCAAACATTTGTGCAGTCATGATTCAGATATGCAGGCACATGTTGAAACTGCTGGACTAGAATGTCTGATATACCATCAGTCAATTGCAGTTGAGGAGATTGTACCATAGTTTATCACTAGGCATTTGTGATGAGTTTGGAGATAATTCTTTATTTCATCCAGGCCATAGGATTGCTTCACACGTTACCAGAGCTTGTTGTGACATACAAATAGGACCACATGACCAATCACACCCAGTGGTGTTATATTAATTTTGAATCTGTTACTCACTCTGAATGCTGTTTACTAACATAATCGAGTGGCCCTTCATAAAACATTCCATTTCAGGTGTACAAAGATCCTTAGAGTAATTGATACACTGTGGAACCCCGAGTTATGAAATTAATTCGTTCCTCAGGGTTTTCTGTATCACAAAAATTTCATATCTTGAAGCGTGGTTTCCCATAGGAATGCATTAAAACCCAAATAATCTGTTCCAGAGGTCAGGAAAAAGTTAAAAAAAGTATTTTTTTTTCTGTTCAAAACTCTTCATAAAGTGTACTTTGGAATTTTTTGCCACATTGTCCCCATTTTATAAAGACATTTAAACAGATAATTTCCCCCCCACTTTTTTCTGGACTCTGGGAGGGATTAATTGGTTTTTAAAGCATTTTCAGCATTTCCAACAGCGGTCTCCAATGGCTAGCTCTGGTAATGTGCCAGACCCATCCCTGACAATCAGCTGTAAGTTCCCCCCGCCACCAGAAGTGCTGAAAATGCTGCGTTTTAGCTGTTGAAATGCACTGTAAACATGACAAAAAAAATTCCAGAAACAGAGCAGAAATGTTCTGCATACCCTCCTGCTGCCGTGGGAACCCAAAAAATCTGTTCATATCGCAAAAAAAAAAGTAATTTGAGGCGTCATCCTCAATGGATTTCCTTTAACATTGTGAGATTTTCATTACCCGAGGCTTTTATAACCCAGGGCTTCACTGTATTTTCTTTCTCCTTTTGCTTCCCTAGCTATAGCATATACTCCTTGAGTCCCATTACTCAAAGAGACAGGGAAAGAGATTCAACACCCACTCTTGGCAATACTGTATAACTGATATCAAGTTTCTCCTGCACTAGATGTGTGTATCCTTCTGGCTTTCTGATAATTATCACTGTTTTGTTTGTCAGAATCCCTTTTCTGAGAGTAGGGACTTTGGTGTTCCTGCTATATTTGCAGATACATCTGTACAGTAAAGCTAGGCATTTTAGTCTAGATCAGTGATGGCCAACCTTGGCACTCCAGGTATTCTTGGACTTAAATTCTCAGAAGCCCTGATCAGCAGGAATGCTGACTCTGGCTTCTGGTAATTGAAGTCTAAGGACACCTGGAATACCAAGATTGGCCATCACTGGTCTAAATATTTCAGTCTTGCTCAAGCTGAAAGGAACATTAAGCAAATCATTTAGGGAATTCATTAGGTTTTGTCAGGGGCTGGTCTTTCTCTTGATAGGAAAGAATGAACTACCTAAACACTGGATTGTCACAAAACGTTCAAGAGAAACCTTTAACTATTGCTTGTAACTTTTGACATATATCAAGGGAGAAGAATGCATCCCATACCCTGTATTAAACCTTAGTGGTCAGTATATATAGTTAAGTCTTGTTCAGTAATAATTGTTCAGTTCTGGTTTTGGGTATATTCACCCTACTAGGAATTATTTATTATTCTGAGCACCATGGCTCTTGCTTGAGAATCACTCTGGCTTTTGCATTCCAGGGCAAGTCCATAGTGGTGAACATGTTTTAGAAAATAACTTGAGAATTAGAGGTTGTTTAAATCTACAAAGGTTGGCAGAGTCCTTCAAATAAGTTTTTGCTATGTCCTTGCGACATGCTACAAACTTAATAGTCTGAAGAGCCATACTGCAGCTAAAACTCTGCTCATAGGGGTTGTGGTGGCTCAGTGATTAAGAAGTTCATCATGTTAACTGGAAGGCCAGCAAGTCAGCAGATTGAGCCCTGGGCACTGCATGAAGGATTGAGCACCCAGCTCTGTCCCAGCTCTTGGGAACATGAAAGAAACCTCATCTGGATGTCCCCTGAGTGAAGTTTCTCCCAAAAAATCCTTTCAGCCCAGAATAATTTCTGACACAAAATTATTATTATTATTTATTCTGTTCATGTTTTGAGTTTGGTCCTGATGGGGTCAAGTTTGACTCAAGTTTTCATCCTTCCAAGGTTGGTAAAATGAATATCAAGCACGTTGGGGACAAAACGCTAATTACAGTACCTGTGAACTGCCCAGACTGAGGGTGCTTTAAGCACTATGGGGTGGTATATAAGTGTAATTGCTAATTTAGCTAGAAAAGTAGGTAAATGTAAGAGGCTGGACTTACATTACCTTGAAGCAGTGCAGATTGTTCAGTAGATTTTAACCAACAATTCTTTCCCTGCACCACAGACTTATTTTTTTCTGTTTTCAGTTCCAAGCTCCATTGCCTCTGTCCTGTACACATGTAACTGTCTTTGAAGAACAGAGGAGGAGAAACCAAATATATAATGGTACCCTTTGGGAGAACTGATTTTACCTTAGCTGGGCAGTTCATTCTTGGCTGTACTTTTGCTGTTTGACATAATGCCATCACTCAGCTGCTGCACACATTTCCTGAATTAACACAACTCTCACTATAGCTTGTGTAACTCTCTCTGTTGATAAATATGCTGTAAACTACAGGCCCAATGAATGGGTTATTTGACATTCTTCATTTGAGTAATCTGAAAGGGACTTTGAAAGGAGAGTTGGTGTTCATCCCTTTTTTGGAGTTCTCCCAGATGCCTTAAATGTGGTGAGTGACTAAGCTATTCAAAGAAATGATTTTTCCCAGAGAACATATTTAGCTGTAGTTCCTAAATGTCAGTAAACAGTATGGTTTACTTTCTCATTTCTCATTCCAAAGATTGGTTTGTAATATGCAGATAAAGTACATTTTGTATTGATGGAATGTCTTTCTCTCAAAATAGTTACCTATCAATGATGTTAAGAATCGTGATACCCAAGGAAGCCATAAAAGCCGGCACTAGGAACTGAGCTTTCTCAGTCGTGGCGTCTTCACTCTGGAACAAGCTTCTTACAGAAGTTTGCTAAGCACCTTCCCTTTTAATTTTTAGGAAACTAATTAAGACTGAATTATGCAAAACTGCCTTCTACTAGCGTGAACATTGTTCTGAGATGTATGAAGGGTTTCTCATTTGTGTACAGGTATTTTGATGTACTGCAAAGGTAGTTTTGGCTAGCAACATGAATACCCAGCATGTTGTGGGCAAAGTGCTAATTAACTTGTGAACCACACAGAGAGAGTGCTAAGCACTATGGGGCAGTATAGAAGTATAATTGCTATTGCTAACAAGATTAGTTGTGTTATTTGACTTTTGTTCTTATTATATGGTAGCTTTAATGCATGATTCCAGGGTGAATTGCCCTGAGAGTGGCAATACGAATGGGATGATAAGCAAGCAAGCAAAGGAAAGGAAACACACACATACACAAAACAACCCCACATTTTTTCCTTTTTAAAAAAGAGTAACACAATACAATTTAAAGCAAGCAAAACATTTTTAGTTTTTTTAAAGGAATTCTGTATCTCTTCTCTTTCACCACCATCACACAGGCAGTGACTATTGCAAGTAAATTTTTGCTCTCTCTATTAAGGACATGTGAGGGATTTCTTACTGCTTTTATTTGCAGTCTTTGAGTTTATGTGTCAGATGTAGGGCTGTGTCCTCTTTTCTCCTGAATGGATGATTTGGACTGGCAGCATATGCTGTGGTATCCTTGGCTGTAGACTGTTGGATAGCAAGAGAAAACAATGTTCCTCTTGTAATTTGTTCTGCTAAGCATTTGCACGTAACTTGGAGTTCAGGGGGATATTCTGGTGCTTAGCATCTGTCTGGAATTCTTCCCATGAAAGAAATAGAAATTCCCTTAATCCATCCAGGTTTGCATCTTGCTTTTGGGGCAGTTTTGTACACATCTAGCTTCATACTCTTGCCAGCTGAGACACTGTAATCATAGGACCTTAGTATCTTGATAATAAGGACTTTTTGTGTGTCTTGTGAATTCCATGGTTCCATCAGTGTCTCACATAACCTTGTTGTACAAAACTTAGATCAGCTAAGATTAAACTTTGCCATCTCCCTTCTTTTCCTTTTCCTGATGTTCTCATATGTCATATTATTCTGCAGACTTTTGTAAAGGGCATTCCTGTGCCAGCTTACAGCCATCTTCTTGTAACTTTTTCTCTGAATTACCACATGTTCCTCTGAATGCATTCTTATGCATGGACAGTTGGCTGAACTTGAATCCTCCTACCCTTGGGTTGGGGCCTTCCATTACAGCAGCAGACACAGCAACAGCTACAAGCTATGATCATCATTGAAAATACCGTAGCTACAGGATGGAATGAAAAAGGTGAATATTAACTTCTGGAAATGCTGGCCAAAAATCAGAACAAACCCAATTTATCATGCAATGGAGGAACAGGAAATAGATATGTGTGGCTTTCAGATATGCTTCTTATCCTCTACTTCAAGCTTTCGCAACCCTCAGTCTGCTGGCCCAATTCAACCTGTTCACCTCTAGGACCACCCACCACCACCAGAAGTTCAATATCGTTACTTACTGTGGTGGTGGTGGGAATCATGCTGTTTTTCTGGGTTTTTGCACAGCCTCCACTGCTCCCTACAGTAGTGAGAGTCTTTTTGGAGCATGTTTGCTGCATTTTGGGGATTTTTCTCTACTTCTTTGCTGCATTTCGGAATCTAGAATAGAGGAGTTGGCAACATCCGGTGCTGGGCAGAGCTTACATCAGCACCTGGGCTCCCAGTGCGGAACCAGGAAGCTGCCAACTGCCCCATTCTACCTGCCAAAATGCAGGAGAGAAAAATCCCCAAAATGGAGAGAACATGCTCCAAAAAGCCTCCTGCCACCATGGGGACCAGCGGAGGCTATGCAAGAACCCAGAAAAACAGCACAATTCCTGCTGTCACCGCCAAAAATGTAAGCACCAGGAACAACCATGCCTCTGGCCCCTACAGCTGTGGGTCAGGGACGGGACGGGCCCGTGGCGGGAAAATGTTATGAACCCCTGCTCTACTTACTATTGCATGCTATTCTATTCCTCACTGGTTTGTAATTATTTGAAAACTGGATGTTAAAACTAAGAGGGGGAAAATGATTTCTTTCAAATATGATACAAAGGAGCACTTTGTGCCATAAAAGTGAATCCTAGAACAAACCATTCCTGTATTATCTCTGGAGTCAAAAACAACAAAACTGAAGCTGTCCTATCTGGGACACATCATGAGAAGATTCTCTGAAAAAGATAATAATGCCAGGAAAGGTAGAAGGCTGCAGAAAAGAAGAAGACTGAAAACAAGGTGGATTATCACTTTTTCAGGAATGCAAAGGCAGGGAAATTATCAATGAAAGTCCAAATGTTTGTGGCATGATGGTCTGTTTGCCAGGCTCTGTTTTAACAGACCATCGTGCCATGATGATTTGGACTTTTAATTTCCCTGTCTTTGCATGCCTGAAGAGGTGACCTTGAATCACAAAAGCTAGCAATGATTTTTGTTAGTGATTTGAAAAAATGGTATTGCCTTCTCTTTAGACATTTTGAAGATCACTCATTGCTAGAGTCACCATAGGTCAGAGGTGACTTGACAGCATGTAGCAACAGCAACAACACTATTTCCTGTGACAGTCTTTTCACTCCCTCAAAAAGAAATCCAAAGGATTATAAGATCCTCCTGAACGGGGTTACTATATAAATTGTTCTTCCTTTCCTTTTAATGGCAGGAAATCCCAGTGTTGATGCTGAACTATGCTTACTTCAGACTCTGTTCTATACCTGAAGTGAAGAAATTGAATAGAAAAAGATAGTGCCCCTTCTCTAAAATATCCTCCATGGAGATCTTCCTATGGAAAATAACTTGCTTCCAAAATTAGGTAAGGGGAAAGCTCATTCTTGTGACATTTGAACCTGTATATCTCAGTCCTGCTTCACTATAGCTATATTTTAAGGCAAATCAAAGCAATATTTCTTTTTAACCCAGATTTCTAGATACACGTTTTCATAATTTGGATAGCTCTCAGGCCATTCATTTGTCACATGGTAGAATTTAGCAGTGTGAATCTGCAGTAAAGTCTTCTCTGCACCTAGATCTCTCTCAATTACCTTTTAATTGTCTTATGTACACGAAGACTCTTGAAAAATGCAGAGATGAAAGAGAGTTCAAAAGAACAAAAACAAAGTAACCACCCCAGACAAATTTAGTGAGTTGCAAGCGCATGGAAAGCTTCGTACTTACCAATGAACAGGATAACGACAAAAAACGACACAATCTCCAAAGGTTCAGCCTTGGGTAGTCTTTGGAGTTTCAGCCATAGCTTGTTACCAATTACATAGAGTTCATTCTGAAAGTCCTTGTAAGACATTCTTGTTTTGCCCAGCACTTGTTTTGCAACACTGGGACACAAAAGTAGGGAGAGAAGAGAGAATACAGAAGAGTATTGCTGTCAGCTCCTTCTTCCGGGTGCTCTTTAGCAGGAGTTATCTTTTGTTCAGTGCTAAATTGAGCTCACCAGCAAAACACGTTTATCAGGGCTCTGCCCTTGAATTCCATTCATATACAGCTGCTCTGAAGGAGCTTATTAGACACATCTAAATGTAATATACATTCAGACTCAGCAAAACCTGATTTCCCAGTTCTTATTCTCCATTATTTCAGAGGTGTAGTAATAGTTTAGAGTCTCTTCCTAAGTAATATCAGAGAGTAAACAAAACTAACTGCTGTATTTTGATGTTAGCTTTCATGGATCAAGTCTACTTCGTCAAACATAAGAGTGAGATTTCATGGCATTTAAAAGTAGATAAATAGGGACCACTTCGTTGGGAAGGTAACAGCGTTCCATACGCTCCGGTGTCTAGTCATGCCTGCCACATGACCATGGAAACGTCTGCAGAAGCAGACAGCGCTGGCTCTTCGGCTTAGAAACAGAGATGAGCACTGACCCCTAGAGTCGGATACGACTGGCTTTCGAGCAAGGGAAACCTTTACCTTTAGTCTTTGAGGTGACACAATGTTTTTGTCTTTTTGTTTTGTTTACTCTCTGGTATGCTTGCAGAGACTAACAAAGCTACCATTTTAGAAAAAAATCCTTAAGTAATGTTTTCCAATAAAAAAAATCATTTAATGTGGCCAAATCTTATTAAAATATATACTTTCCCCATACAGTATTTAAACATTTTTGTTTGTTACATTTATCATTAGAATTAAACTGTGTATCCTCTTTTGCAACAACAGCACCCACAGTAAAAATTTGTTCATAATTAGTTGAATTCTCTTGATCTTCTTTCAGTGTTTGGAAGAAATAAACCATTCTGCTGAAAGTTCTGTGTTCCACATGAAACATGTGATTCTGTGGCCCCTATACTAAATGGCATTCCAGAGTCTACATTCCATTCTGCTGGGAAGCATTTGCTTTTGTTCTAGAGCAGTGATGACGAAACTTTTAGAGACTGAGTGCCCAAACTGCAACCCAAAACCCACTTTTTAATTGCAAAATGCCAACATGGTGTGGCGAACTCTGTACTGAGGGAAGGAGGAAGTGCTCCCATTGGCTTCTGGACAGAGGGGTAGTGTGAACTTTGGGTAATGGTACATGTGGCCACAGAGAGGGTTCTGAGTCCCACCTCTGGCATGTGTGCTATAGATTCACCACCACTGTTCTAGAACTTCTTAGATTCTGTCTCCTTCATACTGCATTCTGAAAGCCCTGGCATGTAAAAGTGGCACTTGGTAGCATTAAAAATTCTAACCCAACTTCTGTTCAGGGAAATTTAAAATTCTAGCTCATTATATAGTTTCTTTCGAAGATACTGGATCCAGGCTTAGTGATTCTTTAAAAAGACAAATGAAATCTGTAAGATTTAAGTCATTTGTTGATTTCAATAAATCTGCTGTATCACTAACTCTAGATTCAACCTTTAGTCTGGGTTAATCTGAAACCTTTCCTTAGAAGAATTTCAAATTTAAGCAAGATTGTTGTACTTCATTTAGTCTATCATCTTATTTTTATTCCTTTTATTGTATTGTGACAGTAGACCATAATTTTGAGGGAGGGGGGGTTTCATTCTTTGGAATTTGTAAAGACATTCTGATATGTATACAGAAGTATTTATGTACATTATTTTGATTAACTCATTGTTGTTGTCTGGTACTCATGTCTGAGTATACATTTTTTTCTGAAAATCATTTTTGGAAAAATGCCATTGGCATGAGTTTGTTTAAGGTGGATTCCAGCTTGCCATGAAGTGACCCACACACTGTGATCATGGAGCTCTCTCCTGTGGCACATATGAAATGAGACATGCAGGATTTAACACCGGGACTGTAATTGATTGCCACAGGATATTATCAAGGTGTGCCTTCACAGCCAGTCCATCTGGCATGGCCTCTTCCACCTCCATGACCATAGGAAATCAGAAGAGTGAAGTGGTTCTTCCTCTGCTCATTATGCTGTTGGGTCTAATGTGATGGTTTCTAGTGGCATTTCCTCCATTGATGGGGACCATCACCCCCCACCTAAAGGGGCTCATCCATCTGTTGGCTCCTTTAGGGAGTCGGGTTATTTACTGCCACCCAGCATGTGGCACTGAGTCGTTGTCTGTATGGTTCACTCCATTACTGTAGAGGGATGTTTAATTAATTTTGATTAATTAAGCAGTTAATTAACTTCTCATTTTAAATTTAGACCTCTTGATCCAGTTTAACAGTCTCTGTTAAATCAAACTGCCTTTAGTAAGTAAAAGGGTGTAAGAATATTTAGTATTTGTACCTGAAGCTGAACTGATAATAATTCACATATATATAGCAGTTAATAACTGCAGCGGCTTAATGTTATTTCATCATAAGGGGCTGTTCAAATACCATGTGACCATTTTAGGGGGGGAGGTGGTCCACCAAAAGTCACAGAAAGTCACGGGTGGAGGGGGTTTGACGTGAAGTCCCTTGACTCCAAAATTATAATTTCTTTTCGCATCCAGCTGGCCATAGACCTATCTTCAAACCATGTGATTTAAGGGTGGGTCAAAGTTCACAGAAAGTCACAGAGGAGGGGGGGATCAAAAAGTGGCCTGTTTTAGGTCATGTCGTATTTGAAAGAGCCCTAAGGATTTGAGTTAGAGAAGAATTCTATTGAAATAATTAGATCTTCAGGTTCAATAAGAAGTACTGTAGTACATTTCCCAGGTATGACTCTCTGTGATGGGGGGAAGGGGGTCTTACAAAAAAAAAAACCCACTCAATGTGTATGGGAATTATTATATATGTAAATTATTATCAGTTCAGCTTCAGGTAAAAATACTAAATATTCTTACACCCTTTTACTTGCTAACGGCAGTTTGATTTAACAGACACTGTTAGTTTCAGTTCCAATAATGGCTTGTTTGTCCTGCTGTGAATTGGAACTGTGGTATTCCAAAAATATTTCCCTCTCAAAATGAAGAAAAGCATTACAGATGAAGCCCTGAGGCAGGAGAACCATGGAAAAGCTTTTTGAAGAAGCAACCTGTCATCACAACAGGGCGTTCTACTCTATTTAGCTGCTTAATTTTACCTTCTTTTCCTCCAGTGCTTTGTTGAATTTTTCCAAAAGGTCAGTTAACTATTCTGTCCCAGATTAAGTTTTTGGTGGTAGCCAGAAAATGTTCCTCTTGTTTGTTCCTTTTTAGTGTACATATGTTATTCAGTGCCTATTAGGAAATATAAAGGGGTACACAGAAAGAGCCTCCTTGAAGATTGTGATATTTATAACACAGTTTGGTTAAACCTTTTAACCACAGTCTGGCATACCCTGGAAACAACAACCTTCTCTAGTTTACATAAGTCCCTCCACAGAGAAAGAGCACTTAAGTTTTGTGAAAATTAATTATAGTGTATCGGTATGCCATAGTAATGATTGCAAACTTGTTTTTCCTGTGTGCAGCTCTAGTCAGCACTTGATAAATTGCGGGTGAATAAATGAAGGCATTTTATTGTTGCTGAATGCCTTGATAGATTGTTGCTTCTACTTGAGTTCAAATAGTATAAAACAGTGATGGTGAACGTTTGCACTCCAAGTGTTCTTGGACTTCAATTCCTAGATGCCCAAAGTCAGTACTCCTGCTGATCAGGGCTTCTGGGAATTGAAGTTCTAGAACAGCTGGAGTGCCAAGATTCGCCATCACTGGCATTAGACAACTTCTCAAAGAAAATGCTCCACAGAAGGAATTTCCTAACCAAGGAATGTATTCTCTATCAGGAGATCACTGTGAATCTGTAGTAGACAGACAGATGGATAGATGAAAAGATTTGTCACTGTTTCACACAAGCTTGGAATGAAATGGCTTTAAGTCCCAGTCACTGACTTTTAAATTATGGGTTTGATATGTTCATCACCCAGTAGGTCTGGAAATAGTGAGCAGAAGGGAGAATACTTACTTTATTATGTTAAGTTTATTGTAATAAATAATTATATTTCGAAGGCAAAAAGCTTCAAATTTATGTGGCTTGACAAGAGAGCTAACTTCCATCTCCCAGAGCTGATTAGTATTAAGCAATTTGCATATGTGCTTGCATTCAACTGCCCTAGTAGAGGCAGAAATATTCAAATGTTGGGTTGGGGATCCTGTATTGGCAAAACCCATCTCCTTAGCAGGGAAAGAGCCATGTGGGCCACTAGATCTCCTTTTTCCCATGGCATATCTACAAATTGTAATTACAATTAGCAATATGATCCAGTGGAGAGAATGTTCACTGTGGTTCTAGTTGAACCAGAGTTAAATTTAAAGGATATGTTGGAAATTATTGGCAGCTGGAGGGGAGGGGAGGATTCCCAGTCCATAAAATGGGGATAATGAAGGCCAAAGCACTTATGGAGTTTTATTTCATAAAGAGGTTCTTTTATTGCATTTTAACAACATCTTTTGATGGGAAGTATAGGACATTTATAGCCATCTGTGCCGAATTTAAAAGACTTTCCAGATTTAGAAGCAGGACACACCAGCATTTAGAATTACTTTCTCCTTTGGGAAAATAATTACAGCACAGAAGCTGATTCCCAATTCTCACCCATGTAACAATGGCCATCAACAAAACATAGCTTGTGTGGCTTTCCTATGATAGCCAGAAGTGGCCTTTTTGCTGTCACTGGAATTAATTCAACCTGATGGTTATACAGTAAAACCTCACATAAAGAGTGCCTCGCTTAGAGACTAATTCACTTAAAGAGCAGAATTTTCTCTGAATGCTCACCTCACCTAACAACTAAAGCCAACAAAAAACTTGCTTAACAACTAAATCGGGGTTCGCAATCCGCCCCCCCCCCAGAAGTCACAATTGGTCACTTACAATGGTGTTTCGCTTAAAGAGCAATCCTGTGGAATGCATTATGCTCTTTAAGCGAGGTAGAACTATACATGTATTCATCACAATATGTCAGTAAAATGAGTTTAGCATTATATATGTCCCTTTGAAGGTTTGTTTGTGGCTTGGCATCTTCTCTTGTGTGATCTGTGACATGGGATCCTGTTGTGAGGATTAACTCAAGAAAAGAAAGTGATGCTTTCTTAGTTGCATAATTGCAGCAACTTGTTTACCTCAGAGGCAGTTTTCTGCTCTAAAACAGTTCAGTAGGTGCACAGGAAACTGCATTGCGCTAAGCAAGACCTTTGGCCAGTTGACATACATTGGCAGGATTTTTTCTGTTGAGATGGGAGAAACCAATACAGTAATACCCCGGATAACGATTGCATCGGATAACGCTAGAATCGGATAATGATGCAAGTTTTTTTGGAAAAAACTTGCATTGGATAACGATTCTGGATAATGATTCTTAGCGTTATCTGAGGCAATGGTCTGGTTTGGGTAGAACTACAGGGAGAGAGAGACTGCTTGTGTCTTTTTCTTTCCCTCCCTGTATTTAAACTATAGGGAGGAGGAAAGAGAGAGACGTGATTGGTTCTCTAGAGACCCAATCATGTCTCTCTCTTTCACCCTCCCTGTAGTTTAAATACAGGGAGGGAAAGAGACACAAGCAGTCTCT
The DNA here is from genome assembly GCA_030440675.1 of Furcifer pardalis. NCBI lineage: Eukaryota > Metazoa > Chordata > Lepidosauria > Squamata > Chamaeleonidae > Furcifer > Furcifer pardalis. Next base: position 53,482,281 of record CP126893.1, on the reverse strand, counting down.
GCGACTGCAGTAGGGTTGGGCGAAAGCGCGCCTTTCTCCGACCCTACTGCAGTCGTAGAGACCGCTGCGGATGGGGGGTGGCTTTAAAGGCAGGGAGGAAAAGAAAGAGACCCAATTGGGTCTCTTTCTTTCCTTGCCAGCCTTTAAAGCGGTTTGTCCCTGAAGTCAGGGATTTTTTTTTTTTAGCGTTGTTCGATGCATGCATCGGACAACGCTAAAAATCGGATAACGTCATGACTTGTGGAACCAAGTCATAACGTTATCCGGGGTATTACTGTATTGTGGTTTATAAGATAATGCATGGGCTTAGCAGCATCCACCACTAAAACACTTGTGCTTTTTACTTGTACAGGTGTGCACAAACATGTTGAGTCTTAGTACCTCATTTTAAAATCAGCAGACAATGAGAATAAGGTGCGTAAAACATGGAATATAACAGCATTAGCAGCATTAGCTCCAGCTAAAAAATTATCTGGCATTAAGGGAAGAAAAATTAAGAGGAGCACAGAAGCCCACACTGAACAACCTATTATTTAAAAAAAATCCTGGATATTTTGTTAGCACCTACAGATTTGAAAGGCTTGTCAAGATAAGGGTTAACATGTTCTACAGTGATTGCTTTTATCTTAAAAACAGCAATAAACCTGTTGTAACTGTAGGATCTGCTGTGAGTAGAGGGGGGAGGAGAAATGGCTCTCTGAGATAAGGACTTGTTGTTTTAAGGGAACTTAAATGGCTTGTTCGTACATTTTAGATTTTTGCAGAACTTTTTGGTATCAGCTAACAAAACCATGCAGATGTTCTTCTGGAGCTGTATATTGTGTGTATGGAAAAAGCCCTAGTAATATAAGAAACTAGACTTATTTGGATGATATAGCCCCTCTCTGTGGACTTATGGGTCTGTCTAGTTCAGTCCTCTTTACTCCCACTGACAAAGACTATTCACAATTTCATCTCTAGCTGAAGATACCAGGAATTGTACCTGAAACCATCTGCATACCAAGTAGTGCTCCTCTACTGACTTTGATCTGAAATGGATTGTAACAAATAGAATAATAATTTTGTGTCAGAGATTACTCTGGGTTGAAAAGATTTTTAGGGGACGCCCAAATGAAGCTTCTTTCATGTCCTCAAGTGCTGCTCTCTGGTATCGAAACCTAAACTTCCAGTCTCCAGCTCAGTGCCTTAACCACTAAGTCACCAGGGGAGCTAACAAATAGATTGAAAATAATTTAGATTGTACAAAGGGCTTGATAGAAATAAAATTAAGCATTTGTTTTTTTCAGACCGCCTGTTGAAAAATAATGTAAGCTGGGAAAGCTATAGTATGTGCTTTGATGCTACTATATGTTTATATGGGAGGAAAACATTCTGATAAAGTAACGTTCATCTGAAGTTCTCTGATTTTGTTTTTCTTATAATTATATGCTATGGTCTTGCAGCAGGATTTTCTGGATGTGATACAAGAGCCATATTTTTAAGTCTCTATCTGTGTTGATTGTTTTAAATGTGTATAAATGTGTGAATTGGCAGGTGACACACTCTTGTGAAAATTTTTCCTTCCAACCCTAAGTCCCTTCTTTGACACTTTCTGTCTACAGTCCTGTATGCATGATGGTAAGATTGTGAAAATAAACATGGAGATAGGCCAAAACAAACCAATGCATAGGAGGAGTGGGGGATATTTCACTATATGTTGTGGCTGGGTAAAAGTTGAGTCAGAGGCTGATGGAATTTTTTTGTCTCTTTTTGTGTAGTAAGTTGTAGAGCTGGTGCCTTTGGAGAAAGTTTTAAGTAAACTAATTTTCCAGGTGTTATCTCAATTTTACCTCATCATATTCTATTTTGTAAGAAAAACTGATCCTGAAAAAGTGTTATGATGGAGCATGTCTTTATGAAAATAGATTGCTCATTTAAACCCTCAACCTTAAATTGCCAGTACCAGAGAGTAGGTAAATGGGCAGATGGCTGCAGTGTGTTCTTCTTTTAGGTGTGGTTAGGTATCCAGAGGGACTGTGGTGGCTCAAGTGGTTAAGATGCTGAACTTGAAGACTAGAAGGTCAGAGTTTGAGACCCGAGTACTGCACGACAGAGTGAGCTCCCATCTCTGTTCCAGCTCCTGCCAACCTAGCAATTCGAAAGCAAGAAATTGCAAGTAGATAAATAGGGACAACTTCGGTGGGAAGGTAAACAGCGTTCCATGCACTCTGGTGATGAGGCATGCCTGCCACGTGTCCACAGAAACGTCTGCAGATTCCAACAGTGCTGGCTCTTTGGCTATAAACAGAGATGAGTACTGAACCCTAGAGCTGGATATGACTGGCTTTCAAGCAAGAGTGACCTTTATCTTTACTAGGTATCAAGATGTTGCTTCTGGGTACAGAATGGACTGACTTGCTGGATTTGCTGGATTATTGGAGGCAGTTGATCGATGAACTGTTTTGAGAATAGGATAAAAATTATCTGGAACTGCTTGGAAAAATAAAGGCAGTTGGTTTAAACAAGAATTGGACTTAGGCCCATGTCTATACATACATATGCTTTATAGTGCGTGTCTGGGTTAAGAAATTTACCTTTCCTTCCCTTTTTGTAGAGTAGCCTATTCTGTGGTGGTGGTGGTGATAAATAGTGTGCTGTCAAGGTTTTTGAAGTAGAAAATATACAGAGGTGGTTTACCATTCTCTTATTCTGGGAGCACCTGAGAATGTGCAGTTTGCCTATGGCTTCACAGGGTGGCTTTGACATGCACATGGGAATCGAACTCATAGCCTCTGCCAGAAAACTAGACCACTGAACTGTGCAGTCAGCTATAGCAATTGTGCTGAGTACAAAGGTAATATAATGAACATAACATGGCCAGGAAAAGCCTTTGCACAGTTACAAGCTGGTGCACCAGCTGTGCCTGATCCTTGAGATGTTCAGTCTGGCTATGCTGGCACATGCCTTAGCTACATCTAGTTTGGATTACTGCAATGTACTCCACAAGAGATTGCCTTTGAAGAGTGTTTGTAAACTTCAGCTGGTTCACAATGCTGCCGCCAGACTGCTGACTGGGGCTGGTAACAGGGAGCATATAACTACCCTATTACAGCAGATTAACTGGCTGTCAGTTTGTTTCTGGGCCCAATTCAAAGTGCTGATTACTACCTATAAAGCCAGGCTGTTCAAAGTATCATCTCATCTCATATGAGCCTTCTCAGCTTTTAAGATCCTCTGGAGGGGCCCTCCTTGTTGTTCCTTCCCTAGTTTGTTTGGTGAGGATATGAGAAATTAGATATTATAAAATATCTTCTTTTTAATATTGGTTTAAATAATGCTTAATTGTTTCTTTTAGTTTTTGTATAGTAGTTTCACCCTGTTAGCATAATACTGTATATTCAATTGTTTCAGCTGCCTTGGGTTCCTATCAGGGAGAAAGTTGGCATACAAATGATATGCCATGATCTTATTGTTGGTTTTTTGATGTTGAGTTTCAACTCAGTTTTTACACTCTCCTCTTTTACCCTCATTAAGAGGCTCTTTAGATCAAGGCAGGCAGTGTGGAGCTGGTGGGTCAGCCTTAGTTACTTTTGTTATTTCCTGATGTGACTGCAACAGCAAGTGGTAACTCTTTCTAGCAAAAGCTCTAAGCAGGCGCTCTCTCCCCAACATGAGACTGAGCAATCTGTGCAGCAATGGCTTCATGATAGGTAATAGAACCATGGGGCGCTTCTGGCTTCTTTCAGTATCTTTCATTTTTCTGGTACTCCTTTGTTTTTTTCATGATCCAGCAAATGCTGGCAATTTGGTCTATAGTTCCCCTCCCTCTTTGGAACCCAACTTGTACTTCTGGTAGTTCTCAATCCCCATACCGTGTCCAGCTTACTTTGATTCATAGATCTTGCATTCCAGGTTCCTATGCAATATTGTTCTTTACAGCAATGGACTTTCCTTTCACTGTCAGACACATCCACAGTTGAACGTCCTTTTGGCTTTGGCCCAGCTGCCTCAATCTTTCTGGGGCTACTTGTACTTGCTTCCACTCCTCCCCAGTAGAATACTGGACACCTTCTGACCTGAGGGGGTGATCTTCTGACATCATATCATTTAGCCTGTTGATACGTTCCATGGAGTTGTATTGGCAAGGATACTGGAGGGGGTTGCTAGTTCCTTCTCCAGTGGATTGTGTTTAGTCTGAGTTCTCCGCTATGGCCTTTCCATTTTGGGTGGCCCTACACAGCATAACCTCCTCAAACCACAAGATCCCCTTGCCGTGGCAAGGCACCAATCCTTTCAAGAAAAAGGGACTAGAGTTCAAATGCTTGGGAGATCTGTTGCTGTGTTCTAGTTTCTTCCCATTACCATGCTGTCTGTGTGTTCCTAATGCAAGTGGATAGTATGCTAACGTGCTGTGGTGTATAGTCTCTGGCAAATGCTCTTTAGCACTTGTGCTTTATGGGGACTAAGAGGCCTCTGTACTATATGACAGCTGTTAATACAAGCCAGGACTCTGCCTTCCTTATTCCCAGACATGTGTTTCAAATTGTATGTTTTTCCTTAGCTGCACAGAAAACTCCTGCCAAATTCCTCAGCATATTTTTGCCAGCAAATGTTAGGTTATTTTTCGCTCTTATGTCTCTCCTAGAGTCTTGCATTTTTGTTTAAACTTCTCATTCCTTGGTTGTCAACTAACCAGAAGCAAGGGAGCCCCTTTATTATTATATTTAAAGGTTAGACGTTTTCTTAACAGGAACCTTGGAATTCAAGCTTCTGCCAAAAGGAAGCACAGTTAATTTAATTGTGTCTTTCTGAATAAATATTCTAGTTTTGTTAAAGAAAAGGTTCGTTAGAACTGTCTCTGTATCCCTTGAAGAGAGCCTGCAAGTCTCCATAAATATGTCATATGTTATGAGGAGTGGTGGAAAGAGAGGATTTGGCCTGGGATACTTTTGGTTTTTTCCTCCTCAGGCACCACAAAACAATAAATGTCTTTGAAATCATGTACCTGGATGCCAGCCCTAAAGCAGCTTCAGAACCATCACAGCAGTGACTAGATTTCAGTGCCTTTAGCAAGAAAGCCTTGAAAAGTAGCAGCAAAACTCACACTGGTCCTTTCTTCTTACATTTGAGCAAATTGCCTGCGATGAAGAGAAAGCAGCAGGACTACAGAGAACTATTGTAATTCTGCCCAGCATCACAATGCGGAGTCAATATCAGAACCTCTTTCATTTTTTGATGTGTGTATCGAGACAGCTGGAAGGGGACATTTGAAGAGATCATCAGCATATTAAGAAGGGAGCTGCACTATGCGAAGGAAAACAGCTGATTTTAATATGGACCAAAAAAAGCTTTAACTCTTGTAAGCAGCCAGCTGCTACAAAATGTGGAGCAAACTTTTGGGAAACTGTCATTGGTAATGACATCAAACAAAAGTATGAAACATAGACTGCTGATGAGTTGACCGAATACGTAAATTCAAGAAAGAAAGAAAGAACATAATGGTATGAGAGAGGGTAAGTGTGAGTAGACTGCTGCAGATGGGGTCTGACTTTCCCCGAAACCTGGTTCATAGGATCCCCAAAGGATTGCTGCCAACTACAAGAACCTTTCTAAATAGCAAGGTCATCCTTGGAGGCCCTTCTCTAGATCTCACTACCTTTAGAAATGAAGAGCATAGTGGCTAGGGATAGGGCCTGTCTTCTTGTAAGTAGCCTGGTTTTACAATACAGTACTTCATCTGGGAGGTTTGATGGTACCTTTTAATGGGGCTAGAGGACCGGGGTGGGTTAGTGGTTAAGACAACAGGTCAGCAGTTTGAGACCTAAGTACTGTGCAATGGAGTGAGCTCCCATTGTCTGTTCTGAGTTTCTGCCAACCTACAGTTCAAACACAAGAAATTGCAAGTAGATATATAGGAACTGCTTTGGTGGGAAAGATAACGCATTCCATACCCTCCAGCATCTAGTCATGCCTGCCACATGACCACAGAAATCTCTGCAGACACAGACAGTACTGGGTCTTTGGCTGTAAACAGAGATAACCATTGCCCCGTAGAGTCAGATACGACTGGCTTTTGACCAAGGGAAAACTTTACCTTTTAATGGGGCTGCACTATTCTAATTATGTTAGAAATGGCAACGAACTCTTCTGATATGAGTAAAGTTTGTTCAAGGGTAACAGTTGTCCATCTATGTGCTTACGTCTGGCCTGGGCAATTATTAAACCATAGGAACCATTTCATACTTATAATTTTCAGATGGTGCTCTGTCTAGGACAGGGTTCCCAACCTTTTCAAGCCAGGGGCCAGGTCACACTCTCTCAGTCAACTTCAAGGGCCTGACAGCAATTTTGCACTGCCTGCATGATGGGGACAGCCATTTTGTCCCAGCAGCTTCAAAGGGGCAGTCATTTTGCTTCTCAAAGGCCCTTAGAGGAGTTGGGGGGCATATGAAATGGTGCCACAGGTCAGATCCAGCCTGTGGGCCTTAGGTTGGGAACCTCTAGTCTAGGAAATGATGTCTGTCCAGCCACAGACAGATCTTTCTGCTTTTGTTGCTTTTATGAAGTGGTTGGGAAATCTTTCTGTGGTCCACAGAAGCAAATCATTGCTGACATGACAAGATGTCCATTCTTGTTCTAGTTCATATTTTGGAAAGAAATAGCTGGGTTTGAGTCTTGTTTTAAATGATTGATGGGCAAACAAATAAACACGTATCTTTCTGTGGAAAAGTTTTTAATTTTTTATAATTTTTTATGGGGATGTCAAAAGTGGCATCTGAATTTCATTCAGAGACCTACAATAGCTGTGGATTACTTTTCATGACATTGGTTGTTAAATAAGGGCCATCACTAGTTTAGAGGATCTTTAACCAGTGGTGGGCAGCCAAAAATTTTACTACCACACTGTGGGTTGAGCTGACGTCATAGGCGGTGCCAACATCATGATGTCATGACATCTTGGGTGGAGCCTATGTCATGACATCATGATGTTATGGGCAGAGCCAATGATGTGGGTGGAGCCAAAGTAAAAAAAATAAAATTAAAATACAGTGCACATAAAAATAGAAATAAAAAACACATAAAAATACAAATTAAATAGAAATAAAAACAAAAATACAAATTAGACATTAAATAGAAATAACAAACATAAAAATACAAATTAAAATAGAAATAAAAGCACACTACATAAAACACAGTGTTTTAAACACCCACCTGCCCGCCTGCCCCAAACACAAACCCTAGTCACTTACCCTGGCTGGGGTTGGGGAGCAGCAGGCAGGGGGCGGTACGGTGATGTGGCCTGGCCTGGCCTGGCCAGGCCCGGCAGCGCAGCCTGGCCCAACAGCATGGCATGGCCCCGTCTGGTGGTGCGCCGTGGCCGGGCCTGGTGGCAGTGAGGAACCAGTGTTGGTGGTTGGCAGTTGAGGGAAGGCTGCTGCCGCTGCCACTCCTCCAAAGAGGCCGCTGAGAGCCTCAACAGCCAGCCGCTGAGCCCTTCCTTGCAGCCCAAAATGGCTGCTCGTAAGTGTGCATGCATCAAAATACCATTTGATGCATGTGTGCCTCCAGTATTCAGTACACATGCGTCAAATGGTGTTTTGACGCATGCACACTTACAAGCAGCCATTTTGGGCTGCAACGAAGGGTGACCGGAGAGGCAACCGAACCGGTCACTTCCCAAAAAAGTAACCATCCCAGGATTTTTACTACCGGTTTGGTAGAACCGGTCTGGACCGGGTGCTGCCCACCACTGTCTTTAAGTGGTGAGTGAGAAGGTGCTGGAGACAACATTCGATAAGGGATTGGTGATGACCAGCTGGAGTAGAGCGAGGTGTGTGTGTCAAATCTCATTCAGGCATTCTGTTATAGAAAAATTAAGAGCCTCTGTTTAAGAATAAGGTTCCTCCTGATTTTCTTGCTGTATGAATATGTACTTATTTGTTGGACAAAATCTTTTCAATGAACTTCTGTCCTAGGTTCAAGTTATTAGTCTGTTACAATAAAAAGAGTAAAGAATCTTATGTCACTTTCAGGATTAACCAATACATTGTGACCTGCAGGGTTTTTTGGCACAAAGTCCTTTATATATGTATGTATGTGCATGCTTATGTATACATTAACCCAGGAGTTTTCAACCTTTTTAAGCGGGGGGGGGGGGGAGGTCACACTCCCTCAGACAGCTTTGGGGGTCAGATGGTCATTTTGCCCTTCCTCGACCACATGGCACTTCCTGGTGTGGTGGTGGTGCCACATGAAATGGCACCATGGGCCACATCCAGCACATGAGCCACAGGTTGAAAATCCCTGCACTAACCTAAATATAGAAAGAAGGAACATTGTTTTTCTATTTTTTAACTACAAATTAGTTCAAGCCAGTTTGTGCTGTTATCACTTTTCCAAAGTACAGTTGGCTGCTGGTGGGTACACATAACAGGATAAACATGTAAATAAACACCTAAGGAAGGAGGCCTTGTTTTTATCTAAGTTTCTCATTCCCATGATTTCTGCATATCTTAGATTTCAGTGTGGAGTTGTTGTTTTTAGCAAATTTTAACTTGGAAAAGATTCATGCTAGAGTCCTTCTATGAAACTTCTTCTGATGCATTTGGATGATAATGTTGCATTTTGTAGAAAGTCTAAAGTAGGGATTCTCAACCTGCGGCCTGCGGGCTGGATGTGGCCTGTGGCACCATTTCATGTGGCTCTCCACTGCCTCCACCACACCAGGAAGTGCCATGTGGTGGGGGAACGGGAAAATGGCCTTCTGGCCCCCAAAACTATCTGAGGGAGTGTGATCCAGCCCACAGCTTAAAAAGGTTGAGAAATCCTGGTCTGAAATGACTGAAATTCTTCACGGGACTTTTGCAATCCTCTTATTCAGCGACATAAATGACATTATCTTTGGAGTAAACTTTCCCCAACTTAGTCAGGATAGACGTCATCAGTTGCATGTTGAGTCACATAACTTAGTACACAACTAATAATATCTAAGGTGATTCTGTTTGTAATATGCCAGCATAACTGGGTAAGAATACGGACCATAATTTCAGTATATTCATTACTACAATTTATCATATAGCATGTAGAGCAGTTTGATCTTTGTTGGGTGCAGAAGAGAATTGCTTGCAGTCAGTGGTTGAGAAAATGTATAAAAGAACACATTTTTGAATGATATGGTTGGTTGCATGGATTCCAGCTTTGTCTAGATTTGTATCTCAATTTGATGTCCCTTTCTTCTAATATAATGTGTAACAAAGAGCTCCAAATAAAAACTTTTAATTCCATGTGTGTGTGTGTGTGTGATGTGTTTTGCAAATGCATATACAGTACAGTAATACCTAGGATAACGCTAAGACTTGGTTCCACAAGTCTTGGTGTTATCCGATTTTTAGTGTTATCCGATGCATGTTAAAATCCTATGGGATGGATCGGATAACGTTAAAGCTCCATAGAGATACATTGTAACCGCACAGGTTTTAGCGGTTGTTATCCGATCCATCCCATAGGACCTTAATGTTATTTGATCCAATTCTCCACCCCAGATTGCTTAACGTTATGCGATTTTAGCGTTAACCAAGGTAAACGTTATCTGAGGTATTACTGTACTGTACACCTGTGTACATAGGAGTTGGGTACTCTACCCAGACCAGTGTTTCTTAGCAGTTAGAGCATGTAGTTGTGCCTCGTTTAAAGAGCATAATGTGTTCCACAGGATTGCTCTTTAAGTGAGTTTGCTCTTTCAGCGAAACACCATTGTAAATGACCAGTTGTGGGGGGGATTGTGAACCCTGATTTATTTGTTAAGTGAGTTCTTGGTTGATTTTATTTGTTAAGTGAAGCGAACATTCAGAGAAAATTCTGCTCTTTAAGCGAAGCGCTCTTTATGCGAGGTTTGACTGTACTGAGTTCTGTTAAGTATCAAGTCCTAGTAAAATAGGACTCTACTCTAAAGATACTATTTCCAGCACCAGTAGACATCAATTTAAAAAAAAATCCATATTGCATTCCTTTGTAATGGACCTCATTAAAATTTGTTCCTTATTTCAGCAGCTCTTATATTCTACCTGTGAGAGAGCCAAGTGCACAAATACAAATATTGTATCTCTTTTAATAGGCACGAAGTCCAGAATTTCAAAACAGACTCTGATTTTGTGTGCAGTAGCGGTAAGGGCTGTTTGGCTCAAAGCAGAGCTATTGCTGTTGGCCCAAAATGTGCTACAAAGTTTAATCACATAATTTGGCAATTTCCACAGCAATTCCTTCAAAATCAGTTGATAGTTAGAAAATCGAAGGACCTATGTTGCTTGGCCTAGTCTTTGAAGACTACCCAAAAATATCTGAAGCCTATTCTACAAACTAGTCCATGTAAATTGGAAGCTTAATTACCGTCTTTGTCCTGCATCCTTTAACATGGCTACATAATTTGTTCCTTTGAACATAGTCCTATTCTTGTTGTTACTGATTTGGAAGTCTTTTTAGTGTCCACCTCATAAGACACGTGTATTTCAGGGAGTACAAGGGAACACACAGAAGCAGATTTGCAAAGTCCTGTCTCTTACTGCTGCATGGCTCTTCTGAGCTTTGCTTTGCCTTCCCTACCCCACAACTCTCCTACTTTACAATTGCTTCTTCACGCTTCCTTCTGACATCCTGTGTTGCAATACATACTCTGAAATACGAATACAGTACAGTACAAGCTTACACTAAAAAGCCCAAACTCTTTTGTTCAGACGTTCTGGTAGGATAACAAGAGGCAAAAACTAGGCTTACCCTAAAAGTGTTGCAGGGCGGGTAGTTTTGTTATCCTTGGAGTTTTCTTTCTGTTGTCATATCGTGTTGCTGGGTCTTCCCATGTTGACCCTCTCCGTCTGTTTCTTCCTCAGCTCTGATCCTGCTGCTGACAGCCAGTTGCTGTCTCTGCCTATGCTTGCTCTCCCTTGTGGTCCTCTCTCTCTCTGTTGTTAGTAGTCCTGGAGATGTGAAGTCTCATATTACATGTGTATCAAGAAGGGGAGGGAGCATATGTGGAGCCTAGCTGTGAGTATATAGGGTCCTGAAGGCAGAGCTCTAGGAAACACTTGTTGCATTCTTCTTGTGTAACTCTGGATTCATGTGAAGCTCATTTGTGGTTGCTGTTGTTTTTGTTAAGACATTTATGCACAGCCTAAAGTAGTGTAGAGGCAGTTCCCTTTCATGTATCTGTGTATGAAAGGGATCAAGTCTTCTGCCTGCTTCTAAATTCTTCCTTAGCTTTAAAGAAAGGAATAAGTTGTCCTTTTGTTAACAAAGAGAAGCAAGAGAACTAGAAGATGCCTCCTGGGCTGGATCTCCATTTTAGAAAAAGGCTGCTTCAAAGTGGATTTAGACTGAGGCTCCAGTGCAACACATAACTTTCCCTTTGCTTCACATTTTATGCCAGTTAATCTACAGTAAAAACCAAGTGTGATTGTGCTGTGGGAAGTAAAAACCAAAAGCCTGAAACAACAGGCATCTTAATTAAGAATTGAAATTATGTAATGTGAAGATACAAGAGCAATTATGGCTGGAGAAAGGATTGAAAGCAGTGGTGGGCATCAGCAGGCTCGCCCCAGTTTGCCAGAACCAGTAGCAGAAATTCTGACTGGCCGTGCCCATCCAAGTTTTGAAATAAAGTAGTCCTAATTCGGGTGCAACACAGGGCTTTCCCCCCTGGCCACACCCATTATACTGTGCCCACAGTGTGGTAGTAAAAAATTTTTTTGGAACCCATCACTGATTGAAACGGATGTATACATCAGGCCATAAACTTCAGATACAGTGGAACCCTGACATACAAACTGTTCTACTTACAAAAAAATTGACATACAAATAGAAATCCTGGCTAAAAAATATTCAACATACTGTACAAAATTTTAATACAAAAAACTTGGCATACAAAAAAAAAACCCAGTGATATCTAGTGGCCTCTTCTGGTAAGGCAATGTGTTTTTGAAATACAAATTTTTTGACATTCAGTAAAACTCCGACTTGCATATGCTTCAAGTTACATAAAATTTGACTTACATAATGATTTTGTGCTAAAACCATGTCCCGATTTACACAGTTTCCTATGGGGTTGCTTCAAGTTATATGAAGATTCTTTTCCTTATGGGTTTGCTTCGATTTACATAAAAATTTCATTTTTCCTATGGGTTTGCTTCAAGTTACATTAAAAAAATAATTTTTCCTGTAGGTTTGCTTCGAGTTACTTAAAAACAATTTAAGCAAAAGGCTACGGAACTGACTTATTTTCGTAAGTGGGGTTTTTACTGTACAAATAATCTCATGGAATGGGAAAAAATCATATGTACTGTAAAGTCAAACCTCGCATAATGAGCGTTTCTATGGGGAAAACTCGCATAGCGAATTTTTTTCGCTATGCAAGTTTTCCCCATAGAAACGCTCATTATGCGAGTTTTTCCATAAGGAAAAGTCCGACTCGCATAGCGAAAAATTCGTTATGCGAGTCAGACTCACATAGCGAATTTTTCGCATAGCGAGCAACCTTGCAGAACGAATTAAATTCGTTATGTGAGGTATGACTGTATATCATTTCTATGATATTTGACTATACAGTATTGCTACATGTGCTGCTGGATTGTATTCTTATATTGTATTGCTACATTGTATTGTTGGATTGTACTGCTATATTATTGCTCAATTGTATTGCCACATTATTGCTCTTTTGCTGTGTGGTGTTCTATCATAGCATTGTTATGCTCTGTTATTGTATTATTGCTGTTTTTGTTGCGATTTCTGGGAGCTGCCCTGAGTTACATATGTCGAGTAGGGCAGCATACAAATCCAAGAAATGAAATGAAATGTAGAGGTTTTACTGTAACATGAAAACATGGCAGCACTTAAAACTGTTCCTAAAAACGCTACTTGACGTTTTTTCAGTGATTGTTCTTTTCCATTCCATATTGTCTCTGCTGTTGTATTGTTTTCAAGATCTAGATAATCTGTGGGCCTCAGAAGGCAGGCTTTAAGCACGGGAAAGTATCCATAATCAGATGTGTGGAAATTCGTTTGTAATCCGATTACTCAGAATATTTACACAGTACTTTTCTTGAATGAAGGTTGGTTCTTATCCAGGATCCTTGGAAATAGGATGGGTTATAAATATAAATGCATTTTTGTATTCACTTGATCTTTTGTTGAATGAATGTTTTATTTATCAAGATGGTAAGAACTTGTCTGTACTATTTCACATTGATAAATTTTCAAAAATTAAAAATATTTCTTTTTTAAAAAATCAAAATGAGATGAAAGCAGAACAGTTAACAAAGAATACACTCTCCAACCTGGTGACAGTATGACTGGCACCATTAAAGAGGAAGAAATGCTGGTTGAAACAAATTGGTTTTCATAATGTAGTGAAATAGAGTATGATTGGTGCATACCCTATATTGAAACGTTCTCCAGTGCATAGGTGCTCTTTCAGGTGTTAAAGTTGATAAAACTCTACCATCTCAAAAATGATGTATCAGAATGAAAACAAACTTTCCAGAATGTCCATGTGAGAAAGAATTGGTCTTTGAGGTGTTTTTCCAGAGAGAGTTAGTAAACAGCCTTTGTTTGGCTCTGAAGAAAGCAGAGGCTGAAAGGCTCCAGTTTGGCAGTCTTGACAGTACTACTTGAGATGTGATCAGATCCTGATATTTTCTTTTGAATTGCTCAGCCTGGTAGCTCCATGGGTTTGCAGAGTTTCATTCTCCCTGAACTCACAAGGAAACTGCAGTGTCTGAGGCCTGTGGGTTGCTCTCTGGTACTGGGGATAAAAGATGCATGTTTGGTACTCATTAAGGAGAGTTTGGGCAGGACAGGAGTGGTTCCAGTTCACCACTCTTTTTATTGCGAAGGGTATTGTGCTCCTCCTCTCCGTTCCCCTCCCCTTGCTGTACATGTCTGAATGAATATCCTACTACAGTACTTTAAAGAAAAATCGCTCATCTTATGGCATGAGCAAAAGATCTGAATTGCTCAGTTATTCTGAGCCAGAACAGTGGCCTTCTGGTAGCCAAGTAAGTAGCCAGTGACCTGGGCAGGCCAGAAACTTCTCAGCATCTCTGATAGAGATCTCATAGTTAAGCAGTGAGAGACCAGTTTGTGGCCTTAGAAAACTAGCTCAAGATTAAAAACGTTGCCTATATTTTTACTCCCTGGTATCCCTCCCGTTAAGATTTGGTCTTGGCTATGGCTGAGGAGGTCTTCTTTTGCTCCTATGGAAGCCATACTGCAGGGGAAGGAAGGGGTTTCTATGAAGTGGTGGCGGTGGGAAATGTTTTTAGCCTGATAGAATTAGGTTTTGTCTTTTTTCTTATCTGAAAGACAAAGGATTGGCTTTGCTGAAAGACCCTTGGCATTTCCAGCTGGGTGGTGGCAGCAGTTTCTGGAGGGACAGAGAGGGAAGATTCAACACGCTAGTCTTTTCAGTGCTTGTGAAAAGAGTGCTTTCTTTAAGCCAAAGAGCAGTGTGAGTCAGAGAGCCATTTTGTGGAGATTATAAAGAGAGCTTTGTCACATCTTTCACTTCACACCCTCTTTTTCTACACTGGAACTGGCTCAGCTCTGTCTACCTGAGAAGGGCCATTCCTGCCTATTATAGCAGCAGCTTGTTTGGCCTAGTGTGCTCTCTAAGGTGTCCTCTCAAAGGTTTGTTGTATGATTCGTCTTTCCAATTGCCTGTGAAAACAATATACAGTAATACCTCATATAACATTAGTATCGAATAACACTAAAATCGCATAACATTAAGGAATCTGGGAGGAAGAATTGCATCAGATAACATTAAGATCCTATGGGATGCTTCAGATAACAACCGCTAAAGCCTGTGTGGTTATAATGTATCTCTATGGATCCCATAGGATTTTAACATGCATCAGATAACACTAAAAATCATATAACACCAAGACTTGTGGAACCAGGTTTTAGTGTTATATGAGGTTTTACTGTAACTAGAATGCTAGGAAATCATTCATATGTCATCTTAAAATACGTTAGAAATACCCTGCTGTGATTCTTTCCACCCGAGATCCACTGTTGGTCTTTCACTAGCCACTGCTCAAATAAAAAAAATATTTGATTAGTTTTAAAACTTTCGGGAATGCTTAGACTTACATTTGCTTACTATGTGTTCTGAAGACCCCGTAGTATTTACTTACCGTATATTCTGTAGTGTGTACAGAACATGCAGTATATTTACTTACAACGTGAAGAATGTGTAGATGGGGATTAATGCATCTTTGGACTCTTTTGTTTAGGTGAAATTTTTGAAGTATCCATGCTAGTCTGTGCAAGCATCTCTAATTAAAAGAAAAAGACAAAAATGTTGTGGCACCTTAAAGACTAACTGCTATACTGTATTTTAATGTTAGCATTTGTGGATCAAGTCCACTTTGTTTTACATAAGAATGATACACCAGGTACAGAGGCACTCAATAGTTGGCTAACACAAGAGATAAGTATACATATGTGACCTTTTATAACTGGTAATAACAGAAGATCCCTGCTAGTATTCAGATGTGCTGTGAAGTTTGTCCCTGTTGAGTTGCAATTGGTGTAAAACAAAAATGCAAACATACTGTTTGAAGGCAGGTGAATCTCTCTCTAGTATACCCCAGCTTGCTTTGCAAGGAAAGATCCCTGGGAAGAGAGGCCCTGGACGTAGCTGGACTTCATGTCTGAAGAACCTGAGAGACTGGTGTGGCATGTCCTCAGAAGAACTGTTCCGAGAAGTTAAGAACAGGAAGACTATTGCCATGATGATAGCCAATACAGTATCCGGAATGGATATGGCACCTGAAGAAGAAAAAGAAGCTCTCCCAATGTATATCAGACATACAGTATTATAGATTCCAACAGCTTTGGCATACTGGACTTGTTGCCTTTTAAAAATTTGAAGTACTGTATTTGTTTATATTGCTTTTCAGATTACTAATGCTCTCAAAATATTGTATAGTAGAATTAAAATAACAGATATACAATATTATATAAAAACAGATCAAGTCCTCTTGAAAAGCAGAATTAAAATTTCTTTTAACATTTCATAACAGTTTTAAGGAGCAAAGACCTGGTACTATTGATTTTCTTATGAGTGACTTTACTAGGGTATATAGCATTGCCTATATAAATATGACCTGTAATGACAACAGTTAAACAGGGATCTTTCTGGTTAGTGGTTAATCCACTGGTAAATATGAACCTAAATATTTTGTTAAAAGAACAAAGAGTTATTTGGCACCACAAAGACTAAGACAAGGGTGCCCAAATTTTTTAGGCTGCGGGCTGGTCACGTGGTGCCTTCTACCAGAAGTGGAAGTAAAACGCGCATGCGCTGGCATGTAACGCACCCACGCATGTGCAGAACACTGCTGTAAATGACCCATGGCTGTAGTAAACACATTTACAACAGCTGCAGATGATTTATGGCTGCGTTCTGCGCATACGCATTTTATTTCCGGGAGCAGCATGGGCCAGATGAATTGGCATCGGTGGTGGATCTGGCTTGTGGGCCACATTTTATTCATCCCTGGACTAACATGTATTATTTGCTACACTCAGTAACCTGTAGTCTAAAAGAATTTCTCCAGAAGATAAATGAGACATATTGGCTGGCAGCATCCAGCTTCTGATGCAAAACATCAAGTTACCATTTTCACATTTATGCTTGCCTTTTAGCACATGTTCTTCATAAGATTTCAGATTATTGTTTTGCACAGATATAAAACAAGCAAACATGCTTCTTTCCTTTTCTGAAATAGACAACAAAACTGTGTGCTCCTTATGCAATACAAATTGAGGGGGAGGTGATACCTTTATCAGAGACTACAAATCCATTAATCAGCAACCTTTTGTGTTTGAAATGCCACTTATCCAGGCTACGCACCAATGTCTTGTGTACAGTGCAGACAAACTCTAAATTAATAAAGAGCTGGCTCATAATGCCTTTTTTATTTTGTACATTCTGGTAGTTTTAATCTGTCTGTAACCAAACGAGGCATGCTCTCATTTGTTAATAATAGCTCCAGAATATTTTCCCATCTGAACATAATGATATTTGCAACTAGAATGAGGAAAAGGAGACTGTGGACCCAGCCTAAAACAAGCTCTCTGTGTAACTATTCAGATGCCTATGATTTTGGTGAAGTGTCATACAAGTAATACCTCGGATAACGCTAAGACTTGGTTCCACAAGTCTTGGTGTTATCCGATTTTTAGTGTTATCCGATGCATGTTAAAATCCTATGGGATGGATTGGATAACGTTAAAGCTCCATAGAGATATATTGTAACCGCACAGGCTTTAGCGGTTGTTATCCGATCCATCCCATAGGACCTTAACGTTATTCGATCCAATTCTCCTCCCCAGATTACTTAACGTTATGCGATTTTAGCGTTATCCGAGGTAAATGTTATCTGAGGTATTACTGTACCTGGTATTCTACCACTTGGTTAAAAGTTGTTTATTCAACTGAATACTCAGACCAATATTAAATGCCAGTAAATGTCAGACACTTGGGCAAGTAGCTTATTCTCACTGTTGACAGTTCTTCTTATCCTATAGCTATTTGTGCTTTCAGTGCCAACATCCCTCTAGCTCAGGGGTCAGCAAACTTGGCTCTCCAGATGTCCTTGGATTTCAATTATTTATTTATTTATTCATTCATTCTTCTATACTGCCCTCCTCGCCAGGGCGACCCAGGGTGGTTTACAACATCACAAAAAAGCTACATAATACAATCCAAACCCATTATCCCAGAGCTTCAAAATCCCAACTATAAAAATTTAAATGTTCAAGATTAATTTTTTTAAAAAAAATCAGTCGATTCCCATCATAATTAAAAGATTACAAACTAAGTCCCAGAGATAAAAGATTAAAAATGTTTTAAAAAACCAGGGGAGAGAGGGAGCTCAAACTAACCAGCGAGCTGGGGTCATGGTCCATCCAGGACCCCATACCTGTCCCAAAAGCCATGTTTTTAAGTTATTCCTAAAAGACAGCAAGTCCATCTGTAGACATAGCTCAGTTGGTAGGTGGTTCCATAGGGCCGGAGCGGACACAGAGAAGGCCCTCCTTCCAGTGCCTGAGAGATGTGCCTCTCTGGCCAATGGAACAACTAGAGAGCCTCTCTGGTCCACTCTGGTGGGACGGACAGATGTTCTTGGGGTGATTGCCAGAAGCCCTGATCATTAGGTGGACTGACTTGGACTTCTGTTAATTGAAGTCCAAGAACACCCAGAGAACCAAATTTGCTGACCCTTGCTCTAGATTTGCTTAACTACACAAGCCAGGCAGCTGCCTCTTTGCTACCCCTTTCTCTTAAACAATGCTACTCTCTGCTTGCCTCGTAGTTGCCGTCATGCTGCCATAGCCAGCTTCTTTGGTGATGCCATCCCACAATGCAACAAGTGCTGTGATTTCTGTAAGAATCCAGCGGCTGTGAAAAGGCAGATTGAAGCATTGGAGCGTAGCGCTGATAGTTGGAGTCGAACTTGCGTTGGGCCTTCTACTTCCTCTTGGAATGATCCAGATCTGTATGAAGGAGGAAGAAGAGGCCACTGGAGGTAAGAAGTTTGGAAGCTGTCTTGGTTTTAAAGAAGCTGTGGCAAGTTTTTTTTTAACAATGAGAATTCTTCATCTTTCCTCCACTTTGATTAGTCCAGTTATTGTTTCTGACAATGTATTCCTCACACTTAAGGACAAAGATATAGAATCCTATTCTCTCTTTCCTCCCCAGGCACAACACACACACACACAGGCTAGAATATAAGTGATGGCGAACCTTGGCACTCCAGCTATTTTTGAACTTCAATTCCCAGAAGCCCAGATCAGCAAGAGTGGTGACTTTGGCTTCTGGTAATTGAAGTCCAAGAACACCTGGAGTGCCAAGGTTCGCCATCACAGGGTTAGATCAATGATCTCACAAGCCCTTGTCCTTTCATAAATCAGTCAGAGCTAACCCACAAAGTATAATGGTGATAAAGTCTGACAGAACAATATGATCTAAAAGGGCTTATTAGCTTTGTTTGGGTTGTATTCATTCTTTTTCTTGACTATTTTGTCTTCTCTTGTCATGCAAGACCAAGCCTTAGAATACACTGAAGCTCTACTTTCTTTTCCCAGTAAAACACAATAATTTAGATTATTGCATATTTGTACAGAACTGGATGTTTCCATACCAATTTTATTTTTTCTTTCTGGTTCCAACATCTGGTGAATTCATTCTTGTTTTCGGCCCTCTGTGAGCAGACTGACAATATGCAGACTGGGGTCTGGGTCTGGGCTTGGTCAGGGAATACAGAAGTCAGTGTTGTTTATGAGGAAACTAGTAACTCTAAATTAATTTGAGAGCTTCATTTGAGCCAAATCTCAACTTCCAGGGAAGTCTTGCTATAAACATAGCCCTCAGATCCTGTAAGAAATTGCTAGAAGAGCACTCTGTGATGCCAATTGAAAACCATGAGTCAATTTATATGATTGTTCTGTTTAGTTTCCAATTTATTCTGGATTACTGTTTAGGTATGATGAAGATGGTGGGAATGCCAATGAAACTAATGACGATAATCAGAAAAGGGAGTGGAACAACTTTTACAAGAAACAGATGCTGTTGCGCAAGGTAAGCTGATAGTCTTCCTGTAGGAGATGTGGGTTCTCTACAGAATTTGGAGGAACGTTTGGATTGCTAGATAGTTCAGATCTGCTTAGTGGAACTTATTTTCAGGTGGAAAAAAGGTCCAATGTTGGACTTCTGCTGCTTGGTCACTAGAGATTAGAGGTCCCTCATGCCTCACAAAATTATTTTCAAGATTGGTGTGACACCCTCCAGAATCAATTTTTTTATCAGCTCCAAGGATTCAGGCTAGAGAGGAATGAAAGGAATTTCTATTGAGATTTTGTTGAAACACCAGCACTATGTTGATTTTAAGCTTTGCTGTGTAAAACAGAGTAGGCAAAGTGCATTAACCCCAAGTTGCTGTTGAGCTGTACCTCCATAGCCAGCATAACCAATGGTGAGAAATCCTGAAAGTTATAGTCTGAAATATCTGGGGGGCTACAGTTTGCTTTCTTCCTAGGAGGAGAGCAAACATTTTGGAGATCATTCATTCATAGGTTTGGCATACGTTGCGGGTGTTTTATTTATTTATTATTTATTCAAATTTATATTGCCGCCCACTCGCCATGGCGACTCAGGGCAGCTTACAAACAATACATTACATTACAATACAATATGTTGGGGTGGGAACAGGGGGAGGGGCGGCAAGGTCCTCATCCTGCCCTGGCTTCTTCTTCCCCTGGCAGTTGGTTTAGGCACAGGGGGAGGGGCGGCAAGGTCCTCATCCTGCCCTGGCTTCTTCTTCCCCTGGCAGTTGGTATAGGCACAGGGGGAGGAGCGGCAAGGTCCTCATCCTGCCCTGGCTTCTTCTTCCCCTGGCAGTTGGTATAGGCACAGGGGGAGGAGCGGCAAGGTCCTCATCCTGCCCTGGCTTCTTCTTCCCCTGGCAGTTGGTATAGGCACAGGGGGAGGGGCGGCAAGGTCCTCATCCTGCCCTGGCTTCTTCTTCCCCTGGCAGTTGGTATAGGCACAGAGGGAGGAGCGGCAAGGTCCTCATCCTGCCCTGGCTTCTTCTTCCCCTGGCAGTTGGTATAGGCACAGGGGAAGAAAACAAAAACAACAACACAAAAACAACACACAAAAACAACAACGGCACCAACAGATTGCCCACCCCTGGTATAAAGTGAATAAATGTAAACAAGGAAATAAAGGTAGAATAAAGAAATACAATTAAAGCTGACACAAGCTATCAGGTCTAAGTTAGGCACTCGTGCTAATACTGTATGTGGAAACTCATAATCCATATTGTCTGCATTTGGGCCTGGTCCCTGTTCTTCATCCATGAGAGGATGATACTGTTTAATTCTTTGTTTCTACAACACTTTGCCTCAGGGTCTGTGTTAAGGTTTTGTTTGTTCTTTTTGTTTCTAAACATTTTTATTGAACTCGCCATCCTTTCTATGTGGCTAGAAGATTGCCTGCTCAGGCAACTTCTGAAGTCAGTGCAGTCTATCTGGATTGGGGAATATTGGGTGGAAGTGTATGGCTTTTTTTTTTGGCGTTGATCTTTCACCCAGGAAAGCGAAGGAGAGATGTCAGTTAACTGCTACAGCTGTCAGATACTTTGAAGCGTCTGTTAAACGCTTAGGATGGTCTGTGGTTGGATTAACCATGTGTAGAACAGCACCTGTGCAGTCATGTTTTGCCTTTTTTTCAGGGCACTTCTTGCACATCCATAAGTGGATTCAGCTCTATGATGGGCACTCCATAAAATTGTAAAAGCTACCCACACAATTGTCATTCCATATGCAGTCAATCTAATAATTACTACGTGAGATAAGCATTCTAATCCTGTTTAGTGAATAGTTAACTCCCTTTCGCTTAGAACTGTAAAATACTGTAAACATGAGAGATTGATCAGTGTTTTCAAAATCTAAATGAAACCTGCTTTCCTTTTACATACATTGTTTCTTATTGATTTCACTGATTTCCCCTTCTTTTGACTTGTTTCAGGGTAAAGAAACTGA
The DNA here is from genome assembly GCA_030440675.1 of Furcifer pardalis. Classification (NCBI taxonomy): domain Eukaryota; kingdom Metazoa; phylum Chordata; class Lepidosauria; order Squamata; family Chamaeleonidae; genus Furcifer; species Furcifer pardalis. Next base: position 53,460,702 of record CP126893.1, on the reverse strand, counting down.
GCAGGACAACTTTGTCCCTCCAGGTAATTTTCTGTGTTATTTCATAGATCATAGTTATTCAGAAAAGGTTTCTGCTGTTCCATTTGAGGGATGGGCAGTGGTAAAATTTATGATACACATAGTTTAGACTGCTTGTGCCATTGAACCATTTTTGAATGGTGGATCACCAGTCAGAGAATGAAGCACTATCAATATAGGGAGCTAAATGGCTATGTTTGACTGAAATCCAATGTTAATCTGGCCCAGTAGGATGGGTGTATCACTAGGAGGACTGTATCAATTACTCTCAACTCTGGCAAAAGCTATTGGATAGGTAACTCTGCCTGTTGCTTATTTTACAGGAATATTTATGGTTTCTTCAATGATAACTACTGCAAATCTAATTAAACCCAATAGGGTTTATCTGTGTATTGCATGAGATTGAGCCTCATATCAGACAACATGGAGAGTGACAGTGTTTTTTGTATATTTTTGTCTCACGGTAGATGATGATTGTCCTTTGAAGGATGCAGCCAGCAGGAAAATTGCTAGGATCACCATAAAGGTAAGATGGAATGAATTTAATTGGGTGCAGGACATTTTCCTGATACGAGCTATTTATGTCATGATGCTGAAATTGAGGGATAGTATTCTAGAACATGAGTGGCAAGCATTTTTTATTTTGAAAGACCAGTAACTGATAGAAGTCAATTGAAGGCGAGTACAAGTGGACAGAGCCCCTCATCTGTCTCTTTCTGCCATTAACTGATGTCTTTCCCCTTCCCTCCCTCTTCTCCAGCACTGCAGTGTCTCTGCTAGGAAAGTGTCCCTCTCTAAATTTTAAAAATCAATCAATCAATCACTTTATTACGGTCCACAACCAGCACCAAAGTTTGAAAAAGCACCCTGCTTGGGAACCACTTTATGAGAATGTAGATATTTACCTGCTGAAGGCAGCCTCTGCTTTTCACCAGGATTGGTTCAGGACTATTCTAATCTATTCTAAAGGGCAGAACGTAAGTGCAGGTTAGTGTTGCTGATTCCATCACTGAAAAATGAGTTGTGCAATATATATTGGGAGGACGTAATAGAAGCTGTATGGAATAATATAAGGAATGTGCCTCTTGGAGTTTCCAGTTTCAGTTCCTGACTTTAAGGATCACCAGTATGCTGCATAAAAAACAGAGAGAACCACAATTATTAGAACTCAACCAAAACCTTGCAACTTTTTTACTTTTAATTTTGGAAGGAAAAAGAGAGATTGGGTATATTAGTTGCCTTTAATAACTGAAGGATTTTCAGAGTGGGTTTTCCCCTGTCCTTTTCTTTTCTCTAATAGTAAAGTTTTTATTCTAATTCAGTGGGAAGCTTTGTACACGTACATCATTTCTGCTGAATGTTACTGGTACAAATTTGTGTTGTGGTGAGCAGGGATTTGTGTTGCTTCTGCAACTTGACATGCCCTTACCCCCAAAAGATGCAAGCCTGAAGACGGATTGGAATCCTTCACCACATCACAGAGCACTCTCTATTTGTAGATTCCTCCCCAAGAAATCCTTTTTATTAGCCTCATTCCTTCTGTCTCAAATCATAATGTTTTAAAGCTTTTCAAGGGCTGATGCAGTCATAATTTCTCTTAAAGGTTCCTTATTTGTGTGATGTGGCATGACCATGAGATCTGTATTTTTGATTGGAATGCACATCTGCATGTGAGATCACCTCTCATGCATAGCTGCAGGTGGACCAGGACCACTGTGGAACTGAGGGATGGGACACTTTAGAAAAAAGAAAATATAGGCCAGTGGTGGTGAACCTATGGCATGCATGCCAGAGGGGGGACTCAGAGCTCTTTCTGTGGGCACGCATGCCATTGCCCCAGCACAGAGTTCTCCCCTCCCCTCTGCCCAGCAGCCCAATGAGAGCGCTTCCTCCTTCCCCCCCAGGACAGAGTTCACCCCACCCCTCTGTTTGGGCACTCAGTCTCTAAAAGGTTCACCATCACAGGCCTAGGCAAGCAAAAGGTAGCTATTGGCTATACCAGCCCTAGAATTTCAAGTTAATGCTTGCCTTCTAATGCTACAGTCTTGTTTCTTTTCAATGTCAGGCTAGAGAACACTGCCTGAAGATGCTGGAAGAAGCATTGAGCAACAATCACCAAGCAGCATCAACAAGCAACAGGTATGGAGTTGTAACCCAATAGGTCTCTGTTGAATCCTGGTCTCCCTGCCCCAGCCATGCAAACACATGGGCAGGCCATTGATATTTATTGTACAGAGCAGTGTGGGAAAAGGTTGCCCTGGTATGGCAGACTTCTAGTGTCTTCCTGTGTTTGTCATCCAGCCCTCACTTCATGTGCTGTGCCAGATCTATTTGCAAGCGTCCCACTCCCTTCACCATCTCCTTTTGCTGTCTGTCTACATCCTTCTTCACTTATAGGTGGTCATAGGAAGTATGTGCAGGCACTTCACCCATAGTGGAGTCAAGATATTTTCAGATGGCACCGAGATTATTATAATGTATTGCTGTTACTTATGTGTTATTTCAGCAGCCAGGCTATAAATTTGATGCCAGCTGTAAATTCTATCACTTGAACCCATAATTTGTTTACAGTCACTGTTATTTAGGTGCTTAGTTTTTCTTACATTTTTCTTGCTTCACTTTATTCTTTCTGTTCTATTATTGTGCCTCTATTTCTGTTCTCAAGTTGCCTTGGGAAAGTTTCTTAGAACAGCAAGCTATAAATATCATAAATAAATAAAATATGCATGCTATTGCCATATTCTGAACTGTGGAAAACTGCTTCAAACTTGTAAGGTACAATTGTCAAGTTATGTTAAATGTCATATTTTGTTAAAACCAAACGTGTTACTCTCAGAAGTGACAATGCTGACTTTCCGCTGCTTGGAATTTGAGCAAGAATATACAGAGTATGGAGTCTTCTTGCATTGCTTTGTAAATGTTAGGGTTGAGGAGGTGGTAAATATGACAAGAATGTGAATCTTAGTTTATTTCTAAAAAGCAAATGGCCATACAACTTCACTTTCCTGCGATTCGAAGTTTGCAGTTTTGTTTTTTGTTCCCACTAGAGGGTAGCAGCAGTATTTTAACACCAAAGTTGAAACTTAGAGGTCCATTTAGAAATGCTGTGAATGTACTTGTAGAAGAGACATGAAGTATGACAGGGAGGAAAATACAGTCTCATACACTTGTCTTCTATTCTTTTCCCCAGGCACAGACAATAAGAAAGCCATGAATTGAATGTAAATGCAGATGTTTATATACCGCCCCATAGTGCTAAAACAATATGTGGTAGTTTCCTTACTGGAAAATGTTTAGCACAGGGGTGCCCAAACTTTTCTGACCATGGGCCAGTCACATGGTTCAGCGGGCCGGTCACATGGTTCAGCAGGCTGGTCACATGGTTCAGTGGGCCGATCACGTGGTTCATCCCACCGGAAGTGGACGTAGAACACTTCTTGCCTTCTGTTTTGCCATAGATATTTTGCAACAGGATGAGATAGATTTTAGGCTGCCATTCTCTCTGCTTCAACCAGGGGTGCCCAAACTATGGGCCAAAGGCCAGATCTGCCCCTGAAGCCAATTCATCCAGCCTGCGCGCCCCCCCCCCCATATCACTCTCAGAAGCAGAAGTAAACTGTGCCCATACGGGCGTGTTTTACTTCCGCTTCCAGGAGTGACGAAGGTGGCATGGACTGCATGAATTGGTGTTGAGGGCCATATCTGGCCTACGGGCCATATTTTGGGCAGCCTTGGTTTAGCACATTCTCTGCTATTGGAGAAAATGCATCTTGCCATGGCAGATGGAGATGTGGCCATGATTCTGCTAGGATGGGGCAAATCTGTCAGCTTTGATTTTTCTGTGTTTTGCATTTTTCCAATTTTATGTTTGTGTCAGCATCTTTCTGTATCAGTTTAAAGTTTCCATGTTTGCCCTCACAAAGATTCTTATTTAATGCATTCTTATCTAATTTTCCAGCTTTCCTTCACATATTGCATTTCTAAACATCATGATCCCTTTAGGCATCTTTGTGCACATATTCCCTGGGAACTGCATTGGAAAATTCAGAGGACTATAAATCCCAAAGTCACTTCATTCTAGTTTTAATTTTAGTTCTAGAAGTGTGAAAATGTGAATGAAAAAATTCTCCTGACCTTCGTTTCAGCTCAGATCCTTTCGCATGGGCTGTGGAAATGGAATATCAGGCATTCCAGACCAGTAAGACAGCCAACCTGTACAAAGCAAATGTTCTAAAGAAGGTATGTTAAGTGAGACATTTAAGTGGCTACAATTCATGAAATTTGAGTGGTCTCTAAAAATGTTTGTGTCTTCCACAGAAGATGAAATTTGGAATTATAAAGCAGTATAATTTTTGACAGCACTTCATATCTTTTATGGAGACATACGTCACTCCACAACTACATGAAATATGACCTTTTCTCATTCCTTTGGGCAATGCTTCCCTAAAATCTGAATAAAAGCCTCTCCCTGTAGATGATTGGATGTGAAAACACTGTTGCAGGGATAGCTTGTTCTTCTGAATCAGTTGTTAAGCGAGTTTCATTTCCAATATTATAGAGAAACCCTACCAATCAAATGTAGACACTCCTGTGCATGCAGCTTATAACAGCCTCCCTGTCTTGGCCCAGGCCACTGCTCAGTGCCAGGTACTATAAACAACTTTGGATCTGGGTACTTGAAAGAGGATCACCTTCTATCACGACCTGGATTTGAAGTTGGAGACTCTTCTCTTGGTGTTTCAACCTCGGAGGTTAGGTGGGTGGGGAAGGAGGGCCTTTGCTGTAGAAGTTCCTAGAGAGGGGAATGTTCTTCTTGGGTGTGCTTTATTTTAAATATATATATATATATGGGAATATTCTTCATTAATTTGTTTCAACCTATTTTCTGTGTCGTTAAGGGAACTAAATATTCAAACACGAGCTGATTGATTGAAATATTGTAAATAGAAGGAGCAGTTTGTCTGAAATTAATCCAAACTAGAATGCCTTCTAATTTTCCAGGGTGGTGGTAATTCTACAGTAATTCATTTGAACTGGAGGAGTATAACTTGTGAGCATTTCCTTACATGCAGTTGCTGTTTGTGCTGTTTTGGTGTTCAGAAAAATCCTGTGAGAGTGATAAGGACAGGTCTTCTCTTTTCTATATAAAGATATCAGAGATTAACAAAGCATCCAAAGAGGGGGAACTGTACTGCACCCTTGCTTCAGGAGTCAATGGCTGTTCTAAGGTGAAAACTGAACCAGCTGCAAAAGCCGATGATGAGTACTTCCTGGCTTCCAAGGTGAACACAGTAAGTAGAGGTGGACCCATTTAAACCTTAATTAGTGTTTCGTATATTTTTAAATCATTAAGATTTGATTGATTGATTGATTGCACTTATATACCACCCATCTGGGAGATATTCCTACTCTGAGTGGTTTACATGATTAAAATGCCAACATGCATAATAGATTCACAATACAATCCTTGTTCCAAGATTGTCCAATGACAACCTCCCTAGGGGTCATGAGATTTAATTTCTATAATTTCTTCTTAGTGGGGGTTTCCACATTGCTCCTATCCCTTAATATAGGAGTTCTCAATCTTTGTAAGCCAGGGGCGAGGTCACGCTCCCTCAGACAGCTTCAAGGACCGGACAGCCATTTTGCCCTTCTTTCACCACATGGCACTTCCTGGTGTGGTAGAGGCAGTGGGGGGCCACATGAAATGGTGCTGCGGTCTGCAGGTTGAGAATCCCTCCCTTAGTACTTAATAATAAGGGGAAAACATAATGTGGAGCAGTGTTGGCATAAGGCACAACTATGTTCAGATATACAGTGCCACGCTTTGATTTCATATTTGCAAGGGAAAACCCAGTCATCCAGTGATCTTTCATCTCTTTCTAATGTAGTTTAAACCCAAGAGAGTCGGGATTGGATTTCAAAAGACATCTAGTGTCTTTCAGACTGCTTCAGACGTTCTGGCTGCCAAAGATTCCAGTGAAGGACATTTTGTGAAAGAAGAAACAAGTCCAAACTGTACTACCTCTGACCTTGAATCTGTGGAGTTCAGAACAAGACTTGAGGAAAAAGTAGAAATGACCAAAGAAGTCAGCAAAAATGCAAGTGAGGTCCCTGAGCAGAAGGGTCATCACAGCACCTCTGATGTTCCAGCTTCCTTGGGAGTTAGTCCCACCAAAAAAGGCAAACCCAGTAAGAAGCAGCAACTGCTGGCAGAAGCAGCTAGAAAGGAATCTCAAAACATTGCCAAATTTTTCTCCATTTCCAAAGCAGGATCTAAGGTCTTCGCTTTGGAGCCTGCTTTAAGAGAAGTGGGAAACTGTTATTATCTCAATGACCTATCGCAAAGACTGTGTGAAGAAAAAGAACCATCTCAGGATGCAGAAATTGTCCCCAAAGAAATGCAGATACAAGAACAAAATTCTGAGAAAGCAGAAGGAAGACTGCAAATGAAAAGTCCTACCTCAGGAGCAGCATCTCCATGTTTACATTCAGCTCTTGGAAAGCCAAGGTGAGGTGGTGTTCTTGCTTCACGGTTGGTATCCCTTTGGTGGGAGATGAGCAGGAAATTGCAATGGCTTAGTGCCGTGATGGTGAACCTTGGAACTCCAGATGTTCTTGGACTTCAATTCCCAGAAGCCCAAGCCCCCATGAATCCGCACGAATGGGTTTACTGTGATTCATCTGGCCCTTGTCGCTCCTGGAAGTGGAAGTAAAACACGCCCGGACGTGCATGTTTTAATTCTGCTTCTAGGAGCGACGAGGGTGGCGCAGGCCAGATGAATCTCAGTAAACCCATTCGTGTGGATTCATGGGGGCTTGGGCTTCTGGGAATTGAAGTCCAAGAACATCTGGCTTATGTTTGGGTTGAAGTAATATAAATTATTCTGAAACAGGAGTTGCAGGAGCAGGCCTAGGTTGGACGTTTTTCCTTTGTGTTGATGATCTGATTCAGTGCGATGATGGTTGCAGAAACTGTTGCAGGAGTTGTCCACTACTGAAAACATGGGATCCACCACTGCTGAAAACCACTATGCTAAAGTGTTTAAAATTGGGTTGGTTTTCCTTTCTGTTTGAATTTTTCTTGAGAATCACTAATAACTTAGCGTTGTTTAATTGTTCCTTTCTCAAACAGCGTAGAATTTTTGGTGGAAGATGAGATGGCCAACAGTTTCAAAAGCTATAATGGAAAGAGGCCAAGATCAACTGAGGTGAGCTACCCTTCTTATTAAAAGTGTCCCTTTATTGCTTCTGTTCTCTCTGACAGACACCTAGGATGTTGGATAAACAGCTTTTGCAGGAGCTTACTTCAAAAGAGTGCACTCAACAGCCAGTAGAAAGGGACTGTCAGGAATGCCATTACTCATGAGTAGGACTTCTACCCACAAGTGGATGGTTCCTGCTTCTGGGCTGCTGCCCCTCTAGCTTAGCAACCCAGGATATTAGCTTAATGTAAATAAGGTAGAACATAGCCAAGAAAAGACTCCAGTCATCTTTCGGTATTTAAAAAAGTATATTGTAATCAAAGTAAGTTGCAGAATAAAGTTTTTCAAAAGTTCAGAAAGCACATCAAAACAAAGAAAGCTTCTCTAATTGTGGAAGCCCAGAGGGCCCCCTTTCTAACTTAAGCCCCTACATGTTTCTAAGTTAACAGCTCACCCTTGGCACGAAGCATTGGATCAAGAGAGAGTTCTGCTTCTTCCCTCTGGGTTTTATCTCCTCACACATGTTTCACCCCCTTGCCATTCCCCTAACTGAATCCAGCCAATGACCATACAGTATCACATGTCCATCACACGTTAGGTTTTTTTCTTCCAAACCACAAGGCTAGCAAGTTTTGAATACCAAACCTTCCCTGGAATGTACTCCAACTCCCCCACCCCCCAGAAATCTCCATTTTGGAAATGAGGCAAAGTTCAGGGTACAGTAAAATCCCTGACAGGGTCTAGGAGCAGGGTGGCCAAACTTGATGCCCCAGGTTTCTTGGACTTCAATTGCCCACACCTGCTGACCAGGGCTCCTGGGAGTTGAAGTCCAAGAATACCTGGGACACCAAGGTTGGCTACTCCTGGGCTAGAGTGTACTGGCTGGAATGTGGGTGTAGGACTCGACACAACTGGAGATGATGACAAGAACCAGCATTCACTTTCTCTGTTGGCCCTTAATAGCAAGAGTCTTTTATGGAACCCTCTATCCATGTTGATCTGTTTCTTTATTTCCCTGGGTGAGCACAGTTTCAAGTATGCCTGATATAAGGTCCACGGATGTTTGTCTGTCTCTAAAGAACTGGACAGATGCATTTAGATAATCAGTTGCAGAGAGAAAGTATATTTTGGATTATAGGAAACACATGCCAATATGGTAGTAGACTTTTGATTGCAGATTGAAGATGGAGTTGACAAGATCCATCCATAGTTGCATATGATGACTAGAAAATAAAATGGCTGAATAGCATAAGTGAATTTCAGAAATAATCAAATACATTTTACACAGGTGACTTAAATCCAATATATTAATAACTTTTAGCACATAGTTTTCAGTAGGTAAGATGGCAAAAGGATTGGTTGGTTGATTACACATCAATCAAGATCAAAAAGGAATCTGGCTAGGTTATCCTGCTATGGTAAAAGAATAGACCACACTGCCAGCAACTCAATGCCGAGTGTCAGGCGTCAGTTAATTAACCTGACCACGCTAAGGGCTAACTGCCTTGGGTGCCGAAGTCCACAGGGAAGGGTGATGGTCCCCAAGTGGATTAAATCCCACTTGAATCCATCTTGATGGAGGGCAGCAGCTTCATCAATACAAGCCTGGGGCAGAGAAGTACTTTGCGTGCTAAAAAGGCTCAGGGCCAGAAAGTAACTTGCAGAACTGGATTAGTGGTATGGGTGTCATGCTGTGATGTGGAATGCAGTGAAAGGGCACTGCATTATTTTCTTAAGACAGTCTTCATGGCTGATCACCACAAGGACTGCCAGTATACAGCAGGAGAAGATGGCAAAAACCCCATTGTGATATCAATAATGGTCAGTCTCTAATATGTCTGTAGGAATCAGAGGCTTCACTGCTATTGTTGGAGGCCAGTTAGATTCTAATATTAACTGGTTTTCTAGTGACATTCTCAAGGAGCTTTTGTCTTGACTATAAATAGATCATTGAGATATCCCAAGCACACTCTATCACTTTAGCTGTGAAGCTGTGTTTTTCATTGTGTAACTTTGCTCCAAATACATTGATATGCCTTTGGCTTGCATTAATTTTTGTCCCTTTCACTCTTTTTATTAGTTACAAAACTCTCCTGGAAGAAGGGCTCATTATTTCAAAAAAAATTCTCACAGACTTTTATTTACAATAGATAAAAGGGAGATAACCAATAAAGTAATCCTAAAAAAACTGAATTAGATCAGTTTATTAAAAAATAACAATTCCCAAGTCCATAGTTTATAAGCTGAGAAAATCCTGATGAATGCTTCAGAGTTTTTGTCTTATAAGTAGATGAAAACGGCTGGGTGTACAGGTATCTATGAATGTGAGTGTTCCGATGAAACAGGTCTGGCTTGGGGCTACTTCCAGATGAAGATTTATTTTGGAATCAATAAGTCATATTCCATGGGTTCCCAACCTAAGACATGCAGGCCGCATCTGACCCATGGTGCCATTTCATGTGCCCCCCCTCCAAAGGCATTTGAGAAACAGAATGACCATCCCTTTGAAGCTGTTGGGACAAAATGGCTGCCCCCATCATGCAGGCAGTGCAAAATGGCTGTCAGGTCTTTGAAGCTGACTGAGAGAGCGTGACCTGGCCCCCAGCTTGAAAAGGTTGGGGACCCCTGGCTTATTCCTTCACATTTTACAGGAGGCCCACACAACAGGACAATCTGCTAGTAATCCTTTTGTGTTTTCCCCAGTGCTGCTTCCAGACTGCAGAAAGTCTGTATCCTTACATAAATACATTGATGTTTCTTTCATGTGCCCATGTTCTTTTCAAGGACCTCAAGAGCCCTGCTGAGAAGAGGCTAAAGATGATGAACACATCTTCCACATTGTTGCCACCAGAGGCAAAAGATAGTGGACCAGTGAAAAAGAAAGTAACTTTTGATCCAAACTTGTCACAAATTCATAAAGAAGGAACCAACAAAAACATCCAGTCACCAACAAAGGCATTGTCACTTAAGGAAACAGCAGAAATTGTTGTGAAATATTTGACCCCATTCTACAAGGATGGCAAATTTGCATCAAAGGTGAGTTATGAACCTCTGGTTTGATATTTATATTGTGCCCAGTATCACAGGATCTCAAGATCCACAGGAGAATCAGTATAAATCAATCTAAGTAGATTAGATATTTTAACACTTTAAATAGCTTAAGACATAAGACAATATGAACAATTTAAAATCATGCAGTTTACAAAACACTTAATATGCAAGCAAAAACGTAAACTCCAAAGCCTGTGATGAATTGCTGTGTTTAACTTAGCACCAACGTGAATGTTCCATAACTGGGGGGCAATAGCTGCAAAACCCTCTCCTGTCTCTCATTTGAGTGTACTTTTCTCAAGGATAGGACAGTTTATTGCATCTTGTGAGGCATTGCCATCATGGTATAACTCAAGATGTACATTCTGTAGTTCTTTGGCCTAACCTAGTGTGAGAAAGATTAGCTGGCAACACAATCATTACCAGGGTACACCCAATTGTGTTTAAAAAATACCACAATCTTCGAGGAGGCTCTTTCTGTGTACCCATACCATGAAGACTGCCTTGAGAATATAATGCAGTGGACCTTCATCTGCCTTCCGCATTGCAACTTGACACCCATACCACTGATCCAGCTCCGTGAGTCACTTTCTGGTCCTGAGCCCTTTTGGCACACAAAGGCTTCCTCAGCTCCAGGCCAGTATTGATGAAGCTGCTGCCCTCCATCAAGATGGATTCAAGTGGGATTTAATCCACTTGGGGACCATCATCCTTCCCTGTACACTTCAGCAGCCAAGGCTGTTAGTCCTCAGGGTGGTCAGGTTAATTAACTGTCACCTAAAATCAGTGTTGAGTCACTGGCAGTATGGTCTATGATATTACCATGGTAGGATAACCTGGCCAGACAGTCAGCAAAATGGCTAATCTACTATTAATAAAACTTTGTACTGTCAAGTCAATTCTGACTTGATAGAGCAGGGTCCTCAACCTTTTTAAGCCGGGGGCCAGTTCATGTACCCACAGACTGTTGAGGGGCTGGACACTCCCCTTCCCACCATGAGCCCTCACAGTCCCCCCCTCCCCATCATGAGCCTCACAGACTCCCCCCCCCAATCACCGGCCCCACACACCCTGCCACCACGAGCCCTACACACACTCCCCTCCACTGCTTCCCTGCTTACCAGCCTGGAGGAGCTGCATGGTGTGGGTGAAGGAGGGGTCCAGGCTGTCCTTCTTGCCTGGAAAAGCCACACGTGCCTGCTTCAGCCCCTGGGAAAGCCGCACGTGCCTACCCCGGGCCCCAGAAAAGCCGTGTGTGCCCACCCCAGACCCCAGGAAAGCCACATGTGTGCACTCTGGCCCCCAGGAAAGCTGCAGAGGCATCCTGGGCCTCCACCCGCCGGAGCAAGGGCATGGGCCAGATGATTTGTTGCTTTGGGCCAGATCCGGCCTGCAGGCTGGAGGTTGGGGATCTCTGTGACAGAAAGTGCTCAGAAGTGGTTTACCATTCTCTTCTTTTGGGGCAATTTGGGATTATGCAGTTTGCCCAAAGACACAAAGGCTGGCACAGAGGAGAATCAAACTCCCAACCTCTGACTACACAGCCAGAAACCTAAAGCACTGGGCTATTCAGGTAGCTAATCTGCTAAACACCTTCCCTTAATTTTCTAAGGAAAGCTACATTGCTCTTGCTTACCTTGTAAATCCATAAAGAAGCAACACTTTGTTTACATTTTTTCTTGTTGCCTTGAATACCTAACAAATCAATCCTATAGGAATCTCCTTGGGTGAAGGAATCTGGGAGGTAACAAACTACTGTACAGTACTTGTATTTCGGTACTCTAGGAGTTTAATGGGTCTAGGACTTTTTTTCTTACTAGTGTTACATGTCCATGCTCAATTGTTAGCTTAATAGAAAAGAGATTCTGTAAAGGATCAAGTTGTTTATTTTATGAGGCAATGTTATTTTAGACTGATCTTGTTTTCCATGCAATGAGTTTGGATATAGTACACTGCTGTTCATTGTTGATTTTCTTAAGCACAACATCCATTGTATTTTTTTACAGTCGCCTTCATTTCTTTATACAAAAAACTGTCAAATCTGTTGACACACATGAGCAACTAGCTTGACATTCTGTGCAGATCTATGCATGGTGCAGTAATATTGTGCCATACCGAGGTGCCTTAATGAGCATATTTGCCACATGTTGTAAAAAAACACAACAATAACATGGTAGGAGAAGAGAGTCTGACTCTGCTCGTTCTGCTTTGTTTGTCCCTAACTGGCAGGATCTGTTTAAGGGGTTTGCCCGCCACATCTCTCACTTGCTGACTGCAGGCAAGAATCCCCTTCGTAAGACAGGTAAGTTCTCAGGTGATGATGGCAAAGAGTCTTCTCTCCTTTTCATTGTTGGTTTCAAACCTGTCTAGCATCAGTATAACAGGACCACTACCAAAATCTGGTTGTCAGCTAAGCAGGGAGAATAATAGATTTCGCTAGTATTTTTTTAAAAACATAAAGGTCTCCCTTGCTCAAAAGCCAGTCGTATCCAACTCTAGAGTTCGGTGCTCATCTTGGTTTACAGCCAAAGAGCCAGTGCTGTCTGCATCTGCAGATGTTTCTGTGGACTTGTGGCAGGCATGACTAGACACCAAAGTGCATGGAACACTGTTACCTTCCCAACAAAGTGGTACCTATTTATTGACTTGCAATGTCTTGCTTTCAAACTGCTAGCTTGGCAGGAGCTGGGACAGATTACGGGAGCTCACTCTGTCATGCAGCACTTGGGTCTCAAACTGCTGACCTGCTGTCATCAAGTTCAGTATCTCCACCTCTTTTCTTCATTGCATACTTAGCCATACTAGTGGCACAAAAATGTCAGCAGCAACCAAGTTAGTAACTGGGGCTATTTGCCACTGTGATTTACATTATTGAGCTTACTGTGTGAATAACAAATAGGATTCTGTCTATAAAGTTTAGGAACTGAATGTGTGTACAGTATGTGAAATTCTCAGCAATCACAGCCTGATTCTCAAGATGCTGTACTTCTTGCAGTTGGCCGTTAAAAAGAGAGACACCATTGAATAGAAGGATGCATGATGATGTGTCATATCATTGCTCCATCTAACTCAGGACTTCTCACAAGGCTTATCTGGAAATTTTTGAATCCTGGGGGTTTTTGTGCATGCCAGAATGTGTCTCTGCACTGTGATCCTTCTTGTTTTTTATACTCCTTTACCAGATTCAGCTTAGTTTCTAAAACTACTGTATTCCATTCTTCATGTTCTGTAGACTAAATTTGCCAGGAATGTTTTCAATTTATATCCTTATGTGAGTGATCAGCATTTGGTAACCAACTAAGGAATCTGTTTGGATGGAGATTTTTCTCCTTGGAGGCTAGGTGGTGGGGTTGAGGGACCATGTTAGAGAAATGTACGTATTAGACCAGTGACAAGCACTTAAGGATTCTTATCTTGTATATTATTACCCTTTTGTTTTGCAGTGAAAGAAGAAACACAGAAGCTGATCAAAGCATTTTTCAAAAACCGGAGCAAGTGTGAAAATGAAATGGACTGGCAGATCTTAACCAGCTTCCAAACATGACACATGGAATGCATCATCTCTTTTCTGTTTCCTGTGGCCACCAAACCCAAGCCGTGTGAGAGCTTTGAAATTGTAGGGGGTCAGTTTAGCAGAAATCATCCTAGGAAGAAGAGCTTTGGTGCACAACAAATGTTTCCCTCTTGTGCTCTTGAAGTTATACCCCTTTCAGTCTTCTTGTGAGGGAGGTGATGTTGCTGATATGGCTAGGAATTGGCACTGCCACCCAAGATTCTCTGGCCCCAGATTTTCCAAGGTAGGTTTTTTCTCTCACCAGGAACAGCCTTAAATAGTAGTCATGTGCCTGCATCCTGCTGGGTTTCTATGCTATAGAAGTGGCTTGTCACCAGAGTACATTAGTTTAAAGGGCTCTCGTGTCTAGTTTAACACTGGGAAAAGGTCTGGACAATATATTTTTGACAGTTCCTGTTTGATTTCTCCCCCAGCCCTTAAGATGGTAAAACATCCCTTTATTATCAGATGTGTCCTCTTGCATTAGAATACAAAATTTAAAAAAATCCACCCCACTTTCAAATGCAACGAGAATGAAAAGTGCAGACAGAGAGAACACGGAGAGGATCTTCCCTTTGTAGGTTGCTAAATGGTAAAATAGTTATATTTAGGACTGAACTAAAGGTTATATGAAAGTCACATGTAACAAAACCCAACAAACTATTTTGTAAAAGAAGGTGCTGTTTTGAAGAGGGTGATTCTTCTACCTTTGGTGCTGGTGGTGGTACTACTTAACCCTGCCTCTGCTTTCTGCTTTGTTGCAGCCACACCAAATGCCCCACCTCCATGCCAAGTTTCAAATCCATGTTTACTTGTCTTCACCCCGCTGTGGCCCTCAAGATGCTGTGTAACATTTCATTAGGGCCTCAGAGTCTGTTCTTAAGAAGGGAACTGTATAAAGTCCTTTATCCTCAGGCTCTCCAAAATTTGATTCCAGTTCCTTATTACTAGGAGCAGGAATGTGCAAACCCTTTCATTTATGAATGCTATTCATGTGCACAGCTTTCAGAGGAGCTTTCTGTGAAACCTCAGGAATAAACAGAAGCCGTGGGCTAACGCCACACCCCATCTCCAGATGTTGTTTATTTGTGGGGACTTTGTTTTGTACAGGAAAGAGGCACATATATCATTATGGGTAGATCTTTACAGAGGCAAGGGCACTTTCCTCTTGGGCATCTGCATGAACATCTACAGCAGGGGTGCCCAAACTTTTCAGGCCACAGGCCAGTCACGTGGTTCCTTCCACTGAAGACGGAAGTAAAACATGCCTTGGAAAAATTTTTTTGCAACAGGATGAGATAGATTTTAAGCTGCCATTTACTCTGCTTAAACCAGGGGTGCCCAAACTATGGCTCACAGGCCGGATCTGGCCCATGGGCAGTAATTTGGGCACCCCTGGTCTACAGTTGCACATGGAAAAGCTAACTATATCTTCAAGGAGAACTGCAATTGCTGTATGATGCATAGTTATGCAATAACACTATATTATTACTTTATACCTTGTATTTTTATTTGTGGCACAGGGTAACCTCTAATATTCCGAGCGCTCAGAGAAAAACTGTTATTACCATGTAATTTCAGTCAATGTCTGGAGTTGTTAGCTATTGGGTTGCTCCAGGGTGGAACATCTAATAACATGGTTAATTGCTACATTTGCTACACAGTGTGGTAAAACTAGAACAGAGTATTGTGCTTGTAAAGCCCAGCAGCAATTCATGGTGAGATTGCAGCAAATAAATATATGCACAGGAGTGAGTGCTTCTGTTCTTTGCTTCCCTCTAACAGGGCTTACTTTTGAATTTTACCGTGTTTTGTAGCACAATGGGGTGTCATTGGCTGGCAAGTAAGTAAATTCCAGCTGCGAGGCACATAGGTTGAAGTTGCCTTTCCCCCTTCCAGCTTCTTTTGTGATTAGCATCCTATTATGACTGGGCACCAAAGCAACATTTGAAATAACTGTGAATTTGGAAGAGTGAATGAGTCAAAATATTGGAACCGTTTTTATAGTGAATCCTAAAAGCCATATTGCTGCACTTGTACCTCCAAAATGATGATAATCATTGCCTCTGTATTGAGGCTAAACTGTCCAGACTTTGCAGGGAAGATTCTACTTTATTTATAGTTAGAACTGGAAATAGATTGTTAAGAGATTTCCAGCTTGGAACAGGAGTTTTTTTACAGTTGTGTTTTGTGGCGCTGTGCCTTAGTTCTGTCTTTAGAGAAGCTGTTGAATTTGCTGACTGTGGAAGCTCAACAAAGATGGAACACAAGAAGAACCTTTTAAATAGCTAGCTGGCACTTGAGAACCAGGCTTAAGTAACAAAACAAAAAAAGGCACATGCAAGCTGCTAATAAAATGAATGTGAAGGCTATATATATATTAGTTGCTCACGTTATATTTTGAGGAAAGCATACAGAATGCTTTCCTGAAGTGATACCTGATGTGGTTTTAGAAAGTCTGAACTGGCTTTCTGTTAGGTTACTAATCTCATTTTATGTCATGGCTGACAAACATCTGCCTGTTCAATTGATGTAACTATGTTTAACTCCGAATAGAATTCATGTATATATTTATTTTAAAACAACTTGAAATTTGTCTTGTTTTCTTGCAAACAAATAAACAAAAAGAACAAGAACAGTAGATGGCATAAAATACCTATAGTAATATACCTTAAGTCAGTACGAATAGTCAAGGCAATTGAATCAGCAAGCAGCAGTTTCTTTGTGGTCAACGTGAAAATCCATCCAAAGTTTGGAAAACATTGCATTTACTTACAAATGTAAATGTCTTATTTGCTATAGAAAATCACCTGCACACCTAAACTATACAGTTGTTTCAAACTGAGAAGCTACTATGACCTCACATGACTTTATATTAAAAGAAAACCCTTAAGAGGTGTACTAGTGTGAGAGAGCTTATAAATGCCAAGAAATAAAACAAGATGTGGGCGGCTTGAGTGGAACAAATAGACCCTGGGGTGAGGTGGGGGAGAGTATCAGATAATCCTTAAATACAGTCTTGATGGAAAGCAGTGTGTAGTCCAGACTTCCTGCAATCTGTCAATGGAAGCTCCTAGTCTCTGATTCTGCAGCCAAATTCCTAAACGGTTGAGCTGTCCAGCTAAAGAATTGCTATAATCTGTTGGGCCAGTTTAGGCAGATGACAAGATTCATTTTAAAAAAAAAAGAGGGCAAGATCGTTTTGAAAATAATTAAACAACAAATAAGAGAATAAACACCTTTTGTTGTTCACATTTCTTTAAACCACAGCACACTTGGCCTCGGTGACCGACAGAAAGCCTTTGAATCAGACCTAATTTATCAATTGAATCAGGCCTAATTTATAAATTGTACAATTCCCTAGTTTCTACCATAGTTTAACATGGTTAATTGAATCATGGTTGCTTTCAGGTCTATAAAGGCCACAGAAAAGGCATCCACTTGGGATAGCACAGTACTTTTCTGCTAAGTGCTTCAACACAAGACAATGATCAACCATAAAGCGATTCCTTCTAAAGCCGATTTGTCCTTGAGCTATAATATTCTTGATCTTTAACCATTAATTCCTTCAGTTGGTCTAACATGCCAAGCATATATAGTTGCCTAAACAAGAGAAGAGGCTAATTGGTAGAGAGGACACAGAGTTTGATCTCTGGCCTATTAAAAATATCCATACTATCTAGGATTAGTTTTAAATAATTCATTTGGGACCAGGTCTTGTCTTGATGCTTTGATTTGGTGTAATGATTTTATATGAGTTTCAGTCTCCTGCATATTCACTGCTCCCTTAGAGGAATTTCTTCTAGTGGGACTAATTTTGCCCTTTCTTGGGTTTGTTGTTTTTCCAAAAATAATTTCTTATCTTTTCCAGATTTAAGAGGAGATATAACATGGAACAGAATAATGAAAGCACACAGAAGGATTTACTTTCATTATTTGTGACCAGTGTTTCCAAATTTTATACATTTCTCTCCTTTTCCATTATTTAATTAGATCTTTACAGGTTGCTTTAAAACTGAATAACTCATCTGAGGTTCATATTGTGTTATTTTGCCTAAATTCATATTTATTTATTTTATTTTTAGGATTTGTATTGCTGCCCAATTCCAAAGACTCTGGGCAGTGTACAGATATTAAAACCATCACAATTTTAAAATCACAATTAAAACTCCATTAAAAACTACCACAAAACATTCCCTACCCTCTCATCAGTTTAAAAAGAGGGAAAGAGCGTTCTTAAATCAGCCAGCAGGCTGGGGCTGCAGCACTGCCAGTGCCCCACACCTGCTCTGCCAGCCAGGTTTTTAAACCTTTCTTAGAGGGCAGCAACTTTGTCTGGAGATGCAACTCGGTTGGCAAGAGGTTCCATAGGGCCAGAGCAGACACTGAGAAGGCCCTCCTTCTAGTGCTAGAGAGACATGCCTCTCTAGCAGATGCAACAATTAGAGAGCCTCTCCAGTCCACTCTGGTGAGACGGACAGATGTTTTTTGGGTGATGCGGTCTCTTAACTATCCTGGCCCACTACCATGAATTGCACCTGGATGCATACAGGCAAATAGTGCAGCTCCCAAAGCAGTGGCGAGGCATGGGCATACCACTCTCACCCCATCACCACCCGGGCATCCACATTCTGGACCAGTTGCAGCCTCCGAATTGACTTCAAGGGCAGACCCATGTGGAGCGCATTGCAGTAGTCAAGTCTGGAGGTGACTAGAGTGTGCGTGATCATAAGCAAGGAGTCCCAATCTAGGAGTGGGCATAACTGGCATATGACATGAAGTAGTGCAAAAGCCCTCCTGTCCACGCCTGCCACCTGCTTTTTGAACAGTAGATGTGAGTCCAGGAGAACCCCCAGATTATGCACCGGGTCTATTTAGGGCAAAGTAGCCTCATCCAGAACCAAAGATGGTAGCTCCCGAGATAATGCGGGGCCCCTAACCCGTAGTCTTGCCAAGATTCAGTTGTAGCCCGTTGTCCCCCATCCAGGCCCCAACAGCCTCCAGGCACCTGGAAAGGACTCTTGAGTGCATCGCTGGGATCAAAACGGGCTGAGATGTATAGTTGAGTATCATCAGCATATTGATGATACCTCACCCCGTGAGAATGAACGATCTCCCCCAGCGGCTTCATGTAAATGTTAAATAGAAGAGGTGAGAGAACTGAGCCCTGAGGCACCCCATACTGGAGAGGCCTAGGGTTGGACATCTCATACTCTAAACACACCGACTGGGTCCGGCGCCTCAGAAATGAGGCAAACCAGGACAAAGCAGTGCCCTGGATCCCCAATCATTGGAGCAATCCCAGAATGATTCCATGGTCGACGGTATCGAAGGCCGCTGAGAGGTCAAGAAGAGCAAGGACAGATGGATGACCTCTGTCCTGCTCCCACCAGAGATCGTCCAGCAGCGCGACCAATGCAGACTCAGTACCATATCTAGGCCTGAATCCTGAAAGGGGTCCAGATAATCCGCTTCATCCAGAACACCCTGCAACTGTAGTGGCACTGCCTTCTCCAGGACCTTCCCTAAAAAGGGGAGGTCAGAGACAGGTCGATTGTTGACCAGTATCATTGGTTCGAGTGCTGGCTGCTTCAGGAGGGGGTGCATCAAAACATGCTTTAATGGTGCAGGAAATACCCCCTCCTGTGAGGGAGCATTGACTATTGCTCCAACCCAACTACTTGTGACCTCCTTGGACACATTGACTAGCTAGGCTGGACAAGGGTCCAATAGACAGGCAGTAGCAAGGATGCAAGGAGCCTGTCCATTTCCTCAGGGACAACAGGATCAAACCGATCCCAGATAACTTGGCCAGATTGCATTCCAGTCAACTCCAGATCCACAGCAACCACGCTAGGATCAAACAAGCGAATCCGAGTGATTTTCTCCACCAAATAATCAGCAAAATCTTCAGCTGACCCTTGCCTACGGCCATACCACCCTGAGCCTACGGCCATACCACCCTGAACACGCCCAATCTCGTCTGGCCAGGTCCTCCTCTGCCAAGGAGGGACCTAATCACCCGGAGCAGGGCCCAGTTATCTGCAGAGACAATAAGGGTGGTGAAATATTGCCGTTTCACCACTTGTATCATTACGAGGTAGGCTCTACTAGTGGCTCTAACCAGTGTTTGGTTGGAATCACTCTGAGTCTTCATCCAGTCTTACATGTTGAATAATTCTTTTAAGATGTTTGCATTCAGAGTTAAACCAATATTCTGCATCTTTCTACAGAATCTTCCTGATCCAGTACCATTTATACACAATGTTTATTTTTTTAAATTTATACATATCATTTATGTGCTGTCTTTCTTACTATAGGGGATCCAAGGTGGCTCACAATAGCTAAAACTATACAACAATCAACAGTTTTAAAACACCATATTAAAAATCCTAACATATATCAAGATTAGAATCGGCATTTTTAAAAAAATTCTAAAATTTCTCAAATTAAATAAACAGCATTTTTGAGACACTTATTGCTTAAAAGCCTGGCTGACAATGGACGGACAAGACTGGGCAGACCAATCTGGCTCATTCCAAAGCCTGGAACCAGACACTGAGAAGGACTTCTCTTGTGTCCTCCACCAAATGAGCTTGGGAAGGTGGTGGAACCAAGAGAAAGACTTCCCCAGAGGATCTCAAAATCTGAGAAGGCTCATATGGGGTCATCTGATCCTTTGAACAGCTTGGACCATATAGGTAATAAGGCACTTTGAAGTGGGCCTGGAAATAGGTAGCAGCTAGTGATGCTGTTGTAATAAGGGAACTATACAGGCTCCCTGTAACTAACTTCAGTTGAAGCTTTTTGAACTAGTTGATGTTTCTGAACAGTCTTCAAAGGCTGACTCATGTAAGGTGTGTTGCAGCCGTCCAAACAAGATGTAGCTAAGGCATGCATCACCATGGCCAGATCAAACATCTGAAGGAACAGGCACAGCTGGTGACTACCTTTTATCTGCGCAAACATGCACATCCAAACTGAATCCAGGAGCACATACAAGTTGTGAACTGACTTTTCAGGAGGAGTGTAGTCCTATGCAATACTGTACAAGTTGAATCCTTAGCCCAATTTTCCTGTTGATTGTCCAGAAGCACCTCTCACTAGTCTGGATTAAGTTTCAGTTTGTTGACCTCATTTAGTCCCATTACTGACAACTGGTCTAGGCACAGAACACCTTCTTTGGAATCAGATGGGAAGAAGAGTTAAACGTAAGTGTTGTCCTTCCTGCACTGACTATGATCTTTAGAATGTCTATTAAACCATACCAGAACTAAATCTAGGTTAGCTGATGAGATTATATACGTACTATCACTGTCACAGTTCTTGGCACTGAAGTCCCCTCTCAGACGTTCTGATGGTAAATTCAATCTGAACTCAGCAATAGTTTTTTCCTGTGATTGATCAGGTCTGAATCATTTGACTAGACTGGGCTGGGGGGATCATAAATAGGGCATACTATTATAACAATAATAATGATGATACTCATTTTACTGACTTCAGTAAGATGGAAGGTTGAGTCAACCTTGAACCTGTCAGGATTGAAGTCAAATTCTTCTGGCTGCAGTGCAGCAGTTTAACCACTGCACGACCAGGGCTCGTACAGTATGTCTACTTCTTTTGTGTCTTTATCAAACTCTGGACTGCCAAAATGAAGCCACTTTCTTCACTTTGTCATTGTCCAAGTCTTCATTGGTGCATGTCTCTGGCAGCAAGCAGCAGACCAGTAAATGGGTCAGACACCATGTGCTGTCGTCCACTAGCAGTCCCCACTTGACCATGTTGGTCTTGCGTTTATGGATTAAAACTCTCAGCCTATTCAGCGTCCTCCAAGTGATGTAGGGGAGGTTGGATTCCTTAGCCATATCCTCCTTCAATGTTGTTCCTTGTCCAGCGAGCTCCTTCCTCCATCTTCCAATTTGGTTTTGCTCTTACGCGGCCTCAAGAATGTTTGTTCTTGCAATAAAGCTCTTCCTGGATCAGAGCCCGTGGACTTGAGACTCATATCTGTTCAGAGGATGTCGAGGGTCATTCTCTTGCTTAGTTCTCTCAGCGACCACTGCTACTTCTCTCCTGATCTTAAGTGGAGCAATACCAACAAGAGGGTATATTTTCTGAATTGGTGTAGGTTTGAGGCATCCTAGTGATGAGCACATCAAAACTGCTAACATGATTTCATCAGAAATATAACTTAATAGAAAACAACTTGTAGTGGTAGTAGCAGAGGAAACCAGGCAGGATAAACCCACGTGTAGTCTCCCTGCCCCCTGGGATCCAATCTTTGCTTCATAGGAAAAAGAAATATAACCAGGCAAACAGATCTTCGTTTCCAGGTTTCTCGTTGAAGAAAAATATTGTAAACAAATAGGAAGTTCTCAGTTGCCTAAGATGTAATTCTAGCTGACCATCTTGCAACATTCCAACTTAGAATTTTGGTGCCCGTATATTAACCAGTCGGTTCCCAATTTGCTCAGGTATTTCTGGACTTTCTAGAGTAGAAGTTGATGATACTCCTCCAGGAACATCATCAGTTGAACTTGGTTTTCTTGATAATATTTTATAATATAATAATAATATAATAAAAATAATATTTTTTCCAACAAAAATGAAAATGACAATTCCAGCCATGGATTTAAATAGGGGCTCACTTTACTATTCATTTAAGGCTATGTGCATTACACATACAGAGGATCTTGGGAATTGCTTCAGCAGGTCAAGGAGGAAAACACATTCCTGCGATCTTCCAGTGGCTGTTTCTGTTTCTAAGCCTGGGACTCGGTTGCTGTTTCTACAACGATGGCAACTGTATGATACAGCGTTTTAGCCTGTCAAAACAGAAAACCAATTCAAAACAAAGCCACTCACTTGCCACATTTAAGCACATATTTTCCCACATTAAACAATGCACCATTCGGTGGTTCAGAACTGTAATCACCCATTTGAGCTTTTGGCCAAGAGTGGGCCATTTTGCCAAGCTTAGGACCGATTCCTGCACAAAAGGAAGGGGTGGCTATAAAATGACTTTACCTGTTTCAATTCAAACCAAATGGTTTGGGGATCGTCAGCTAAGCCATAGCTCATTTCCAGGCCAGGACAGCCCGATTCATCCAGCGGGCACAGGGTTCGCATGTACTGGATCTCCCTCAATGGGATTTTGCAGTGCAGGTTCTGAACAAGGGGAAAGAACCTGCCATTAGAATAAAGAGTGGCAGTGAAGGATTAGAAACAACCAAGCAGCTGGTTTCATCTGTTCCCTGTCACCACCACTAGTTTCTTTCCCTCTGACATTCATTGTACAGTTAACAAATGGCTTGATTAACATAAAAATCACACAACAAAAGGAAATCCATAGAAAATAGTGGCTCAGTTTACATATATTTTCCAGAATGGATGAATTGGTTTTCAATGCATTCCTATGGGAAACTGTTTTGGTTAACATAATTTTCCCAATGCATTCCTATGGGAAATTGTATGCAATGTACTCCTATGGGAAATTCAGTTTAAGTAGTTTTCACTTTAAGAAATGTCCTGGGGAATGCATTATGTTAAATGAGGTTTTACTTGTACAGTATCTTAAAATTGGCATCTGTACCTTTAAAGGACAGTTGACCAGCAAATTGCATGATATCAAACCACAGGATATGGAATTTCATCCATGCAATTAATGAAGGTGTGAATGGTCTGTTACACATCCATTACAGGGCTATGTCAGCCCTATTGTGTGGAGTGGAGAGGGAGTCTTTAACACTATGCCCTCTTATTTGACACCCCTCTATTTGACACCCTTCTGTGCGTGCTACTTGCCTTGGATTGAATAAGAGAGATTCCCATCATTCCTAATGCATTCCCATTAGTATGAGGCGGGTGGGGATGGTGGGGGGTCGTAACTTCAAAACTTTTATCCAATCAGCTTTTCAGCTCTGGTACGGGCTCAGCGTAGGCGCAGAACCCATTAGTGTGAATTCCCAAACAACATACTCGGAGAACGACAGTTATAGGTAAGCACAACCTGTCTTTCCCATCATTCCTAATGCATTCCCATTAGTATGAGAGGCCCAGTCACGAAATAACAGGAAAGGGTTTAAGCTCCCTAGAGTCCTGGGTGAGTTTGGAAAGTCAAGGCCTTCAATGGAATTTTTTAAAGCTACAGGCTCATTTTTCTAATTGTACAAATAGCATCACATCTCACGTGGGACTGTTTTCTGGGCAGTCCAAAGCAATTTCTTCTTCTGCAAGAGTACATTCCATCCTACTTCCCTTTTCTTAAAAATGCACCTTAAGAAAATAGTATCCCAAAATGTGAAGCAAGCATATACAACCTATCCCATAATGCAGCTGCACTGGTAGGTAAAAGAAAAGGAATCTCATGATTTTTATGAAATTTCTGTAGTCTTAATCCTCTAAAACGAGGAGCAGTAAGTGCTATCATACTTCTGAACAGTGAGCCTGGTGTGTTAGTGGCTGCCA
The DNA here is from genome assembly GCA_030440675.1 of Furcifer pardalis. Classification (NCBI taxonomy): domain Eukaryota; kingdom Metazoa; phylum Chordata; class Lepidosauria; order Squamata; family Chamaeleonidae; genus Furcifer; species Furcifer pardalis. Next base: position 53,436,408 of record CP126893.1, on the reverse strand, counting down.
CATTTTACTGCTGATTTTCAAGTTGATTATCCCACTCAGCCCAATTATTGGCATATCTGAAGTATCCTTGTAGCACTTGTCTAGTTTTTGTGTAGAAGTTGTAACATTTGATGCAATCCAGCAATGCAATGGGTGCATCACATTTGAAGCAAGCAGCAGGCTAATGGCTAGAGCTGAAACATCATACAAATAGTGATGGAATACTTTAAAATCCTTTTAAAAAAGAAAAGAAACCACAAGAAGATGTTAAAAATTGCCTATGATTTAGTTAGACTTTCCCCCCATGGTTTTCTTTTGTTAAAACATTTATGAGATTAAACAAAGAAATACTCAGCTTCGGGGTTTACCAGAGACATACCTGAACTTTCCCACCTACTACAATTATTTCTTCCTGGTTCAATCCTACAAAGCAGGGCACAGGCAATCCAGGTATGCTCATCCTCTCTACAGGGTATATACGATAGCCAAAAAGTGGTAGCTGGACAATGTGCTCTAGGAGGAGGAAAAAGAGGGGAAAATGCATCATAATAGCAATCTACGGAGGTATGAAAAATCTGTATCCTACTGTGAACTGCTTTGAGTACAAAGTGCCATCTCAAGGGTTTGCTATAATTATTTTTTTAAATCCAGTTAAGTGTTTCTGACGCTGCTATGGCCTTAAGATACAAAACTTCAGTATTCTCAGCCACTATAACCAGGCTGCTCCAATTTTTGCTCTCCAGTTCCGTACTCAACACACATTTGTACCGTTTCATAGCTATCAATGAAGACCAAGCTGCCAGTTGCAAAGCAGCAATGGCATGGATAGCAATTTTGGCTTGCACATTCTATGTAACTTTGTAGGAAAAGGGTGCTTATTGGCTTTTCCTCATCTTGTACCACTTTGCTGCAGTGTCTCATTCTTACTGGTTGCCGGTTTGCCTCCGGGTGCAATTCAAGGTGCTGGTTATCACCTTTAAAGCCCTATATGGTAGTGGGCCAGGATACTTAAGAGACCGCATCACCCCAAGAACATCTGTCCATCCCACCAGAGTGGACCGGAGAGGCTCCCTAGTTGTTCCATCGGCCAGGGAGGCACATCTCTCTGGCACTAGAAGGAGGGCCTTCTCTGTGTCCACTCCAGCCCTATGGAACCTCCTACCAACTGAGCTACGTCTTCAGATGGATTTGCTGTCTTTTAGGAAGAACTTAAAAACATGGCTGGCGGGACAGGTATGGGGTCCTGGCGGTACCATGACCCCAGCTCGCTGGCTTGTTTGAGCTCCTTTCCCCCCTGGTCTTTTAATCTTTTTAATCTTGTGTCTTTGAGTTTTTAACTTTTAAATGATTATTGGGACCTGTGGATGTTTACAAATTCTAAAAACTTTTTAAATTTTATAACTGTAATTTTGAAGTTTTTTAACAATGGGTTTGGGTTGGGTTTTATTATGCTTTTATAATGTTGTACACCGCCCTGGGTCGCCCCGGTGAGAAGGGCGGTATAGAAATGTAAATAAATAAATAAATAAATAAATAAAATACTGTCTCCAAAGAAAGGAAACTGATGTGTTGCAGGGACGTGGAATTTGGTTATTTCTTTTTTTGTTGCAGAGAAAAGCATGATGACACGACCAATTTGGATGCTACTTGATTTGGGGAAACAAAAATGTTTCCTTGAGGAATGTGTTTGTGTGCTTTATATAAGATGGAGCTACATCTCCAACTGTCTGTCTCTACAGAGAGCAGAAAACGGAGAAGAGCCTCTGTCCATTTGGATACTTCAGCATGTGATGATAATGTCAGAAAGAGTGTGATAGTCGGCAGTGAAAAAGAAAGAGCAACATGCTTAAAAGACTTGCTGTATCATTCTTGTTAAAGATCTCCTTTTCTCCCCATTATCATGTCATGTGGCATTAATAATGAGAGAGAACAACAAAAGGAGGAAAGGAAGGGGACATCTGAAGGACTCCGAGGCATGGAAAAAATCCCTCTACACCTAAACTAGTCCCATGAACTGGACCTGTTCCACAAGCAATATTAAAGGAGAAGCAGACAGGGTGGTATTTGTCCAGTGGTAGAATGTCCAGTTGTGAAACACGGAAATCTCCAACATAGACAGGCCTTTAGGTCTGCTCATAGGGCTCTCTTGTCCAGGGCAGCTCACCAATGAAATGTATTTTTGCCTCCTGTTGGTCAAGGCAGTTCCCATGTCGCAGCTGATAGGCCACAGAGGCTTGAATTTGCTCTGGGTTGAAGTGGCCCACAGAATCTGGGATGTTGTGGCTCAGTTCTTGTCTGCTCAGAAACACATGAAACAAAGGCATGACTATGAATTGTAGCTGGGCTCAGTGACAGGAAAACTTTTCAAACACCATTCAAGAATCACAGGGGCACCACTGCTTTGTCTCAATCTCCCCTCCTGGCAGAGTTGAGTGGAGACAATGCTGTTTGGTTGAACACAGACAATACGCCTTTTGTGCTCTCAGCGGTTCCATAAATGTCTCAGTAAATACACAAGAAAGGGTCAATCTGGACTGAGATTCTCTCTCAAGGAAGCTCTAAGAGGTTTTAACCTCTTCTCTCCTGATTTGAGGGTCAGGGAATTGCATTGACGTTTTACTGTGCAGTATGCATTAGATTTGGCAGGGATAAAAGCAAAGTTTAAAAAAAACCAGTGACTACATGATGTGAAGCCAAGCATAGGAATGCCCAATGTTTTTTCACTGGAACACTGCCTTTCTCGTTCAACTGGCAGGGAGTGGCTTACTTTGCTCTGATTCAGCTGGCATCACTTCTCTCTGTTTTCTGGCACATATGATCCAGTGGTGGGTTGTTGCCGGTTTGCACCAGTTCGCCAGAAACGGTGGTAACAATCCCAGGTGGTTCTCCGGGGGGGTAGAACCCACCCGGGATTGTGTTGTTTTTTTAGGAGTCCAGTTCAGACACCTCACTGTCAGCCCAATTTTTTTAAAAAATTGGAGCCAAAATGGCTGCCAGGAACTGTGCATGCATCAAACCTCCATTTGACGCATGCACACTAAAAAATAGAAGGCTTAGAACCCCCATCAGCCTCACCAATGCATCAGTGAGGCTGGGAGGGAAGCAGCATGTGCAGCTTGGTCCCGGGACCCCACCACCGCCTCACTGATTCATCGGTGAGGCTGACGGGGGTGGGAGGGAAGCTGCACACGTGGCCTGGTCCCGGGACCCCCCATCGGCCTCACTGATGCATCGGTGAGGCTGATGGGGGTGGGTGGGAGGTAAGTCCTGCGTGTGCAGGGCTTGGTCCCAGGACCCCCCGTCAGCCTCACTGATGCATCGGTGAGGCTGACGGGTGGGTGGGAGGGAAGCCGCACATGCGTGGCTTGGTCTCGGGACACCTCCCCCCCCCATCAGCCTCACCGATGCACCAGTGAGGCTGATGGGGTAGGAGGGAAGCCGCACCCGCACGCGGCTTGGTCCCAGCCCCCCCATCACACAGGGTAAGTGACAGGTTTGTGTTGTGGGTGGGTGGGTTGAGGTGTGTGTGTGTGTGTGTTTATTTTTATTTTATTTTTATTATTATTTTAATTTTTTTATGTTAGCTCTGCCCACAATGTCATGACATTGCCTCTACCCATGACATCATGACATCATGATGTTGGCTCCGCCCATGATGTCACAGTGGGGTAGTAAAAAATTTGACAGCCCACCACAGGTATGATCCCATGATGTGATGCAAAGGGAAATACAAGTAGCCACCTTCAATGGAGCCCCTATTGTCTTCCTTCCTCTAAACAATTTCTCTCTTTAAAAAATTGCTTTCCAAAGATAGCGCTATATCAGATAAGCGCTATGTCATTCGGAAAAATTAAAGCAGAGGACAAAGAGAAGGGCTCCCAGTGGAAACTGCCAATCTCAAATGACTTTTATCTCCACGACTTTCTGCCTTTACCTCTGTGAAGTCCTGCAACAGGGTAATTGGTGTAAATGACAACAGCAATTTCATCTGCCACAACCAGCAAGGACTCGGCTTGAAAAACTTGGAAGCAACATGGGGCCCCTCCCCAGTCCCTGTGTGCATGCAATTCCAATGGAGTTCATTCTGTTGCACACAGCTCTGTACCTGCTGTGTGTAACAGAATGGAGCTATAGGTGGAAATTGATGTTTTTTCCAGCAGTGCAGATAACAGAAATAAACCCCAGCAGACTGAAGAATCATTACAGGGAGCAAATGTTGGAAAGTTACTTTTAAGAAGAAAGACCAAAAGATAAGCGGCCCATAACAGTGATTGCAGGATGGAACTTTGGAATCCAGAAAAGGGAGAAGGAAGAGGTGGAAAGAAGGGGGATCAGGCTAGGGCTTAAGGACATATTTTCTCTCTCTTAAAGAGCTTGGGAAAAATCTTTGCAAGATACCACATGCTGGTCTACACAAGCCACTGGAGGTTATGAATTGATTTTTATAAATACATCCCCAGTCAGCGAGGAAGACTTACATGGAGGGGGTTGATGCAGCTCCTTTGGCCCAGTGCTGAAGCAGAGCTAAGGTACCCACCAGCGCCTCCAACTTGCTGGTGTACTGTAAGAACAGCTTCCCTGCCATGTATTCCTGTAGCACCTAGGAATAATCCACAAGAGAGTGTGCATCGTATTGTACTCTTTCCATGCTCAGCTGTAGAAAGTGTGCCAATTTTGATAGCTTTTTGTTGTTGTTCAGTCGCACAGTCGATTCTGACTCTTTGCGACTCGATGGACCACTGTCCGCCAGGCACTCCTGTCCTCCACCATCCTCCTCAACTCGCTCAGTTCTGTGCCCATTGTCTCTACAATACCATCTAGCCATCTCATTTTTGGCCGCCCCCTTTTTCTTTTGCCTTGCACCTTTCCCAGCATTAAGGCTTTCTCAAGCGAATCCTCTCTTCTCATTTGATGTCCAAAGTACTTTAGCTTCATCTTTACTATCTGACCTTCAAGGGAGCAGTCAGGGTTGATTTCTTCTAAGATCGACCTATTTGTTCTCCTCGCTGTCCATGGGACTCTCAAAACTCTCCTCCAACACCACATCTCAGAGGCATCTATTCTTCTGCGCTCAGCTTTCTTAATGGTCCAGCTTTCACAACCATACATTGCCACAAGGAATACCATTGCTCTGACTATACGAATTTTTGTTTGCAATGTGATGTCTCTACTTTTCACTATGTTCCCCAGGTTTCTCATCGCTTGCCTCCCAAGAATCAGTCATCCTTTTATTTCATGACTTATGCAACTGAAAATGTCCTTTGATGAGAATAAATGAGATGTGGGTTCTGGGCTCTCAACAAATGCCACTAGATGGGAACCGGAAGTTATCAAATGTTCATAAGCAATCTGTGAAACACTGGCCAGAGGAATCTGTCAGCCATTTGCAAAGCTCTCATTTGCATGTCTAAAATTCCAAGTAGATAAATAGGTACCACTTTGGTGGGAAAGGTAACAGCGTTCCATATGGTCCGGCAGTCTAGTCCTGCCTGCCATGTGACCATGGCAATGTCTGCAGACACAGACAGCACTGGTAGCTCTTTGGTTGTAAACAGAGATGTGCAAGCAGCCCCTAGAGTGGGACATAACTAGCTTTCAAGCAAAGGAGACCTCCTTTCCCTTTATACTTTGAGGGAGGATCCTCTAAAACATCAGGAATGATGCATCCTCTCCTTAGCTCACCTGTTCGTAATGGATGTTGATGTAATTCTCGTTGTCAAAGTGCAAGGGTACCTTCCAGGTCAGCCTGCAGAAATTCAGCACGGCTGATTTGTCATCTAGCAAATAGTCAACGATGTATTCCCTTTGGTGCAAGGGCCGTACTATCTTGCCTGTGTTGGGCACAGAGAGAAGATGGTCTCAAAGCCTGAGCACTACACTAATTCATAGCAAAGGGAAAAGATGAAGATGCTCTAGGGCGCCCCACTTCCCCAAACATAGGCATTAATCATACAAAGGGCATTTAAAGAACATGACATTTAAGGTGAAAATGGTTTTAAATGCCTTTCTTCTGATCAGTGACCAGAGATAGCATTGCAGTTTTCTCTGCACAATATTGAAGAAAGGCTATCCTCCTGCTGCCAGAAAATCCTAGCTCTTGCATCTGATTAGCAGTAGGAGAAATATGCATAATAGGAGGGAGAACACTCTTAAATCATGTTGAAGAAGGTCATAGATTAGATGTTAAAAACCCAACAAGATGGATCCGGGTTAAAGGCCATAAGTCCCCTATCCTTTACGGCAGGGCCCCCCAAAATTTTCAGGTCATGGACTGGTCACATGGTTCAGCAGGCTGGTCATGGGTTACTCCCACCGGAAAGCATGTTAAACACACCTTGGAATCTGTTTTGCAACAGATGTTTTGCAACAGGATGAGATAGATTTTAGGCTCCCATTTTCTCTCCTTAAAGCAGGGGTGCCCAAACTATGGCCTACGGGCTGGATCCGGCCCCCAATGCCAATTCATCCAGTCTGTGTTGCCCTTGTCGCTTCCGGAAGTGAAAGTAAAACGTGCCCATACGGGTGTCCATATGGGCGCGTTTTACTTCAGCTTCCGGGAGCCACAAGGGCAACACAGACCGGATGAATTGGCATCGGGGGTTGGATCTGGCCCACAGGCCATAGTTTGGGCACCCCTGCTTTAAGGCTTAAAGGACTTGTTTAGTCCCAAGAAAGTGGTAATCCTGGCAGGAGGTGAGTGGGGAGCAGGAGAAGGGAGCCCTGTGAGTCCCTGAGTTGCATAAACAACGCACTCCACCCTCATCTTGAGCTGATTTCACGACTGGAAAATATTTTATTATCAGTTGCTGCTTAGAGACCACTTACCATTCCTTCTGCTGACAAGAATGGCAAACTCATGAATCTCCACTGACTCTGTGACTCCCATAAACTCACCGATTTCCTTCAACAGATCTTCAGCAACCTACATCCCAAAGAGAAAAGACCTTTAGTATCTTCATATGTGGTGGACCAAGAGCAGGCAGTTCTCACTTTTGTGGGGGGGAAAGACTTCCAAGCATGAGTTTCTCACATGATGTTCAGTCCTTGTCCCTCTTGCTTTTTGATTTAAAAAATAAATGGTGAGAAGGAGGTCAGAGTTTGAGAGGAAGAATTTGTTTTGATGCCTTGACATCTGCCTTTGACCCTCTAGGATGGGATTGACCACAAATCCAATGGGTCAAAAAAGTACAAGCTATCAAAGGGAATAAGTGAAATGCACACAGACTTATGCCCACATTTAAATCTTATCTTAGCCCAGCAGTGTTGGCTTTGACCACCAATAATTATCCAAGCAGGCTGCCTTTCCATCATCAGCAAACTCCCTTATCCTTTAGCACAGAGGTTCCCAACCTACGGCCCACGGGCCATCCTTGGCCCCTTTTCATGTGGCCTGCACCACCGCTGCTACACCCAGATTGGAAGAGGATGCATTTACACATGCATAAATGCACTTATGTCTGTCACAAATGCGGAAGTGGCCGCATTTATAATAGCTGTAAATGCATCTGCTTCCAGGGAGCATGATCCGGTCCACTCAGATATCCTGGTCACGTCTGTCACAAATGCAGAAGTGGCCGCATTTATAATAGCTGTAAATGCACCTCCTTCCAGGGAGAATTATCTGGCCCACTCGGCTATCCCAGTCATGTCTGTCACAAATGCAGAAGTGGCCGCATTTATAGCTGTAAATGCACCTCCTTCCAGGGAGAATGATCTGGCCCACTCAGCTATCCCAGTCATGTCTGTCACAAATGCAGAAGTGACCGCATTTATAGCTATAAATGCACCTGCTTTCAGGGAGCATGATCTGGCCTGCTCAGCTATCCTGGGTCAGGCCCAAGGCAGAAGGGATTGGTCCTCCTGCCCCAACCCCACAAAGGAAAACATAACAGAAAAATAATAAATTGCACTGCCACAGTACACACAAGTGAAAAGATTCACCACCGTTCCCACCAGTCCAAAAGAAGTACTTGAGCGCTTGATTTCCATCTATCTTTTAAACAACAACAAATCTTTTAAAAATTATTTAAGCAAACTTGAACAAGAAGGATATCCACCACAATGAACAGAATCAACATGGTCTCCATTGTTTAGGAACTATGACACAAACTCACTGTGAACGTTTTAATCTTCACAGGATATCCTTGATCCCCAGGTAGGTTGAGTGAAACCCGGCGACAGGTATGCCCCTTCTGCCAAAGGGAAATTGGAAATCAGTGTAGGCATCTTTACCCGCCTCCCTAAGGAGGACTGGTATAAAGTTCAGCAATTGGACACCTATCAGATGCAATGCAATGCAATTCAAGATTTATTGTACTTCACTCTCAAATACAGTAAATAAGTCTGAAAAGGAAGCATTTAACCCTCATTAGATTATGTTCTTGTAGTTTTTAGTATGTGAATTAATGCAAAGAATTAAACTAAGTCTACAGCTCTTCCAGATAGTCCTAGAGGTGGTGGTTCTTTATCATGAAGGGCCACTTATCCGGATTCACACCCAATCTCTGTTTAAAAAGCCACTTGTAAAATCACTTCTACTGAGGAAATGCTTGAAATGCTTTTAAAAAATTGTCATAACATCACTTTCCTGAGCTTCTCTTTTGGAACACTTTTTTCTCTTTAGTTAATTTAAAGTTTAATGGAAAGTTTCAAAGTGAGAGGCCTTGCCTTGGAAATGAACTTCCAGTGGGATGCTCCATTGTGCTAAACTTCACAAGCATAAACATGAAACAAGATTATTATTATTATTATTATTATTATTATTATTATTATTATTATTATTATTATTATTATTATTATTATTATTATTATTATTATTATTATTATTGGGAATAATGCCTTAGTAAGGATAAAAAACAAAGAAACAAACAGAAAGTTGTGGGTTCTGTCATTATTCGAATCAAGACAGGACTTATGCATTTATTCTATGTCAGGATCCTGTCTCAATCAAAGAACCAGTTTTCCTCAGCCTGGTGCTCTCTGTATCTATTGGCCAGTAGTTGAGTTGTAGAGCCCAATGTGCTACTTCGTCAAACACAAGAATGAGACTTCATGGTATTACCAATCAGGGATCTTCTGTTATCACTGTTGTAAATAGCCACACAGACCTTCTGTTACTACTGCTTGTAAATAACACACTGATTTGAAAACTTATCTGTTGTCCCAACCAATCATTGTGTATCTCTGTACCTGATATATATAAAGGGATGCCATGAAGTCTTATTCTTATGTCTGATGAAATGGACTTGATCCACAAAACCTAACATTAAAATACAGGAGTTAGTCTTTATGGTGCCACAACGTTCTTAACCTTTTTGTTTTGTTTTGCTTACTCTCTAATATGCTTGCACAGACTTAACACTTCAAAACGCTGAAAAGGTTTGATGCAAAGGTGGCTTAAAATACCTCTTTCTACATATGAGACATCTCCATCCCCGCTTAAAGCCACACAGAGGAAACACTATAGTTCTTATGCTTGCACTAGCCTCTTAGATCCAGGTATTTGCTTCCTCCCGTCCTCTGACCCCTAATTTAGGCAGAACTTTTGCTGTCACGGAGACCTATGTCCTAAGACTTGGACATCAACATCTTCCATCAGTTACCAGGAATGCATCCATTTCTACTGGGGATGGTAGGTGTCGACGACCTCCATTCAAGATGGTTTTTCTCAGGTTCTCCTGGCATGTCCAGGCTATTTCTAAGGAATAGACAGGACAAAGGATTACTAAACTCAGTGCTCCATAAAGTTGTGTTATGAATGCTACAGCTAAAAACCTCTGCTCATTTGATGCCAATGACTCCTCAGGGCCATTGAACTAAACTATGGCCCCATGGAGCACTCAAAGAGGGGAAGGCAGATTACCTTTGTTGGGGTTGGAGTCCTCAGAGCTGGCCTGCTGCAGATACTTGGTGGCATAAGGCATCAAGACACTGGATGGGAGGAAGTATCCCGTCAAGAGGCTCAGGAGCTGCCAACCACGGTGGCAACTGTCTCTGCATGAAAGAGGGAAAGGCAAAGAAGAATGTAGCATGGTGGGCAGTGTGTGGTTTAGAGGAAATACAGCTATTATTTGGCTGATCATGTTGGGGGAAAGGCATGAAAAGAGAAGAATTGGATGGAAAAAAATGGAAGAAAAGAGTGCTTCCAAGAAGTGAATTGATAAATAGATCTGTCCCAAGGAACAGAAAACACATTTAATCTCAGATAAGGGACAAAGGGGAGGATGGTCACAGTGGGGAGCCATCACAGCAGGTGGAGAGAGAAGCAAAGTGGATGCATTGGTAGAAACCTATTCCCTTTCTGCCACCTCTTGCAGTGGGACCAGCTCAGTTTAAACCAACGTACCTCCATGGAGAAACATAATCCTAAAATTTAAACTAAAGTCTGCCCTTATGTCAGAAACAAAGAGTGGGATGCACCTTGTACTTGGGTCTAAAGTATTTGCCTAACTGGCACCTTGCCTCCGTTGCTGGGCTATAGCTTCCATGAGCCACAGCTTCGATCTAGTATTAACAATTTACATGTGCTTTAGGTTGTATGTCCCACCACCCCCAGCTAGCATTGCCATTAGGGATGCTGCAGGGGATGATGGGAGCAGTGATGGGATGTAACAACTTCTCACAAGTTCGCCAGAACCGGTAGTAACTTTTCTCAGTGTCCCGGAGAACCAGTAGCAGCTTTTGGGGGGAACCACCTTCGGGGCTTACCTTTTCACTGGTTCCCCCACTGTGCATGCATGCCTACCATGCTTGGTGTGTATGCACAGCCTCTTTGCTGTCCTCCCAAGCAGGGAGGAGGAAGAGAAGCTGCTAGTCGTAACTTTTCTCAGTGTCCCGGAGAACCAGTAGCAGCTTTTGGGGGGAACCACCTCCGGGGCTTACCTTTTCACTGGTTCCCCCACTGTGCATGCATGCCTACCGTGCTTGGCGTGTATGCACAGCCTCTTTGCTGTCCTCCCAAGCAGGGAGGAGGAAGAGAAGCTGCTAGTCTGAAGCTCCCTATAGCCTGCTCCCCAGGGTAAGTGACTCACCTTTGGATGTGGTGTGTCTGTGTGTATTTTAATGTGTATTTAATACCTTTACCTATATTGACATATTACTACAGTGCCATAAATACAGATTTATGTTTGGGGTGGGTGGGTGGGTGTATTTTAATGTAATTTTTATTTTATTTTATTTATTTACGGGTTTGTGTTGTGGGTGGGTGGGTTGAGGTGTGTGTGTGTGTGCTTATTTTTTATTTATTTTATTTTTATTTTTATTTTTTATTTTATTTTTATTCATTCATTCATTTCATTTCATTTATTCGATTTGTATACCGCCCTACTCGGTACAATTATTTTATTATTTTTTTAAAAAATTCTTTGGCCCCGCCCACATCATGACATCATGATGTTAGTTCCGCCCACACTGTGATGACATCACGGTGGGGTAGTAAAATTTTTGACATCCCACCACTGGATGGGAGGTCACAGCACAGTTCACCTGGAGGGTTGCCGCTTGCGGGAGGCTGTGCTAGAATCTGGCTGACTCCTAGCACAGAATGTGAAAAACTCACTTCAGAAGATATTCATTGTTTCCTCTAAAAGCTCAGTAGGTTTGAGAGAGAAATATTCTGGGGGAAAAAGAACTGAACCTTTTAGTGCTGCACATACTGAAACTGGGAAAAATCTAGTCATGACTCCCTGTACATTGGGTGTAGAACCAGAAGCGTAGCGTGCCTTGGCGGGGCCCCGTATAAAAATTTGTTTGGGGGCCCTTAGGAAGGGTAAAGATTTCTCACAAAAGAAAAAAAATTGCATAAAATTAAAAGAAATATTTATTCATCATAATTATCTATCAATAAACACTGCTCTCTGTCCGTGGTTTATCATCGTATCGTATGTACATCGATTATTGTGGGATTCCCCCGTTGAAGTAAATGACTTAAACGGGGAAATCCCGCAGTCCGCGATAACCGATGTAGGGTGTTGCCAACTTTTGAACACACGCTTTACGCGGGAGGAAAAGAAATTGTTTTTTTTACTTTTATCATTTGTGAAATAAAAAAAAATTGGGAAGTTTTTATTAATTTTTGCTTACGCACGTTGGGGCCCCCCGTATAATTGATACGGCAGATACGGCGGTAGTTACGCCCCTGTGTAGAACACTTTATCTTGAAAGCACTGCAGAGCTGGATTTAGGCCAGCAAGATCTAGCTCCAGATCCATGCTAGTCAATACTTTACAGATTCCGAAAAATGGTGAGGGGAGGAGGGTAAGGGAAAGAAGATCTCTCACCTTGAAGGCCTTAAAGTACAAGTAGGATTATAAAACGCAGAAAGCTCTACTGTTATTTTTTATTAGTTACACTTATACCCCGCCCTTCTAGGGGAAAATGAATCCCTACACGAGGCGGCTAACAGCATAAACTCCCCCAAACGGCAAACAAACTTATTAAAAATACCCCCCATAAAACTACAATAAAAGCTTACAGTAAAACAGGCCATAAAAACAGCCCAAAATACAGTAGACCAGTGTCTTAAGCAGTCTAATTGGGAGAAATATAAGCCGGGCCCCAGTCTAATATCCAGGGATAGGCGAACCATTTACAAAGACCTTCTCAAAAAGCATAGTCGTCAGTTGCTTTTTAAAAGACTGGAGCAAGGAAGCCTGGTGCAGCTTGAGTGGAATAGCATTCCACAACATTGGTACCACTGCTGAGAAGGCCCTTCTCCTCATCCCAGACTTCCTAGCCGCTCTGAGTCGCTTCGGCGAATAGAGCGGCATACAAATCTAAATCTAAATATAATAATAATAATAATAATAATAATAATAATAATAATAATAATAATAATAATAATAATAATAATAATAATAATAATAATAATAATAATATCATCATCATCATCATCATCATCTCAGGGACGGCACTTGAAGCTGGGCCAACAAAGAGGAGTGAGTGATGCAAGCTACAGACCTGAAGGGAAGACGTTCTGCAAGGTAAGAAGGTCCCGAGCCATGCAGGGCTTTAAAGATTAATACAGTGAAACCTCATACAATTGCCCCGTATAGCAACGAAATCACATAACAATTAGGTTTTTGAAAAATAAATTGGCGTCCTGCATAACAATTTTCCCCATGGAAAAAATTGTACAACAATTTTTCAATGGGAAAAACCACTTAGCAAAAAGATTTGTTGTACAATGCATTCCATACAGAAAATCACTATACGATGCATGTATTGTATAGCAATTGTTTCGTACAACAATGAGTCCCGTGGAACGGATTAAAATCGTTGTATGAGGTTCCACTGTACTAACATCTTATACCTGATGCGGAAAGAGATGGGTAGCCAGTGCAGGCCTGCCAAAGCTGGGGAGAGATGATCAAATTTTCTCAGACCCATAATCACCCTGGCCACTGCATTCTGGATTTAATATAATCAATTCATTTCCATTTTTCCAAGCCAATCGCCTTTGCATCAGTGCCAAACATGTAAGTTGCCTATTCATTGCACCCCTAAATCAATGTAAAGCTTCATCACTGTATCCACACACCCACGTGCGTGCAGATCATGCATTTTCAAGTGCAGCTTGTTAACCACAGCTCCATGCATTTCTCACAAGGATAATATCCATCTCCTCCTCCTAGAAGTGGTTCCTTTATGCAGTCTCCCATTCCTGCATCCCAATCCATACTCCCACCCCAGTTCATTCCATTTCAGACCCACCTCCTGCTGTAATTGTAACTTACTGCTGGCTGTTTTGGGTGATCTGCTTGATGACCTGGCAGTAAACCTCGTCCCGCAGACTCTCCTTCTCCTTGCAGAGCTGTGAAAGATGAGGAGGGAGTGTGACAAAGGAAAAAAAGATCTATTTCCAAGCAAGTTGTTCTACACAAGTATTTCTCTACTACACAAACATTCTCAAATTGATCAGTAGAGGTCAGTCTTTCTTCAACTGTCCCCTAATTGTCACTCTTCTTCCCTTGAGATTTCCAGAGAAGGATGGCAAGAATTATTCCTATTCTATGATCTAGCTGCATGTTCTTCTAAGGCACATTTTACTTCCACTTCCAGGAGCAATGAGGGCAGCGCGGGTCGGATGAATCGCCGTAATTCGTGTGGATTCATGGGGGCTTAGGCTTCTGGGAATTGAAGTCCAAGAACATCTGGAGTGCCAAGGTTCGCCATCACGGTCCTAAGATGACCATGAAGGAGGCCCTTCTGTGCATTCCAACACCGCTACCGTCTGACAAGTTGTTGACGAGAACTTGAGGCAGAGTGTCCTGTGATGTGAAACTCCTGTGCTGAGAGACCTGTCCAGCCCTATTGTTGTCTCCTGGTGCCTGCAGATCAGTGACTTGTCCCAAACTGAGTATAACTCCTGAATCAGTTGGGGTTACACAACGACTGTCTCATTCATTCACCCAGTCTAGACTAGTTGGGGCTAGAACTAGGATTTAGCCCCTCATTTCACCAAGCAGAATTATGTGGACTAGTGACTTGAACCTAAGTGCTCTTCTAGACAAAAATTGGCATTGTATTTAAGAGAGGAATTTGGGATGGAAGTTTTGAGCCCCAGTCAGCATTAATGGCAGAAAGGCCCCCAGTGGAGCAGGGTTGGCTTAGCACATTTTGAAGAAAGTGGATTGATACCTTTTGCCACCTATGGAGTTGGGGGCATAAAACTATTAAGTTTGGAGTCTAAATTTACCTAACTGCTCCACTGCTCCATTAGCAGCTCCCCAGCAGCTTAGTGGTTAAGGCGCTGAGCTGGAGACTAGATATCCGAGAGCGACACTTAGGAACATGAAAGGAGACTCATTTGGGCGTCCCCTGATAATTCCTTTCAACCCAGAGTAATCTCTGACACGAAAACACGGACACTAGTGACAATTTATATTTGCACCTTGTCAGGCTCAGTAAAATACAATTTTGTGATTGTAGACATCTTTCTTGTTCATTTTTCCTGTATTCCGTATCTTGTTTTTCTTTTCTGAGATGGTCTGGTATTATCTTACTGTTGTCATTTGTTATTTCCTAAATGGTTTATTTTTTCTTTTGTGTGTATATTTTAAATTGCCCTATCTGTGGGCCATCTTAAAAACATTAGAAATGCCCCACAACCCATTATTTGGGAGGAAATTATGAGATTAAAAACTTCTCATATCAAAACAACCAGCAATGTGTTCTTTCAGGAATTCAGTACAACTTAATTGTGACATTTCTTCCTTAGACACTGGCCTTTAAGTCACATTACGACCATCTTCACCCCCAAACGACCACCACTGAAAAGTACCACAAACCTTTAATATTTCAAAGACATAATCAATCTCATCTTGGTTCTTGATGCCTGGCTTATCTCCCATGAACCTCATCAGAGCTGCAAAACAGAAGCTAGTGTTAATTCTAACTTAAAACATAAAATATTGCACAGTGGCATTGCTGCATAATGCACTGGGGTGACTCTTAATGTGCTGGGAATGGAAAAATGAAGAAATAAACAACTTATATTTTTGTTGATGTGGCTATTAGTGAGCAATAATGGCAGCCAAAGAGGCAAATTCCTGGAAACTGGTGTCTCCCTTGCAGAAGAAGCCAATAGCTCTCTAGCCCACTGAAGTACATAAGTCAAACCCTTCCCAGGGCTCTCCCCACTATCATGTCCCCACTAATTAGCCCAAGCGACAACCACGTACTCAGAAATGTTCTCACTGCCAGATCATTCATCTCGCCATCAGAGTATAACAGGAGTGATCCCTGGATTGGTACCTGAGAGGTCAAAATACAAGGAGTCATCAAGAGTGGGGGAAACCAAAGAAAATGAGCTGATAAAGACAAGAGTCCTCTACAAATAGCAGATGTAAATGTGGGCCTGCTAGAAACAGACACAAATAGGGACAATGAAGAATAGCTAGAAGCAGCATCAAAGGCTACCATGCTAGCCAGTAAAACATGAATGGGGGAAACCTTTGTTCTGTCCAGTGTTTCAATTTTGAATCACCAACAACTCTGTCCAGCATAGTAGATGGCAAGGGAGTTGTAGTTAAAACACCTAGGAAACCAAAGGTATATCCAGCCCTTTGCGGCAGTTAATTCCTTTGTTCATCACCCAACAGGCTAAAAGTTAAGCCAACTTTCCGCACCCCAAGCAACAGAGAGGAAGAAGAGGGCAGAACACACAATGGTTTATTCTCCCCTCTGATTTACCTTTGTATGCTGAACCAAGAGAGAAGGATTCTTCTGCTCATCATTATTCATTCCCTTCAAGCCTAGCCTAATAGAAAGAGAATGTTAGGATGTTGCCCAAGAAGAAAAAAAGAATGCTAGGGTATGGGATGCCTGATTTTCCAGGTAGCAGCTGTGCACATTGACCTGAGAGCTATAGTCCATTTATGCAAGGCAAAATTCTCAAGTGGTATCACCTGGTGCTACAGGTTAGTTCTAGCTCAGGGATCCACTAGCTCAGGGATCAGCAAACTTGCCTCTCCAGATGTTCTTAGAATTCAATTCCCAGAAGCCCTGATCAGCTGGTGTACTGACCTGAGCTTCTGATAACTGAAGTCTAAGAACACCTGGCGAGCCTAGTTTGCTGATCCTTGCACTAGCTAATACAAGTCCAAGGACTCTGTGTCTGAGATCCCGGATTGCTGCTGCCAATCAGTGTAAATGAAGAATTAGGAAGTTGTAGTCCAGTCACTTTGGGAGAGCTATACATATCCCACCCTTGATGTAGACCAGGGTTCCTCAAACTTGGCTCTCCATGTGTTCTTGGCCTTCATTTACCAGAAGCCCAAATCAGCACATCCAACAACATCTGGAAAGCCACGTTTGAGGAACCCTGGTGTACACAATAAGGGACTATATCATAGTTTAGGCATGTTCTCTGTGTGTTGCCCAGAGTCTTTTGAGTTGGGCAGCAATATAAATCAAATAAATAAATAAATAATAAAATGTAACTCAGCATAGCCAACTGCTGAGGGATTCTGAGAATTATAGCTTTAAAAGGGACTTTTCTAAGATTTGGGTTAAATAACCTCTTGTCTTCTTAACAGTGATATTTAAATACTGGCCCATGACATATCAGTCACCAGCAAGACATGATAGGAGCAAACTGAAAGTAGTACTGATAGTTAAAGATTTCTCAAACACTTCTGTGACCAAGCACAATGCCCAAGAGGAAAAAAAACACTTGAAATTTGGGCCTGGTAAATTATATGTATATTCTGAGCACATTACAGAAACCTTCAGTTTTTTGTATAGATCTCTAGTCTAAAAGAAAAATAATAATACTAATATATAATTTATTCTTGATGTTGATGTATTCCTGTATTGATACATTTCTGAATTACAACACACTTGTTTTCCTTAGCATTTCTCCAACATGGCAACTTAAATTAATTAAAATTACATTTACAAGTGATTACATCAAAAGCAACAACTAGGGTTCCTTTCTGACATATGCTTTGGTAGAAAGCCAAAGTCGACCTTGCAAAGGAATATCTTGCAGGCCTTTCTAAAGTAAGTAAAAGGAGCCAAAATACCCGTCTAATAGAAAAGAATGCCAAAGACTTGGGGGCCACCATGAAGAATGCCCTGTCTATAGGCACCAACTTCACTTGTGAAGGATTCTACAAAGATTCTAAAAGTTAACACCGCCATTTTGAAGTAGGAATGAAAAATACTGGTACCCAACACAACTAGGCCACGATTGAATAATTATAGTTCCTTTAATACAGTGATGGTGAACCTTGGCAATCCAGGTGTTCTTGAATGTCAATTCCCAGAGACCCTGGTCAGCATGAGTGCTGACTTGGGCTTCTGGGAATTGAAGTCCAAGAACAGTTGGAGTGCCAAGGCTTGCTATCACTGCTTTAGCATATAAAACAGTCAAAATCTGTAAGAGATCTAGTTTCCAGCCTTTCTTCAGGGGCAGCCCAAATTTAAAAAGCTGCAATAGTTTAACCTGTAGGTAATCAGATCATAGGTAACCATGCCCAGGTCCAAATATTCCAGGTAGGTCTGCAGGTGGCAAAGAGGCTGGAAATGTTGAGGGAAGAACTTCCTAAGCATTGCCATCACCTGTGTGACCAGGCTATGCATTATATAAGAGCATTCTTCTTACTTTACCTTTCTTAACTCTTAATACAGTATCAGATCACCACATTGCCACCAAAGCAGTGTATGGTTTTTATTTTTATTATCAACACTTGTTTTAAAATATACACAAAGTACAGGAAAATCTGTCTATACAAATAGACTATAATAAAACAAAGAAAATATGATTAAGCAAAGGCATCAGACTAAATTAATTCACCAAAGTGGATGTGGCCAAGTTGTTAATAGCATGCCAAAGGTAATTAGACCAAGCAAAATAGAAAGAAAGAATTTGGATGAATGAGAGAATTCAAGCAGGGTAGAGCACAATAAATTAGGCAGGATATATAAGATTAAATATACGTATGTATATGTGTGCCTTTTTGAAGGAATACATTTCTGGGCGAATAAAGATATAGCATAGAAATGCAAGGAAGCTTGAAAGGTCTCCACATTTTTCTTCTGAATACGCCTACCTAGCTAGCTGCAATGGATGGATAATTTTTGCACACAGTCAGGATCTTCCTGCATCGTATAATGATAGCACTCCTTGGAATGCTGATGAAAGGCTTTCCACATCCTCTCTGTAATGTTGCTATGCAAACAACCTGAGATCCTGTGTCCAAAGCAGTGAATGAGCATAGCTTGTGCGGGCCCATGTCTCCTGGAGTACTGGTACTCCTGGCAGATATTTCAAAACCTTTGCATTGAATACATTCCCATCAGCAAAGATGGAACAAGATGGCAACATCCTTCCCAGCAGAGTTCAGACGTACTCTTTCCAGCTGTCCTTTGGAAGCATCAGATGAAGCCTTGCAGAAGTTCATACCAGGAGCTGAGCATTTTGCAGGGTGCCTTCTTTGTTCCTTTATGTTCAGGTTGACAGAACAGCAAAACAGCAGAACTTGCAAACGCACTGTGAGTGCCTTACAGTATTTGTATGCAGTGAAACAGAGGGAGACTGGCAGGCTGTTCCTTTCTGGTCATCTGCATAGGCAAGGGCTAATCTGAGAAAGTGGGGTTTCCCTGTAAATGACAGGCTGTGTGAATGTGGAGAAGAACAAACTATCACTCATATGATACAATTCACACAGTGCCCCTCAATGTGCACTAAGGAGGACCTAATGTTGGCAAGAGGAAATTCTGTTGATGTGGCTCGATATTAGGTGGATGTCATCTAGTTCCTGTTTGTTTTATATATGTTGGTTTTAGCTTTGTATGTTGTTATATACTTTGTGGTGCCTCTGACATGAATAAAGAAAGATCTGCATGGGAAAGAATGCTCTTTGAAGTATTGTTACCTCTTTATTTTGCTAACCTTGGAAGAAGTTATCTACAAATACCTAGTTACAGTACAGTAATACCCCGGATAACAATTGCATCGGATAAGGCTAGAATTGGATAATGATGCAAGTTTTTTTGGAAAAAACTTGCATCGGATAACGATTCTGGATAATGATTCTTAGCGTTATCCGAGGCAATGGTCTGCAGGTGTGGGGTGGTTTGGGTAGAACTACCCAATCCACCCCCCACCCGCAGCAGTCTCTGCGACTGCAGTAGGGTCAGGGGAAAGCACGCGCCTTTCCCTCGACCCTACTGCAGTCGCAGAGACTGCTTGTGTCTCTTTCCCTCCCTGTATTTAAACTACAGTTTCTCTCTCCCTGTAGTTTAAATACAACTTTTTCCTCCCTGTATTTAAACTACAGGGAGAGAGAGACTGTGTCTCTTTCCTTCCCTGTATTTAAACTACAGGGAGGGGGAAAGAGAGAGGCGTGATTGGGTCTCTAGAGAACCAATCACATATCTCTCTTTCCCTCTCCCTGTAGTTTAAATACAGGGAGGGAAAGAGACACAAGCAGTCTCTGTGACTGCAGTAGGGTCGGGGGAAAGGCACGCCTTTCCCCAGACCCTACTGCAGTCACAGAGACCGCTGCAGCTGCGGGGTGGCTTTAAAGGCAGGGACGAAAAGAGAGACCCGATCGGGTCTCTTTCTTTCCCTGCCTGCCTTTAAAGCGGTTTGTCCCTGAAGTCAGGGCTTTTTTTTAGCGTTGTTCGATGCCATCACTACCCCACACCAGTCCCGCCAGCCAAATCTTCACTCCCTTCCTAAAAGCCAGCAGCTCCATCTGAAGACGTAACTCTAGAGGCAGGCAGTTCCACAGGGCCGGAACGGACACAGAGAAGGCCCTCCTTCTAGTGCCAAAGAGTTGGGGCTCTCTAGCGAATGGCAAAGCTAGGGAGCCTCTCTGGTCTGCTCTGGTGGGACAGAAGATAACGTTGGGGAGATGCAGTCTCTTAAGTATCCTGGCCCACTACCCTATAAAGGCAATGACCAGCACCTTGAGTTGCACTCGGAGGTAAACTGGTAACCAGTGCAGCTCCTGGAGCAGTGGGGATGCACGGGAATAATGCCCACATCCCAACACCACTGGGCTGCTGCATTCTGGACCAGCTGCAGCCTCTGAATGGTCATAAAGGGCAGCCCCATGTAGAGCGCAATGCAATAATCCAATCTGGAGGTGACCAGAGCATGGGTGGTCATGAGTAAGGAGTCCCGGTCAAGGAGTGGGTGCAACTGGCGAATTACACGAAGCTGTGCAAAAGCCCTTCTAGCTGCTACCTGCTCATTGAGCAGGAGTCATGAGTCCAGGAGGACCCCCAGATTGGATGGGCCAGTTCACTTTTGGTGGTTGGATACTGTAGTTGAGTGATATACACTAGTACCCCGAATAATGTTAAGACTTGGTCCCACAAGTCTCGTCGTTATCTGGTTTTTAACATTGTGCGATGCATTGATCACACAACGTCCGGGTTTTTTTTACCAATTTTGGGGTCTCTGACCCCCGCCCCCGCCCCCGCCGGGTCCAGGTAGGTGGGAAGACCCGATCCAAGCTGTTTCTGGGCTTCCCCGATGTCCTCAGCCAGTGCAGCAAGCCAGAATGTCGGGATTCGAACCCTTACGTTTTGGCTTGCTGCGCTGGCTGAGGACGTCGGGGAAGCCCAGAAACAGCTTGGATTGTGTCCCCTGCCTGCTCCAGAGAGATCAGAGGACCCAATCTAAAGCTGCAGGGTGGCTGGGGAAGCTGACGGGGACTCCCTGTCGGCTTCCCTAGCCACCCGCCCTTGCCTCCGCAGCTGTGGGGTGGCTGGGGAAGCCGACAGGGGAGCACCCCGTCAGCTTTCCAGCCTCCCCACCCCTGCCTCCGTAGCTGCAGGGTGGCTGGGAAGCTGAACAGAGAACCCAGTTCAGCTTTCCAGCCACCCTGCTGCTAAGAACGACTGTATCAGATAACACTAAAAATCGTGTTATTCGATACAAGATTTTTCCGAAAATCTTGTAACGTTATGCGGTTTTAGAGCTATCCGGTACTAGCATTATCTGGGGTATTACTGTAGTTATCTGACTGTGGAGCCAGAAGTTTGGAATTCAATTCTCCACTCTGGATCCCAGGGGAGCCAAACTGTGAAGCCTTGAGCAGGCTGCACAATCACAGAAATGCCTCAGATGGAGGGAATAGTAATCCCTGAAAAGTGTCACCATAAATCAGAATTGATGTGACGACACATGGTTTGTATTATTTTGTTTATTTTACACACAGGACATCAGCTAATAAATGGTCAGAAAAGCTGCACACAACACAAGTGATTAATTTTACAGCATTCAGTGACTTTGATAGGAGCAACCTAAGAAAATGGAGTGGCCCACAGGCAACAAGCCAACTGAAACACTGCTTCACTAACTCCTCAGAGCTCAAGATTTCTGTTCAATATTACTCACATAAACTGAGCTTCCCGAAAGTGTGTAGTGGCAAATTCTGCCATTGTGTAGGTGCAAGTATCATGGGTGTTAGTTGTTGTGCTAGTGCTTGTGATTTCTGACACCATGGTGGAGGCAGAGTTCTGAAAAGACAAGAAAGCAAACCTGAGAGAGATGCTACCTCAACCAAAGGACACTTAAGATTCCATTTACCAGCAAATATGTTCCCATATTCTCTATGACTAACTTGGTTCTTCTCCTGCAACTGGACTTCTGGCTCAGGAATTGGAGCTGTCTGTGTCTATCTTCCAATGACCAACCTTCAAGACATGTGAAATGCTTAATACCCTAGGACAGTGATTAAAAACCATGCGCTAAGACATCTTTCACTATTTGAGTTAGCACCTCTATAAAATCTATGCTGAACAAATAGCTTGGTATAACCATTTGACAGTTTCCAGATGCTGTTGATCTGAGTTTCCTTCCCTTAAAAATTAAGCAAAATTAAACTTAATCTCCCTTTTGTGTTCAATTTGTTTTACTGGGTTCCTTTATGTGTTTGTCAAATCCTTGAAGCCTGCCTCCCCCCCCCCCCACAGATCTTCTGTATGCAAGGCCCCTGTTACTTATGAGAATTATTGAAGAATCTATCTGCATGTTACCTCTTTGCTACTGATTCTCTCCTTCGTATTTCTCCTTATGTCTTCCTGTCGATTCATACGGAAGCCGAGATAATCGGGAGCAGCCACAACCTGCACCAAGCTCGAGGGGAAAAGACCAGAGCGACCACCAATGGAACCGAACTGCCAACCTTGGGAGGTGGAGGAGAGTGCACAAGCTCACATAAGAAGAACAGGAGAGTGACGGGCAAATCAACAGAAAGCTGTGACTAGAGAGGGCCCACTGAATCAGCGGAACATCCATGTGGACACAGCAAATCCCCACTAATTCAATGGGCCTGCTCTAGTTGCAACTTACCACTGGATTTCAGCCAAAGCTTCACCTTCTGCACACAGCATCTATCTATGTTTACACACATTGCCTGATCTTCTGAGGGAATGTTCATACATACAGTACTTTTTATACATTGCTTGTGTACCTCCTTGCCCCCCAAAGCTACGGTTCAATATTTCCTTGTCAAGATAAGACTGGCTTTCCTTGGTGCTTACAGTGCCAATGACAGATGTACCAATCAGGCAATCAAATACTGACTCTTTCACACATATTTAGGACTTTTTGTCCCCCACACCATTAAAGCACAGCCCGTGAATGTTTGTTTCAAGTGAATGTTACTTTGGACATCAAATGAGGATTCACTTGAGAAGTCCTTGATTCTGGGAAAGGTCGAGTGGAAAAGAAGAAGGGGGCAGCAGAGAATGAGATGGCTAGATGGCATGGTTGACACAACGGGCACAAAGCTGGGCAGGCTGAGGAGGATGGTGGAAGACAGGGGTGCCTGGTGTGTGATGGGCCATGGGGTCGTGAAGGGTCGGAATCGACTGTGTGACTGAACAACAATAAATCATTCTATTCTGAAAACAGGTCAATTTTGGTGCAAATAATTTTGTGAAAGGTTTTTCCCCCAAATGGCTTTCAGCTCGAAGAGGAAAGCAGTCTTGTGACACCATAGGGATCATCCAGTCAGCATTGTGCATGGTTGGGTGACCTGGGCCGCAATTTAATACCCCGAGTGGGGCGGGGTATTAAATACAAATAAATAATAAATAAATAAACCCTAGAGTTTCATTTGCCTTGGAGCTTGACTCTTAAGAGGGAGGCTCCCCAACAGAATAAACACATAGAGAGTGGATTTGCACCAGAGGCTCTCTCATTTCATTTCATTTTTTGACTCTGGGCTGCTAACAAAGATACAAAATATACAATAACAAAATCAATATTCTCTTAGGTCTAGATGCTCTCACTGACTAAGTGTGTCTCTAGAAAGCATGCAGAGATGCGGTGGCTCAAGTGGTTAAGACTTGACAACTGGAAAGACGGTAGGTCGGCAGTTTGAGACCCGAGTACTGCATGACAAATTGAGCTCCTGCCTCTGTCCCAGCTCCTGCCAACCTAGCAGTTTGAAAGCAATAAATTGCAAGTAGATAAATAGGTACCGCTTTGGTGGGACGGTAAACAGCATCCTGTAAAGTACAGTGTCAAGGCATGCCTGCCACATGTCCACAGAAACGTCTGCAGATGCAGACAGCGCTGGCTCTTTGGCTGTAAACAGAGATGAGCACTGAGCCCTAGAGTCAGATACGACTGGTTTTCAGGCAAGGGCGACCTTTACCTAGCAAGCATGCATCTTGTTCAGTAGTGGGGAGAGAAACTTTCATGGCCAGTCCCCTTTTACCTGGCTCCAGTCCTTTCATAGGCATCAGCCGGATGAAGTCCCCTTTCTTGAAGCTTAAGAGACTTTTGTCATCTGTTAAGTAGCTGCGCAGAGCAATGACATAGTCGGAGTCCTTTTAGGGGAAGGGAGAGAAGAAGGGAAAGGTCAGCTAAGGGACTCCATATTTGGGTGGTACTGTACTTCATTTTATTTGAACCAGAAAGATTAATATTCCTGAGGAGCAGGGACACTTTTCCTCACCTGTTTCAGTTCATGCAGGAACAGCTCCACCATGACTTTAATCTGGCGGGCCTTTGGAGAATGAAGGATGAGCTGCTCATTGTTCAGAAAAACCTGAAGCTCATTCCTACTCATCAACTCTAACGACAGCACCTCTGCATAGCTAGAAAATACAGACAAGGTGGGGGTCACACACCTATTCTTTAGACTTTGTTCAGTCCATCGGCAACCACTTTGTTAAGGCTACTGAGATGTTCCTTACCTTACTCTCAATCATGAGCTCTCAAAATAAACTTGAGACTGATACTCATATGCTAGGAAGCATGAAGGCACCAAGAAATTGCCCAAACTATATGGTTAGTAAAGGTGCACAGACTCATAAAAGGGTGGAAAGGCTATCTTGTTCACCTGCTCAGAAGTAGGGCAACCCATCCATCAGCACCACCACAGCCACCAATGGAATCTAGACCATTGTAGAAAATAGTGGCCTGTGCTTCAGAGGCAGCAACTGCATAAGAAATAAGCAAGGATTCTAAACCATGGATTATTTGGCTAGCAACCACCACCACTACCCAGCATCCATTTAAGCAGTGGTCTTGTTTGTGCAGAGTAGTTCAGCTTGGCTGAACTTCTTCTTATGATTACCCTTAAAGGGTAAAGATCACCACCTCGCTTTCCTTTCTGCCACTTACCTGTAGCTGCTAAGGATTTTCAGGTACTCTCGACTGAAGCTGACTGCTTTTGCTTTCTTCAACAGCTGCAAACCTCGGTGAGAAACCCCCAGAATCTGAACATCACTCCCATTTTCTCCCTATAAGAAAGAATCCATCTAAATTAAGAATGGCTGGCAAAATGTTTTCATGTTGCCCAGGCATAGGGATAGCATTAAGCACAGTGGTGGGATCTCAAAATTTTTACTACCCCACCATGACATCATCACAGTGTGGGCGGAGCTAACATCATGGGCGGAGCCAATGTCATGACATCATGATGTTGTGGGCGGGGCCAAAGAAAACAAATTAAAAATAATAAAAAAATAAAATAAAAATAAGCACACACACACCCCTCAACCCACCTACCCATCCACCCACAACACAAACCTGTAAATAAATTAAATAAATAAATAAATAATACATTAAAATACACCCACCCACCCAAACACCCACCCACAACACAAATCAACCAGAGCTTTTAAACCAGAGCTTAAAGCTTATTCTGGCTAATCTTTCTCACACTAGGTCAGATGGAAGGAACTACAGAATGAACTCACCACAAGATGGCTTCATTTTGGCACTTTTCAACTTTTCAACAGTTAAAGAAGCTAGGTACTAAGTCTTTGCCTAACCAGTTCTCTAGGATATCTAGGGGAGCAGGCTATAGGGAGCTTCAGGTTAGCAGCTTCTCTTCCTCCTCCCCGCTTGGGAGGACAGCAAGGAGGCTGTGCATACGTGCCAAGCACTGTAGGCGTGCATGCACACCAAGTGCTTGGCACACATGTGCAGTGGAGGAACCAGAGAAAAGGTAAGCCCCGAAGGTGGTTCCCCCCCAAAAGCTGCAAACGGTTCTCCAGGACACTGGGGAAAGTTACTACCAGTTCTGGAGAACTGGTGAGAACCTGTTACATCCGATCACTGAGCATACAGATGACGAGATGTTTAAGTAGAAGAAGTAGCAGAAACATTTGGAGTAGAGCAGCACAACCTGAAACCCTGCAGCAATGTTTCCCAACCTTTGATTTTTGGACTTCAATTCCCAGAAGCCTAAGTCAACTCTCCAAAACACTGATCAGCCAAAGGCTTCTGGGAACTGAGGACCCCTGTGGGGTATGTGCCCCATGTTTGGAAACGCTGCCCTACTGCTTTGGTTTAATTTCATAGGCCTTCATTCTAATTTCACAAGACCTCATACCTCGAGCAAGTGTAATCTTTCCCTGCTATGACAGACTGTTGGGCAAGAAGAGAGAGACAGAAATGCTACTCATGAATCACGGGATCCGTCATTCAGAACACACCTAGAAGGAAGCTACTAGCATCCTTCCTCTCTAGTGCTGCTTTCTTCATACCCTTTCTTCCTTCAAAAGAGAAGATATTCTTGCTTTTGTGTAAGCTCACCATATGAGCAAGAACTGTAATTTCCATGGGGTCGCAGAGTGTCGGAATTGACTGTGCGACTGAACAACAACCAAAAAAACTGCGTATCAGCAAGTAGTAAACAAAACAACAACAAAAAGACAAAAAAGTTTTGGCACCTTAAAGACTAACTCCTGCATTTAAATGTGAGCTTTTGTGGATCAAGTCCACTTCATCAGACACAAGAGTAAAACCTCATAGTATCAATTTATACACATCAGGTGTGTTAATGAGATCACTTCACTCACATGTACATAGTCTTTACATCAGTGATGGGATGTAACAGGTTCTCGCCAGTTCTCCAGAACCGGTAGTAACTTTTCCCAGTGTCCCGGAGAACCGGTTGCAGCGTTTGGGGGGAACCACCTTCGGGGCTTACCTTTTCACTGGTTCCTCCACTGCACATGCGCGCCAAGTATTTGGTGTGCATGCACACCTACCGTGCTTGGCGCGTATGCACAGCCTCCTTGCTGTCCTCCCAAGAGGGGAGGAGGAAGAGAAGCTGCTAACCTGAAGCTCCCTCTAGCCTGCTCCCCTAGATATCCTAGAGAACTGGTTAGGCAAAGACTTAGTACCTAACTTCTTTAACTGTTGAAAAGTTGAAAAGTGCCAAAATGAAGCCATCTTGTGGTGAGTTAATTCTGTAGTTCCTTCCAACTGACCTAGTGTGAGAAAGATTAGCCAGAATAAGCTTTAAGCTCTGGTTTAAAAGCTCTGGTTGATTTGTGTTGTGGGTGGGTGGGTGTTTGGGTGGCTGAGTGTATTTTAATGTATTATTTATTTATTTATTTAATTTATTTACAGTTTTGTGTTGTGGGTGGGTGGGTAGATGGGTTGAGGTGTGTCTGTGTGTGCGTGCTTATTTTTATTTTTTTTTCTTATTTTTTAATTTGTTTTCTTTGGCCCCACCCACATCATGATGTCATGACATTGGCTCCGCCCATGATGTTAGCTCCACCCATACTGTGATGATGTCATGGTGGGGTAGTAAAATTTTTGACATCCCACCACTGCTTTACACAGTGTGTGTGGTCCACGTTTAGCTCTGGGGACATGTATAGGCCTTCTAAAATAGTTTTCACTACCCTTGAGTGTCTCCTGTTTTTTGGGGGGGATGTTTGGCAGAAAAGATCGTGTTCTGTTCATGAGAACATCCAGGTTTTGCAAGTTTTAATAAGCATCCCATGAACAGCAAATAGAGGGTTCTGCTGAAGCAGAGTTATGTTTATAAAAAAAAGAACTTCTTATAACTATATCCAAGATCTTAGATTTGTAAACTGCAACCAGTGCTTTGACAGGTGCCACTTGTCATTTTAAGAGTCCATTGCCAACATAGTTGCCACCCTCTTCTGCCTTCCTCACCAGCTGTCTACCATGTACGTATGTATAAACCCATAGCCTCCTTATGTCCTTTGTGGCTCAGGAAGTTGATTGCGACCCACAAAAGCTGATGTAAATCTGTAAGTCTTGAAGGTGCCACAGCTCTTCTTGTGTTGTTATTGTCATACATGCCAGAACAGGCCGGAATGGCTTTGAACATTTTAAAAAATGATAAAAAAAGGAAGGCTACCTGGTAGCTTCCAGTTATCATTACTGGACATTTGCAGATTTCTTTTATTAAAAAAAAATGCCAATGTTAAGAGGATTTGTTCAAAAGGAGGCAGAAAAAGCTGGACTGAAATTTGCTTAAGACTGTAATGAACAAAGACATCTTCTGCATGTGAATGGTGGGTTTTCTCAAGTCCAAACACGCTTGAAGATGGGGGCACAGTCTTGTCCTTTGTCTTGAATGGTCAAATGTGTTAAGGTGCCTGTGCTTTCTCATCCCAATTGCTTGGACACAGTTTGAGCACAGAGAGATTTGCCTAGCAGTGAATAATTACTTCTATGGATGAGGTAAAATCTGACTTCCAAACTTCACAACTTTCCTTTTTCATGGCTCAACCAGCTATGATGCTGACTGGAAGGTGGCAGGTCAGCAGTTGGATACCCAAATACTGCAGGACGGAGTGAGCTCCCGTCCCTGTCCCAGCTCCTGCCAACCTAGCAGTTCAAAAGCAAGAAATTGCGAGCAGATAAATAGGGAACACTTTGGTGGGAAGGTAAACAGCGTTCCGTGTCTAGTCATGCCTGCCACATGACCATGGAAACATCTGCAAATGCAGACAGTGCTGGCTCTTCGGCTATGAAACAGAAATGAACACTGAACCTTAGAGTCAGATATGACTGGCTTTTGAGCAAGGGTGACCTTTACCTTTACAGGTACTCTATGCCAGTCTGTCAAGCATGTCACCACCAGCATCAAGTCACTGTTAGTTTAAAGGAATGGCAAAGGTGTAAAGATGATGGATTACCCATCCAAACATCCTGCCTCCCATTAAGGAGAAAGGCCTCCATGCATCAAACACTGTTAAATTTGACTAACCGTAACTGGGAAAAATCGAGAGAAATAGCTGGCCCAGTTATCCCTGGCAGCCATCACAATCCTCTTCTTGATCCCATCTTCAGGAATGGAACTGGCATCCACGCCCACCTTGAACTCCACTGCAAGAGATGCAGGGGCGGGGGATTCATGAGCACAGAGAGGATATGTCTGAACTTTACTGTTAATAAGCAGAGACTAAATGTCCTGAAGCCCAAAGTTATTACCATAATTACAGAGAGTCTTGTGCTAGAGCTAATAGCCTCTCTTCCTCTTGTTTCAATAGTCTAGATCTGGGTTCCTCAAACTTGGCTCTCCAGATGTTCTTGGACTTCAATCCCCAGAAGCTTTGATCAGCAGGAGTGATGACTTGGGCTTCTGGTAGTTGAAGTCCAAAAACACCTGGAGAGCCAAGTTTGAGGAACCCTGGTCTAGATTAATCAAGTCACATTTTGTCAGTGGGTGTTATGAACCACTAAGATACCAGCACTTAAGTCTTTGTAGCTGAAACCCAGCAGTAAATTGCAACTCCTCTGCAAATTGCACTGATTTAATGGGCCTACTCTAGTTGTGACTTGCTACCGAATTTCAGCCATTCCATGATTTTAAATGAAATAACACAAAGAATAGCTGTGTTAGTCTTCTATGCTGCATTGAAAACTAAAATTTTTTTTTAGCATAAAATTTATGGACTTCACCCACTCCACTTCGTCAGATGTAAAATGCAGTTCTTCAGATATGAAGAAGTGGACTACAGTCTAATAAAACTTATACCAAATAAGTACAGCTTCTTAGTTCTTAAGTGTTAGAAGACTCTTTTTTTTTTTGAAACAGGTGACAGAATGCGGAGAAGGTGAGAGCTCTCCAACTGCTGGAAGGGAACAGATTTCTATATACCGTATATGCTGGTGTATAAGATGACTTTTTACCCCTGAAAAACATGCCTCCAAGTGGGGGGGGGGCTGTCTTGTACACCGGGTGCACTTCAGTTGAATAAAATACAGTAATACCTCAGATAACATTTATCTCAGATAACGTTTACCTCCAATAACGCTTAAATCCCATAACGTTAAGCAATCTGGGGAGGAGAATTGCATCGAATAACGTTAAGGTCCTATGGGATGGATCGGATAACAACTTTTAATCTCAGATGACGAACAGGAGTTAGAAGGCTTTTAAAGGGAAACTGTCACGCCAGCAAACTTGCTAGGGACTTGCCTGGCACTTGCTCTCTCCCTCTATTTGTTATCTTCCTTCTATCATTGACAGTTCCAGTTTGGTTAACAGATTAGAAAACAAACAGCATGGCAGCTCCCATAGGTTTATTGTTTCATTCAGCTTTAGTGAATTGTCTTTGGTGAATTACCAGTACGTTTAATAAACTTGCACTGTTTTATGTTTACTGTACATGTTTGATAACATACAGCCTTGTGACAGTTTTTCTGCATGTCATAAGCATTTGAATATAAATTAACATGTTGAAATCAAATCTGATGTTCTTTTACGTTTTATTTGGTGTGTGGAAGGTGTGCGGAAGAAGGGGTAGTCTTATACAGCGAGTATATAACAAACTCTATATTTTGAGTGGAAATGTTGGGGGTCGTCTTATACACCCAGTCGTCTTGTACATGGGCATATACGGTACATGTGTCACAATAGTTTTGTAGTTGGAATAGAAAGCATGAGAGAGGAGATTTTACATGCAGCCAGCTTTTATTACAGCTTGTGTGTGTGCATATCTGCTCTGCTCATGTATTTATAAATAAGGCAAATATAATACAGGATAATACTGGATAGCTCAGTAGTTTAAATATCTATTTGGCTATAGATCCAGAGTTTGGGAGTTCCATTCCCCACTGTGCCTAGAATTGATGATCCACGGGGTCCCTTCCAGCTCTGCAGTTCTAAGATTACTATCATTATACTGTAATATATTCCACTGTTCTCCATCTAAGCAAAAATAAACCAGGTAGCATTACCACTGGAATTTCTCATGCTTGGGGAACTAGGGAGCATGTAACAATTGCTTAACATACATAACAGTGCCGCCAGAAAATAGCATTTGGTCTCATAAGAAGAACTGAGTGTTAGTATAAAATGCAGTGGTGCGATGCAAATATTTTAACAGAATAAAAAAATACAGCATTATTTGTATTAGGTACAGTCAAACCTCGCATAAAGAGTGACTCACTTAAAGAGTAACTCGCTTAAAGAGCAGAATTTTCTCTGAATGTTCGCTTTGCTTAACAAATAAAACCAACCAAACACTGAACAAATAAATCAAGGTTTGCAATCCCCCTCGCCAGAAATCACAATTGGTCACTTTCAATTATGTTTCGCTTAAAGAGCAAACTCGCTTATAGAGCAATCCTGTGGAACACATTATGCTCTTTAAGCGAGGTACAACTGTATCTGATTTGTAGGCTGCTTTCAAAGCAAAGTGTATTTTAAGACTAGTAGAAAGATTATTCCGCCATTACCCCACTGCCATGGGCATAAAGCGGAACTGCTGAGGGAAGGTTTGGACTTCAGAGATGGCAGAATAACCAAATAGTTCAGGAATTTCATAAATTTGTAAAAACTGAACTCTTTAGAAAACCTTTTTGTGATATTCTGCCCATTTATGTTAGTTTACTCAGTTAAATTGTTTATGGCTTGTTGTATCTCTTGACTCATTGTTTTTAACTTGTCTCCTGTCATTATGTATTTTTATTATTTATAACGTTGTTTTAATCTGCCTGTTCACTGCCTTTGTTGTCTTGAACCAAAGGGTCAGTACATACAGGTATCAAATAAAATAATGATAAATAAATTACATTTGTTGATGCAAAGCAATCACACTTCTATACTGTTCCATAGCACTTACTGCACTCTCTGGGCTGTTCACAAGTTAATTTATATTTTGCCCCCAACATGCTGGGTACTCATTTTACTGACCTTGTAAGGATAGAAGGCTGAGTCAACCTTGCGCTCTGGTCATGATTGAACTCACAACCTTTTGGTTGCAGGACAGCAGTTTTAACCACTATGCCACCAGGGCATACAAATCCAAATCCAAATTGTTTACATACAAATTCATTATTTGTCACCATCAGTCCTAGGAACCACTAAGATTTAAGAGGAAATCCATTGAGTGGTGACCTCTGGTCTTCTGTTCAAGCAAAGGAAGGCAACCTATGGCCCTCAGACACTCTTGCAATTTGCGGCAGGTGCTTAAGACTCCTTGAGTTTAATTTTCCCTCCCCCCAGGCCCTGCCAAAATTGTGGTAGAAACAAGAGCCAGAGGATGACTCTTTTAACTACCTGAGTTTCTCCCAGCTCAAGTGGACTCCCGGTAGCCTGTCCATCAGTTGTACGATGGGCTGTTAAGAGTCCACTCCTTCTGAGAACTTGAACATAAGAGGATGGTTCTCCTTGCCCTACTTTCACAGAAAGCTGAGGCACAGACCAGGATAGCTGGAATGCAGTGGAGGCTTGAACCACTTCCCCCATCCAGTCTGATAAAAGAACACAATTTTAGAGGTATATTTTTTTGGGGGGATTCATTGATTATGTATTTGTTAAGGGAAGAAGGGCAGCTCCCCTGAAGGCTTAGTGGTTAAAGGCGCTGAGCTGGAGACTGGAAGGTCGGGTTTCGATACTTGGGGACATGAAATGAGCCTCATTCAGACATCCTGAGCGGAGTTTCTCCAGCAAAAATCCTTTCAACTCAGAGTACGGTAATCTCTGACACAAAAATGAATAAAGGGAAGAAGGAGGGATGAAACTTGGACAAGAAACGTATGGGTTTTGGAAATGAGGGCAATTGAAAAACAAAATAAACTAATACAAATGTACAATGCAGAATATAGTGTCGGATGGGTACACGCTTATTAATGTATTTGTGTATTGTAATATAGATTTTGTTTGTTTGTTTTTTGCATTTCTTTTAAAAAAGAAATAAGTTTTTTTTAATGCTTGAAAATAGACAAATGTGCTATTTATATATAATGCCCCTAACATCTGAATGCATAACTTGTGACTGGTTATTAAGGGAACCTTTCATTCCAGATAGAAACTGTACCTGATCATCTCCCCCCCCCCCCCGCAAATCTCTGGGGAAAAGTACAAAATAGAACAGACTAAGAGGTGACCAGTTGCTTACCTAGCAGGTCTTTCATCTTACGCCTCTCCTCTCCAGAGATTCGCACGCATGACTCTGAGTATGTGTCTCTGATGATCTGGATGGAACAAAGAATATTGACTTTCATGATTATACTCATACCATCTCATAATGAAATTGTCAAGCTGGAAGCAAAATAGAAGAAAGCACTTCATGAAAAAAAAAAGCAAGGAGTGGGAGCAGTGAGGAAAGAAGGAGTCCCTGATGTGGAGGGTCATGGGAGCTAGGAAACAAGTGATGTTCTCCCTCTCACATTCACACATGAATACTTACTTGGTCACATAACAGATTCAAGCAGTAAGGATGACTGAAGTTCTCCTTGGGGTAAAATACCTGTTGAGGAAACAGGTCGCATAAAAAGTTGTCTTCAAAACATTTAAGAATCAGTCTTCACACAGACCAACTAGCAGTCAAATGCATTAAAATGATCTTTCTTTTCAAGGACTCGGCTCAGGTGAAGATCCATGGACAGTAGCACCTTGTTTACACAGCCCCTTGTCTTAGCCTGAGATGGAAAAGTAAAGTCATTCTGCTGTCTTTTTCAGACTAGAAGAAGAGGGAGGGATGGATACAGTTTTCAAGCAGTCTAATTCAACCTCCATCTTAGGTTCATGGCTTCGAAAAAGATAGGGAATGGAAACAAAAAACACATCTTAGTGGATCAGTATCTCCTTTGGCACTGGTGTGCCCTCGCCCCCACTCAGATGCTATTCACTCTTTTAACATCTTGTGGACCCATTTCCTTAGGACTGTTCTCATCCCAGCCCTGAAGTATTTAGCACAGGAAGAGAGATGGTAGCCCACACTAAGACATTACAGGTTCTGAGCATATCTATCTACCTATCTATCGAGTTGAGGGGGATGGTGGAGGACAAGAGTGCCTGGCGGATAGTGGTCCATGGGGTTGCAGAGGGTCAGAATCGACTGTGCGACTGAACAAAAAAAAATCTCTCTCTCTCTCTCTATCTATCTATCTACAGTTGTACCTTGCTTAAAGAGCATAATGCGTTCCACAGGATTGCTCTTTAAGCGAGTTTGCTCTTTAAGCGAAACACCATTGTAAGTGACCAATTGTGGGGGGGATTGTGAACCCTGATTTATTTGTTAAGCGAATTGTTGATTGGTTTTATTTGTTAAGTGAAGCGAAAATTCAGAGAAAATTCTGCTCTTTAAGTGAGTTACTCTTTAAGCGAAACGCTCTTTATGCAAGGTTTGACTCTATCTATCTATCTATCTATCTATCTATCTATCTATCTATCTATCTATCTATAATATGAGTTCAAATCCCCTCTCAGCATCACACTCCCCCCCCCCCAAAAAAAGGGGTGATGAACTTTATATTGAACAACCTGAAGTCAGGAACAAAACAAGGGCACACCAGCCGCTGCGACAGGTCTAGCAACCAGGTTTCCCCATGGATACAAGGTGCTCTCACCTGAGTTGTACACAGCAAAGATGGATATGTCCATGTTAACCACTAGGCATTTCTAGAAAAGCAATACAGTACTGGGATGTGACAGGTTGTGGCATACCTCTTTGCGGAGGAAGAGCTTCCAAGTGGGATTAGCATAGGAGAAACTGACACTAGGAGAGAGATTGATGAGCTGGGTTTTCACACCGGCATCTTCCACCATTGTCCGACCTGAGCCTAAATGTAACAGATGTTGAGTAAGAAGATATGTTCTCGTACCAGCACCTATATGTCATTTTTTCCACCAAAGGGATCCTTGAAGCAGCTTACAATCAATGTTTTGTGACACCTCTGAGATCTCTGTTGTCTAGTATCATATTCCCTCCTATATGAATAAAGCCTCATCTAACTAATTTTGCTTACCTTTAAGGACAAAAAATGTTTTGATTTATAACCCGACCTCTTCACAAGGTCACATTAAAATCAGTTACTGGCTAAAAAGACAATGTTTGGTGGTTCAGTGAAATTGTATGCTGCCCTTCAGTACCAGACTTCCAGCTCAGTGAAGAATTTGAAACAGTAAGGGCAAATATAAACAGCTGGTCTGAAATATAGATTCCATGAATCCTGAAAACATCTACCGCATAGCGCTTACAGCCTTAGCTTTTTTGCATTAGAGACAGACAGTGTAAAACTAGAATACATCAGCCTCAATTATACACTAAAGATAATTTGATTTCTGAGTCAGCAGGGTTCAAGTTTGAAAAATAATCATGTTCAATAGTGGCAAATTGAATACAGTACTTAACACTGGTAGGCTGCCATTGACGAAACACTTAACTCATAATGCCTACCGCAAACTGGACTAACCCACCAATCTTTGCCAATTGAAGTTCATACAAACCAGATTCTTCCACTCTGGCCCTGTCTGGAAGAGAGGATGGTGGAGGCAGCTGTGGTGCAGGGGGAACAGGAGGAAGCTTTGAAGGAGGTGGGTAGGTGGGTGGAGGGTGAGCAAAGAGATTCATGAGGGGCAGCTGTTTTTCTTTGATGGAATTGGAAAGCTTGGCCGGTGATGGTAGTGGAGGTTGAGAGTTCTTTTCAGGTGATGCAGAGGATGGCTGGGTGAAAAGAAAAAGACAGCGACACACATAACATCAGATTACACCAAATCCATCTCTCTCAGATGGTTCTATAGCTAGCCATGTATGGTAAATGCATGGAATACCAGAACAATAATCTACTGAGAAGGTTCTTCACAATCACAAAATCAGTTGACCAAGCTCACTGGGTAACTCTCCAGCGATGGGATGTAACAGGTTCTCACCAGTTCGCCAGAACCGGTAGTAACTTTTCCCAGTGTCCTGGAGAACCGGCAGCAGCTTTTGGGGAGAACCACCTTTGGGGCTTACCTTTTCACTGGTTCCCCCACTGCGCATGTCCACCAAGCACTTGGTGTGCATGCACACCTACAGTGCTTGGCGCCTATGCACGGCCTCCTTGCTGTCCTCCCAAGCGGGGAGGTGGAAGAGAAGCTGCTAGCCTGAAGCTCCCTATAGCCTGCTCCCCAGGGTAAGTGACTCACCTTTGGATGTGGGGGGTGTCTGTGTGTATTTTAATGTGTATTTAATACCTTTACCTATATTGACGTACTACCACAGTTTCTAAAAAGGCCTGGTGGCCTAGCTTGGGGTTTTTAAGCAAAGTCTTGGAGTTACCTCATCAATAAGCTACACCTGTGCTGTTCCAATTGCTGCTCCAATTGGAGAACCCTTAAGGAGGTGCAGCTGTTTTACATTTACATTAAGGCATATTATTCTAGAGAACTGGTACGATGACCATATCCATCTTGCAACATGGTGCTGCCCAGGCACTTATACTAACAGGTAAGTGATGGGTTTGTGTTTGGGGTGGGTGGGTTGATTTATGTTTCAGGTGGGTGGGTGTTTGGGTGTATTTTAATGTAATTTTTATTTTATTTATTTATTTAATTTATTTACGGGTTTTGAGGGAGGGTGCTTATTTTTATTTTATTTTTTCTTTGGCCCCGCCCACATCATGACATCAGCTCCGCCCACACTGTGATGACATCACAGTGGGGTAGTAAAATTTTTGACATCCCACCACTGTAACATAATAACCAACTCAATAAAAATTCATCTTTTACGTTAAGAGGCACAGTTACAGATCATTATAGTTTTCCCTTACCTTTCTTGTGTCATATTCTTTAGAGTCAGTGGTGAATCATCCAACTCCCATGACAGCCTTGCAATACTCTCTCAAACACTCATTAAGCTTCTCCTAGAACAGTGGTGGCAAACCTAAGGCACATGTGCCATTGGTGGCACTTGGAGCCCTCTCTGTGGGCACCGATGCAGTCACCACAGCACAGAGTTCACTCCACCCCTCTGCCCAGCAGCCCAATGGGAGCGTTTACTTCCTCTCCTGTTGCTGTGCTGGCACTTTGAGATAAATAAGTGTTTTTTGGGTTGCAGTTTGAGCACTCGATCTCTAAAAGGTTTGCCATCACTGTCCTAGAAGCAGTCCAAAAGCAAAGCTGTAAACATAGCAATGATTGCATCATAGAGTCAAGAGAAGGCAAGAGACTTGATATCATCTGTATATTTTAATTTGCTTGGTGTGTACCTGTCGCATTTGTATCCAGCTTTCCTTCCCTGGAGCTCAGAGGGATAGATATGGATTTATATTAATCTTATATTCTTACAACAATTATGTCAGGTTTCTATTTTATCTTTATTCTGATATATCACGATTTGCCTCAAGGCCAGCCAGTGAGCATCATAGGCTGACTGGGGATTTGGGGGCTGTCAGTTCTAACAGGGCTTTGGCTGCTATGCCACACGATCTCCTACCGATGGGTCAGTACTGGGATGAAAATGGCAAATAACACTCACCGATGAAGGATGCACTCCCATAATGCCCAGCTTTGCCAGAGCTTCTTCCTTTGGGTCATTCTTTTTCACAAAGGGTTTAGAGATATTTCTGCAACACAAATTTTAAAAAACAGCTGTAGTGAGTCCACTAGATGAAACAACAATGAATCACACACAATAAAATGTCTACCCTCAGAGAGCTTCTCTATAGATGTCTACCATCAGAGAACCTCTTTGTAGAGGTCCTCTTTGTGGAGGAATACAGAATCCGGCTCATTTACTGGTCTGCTGATTGCTGCCAGAGGCAATGCACTGATGAGGACTTGGGTTTGGGCAATGACAAAGCAAAGAAAGTGGCTTCATTTTGAAAGTCCAGGTTTCGATCAGAACACGAAAAAAGAAGAGGTCCTCTTCATGTGCACTTGCAGCTATGACTGCTCCCTTGCTAAAAGAACATCATCTTAAGTCTACCTTGCTAAAAGAACATCATCTTAAGTCCACCGCCTGTGTAGATGGCAGTGGCTCGTTGGTTAATAACCATTGGAGGTTTACTGTCTGGTTGGTGCCAGCCACTCTGTCACAGTAACCCATTAAAGGTTTTGACTTGCTCTAGCTGGAAATGATGGGAGCATCTGCCTTCAGAAACATCTAATAGTGCAGTGTTTTCCAACCTTTAGTTTTTGGACTTCAATTCCCAGAAGCCCAAGTCAGTTCCCCAATGCACTGATCAGCCAATGTACTGACTTAGGCTTCTGGGAATTGAAGTCCCCCTGTGGGGCATGGGCCCCACTTTGGAGACCACTGATCTAGTGCCTTCCCCAAACCAGACCCTTTCCTCACCTAAGAGGCTTGACAGGTACTGGTGGTGGGAGTGGACGGCTCTTGTGTGTTTTAACAACGTTCCGTATCTCCTGGCTTGGTTCAGGTTTCTTCTGGGTAGGAGGTGGCAAGTCTGTGGAGAAGGAAGAAGCTAGTTTTAAAAGGTGGGTGTGGGTGTGGGTGTGTAAGAGAGAGAGAGAGAGACTTTGACATACACCTCAAACATCTGTCTGTTCTATCTCACACATATCTTTGTTCTCCCGAGCAATTTCTCAGTCTCCTGGACAAACACCCTATCTTAGATAATTTTTGGCCTCAGTTGTTTTGCTTCCAAATCCAGAATGGGCAGTAAAGCAAGCAGCACCAAACACCTGCCAAGCAGGACAAGAAAGCTGTGTGGGGGAATTATAGGCTAGAGGCTGGAAAAGATAAGTCCAACCTCTCTACCTAGAGCATTTTATAGCCGCTTCTCTATCCTCAGCCTGTACAGAGGAAGATGAAGTATAAATATTGATTACAGAATCTTCTTCATTCACCTAGTGGTCATTGAAAGCTGCTTCTTTGTGCTCTCAATGATCCCCCGTGGTGAATCTAGCAAATCTGTGGCCCTCCAGAAACTGTTGGGACTCTGATCAGCCCTGGCCAGTAAGGCAAATTGTAAGGAATGATGAGAGTTGTAGTTCAACAACATCCAGCCAGCTAAATGTTCCATAATTTCATTCCACAGCAGGTGACAGTGGGTGGGTGAGAACAGAAGATTTAAGCCACAGTGAAAAGCCACAGTTTGCCATGTGGGTTGCTCAGTTTGGAGAATGGTCTCCTTTAGCAATCCTTGTGTCAATACATGTATGTGCCATCATAAGGGTTAAACCAGTGTTTCCTAACCTTTGGTTTTTGGACTTCAGTTCCCAGAAGCCTAATTCCATTCCCCAAAGCACTGATCAGCCTATGTACTGACTTAGGCTTCTGGGAATTGAAGTTCCCCTGTGGGGTGTGGACCCCACATTGGGAACCACTGGGTTAAACACTTTGCCCATCAGATGTAGTTTGCTATTACTTACAAATATTTGAACTGTAATTGTGTGTGTGTGTGAGAGAGAGAGAGAGAGAGAGAGAGAGAGATGGTGTCATGCCACTTTCTTGCAGTGATTGTCAGGAACTGGCTATTGAAAAGGTTGCCCTACTTTCTGCACATCTTCTCTTGCATGTTGTAGCTATAATTTGGCCAGGATGTACCTGAAACTGGTTCTGGACTTGCTGTTCCGGACTTCTCTTGTTCCTCGGATTGCAATTTTTTGGGACGAACCCACTTGTTTGAAGGTGGATGTACTTTCTTTAGAGGACTCTCCGCATGCAGCCCTAGGGGGGGAAGGAAGGCATGGCACTGAACATTCCTGAAATATAGGTAGAAATCTTGTCCTTTTGATTTCTATATGGAAGATATAACATTCACTCACTTCTAGCTGAAAATTAATGAATCCCTTCTGTGATTCTTGAAGGCATTCTTGAAGGCATGCTTGGATTGCCAGCTAGAAGAAACTGAACATTATGCCAATTGCCTTCCATATATGCCACAAAGCAGCAGGATTTCATCTGTAGTATCCCTGAGCTGGATGACCTCAATCTAGCTAGAAGCACCAAAGACAACAGCTCATAGAGACTAAAAAGACTTAGGACTTGTTTCCACTTGCATTCCTCAGCTGGACAGTATAGAACATATTTTTAAAAGCTGCCTGAGGTCAAGGGGAAGAGAAAATGTTGTTTTGTGCAATTCCTGTGTCCAGGCAGAATTCTGTCCCATCAGACCTGTAGCAGCAACTTTGCAGCTGACAGGTGAAGAGCTTCCCTTATCAGCTATAAAGTGACTTTTATCCCATCTGCCCCTAATCAGTCGCAGACAGGGAGGATAAAAGCTGCTTTACAACTGATGGGCAATCAGTTACAAATCACCCTTCTGTCCCTAGCATGCGTATTTGCTGGGGATGGAATAAAATACAGCAGACAGTTTAGTTGATCCCCCCAACAAGGTCTCAAAACAGGCTGGGTCGGGAAAATTGGCCTGATTAATGTGTGCACATGAATGGGCCAACCCACTCTCAACTCATTCCAAACAGCAGGCTGAATGCCCATTCAGACAGCCTCTTTACAAGATCACTTGCATTCTAAGAGATGAGATTGCAACATCACTTTTATTTTTTTATTTTATTGTTGTGGTTACAACATGCCACAAAAAAAGCAGGAAAGAGATAAAATTCTAAACCATGCCCCATGCTACTGAGGGTGAAGAAAAGTTCCTAAGATTACTAGAGGATTTGACTAGGAAAATTATTTTCCTGCCTCCACACAGTTAGAGGGAAGCACAAGGTTGCTCTGTCAATTGAAATAATCCTCCAACCACCTGTTTTTATTGAGGGTTATTTATTTCTCTGTTAAGAATTAGAAATACAGTTGTACCTCGCTTAAAGAGCATAATGCGTTCCACAGGATTGCTCTTTAAGCGAGTTTGCTCTTTAAGTGAAACACCATTGTAAGTGACCAATTGTGGGAGGGATTGCGAACCCCGATGTATTTGTTAAGCGAGTTTTTGGTTGGTTTTATTTGTTAAGTTAAGTGAACATTCAGAGAAAATTCTGCTCTTTAAGCGAATTACTCTTTAAGCGAAGCACTCTTTATGCAAGGTTTGACTGTACTGTTTATATCCCAGGTATTCACTTCAAAACCTCTTGCATTTCCCTTAAAAAGAAGTACTGTATCATGGAACAGGAAAGGAAAACAGCAACAAGGAAAACATTTTCTATTAGTGAGAAAGTCAGGATATATTAACATGACAAAATAAAGTATGGAACAGTAG
This sequence comes from Furcifer pardalis, assembly GCA_030440675.1. Taxonomy (NCBI): domain Eukaryota; kingdom Metazoa; phylum Chordata; class Lepidosauria; order Squamata; family Chamaeleonidae; genus Furcifer; species Furcifer pardalis. The sequence goes on along the minus strand of CP126893.1, from coordinate 53,395,334 downwards.
AATGTGACTCACCAATTTTCTGGAAATACTCAATTTTCTTCTGGAAAGACCCCCTAGAGAGGGAGTCTACTTTCATGTCAGGACGCAGTTCTTCTTGGAAAATGCTGATCTAGAACACAGAGCATAAGAAGCCCTTAGTGAAGCCTGAGTGAGTGATTCTATCTAGACCAGTGATGGTCAACCTTGGCCCTTGAAGTGTTCTTGGTCTTCAGTTCTCAGAAGCCCTGATCAACAGGTGTACTGAATTGGGCTTCTGATAGTGCCAAGGTTGGCCATCACTGATCTAGACTGTGGCTTCCCCATTACTTCTTTATGCAGGGACAGGTTGTTTAGTCAGTGCTTCTGATTTAAAGATGTAGCTCAACTGTAGGTTTTGAATTCAGTTCTAGATCTGCCTTCTCAAAATGTAAGCCTGGGGTAGGGAATGATCTGGGAACCATCTTATCACAACACATTAACAAAATTAAAATTAAAAGGAGCTCTTCTGTCAATTTGTATGTATTCCCCTCCTCACCTGTTTTGCTCTTACCCCTACTGTCAGTGAACCATTCACTTCAGATATTGTACATCTAATACAGTATCAAGAATCAGCAGCTCTTTTTAAACCTGGTTCTTGTATTTTTGTAGCCACTGTGTTTGCATTTTAGTCATGCACTACAATTTAGCCTTCTTTGTACAGTGCTCCCATTGGGCTGCTGGGCAGAGGGGCGGTACAAACTCTGTGCTGAGGTGATGGCATGTGTGCCAACAGAGGGGGCTGGGAGTGCCACGTCTGACACACATGCCATAGGTTCGCCACCACTCATATAAGGATGGCTTGTTTTTGACTGAACTATTAAAACACATTCTTTTGGACATTAGCTGTCCAGAAGAATTGCTCCTGGTGGAGAGAGAAACGGTTAAGAACTGCTTTTTATATATGGATCAACATAACTGCCTGCATCTTGGGATTCTCTTTAAGGGCGATGCCCATAAGGACTGTCAGGATGAAATGCCTACACTTTAATGTTTTCTAACACCACTTCTTGTCTTCTCCTCACATGCTGTTCAGAAAAGGAATGGTACAGCCATGGTTACCAAGGAAAATTTTCTGAGACACGTTGAACTAAATACCGGTGTTGGCGGTTCCAATGGGGGCAGGTCTCTGTTATTGAAGACAGAACTCTTGGGTTTAGGAACCACAGCATGTCGAGGTGGAGATGGGGAATCTTGTCTTTGTTCTGAAGATTTCGGTGTCTTCTTTTGGGGTGATGCTCGCCTTGTTCTTGACATTTCAGGAGATCTCCACTGAGATGATGTATTTCTCGGCCTTGGAGATTCTGGTGAACTCTCTGGTGAAGTTTCTTTTGGCCTTGAAAATTCAGGTGACCTCTTCCATGATGACGAATGCCTTGGTCTTGAAGACTCAGGAGATCTTCCCCTCTGTTGGCGTTGTTGTCCTTGCTGCTGCTGCTGGGAAATTGTCATGGCTTGAAGAGTCATCTGCTGAGCCTGAAACACCAAATACAAAATAATGTTCATTATCCTAAATCAGTGTTTCCCAAATTCTGGTTCTTGGACTTCAATTCCCAGGAGCCTAAGTCAATTCCCCAAAGCACTGATCAGTCAGTGGACTGATTTAGCCTTCTGGGAATTGAAGTCCAAGAACCAGAATATGGGAAACACTGTGACCTTAATTATCCTGTAGACTCATAGTCCAGCTTCCTCCAGCCCTTCTGTTGTTTTGAATCTTCACTACTTGTCACCAATGGCAAAGCTGGCTGGAATGACAGGATTTTTTTCCCTGACTCTTCTGACTTGTTTTCTAATTGTACAGGCTCATCTTTCTCCTCTTGTTATTGCTTTTCCTGCTATTCTTTCTCCAAAAAGCAAGTGCTGGTAGATATGATGGTCAAGGTACATGCAGTGGTGGGATTCAGCAGGCTCGCCCAGTTCGCCAGAACTGGTAGCAGAAATTCTGGCTGGTCCCGCCCATCCAAGTTTTGAAATAAAATACAGTAATACCTCGAATAACGGTAAGACTTGGTTCCACAAGTCTTGGTGTTATCCGATTTTTAGTGTTATCCAATCCATGTTAAAATCCTATGGGATGGATCGGATAACGTTAAAGCTCCATAGAGATACATTGTAACTGCACAGGCTTTAGCGGTTGTTATCCGATCCGTCCCATAGGACCTTAACGTTATTCGATCCAATTCTCCTCCCCAGATTACTTAACGTTATGCGATTTTAGCATTATCCGAGGTAAACGTTATCCGAGATATTACTGTAGTCCTAATTCCCACGCCCACCATACCATGCCCCCAGAGTAGGTAGTAAAAAAAATTGAATCCCACCACTGGGTACATGCACTTGAATCTTAAAATATACTGTCTAGATTTCATGAGAAACCAATCTATCTGATTTCTATACACCTTACACTGCCAAATTATCGATATTTGATTTCATATGTCATACAAGATTGGGAGATTTATATCAAGACTATATGAAAATGGCTAAATAAATCTTTACAGTTGTTGCCGGCTGCTATTTGTATTTGAGTATACATTTTTTCTTGAAAATCAGTTTCAAAAGAAGTATGATAAATAGGGAAAATGCCATTGGTGTGAATTTGTTAAAGCTCGATCCCAGCTTGCCATGAAGTGACCCACACACTATGATCATGGAGCCATCTCCTGTGGCACATATGAAATGAGACATGCAGGATTTGACACTGGGACTGCAATGAACTGTTGCAGTCTTGAGGATATTATCAAGGTGCGCTTTCATCACAGCCAGTCCATTTGCCATGGCATCTTCCACTCCATGACTGCTGGGAATCAGAATAGTAAAGATGTTCCTCCTTCACTCATTTTGTCGTTGGGTCCAAAATGATGATTTCCAGTGGCATTTACTCCATTGGGGGCCATTGCCCCACCTAAAGGGGCTCATCTGCCGGTAGCCACTGGCCCCAGGAGGGAGTCAGGTTATTTACCACTGTCCAACACTCCACATTGAGTCGCTGGCTGTATGGTCTACTCCATTACTGTAGCGGGATGTTCGGCCAGACATATATATTTACAGTAGTGATGGGCCTTCAAGATGCTGGTGAACATAACTCTTGTCACCTTTCACCATTGGCCATGCTACAGAGACCAATGGGAACTGGAATCCAAGTCCTTATGTTGTTCCACACTTTCCCTGCCCTTCCCCCCCCCCCCCAAAAAAAAAAAGTAGGTTTAAAGCAGGGCTTCTCAATGTGTGGCCTGTGGGACGGATGCAGCCCATGGCACCATTTCATGTGCCCCCCACCGCCTCCACCACACCAGGAAGTGCTATGTGGTGGATGGAGGAAGGGCAAAACGGCCATCCAGCATGAAGCTGTCTGAGGGAGCGGGACCCGGCCCCCAGCTTAAAAAGGTTGAGAACTCCTGTTTTAGAGTGTTTGCTGGGTGGAGAAAATGGACATAATGAAGGCACTGAGACCAGCTTCACGATCCGATACCAGATCAGAAGATGCTCTATTTATGCTTCATTATTATAACAAATAATTTCCTCTTGTCACAGTGGCAGGTATACACAAAGCCAACTGGCATGATCATGGCAAAGAAAGCAGGAATTATAGTTTATATATAAAGTTCACTATATACATTCTAGAGCTATGATGGCAAACCAGGACCATAGCCAGGGGGTGCCCGGGGGGGGGGGATCAGCCCCCCGTGAGCTAACAGCCCCCCCCGGGCAAAGTTCGTGTGTGTGTGTGTGTGTGTGTGAGAGAGAGAGAGAGAGAGAGAGAGAGAGACACTGTTGCCCCTCCTGAAAAAATATCCCCTTCACCATCTAGAATCCTGGCTATGGCTCTGTGGCAAACCTTGGCACTCCAGGTGTTCTTGGACTTCAATTCCCAGAAGCCCAAGTCAGCACTCCTGCTGAACAGGGCTTCTGGGAATTGAAGTTCAAGAACAGCTGGAGTGCCAAGATTCGCCATCACTGTTCTAGAGGTTGTGGGATGGCCACTACCACCACCACTAGCCAGCAGCAAAGCCAATGATGAAGGCTTTAAGAGTGGCAGCCCACTGTCTGGAGGGCCCCATGTTAAATCGTTTCTCTTACCAGAAGCAAAGCCTGTTGGTTGATGAAGGCTTGTTGCTGTGCTGCTATATGGTGGGGATCCACGGATGGCACCACCGGCTGTGGCATGACAGCTGAGACAGAAAGAACAAGATAGTTCAGAGTCGCGTTGTCAAATGGGCAACATACAAATCCAAATATAATAAATCTATAAATCAACAACAGCAATGGTGACGGTGACGACAACAAAGTAACAGTTTGAGACCCAAGTACTACAGTACAACAGAGTGAGTGCCTGTCACCTGTCCCAGCTCCTGCCAACCTAGCAGTTCGAAAGCAAGAAATTGCAAGTACAGTAGATAAATAGTTACTGGTACCACTTTGGTGGGAAGGTAACAGCGTTCCATTGTCTTGACTGTCTAGTCATTTATTTATTTATTTATTTTATTTAGATTTATTATCCCGCCCCAATCAGGCGAACCTGACTCTAGGCGGCTTACAGAAAATTCATAAATTAAAACCTTGAGGTTCAAAATTACTTACAGTCATGCCTACCACAAACACATCTGCAGACGCAGACAGCACTGTCACTTTGGCTATAAATGGAGATGGGCACTGGCCCCTAGAGTAGGACATGACTGGCTTTCAAGCAAGGGTGACATATACTACATACCTGCATTTAAAACCCAGCCTTGAGAAGAAACAGGACTAATGTGATGAGGAAAAACCAAGCATGAGATGGACTGATCCAATAAAACAAGCCACAGCTTGCTTTAATGGAGAGGACCTTTAGGAGGTCCCTCACTGATTGGGTTGCCATACTTCAGAGGTCAATTTGATGGCACATAATAGCAACATGGGATCTATCAAACAGAGGCCTTTTCTTCTCTAGAAATTTCCACTTAGTTCCCTTAATCTGTTTTCTCATCTTCTTTTGAATTACCTGGCATGGTTCCCATTCCACCTAGCCCTGGCATTACTGGCATGGTTGTGGGCATCATTCCCCCCATGAGAGGCATAGGCTGGTAAGCTGGCATGTTCATCATTCCCGAGTAGCCTGCGGAGTAGAAGGAGAGAATGTCTTCTTGTGTCTCATACAAAAGTGACCTCCAGCCCTACCAACAAAATTCACTGATGTTTCCTACTGACACACACATTGGACAAGTCCCTCAGTTTCTGTTAATGACAGTCTTTCCCCATTCCACTTTGTAGAGTGCAGGAAAACAGAGAAGGCACAAATAAGTAGACATTATACTATGTATTTAGCAGTCTACTTATACTTGACTACTGGACACATCCACCATATTGAAATGTATCTTTTGTCTTAGAAATCATATTTGCTGAACACAAGCAAACTAAAAAATGTTATGTGTACATGTATGGGCAAGCGTGCACACACATGCACATGCGCGCACGCACACAAACACACACACATAAAATAGACTTTTTCTGGTACTGCACTTCATAGTCTCCTCAGTAAAAGACATAAAAAGGACAGCTGTTATACCACTTACTTTACTTTACTTTACTTTACTTTACTTTACTTTACTTTACTTTACTTTACTTTACTTTACTTTACTTTACTTTACTTTACTTTACTTTACTTTACTTTACTTTACTTTACTTCTTCCTTCCTTAGATTTATATGGCCACCGAAGTGACTCAGGGCAGCTCACAATTCATAACCCACAATCACAATAAAAAGGTCTGCTGTCATTAAAATAAGCCCTTAGGTGTGATTCAGAGACTAACTAACTAATTTAATAGCTAGAGAACACATGGAAAATGAGAAAAATTGTTTGTTTGTTCGTGTCTCACCAGCCAATTAGAAAAGTTCCTGTCTTCTCACCACATAGGTTACCTGGCCTAATTTGCATGCCTTGTAACCTTTCTTTGTTCTGGTCACCACTTCTTTGTTTGGCCTTTGAAGATGAAAGACACCTCAGGATCTCCATCCTTTCAGCCACATGGCTGAAAAGGAAAGGCTACTTTTAACTACCTCACCTGACATTCTCTACCTGCACTATTAACCTGATGCCATTTTATCAAGACTTCTGAGCGCATGCGTTTTCTGAGCACACATTTGTAATACTATTTGTTTCTTTTTAACATAAACTTTTGTCTGTGTAATCATTGTTGCTTAGCTAATGGCTGGGAGGAATTATTATAAAAACTGTGAACTTTTAAAAATACCAACCCTAGTCCTCCCTTGCTTCCTTGTATATACTGTATACCAAATAATCATAAATACCCAATACTAAAGTCTTAGCAGTTACTCCCAATAGCATCAATACATGACATTTAGGTAAAGGTCACCCTTGCTTGAAATCCAGTTGTATCTGACTCTAGGCTTCAGGACTCATCTCTGTTTATAGCCAAAGAGCCAGTGCTGTCTGTGTTTGTAGATGTTTCTGTGGTCATGTGGCAGACATGACTAGACACCAGAGCGCACAGAACGCTGTTTACCTTCCCACCGAAGTGATCCCTATTTACCTACTTGCAATTTCTTGCTTTTGCACTGCTAGGTTGGCAGGAATTGGGACAGAGATGGGAGCTCACTCCATCATGCAGTACTCGAGTCTCGAACTGCTGACCTGCTGACCTTCCAGTTGTCAAGTTCAGCATCTTAACCATTATGCCACCACAGTGCTTCATAATTCTACAGAGGAGCTCACGATTGTTTAAAAGACACTGTAGGTGGGTGGCTCTGATGTTGGAGTGGGGGAAGACAGTTAATCAGCTCCGGGGTTCAGTCCAGATTTCGAAGAAGATATTTAGGGACCTGAACGTATCTTAGGGACAGAGTTCAGTATATTATAACAAAAGGACAGGCAGCAAGAAAATACAGAAGGTTGCAAATGGATGGCAGACATCATCTGGGTCCCATGTCAGATGTTGAGTTACAAATAGGGCAACTGCAGCATAAAAGTCATATTTTGAATGATATTTCCACTATATTGCTCCAACCTCCAAATCCAAGCCTAATTGAACAATGACATTCAGCCTTCAGCGTTCTGTAACTTGGCTGTCTAGTCATGCCTATCATACGACCACAAAAACATCTGCACTGTCACTTTGGCTATAAACAGAGAAGAGCACTGACCCCTAGAGTAAGACATGACTGGCTTTTGAGCAAGGGTGACCTATGCTATATACCTGCATTTAAAACCCAGCCTTGAGAAGAAACAGTGTGATCATACATTGGTAGGACTAATGCGATGTAGCACAGGATTCTCCCCCCCCCCCCCCCGGTTTCAAACCTGGTTCTCCCCTCCCACTGCCCTAACTTGCACCTGGAAAGGCTGCTTGGTGACCAGGCCCAATTTTTCCACCTCCTTTCATGCGTTCTGTCAGACTCCCCTCAGTTTCCGTGTCCTGCAAAGAGGGAAAGAGACAGGCCAGCATTCAGCCCACAGTTTATCCAATTCACCCAGTTTTAGAGACCAAGAACCTTTTAGGAGCGGGCATTAGGGATTCCACTTTGGGAGTTGCTTGTGAATCCGGTTTTGCCCCTAGATTTGTTCAATCCTTTCTTTGGCTATTATGCCTTCTGCTACATTAACCCCAGTGGGTATAATCCACAGACCATGATTTTCCTCGCCTTCATACAAGTCTGGTTGTAAAGGCATGCATCTCTAAGGTAAGCCTATCTAGTTTAAGAGAACAGGAGCAGCAGGTGAGGGAAAGCTTGAACTTACCGATAGATTACCCCTGGACAGTGGCATAAAGAGGCCGTCCACATAGGAATCAATCCCTGTCTTCTGTCTGGAACTATATCTGGTGGGTGATTCTGAGGGGAAGGTAGATATTATGAGAGAAAGGTTCCAAATAACCAGAAACATGCCCTTCTTACTCTACAGTATGATTTCTTCAGCGATGGGATGTAAGAGGTTCTCACCAGTTCGCCAGAACCGGTAGTGACTTTACCCAGTGTCCAGGAGAACCGGTAGCAGCTGTTTTTTTTTTTTTTTTTTTTTGGGGGGGGGGGAACCACCTTTGAGGCTTACCTTTTCACTGGTTCCCCCACTGCACATGCGTGCCAAGCACTGCACGCCTACAGTGCTTGGCGCGTATGCATGGCCTCCTTGCTGTCCTCCCAAGCAGGGAGGAGGAAGAGAAGCTGCTAGCCTGAAGCTCCCTATAGCCTGCTCCCCAGGGTAAGTGACTCACCTTTGGATGTGGTGTGTCTGTGTGTATTTTAATGTGTATTTAATACCTTTACCTATATTTATTTATTTATTTATTTAGATTTATATCACCGCTCACTCGCCGTGGTGACTCAGGGCGGTTTACAATCAGGAAAACAAACAAACAACAAAACAACAATAACACACACACAACACAAACAACTAAAATCCATTCCTCCTTTCGTCCAGAGGACCTTAGTCTTTTCCTTCCCTGGGCAGATAAGGCCCAGGATTAGGAAGTGGGAGCTTCCATCTAAAAACCTTAAAACTTTTAAAAATTAAAAACTGAAAAAGATTAAAAACAGATTAAAAACACACCAGATGCTACAACTACTAGTTAAAAGTAGAAAAAAGAGAGGGGCTCAGATCAACCAATGTGCTGAGGTCATTATACCTTCCATACCCCATATCTGTCCTGCCAGCCATGTTTTTAGATTCTTCCTAAAGGGCAGCAACTCTGTCTGGAGACATAGCTCCATAGGCAGGAGGTTCCATAGGGCCAGAACAGACACAGAGAAGGCTCTCCTTCTGGTGCCAGAGAGATGTGCCTCCTTCCTAAAAAGGCCTGGCTGCCTGGCTTGGGGTTTTTAAGCAAAGTCTTGGAGTTACCTCATCAATAAGCTACACCTGTGCTGTTCCAATTGCTGTTCCAATTGGAGAACCCTTAAGGAGATGCAGCTGTTTTACATTTACATTAAGGCATATTATCCTAGAGAACCGGTACAATGACCATATCCGTCTTGCAACATGGTGCTGCTCAGGCATTTATACTAGCAGGTAAGTGATGGGTTTGTGTTTGGGGTGGGTGGGTGGATTTTAATTTAATTTTTATTTAATTTATTTATTTAATTAATTTATTTACGGGTTTATGTTGTGGGTGGGTGGATGGATTGAGGTGTGTGTGTGTGTGTGTGCTTATTTTTATTTTATTTTATTTATTTTTTTCTTTGGCCCCGCCCATGACAGCATGACATAATGATGTTAGCTCCGCCCACACTGTGATGACATCATGGTGGGGTAGTAAATTTTTTGACATCCCACCACTGGATTTCTTCTAACAAATGTTACATTCTCAACACTTTGATCATTCAACAGGATGGTCTCCTACACCTACTAGTAAAGCGACACATTATTCCTATGTATCTTTATTTCCTTTTTTTAATCAGTGGGAAAATACAGGGTTGCAAATGAAAAACAGCATATCTGGGACATTATGTAAAATTCTGTACAGTATTTAGAAATTCTACACAGGATTTCAGGACCAACCCCATTGTTGGGAGAGCACCCTTTCACTAGAGATCTCTCATCCACAGTGACAGGTGGGACTTTCTGACTAAACTCTCACACAGAGTCCTCCACAGCCTCAAGCCCTGGAAACCATTGGTTACCTTTCTACATCTATCCTGAGAGAAGAGCTCACCTGGGTGGGCATTGTTGTCATAATCTGGAGGCAAGGATGGAGGAGGGAAGGAAGGAGCCCTAATGTCTGGTGCCGGAGGTATGTTCGAGAACATCCTGTCCAAAAGGAAATCCAGTAAGAGAAGAATGTAAACTCTGTAAATTTAAGGCAGAAGGCAGTCAAGGGAGTTACTCACCTGTCTGAAGCGTTGTGTTGGAAGTCGCTTTCATTCCGTTCTGGAGTTATGGGATAATCTGGGGTTGAGCCAGAGGGCCAGCTGCTTCCCTCTATTTCTCCAATGAGATCCAGGACAAAGTCACAGCCTGGTAGGTCATGCCACACCTGGTCTGTGAACATGGACACAGACCAGCCACGAGGAACTGTTTCCAGACCCCTAAGACCGGTGTTTTTAAGAGATGTAGGATAGTGGAGAATAAGGAGAAGAGGGCATGGAAAAGAGGACAAGACCAAAAGGAGGGTGTGAAGCAGAGGAGGAGAGGAAAAGGAAGTATTATTTCTCTGCCATGGTGAACATATGCATGCTGATGATTTACACACACACACACACAACTAAAACTGATACCTAAAAAATCCCTGGCAAATTGTTGCTTATTAATAAGATGCCAATCATTGCCAGGCATGGTGCAACTCGGAATGGACTTGCTTTGCCACCAGCAAATGGAAGGTAAGAGTAAGACATGTGGGACACCATGTAGAATTCTGCATTTAAAGCAAGGCAAGACGGCAGGACCCAGTCCCGTGTTGGGAAGTACCCCTTTGCTCTAAGTCAGGGGTCCCCAACCTAAGGCCTGTAGGCCGCATCAGGCCCACGGCACCATTTCATGTGCCCCCCAAGGACATTCAAGAAACAAAATGGCTACCCTTTTGAAGCTATTGGGACAAAATGGCCAAAAAACCCTCCCATCATGCAGGCAGGGCAAAATGGCTGTCCAGCCCTCAAAGCTGACTGATACCTCCTGCTGGTAAATTTGGATACATCCTCATTATTTTTGCAGCAAATGCCTTTCTAATCAGTAAAATGGGTACCAAGCTTGTTGACAGCAAATTGTAGTTTGCATAATTATCTTTGTGGTTTGTTCAGAGAGGGCTAACAACTATGGGGCAGCTTCTAAGTGGAAGTAACAACAAGAACAATCATTTCAAAGAGCAGCTCAATCTGACTCAGGGTCTGTCTAGAGAGGCATTAAATCCATTCTCTCAGGAGATGCAGGACTGGTCCCAGTTGCCTCCAACATGTCCCCAGCCAGAAGGTTCAGCTTTTTCAACCCCACAATTGGTCATTTACAATGGTGTTTTTCACTTAATGAGCAAACTCGCTTAAAGAGCAATCCTGTGGAACACATTATGCTCTTTAAGCGAGGTATAACTGTACAGTACAGTCAAACCTCATATAATACTAAAACCTGGTTCCACAAGTCTTGATGTTATATGATTTTTAGTGTTATCCGATGCATGTTAAAATCCTATGGGATCCATAGAGATACATTGTAACCACACAGGCTTTAGCGGTTGTTATCTGATGCATCCCATAGGATCTTAATGTTATCCGATGCAATTGTTCCCCCCAGATTGCTTAATGTTATGCGATTTTAGTGTTATTCGATACTAATGTTATCTGAGGTATTACTGTATTGCGAGTGGGCGGCAATATAAATTTGAACAAATAAATAATAAAAACATAAAAATAAATAAATATCATTAAACACCACAAGGGGGCAGCCTAGACAAGCCCTCAGACTATCAGTTTAAAAAAATGGCCCTTTTCACTGTACCTTGAACTCAAAATCCAGCCAGCATATTGCTCTCCTGTTGTCCATGACTCCACTTCAGCTGAAAGCTTCTCTTCTACCACAGAGAAAGAGTGCAAAAAAAATAATAATAATAAACAGAAACTTTAGAAGCATAACCTGGAAAAGATGTCACAAATAGGGGGAGTTCCTTTGCCTGCCAAGTGTCCTCCTTTTCTTCCATGATACCCTGTTCCATTCCTACTTTCACTTTTTCCCTTTGGGGAAGCCCATACCACTCATGCATGCTCAGTATGGATGTCTCTCCCTTTTAGGGTTTTTTTTTTTTTGGGCCGGGGTGGGGTGGGATACGCAAGCAAACCTTTGGGTTTATGAATGCTTGCAAATATTATACTCTTACATTGGTATGTGTTGCAGTTGTCCTTCTATAAGAATGGGCATTCAGTCTACAGCCAAAAACCTGTTGCTCAGTATAGTAAACTGTGCTAGAGAATCTCACGGAATCAGTGAGGATTTAGTGCAGAAGTTCTCAACCTTTTAAAACCGGGGGCCGGGTCATGTTCCCTCAGGCAGCTTTGGGGGCTGAATGGCCATTTTGCCCTTCCTCCGCCACATGGCACTTCCTGGTGTAGTGGAGGCAGTGGGGGGGGGGCACACATGAAATGGTGCCACAGGCTGCATCTGGCCCACGGGTCACAGGTTGAGAATCCCTAATTTAGTGAGTCAACTCCTCCATAAATTCCATAGATTTGAATGTAAAGTAAGTCAAAGTTAGAGTAGGCCCATATGAATCAACAGAATTCACAAAGGAGCTGACTTATCAAAATCTCACTGTTTCTATGGGCCTATAATAATGTAATTTATTATGATAAAAACAGCAGGCTTTTGGCCAACAAGTTCATGATTAATTATTTCCCAAACTTGGTACTCTGAATTTGTGTTGGACTACATTCACCCCAGCATCAAATGTTCCTCCAAGCCTCATGTTCTTACATGGCTGAACAGAAAGACTGTGTCGCTAGTCATTCTACCTTTATAGGTGTAGACATCCAGCACCATCTTGCCTTTCCTCTGGTTGGTGGTCCACTCCAACCGTGTAGGAGGAAAAGTCCGGGACACTTCTGGATCAATCTCCGTCTGCTTCATAGATGTCAGGAGTTTGCGCTGGCATATGCCATTATATCCTTCCAGCCCATAGTCTGACACAAACCTGGAAACCAACAAGACAGGCTCTTGCAGCAGACTTTGCACAAAGTCAGGAGCAGAAAAAAAATGCACAAAAGGAGAATCCCTCGTCTTACTTTAGAAGGGGCTTCTCCAGAGCAGGAGAAGGTGTGAAGGATCCCAAGAGGGCAGCCATCAGCACCCAGCCTTGCTGGCACTGCTCCACGTCATGGTTCTTCCAGACTTGAGTAGCCACCTGGCACAGCAGTTCATTGCGAAGGGAGAGGCTGGTGAACCCTCGACTTGCTATGTAATCCCCCAGAATCTCTTCTTGCCAGCTCTCTAGGTCCGTGTCATTGATGAACCGCAGGATCTGTATGGAAACCAGTGGTGAATGCACAATAAAAACAGAACTAAACAGTTTAGCTTGCTTTAAACAGTAGAGTGAACACACTAGATCGATGCTCTTCTCCCATCCTTGTCAGCCTCTTGTTCTTAAACTGGAGCCCATTACTTTCGAATGACAGGCAGAAATTGACGTTTCTATCCAAAGCAGACTGCCTGCCACGTTGTGCTCATTCAGATATACAGTAATACCTCGGATAACGTTTACCTCGGATAATGCTAAAATCGCATAACGTTAAGTAATCTGGGGAGGAGAATTGGATCGAATAATGTTAAGGTCCTTTGGGATGTATCGGATAACAACCGCTAAAGCCTGTGCGGTTACAATGTATCTCTATGGAGCTTTAACGCTATCTGATACATCCCATAGGATTTTAACATGCATCGGATAACACTAAAAATCGGATAACACCAAGACTTGTGGAACCAAGTCTTAGCGTTATCCGAGGTATTACTGTAGTACATGTATGTGGCTCCTCTGTGTGTATCCAACAGTCACCTATGATATGGTGTTTTATTGTAATCTCAATGACAGCACACTCCATATAGCAATCACACTTATATATCACCCCATACCGCTTAGTGCACTCTCTGGGTGGTTTGCAAGTTAATTAGCAATTTTCCCCCAATCAGTGGTGGGCACCAGCAGGTTCGCACCAGTTCGCCAGAACCGGTAGCAGAAAGTCTGGCTGGGCCCTCTGCCCATCCAAGTTTTGAAATAAAGTACAGTAGTCCTAATTCGGGTGCAACGCAGGGCTTTCCCACCATACCATGCCCACAGTGTGCTAATAAAAAATGTCTGAGCCCACCACTGACCCCAACATGTTAGGTACTCATTTTACCAAACTCAGAAGGGTGGAAGGCTGAGTCAATCTGATCACTGATCAAAATCGAGCTCCTTTTGGTTGGAGTACAGCAGTTTAACGACTGTGCTACCAGGGCTCTTGCTTTTAGCATCAGGGTGAAACATATATGCTGTTCCCAGTGCCTGTGAATACTGTACAACATAGACGGGATTCTTGCAGTGGTCAAAGCTGTGTCCAGATTCAACTTCCAGTCTGTTAAAGCATCTTTAGGAACCACTTCAGCATATCAAAAATTAAGCACATCTTACAGTCTGTGAACAGCCAAGGGAAGCAAAATTATTTGTTTACATCATCTAATCATATCTGATGCGATGCTTTGTTTCTTTTAAATTAAAAATAATTCTTTGTGTGTCTGTATATTGCCAATTGAAACCACAGCTACAAGGAGTTTCTTAGCTGGCAAACAGAGAAAGAATTTGCTTTACAAAATGTACCGTATTTGCCGGTGTACAAGACGACTGGGTATATAAGACGACCCCCCAACATTTCCACTCAAAATATAGAGTTTGTTATATACTCACTGTATAAGACTACCCCCTCTTTCGCACACCTTCCACACACCAAATAAAACGTACAAGAACATCAGATTTGATTTCAACAGATTTGATTTCAACATGTTAATTTATATTCAAATGCTTATGACATGCAGAAAAACTGTCACAAGGCTGTATGTTATCAAACATGTACAGTAAATATAAAACAGTGCAAGTGCAAAGTGGTACTTATTTATCTACCATATATACATGAATATAAGCCGACCCGAATATAACCCAAGGTACCTAATTTTGACCTTGAAATCCAGGAAAATAGATTGACCTGAGTCACCCTCTCTACTCTTGCCTCCTTGCTCTTGCCCTTGTTCTCTTAAAACTTTTGTAATCTGTAAATGTTTAATTTCTTTTAGCTTAATTTTTAGTATTGTATTAATCACATTTTTTAAATTGTTAATAGTTAAGTGAATCTTGATATATATGGGGCACGTGGGACTGCCCTACTGGTTTTATTGACTTATGAACTGTGGTTTTAAGCTATGTATTTTTTAAATCTGTATTGTAAGCTGCCCAGAGTTGGGTCTACCCAATTGGGGCGGGATGACAAATTGGAACAAATAAATAAATAAATAAATAAATAAATAAATAAATAAATAATAAGCCAAGAGTGGGAAATGTAGCAACTGCTACTGAGTTTCAGTAATTAAAATACAGTAATATTAATTATTTTATTTCAGGGTGAAAAAGTCGTCTTATACACCAGCAAATATGGGTAAACGAAATGATCTGCAATGATATTCTAGAAGACATTACAAATATTATTTCGCTTTCCTTGACGTTCACAAACCATCAGCAAAAGTTCTCCATTAGACTGAAGCAGTCAGTGACTATTCATACATGAGGAGTGTGTCAAATGGTACATTGCTTTTCCCAGTGAAAGGGGAACTGATGCTATGGAATGGTATGTAAATATAATGGCTATTGCTAAATAGCGGAAAAAATGAAAGTCCTTTTTCAAGTAATGACCTGTAGGAGGAATTTATTACAACCTGCAACATGAATCATAAACTTATTCTTATCCCTATGGCCTTGAGCTTTCCCCTTCAGTTTCTTTCCTGCCTAATGACTGTGTGTCACATTTATGATACCACGTCTATTAAAAAAAATCACCTTCTCTTCCTTGAATCTTTAAATAAGAGTGAAAATGTCAGGAAAGAAATGTACTGTCAAGCAGCTCATATCCAGAATTGATAGGTCAATGACTGGTTGTGTGATTTCCCAATCGTTTCCCACTTCCCCAGTGCTTGTGTGAAGATTTCAGTGGCAAATGTGAGAGGCAACTCTCCATTAACAGAAACAAAGCCACACATTGCTTGACAAGAGAATTAAAGGCAGAAGACATGACTACTCTGAAAATGTACTGAGAAAGAAATTGCTTGCTATGACTAACAGTTTTCCCCGCCAGCTTTGCTTCTAATGATGTGCTAACTAAAGTGTACAGTTTAACCTCCATACCCACTGCTCTGTGTCTTCTTTCCCCAATGTCTAAGCCAGGGGTGCCCAAACATTTGGGGCCACGGACTGGTCATGTGGTTCAGAGGGCGGTCACTTTGGCCCATGGGCCATATCTGGCCCCTAACACCAATTCATCTGGCCCACAGAGACCTCTTTGCTCCCAGAAGTGGAAATAAAACATGCCCGGATGGGCTCATTTTACTTCCGCTTCCGGGAGCAACAAGGGCTTCGTGGGCCAGATGAACTGGCATCAGGTGCTGGATCTGGCCCATGGGCCATAGTTTGGGCACCCCTGGTCTAAGCATACACGTAACCATGAGAAAAAGAGACGATTGCTGGCCAGAAAACATTTAAAAACGTTTGGTGGCACTTCCTCTGTGTATCTGCAAAGGGGGATACAGCTGAAGATATGCCCAGCACAACACTTAATTGCCAGACCCTTCGACACTTGGAACCAATGACCTCGGGAGGCAGTGGGCACTTCAACACTGGAGGCATTCAAGAGAAAATTGGACCACCATCTGTCAGATGCTTGTCCTGGCTGGCAGGACAAGTATGGGGACCCAGGAATGTGGGCTCTCATGCTAGGTGGCTTATTTAATGGACTGCCACCCTTTGGGGTCTGAATTTTATATAATTTGTGTGCAGCTTGTACACTGTTTTAACTTTTTATGATTTTTAGAGTTAAACATTAAGTTTTAAGTATAAATACAATTAATATAGATTATCCTATGTTTTAACCTTGATGTAAGTCGCTCACAGTGGGTTCACCCGATTGGGGCGGGGTAACAAATGCAATAAATAAGAAGAAGAAGAAGAAGAAGAAGAAGAAGAAGAAGAAGAAGAAGAAGAAGAAGAAGAAGAAGAAGAAGAAGAACAACAACAACAACAACAACAACAACAACAACAACAACTATTATTATTATTATTATTATTATTATTATTATTATTATTATTATTATTATTATTATTATTATTATTATTATTATTATTATTATTATTATTATTATTTGGATTCTGGCACTAAACAGGGGGTTGGATTTGATCACCTAAAAGGCCCCTTCTACCTCTGTAATTCTATGATTATATGATTTGGTTCAGTGGTTGGATTCAGCAGGTTCGCTCCAGTTCACCATGGGTTTTAGGTTGGGAACCCCTGCTATAATCCGTTCCAACTCAGATACACTGACCTTGTTCACCCACATACCACTTCCACTCACCAGTTTGTTGAGCTGCAGAGCGATCTGCTTCTGTTCAGCATCCAGTCGAGTCAAAGGCTGTGACAGAGGCTGCCCAAGATCAGGAAAGTTCATTTCCTGCAAGAAATGAAGGACAGAAATGATAAATTTGCAAGCAAAGCTATTAATGCTCAGGGCAATGGTCATGCATTGCCACCTGCAATCTTCCCAGAGCTAACCCTGCTTGTTTTGTCAGCAAGGTGCAAAAAGCCTTTATTTCCACCACTCACCCACCCCATGTGAGCAGGAGACAGGACAAGGGCCATCCCAAGTAAGAAGAGGAATAGATACAGGGCCAATATTATCCCATAAGAGGAGGAATGGATAAAGGGCCAATATTATCCCATAAGAGGAGGAATGGATACAGGGCCAATATTATCCCATAAGAGGAGGAATAGATACAGGGCCAATATTATCCCATGCAAGTGGTGAATAACATGTTGGGTAAATTATTGTCCAGTTTTTGGGTGGTGAGAAAAGACTGTATGCTTTTCTGGGGAGCTCCATCTTTTTGTTTGTAACTTGTTACCTGAAAGTGAGACCTCATAAAAGTAGAGAAAGGGAAGCTGTTGATGTCAGAAGGCAGAGAGAGCTCGGCCTTGGCTTTGACCTCTGGAGGGGAAACTTCTGTCACCTGATTAGTCTGAAAACATTGCTGACCTGCAAAAGAGGTGGGAACGCAGGGAGTATTAGTTTATTGCCTCTTATGGTAAATCTGCCACAGTTAACCAATAAAAAAAGTGTACAGTACAGAGCCTGCCTTTAACCAACATCTGTCCTGCTGCCTTGGAGTTCTTTTGGGTTTAATGACTTCAAATCAGGTTGGATCAAATTTCTTAATTTTGTTCCAGCATGCCATTCCTGCTCCATGTAAGTTCTTGTTTAATGTTGTGAAATCATACCCTATTACACAACAGAGTCCCCTGGACAGCAAGGAGAACAAATAGGTCAATCTTAGAAGAAATCAAACCTGACTGCTCCTTAGAAGGTCAAATAGTGAAGATGAAGCTAAATTACTTTGGACATCAAATGAGAAGAGAGGATTCGCTTGAGAAAGCCTTGATGCTTGGAAGGGTGGAGGGCAAAAGAAGAAGGGGGCGGCCAAAAATGAGATGGGTAGATGGTATTGTAGACACAATGGGCACAGAGCTGAGCGAGTTGAGGAGAATGTTGGAGGACAGAAGTGCCTGGCGGACAGTGGTCCATGGGGTTGCAAAGGGTCAGAATCGACTGTGCGACTAAACAACAACAAAAAAATATGACTTGGAAAATGAAGGATTTCTTTGTTTTGGCACCTTCTCTACAGAAATCTTAGCTGATAGCCCTGCCATTCAGAGGTACAAAGCAATGTGCATCAGGTACCACCATATTTGAAGAGGCAAAGTAAATAACAACCAAAATTTATATCAAATGGTGAAGGAAGGCCCTTAGTTCCTATTTGTGGTGTGTGGAGGATGGCGAAGAGAGATCTGGACCCCTCTTATAACTACAAAAGGCCTTTCACCAGCCCTGATTTGTGGCTTGCTACAAGGTAATAAACAAACATATACAGATATCACATAAACAGTACAGTAAAAACCCGGGTTACAACTGCCTTGGTTTAAGTTTGCTGCAGTTTACAACGGCAAATCCTATGGAAATGTCATCCCGGTTTACAAATTTTTTATGTATTTCCCCCCCGGTTTACAACAATCAATTCAGGACCATTTTTTCCCAATGTATCCCTATGGATATTTCAGTTTACAATTTTTCCAGGTTACAGCAGAGGCTGTTGGAACAGACCTTCGGGGTTTTACTGTACTGTATTGACTTTGCTGTGTAACAACTGACTGTATAAAATAGCCACACGTTTCCTTTACTCTTTATCATGCTCAGAAAAACTCTGAAACAAACATAACAGCTCTTCACTGACAAGGGATAGCAACCAAGTATTTCAATAACTTTCTACTTCCTCAGAATTATTTTTATGTATAAGACAGTTTTGATGATGAACAAATAACTAGTCATGGGCAAAAAAAGCACATTGCACAATAAACTCGAAAAACATTTGCAATTTACAGCTAGCTACAGCACAACAGTGGGCTCCATTTACAATAAGAAGCATCAAAGCTCCAGCCCCAGGCTAATTCCGAAACAGAAGTCATAATAAATAATAAACTGAAACTGTTATTGTGAACAAGAGAAGAGCAAAGAACCCTGTGGGTAGTCAAGTAATCCTTTTTTTTTTTTACCACCCCTTTGTCTCACTCAAACCTCCTTCTCTCCTTTCTTCAACATCTCTTACCCTGCCTTTCTATAGCCTTAGTTTAGCTTTCTTCAACCTCTCTATAATCTCTTTTTTAAAATTTATTTAGATTTATTATCCCGCCCCAATCAGGCGAACCTGACTCTAGGCGGCTTACAAAAAGAAAAAGATCACATATGAGTGCAAAAACAAACTAAACAATCCCACCATACCCCTACAAATTCGGACATTAAAACCTAAGGTTCAAAATTAATTTTCAAAAAAATTAAACTATAAATTTACAAAATACTAAAAAGATTTAAAAGTTTAAAAGGTTTAAAAAGTTTAAAAGAGCGAGAGAGGGGTGGCTGTCCCATCAAATCAGCCACCCATCAATGGGACCCCATATTTCTGGAGCCTCACACCTGCTCTGCCAGCCAGGTTTCTCTTGCACACAGTTACTATCCCCAGTCTAAACATAATTATATACTACTCCAGAGTACCTATGATATCTTTCTAATATTAGCTTTCATTCATTATTTTATCCCTCTTTTTAAAGAAGTAAAAGATTTCTAATCCCCTTGGGGGATTGCAGAGGAAGGTTCCAATTAAGCACACAGAAATTAATAGACTAGAAATTAATAGCCATTTTGGAGAGTTCTCCAAGTGGTTATGGAATGACTTTTCTAACAAGGATCATGATCAGACCTGAGGACCGTCTTATTCTGCGCTCTCCTCTCATAGTGGCCAAATGCATGCCAATGAGGAACATGTAAAAAGATGTTCTCTCTTTCTTAGTTCATATCAGAGCATTGCACAATTAGATTAGTTTTGACCAGAAGCAGGCTACTTCAGTGGTGCTATTCCAGACATTTATGAGACCTTTCTCTGTATACAGTGGAGCATAAATTGGATCCACATAACCAGACATTGTCTTTGTTCTGACTCCATTTTGTCTAAGCCAAGGGTTCGCAACCTATGGCCTGTGGACCAGCCCGTCCCCAACACCATTCCATCTGGTCCATGGCAATGACACTGGAAGTGGACACACCTACATGTGTGCAAATACGCCTTCCACCATTTGTCCGGCCCATGGCACAGCCTGAGGGGGAGTTGTCTGGCTCATAGTGTGGCAAAGTTGATCTAAGCCTTGCATTTTTCTCAATACAGACACATCTGCTTCCCATATTTCCTCTCTGCCAGCAGTCACACAACATCACAATCAAACTGAATTTACAGAACAACGTGCTTCATAGTGAATGCATAATTTGATTTCATTTCCACAACATTTAGACTGGAAGGCAAAAGATGAACATTCATTGAACCTTACAGAATTTTGTATTTGTATTTCGGCTTCTATGCCACCCCACTCGCACAGCGACTCTGGGCGGCTTACAGAAAAAACAGTTACAATTCCATAGCACATTCCATAGCATAAAAGCAATTCCAAATATCACATAGTAAATTACAAATATCACATAGCAGGAATAACATCACAAAATATATCAAAATACATCCCTATCTCTCTCTCTCTCCAGTAACAATTGCAATTATAAAATATCAGGACATCCTAAAAAATAAATCCGAGATACTATAATATAAATCATCACAGCATCAGAATTCAATAGGCAACAATATCAAGCAACAATCAAAAAGTCCAAATATCAATTCAGTTTACACAAAAATTACAAAAGCGGAAAACTAAGCAAAAAAAAAAAAACAGTTGCAAATCCTGCAACAAGTGACAAACTGCTGACAAACTGCTCCGCCCAGCCACAGGTGTTTCTGGTGGCGGCAGCTGCTCGAAAAAGTCCTGCCGCCGTAGTGGCTTCTAAGCCCTGGCCAGGGCGGAGCCCCCAGGGACAGATGGAGAGAGTCCCATAGCTGGACGCGGTGGGACTCTTGGGAGAGGAAGGACATTTCCCAAAGAGTTCACAATGTAGCCTAGCAATTATTGTATAAACAAAATGAAACAGAAGAAAGATCAAATGTGTCTATGCAGGTGCAGATATATGCAGTGGTGGGTTGTCAAAAATTTTACTATCTCACCATGATGTCATGGACGTTGTGGGCAGGGTCAAAGTCATGACATCATGGGTGGAGCCAAAGGAAAAAAATAATAAAATAAAATAAATAAAATAAAGAGAGAGACGCACACACACCCCACAACACACACACACACACACCTCTATTTTTTACTGCACATGCATCAAATAGAGGTTTGATTCATGCGCAGTTCCGGGCAGCCATTTTGGCTACCCAGAAGTACGCTTCTGGAGGGGGCCCGGAGAGGTGACCAGACCGGGTCACCCAGGTGTTTACCACCACCCTGGCGACCTCCTCCTGATGGGTGCTACCGGTTCGGGCGAACCGGTCTGAACCAGTAACAACCCATCACTGGATATATGCCTTGAAATTGGTTACAGATGGGAATGAGGATTAAGGATTTAAGACAGGGGTTCCCAGCCTTCTCAAGCTGGGGGCCGGGTCATGCTTTCTCAATCAGCTTTGAGGGCTGGATAGCCATTTTGCCCTGCCTGCACGATGAAGGTGGTCATTTTGTCCCAACAGCTTCAAGGGGGTGGCCATTTTGATTATTGACTTCCCATGGAGGGGTGGGGGCCACATGCAATGGCGCCATGGGCTGGATCCGGCCCACAGGACTTAGGTTGGAAACCCCTGATTTAAGATGAACAGCTTAAATAAATAATCTATTTGGGGGAGGGGCAACAAATAAATCAAAACTAGTAAAATGAAAGAAGTGGAAACAGAAAGGAAGAAGTCATACATTTAAGGGCCCTAGTTTCAGTTGTTGCACTAATGACCAATCCCTGTTAGATTAGGTTGCTATGCTGTTAAGAGTCAAAATTATATATATACTGTATGTATATAACCACAAGTGGCTCACAGATTTAGTAATAAAACAAGCCACACATCCTACAATTTAAACTAAGCTCAAGAAGTATTTGAAGTAGGAAATAAACTGATATTTACAAATTTTCAGACCCAGGTCCATTTTCCAAATTTTCCATGCCGCTATGGAAATAACTTTTTAAAATTTAAAATTATTTTCCATTGATTGGATTTGAACTTTTAATCCTACAATGGTCAATTATCAAATAGCAAAATTCAATATCACCAGATATCATAGTCAGAGAATACTCCAGCAACCAGAAGTTATCAGGGGAAAATGTCAATGTAACAATACTTTGAATTTGTTTTTAAAGGAGATTTTATTAGCCCAGTTATGGGCTAAAGCAAAATATGGATTCAAGGTCAAAGCCCTCTACTCACCTCCAGCCAAGTGGAGAATGGCTGCAAGTTCCGCAGGGATTTCCAACCTTTGAACATCCTACAGACAAAAGAATTTGCAATTAGTTGCCTCCCTTCTCTTTTCAGAATGTAACGGCTTATATAAATTAAAGTCAAAACGTACTGCAACAATCCATCTCTTTCACAATGAATATAAACTGTAGCTTACTGTATATAACATCCCCATCACAGCTGTAATGTAGTTCTACAGTGTCACTAGCACATTAAAAACAACTATGCAATAAGGAACAACCAGCCAATTATTGGATGGGACTGAACAATCACCTTTTCAGCAGTGAATTCAATAAAGGAAGGAGAGGCAACAGCAAGTGTGGAGGAACAGAACTGGCAAAGACAAAGTGGGTCAAATGGCAGTAAATAAAATCATATAATATTTCTTTTAGTTGGGGATGAGGAAAATTAAACTAGGGAGCAAAATGACTGTACCTGTACTGGGAGATGTTGTCATGGGATGGGAAGACCCCCATTCCCTAAACATGCCCAAAAGAAATGGAGGAAATTTAGTTTTCTTAGGCCTCCTAAAATCATTACAGTTCTCAGTGTTTAGAGAGACTGCTATTCTCCCTTCTGTAAAATTCCACTAGCTTGCTGTTCTTTGGTTCAGCTGATCCAGATAAGACACAGCTGTGTAGGGGTCTAGATAAACCCCATTGTGGGAGTGAAGAAACTCAGTTTTCAGTTCAGTTTGGTTTGGTTTAGTTTTGTTTCCGAATACCAAAGGAGCAGGATGCTATGGACTCTTTGTTTTGCTTCTGAGCAAACAAAGAGTCCATAGCATCCTGCTCCTTTGGTATTCGGAAACTAAACTAAACCAAACCAAACTGAACTGAAAACTGAGTTTCTTCACTCCCACAATGGGGTTTATACAATGATTATTGGACTATGTTTTGTTTTGTGGACTATGTTTTGCTTCTGAGGATTATTTATGCTTTTTAAGGATGATTCTAATGGGACAATAAACTCTGTTTTGCTTCCATGAAGACTCTTAATTGAATAAGAGGTAAGACAACACACAGAATCACAAGCCTCGGAGATGCTATCTAAAACCTCCTTGTTACGAAGAGAAGCAGATAAGAAGTTTTTATTTTGCCGCCCAGTTTGCTCCCTGGGAGCTCCGGTTTAGTTCTGGGGTTTTTGTTTGCCATAAAGACCCCAACATAAGGAACACTGAGGAGGGCTGGAGCAGAGGGGGCTGGCTGGAAGCGTGACAGATGTTGTGTTTTGATGTATATGTGATATTTTGTTATATTTTGTGATACTTTGTTAGTTGCCCTGAGTTGCATTGGCAATTGGGCAGAGTACAAGCACAAACAAACAAACATAAATTTCCCCAAGAGTTAACCACATATGTTCTGGCAGATATTTGCTTCCCCTTCTTTATGTATGGATCTATTGTGTGCCATGAAGTTGATTCCAATTTATGACAGCCTTTTCCAAAGTTTCCTTGGTGGAGAATACACAGGGTGGTTCACAACTCCCTTCTTCTGGGCTGCTCTGGAACTGTGCAGCTGCACCTTTTCTTGCAAAAGGCACAGAGGGGAATCAAACTCCCAACCTTTGACTCCACGGCCAGGTAACTGTTAACCAGCCATCCCTTAAACAAGCAAAATTAATGGCCACAACTTTCTGTACACTTCTTACAACATGAAGTTGCTATTTTAATCATGTTATTTTAATTGGGAAATCAGTGCCCTTCTTCTTCTTTGCTTCCTCTTTTACCCCCTTGTTCTGGCACTTCTAGTGGACTCTACCAGTGTTATTTGGTGTTCGTGTAATATTTATCTGATGCAGTAGTGTAGCGTGGGATTCATCCACCCAGGATGTAAGCCAAATTTGCCACCCCCTAACAGGGGCTTAGGATGTTGGTGCCTGCTCCCGCTAGGGTTTCTGGGAATTGTAGTCCAAGAATGCCCATATGCCCAAAAAGTGTCTCCCAGGCCCCCCCCCCCCCGCCCCCCTGCTATGCTACTGCTCTGATGCTATCTCTCCACTTTCTTCTGGGTCTGCCTTGTGGTCTTTGTCCTTATCCTCTTTCCACACATATTTTATTTATTTATTAGTCAGATTTATATTCCGTCCTACTCGCACAAGCGACTCAGGGCGGAGCACAACAGACATAAAATAAACCCCTAAAAACAAAAAGAGAACAAAGTAAAATTAAAACCCATTTAAAAACAACTTCTCATTCTCTACACTAACCCAGCCAATATAGGAATGAGGGTAGGAAGGGGGGGGAGAGAGATACAGGATGTTAAATAAGCCTGTGTGTGTGTGTGTGTGTGTGTGTGTGTGTGTGTGTGTGTGTGTGTGTGTGTGTGTGTGTGTGTGTGTGTGTGTGTGTGTGTGTGTGTGTAAACCCCGATTACCCCGAATGGGCAAACGACTTTATTTGTTGTTTCTGTATGTAGTGAAAAATTGGTTCTGTTGCAATTCTTTCCCTTATAATCTCATTCCTGATTTTATTCCTTCTAGTCACTCCCGTGCATCCCCACAGCTCCGGGAGCTGCACTGGTTACCAGTTTGTCTCCAGGTGCAATTCAAGGTGCTGGTTATTACCTTTAAAGCCTTATATGGTAGTGGGCCAGGATACTTAAAGGACCGCATCTCCCTAAGGTTATCTGTCCATTGCACCAGAGTGGACCATAGGGGCTTCCTAGTTGTTCCATCAGATAGAGAGGCTCGCCTCTCTGGCACTAGATGGATGGCCTTCCCCGTGTCCACTCCGGCCCTTTGGAACCATCTGCCCCTAGAGCTGCATCTCCAGACGGAGCTACTGGCCTTTAGGAAGGGTGTGGAAACCTGGCTGGCGGGATAAGTGTGGGGTAGTGATGGTTTATTGACCCCTCCCCGCTGGCTTATGTAATATCTTATATCCACCCTCTCTCTATTTTATGAAGGAATGAGAAGTTGTTTTAAATTGTTTTGAGATTTTTAAATTGTACTTGATTTTGGGATTTTACATGTTTTTATATGTGTTTGTAATCCGCCCTGAGTCGCCCTGGCGAGTAGGGCGGAATAGAAATTCAATAAGTAAATAAATAAATAATAAACATCCTTCCTCAGACATCTCATTTTTGTGGTGATCAACTTTTGTTTATGTTTTGTTGTAAGTGTCCATGTTTGGCACTAATAGCACATGGTGGGAATGAATAGCTTTGTGTGAGGTGGTGTTGTGTGTGTGTGTGTGTGTGTTGATTGGTATTGCCTTGTTTTTTAAGAGCAGAACTAACCATCCCGATATTTGGTTTGCCTTATTACACCATATGTTAATCTCTTCGTCCATTTTGTCATTTTAGTAAATGTTATTCCTAGATATTTGAACTCTGCCACTTGTTTTATACTTGTTCCCTCTGTCTCGATAGCTAGAGTATGCTGTTTCCTTCCAATTAACATTACATCCGTCTTCTCTTTCTTGATTCTCATATTATTTATCTTATACTCATTGTGCTTCTTCTCAGATCTGTAGTTCTAAGATTATTTAATTAATAATGAAACAGACCTCCCCAAGAAAAAAAACTAAGCCGCTTCAAAATTTGGTAAAATATCCTTTATCTCAAAATGGCCACAAAGCAGAAGGTGTTTCAGTTGAAGCCACCCTCTCAGGGTTGAAATAGAATGGATAGTTACTTGAATTGCCCATATCACAGCCTGTTACATAGACAATATTGTTCCAATTAATCTTCTGATGATAGAGCTAGGCCTGCTAGTCTGTGTACAGTAATACCTCGGATAACGTTTACCTCAGATAACGCTAAAATCGCATAATGTTAAGTAATCTGGGGAGGACAATTGGATCGAATAACGTTAAGGTCCTATGGGATGGATCGGATAACAACCGCTAAAGCCTGTGTGGTTACAATGTATCTCTATGGAGCTTTAACGTTATCCGATCCATCCCATAGGATTTTAACATGGATCGGATAACACTAAAAATCAGATAACACCAAGACTTGTGGAATCTAGTCTTAGCGTTATCCGAGGTATTACTGTACTTGCAATGCCACTCCTCAGGTTGGTTGGTACTGTATATCGGCCTCAAAACAATTCTTACAGTTTCCCAATCCTATGAAAATATTAAGAGACCAAACCGGGGTACAAGAACAGTCATAACAAGGCAGCAGAGAGCTATGCCTCTTTACGATGCAGATACATAACTCCCATATCATAAAGTTGCAAATCAAAAATCCTGCATTTATAATTGTGTACTCTTAGGCTGCCCAAACTGGGATCATGAAAAGTTTGGTTTACTTAGTTATATGCCATATATCAGTCATTCCAAAATTATATTTCACAGTTGAATTGGTCTGTTATTGCAAAAACAACAAAGAGTCCTAAAACTAACAGGCTTTGTGTAGTATAAGCTTTATGGATTGTAGCTGCAGTTCAGGAAAGTATGTGCAAACTAAAAACTTTTGTTTAAGGTGCCACAATGTTTTCATCTCTATTTATTTTGGGGCGGGGAGGGGGTGGTGGTTTGTTTCCTGTCTGCTATGGTTGCACAGACTAACACGCTTCCACTTCAAAAACTTCAAATAAAACTTGTTACTCTCAGAAGGCAAGCATTTGCCTGCGCAGCTTCGCCAGCAGAATACCGTTTCCCAATCCCAGCCCAAGAAAGATATCAGACCTCCAGAGACGGCCAATTAGACAAGCATGATTTGGTGTGACCCAAAGTTAACATAAATAACAGTGGTTTTCTCCACAGCCTCATGAGTCATTTGTAGGCTACACAGTGACCCTCCTGCCCACCCTGAAGTGTATGGTGAGATTTAGCTGGTCGCTTCAGGGCAGGACAGGAATTTTTGGCCCACACCTAGATTGGTTGTTGGTGTGGGTTTTTTCGCCTGTCCTGTTATCCACGGAAGGGGATTTGGGTTTTTGGCTGGGATTAGTTTGCTTTAGGTCACCTTGGCAGGTAATGCAGTCAATAGGGTCCCCCAAGGGCCCAGGGTTAGACACTGGACTCCTGAACAAACTTTCCCCAGGTGGGGTTTACATGTGGGGATATGACTACCTCTTCCAGTCCATGCGTCGGCTGGATGGTCGGCAGCAGAAAGGAGGGGAGTCCAGCAAAGGACTTCACCCTCCAGGCCCATAGGAGGGGTACAATGGGCAGAAGAACAACCCATATCGCACTGTGATGACTCCTGCCGAAGATCATTTGATTGGAATAAGTTGTTTGGTTCCAAAGTTATATTTAAATAAAAGTGGCCCTAGTTTTCAACCAACACTGGTGTCTGTGTCTTCCTTGGAGTGAGTGGAGTGGCAAGTGCTACATATATCTATTGTTGTTTTTTTAAAATTCTGAGGGTTTTAGATAAAGTAATACAGACCATGGTCCTTGAAGCTAGTTCTTATGACTTGACATGATTTACATAAAAGCTCTGATATCTTAAGTAGATTTTTGCAGTATGGCTGTTTCTGAAAGCTACCTGGAGCAGTGGTGTGAGATGCAGGAAGACAGTCAAAATCTTATGGCAGTGGAAAATGAGCTCAGCTTAATTAAAAACAATCAAAACAAACAGCCCCCACCCCCACAAAAATAATAATAATTTAGGCCTTCCTAAAAGGCAGCCCAGGACAATCCTCACAGGTTTGTTCATGCCACTGAAAGTTGCCCTCTGCATGTTAACTTCTGTCATGCATGAAACTCCAAAGGTTCGATGACTTTATAAACATCAGGCAGTGATGGGATGTCACCGGTTCCAGACGGTTCCCTGGAACCGGTAAGAACAATTTCGGAGGGTTCTCCGAGAGGGTAATCTATTTTTAAGGCGTCCGGTTCCGGACGCCTGAAAAAAAGGAAAAAATTTTTTTAAATTGGAGTCAAAATGGCTCCAATTCAGTGCGCATGCGCAGAAGTCAATCTGACGCATGCGTGCTGCAATTTTAAATTGCGCATGCGTCAGATTCTGTTTCTGCGCATGCGCACTTGTTTTTGCCGGAGCCGGACCATTTTGAAGTGGCTCTGGCAGTGGCGGAGGGCTTAGGAGGAGGAGCCGTGCCTAGCCGGGCGGCCCAGCGTTCCCGGCCGCAACGCTCCACGGGCGCCCCAAGCCTCGCCGCCCGGCGGTGTGCCTAGCCGGGCGGCCCACGCTCCCGGCCGCAACGCTCCACGGGCGCCCCAAGCCACACACCTCCGTCCGCTCGCACCTCCATCCACTCGCTCACCCGGCTGGCCGTCGGGGGCTCTCCGCCGCCTGTTGCCCCTGACAGCGGCTTTCAGGGGGAGGCAAAATGTCCCCTCCCCACCCTTTTGCTGGCGAGGAGGAGAAAAAGGCGGACAATTCAAGGAGGGGCACACCCGGTCGCCCGCCCAGCTCTCTCGTCGGGGGTGGGTGGCGCCGTGGCGGGGAGCCCCTGGGGGCTGGCTGGGCAGGAGGAGGTGGGCAGCGTGTGCGCGCACGCGGGCCGCCCGCCAGGAGAGCCCCCGACCGACAGCCAGCCCGGCGGACGGGCCCCTCCTTGAATTGTCCGCCTAAAAAAAAACACTTTTTCTCCTCCTCGCCAGCAAAAGGGTGGGGAGGGGACATTTTGCCGCCCCCTGAAAGCCGCTGCCAGGGGCAACAGGCGGCGGAGAGCCCCCGATGGCCAGCCGGGCGGGCGAGCGGACGGAGGTGCGAGTGGTCGGGGCCGCCCATGGAGCGTTGCGGCCGGGAGCGTGGGCCGCCCGGCTAGGCACACCGCGGAGCGCCGAGGGTCGGGGCCGCCCATGGAGCGTTGCGGCCGGGAGCGTGGGCCGCCCGGCTAGGCGCGCCGCGGAGCGCCGAGGGTCGGGGCCGCCCATGGAGCGTTGCGGCCGGGAGCGTGGGCCGCCCGGCTAGGCGCGGCGCCGGGCACCAAGGCTGGGGGCCAGCCCCAACGGTCCCCATTGTAAGTGGGGTTTGTGTTTGGGGTGGGTGGGTGTTTGGGTGTATTTTTATTTAATTATTATTTTATTTATTTATTTTATTAACGGTTTTGTGGGGGGGGGGGTTTGAGGGGTGTGTGTGTGTGTGTTTTATTTTTATTTTATTTATTTTATTTTTGGCCCCGCCTACAACGTCATGATGTCATGACGTTGGCTCCACCCATGACGTCATGACGTTAGCTCCGCCCCCACTGTGATGACATCAGGGTGGGGTATAAAATTTTTTATCATCCCATCACTGACATCAGGCCTTCATAGATTTTACTCCATATTTTACTGCCACAACCTACCATTTCCAAATGTCTCCTGTGCTCCTCAGCACCTTCAATCAGTGACTTATTCTCTGCCAACTGTTCTCAAGCCTCTGTAATCAAGAATGGAAGAAAAATCATGCAGGGATGCAAAGCGCCAGAATACATCTTAGGCCGATGACCTTCTGTACAACCAAACACGCAAAACAATTGACTTTTAACTTCCTTGGGCTATTGTGAACAGGGAGTGAAGCACTATGTTAATTCAAATTTCCTGTGATTTATCAACAGTTCATGTTGATTGAGAGACCAGTTAGGAATAAAACACAATACCACAACCTCTCATATCTTACACATAAAAATATCAAGATAGCAAATATGGAGCAAGACTCCTTGTTCAAGAAACCAAACTGGACGAATTCTAGTTTATCTTTTTCTGATATGTCTGTGTTGTATGGAGATTTGTTCTTGAAGGAAGAACTCAGCCTTGCGATTATCTCAACTGCCAGTTTGCCAGTCAAAGGCTGCCGTGCTCCAATTGGTATTTACTACGTGCAGCAACTGGGAATTGTAACAAACGGCCCAGTCAAGACCATTTACAGGGGAGAACATTAGTTGTCATGTGCAGAGTTGAGAAAAATTGCCTTGCTGGAGTACAACTCCCACAATTCACCACACAGTATGGCTTTCATAGTCCAAAATATTATCTTTTCCAAGCTCTTCTCATGAGATAACTTGGGAACATGAAATGCTTACTTGATATATAATGTGACAGATTTTTGTTTCCTAGTGGAAATACATCTACAGATTTAATAATGTATTCAAAGCCCCCTACATTTTTTAGAGTTCTGTACTGTACACAGTTTACAATGTTTATAATATATACTCACTGTGACGATAACATAGGTTAGTGAAAAGAGTCTGCAAAATTTCCTACTGCCTCATATGTAAATGTTTGTTGTAACTTACATTATATGAAGAGAGCTTGTAGCAACTTGCCTTGAATATTTTTATTTTTATGGACTATTTGTTTTACCATTATCTCAAGGGACTGCAGTGGCTAAGAAGCTTGCCTTGTTAGATGGAAGGCTGGCAAGTTGGCAGTTCATGACTGTCTGACAGATTGAGCACCTGTCTCTGTCCCAGCTCTTGGGGATATGAAAGGAGCCTTTCGTGTAATGTAATGTAATCTAATGTAAGGTTTGTAAGCCTCCCAGAGTTGCTACGGCGAGTGGACGGCAATACAAATTTGAACAAATAAATAAAAAGGAGCCTCATTTGGGCGTTCCCTGAGTGGAGTTTCTCCAGCAAAAATCCTTTCAACCTCGGTGAGGAGGGCAGTTGATAAGTATGAATAATAATAATAATAATAATAATAATAATAATAATAATAATAATAATAATAATAATAATAATAATAATAATAATAATAATAATAATAATAATAATAATAATAAATATCTGACACAAAAATATTATTATCTGTAGACAAAAGCTGGCAGCCAAACACAGTACAGTTGTACTTCGCTTAAAGAGCATAATGCATTCCACAGGATTGCTCTTTAAATGAGTTTGCTCTTTAAGCGAAACACCATTGTAAGTGACCAATTGTGGGGGGGAATGTGAACCCTGATTTATTTGTTAAGTGAGTTTTTGGTTGGTTTTATTTGTTAAGCGAAGCGAACATTCAGAGAAAATTCTGCTCTTTAAGCGAGTTACTCTTTAAGCGAAATGCTCTTTATGCGAGGTTTGACTGTACTAAGATCCAGCATAAAATACTGGCTAGGGTCTCCTGATTAGGTTGAAAGAAGAAAGTGAAAAAGCTGGCTTGAGACTCAATATAAAGAAAACAAAGATCATGGCAACAGGCCCTATCAGTCTCTGGACAATAGATGGGGAGGAAGTAGAAGCAGTGACAGATTTTATTTTCTTGGGATCAAAACTCACTGCAGATGGGGACTGCAGCCATGGGAGGCAAGCAATGAGAAACCTGGGGAGCATAATGAAGAGTAGAGACATCATATTGAAAACAAAAATTCGTATTGTCAAAGCAATGGTATTCCCTGTGGCAATGTATGGTTGTGAGAGCTGGACCATTAGGAAAGCTGAGCGCAGAAGAATAGACGCCTTTGAGATGTGGTGTTGGAGGAGAGTTTTGAGAGTCCCCTGGACAGCAAGGAGAACAAATAGGTCAATCTTAGAAGAAATCAACCCTGAATGCTCCTTAGAAAGTCAAATTGTAAAGATGAAGCTAAGGTACTTTGGACATCAAATGAGAAGAGAGGATTCACTTGAGAAGGCCTTGATGATGGGAAAGGTGGAGGGCAAAAGAAAAAGGGGGCGGCCAAGAATGAGATGGTTAGATGGTATTGTGGAGACAATGGGCACAGAGCTGAGCGAGTTGAGGGGGATGGTGGAGAACAGGAGTGCCTGGCGGGCAATGGTCCATGGGGTAGCAGAGGGTCGGAATCGACTGTGCGACTGAACAACAAGGGTATTTTTCACTAGGGTTCAGGAGACCTGCCTTCAAATCCCTGCCCAACCCTATAAGACCAACCAGGAGCAACAATAAATCACTCCTTGAACATCTTGCTTATTAAAGAAAAGCCCTGTTAGAGGTGCTATAAGCAGGAAGCGGCTTAACGACCCATAACACCCATACAACACTACTCACTTGTTTGTTCTTCTGTGAGATGTGGGGGCTCTGGTCTCTTCCTCCCTGAGTTCACCTGTGTGGTTGCCAGTAAGTGAAGCTAGAAAGAGCTCCAGGGGGCTGGGTTGGTCCAAGCCAGAAAAGGTGCTAAAGTCCACTCAAGGTTGGATGGCGAGAGAAGGAATGGGAGGCTCTCCAGTTCTATTAGTGAACTTTGAGACCTTTTATCATCATAACTTCTTCTGAACATTCATTGCGCAGGTACAGAGGGCAGGGATGGCAAAGCAAAAACACAACTTTGTGGTGACTCCTGGGAGAGAAGAGCTGTCACAACCAGGAAGGATTTCAGAAAAATAATAATCAAGGAGCAGCCATGAAATGCATGCAGGTTTTTCTAGGGACACATTAAAAAGTAAAAAACTAGTCCATGCTACTGAAAGCAACATTAACATGCTCCTCATACCTGTGCTATTGGACTGCTAGAAGCAGTGCAGGGAAACAGCTGGAATGCTTTGGCACAGAGGTTCTTGGACTAACTTTGCACCTTCTGATGTGTTGACTGAGATGCAAGGTTGGATCGCCCATATTTGCAAGAGAGTGATGTAAGATAGCAAACAGTTGGTGTTCACATACCATATTACTTGTATGTCTGATTTAACACACATGACAGCTAGACAACCTATTTTCAGTAGCGCTTTCAGCAAAAGGAATTAGAGAATGTTTCGTCTGGCCAGGAGACATTTGATAAAACAGGGTTATTGTTCTCATTTTGTTATGAATGCTGGTGTTATGTAATATTTTGAAATTTACCCCTTAGTTTAAGTTATATTCTTTACTTTTAAATAAAGTTATTTGAACCTTTCAGTTTCCCTTGAAATAACTCCTGAAATAGTCATCACACATTCTATGTTCCCCAGAGCACGGACCTTGATGGCAGATGATCCCTGCATCAATTTATACCCAAGTCCTGGTCATATTTTAGTCTAACATCAACAAAGATTCCCTTTGTTTCCCCAAACATTGGATTGTCTTCAATGATCAACATTGTAATACAGTACTGGTATTTTGATGCATGCACACTTATGAGCAGCCATTTTGGGCTGCAAGGAAGGGCGCAGAGGCTGGCTGTTGAGGCCCTCAGCGGCCTCTTTGGAGGAGCTACAGCGGTGACCTTCCCGCAACCGCCAACATTTGTCCCTTGCTGCCCGGCCAGGCCAGGCCACAGCGCACTGCCGGGCCGGGCAGTGGTGGGATGTCAAAACGTTTACTACCTCACCATGATGTCATCACAGTGTGGGCGGAGCCAACATCATGACATCATGGTGTTGTGGGCGGGGCCAAAGAAAAATAAATAAATAAATAAATAAATAAATAAAATTAATAACAACAACAACAACAAAATAAAATAAAAATAAGCGTGCACACACACACACACACACACACCTCTCAACCGACCCACCCACAACACAAACCCATTAATTAATTAATTAAATAAATAAATAAAATTAAAATACTGTACATTAAAATACACTCACCCACTCACCCACCCCAAACACAAATCAACCAGAGCTTTTAAACCAGAGCTTAAAGCTTATTCTGGCTAATCTTTCTCACACTAGGTCAGATGGAAGGAACTACAGAATGAACTCACCACAAGATGGGTTCATTTTGGCACTTTTCAACAGTTAAAGAAGTTAGGTACTAAGTCTTTGCCTAACCAGTTCTCCAGGATAATATGCCTTAATGTAAATGTAAAACAGCTGTACCTCTTTAAGGGTTCTCCAATTGGAACAGCAATTGGAACAGCACAGGTGTAGCTTATTGATGAGGTAACTCCAAGACTTTGCTTAAAAACCCCAAGCCAGGCCACCAGGCCTTTTTAGGATCTGTGGTAGTACGTCAATATAGGTAAAGGCATTAAATACACATTAAAATACACACAGACACACCACATCCAAAGGTGAGTCACTTACCCTGGGGAGCAGGCTATAGGGAGCTTCAGGCTAGCAGCTTCTCTTCCTCCCCCCCGCTTGGGAGGACAGCAAGGAGGCCGTGCATACAAGCCAAGCACTGTAGGCGTGCATGCACACCAAATGAAACCAGTGAAAAGGTAAGCCCCAAAGGTGGTTCCCCACAAAAGCCGCTACCAGTTCTCCAGGACACTGGGAAAAGTTGCTACCAGTTCTGGCGAACTGGTGTGAACCTGTTACATTCCATCACTGGGGCCGGGCCGGGCCAGGCCGCGGTGCCGGGACTGGCCAGGCCAGGCCAGGCTGTGCCCGCTGCACCACTGCAACCCTGCTGTTGCTGCTGCTGTTGCCGTCTGGCTACTGCTCCCCGACCCCAGCCAGGGTAAGTGACTAGGGTTTGTGTTTGGTGTGTGTTTTTTTTAAACACTGAGTTTTATGTAGTGTGCTTTTATTTCTATTTAATGTCTATTTTAATTTGTATTTTTCTGTTTTTTAGTTCTATTTACTGTCTAATTTGTATTTTTCTGCCTTTTATTTCTATTTAATGTCTATTTAATTTATATTTTATGTGGTTTTTATTTCTATTTTTATGTGTACTGTATTTTTATTTCATGTTTTATTTCATGTTTATTTTATTTTTTACTTTGGCTCCGCCCACATTGTTGGCTCCACTCACATCACCATGATGTTATGCTGTCAGCTCCGCCCATGATGCCATGAAGTCATGATGTTGGCTGTCAGCTCCACCCACCGTGTGGTAGTAAAAAAATTGGCTGCCCACCACTGGGAAATGTCCTTTTGCATATCAATGTGTTTACAAGAAGTCAAGAGACCAGTCTTCATTGAAGAACTGCCCACTATCTAGGATTGTGTTTGTGTTGCTGATCTGCTATACTTATCTTTTAATCTGTGCAACTATCTTACTTGAATAGCCATGACCTTCCCTTTTTGTCTACTGAAACTGAGCTGTAGTTAGTTTGTTTGCCCCTGAAACATTATAAAATTGAATTCTGAAGTCAATATCTCATCTCATTCCTGGCTTTCCATCTGCCTAGGGTTAGGTCAAAAAGACAGGTTCTTTGCCTTTTTGGAAAATGACACCATCCAGGTAATACAGACAAAGGTTTTCTTATTTGATTTCCAAGTAAACTTCTTAAATTTTATCAAACAATTGGTCTATGGCTCATTTTTAAAAGCTTCCGCCCATGAAATGGTTCTTTAACAAAATAAGTCTGAAATTTTGGGAACACTGGCAAAGAACCTGAAAATATTCAAGACAGTAACACCAAATGATGTCCTGGCTATAAAGGTTGCAATATTTACTGCTGAGACACAAATACATTAAGTCAGCTGAGCACAGGGTGAAAATCAAAAGTGGATTACAGATTTCTCAAATGCTATAAATGAGTAGCAGCCAATGACAATGCATCTGTTACCTTAAAAATTAGGGCTTGGTTCGTTTCCTGGTGGAGAATTAATTAACCTCAAAAACTGACACCGAGGCATGATTTTAATCAGAACAAACATTGTTTTATTGGTATTTTAAACAGAATTCTAATTCATAGTGGCCATCTATGAGAAAGAAGTCCCAATACCTCACCCGTTCTGGCACAAATCACCCTCGGGAGCCCAATTCCAGCTATTCTAGGAATGAGCTCAAGTCCCTCCCACTCCCCAACATTTTTATACATTTACACTGATCGAGAATTAATCCTGGATTAGTGATGGCAGTTGCAAATGCTGTCTTACTAAAATGGGGGCAATTAAATGAGTCTTTACACTTCTTGATTACATGTTACAAAAAGCATAGTTACACAGTACAAAAGTAATTTCTGAAGTTACACTTGACAATTTACACGTACAAAAGGTATCAATCAGTTCATTGTTTCTTGAGGAAGCGTTCTTCCAGGCGGTCGTAAAACTATTACAAAGTGTTTTAGGAAAATATTTGCAGAGCGATACTGTATCTTCAGTGTTTGTGACTGAATGAAAAAAGAGCGCCTTTGTTTTACTGAGATTCCACACCTCTTTCAACACCTCTGGGGGAACTCTTGAGACTCGGAGAATGGGGACAAAAGAGAGATAATTAGTTTTACATTCTTGTTTGGAAAGGAGAAGCCAGCTTCTCTATTAACTTTAATTGCTTGCATTCCTTGCCAGAGTACGTGACCCACTTGGAATAATCAATATTCTTTACCAATGCTCTTAGGCAGGCTTTTATATCAATCCTTATAAAATTTAGTTCTATTTTCCCCTTTTAATTAAGCCCCTTTGCAGAGGCGTATATCAAACCTTGTTTTATTTTATTTCATATGTTATCTATTAAGCATTGGCTTCTCCCCATATGTTCATGCCTTGGCCCATGTGTATGTAGTGGTTCTTTGATTGTGACTTCATTAAAAAGAAATAAAATGAAACAGTGATGTTTGATCTTAAAATTCAGGTAACACATCATATGCAGATTTACAATTATCCAAATACACATTACTTTGGTGATTAGAACATATATTACTGTGACCACATCTCATACAATAATCAGGACCACTTGTGATTTACACAGGCCAAATTGGACTGCAGAATGTCAAACAATTCCAAGATAATTCCCGTTTCAGGTCTGAAAACATACAAGGTCTGGTCTTCATCAACCCATAATTTGTGACCAAGAAGCAACAACAACAAAACTTCCTCCACACAATGCGAAGATATGGACAAATGTTACTAGGCTCCAGAAGTTGCTGGACTGGAACTCACTACATCCTTAGACAACAAAGTTGATGGTAGAATGCTGGGAGTTAATGTCTAATGCTGGCCTCTCCATTGTGCATTCCTGGATAGTTGTGTATTCACTAGGACTGGTTTGTGACTGTTTACTGCCTGAGGGCCTGTTCACAGTGGCTGGGATGCCAGGGGGAAGAACTGAACCATATGTATATCATAAATATAAATAAATTACATTTAGCCCACTTACCTGCCCAAACAGAATCAGCAAACTTATTAGTCAGTTCACAATACTGGAAAATTGAACACTTCCCCTGACCATCTCCAGACATTTGGGGAAGTGTTCAATCTGCAGTATCAGGAAGCAGATTGTGAGCCACTTCACAATACCAACAATGAAAATGGGAAGCAGCCTTTGCTTCTTTGTCTGCCTGTGTATTTGCCTGGCTTTCTACCAAAAGAAGGAGAGAGAGACATAGTGGCAGGGATGAGGGTGATGGTTAAGGGTCATACAAACCAAGAGGAAGTAACTGAAGTTGATTGGAATCAGGGTCACCCTTGCTAAAAAACAGAGGCGTAGCTACCGCCGTATCAGCCGTATCAATTATACGGGGCCCCCGGGCTACGGGGGCCCCCAACGGCAAAAAATAAAATTAAAAATAAAAAAGACCAAAAATTTACTGCGCATGCGCAGAAACTCAATCTGATGCATTGCGCATGTGTCAGATTGAGTTTCTGAGCATGCGCACTTTATTGGAGCCATTTTTCGCTCCAATTTTTAAAAACAAGCCGGAGTCGGAGAGTCGGAGTCGGAGCTGCAGCTTTTAAGCAGCGAGGCAGCCCCGACTCCGAGGCCCTCCCCCCGGTCGCCGCGGGGGCTCCCTGCCTGCGCCAGCCCGGGCGGCGCTCTCCACGGTCGCTGCTGGTGTGGGAGTCCACCAGCTGCAGGACCAGCTCGCGGGCGGCAGGTCACCTGGAGCGCGCCTGGAGCTGACCTACCGCGCGCGCCTGGAGCTCCCCTGCCGCGCGCGCCTGGAGCTCCCCTGCCGCGCGCGCCTGGAGCTCCCCTGCCGCGCGCGCCTGGAGCTCACCTGCCGCGCGCACCTGGAGCTCCCCTGCCGCGCGCGCCTGGAGCTCACCTGCCGCCTGCGTGCGGGATGGGGCGCGCGAGCTGGTCCTGCAGCTGGTGGACTCCCACCTCAGCGTCGAGGTGGAGAGCCCCGCCCGGGCTGGCGCAGCCTGCCAGGGAGCCCCCGCGGCAACCGGGGGGAGGGCCTCGGGGCTGCCTCGCTTCGCCCGCTCGCCTTCCACAACTGCCCCTTGCCTTCGCCGTGCGCGGCGAGGGAGCGATCGGCAGCAGCGGCGGCGCGGCGGCGGTGACAGCAGAGGCGGAGGAAGAAGAGGCCCCAGGATTAAGGTAAGTGAGGTTTTGTGTTTCGGGTGGGTGGGTGGGTTGGTTGAGGTGTGTGTGGTTTTTTTTTTTTTTACATTTTAATTCTATTTTATTTATTTTATTTTTATTTATTTTATTTTTATTTTTGGCCCCGCCCACGACGTCATGACGTCATGACGTTGGCTCCCCCCATGACGTCATGATGTCATGACGTTAGCTCCACCCCACATCTAAAGGGCCCCCAAACAATTTTTATACGGGGCCCCGGCAAGGTAAGCTACGCTTCTGCTAAAAAACCAGTTGTATTCAACTCTAGGATTCGGTGCTCATGTTCGTTTTCAGCTAAAGAGACAGTGCTGTCTGTGGCTATAGACACTTCTGTGATCATGTGGCAGGCATGACTAGACACCAATGTGTACAGAACTCTGTTATCTTTCTCACCGAAGCAGTGCCTATTTATCTACTTGCAATTTCTTGCTTTCGAACTGCTAGGGTGGCAGGAGCTGGGACAGAGATGGGATCTTACTCCATCGTGCAGACACAAAGTAAATAAAATGTTCTATCTATGGAACGCTGGCCTTCCTCACTTTGACAAGGAAGCTGCAACTTTTCCTCAGTGGGAGACTGGAGTCACCGACAGGTTTTTGCTCTCCCTCAAGAGTGGAAGAAATGCTATTATTGTGCTTCAGCTTTCTCTACTGGAAATGAGGAGAAGCCATAAAAGCGTGGGTCTTTCCCAAGGATACACAAATACCCTGTCGTTCAGGTTGCTGAGAAAGTCTATGAGGAAATGTTTAGCTTGCTTTTATTAAATCAATAAAAGCTGTTCGTAATAAATTTACACGGATCAGTTTTAACAAGTTGTATTTTTTTTAAAAAAATTAAACCTATTAAAATCAAAGGATTCACTATTTTACCCTTTCTTAAATTGAATGCTCAATCAGCACTTTTTGCGTTTAATAGCCAGCCACAAAAATCCAGATTATTGTAATGTCCAAATGTTTGCTAATTCTATCCAGAAAATACTTTACTGTTGACTAGGTTGTCAAATGTATTCCTTACCTTTTCCTTCAATAAGCTCTAGACTCTCCCTTTCTCTTTCCTGCAACCAAGAATCCTGTGGGGGGAATGTCAGGCTGTGATAGAGCCAAGATGGCACAGTAAGTTTTGTGGCTCAGTGGAAACCGAAAAGCTGACTCTGCTAAGATCTTCCAATCAAATCACTATCCCTTACTGCTATGGATTTCAATCTATGGTCTACCAGCTGTCTGGGATTTCACTTCCAAAAGGCTCAGTCAGCATATCCAATGGCAAGGGGATCCAGGAACTGAAGTCCAAAATAGCTAAAGGACTAAAAGTTGAAACAGTGTGTACAAACCAGTGATGGGATGTAACAGGTTCTCACCAGTTCGCCAGAACCGGTAGTAACGTTTCCCAGTGTCCCGGAGAACCGGTAGCAGCTTGTGGGGGTGGGGAACCACCTTCGGGGCTTACTTTTTCACTGGTTCCCCCACTGCGCATGCACACCAAGCACTTGGTGTGCATGCACGCCTACAGTGCTTGGCACGTATGCACGGCCTCCTTGGTGTCCTTCCAAGCGGGGAGGAGGAGGAGAAGCTGCTAGCCTGAAGCTCCCTATAGCCTGCTCCCCAGGGTAAGTGACTCACCTTTGGATGTGGTGTGTCTGTGTGTATTTTAATGTGTATTTTAATACCTTTACCTATATTGACGTACTACCACAGTTCCTAAAAAGGCCTGAGGGGTGTGTATGTGTGTGCTTATTTTTATTTTTTTATTATTTTGAGTTTTTATTTTTTCTTTGGCCCCGCCCATTACATCATTACATCATGTTAGCTCCGCCTACACTGTGATGACGTCACAATGGGGTAGTAAAAATTTTGACATCCCATCACTGGTACAAACCATTGCCACCTTGTCTATTACCTGTATTTTCACCTGCTTCACACATGATGATGTCTGTTGCTGGTTGGACAATGCTGGAAGGTATCCTAGCTACTGATTAGCACCAGGGTCAGGGCCACAGAGTCCTTGCCTGTTCAACATGCAGTGAAAACAAAAAGTAATTGAAGCTGCTTTCTAGGAAAGAACAGCACAGCCACAGGTCATTTCTGGGAGACTAACTAGCTACCTCCGTACCTGCCAGGTGATGACAAGGCTTTGGTGGAAGGTGGAGGCAGTTCGTGTCAAGCAGGTGAGAGCTCTCTACTGCTGCTGCCTTGACTCATTGCACTGTCAGTAGCTAGGAAGATTCTCAGTACTGGCTGCCCTACACATACTGATAAAAGGCAAGTTGTTGTTCAGTTGCAGTCGAGTCCGACCCTTTGCAACCACATGGATGACTGCACGCCAGGATCCTCTGTCATCATCCGTAGTCCACCAAGTTACATGCCCACTGTGTCAATGATACTATCTATCCATCTCATCCCCTGTCTTCCCCTTCTCCTTTTGCCTTTGATCTTTCCCAGCATCAGGGCCTTCACCAGTGAGTCCTCTCTTCTCATTTGGTGGTCAAAGTACAGTACTTGAGCTTCAGCTTCAGTATTTGTCCTTCCAAGGAGCAGTCAGGGTTGATTTCCTTTAGCATGGACTGATTTGATCTCCTTGCAGTCCAGGGGACTCTCAAGAGTCTTTTCTAGCACCACAGCCTTCCTTGGGCTTAAAGGCAAGACATATTAAAACAGGAGATACGTTGTACATAGATTTGTGCCTGTTTTCAGATAATGTGCAGTGAAAAGCTTTGCATAAAAATTAATTTATTTAGGCATCCTGGGATTTTCGGGATTTTCTCCTTTTTTTGCTTTAAAATTCAGGAAAAGCACAGGCAACTGTAGCCTTTCAAATGCTTTTTTGGTGTTCAGCTCCCAACAGTGATGAGAGATTGTGAGAGCTACAATCCAAAATAATTTATAAATTCTCAGTGAGAAATTGTACCAGCTTCTGGGCAGTTACTAGATTCACCAAGATATTTAAGGTTCAAAGTATCTGAACAGAGATGAAGTTGCAAAATTAGCTTGCTTTTGTTTGATAATGAGTCCTTAGGAGGATGGATTCATTTGCATGCTGACTAGCTACACTTCT
Organism: Furcifer pardalis; assembly: GCA_030440675.1. Lineage (NCBI taxonomy): Eukaryota > Metazoa > Chordata > Lepidosauria > Squamata > Chamaeleonidae > Furcifer > Furcifer pardalis. The sequence goes on along the minus strand of CP126893.1, from coordinate 53,353,699 downwards.
TCCAGCTCTAAATCTGAAGAACAAAACGTTTACCACCTCTAATTTGTGAAATCTGGATTATTTTCAGATGAAGGGGGAGGGGAAATTTGTGGAAGAAATGTCAGTAATGTCAGATACCTTATAAAAGCAGAAAGAAACAGTGACTTGATCAGGGACGTAGCTACCGCCGTATCTGCCATATCAATTATACGGGGTGCGTAAGCAAAACAAATCCTTACCCTTCCTAAGGGCCCCCAAACAAATTTTTATACGGGGCCCCGCCAAGGCACGCTACGCTTCTGGACTTGATAAGTCTCCTGATGAAAGTGAAAGAAGTGTCAAAGCAGTACTGCAGTTTGTTTGTTTGTTTATATATTTATTTCATTTGTACCCCACCCTTCTCCAAAGACTCGTGGCGGCTTTACAACTAGGAACAATTAAAACACATACATAAAAATTAAAATTCAAGTTAAAAACACCGAGGAGAGAGGTGGAATATTTAAAAGTTGGAACATTAAAAAGACAAAAATAATTATTAAGGAAAAATTACATAATGCAGACATTGAAATTATTAAAGATTTCATATATCTTGGTTCAATCATTAATTCAAAAGGATACTGCAGCCAAGAAATCAGAAGAAGATTGAGACCAGGAAGGAAAGCCTTGAAGAAATTAGAATGTTGCTGAAGATCAAGCCCAAGATCATGCATACTATATCATTCCTGATTTCTATGTGTGAATGAGAAGCCTGGACAGCAAAGAAAGTCGGTAGGGAGGTGTGGGTTCAGTTTCTTCAACATGTGGTATTGGAGAAGAGCTCTATTGAAATCATGGACTACCAGAAACACAAATACTTTGCCCATACTATGAGAAGACAAGTCTCATTGGAAAAGATAGAAGTATTAGGTTGTAGGAAAAAATCAAGCTGACTTCTCACTGCAAATTAAAAGTTCAGCTGTGAGTACTTTGCCCATACTATGAGAAGACAAGTCTCATTGGAAAAGACAGAAGTATTAAGAAAAATTGAAGGCAGGAGAAAATGAGAAAAACATAAACATCTTGATAAAAGAAGGGAAATCTGAGAAGGGTTATTTATGATAACATATTTTGGAGGTCATTCCTTCATTGGGACACCATAAGTTAGAAAGGACGAGGTGACACTCAGCAACAAATTTGTGGCTCTAAGACATTTGCTAATCACAGATCAAGCTAACAGGAATGTCACTATGAACCTTATTTATCCTACTGTGTAATCTCCAATTTACCCTGACAAATATTGGTAGGACTGAACTAGAGGTTGGAATAGTTTACTTTTTTGCATTTCATTACCCAGAATAGCTCTTTTGGGTTGAACTACATCTCTGAAGAAACCCATTTACTTCCCTGGTTGAGATAAAAGTAAGTTTCTGATCTCTGCAGATAAAGTTTTTCTTTCCAGTCAGTGACTAATAAAATAAGTGGAAGTTCTGCTCATTAGGGCTCTAGAAAGAGTTGAAAAGGAGATAATTCTTGCAGTTGAGTCACAGTACACTTGACTTGACACTGTTGGCACTGGAAGCAAACAAATGAAAAAAACAAGCAAAAGAACTACTAAATGTCACTAGTTGTTTTCTGTTATTTATAATGAATGCCAGGAATGCTGGAAGAAGTAACTCTATTGATTGAAACAAAAACAACAAACCACACTTATAGATCAGTGATGGCAAACCTTTTAGAGACAGAGTGCCTAAAATGCAACCCCAAACCCACTTATTTATCTCAAAGTGCAAATAGAGCAACAAGGGAGGAAGGAAACGCTCCCATTGGGCTGCTGGGCAGAGGGGTGGGGTGAATTATGTGCAGGGGGGAGGGAGGAAACGCTCCCATTGGGCTGCTGGGCAGAGGGGTGGGGCAAACTCTGTGCTAGGGTGACTTCATGGGTGCCCACAGAGAGGGCTCCAAGTGTCACCTCTGGCACATTGCCATAGGTTCGCCACTACTGTTATAGACCTATAAATCATATTCGCTTACTCTTAGTCAAATGACTTCAGAGTTTGTATGGTGCTTCAGTAGATTAGATCCTCTCCTATTTGGAGGCAGAATTTTTGCTAAAAAGGAGGGTGTGGAACCTATCTGACAATGCATTTACAGGTGATATGCCTCATCTACTACTTCTTCCACAGAAAATGCCATCTTTATTATACTCCCTATACAGCTCAAAATGTGGTGAGGGCAACAGGTTGCCTTGGGTGGAAGAAGCTCAGAAGATAGGTAAGCTGGTGGCTATGGAGAAAGAATCACTAAGGACTCTTGGAATATAGTGATGGGCCCACTAGGTGCCCATGGGCAATGGAAACAAAGATTTCCCTTTGCTCCTTTTATGCCTCTGCCTCTCCTCTTTCTCATGCTTTCTACATGTTATTTATTTTTTGCAGCTGGTTCTGTTTGTACCTCTGCTGAGTATAAGCAGAGTGCCTTAGTTTCCTTTTGAGAAAGTTATAACAGTTATGTTACAAAAGCTTCACCAATAAAGCACAATGAACTCACAATACAAGGCAATGAAACAAACTGGCATGAAATTTTGCCAGCTTTGTAAAATTATTTTTTTCTATTCTATGGAACAGTTTCAAAGTTAGAATTTACTTTTTTGGTTAATTTTCTTTCTAAGGAAACATACTCTTTGGGTGTTATGTTAATGTTGACAGAACCTTTATTTAAATAGCATAAGAGAATTATGCGCTATTGAGTTATCATGCCTTAAAATATTCATTGAAATAACATTCAAAACATTTTATTGTAGCTCTATTATTTTCTCATTTTAATTACACTTGATAATTGAAAAAAAATGTTTTATGGTATAATTTTGTTCTAAAATGTTACGAGTTATGTCAAACATATTATATTAAATGAAAACTGATTTCAGATAAAATTCTCTAACCTAGTGTTCTCTTAGACTACAGCTTCCACCAACCATGATGGTTGTGGATGATGGGAGTGACACATGCTAGACAATGAGCTGGTGAAATTTGATCCCGGGGATTACCAGTAAAACTCCCCCAACTCATCGGAAGTTTCAATCTAGAAACAGTTGCTTCCCCTGTTTTCTCACAGGTAGAACATTGCAGAGAAGTCCCATCATGTTTTTAGCCCACACTATTTTTTTTCTCTTCAATATTTGAAATATTCTTAAATGGCATCTCATGGATTCTGTTGTGTGGTTTAGAAGAAGAGGAATAACAGGCAGAAGGAGGAAAAAGCGGTAAGATTGCTACGCATTGTAAATATTGGAAATGTACTGCAGTTTCTCAGTTATGCTTCTGATTTTGCTTGGTTTCGAGGTGATAGGATTGATAGGAAGGGGAAGACCTTGATAGAGATGAAAAATGAGCAGAGCTCTTGCTTAATTCTTAATTCAGAAACATAGCGTCCATGAATTGATTGCAGTGGTTCCCAATTAGTGGTACGCGTACCCCCAGGGGTACGCGAGATTGCATCAAGGGGTACATGCAACAATCTCTTAACTAATATATTAAATCCTTTAAAAACAATAATGCAATAACAATTGCCAAAAAATTATTAAATTTAATTAAACGATCAGTAGGTAAGTCAATCATATGCATCAAGCGCTTTCTCCCGCCGCGGCGGTTTTTCCCGCGCCTCCGCCATCTCGCGTCACCCGATCGCGGCCGCCCCCGTTCCCGCCTATTTGCTCGTCATTGTCAACGTGCACATTTGTCACAT